>JAULJL010000012.1:10000000-12415000 GCA_030761205.1 Fremontodendron californicum | reverse complement strand
TAAATGACATAGTATATTTTAGGTGAAATGAAAAGTCCTAAGTATCATGGTATATTCAAAATGAGATAAAATGATTTAAAATGACATGGCAATTTTTAAATGATATGGCATATTTTAAATGACATGGCATGTTATAAATAAAATAAGCTAAATGACATGGAATATGATCTAAATGACAATAAATGACATGAAATTAAAATAATGCTAACATATAATATGCATGAAAATCAAAATATAAATAATAATGCATGAACATAGTATATGCTAAACAATATGACAAAAATAACTATATAAAAAGCATAGGATATCATGAAACATTCAAAATCATATAGCAAACAAATATAAGATCATAAAATGTGAATTAAAATAATAATAATACCATGTAAAATATCATAGCAAAAATCACACATTTAAATAAAATGCATGAACATGTAAAATGCAATGCATGAAAATGTATTTTTTCCTCTAAATAAAGAAATCCGTGTCGCAACCCTAAAAAAATAACAAGTCTCATCACAAGGCTCTATTATTCGTTTTCCTTAGGTGTGACATTAAAAAAAATGAGGAAAAGTCGACTTAATTCCTCTTAGAAAAAAACAAAGGTGTCGATACGTGATCCCGGATCGCGGGGAACCGTTCGAGTGAGGGGAAACCGAAGTAGAGGAAAAGACGACTTAATTCCTCTAGAAATAATAAAAGGTTGAGGGTTTGAAAACGGCCTCGTAAAAAGACATGGAGTCGCCACCAATCTTTTTTTAGCTAGGTGTGATCGGCCACCTATTAAAACCGGTTTTGTAAAACATTTTAAAATTAATTAAAATATATATTTTTAAAACCAATTTCAGGTCTGAATTATAAATCAGAGAAATCAAAGAAGCGGGTTCGGGAGTCGGTTACGTGCAGGGAAGGATTAGCACCCCCACAACGCCCGTATAAATCGGTACCTTATTAATCGTGTGTTATCCCAAGTCTCGGTAAAAAGTTGGTTTTTAATTTAGTATTTCAAGTTAATTCCCAATTTTAAGAAAAATAATTCCATTTTTAATTGAAAATGATCCGGAACTTATTAATTCAAAATTTTCCTATATTCCCCGACAAAATCGGCAAAATATAGAAATTTTTATTCATTTGGAAAACTTTTCGAATCATTCTCGTTTTTTGAAAGAAAGATATTCCTTTATTAATGATAATTGATGATATTCCCTCTAGCAAACCCGGTAGAGAACTCATGAATTATTTTAACTCAGGAATATCTTTATTTTTTATTGAAAAATCATTATCTTTTTCAAAAACATTTTAAAAATATGAACATGAACATGTATGACATAAAAAAATGACATGGCAAATCTATATAATATAATGCATCCTAAATGACATGATACAATTCAAATGACATAGTATATTCTAGGTAAAATAATATAAAAAATCCTAAGTATCATAGTATATTCTAAATGAGATAAAATGATTTAAATGACATGGCATGTTATAAATGAAATAACCTAAATGACATGGAATATGATCTAAATGACAATAAATGACATGGAATTAAAATAATGCTAACATATAATATGCATGAAAATACTAATAAAAATAATAATGCATGAACATAGTATATGCTAAATAATGTGACAAAAATAATTAAATAAAAAGCATAGGATATCATGAAACATTAAAAATCATATGGCAAACAAATATAAGATCATAAAATGTGAGTTAAAATAATAACAATATCATGGAAAATATCATAGCAAAAATCACACATTTAAATAAAATGCATGAACATGGAAAATGCAATGCATGAAAATGTATTTTTTCCTTTAATTAAAGAAATCCGTATATCTAAAAAGATATCCGGTTATCTTAGGAAAATATGTCAAATTAGATTTTATAAAAAACGAAACTTTGTGATTGTTTGAAAATAATTTAGAAGAAAATTTTGAATAAAAATTAAAACCCTCACCAAACCCTTTTAAAATGGCTCTAATTTCCTAAGTTTAAAATCCTGGACTTTACTACCCTTAACCCGAGATTTATAAAATCATTTTGAATGTTTAAAAAGGCTTAGAAACTACCCTAAGACAGTAGCTAAAACTTCTACCCAGCCCCCTCTAAATGACTTAGCCAAATTCAACCTATATTCCTCTTTTGATTTCAAATCTGCCTCTACTGTCCGATTTTTCCACATGATTTTTTAGCCTATTTTTAAAAATTATAAAAATTCTAAAAACAATACTGGAGACTCAGAACATGCAAATATACACGAGAAAAAATTAGCTTTGTTTTCTGATTAAATATGACTACCCAAAAAAATTGGAGATGTTCGAGTACTGGGTGAAAAAAAAAAAAACTGTTTGTCAAAACATATTTTTTGCTTTTGATAAATTCATTCAAAAACCAAAATGGAAATTGTTGGAAATCATCCTTAAGACCTAAGGATAGTAGCTAAAAATTTTAAAAACCTTGGACAAAATTGGCTAAGTAAAAAGAAAATCACAAAGGTAGAATGATCAATTTGACAATTCCTTAATTTTCCACAAGTATGCTCTAGAGAGCATGACTTTGAGCCATTAATTGGCCTAAGTCACAAATCAAGTGGAAATGACATGGAATGCATAAACATACAGAAAATGAAATGTATGAAATGCATGGTCTAAAGGTCTAAATGGTAAAGGAAATGCATGACAATTCATTGCAACCTAAATTCCTAGCATGAATTTGCATGGCAATTAATGCTATCCTAACTCTATATGCATGCAATGCTTGATAATGTAAATGTGACTAGGACCTAATATGTTATAAATATGCATGAAAATGAATGTGACCTAATACCTAAATAGCATATTAATGCATGGCAATACCAATGTGATTTAAGACTCAATATGCATGGCAATACCAATATGGCCTAGACCTAAAATGTAGTGAGCAAGCATAGCAATACTATGAACATATAATGACTCATGAAATTAATGTCAATGCTGGAAAAAACAGTAACTAATACACAATTTCAAGATATGATAATGCAAAGCATGTTACCTAAACAAAAATACAAATGCATGACAAGGCAATGAATGCATGAAGAGGCCAAATGATCACATAAGACTCTAATACAATCCTATTTAGTAAATGACATAAGTACATGACAAACCATATTAAAATGCATAATGTCATGACATTTTCAATAACATATAAAATACCAAAATCAAAATGGACAAGCTCATGGCATGGAAATGCAAACAAGCTAAGAAGCAAAAGAAAAATGCACATGCAAGGCAAACAAACATGGTATTGCCGAATGGTCATGGATCATAATGATGGCATTTTTATCATAGCATTTTCATGAGGACATGGCATACTAAAATCAGAATATGCAAGTTCATGACATGGAGATGCAAACAAGCTAAGAAGCAAAAGAAAAAAAAAAAACACATACAAGGCATAAAAAAATGGAATGGCCGAACATGCATGAAACAAGACTATGAGAATGCAAACATGTAATACATGGTACATGAAAAAAATGCACAACATGGATACATGAACAACAATGGCCGAATATGCAAGGATGCAATATCAAGCATAGAAATGAAATATAACACATATAGCATAGAAAATAATGTAAAGAAAATGTATACACAAGATTTAACATAGACATGCAGAAATTATAAGTAAAACAAGTAAGTAGAACAAGAAAAGTTAAACTCCATGGATGGTATCTAATGGGCATAGCCTCTCACCAAACCATAATCACTTGGTCTTGCCAAGATCATGAAGCCTTTCCATCTCATCAAAATAGAAAATAAACCATGTAAAACAGAAAATAAGGTAAGCTTCATGGATGGTGTCAAATGGGCATAGCCTCTCACCAAACCATATTCACTTGGTCTAGCCAAGATCTTGTAGCCATTTCAACCTTTTTTGCTTCATATTTTGTAAAAATAAGAACCTTATAATACTTTAAAAAACTTGTATAAATCATTTTTTCACAACAACATGCAAGGAAGAAAAAAAGAAAAAAACAAGGCAAAAAAAAAAATGAGCCATTCGGCCATGGCATGAAACTCTAAGAAAAAACTTGTTTCCACCATTTAAAAGAAGAAGAAGAAGATGAAAACATGAATAAACATTAAGAAATTTTATTTCTAAGAAAAATGTTGTAGGAAAACATGATAGAAAAACCAAGAAAACACCATGAAAATGAAGAAGCAAGCTAGACTAGAACTTGGTAGAGATGACTACCTTCAAACTCTCTAATGAAAACCTTTTTTTTTCTTTCTTTCAAAACCTTTTTTCTTGCCAAATTAGCTACTGTTTTCCAGCCAAAAAACCTCTGAAAAAGTGAAACTCCCCCTCCCCCTTTAGCCTTGGCCGAATGCCCCCTTAACCATTGGATGAAAATTGCACTTTTTCCTCTCCAATCTTGGCCTTTAGATTAAGATATTTTGATGACAACATAAAAATGTCATCTTGCCAATTGATTCCAGCCCTTAATATGTGTACTCAGCTCTTGTATTAACCTTGGCCGTTAGATGCAAAAGAGGACCAATCCCATGCACTCACTTGTTTGCCCCTCTTGAATGCCTACCCTTGGATGAGTTGTGCTCTTCCATTCTTGGTCATTGGATGAAGCCAACATAAAAATGATATCTTGTAGATTAAATCCATCCCTCAACATGTGTACTCATCCCTTGTAGATGGCCTAAGCCATTGGATGAAAAGGGATAATCCCATGCACTCCCTTGCTCAACCGAATTGATGCTCACCCTTGGATGAATTATGCTCATCTTTTTTCTTCCATTATTGGCCATTAGATGAGCATTATTTTATGACAAATAAAAATGTCATTTTGACATTTAAACTTGGCCATTGGATGGTGCATTCAACTTTTCTACAAGGCACCTAAGCCATTGGATGAAGGGGGGACCATTTGCAAGGTGTTAGTAATAGCATGTGGCATGATAGTGACTAGGGAATTAAATTGCTTAAGCTTCTTTCTTCTCCTCTATGTTGGCTGACCAAAGGAATAAAAAATCCCAGCAATTTCTTCATCTTTCATATTTTCCTCAATTACCAATTTGCCCTTTTTGGTTTCCTTGGTGAAATAACCTTTTTGCCCCCCGAACTTAAATAAATAGCAAACGGACGCCAAATTTGAATTTTATTTTTTAAATACTTCCAAAATAATAAAAAAATTGAATTCTAGAAGTTTTCAAAATTTTCCGAGTCCATTTGCTATTTATTTCGGATTTATTTCCGAAATTACCCCTTTTATGCACCCGAACTTTACCATTTTTTAAACGAGCTCCGTATCTAGATTTTTCTTCACCAATCTCTTCCAAATAATATAAAAATTTGATCTGGAAGTTTTCATAATTTTTGGAGCTCATTTGCTATTTTTTCGAGATTTATCTGCTTGAATTACCGCATAAGGGACCCGGTATTTGGCCATTTTGAAAATGAACTACGAATCAAGATTTTATTTTTCCAATCTCTTCCAAATAATTTAAAAATAAAATTTGCAAATTTTTAGAATTTTTGGAGTTCATTTGCTTTTTTTTTCAGGATTTATCCTATTGACTTACTACAAATGAGACCCGGTATTTGGCCATTCTGCAAACGAACTCCGAATCAAGATTTTATTTTTCCAATCTCTTCGAAATGATTTAAGAATGATATTTACAAATTTTCAGAATTTTTGGAGTTCATTTTCTATTTTTCCTATATTTTCCAATTTTGCCCTTTTGCCTCCGAAACCCGAATTTGCTCAAAACAAGTCCGATTTTAAGATTTTCTTCAAATTGAGCCTTGGGATATCCTTGTTTAATCATTTCTCATCAATTAAGGGCTTTAGATCTTTTGAATTGGGCCATTTTTGCAGTTTTTCCAAATTTCACCGAAATCCACCAAAAAAACCCTAATCCTCACTTTTCTTTCGAATTGACTTTTTTATTTGTTATTCTTCCAAATGGCTTCTCCATTACCCGTAGTCAGTGCTTATCGTTCATTTGAGACCTTAAATTCTGACCAATTGGATTGTTTAAGCAGTTTTTCCCAAATTTCCCGAATTAGGGTTTCGTTTCTACTGAATCTCGTAACCCAACTTCCGAACTCCATATCTTTCAATGTCGACCTCGGATTATCAAAATTCTTTCACCATTTTTCAATTGAACCTCAAATCTTGATTTTGAAAGTGCGTTGACTTTTTTAGTAGTTCACTTTTTGGGGGTTGACTTTTTTGGGTTGACTTTTTTCGAGGTTGACTTTTTTTGAGTTAGGCTTTTTCTGTCTGCTTTCTTAGACTAAGCCTCGGAGTACCACCTGCAGGATGAGAAAAGCCTTTTAGCATTCAGAAACATCAATTTGGGAAGAAAATGTACCTGATTTAGGGGTCCGGACAAAATTAGGTGTCTACAGCTACCCCTCTTTGGCTATTGCTGAGAATCAGGAATCAGGTAAAGATAAACAAACACTAATTTTGTACGGTTAGTGAAATCCCATGTGAAAGAAAGGGAAACGGGTTTTCTTTTTCATTTCTCCTTTTTTTTTTTTTTTGCATTGGTTGTATATTGAAGATTTTGTCCTTAAATTGAATTCCTTGACTAATCAAGGCTCGACCCGTCTTAAGGAAACAGGTTCAATTTCAAAAGAAAAAATTGTACCCGAAGGTCTTAGAAATGGTGCCCGAAGGTCATTAAAACTGGTGCCTGAAGGTCTTTAAAATGATGCCTGAAGGTCTTTAAAATGGTGCCCGAAGGTCTTTAAAAATGGTGCCCGAAGGTCTTTAAAAGTGGTGCTCGAAGGACTTTAGAATGGTGCCCGAAGGTCTTTAAAAGTGGTGCCTGAAGGTCTTTAAAATGATGCTCGAAGGTCTTTAAAAATGGTGCCCGAAGGTCTTTAAAAATGGTGCCCGAAGGTCTTTAAAAGTGGTGCTCGAAAGACTTTAAAATGGTGCCCGAAGATCTTTAAAAGTGGTGCTCGAAGGTCTTTAAAACTGGTGCCCGAAGGTCTTTAAAATGGTGCCCGAAGGTCTTTAAAACTAGTGCCCGAAGGTCTTTAAAACTGGTGCCCGAAGGTCTTTAAAAACTGTGCCCGAAGGTCTTTAAAAATGGTGCCCGAAGGTCTTACCTGTGATTAAAATACCTTGACGACGGTCTCAAGGCTCGACTCATTTGATAAAACAAAATGAATTCGATTTAAAACAAAAGGAAATACCTCGACGGTGGTATTGAGGCTCGACTCATTTGAGAAGCAGAACGAGTTCGATTGAAACAAAATGAAATACCTCGACGGTGGTCTCAAGGGTCGACTCATTTGAGAAGTTGAACGCGTTCAATTTAAAACAAACGGAAATACCTCGACGGTGGTCTTAAGGCTCGACTCATTTGAGAAGCTGAACGAGTTCGATTTGGGACGCCAAAGTTTTCTTGATTCCTGCAATGTTAGCTAAATGCAATGATGAGAATGACATGCTTTGCAAATGCTTATATGTTTCCTGAGGATGAAGTTAGTCAAATGATTGTGTCATGATTTCTAATCCATGGTTTCTTTGAGGTTCACAGATTATCTGACTTCATGACGGAGTCTCCAACACATTCACTGTTTTCCTTTACTTGGTGAATTTTCCATCAGGATTAGTGGTTTCCAAACCTTTTCTAAGATTTAGATCTATTACTTAGTAATACCTTTAAACTCATTTTTATTAAAAAATTTAGGTTTACTATTCATCATTCAATTTCAATAACAAACAAAATGCAATTTTGAAAATGTATGAAAGAAAGTATGAAACAAGCAATTGTCATAAAAAGAGGGTAACAAAAATTTATTGCAACAAAATGTTGTAAAATGATAAATGTGGATATCAAGGATATAAGAAACAAATGTAAAGTTATAGGTTGTTGATGCCCCAGATGCAGAATATCTTGGACCTTTCCTTTTTCAAATCATCTGAAATTTCTCTTGAACAGTCAATTCACTTGGGTAATCCCTCGGCTTCTGTAGTTACATCAGACTGAGTCGTCCCCCTTTTCTTTGATTTTCAAACACTTTCTCCCCCTTTACACGAAGCATTGATTCAAACCTTAATCAGCACTTGAGCCGCCCTTTGCGGGTTTTCAACTCATGTGTCCCCCATTCGGTATTAAGTCGCCCTTTGCGGGTTTTCGGCTTAAACCTCTCATTTTTTTTTTGTATTCTACTTTCCATTTGAGAATTCTAAATGCTTCCAAGGTAAAAATGTCAATTCAAAAGATGGGATGAATTTTGAGAAAAACTTTTCAAATTAAATACCCATGCTTGATCAAAATGGACTTTTAAAGTACGTAATGTAAGCCATGGTTCGGGTTTAGAAGGAAAGGATAAAATAGGCCCAAAATGTGTTTAAGGGTAATTGGACCAAGGATCATTTCCTGAGGATAATACATTTTTGAGACATTTGTCCCCCCTCTTTTTTTTTTTTTTGCTGGCTTTCATTTGCCATTCTTTGATTCCACATTTTCCAATGGCTCTTTTTTTTCCCATGATTTTGATTATTTTTCCTCATAATTGCCCTACAGTGTAGAGGGTGATCCTTGATTAGGGTTCAACGAAAGAAATAATTTCTAAGACTCAAGGATGTGACTAGGGATAATTTCTTCTTAGTGACGGAAATATGAAAGATGGCCATTTATCACACCAAGCATGAATATTTTCTTTGAAAAGCCATTCTCAGGGGAGATAGATATATAGAATTTCCATTTCTACATTTGGAATCATTCGAATTCCCATGTGCATAGCGTCACACACAATTTTTTTAAGCATAATACTTATTTAGTTCATCAGCATTCATGGGATGTCTAAAATCATCTCCGTCCATTCGAGTTAGAATCAATGCTCCTCCATAAAAGGCTATTTTTACCACATAGGGTCCTTCCCAATTTGGAGCCCATTTTCCTCGCGGATCCTTCACTATGGGGAGAATTTTTCTCAGTATCAATTCTCTTTCTCGAAACTGTCTGGGTCGAACCTTCTTATTATGGGCTCGAATCATTCTTTTTTGATACAACTGCCCGTGACAAATTGCCTTCGATCTTTTCTCTTTGATGAGATTCAACTGTTCATAACGAGCTCTAACCCATTCTGCCACTTCTAGGCCAACCTCCATCAAAACCCGAAGTGAAGGAATCTCAACTTCAATGCGTAACACTGCCTCCATACCATATACCAAAGAAAACGACATTGCCCCTGTTGATGTGCGAACTGAAGTGCGATATGCGTGAAGAGCAAAAGGCAAAATATCATGCCAATCCTTGTACACATCAGTCATCTTTTTGACAATCTTCTTGATGTTCTTGTTGGCTGCTTCTACTGCCCATTCATCTTCGGACGATAAGGTGCCGAATTGTGATGCGTGATTTTGAACTTAGTACATACCTCTTTCATCATCTTATTATTCAGATTGAGAGCATTATCTAAAATAATTCTTGCTGGCAATCCATATCGGCATATGATTTCCTTCTTGACAAATCTGCATACCACCGACTTCGTTACATTCGTATAAGAAGCAGCTTCCACCCACTTTGTGAAATAGTCTATGGCCACCAGGATGAAACGATGTCTATTTGAAGCTTTCGGGGTAATAGGCCCAATCATATCCATTCTCCATATTGAAAATGGCCAAGGTGCGGTCATAACATGCAATGGCGATGGCGGCACATGAATCTTATCCGCATAGATCTGGCATTTATGGCAGTAACTGATACAATCTCCTTCCATCTCAGCCAATAATACCCTGCCCTCGTAATCTGGTTAGCAAGCATGTAACCATTAGCATGGGTGCCACATATCCCTTCATGGACTTCCTCTATGATTCTTCGAGCTTCGGCAGACTCGACACATCTCAATAGGACTTGATCTTTCCCTTTCTTGTAGAGAATCGCGCTGTCTAGAACAAAACCCATTGCTAGCCTTCTCAGATTCCTCTTGTCGTTCTCTGTTGCCTGTTCTCGATACCGTTGACTCTTGGTGTACTGTAAGATGTAGATATACCAAGGGAGACCATCTGCTTCTTCTTCGATACTCAAACAGTGGGCAGGAGACTCATATATGCTCATCTTGATTGGCACAACTTTCGCCCCTTCATTTACTTTAAACATTGATGATAAAGTAGCCAGAGCATCCGCCATTCGATTTTCTTCTCGGGGGAAGTAATTGAAACTTACTTCTTCAAACTCCTCCAATAAACTCAGTATGAGTTCTCTGTATCTGATTAACTTTGTATCCCGGGTTTCCCATTCTCTCCGTAACTGGTATATCACTAAAGCTGAGTCTTCGAAAACTTCCAAAACTTTGATTTTTCTGTCCACTGCTGCACGAAGGCCAACAGTAAACGCCTCATATTGTTTGTACAATCGAAATCCAATATGGCAGTGAAGGGATAATAATCTTCTTCTGGGGATATGAGCACTGCACCGATTTCGTGCCCATGGCATTGGATGCCCCATCAAAGTACATCTTCCATACTTTCTTCTTCAAGGGAGCCTCATCCGCTTACGAAACATACATCAAATCTTCATCTGGGAAATCAAAGTTCAATGGCTCATAATCCTCCACTGCCCGACTTGCTAAGAATTCAGCCACTGCGCTGCCCTTGATAGCCTTCTGACTTACGTATACAATGTCGTATTCTGACAACAAAACCTGCCATCTTGCCGTCCTCCCTGACAGAAAAGGTGCTTCTAACATGTATTTGATCGGATCTAGCTTGGCGATCAACCACGTTGTGTGGTACAGCATGTACTGTCTGAGTCTCCGAGCAGTCCAAGCTAAGGCACAACACAGCTTTTCTATCGACGAATATTTCAACTCATAATCTGTGAACTTCTTGCTGAGGTAGTAAGCCACCTGTTCTTTCTTTCCAGTCTCATCAAGCTGTCCCAGAACACAACCCATGGATCTCTCGAATACTGATAGATACAGTATCATCGATTTATCCGAAACGGGTGGCATTAATACTGGTGGGTTTGATAGATAATGCTTAACCTTTTCAAAAGCAATCTGACACAATTCATCCCACTCTCCTAGATCACATTTTCGAAGTAACTTGAATATTGGATCACATTTGTCGGTTAACTGAGAAATAAATCGAGCAATGTAATTCAATCTCCCCAAAATACCTCTTACTTATTTTTGCGTACGTAGAGGTGGCAAATTCTGGATGGCCTTCACTTTATTCGGATCAATCTCAATTCCCCTTTTGCTAACAACAAAACCCAACAATTTTCCCGAGGTAACTCCAAAAGTGCATTTTGTCGGGTTAAACTTGAGTTGAAACTTTCTTAGTCTTTCAAAGAGTTTTCTAAGATTCGTAATATGCTCTTCTTCTCCTTGTGACTTTGCAATCATATCATCAACATAAACCTCAATTCCTTTATGCATCATGTCATGAAAGAAGGTCACCATGGCTCTCTGATACGTTGCCCCAGTATTCTTCAACCCAAACGGCATTACCTTGTAGCAGAATGTTCCCCACATTGTAACAAATGTGGTTTTCTCCATATCTTCCGGGGCCATCTTAATCTGATTATATCCCGAGAATCCATCCATGAAAGAAAACAAGGAACTCTTTGTCGTATTATCCACCAAAGTATCAATGTGAGACAAAGGGAAATTATCTTTGGGACTGGCTTTGTTCAAATCTCGGTAATCGACGCACATACGCACCTTGCCGTCCTTCTTTGGTACTGGAACAATGTTTGCAACCCATTCCGGATATTTTGCCACCTCTAAGAATCCTGCATCAAACTGCCTCTTCACCTCCTCTTTTACCTTTAACAGCATGTCCGGCCTCATTCTTCTCAACTTTTGCTGAATGGGCTTGCACTCTGGCCTTAAAGGGAGCTTATGAACCACAATGTCTGGATCCAAACCCGACATGTCTTGGTATGACCATGCAAATACATCTACATATTCCTGAAGCAAGGCTATGAGTTCACCTTTTATTGACGACGACAATGTAGTGCCGATTTTAACCTCTTTCATCTCCTCACTACTTCCCAGATTCAACAATTCCAATAGCTCCTCATGAGGAAGTACTTGTTTCTCTTCTTGTTCTATTTTTCTTAATAAGTCCGAAGGTAGACCATAATCCTCAATATCTTCGTCGACCTCAAAATCACCCGTGCAAATGGGCCTCTCAAAATCAATTTCAAAATTACTGGCAGGAAGGTCCTCATATTCCGCATCCGTGCACCTGTAAATAGGTGAGGAAGAAACAATATAGGAAAACATATATAAAATCGAAGCAGAATAAATAGCATAAATGAAAGAATATGGACACATCAGTATGGAGGAAATGCATCATGTTTGTTATTTATTGGATGAAAAGTTTTAGACAAAAGCCCATTAGAAAAGAAATTCTTAATATCTCCGGGCAAAGATATTTAAGATTTGTTTAAAACCATTACGTTGGAATAGACCTAAAAACTATGGATAGCTCGGTTGCGCTCCAATTGGTCAGTCTATATCCTGGTGGACAAGGTCGCACCATCCAATTAGCATTCTCTCTTTCAATTCTTTTTTCCTCAGTCGTGCAGATCTTCACATCATACATCTGCTCATCCCTATTCACCTGGAATCTCTCGAAGGCTTGCTCTATCATTATGAGCACATCATCAGAATTCTTTTCTCCGAAAAAGAACGGACTGAGCGGAAGCTGTGAAGGATAGGTGGGAATATCATAGGCTCCCATTCAATATCCATACTCGCAAGATGGGTCATCCTCCTTTGTCGGTTCCTTTCAACTTGTTTCCTTTTCTCATGGGCCTTCGGAAGATACCCTAGGCCAAACCGGTCTTTCTTTCCTATTACTTCCATTGCTCGGGCCATCCCCTGAAGATATTTCCCAAGATCTTTACCAGCCCTGCAGCCTTTTCCCATGGTAGTTCTTACCCCCAGCCTTGTGTTCTTGGACAGCCTCGGTTTTGGAATTCTTCATCCTTGAATGAAGAAAATTGCATTTACGAATTCCAAAGACCGAAAGGAACATTCTACAGCATCTTCATTGGGTTCGACATAAGGAGATTCAGTAGATGTAGAGGCTATCACGTCCTCTTCTCCTGATACAGTGACTAGACGACCCTCTATTACAAACTTCAGCTTTTGGTGGAGAGACGAAGGTACAGCCCCTGCTGAATGTATCCACGGCCTTCCCATCAGGCAATTATAGGATTGATTAATATCAATGACTTGAAAGTTCACTGTATAGGTACATGGGCCTATCTCTAGTGAAACCTCAATAGTTCCCACCACATCTCTCCTGGTACCATAAAAGGCTCGGACCACCGTGCATCTTGGCAGCATATAAGAAATATCCACTGGCAATTTGGACAGGGTTGCCAAAGGCATCACATTCAATGAAGAACTATTGTCTAAAAGGACCCTTGGTAATATGTGCCCCTTGAAAGTGGTAGTTATATGGAGAGCTTTTGTTGACCCAATACCATTGGGTGGTATCTCCTCATAGCTGAAATATATATGGTCGTCTGCCGCGATGTTTCCCACCAGCCTGTCCAATTTTTCTACTGATATGTTATTAGCCACGTATGCCAGATTCAATACTCTTAACAGGGCATTTCTTTGTGGCTCTGAATTCAAAAGCAAGGATAAGATTGAAATTCTAGCTGGTTGACGTTGCAGTTGTTCAACCACACTATACTCACTATGCTTTATGAATTTTAATAACTCACAAGCTTCCTTCTCACATACCGATTCTCTTATTCTGTTAACCGGGGCTGATCCCCTCTCTGTTTCCTTTGGCAAATCCATCTCAATATGGATTGGCTCAACTACTTTCTTCTCTTTATCTGCTCCTCTGTCTTTCCCTGTCAACCCCTGTTCAGCAGCCTCAGGAGCATAACACCTTTCACTTCGGGTTAAATGCCTCACGCCTGTGATGTCTTGCTGACTCGAAGACCCAGGCATAACCATGCTGCAGTCGTATTTCCATGGTGCAGCCTTGTTCTCCTTGTATGAAAAGGAAATAGGCAAATCAATGATCAACTTGGGTGCACTTTCCTCAATGACTGGCATAACTTTCTACTTCGGTTCATCATAATAGATGATCAAGGGTCTTCCTATCTCGTAGCCAGCTGCATTCTCAATAACTCTTATTTTCTCCTCTGTCTCTTCATAAAATTGGGCCTCCCCATTATCCATCATTTTTTGGACTTTAACCAGAAAATCTCCGCAGTCCTGTATGACATGGCCTGCACACTTATGGAAGGGGCACCAATTTTGCATCCTTTTTGCAATCATTTTCAGACTGTCTACATCTTCCACCATTCCTGCCTTGACCATTTCAACCCATACTGTCAACATCGGAGAATTGACTTCCCTAATATCTCTTTTTAATCTTCTGGCTTCCCCGATCCATACTGAATTTACCCGATTCCCCGCATGATTTGGCAATGGGTTCCTTGCTACATTCGGCCCACTCTTTGCCCCAAACTTCACAACTCCGACATTGATCAGGCTTTAGACTTTCTTTTTAAAAGCTAGGCAATCTTCAGCCGAATGTCCTTGAATTCTTGCGTGGTATGTGCAGTTAGTGTTTGCATTGTACCACATTGGATATGGAGGTGTCAAGAGGTACATAGGTGCAACAAGTTGACCCTGCAACAGTTTAGGATATAGCTGACCATAGGTTGTAGGAATCGGATCAAATTGGGGTTTTTGATCATTCCTTGGTGAACGTTGGTCATTACGCCCGGTTCCCTGAGTGTTTGGGATAATGTTTCGGGGAAGGTTTATTTGTGGGGATATGCCAGTTGGAAATGGTTGTTGTGGTATATTGGTGTAAGGGAAGGGATTTTGGGTAAGGTGGTTCACATTGGGGTAATAAGGACTATACCCTGGGTAAGATGTGTAGGGTGCAGGAGGTGAATAAGAGGTGGTAGGAGTATAGGGCCTTGGTGGTGTATATGGTGTGGAAGGTACATATGGGTATTGGTTGATACTAACTGCATGGGTCACTTCTTTCTTCCTGGCAGGGAATACCTTTTTCTGAATAGAAGGCTCACCCCTTTCCATTTTCCCATTCTTAATGGTCGATTCTATCATCTCCCCAGATATTACCATGTCTGCAAAGTCCTTGGTGGCACTCCCTACCAATTTATCATAATATGATGCTTTCAAAGTGTTGATGAAAAGCACTGTGGTTTCTTTGCTAGTTAAAGGGGGTTGCATTTGTATGGCCAGATCCCTCCACCTTTGCAAGTATTCTTTGAAGCTCTCATTAGACCTCTTCTCCATATTCTGTAGCAACAGCCTATCAGGTACCATGTCAGACACATGTTTATAATATTCCATGAAAGCCCTAGCTAAATCCGTCCATGAACGAATCTTTGTACGACTCAGCTGACTGTACCATCGGGTTGCTGACTCTGTCAAGCTATCCTAGAAACAATGGATAAGCAATTTGTCATTATCATCATGCCCCGTCATCCTTCTACAGTACATGGTTAGATGTGCTAATGGGTTAGTAGTCCCATTGTATTTTTCAAAGTCTGGTACTTTGAACTTTGGGGGAATTACCAGATCATGTACTAAGCTCATCTCTTTGGCATCCAGACTGCCAAATAACTCTGCCCCTTCAACGGCCCTCAGCCTCTCCTCCAGCAGTTGATATTTTTTCTGTGATTCTGCCATTTCGACCCTTTTCAGCTCAGTCATCTTCGCTTTTTCCTTTTCAGTTAGTTCCTCAAAGTTTGGAACATTAACATCATTTAGGTCAGCTCCCACATTACCCTTTTCGGGAACATAGTTCTGAGTCTCTGCAGCTGGCTGGATGTAAACATAGGAGGCTGCCCCAATTGGCACCTCTTGGCCCGTTTGCTGTATGTTTTCAGGCTGATCCTTTTCAACTACCACCCTTTTCCCCGTGACCGAGTTCTCTCCTGGCCCTTTTTGCTTCATCATGGCACTCATCACTTCCATGAGCTTAGTCATCTGTTCTCGAGACTCCTCTTGAGATTTAGCTAACTGTTCCCGCAGTTCCCTCTGAGTTCTTTCCGTTCTTTCAATTCTAGCAAGCTGATCGTTTTCCATAGATCTGGCTTTAGATCGAGTATTGTAAGGGTGTCGAAAATCCGTTTCTTTCTGAGTGCGACCAATTGTACCTTTAGTTTTGAAAACCACGAATTAGAAATTATTGACACATCTTTTTTTTTTTTGTTTTATAAAATGAATGAATGAATATATGACTAAATGTGAATGAATGAATCAAATAAAATGGATATGTACACGACTACGTATATGAATATGAAAAAATAAATAAATGAACAAGTGAAATGAACAAATAAGTGTTTAAATGAATGAACAAGTAAAAGGAATAAATAAGTGGTTAGGTGTATAAACGAATTTCAAAAATGAATGATTATAAATATGAGTAAATGTACAAGTGAACAAACAAAACATATAAAATATGAATGTATTTGAATATATTGGCCCCGGGATAATTTCAACCGAATGGTCATTCATTGATTTCCTGAAACTAAATACATCACAGATAGAATAAAAGATCACTGCCTAAGATAAATCCGTAATTCGCCTTCCAAAATGCTATTACAAAATTAGTCCTATAGTGAATTCCTCGGATCTTGGACTTTCTTTCATAGTCTCCTTTTGATTGCCCTGCTCTTCAATCTGACCCCTACTTGTTCACGGCCCCTTGACGCGTCAGCAGAAGTATCACCGTGTAAGCTTTCCTTAGCTTGCTTCTCCAGTTGATTGGCTCGGGCTTCTTCATGCTTCGCTCTCTCTTTCCAATAGTTATTCTCCTTCTTGAGGTTTTTGACCTCATGTTCCCACTCCCCGGAAGTCTTGAGAGTCCCCTCAAATCTGAGCTCGAAGCGGTACCTCTTGTTCTCCAAATGTAATTCTCGAAGATCGCCCATAGCGGTGTCCCTTTCTCTCTTGATCTGTTCTTTTTCTCTTTCCCGAGCTGATTCCCTATTTTTCATGTCCTCAAGCTCTTCTTGCAGTCGCGCAATCTCCTTGCTCGTCCGAGCCTTTTCTTTTTCAAATTCTACCCTTGCGATTTCTAACTCTAGTGGCATTTCCCTCGGTGGTGGATTCATGAACTGGACCTCTTCCACATCTGATGTCAACAACCTATCATTAACCCTTAATTCTCTCCATACCAGGTAATCAGGTTTGACGATGTCTGCATATCTGGCCACTTTTATCCGGTGAGTTTTCTTCCATGCTTCAATCACTGCTCGCACTTTTCCAGAATATCCGTCTTCCCCATAAGTGAACTCGGATGATCCCAGATTATGAGTCACCGGTGTGAATTGCCGAGACTCAACCTATCGTTGCACCAACAAAGGCGCATAACTCACAGACCCCCAAAATTCGAGTAGTGGAACTCCCAAGTTGTCCCCAGATTTGTACATAATCGACATAGGAACCATCCATGGAGCTCTCCAAGTCACCATCTCCCCTTTTAGATTTCGGAACATGTTGACCCATTTCTCTTCATCCCCGTCTTCAGGCCAATCATTTTGAAGGAATTCCCTGATCGAAACTAAAGACTTCATGTACGGTTTGAAGGAACCATTTTCTATCTTCCAAAAGTGACTTTGAATCCAAATATAAAGGAGTTGTACACACCCCTTGATTCTCCCTTGTCCTACCCTTTTACAAAAATTCAGGGATCGGATAATTTCAGCTATGATGGCCGAAGATGGGTTGATCTTCTGTTCCAACTTTTCAAAGAAATCAAACACGGCTATATCCACATGACCCAATATCTTCGGGAATATGATTAACCCGTAGATGGCTAGAGCGAAGATGTCCCTGGCTTTCTCTTTGTCGGAACAACCCAGTATCAATTGTCGGAGAGTTTCCCATGGAATGCACCATTTTTCTGCTTTGTATCCACATGACTCTCAACCCATGTTATATCCATTCCTGTGATCCTAGCCACTTTCTTCTTAAAACTTGAAGGTTTCACTTTGTTCAAATATACCCGATCAGGATTAGGACATTCATTACGTAACAGTGCTGAATATTCTTCGATCAATGGTGTCATATCCTCCTTGTTAAAAGTGAAACATCTATAAGCAGGATTCGAAAACTGTACCATTGCCTGAATCAACCCACTATTGACCTGAATCGAAATTAATAATGTTATATCTCTATATTTCTGAGTGAAGGCTTCTTTCTTTGATACATTCCACTGATTCCAAATGTCGGCTAACCCTCGAAGATTATTCTGTCTAGAATACATTTTGACCCTTTCCGACAATACTGACACATAATCTTTCTTGAGGCAATCACCATCCTCCCTCTGATCTTTTTCCGATCGTGCCCTGACTATTGCATGATCTTCTATCACTAAAATAACCTGACACTCCATGAAAGTCCTTTGGGTTGATGACTATCCCGAGGCCAATAAACTCCAAGTATATGATGATGTCTATGATGCATGTAAAAGAAAAGAAAATAGAAAGAAATAGATTAGTAAAGAAATGAATTCACAAATATAACATAAATAACAACATGCTTTAAAAAATGTCCCAAAAATTTAAACAGAGCTTCGGCATTACAACGCATTTGGGACAAAATAAAAATTTATTACGAGCGATATGATGTTCGTTCATCATCACCCAATTTGTATCTAACATATAGAAAGATGGTAAAAGGTTGGAAATGTTCCTCCATGTGTTCTTAAACTTCGGGTATCTAACAGAAATCCGGCATGGCTTCGCCTAGGTTCACTATATGAAGGTGAATCGGTTCTAAGGCCCCGAATTGTCCCTCAGTGTCGTCGGTGAAGGCTAGTAAGGCACCCCAATAAAAGTGGGTTCAATTCGTTAAAGTATATTTTCCTATGCCCGTACGGAGGATTATCACGAAGGTATTAGGTACTTTATACTCCGAAAGTGTTTCACTAGCCCATACGGAGGATCATCACGAAGGCGTAGTTACTTTACTCCCACTTAAACGGACGGAACCCGGGTAAAGGATTCATGTTATGCAAATGCAAATACAGTGTGTGCGGAGGAACAAAACAAACCTGTCACCACCTATTCTACAACCCTTATTCTAAATACCCCACTAAAATCAAACATTGTAAAGCATCAGTCAAGCAAACATAGAAATATACGCAACAAAATAACTAGTGAACAAATAATAATATGAATGCACATGACGATGGACATATTTAAAAAATTTTATTATTTTCAAAATTCTCTTTTATTTTAAAAATATGGGAATTAAAATTAAATACCAATTAAACCAACAAAATCGAGACTTAAATAACATATGACTAATTCTAGGCCTGACTCTCTAAAAAAGTCCCCAGTGGAGTCGCCAAGCTGTCGCAACCCTAAATAAATAACAAGTCTCATCGCAAGACTCTATTATTCGTTTTCATTAGGTGTGACATTCAAAAAAACAGGAAAAGTCGACTTAATTCCTCTTAGAAAAAAATAAAGGTGTCGATACGTGATCTCGGATCGCGGGGAACCGTTCGAGTGAGGTGAAACAGAAGTAGAGGAAAAGACGACGTAATTCCTCTAGAAATAATAAAAGGTCGAGGGTATGAAAACGGCCTCGTAAAAAGACATGGAGTCGCCACCAATCCTTTTTTAGCTAGGTGTGATCGGCCACCTATTAAAACTGGTTTTGTAAAACATTTTAAAATTAATTAAAACATTTTTCTAAAACCAATTTCAGGTCTACGTTATAAACCAGAGAAATTAAAGAAGCGGGTTCGGGAGTCGGTTACGTACGGGGAAGGATTAGCACCACCGCAATGCCCGTATAAACCGGTACCTTATTAATCGTGTGTTATCCCAAGTCTCGATAAAAAGTTGGTTTTTAATTTAGTATTTCAAGTTAATTCCCAATTTTAAGAAAAATAATTCCATTTTTTATTGAAAATGATCCGAAATTTATAAATTCAAAATTTTCCTATATTCCCCGACAAAATCGGCAAAATATAGAAATTTTTATTCATTTGGAAAACTTTTCGAATCATTCTCGTTTTTTGAAAGAAAGATATTGCTTTATTAATGATAATTGATGATATTCCCTCCAGCAAACCCGGTAGAGAACTCATGAATTATTTTAACTCGGGAATATCTTTATTTTTTATTGAAAAATCATTATCTTTTTCAAAAACATTTAAAAAATATGAACATGAACATGTATGACATAATAAAATGACATGGCAAATCTATATATTATAATGCATCCTAAATGACATGATACAATTCAAATGACATAGTATATTCTAGGTAAAATTAAAAAAAAAATCCTAAGTATCATAGTGTATTCTAAATGAGATAAAATGATTTAAATGACATGGCATGTTATAAATGAAATAACCTAAATGACATGGAATATGATCTAACTGACAAGAAATGACATGGAATTAAAATAATGTTAACATATAATATGCATGAAAATACTAATAAAAATAATAATACATGAACATAGTATATGCTAAATAATGTGACAAAAATAATTAAATAAAAAGCATAGGATATCATGAAACATTAAAAATCATATGGCAAACAAATATAAGATCATAAAATGTGAATTAAAATAATAAAAATATCATGGAAAATATCATAGCAAAAATCACACATTTAAATAAAATGCATGAACATGGAAAATGCAATGCATGGAAAATGTATTTTTTTTCCTTTAATTAAAGAAATCCGTATATCTAAAAAGATATCCGGCTACCTTAGGAAAATATGTCGAATTAGTTTTCTAAAAAACAAAACATTGTGATTGTTTAAAAATAATTCAGAAGAAAAATTTGAATAAAAATTAAAACCCTCACCAAACCCTTTTAAAATGGCTCTAATATCCTAAGTTTAAAATCCCGGACTTAACTACCCTTAACCCGAGATTTATAAAATCATTTTCAATGTTTAAAAAGGCTTAAAAACCACCCTAAGACAGTGTCTAAAACTTCTACCCAACCCCCTATAAATGCCTTAGCCACATTCAACCCTTATTCCTCTTTTGATTTCAAATCTGCCTCTACTGTCCGATTTTCCCACACGATTTTTTAGCCTATTTTTAAAAATTATAAAAAATTCTAAAATCAATACTGGAGACTCAAAACATGCAAATATACACGAGAAAAAATTGGCTTAATTTTCTTATTAAAGATGACTACACAGAAAAATTGGAGATGTTCGAGTACTGGTAAAAAAAAAACTGTTTGTCAAAACATATTTTTTGCCTTTGATAAATTCATTCAAAAACCAAAATGAAAATTGTTGGAAATCATCCTTAATACCTAAGGACAGTAGCTAAACATTTTAAAAACCTTGGAAAAAATTGGCTAAGTAAAAAAAAATCACAAAGGTAGAATGATCAATTTGACAATTCCTTAATTTTCCACAAGTATGCTCTAGAGAGCATGACTTTGTGCCATTAATTGGCCTAAGTCACAAATCAAGTGGCAATGACATGGAATGCATGAACATGCAGCAAATGAAATGTATGAAATGCATGGTCTAAAGGTGTAAATGGTAAAGGAAATGCAAGACAATTCAAGACAACCTAAATGCCTAACATGAATTTGCATGGCAATAAATGCTATCCTAACTCAATATGCATGCAATGCTTGATAATGTAAATGTGACTAGGAGCTAATATGTTATAAATATGCATGAAAATGAATGTGACCTAATACCTAAATAGCATATTAAAGCATGACAATACCAATGTGATTTAAGACTCAATATGCATGGCAATACCAATATGGCCTAGACCTAAAATGTAGTGAGCATGCATAGCAATACTACGAACATATAATGACTCATGAAATTAATGTCAATGCTGGAACAAGTAGTAACTAATACACAATTTCAAGATATGATAATGCAAAGCATGTTACCTAAACAAAAATACAAATGCATGACAAGGCAATGAATGCATGAAGAGGCCAAATGATCACATAAGACTCTAATACAATCCTATTTAGTAAATGACATAAGTACATGACAAACCATATTAAAATGCATAATGTCATGACATTTTCAATAACATATAAAATACCAAAATCAAAATGGACAAGCTCATGGCATGGAAATGCAAACAAGCTAAGAAGCAAAAGAAAAATGCACATGCAAGGCAAACAAACATGGTATTGCCGAATGGTCATGAATCATAATGATGGCATTTTTATCATAGCATTTTCATGAGCACTTGGCATACTAAAATCAGAATATGCAAGTTCATGACATGGAGATGCAAACAAGCTAAGAAGCAAAAGAAAAAAAATACACATACAAGGCATAAAAAAATGGAATGGCCGAATATGTATGAAACAAAACTATGAGAATGCAAACATGTAATACATGGTACATGAAAAAAATGCACAACATGGATACATGAACAACAATGGCCGAATATGCAAGGATGAAATATCAAGCATAGAAATGAAATATAACACATATAGCATAGAAAATAATGTAAAGAAAATGTATACACAAGATTTAACATAGACATGCATAAATTATAAGTAAAACAAGTAAGTAGAACAAGGAAAGTTAACCTCCATGGATGGTATCTAATGGGCATAGCCTCTCACCAAACCATAATCACTTGGTCTTGCCAAGATCATGAAGCCTTTCCATCTCATCAAAATAGAAAATAAACCATGTAAAACAGAAACGTTAAGGTAAGCTTCATGGATGGTGTTAAATGGGCATAGCCTCTCACCAAACCATATTCACTTGGTCTAGCCAAGATCATGTAGCCATTTCAACCTTTTTTGCTTCATATTTTGTAAAAATTAGAACCTTAGAATACTTTAAAAAACTTGTATAAATCATTTTTTCACAACAACATGCAAGGAAGAAAAAAAGAAAAAAACAAGGCAAAAAAAATGAGCCATTCGGCCATGGCATGAAACTCTAAGAAAAAACTTGTTTCCACCATTTAAAAGAAGAAGAAGAAGATGAAAACATGAATAAACATTAAGAAACTTTATTTCTAAGAAAAATGTTGTAGGAAAACATGATAGAAAAACCAAGAAAACACCATGAAAATGAAGAAGAAAGCTAGACTAGAACTTGGTAGAGATGACTACCTTCAAACTCTCTAATGAAAACCTTTTTTTTCTTTCTTTCAAAACCTTTTTTCTTGCCAAGTTAGCTACTGTTTTCCAGCCAAAAAACCTCTGTAAAAATGAAACTCCCCCTCCCCCTTTAGCCTTGGCCGAATGCCCCCTTAACCATTGGATGAAAATTGCACTTTTCCCCCTTCAATCTTGGCCTTTAGATTTAGATATTTTGATGAAAACATAAAAATGTCATCTTGAAAATTGATTCCAGCCCTTAAGATGTGTACTCAGCTCTTGTATTAGCCTTAGCCATTAGATGCAAAAGAGGACCAATCCCATGCACTCACTTGTTTGCCCCTCTTGAATGCCTACCCTTGGATGAGTTATGCTCTTCCATTCTTGGTCATTGGATGAAGCCAACATAAAAATGATATCTTGTAGATAAAATCCAGCCCTCAACATGTGTACTCAGCCCTTGTACATGGCCTAATCCAATGGATGAAAAGGGATAATCCCATGCACTCCCTTGCTCAACCGAATTGATGCTCACCCTTGGATGAATTGTGCTCATCTTTTTTCTTCCATTCTTGGCCATTAGATGAGCATTGTTTTATGACAAATAAAAATGTCATTTTGACATTTAAACTTGGCCATTGGATGGTGCATTCAACTTTCCTACAAGGCACCTAAGCCATTGGATGGAGGGGGCACCATTTGCAAGGTGTTAGTGATAGCATGTGGCATGATAGTGACTATGGAATTAAATTGATTAAGCTTCCTTCTTCTCCTCTATGTTGGCTGACCAAAGGAAGAAAAAATCCCAGCAATTTCTTCATCTTTCATATTTTCCTCAATTACCAATTTGCCCTTTTTGGTTTCCTTGGTGAAATAACCTTTTTACCCCCCGAACTTAAATAAATAGTAAACGCACTCCAAATTTGAATTTTCTTTTTTCAATACTTCTGAAATAATAACAAATTGAATTCTGAAAGTTTTCCAAAATTTTTGAGTCAATTTGCTATTTATTTCAGATTTATTTTCGAAATTACCCTTTTTATGCACCCAAACTTTACCATTTTTTAAACGAGCTCCGAATCCATATTTTTCTTCACCAATCTATTCCAAATAATTTAAAAATGTGATCTGGAAGTTTTTATAATTTTTGGAGCTCATTTGCTATTTTTTTGGGATTTATTTGCTTAACTTACTGCATAGGGGACCCGGTATTTGGCCATTTTGCAAACGAACTCCGTATCAAGATTTTCTTTCGCCAATCTCTTCCAAATAATTTAAAAACGAGATTTTCAAATTTTCAGAATTTTTGGAGTTCATTTGCTATTTTTCCGGGATTTATCCTATAGAATTACTAGATGTGAGACCCGGTATTTGGCCAATTTGCAAACGAACTCCGAATCAAGATTTTATTTCATCAATCTCTTTGAAATGATTTAAGAATGAGATTTACAAATTTTCAGAATTTTTGGAGTTCATTTGCTATTTTTGCCATATTTTCCAATTTTGCCTTTTGCATCCGAAACTCGGTTTTGCTCAAAACAAGTCTGATTTTAAGATTTTCTTCAAATTGAGCCTTGGGCTATCCTTGTTTAATCATTTCTCATCAATTAAGGGCTTTAGATCTTCCGAATTGGGCCATTTTTGCAATTTTTCCAAATTTCACCGAAATCCACCAAAAAACCATAATCCTCTGTTTTCTTTCGAATTGACTTTTTTATCAGTTATTCTTCCAAGTGGCTTCTCCATTACCCGTAGTCAGTGCTTATCTTTCATTTGAGACCTAAAATTTTCGACCATTTTGATTGTTTAGCACATTTCCCCAAATTTCTCGAATTAGGATTTCCTTTCTACTGAATCTCGTAACCAAACTTTCGAACTCCATATCTTCCAATGTAGATCTCGGATTATCAAAATTCTTCCACCGTTTTACAATTGAACCTCAAATCTTGATTTTGAAAGTGGGTTGACTTTTTTAATAGTTGACTTTTTTGAGCTTGACTTTTTCGGGGTTGACTTTTTCTGAGGTTGACTTTTTTTGAGTTTGGCTTTTTCTGTCTACTTTCTTAGGCTAAGCCTAGGAGTACCACCTGCAGGATGAGAAAAGCCTTTTAGCATTCAGAAACATCAATTTGGGAAGAAAATGTACCTGATTTAAGGGTCCGGACAAAATTAGGTATCTACAATCCGTATATCTAAAATGATATCCTGCTACCTTAGGAAAATATGTCAAATTAGATTTTCTAAAAAAGAATAAATCTTTGTGATTGTTTGAAAACAATTTTGAGGAAAACTTGAATAATAATTAAAACCTTTACCCAACCCTTTTAAAATGGCTCTAATTTCCTAAGTTTAAACTCCCAGACTTAACCACCCTTAACCCGAGATTTATAAAATCATTTTTAAAGTTTAAAAGGCTTAGAAATTACCCTAAGACAGTAGCTAAATCTCCTAACCAACCCCCTCTAAATGCCTTATCCAAATTCAACTATTATTCCTCTTTTGATTTCAAATCTGCCTCTACTGTCCGGTTTTGCCATACTATTTTTTAGCCTATTTTAAAAAATTTAAAAAAATCTAAAAAAAATACTAGAGACTTAGAACATGTAAAACTACATGAGAAAAAATTGGCTTAATTTTATAATTAAAGATGACTGCCCAGAAGAATCGAAGAAGTTCGAGTACTGGGTGAAAAAAAACTGTTTTGTCAAAACACATTTTTTGCCTTTGATAAATTCATTCAAAAATCAAAGTAGAAATTATTGGAAATCATCCTAAAGACCTAATGACAGTAGCTAGACATTTAAAAACCTTGGACAAAAATTAGATAAAAAAAAACCACAAAGGAAGAATAATCAATTTGACAATTCTTTAATTTTCCACAAGTATGCTCAAGAAAGCATGACTTTGAGCCATTAATTGGCCTAAGTCACAAATCAAGTGGCAATGACATGGAATGCATGAACATAAACAAACGAAATGTATGAAATGCATGGTCTAAAGGTCTAAATGGTAAAGGAAATGCATGACAATTCAAGACCTAAATGCCTAGCATGAATTGCATGGCAATAAATGCTATCCTAACTCAATATGCATGCAATGCTTGATAATGCAAATATGACTTGGACCTAATCTGTTATGAATATGCATGAAAATGATAATGTGACCTAAGACCTAAATAGCATAGTAATGCATGACAAAACCAATGTGATTTAAGACTCAATATGCATGGCACTACCAACATGGCCTAGACCTAAAATGTAATGAACATGCATAGCAGTACTATGAACATACAATGACCCATGAAACTAATGTCAATGCTGGAACAAACAGCAACTAATACACAATTTCAAGATATGACAATGCAAAGCATGTTACCTAAACAAAATGCAAATGCATGACAAGGCAAGGGATGCATGAAGAGGCCAAATGATCACATGAGACTCTAATGCAATCCTATTTAGTAAATGACACAATTTCATGACAAATCATGTTAAGATGCATAATGTCATGACATTTTCATAACCATATAACATACTAAAATCAAAATGCACAAGCTCATGGCATAGAAATGCAAACAAGTTACGAAACAAAAGGAAAATGCACATGCAAGGCATACAAAAAGTGAAGTGCCGAATGGTTATGAGAAAAAATGATGGCATTTTATCACAGTATTTTCATAAGCACATGACATACTAAAAATCAAAATGTACAAGTTCATGGCATGGAGATGCAAACAAGTTAAGAAGCAAAAGGAAAATGCACATGAAAGGCATACAAAAAGGTCATGAAAAAAAAGATGAAAATGCAAACATGTAAGACATGATACATGAACAAAATGCACAACATGAGCATATGAACAACCATGGCCGAATATGCAAGGATGCAATATCAAGCATGGAAATGAAATATATAAGTAAACATAGCATAGAAAATAATGTAAAGAACAAATATATAAAAGATTTAACATAGACATGCAAAACAAATAACAAGCAAAACTAGTAAGTAGAACAAGGAAAGTTAAGCTCCATGGTTGGTATCAAATAGGCATAGCCTCTCACCTAACCATAATCACTTGGTCTTGCCAAGATCATGAAGCCTTTCCATCTCAATAAAATAGAAAATAAACCATGTAAAACAGGAAATAAGGTGAGTTTCATGGTAGGTAAAAATGGGCATAACCTTTCTCCTAACCATGGCCACTTGGTCTAGCCAAGATCATGTAGCCATTTCAACCTTTTTTGCTTCATATTTTGTAAAAATTCAGAACCTTAGAATACTCTAAAAACCTTGTAAAGATTATTTTTCACAACAACATGCAAGGAAGAAAAAAAAAAGGAAAAACCAAGACAAGTAAATAAGACACATTCGGCCATAGCATGAAACCATAAAAAAAAATTGTTTTCCACCATTTTAATGAAGAAGAATAGATGAAGACATAAATAAAATTTAAAACGTTTATTTCTATGAATAATGTAGTAGGAAAACAAGATAGAAAATCAAGAAAACACCATGGAAATCATGAAGAAAGTTATTCTAGAGCTTGGTGGATATGACAACCTTCAAGCTCTTTTTTTCTCTTTTTCAGAACATTTTTATTTGCCACATTAGCTACTGTTTCCAGCGAAAAACCTCTGAAAAAATGAAATCATCCTCCTCTATTTAGCCTTGGCCGAATGGCCCTCTAGCCCTTGGATGGGAATTTCAGTTTTTCTCCTCCAATCTTGGCCTTTAGATTAAGATATTTTGATGACAACATAAAAATGTCATATTTCAAATTGTTAGCAGCCCTTAAGATGTGTACTCAGCCCTTGTAGTAACCTTAGCCATTAGATGCAAAAGAGGACTAATCCCATGCACTCCCTTGCTTGCCCCTCTTGAATGCTTACCCTTGGATGAGTTGTGCTCTTCCATTCTTGGTCATTGGATGAGGACAACATAAAAATGACATCTTGTAGATTAAATCTAGCCCTCAACATGTGTACTCAGCCCTTGTAGATGGCCTAAGCCATTGGATGAAAAGAGATAATCCCATGCACTCCCTTGCTCAACCGAATGGATGCTCACCCTTAGATGAATTGTGCTCATCTTTTTTCTTCCATTCTTGGCCATTAGATGAGGGTTCTTTTATGACAAATAAAAATGTCATCTTGGCATTTAAAATTGGCCATTGGATGGTGCATTCAACTTTCCTACAAGGTACCTAAGCGATTGGATGAAAGGGGGACCATTTACAAGGTGTTAGTGGTAGCATGTGGCTTGATAGTGAATAGGTAATTAAATTGTTCAAGCTTCCTTCTTCTCCTCTATGTTGGCTGACCAAGGGAGGAAAAAATCCCAGCAATTCCTTCTTCTTTCATATTTTCTTTAATTACAAATTTGCCCTTTTTGGCTTCTTTAGTGAAATGACCTTTTTGTCCCCCGAACTTAAATAAATAGCAAACGGACTCCAAATTCAAATTTTATTTTTTCAATACTTCCAAAATAAATAAAATGAATTCTGAAAGTTTTTAAAATTTTCGGAGACCATTTGCTATTTATTTTGGATTTATTTTTGAAATTACCCTTTTATGCACCCGAACTTTTCCATTTTTTAAACGAGCTTTGAATCCAGATTTTTCTTCACCAATATTTTTCAAATAATTTAAAAATGTTATCTGGAAGTTTTCATAATTTTTGGAGCTCATTTACTACTTTTTCGGGATTTATTCTGTTGAATTACTACATAGGGGACCCGGGATTTGGCTATTTTGCAAACGAACTCCGAACCAAGATTTTCTTTCGTCAATCTCTTCCAAATAATTTAAAAGTGAGATTTGAACATTTTCAGAATTTTTGGAGTTCATTTGCTATTTTTCCAGGATTTATCTTGTTTAATTACTACAGAGGAGACCCGGCATTTGGCCATTTTACAAACGAACTCTGAATCAAGATTTTATTTCTCCAATCTCTTCCAAATAATTTAAAAATGAGATTTGCAAATTTTCAGAATTTTTCGAGTTTATTTGCTATTTTTCCCATATTTTCCAATTTTGCCATTTTGCCTCTAAAACCCGGTTTTGCTCAAAACAAGTCTGATTTTTAGATTTTCTTCAAACTGAGGCTTGGGCTATCCTTGTTTAATCATTTCTCATCAATTAAGGGCTTTAGATCTTCCGAGTTGGGCCATTTCCGTAATTCTTCCAAATTTCATCGAAATCCACCAAAAAACCCTAATTCTCGGTTTTCTTCCGAATTGACTTTTCTATAAGTTTTTCTTCCAAGTAGCTTCTCCATTACCCGTATTCAGTGCTTATCTTTCATTTGAGACCTTCAATTTCGACCAATTTGATCGTTTTAGCACTTTTCCCCAAATTTCCCAAATTCTGAACTTCATATCCCCACCTAAATCTCGTAACCCAACCTCCGAACTTCATATCATTCAATGTAGACCTCGGATTATCAAAATTCTTTCATCGTTTTTTTAATTGAACCTCAAATCTTGATTTTGAATGTGGGTTGACTTTTTCAGTAGTTGACTTTTTTGTGGTTGTCTTTTTTTGGGGTTGACTTTTTTGAGTTTGACCTTTTCTATTTGCTTTCTTAGACTAAGCCTCGGAGTACCACCTGTAGGATGAGAAAAGCCTTTTAACATTCTGAAACATCAATTTAGGAAAAAAATGTACCTGATATAGGGGTCCGGACAAAATTAGGTGTCTACAGCTGCCCCTCTTTGGCTATTGCGGAGAATCAGGAATCAGGCAAAGATAAACAAACACTAATTTTGTACGGTTAGTGAAATCACATGTGAAGGAAAGGGAAAGGGGTTTTCTTTTTTCATTTCTTCTTTTTCGTCATTTTTTTCATTTTTTGTTTTTTTTTTAAAAAGCTGTAAATTGAAGATTTTGTCCTTAAATTGAATTCCCTGACTAATCAAGGTTCGACTCGTCTTAAGGAAACAGCTTGATTTCAAAAGAAAAAATTATGCCCGGAGGTCTTAAAAATGGTGCCCGAAGGACTTTAAAAGTGGTGCCCAAAGGTTTTTAAAAATGGTGCCCGAAGGTCTTCAAAATGGTGCCCGGAGGTCTTTAAAAATGGTGCCCGAAGGTCTTTAAAAATGGTGCCCGAAGGTCTTTAAAATGGTGCCCGGAGGTCTTTAAAATGGTACCCCAAGGTCTTTAAAAATGGTGCCCGAAGATCTTTAAAAATGGTGCCCGAAGGTCTTACCTGTGATTAAAATACCTTGACGACGGTCTCAAGGCTTGACTCATTTGATAAAATAGAATGAATTCGATTTAAAACAAAAGGAAATACCTCGACGTTGGTCTCAAGGCTAGACTCATTTGATAAAACAGAATGAATTCAATTTAAAAGAAAAGGAAATACCTCGACGATGGTCTCAAGGCTCGACTCATTTGAGACGCATAATGAGTTCGATTTGGGAAGCCAAAGTTTTCTTGATTCTTGCAATGTTAGCTAAATGCAATGATGAGAATGACATGCTTTGCAAATCCTTATATGTTTCTTGAGGATGGATGCAGTCAAATGATTGTGTCATGATTTCTAATCCATGGTTTCTTTGAGGTTCACAGATTATCCGACTTCATGATGGAGTCTTCAATTATTCACTGATGCCCCACTTAAAGAATCCTTTACTCAAGATAATTGGTCAAACAGTCCCAGTTTCTGACTTCGCTGAAATTCACAAATTTCTGGCTTCATGGCAGAGTCTCCAACACATTCACTGTTTTTCTTTTACTTGATGAATTTTCCATCCGGATTAGTGGTTTCCAAACTTTTTCTAAGATTTAAATCTATTCCATAGTAATACTTTTAAACTCCCTTTTATTTTAAAAATTTATGATTACTAATCATCATTCAATTTAATAACAAAAAAATGCAATCTAAAAAATGTATGAAAGAAAGTATGAAACAAGCAATAGTCATAAAAGGGTAACAAACATTTATTGCAACAAAATGTTTTAAGATGATAAAAGTGGATATCAAGGATATAAGAAACAAATGTAAAGTTATAGGTTGTTGATGCCCCGGATGCGAAATATCTTGGACCCCTCATTTTTCAAATCATCTGAAATTTCTCTTGAACGGTCAATTCACTTGGGTAATCCCTCGGCTTCCGTAGTTACGTCAGACTGAGTTGTTCCCCTTTTCTCTGATTTTCAAATACTTTCTCCCCCTTTACATGAAGCATTGATTCAAACCTTAATCAGTACTTGAGCCGCCCTTTGCGGGTTTTCAACTCAAGTGTCCACCATTCGGTATTAAGTCGCCCTTTGCGGGTTTTCAGCTTAAACCTCTCCCTTTTTTTTTTGTATTCTACTATGCATCTGAGAATTCTAAATGCTTCCAAGGTAAAAATGTCAATTCAAAAGACGAGATGAATTCTGAGAAAAACCATTCAAATTAAATACCCATGCTTGATCAAAATGGACTTTTTAAAGTATGTAATGTAGGCCAAGGTTCTGGTTTAGAAGGAAAGGATAAAATAGGCCCAAAATGGACTTTTTTTGTTGCTTTTTTTTGCATTACTGGCTTTCATTTGCCATTATTTGATTTCACATTTTCCAATTGCTCTCTATTTTTCCATGATTTTGATTATTTTTCCTCGTATTTGCCCTCTAGTGTAAAAGGTGATCCTTGATCAGGGTTCAACAAAAGAAATAATTCCTAAGGCTCAAAGGGGTGACTAAGGATAATTTATTCCTAGTGAAGGTAATATGAAAGATGGCTACTTATCACACCAAGCATGAATATTCTCTTTGAAAAGCAATTCTCAAGGGAGATAGATATATAGAATTTCCATTTCTACACTTGGAATCATTCGAATTCTCATGTGCATAGCATGACTATTTTTTTTAAGCATAATACTTCTTCAGTTCATCAGCATTCACGGGATGTCTAAAATCATCCCCGTCCATCCGAGTTAGAATCAATGCTCCTCCAAAAAAAGCTCTTTTTACTACATAGGGTCCTTCCCAATTTGGAGCCCATTTTCCCCGCGAATCCTTCACTATGGCGAGAATTTTCCTCAGTACCAACTCTCCTTCTCGGAACTGTCTGGGTCGGACCTTCTTGTTATGGGCTCGAATCATCCTTTTCTGATACAACTACCCGTGACAAATTGCTTTCAATCTTTTCTCTTCGATGAGATTCAGTTGTTCATAACGAGCTCTAACCCATCCTGGCTCTTATAGGCCAACCTCCATCAAAACCCGAAGTGAAGGAACCTCAACTTCAATAGGTAACACTGCTTCCATACCATATACCAAAGAAAAAGGCGTTGCCCCTGTAGATGTGCGAACCGAAGTGCGATATGCGTGAAGAGCAAAAGGAAAAATCTCATGCCAATCCTTGTACACATTAGTCATCTTCTTGACAATCTTCTTGATGTTTTTGTTGGCTGATTCTACTGCCCCATTCATTTTCGGACGATAAGGTATCGAATTGTGATGCGTGATCTTGAACTGAGCACATACCTCTCTCATCATTTTATTATTCAGATTGAGAGCATTATCTGAAATAATTCTTGCTGGCAATCCATATCGGCATATGGTTTCCATCTTAACAAATCTACATACCACCGATTTCGTTACATTCGTATAAGAAGCAGCTTCCACCCACTTTGTGAAATAGTCTATGGCCACCAGGATGAAACGATGTACATTTGAAGCTTTCGGAGTAATGGGCCCAATCATATCCATTCCCCACATTGAAAACGGCCATGGTGCGGTCATGACATGCAATGGCGATGGCGGCACATGAATCTTATCTGCATAGATCTGGCATTTATGACATTTCTGGGAATAACTAATACAATCTCCTTCCATCGTCAGCCAATAATATCCTTCCCTCATAATCTTCTTAGCAAGCATGTAACCATTAGCATGGGTGCCACATATCCCTTCATGGACTTCCTCTATGACTCTTCGAGCTTCGGCAGACCCGATACATCTTAACAAGACTTGATCTTTCCCTTTCTTGTAGAGAATCTCCCCATCTAGAGCAAAACCCATTGCTAGTCTTCTCAGAGTCCTCTTGTCATTTTCTGTTGCCTGTTCTGGATACTGTTGACTCTTGATGTACTACAAGATGTCGTTGTACCAAGGGAGACCATCTGCTTCTTCTTCAATACTCAAGCAGTGGGCAGGAGACTCATATATGCTCATCTTGATCGACACAACTTGCGCCCCTTCACTCACTTTGAACATTGATGACAAAGTAGCTAGAGCATCCGCCATTCGATTTTCTTCTCGGGGGAAGTAATTAAAACTTACTTTTTCAAACTCTTCCAATAAACTCAATATGAGTTCTCGGTATCGGATTAGCTTTGTATCTCGGGTTTCCCATTCTCTGTGCAATTGATATATCACTAAGGTCGAGTCTTCGAAAACGTCCAGTTTCTTGATCTTTCTGTCTACAGCAGCACAAAGGCCCATAGTACATGCCTCATACTCAGCCATATTGTTTGTACAATCAAAATCCAATCTGGCGGTGAAGGGATAATAATCTTCTTCTGGGATATGAGTATTGCACCGATTCCGTGCCCCATGGCATTAGATGCCTCATCAAAGTACATTTTCCATACTTTCTTCTTCAAGGGAACCTCATCCGCTCGCGAAACATACATCAAATCTTCATCTGGGAAATCAAAGTTCAACGGCTCATAAACTTCCACTGCCCGACTTGCTAAAAATTCAGCCACTGCACTGCCCTTGATAGCTTTCTGACTCACATATAAAATGTCGTATTCTGACAATAAAACCTGCCATCGTGTCGTCCTCCCTAACAAAGAAGGTGCTTCTAACATGTACTTGATTGGATCTAGCTTGGCAATCAACGACGTCGTGTGGTACATCATGTACTGTCTGAGCCTCTGAGCAGTCCAAGCGAAAGCACAACACAGTTTTTCTACCGATAAATATTTCAACTCATAATCTGTGAACTTCTTGCTGAGATAGTAAACGCTGTTCTTTCTTTCTAGTCTCATCAAGCTGCCTCAAAGCACAACCCATGGATCTCTCAAATACTGATAGATACAATATCATCGATTTATCCGGAGTCGGTGGCATTAATACTGGTGGGTTTGATATATAATGCTTAACCTTTTCAAAAGCAATCTGACACCCTTCATCCCACTCTCCTGGATCACATTTTCGAAGTAACTTGAATATTGGATCACATTTGTCGGTTAACTGAGAAATAAACCGAGCAATGTAATTCAATCTCCCCAGAAAATCTCTTACTTCTTTTTGAGTATGTGGAGGTGGCAAATTCTGGATGGCCTTCACTTTATCCGGATCAATCTCAATTCCCCTTTTGCTAACAACAAAACCCAACAATTTTCCCGAGGTGACTCCAAAATTGCATTTTGCCGGGTTTAGATTGAGTTGAAACTTTCTTAGTCTTTTAAAGAGTTTTCTAAGATTCGCAATATGCTCATCTTCTCCTTGTGACTTTACAATCATATCATCAACATAAACCTCAATTCCTTTATGCATCATGTCATGAAACAAGGTCACTATGGGTCTCTGATACGTTGCCCCAGCATTTATCAACCCAAACAACATTACCTTGTAGCAGAATGTTTCCCACATTGTAACAAATATGGTTTTCTCCATATCTTCCGGTACCTCTTAATATGAATATATCCCGAGAACCTTTCCATCCTTGTCGATATCAATGTGAGGCAAAGGGAAATTATCTTTGGGACTGGCCTTGTTTAAACCTCGATAATCAACGCACATACGCACTTTCCCATCCTTTTTTGGTACTGGAACAATGTTTGCCACCCATTCCAGATATTTTGCCACCTCTAAGAATCCAGCATCAAACTGCCTCTTCACCTCCTTTTTTACCTTTAACAGCATATCCGGCCTCATTCTTCTTAAGTTTTTGCTGAATTAGCTTGCACTCTGGCCTTAAAGGCAGCTTACGAACCACAATGTCTAGATCCAAACTCGGCATGTCTTGGTATGACCATGCAAATACATCTACATATTCCCAGAGTAAGGCTACCAATTCACCCTTTATTGATAACGACAATGTAGTCCCGATTTTAACCTTTTTTATCTCCTCACTCCCAAATTCAACAATTCCAATAGCTCCTCATGAGGAAGTACTTGCTTCTCTTCTTGTTCTATTTTTCTTAATAAGTCCAGAGGTAGACCATAATCCTCAATATCTTCGCCGGCCTCAAAATCACCCGTGCAAATGGGCCTCTCAAAATCAATTTCAGAATTACTAACAGGAAGGTCCTCATATTCCGCATCCATACACCTGTAAATAAGTGGGGAAGAAACAATATAGGAAAACATATATACAATCGAAGCAAAATAAATAGCATAAATGAAAGAATATGGACACATCAATATGAAGGAAATGCATCATGTTTGTTATTTATTGGATGAAAAGTTTTAGACAAAAGCCCATTACAAAAGAAATTCTTAATATCTTTGGGCAAAGATATTTAAGATTTGTTTAAAAGCATTACGTTGGAATAGATCTAAAAAATATGGGTGGCTCGGTTGCACTCCAATTGGTTAGTCTATATCATGGTGGACAAGGTTGCACCATCCAATTAGCATTCTAACTTTCAATTCTTTCTTCCCCAGTCGTGCAGATCTCCATATCATACATCTGCTCATCCCTATTCACCTGGAATCTCTCGAAGGCTTGCTCGATCATTACGAGCACATCATCATTACGAGCGAAAGCTGTGAAGGATAGGTGGGAATGTCATAGGCTCTCATTCAATATCCATATCCGCAAGACGGGCCATCCTCCTTTGTCGGTTCTTTTCAACTTGTTTCTTTTTCTCATGGGCCTTCGGAAGATACCATAGGGAAAACCGGTCTTTCTTTCCCATTACTTACATTGCTCGGGCCATCCCTTGAAGATATTTTCCAAGACCTTTTCCAGCCCTGCAGGCTTTTCCCACGGTAGTTTTTACCCCCAGCCTTGTGTTCTTGGACAGTCTTGGTTTTGGAATTTTTCGTCCTTCAGCGATGAAAACTGCATTTACGAATTCCAAAGACCGAAAAGAACATTCTACAGCATCTTCGTTGGGTTCAACATAAGGAGATTTAGTAGATGCAGACGCTATCACGTCCTCTTCTCCTGATATAGTGACCAAATGCCCCTCTATCACAAATTTTAGCTTTTGGTAGAGGGATGAAGGTACAGCCCTGCTGAATGTATCCACGGCCTTCCCAACAGACAATTATATGATGGATTAATATCCATGATCTGAAAGTTCACTGTATAGGTGCACGGGCCTATCTCTAGAGAAACCTCAATAGTTCGCATCACATCTCTCCTGGTACCATCAAAGGCTCTGACCACCGTGCAGCTTGGCTGCATATAGGAAATATCCACTGGCAATTTGGATAGGGTTGCCAAAGGCATCACATTTAATGAAGAACCATTATCCAAAGGACCATTGGTAATATGTGCCCCTTGCAAGTGGTAGTTATGTGGAGAGCTTTTGTTGACCTAATACCATTGGGTGATATCTCCTCATAACTGAAATATATATGGTCGTCTGTCGCGATGTTTCCCACCAGCCTATCCAATTTTTCTACCGATATGTTGTTAGCCACATACGCCTGATTCAACACTCTCAATAGGACATTTCTGTGTGGCTCCGAGTTCAAAAGCAAAGATAAGATTGAAATTCTAGCTGGTTGACGTTGCAGTTGCTCAACCACGCTATACTCACTGTGGTTTATGAATTTTAAGAACTCACAGGATTCCTTCTCATTCACCGGCTCTTTTATTCTATTAACCGGGGCTGATCCCTTTTCTGCTTCTTTTGACAAATCCATCTCAATATGGATTGGTTCAGCTGCTTTTTTCCCTTTGTCCATTCCTCTATCTTTTCCCGTTAACCCCTGTTCAGCAGCCTCAGGAGCATAACACCTTCCACTTCGTGTTAAATGCCCCACACCTGTGATATCTTGCTGACTCAAAGACCTAGGCATAACCATGCTGCAGTCATATTTCCATGGTACAGCTTTGTTTTCCTTGTATGAAAAGGAAACAGGCAAGTCAATGATTAACTTAGGTGCACTTTCCTCAATGATTGGCATAATTTTCTCCTCTGGTTCATCATAATAGATGATCAAGGGTCTTCCTATCCCGTAGCCAGCTGCATTTTCAATAACCTCCACTTATTTCTCTGTCTCCTCGAAAACTGGGCCTCCCCATTATCCATCATCTTTTGAACTTTAGCCAGAAAGTCCCCTCAGTCCTCTATGAAATGGCTTCCACACTAATGGAACGGGCACCAATTCTGCACCCTCTTTACAACCATTTTTAAACTGTCAGCATCCCCTACCATTCCTGCCTTAACCATCTCGACCCATACTGCCAACATTGGAGTCTTGACTTCTCTGACGTCCTTTTTTACCCTTCTGACTTCCCCTGTCCATACTACATTTACCTGATTCCCCGCATGGTCTAGCAATGGGTTCCCCGCTACATTCGGCCCATTCTTTGCCCCAAACTTCACAACTCCAGCGTTGTCAGGCTTTGGACTTTCTTTTTAAAGGCCATACAATCTTCAACCGAATGTCCTTGAATTCCTGTGTGGTACGCGCAATTAGTGTTTGCATTATACCACCTTGGATATGGCGGTGTCAGAGGTTTGAGGTACACGGGTGCAACAAGTTGACCCTGCAACAGTTTGGGATATAGCTCACCATAGGTGGTAGGACTTGGATCAAATTGGGTTTTTGATCGTTCCTTGGTGAACGTTGATCATTGCGCCGGCTCCCTGAGTGTTTGGGACAGTGTTTCGGGGAAGGTTTATCTGTGGGGATATGCTAGTCGAAAATGGATGTTGTGGTATATTGGTATAAGGGAAGGGATTTTGGGTAAGGCGGTTCACATTGGGGTAATAAGGATTATACCCCGGGTAAGGTGTGTAGGGTGTAGGAGGTGCATAAGATATGGTAGGAGTATAAGGCCTTGGTGGTGTATGTGGTGTGAAAGGTACATATGGGTATTGGTTGATACTAACTACGTTGGTTTCCTCTTTCTTCTTGGCAGGGAATTTCTTTTTCGGAATAAAAGGCTCACCCCCTTCCATTTTTCCATTCTTAATGGCTGACTCTATCATTTCCCCGGATATCACCATGTCTGCAAAGTCCTTGGTAGCACTCCCCATCAATTTATCATAATAGGGTGCTCTCAAGGTGTTGATGAAAAGCACTGCAGTTTCTTTGCTAGTTAAAGGGGGTTGCACTTGTGTGGCCAGATCCCTCCACCTTTGCGAGTAATCTTTGAAACTCTCATTGGTCCTCTTTTCCATGTTTTGTAGCGACAGCCTATCAGGTACCATGTCAGACACATGCTTATAATATTCCATGTAAGCTGATGGAGACTCAATTAAGAGTTGTAAACCCAAGTGCAGGTTATGTTCAAGTAATAAATTCTCGGGTGTCCGAGGTCGAACCACAGGGAAGCGTATTAGTAAGTATAACTTTATAAATATATAAGAAAAAGAAAGTAAACAAGATATTAGGGAAACAACAACAAAACAAGATAAATAAGATATTAGAGAACAAAATAAACAAAATTAAATAAAAGAAATTAAACAAGATATAAAAAAAACAATAAGAAAAGATGTTGAGGTTAGAGAATCCACTCTTGGTGTTATGCTAAGATTAATCTTGTTTTATTACACAATTGAAATTCACACATAAGGGAGATTCCAATCGGAAGGTTTAGCAATTCAGTCCAAATTATCCAACGTCCATAGCATATGATATTATGTTCATTTGGTGTCCTCAAAACTCATAAAAAGAGTCCAAGCATTCCTTATGCCAAGGTATATGTCTACAACAAATCAAGGTTATGAAACCAAGCATTTACTGTGCCATTTTCATTGTCAATAATGAATCAAGATCTCTACTTTGCAAGTATGATTTTAAACCAAAAGAAAATATTATCTATACTAGTGTTTATAAATGATGATTCATTTTAGCTCATGTTTAAGAGACTAACCTTAGCATTTACCAAAAGCTTCACCTCATCACCTCAACAATATGATTAGCAACACATACTAGATATGAATGAAATGAAAAGAAATGTAAGAAGCATAAGTAAATAAAGGAAAAGAAAACTAGAGAAAGGAAAGAAGAAGAAAACTTAGAGAATTTTATTACAATGGCTAATATCCTACCAATGTATAATGATACTCTTACAATCATCCAAGGCCCTCTATTTATACACATTTTGGAGAGCTAAATGACAAGAGACAAGCTTTATAAATTTCAAAGGTAGGTATAATAGGTGGGTGCATTTTTCTAACAATTTTCGTCATATTGTATGACAATTCTGATCAGCCAGGTTGATGGTTGATTTTGTCAATGTTGGAGGCTTGATCTGATCAAATGGTCTTCTAGAAAAATGTTTCCCTATCAGTTTGTGATCCATAGCCGTTGGAATCAGCTAATTTGCTAATGTGGATCAGAAGATATGGTCAAGATACGAAAACTGGTCAGCCCAGACGTCATTGCACATCAGCCAACTTGATGGTTGATTTCGCTAGGGAAAACGACTCCGTTTCAAGAAGTGTAAAGCATGAAAAAGATAGATATGCCTATTAACTTTGCACTGTAAAAATTTCAGACTTAATGCTTCAGTGAAACTCCAGATATGGCTGATATGGCAAAAGGTGTCGGAACTGGAACTGAACTGGATTTGCCCTTAATTCTTGATTTAACCTAGTAATCTGAAATCACTCAAAGAAACTCGTGAAAAACACCAAATTACATAAAAATATAAAAGATCATAAACACAATTAGACTAAGCAATAATAACTCGTATTTGACACAAAACAATAATAAAACATAACTAAAAACTATATAATTATACGAGTTATCACACCCCCACACTTAGATTGTTGCTAGTCCCTAGCAACGACTCAATCCTAGAAAAAAAATAAACAGGAAACAAGTTAAAGGGATCTCAAACAAACAAGCAAGATCAAGCGTAAGAATTGGCAGGGCATCTAATTAAGTATCATTGGCATATTAAGTTCGAGTAAAGGGTCAATGAGATTAAAATTGAAGGCATTACCGTACGATTGAGGAACTTCCTTCTTGGCGAGACTTTAGCTAGCCATGGAGGACTAGGCAAACTATAGCTTCATAAGTCCACATGCTAAGATTCTTGTCACCGCAGTTCACAAGTGAACTTGACAAATCTGATCGGTACAGAGATGAATCTGAGGCTTATGGACAAGTGAGGGGTGGAATGTTCAAACATAATCTGAGGTTTATCACAAGTTAGGCTCAAGAAATAGAATAATAATGTGATCAATCCTCTCAAAATATTTCCATTCTCACTCATCCTTAGTCCTATGTTCAACATTAATATTTTGAAAAGAAAACAAAAAGCAAGAAAAGACTCGATCCAAGGAAAATAGAAAAGTAAAAACCTCTCTATAATGAAGAACCTCGAATCTTGAATTCTGATTTTTTTTAAGCACAAGTGATTTTCTTTTGATTTGTGCCCTCATTGGGACATCTTTTATGCACAATCACATCTATTCATAATCATCATTCTTTTTTTTTTCTTTTTTTTTTCAGAAATCACATTGGATTCCATACTTTCTTTTTCTTTATTTTCATTCAATTGATCAAACAAGACAGATTTTCATCAGCTCTTTTTTTTTCAGCATCTTTTTCTCAAGTCATCACAACATTGTTTTGGCCTCAATAAGTTCGAAGTTCACGACTCTAAAAACAGTCACTCATTCTAACTACCCTCTTTTCCATTATTCCCATTTTTTTTTTCAGATTTCAAAAGATAACAAAATAAACAAGAAGGAAACACACAATCCCAAACCCAATGATCACAAATATTATCATAAAAGTATAAAGAGGGAATGGGGGTCGGAATCGTATCCGTTCACTTTGGCATCATTTCTGGAGTTCATATCTAGGGATCCAACCCGAAGGTTTACAACCTATGGGCTCCTAATGTAAGGGGGCAAAGATAAGGGGCTTTCTGGATAGTGACTTTGTTCTAAGATCAGATCATGTATAGATGCAAGCATCTATGTGATGACCTAAATCTGCATGTGGAATGAAGAGAAAAAGTAAACTTACTATGTCTTCCCAGTTTTCCGTGGCTTTCCAAAGGCTCACCAAGAATTCAATTCCAACAAAAATCGAACCGATCTGCCAAAAACAATCTCAAAGACATTTGATCATCAAAAATATTCAATTTTCAGAAAACCAAATTGAAAATAACCTAGATAACTTAATCAAAGCCTTTGTAACTCTATTGCTTTATCCACATGCTTGCCAAGATTATACTAATACTCAAAAAAAAAAAAAATACATACACGAAAGTAGTAAAACACATGCAAATAATAAACGGACCAGATAGTGTTTTTTTTTTTTTGAAAAGATTAAATCAAACTGACAAGGTATGTCTCAAGTCTCCCTTACTCAGACCTTGTTCAGAATGAATACTTCTAAATGGCTTAAAACACAACAATTTTTTTTTTTATTTTTTTTTTATTACAAATTAGCAAAATATGTCCCTTACCCCCTACTAAAATATGACATTGTCCCCAATGTCAAATTTTAAAGGTAGAATTTAGGAGATATTACCTGCAGAGGTTGTTAACCACTTATTATAACTGAGACACAACAAACAAAATGTTAGATAATGTCACAAAGACAAAGTGCAATCCACTCCTTGCTTGTCTATATCTCTTTTTCTTTTTCCGAGCGTTTGCGAAACAACCGTAGCAGGTAAATACTCGTAAGCTTGGAGCTTTCTGAGTAAATCTTCAATGGTTGTAGCAGAAATTATGGTTCTCCTTGCCTCTGAAAACATGAATCCATTTTCCACAGCATTATCTAAATATGAAAGCAAATTACTAAAATAACCATTAATATTAAGCAAACCAATGAGTTTCTTATTTGTGACCAAAGATGACCAAGAAGCCACGCAAGCTATTTCTTCCAATGTACCCAGACCTCCTGGTAAAGCAATGAATGCATCGGCAGAATGGTACATGATTGTCATCTGTTCAGGGATACTCCAGACTTGTATTTCCTTACCCACGGTAGGTCCACAAAAACCTGTGAATAGTTTTGGCACGATTCCTAGAACTGGACTTCCTCCGGCGTGTGCTGCTGTAGCGACTGCTCCTATTAAACCCGTACTACCACCTCCATAAATCAACTGGATCTTTTGTTGGGCAAGTATTACTCCAACTCTTATGGCTTCATCAGCTAATATTTTATTTTTCCCTGGATAAACACCTCCAAAGACACAAATTTTTTTCAATGCGCTGGGACAAAGTACTTTCCATTTTTTTTTTTTAGTGCCTGAAAGAGAATGAGTACATGGTGTAATATATAGAGGACTGAGTAGTGAATCAGACAAGAGTAATAATGTCGTCGAAAGTGTATTTGGGATCTTCCTCTGGTTTTACGTCCAGAAACGGCTTAAACGCCTTCTATGAGTCGAGGATATGCTTCCCATCCAGTTTTCATACAAGCTGGCAAATAGGGTCTTTTAACATCAGATTCCCAAGATGTTGCCATTCCCTTTGGAATTGCGGCCATAAATCAAGAATTTCTCTTTGTACGTCTCCACTAGGATGCGTCTCAAGAGAAAGTTGGATATTACCCAAATTCTCCTTACTCAGTCCATCCTTAATGAATTCAATTTTATCATCTCGATTAGAGGACGGAATCCCAATAGAACGACATTTACCGTTACACGTCCATCGTGCACATTTGTGGCAATTTGAACTCATGCGCTTTGGTCGTCGCTTCTTTGCAAAAGTGCTTCTACCTGTACCTGGTAAATGCAAAACAGGAAGATATTCATCTTCACGTACCTTGGCTTCAATTATCCAACGTATGTCTTCAGGAATCCCTTTGTGCATAAGCATTCTTAATCTTTCAAATCGAACTTGGTAAAGCTTCAGTAAAATATTTCGAGGAAAATGAGGGAATCGTTTCTGCAATCTTTTGAGAATATCATCCATCCTGAAAAAAAAAATGAAAGAGAAATTGAAAGAGAAATTTATATACAATATCAGTTTTGTGGGTAGCTGATGGAACCGATTTAAATAATCACGGAGTATCGTTATCCGCCATTTAACCGAGGTTAAAAAAAATGTATTATTTTTTTTTTTTGGAAATTAGTAAAAATTATATTTACATCTAGTTATTTTCAAAACAAGGATCAGAAAGAAAAACAACCTCTTCTTGAGTAACATGATTTTCCAAAAAGAGTTTGAGTCTTTGTCCATTTTCCTTGAATACGTTACCATTTTTAGGATTCTCAATGTCAACTGCTCCATAATGATACACATGCTTAACCACAAATGGGCCAGTCCATCTTGATCTCAACTTACCAGGAAATATGTGAAGTATAGAATTATAAAGTAGAACTTTTTGCCCAACATCAAATGTTTTTCTTGAAATTAACTTGTCATGAAAGGCTTTAGTTCTTTCTTTATGAATTTTAGAATTCTCATATGCATCATTGAATAAAGTTGGCCAGTAAAATCCACACTGTAAAATTTTTGCAGTAGTTTTCTTTGATGAAAAATGACCACCACATGCCTCGGAATGACAAAACTTAATTACACTACTTACCTCATTGTCGGGAATGCATCTTCGAAAAATCTGATCAGGACAATATTTGAACAAGTAAGGATCATCCCAATAGAACTTCTTTACCTCATTCAGAAACTTCCTTTTATCTTGGGGGCTCCATTGAGAAGGAATTTTTCCCAAAAAGGAATATTTTAGCTCGGATGGCAATGGTTTTAAATCCAGCTTGGGCGGTTCAATAGTTGATGGTACAGTGACATTTGTGAGTGATGGAAGTTCCTCAAACTTTTGTTTCCAACGATGCTTATCCTGAAAAGAATTTAACAAAGAATCAGTGTGTGAAATTTCTGAAGCATTATCAAACTCACATTCAATTAAATAAGCTTCTAAAGGATCATGGAATGTGGTAGTGGTGAGATGTTCATGAACAAGTTCTTCAATGAAATCCACTTCATGTACTTCTGAATCATCACCAGGTTGCTTGCAAATGTTGAACATATTTAATTCTTAAGTCATATTTCCAAAAGAAATGTTCAAAATACCATTCCTGCAATTTATCAGAGCATTAGAAGTTGCAAGAAATGGACGGCCTAATATAACAGGAATTTGAACATTTGGATTTGAAACAGGATGTGTGTCCAAAACAATAAAATCAACAGGGAAGTAAAAAATTATCAATTTGAACCAAAACATCTTCAACTATCCCTCGAGGAATTTTTACAGAACGATCAGCTAGTTGAAGTGTAACAGGTGTTTCCTTGAGTTCACCTAAACCTAACTGTTGATAAACAGAAAAAGGCAAAAGATTAACACTAGCACCAAGATCAAGCAATGCACGTTCTATTCTAGTGTTTCCAATGATGCATGAGATTGTTGGACATCCAGGATCTTTGAATTTTGGTGGAGTAAGGTGCTGAATGATTGAGCTCACACTTTCCGTCAGAAATGCTTTCTTTTGTACATTATGTTTCCTTTTAACTGTGCACATGTCCTTCAAAAATTTAGCATAAGATGGAACTTGTTTGATTGCATCCAATAAAGGAATATTAATCTTAACTTGTTTGAAAAGTTCATAAATTTCTGCATTTTGATTCAAATTCTTTATTGTTTGCAACCTTTGAGGAAAAGGAGCAGGATGCATACCTTTTTCTTTGTCCAAATTTTCAAGAAGTTCAGACTTACCATCATCCTTACCATTACTTTTCGGAGGGGAAAGAGGATCTTGGTCTTTTGATGGAATATTTTTGTCAATTGCCTTTCCACTTCGAAGAGTTGTGATAGAACTGGCATTTTCCTGTTGAGTTTCATTGGAGCAAGAAACAAGACATTGAGTAGAAGGGTTAGGCTGAGGTTGAGCAGGAAACTTACCTTTTTCTTGAGTGCGTAATGAAGCTGTCAATGTGGACAAGGTGTTTTTGATCTCATTGATGTCCTATGAAGTTTGGTTATTCACATTTGCTTGTGTTTGCATGAATGCTTGCAATGTCTCTTCCAAGATTTGTACACGTGAAGGTTGATAGGAAAAAGTGTTGCCCGGCTTTTGAGATTGTGGTACCTGAACATGATTATTATTCCGCCAACTGAAGTTGGGATGATTTCTCCATTCAGGGTTATACGTTTCAGAGTAAGGAGAAGGAAAAGGCTTTTTAAATGTGTTTATGGAATTTACTTGATCATGCAACGCTTCTTTAAGAATGGGAATGTTTGGACATTCAGAAGTGGGGTGTCCCATGATTTCACAAATTCCACAACTTTCTTCATTTTTAACCGTTTTGACTTCTTTTACTTCTCTAAGTTCCATGGCTTCAATCTTTCTAGCCAAATTAGCTACTTTAGCTTTTATCTCATCTTCTTGACTAAAATGATATTTACCTCTGTTAGAAACAAGATTAGATCTATTGGAACTTTCAGAGGAATTATCTGTGTGCCAGGCTTGAGAGTTATCTGCCAAATGGTCTAGGTAGTCAAAGGCTTCTTCAGGTTCTTTTTCTAGAAACTCACCGTTACACATTGTTTCAACAAATTGTTTAGTTTCGGGAGTTAAACTTTCATAAAAGAAACTAATAAGACGCCATTTTTCAAAACCATGATGTGGACAAGAACTTAACAAATCTTTAAAACGCTCCCAGCACTGAAAAAATGCTTCATTTTGATTTTGATTGAAATTTTGAATCTGTCTTTTCAAAGCAGTAGTTTTATGTGCTGGGAAAAATTTCTTTAGAAACTCAGTTTGTAATTCTTGCCATGTGCCAATTGACCTTGGTTTTAAATTATGAAGCCAAATTTTTGCTTTATCTTTTAAAGAAAAAGGAAATAATTTTAGCTTGACAATTTCATTTGTACATTGTTGGTCATTAAAGGTGACACATACATCTTCGAAGTCTTTTAGAAACGAGTAAGCACTTTCCGATTCTAACCCATGGAAATTTGGAAGCAAAGCTATCGTACCTGGTTTAAAACGAAAGTTGTTTGCATTAAGAGGAAAAATAAAACAAGAGGGTGATGAGCTTCGAGTTGGTTGCAAGTAGTCACGCATGGTGCGTACTTGTCTGTTCTCATCTTCAGCATGACCACTTTCATTGTCAGCCATGGTAGGAGTTGTATTAGAAAGATTACCTGAAAAAGTTTCACAATAAAATCTAACTAAAAGACGAGATCTAAAATCACGTCGCCAAACAAGCATAAAACAAAGTTAATATACAGATAATATATTTATATAAATATAAACTTTACAATCTAAATGTAAATATATAGAAAATTAGGCGGTATAACCAGCCAATAAAAATAAATATACTTATAAACTTATATACTTAGTATTGCCTCCCCGGCAACGGCGCCAAAAACTTGATGGAGACTCAATTAAGAGTTGTAAACCCAAGTGCAGGTTATGTTCAAGTAATAAATTCTCGGGTGTCCGAGGTCGAACCACAGGGAAGCGTATTAGTAAGTATAAGTTTATAAATATATAAGAAAAAGAAAGTAAACAAGATATTAGGGAAACAACAACAAAACAAGATAAACAAGATATTAGAGAACAAAATAAACAAAATAAAATAAAAGAAATTAAACAAGATATAAAAAAAACAATAAGAAAAGATGTTGAGGTTAGAGAATCCACTCATGGTGTTATGCTAAGATTAATCTTGTTTTATTACACAATTGAAATTCACAAATAAGGGAGATTCCAATCGGAATGTTTAGCAATTCAGTCCAAATTATCCAACGTCCATAGCATATGATATTATGTTCATTTGGTGTCCTCAAAACTCATAAAAAGAGTCCAAGCATTCCTTATGCCAAGGTATATGTCTACAACAAATCAAGGTTATGAAACCAAGCATTTACTGTGCCATTTTCATTGTCAATAATGAATCAAGATCTCTACTTTGCAAGTATGATTTTAAACCAAAAGAAAATATTATCTATACTAGTGTTTATAAATGATGATTCATTTTAGCTCATGTTTAAGAGACTAACCTTAGCATTTACCAAAAGCTTCACCTCATCACCTCAACAATATGATTAGCAACACATACTAGATATGAATGAAATGAAAAGAAATGTAAGAAGCATAAGTAAATAAAGAAAAAGAAAACTAGAGAAAGGAAAGAAGAAGAAAACTTAGAGAATTTTATTACAATGGCTAATATCCTACCAATGTATAATGATACTCTTACAATCATCCAAGGCCCTCTATTTATACACATTTTGGAGAGCTAAATGACAAGAGACAAGCTTTATAAATTTCAAAGGTAGGTATAATAGGTGGGTGCATTTTTCTAACAATTTTCGTCATATTGTATGACAATTCTGATCAGCCAGCTTGATGGTTGATTTTGTCAATGTTGGAGGCTTTATATGATCAAATGGTCTTCTATAAAAATGTTCCCCTATCAGTTTGTGATCCATAGCCGTTGGAATCAGCTAATTTGCTGATGTGGATCAGAAGATATGGTCAAAATACGAAAACTGGTCAGCACAGACGTCATTGCACATCAGCCAACTTGATGGTTGATTTCGCTAGGGAAAACGACTCCGTTTCAAGAAGTGTAAAGCATGAAAAAGATAGATATGCCTCTTAAATTTGCACTGTAAAAATTTCAGCCTTAATGCTTCAGTGAAACTCCAGATATGGCTGATATGGCAAAAGGTGTCGGAACTGGAACTGAACTGGATTTGCCCTTAATTCTTGATTTAACCTAGTAATCTGAAATCACTCAAAGAAACTCGTGAAAAACACCAAATTACATAAAAATATAAAAGATCATAAACACAATTAGACTAAGCAATAATAACTCGTATTTGACACAAAACAATAATAAAACATAACTAAAAACTATATAATTATACGAGTTATCAAAAGCCCTGGCTAAATCTGTCCATGAATGAATCTTGGTATGACTCAGTTGATTGTACCATCGGGTAGCAGACCCTGTCAAGCTATCTTGGAAACAATGGATAAGAAATTTTTCATTATCATCGTGCCCCTTCATCCTTCTGCAGTACATGGTCAGATGTGCTGATGGGTTGGTAGTGCCATTATATTTTTCAAAGTCTGGTACTTTGAACTTTGGGGGAACTACTAAATCGTGTACTAAGCTCATCTCTTTGGCATCCAGACTGCGAAATAACTCCGCCCCTTCAATAGCCCTCAGCCTCTCCTCCAGCAGGTGATATTTTTTCTGTGATTCTGCCATTTCAACCCTCTTCAACTCAGTCATCTTTGCTTTTTCCTTTTCAGCTAGTCCCTCAAAGTCGGGAATGTTAACATCATTTGGTCAGCTCCCACATTACCTTTTCGGGGAACATAGTTCTGTGTCTCTGCAGCTGGCTGGATGTAAACATAGGAGGCTGCCCCAATTGGCACCTCTTGGCCCTTTTGCTGTATTGATCCTCTTCAACTACCACCCTTTTCTCGGTGACCGAGTTCTCTCTCGGCCCTTTTTGTTTCATCATGGCACTTATCATTTCCATGAGTTTAGTCATCTGTTCTCGAGACTCCTCCTGAGATTTAGCTAACTGTTCCTGTAGTTCCCTTTGAGTTCTTTCCATTCTTACAATTCTAGCAAGCTGGTCGTTTTCCATAGCTCTGGCTTGAGATCGTGTATTGTAAGGGTGTCGAAAATTTGTTTCTTTCTGAGTGCGACCAATTGTACCTTTAGTTTTGAAAACCATGAATTAGAAATTATTGACACATCCTTTGTTTTATGTTTTATAAAAATGAATGAATGAATGTATGACTAAATGTGAATGAATGAATAAAATAAAATGGATATGTACATGACTACGTATATGAATACGAAAGAATGAATGAAGAAATGAATAAATGAGTGGTTAAATGTATGAATATGAATGAATGAATGAACAAGAAAAAGGAATAAATAAGTGGTTAAGTGTATGAACATAAATGAATTTCAAAAATGAATGATTATAAATATGAGTAAATGTACAAATGAACGAACAAAATATATAAAATGTGAATGCATTTGAATGTATTGGCCCAGGGATATTTTCAACTGAACGGTCTTTCATTGATTTCCTGGAACTAAATACATCACAGATAGAATAAAAAGATCACTGCCTAAGATAAGTCCGTAATTCGCCTTCCAAAGTGCTATTACAAAATTAGTCCTATAGTGACTTCCTCGGATCTTGGACTTTCTTTCACAGTCTCCTTTTGATTGCCCTGCTCCTCAATCTGACCCCTACTTGTTCACGGCCCCTTGACGCGTCAGCAGGAGTATCACCGTGTAAGCTTTCCTTAGCTTGCTTCTCCAGTTGATTGGCTCGGGCTTCCTCATGCTTCACTCTCTCTTTCCAGTAGTTATTCTCCTTCTTGAGGTTTTTAACTTCATGCTCCCATTCCCCGGAAGTCTTGAGGGTCCCCTCAAATCTGAGCTCAAAGCGGTACCTCTTGTTCTCCAAATATATTTCCCGAAGGTCGCCCTTAGCAGTGTCCCTTTCTCTCTTGATCTTTTCCTTTTCTCTTCCTATAGCTGATTCCCTATTTTTCATGTCCTCAAGCTTTTCTTGCAGTCGGCCAATCTCCTTGCTCATCTGGGCCTTTTCTTTTTCAAATTCTGCCATTGCGATTTCTAACTCTGATGGCATTTCCCTAGGTGGTGGATTCATGAACTGGACCTCTTCCCCATCTGATGTTAGTAGCCTATCATTAACCCTTAATTCCCTCCATACCAGGTAATCAGGTGTGACGATGTCGGCATATCTGGTCACTTTTATCCGGTGAGTTTTCTTCCATGCTTCAATCATTGCCACACCATTTCAGAATACCCGTCTTCTCCATAAGTGAACTCTGATGATCCTAGATTATGAGTCATGGGTGTGAATTGCTGAGACTCAACCTGTCTTTGCACCAACAGAGGTGCATAACTCACAGACCCCCAAATTTCGAGTAGTGGAACTCCCAAGTTGTACCCACATTTATAAATAATCGACATAGGAACCATCACATAGAGCTCTCCAAGTCACCATCTCCCCTTTTAGATTTCGAAACATGTTGACCTATTTCTCTTCATCCTCGTCTTCAGGCCAATCATTTTGAAGGAATCCCCTAATCGGAACTAAAGACTTCATCTACGGTTTATAGGAAACCTTTTCTATCTTCTAAAAGTGACTTTGAATCCAAATATAAAGGAGTTGTACACACCCCTTGATTCTCCCTTGTCCTGCCCTTTTACAAAAATTCAAAAATAAGATAGTTTCAGCTATGATGGCCGTAGATGGGTTAATCTTCTATTCCAACTTTCCAAAGAAATCAAACACGGCTATATCCACATGACCCAATATCTTCGGGAATATGATTAATCTTTAGATGGCTAGAGCGAAGATGTCTATGGCTTTTTCTTTGTTGGAATAACCCAATATCAACTGTCGGAGAGTTTCCCACGGAATGCATCCATTTTTTTTGCTTTGTATCCACATGACTCTCAACCCATGTTGTATCCATTCCTGTGATCCTAGCCACTTTCCTCTTAAAACCTGAAGGTTTTACTTCCTTCAAATATACCCGATCAGGATTAGGACATTCAATACGTAACAGTGCTGAATATTCTTTAATCAGTGGGGTCATATCCTCCTTGTTAAAAGTGAAACATCTATAAGCAGGATTTCAAAATTGTACCATAGCCTGGATCAACCCACTATTGACCCGAATCGAAATTAAGAGTGCTATATCTCCATATTTATGAGAGAAGGCTTTTTTCTCTGATACATTCCACTGATTCCAAATGTCGACTAACCCTCAGTGATTATTCTATCTGGAATCCACTTTGACCCTTTCCGGCAATACTGACACATAATCTTTCTTCAGGCAATCACTATCCTCCCTCTTATCTTTTTCCAACCGTGCCCTGACTACTGCATGATCTTCTATCACTGAAATAACCTGACACTCCATGAAAGTCTTTTGGGTTGATGACTATCCCGAGGCCAATAAACTCCAAGTGTATGATGATGTCTATGATGCATGTCAAAGAAAAGAAAACAGAAAAAAATAGATTTGCAAAGAAATGAGTTCACAAATATAACATAAATAACAACATGCTTTAAAAAATGCCCCAAAAATTTAAACAGAGTTTCGGCATTATGACGCCTTTGGGACAAAATAATAAATTTATTACGAGCGATATGATGTTCGTTCATCATCACCCGATTTGTAAAATCTAACATATAGAAAGATGGTAAAAGGTTGGAAATGTTCCTCCATGTGTTTTTAAACTTCGGGTATCTAACAGAAATCCGGCATGGTTTCGCCTAGGTTCACTACATGAAGATGAATCGGTTCTAAGGCCTCGAATTGTTCCTCACTGTTGCCAGTGAAGGCTAGTAAGGCACCCCGATAAAAGCGGGTTCAATTCGTTAGATTATATTTTCCTATGCCCGTACGGAGGATTATCATGAAGGCATTAGGTACTTTATACTCCGAAAGTGTTTCACTAGCCCATACGGAGGATCATCACGAAGCCGTAGTTACTTTACTCCCACTTAAAAGGATGGAACCCTGGTAGAGGATTCATGTTATGCAAATCCAGACATAGTGTGTGCGGAGGAACAAAACAAACCTGTCACCACCTATTCTACACCCCTTATTCTAAATACCCCACTAAAATAAAACAAATGTAAAGCATCAGTCAGGCAAGCATATACGCAACAAAATAACTAGAGAACAAATAATAATATGAATGCACATGAAGATGTACATATTAAAAACATTTTCTTATTTTCAAAATTCTCTTTATTATTTTAAAAATATGGAAATTAAATTTAAATACCAATTAAACCAACAAAATCGAGACTTAGATAACATACGAGTAATTCTAGGCCTGACTCTCTAAAGTCCCCAGTGGAGTCGCCAAGCTGTCGCAACCTAAAAAAAATAACAAGGTCTCATCGCAAGACTTTTATTATTCGTTAGGCGTGACATTAAAAAAAGAGGAAAAGTCGACTTAATTCCTCTAAAAAAGTAAGCTATCGATACATGATCCCGATCGCGGGGACTCGTTCGAGTGAGGGGGAAACAGAAGCAGAGAAAAAGACGACTTAATTCCTCTAGATTGAAATAAAAGGTCGAGGGTATGAAAACGGCCTCGTAAAAAGACATGGAGTCGCCACCAATCTTTTTTAGCTAAGTGTGATCGGCCAACTATTAAAATTGGTTTTATAAAACATTTTAAAATTAATTAAAACATTTTTAAAACCAATTTCAAGTCTGCGTTATAAACCAGAGAAATCAAAGAAGCGGTTTCCGGAGTCGGTTACGTGCGGGGAAGGATTAGCACCCCCAAAACGCCCGTATAGATCGGTACCTTATTAATCGTGTGTTATCTCAAGTCTCAGTAAAAAGTTGGTTTTTAATTTAGTATTTCAAGTTAATTCCCTATTTAAAGAAAAATAATTACATTTTTAATTGAAAATGATCCGAAATTTATTAATTTAAAAGTTTCCTACATTTCCCGACAAAATCGGCAAAATATAGAAATTTTTATTCATTTGGAAAACTTTCCGAATCATTCTCGTTTTTTGAAAGAAAGATATTCCTTTATTAATGATAATTGATGATATTCCCTCTAGCAAACCCGATAGAGAACTCATGAATTATTTTAACTCGGGAATATCTTTATTTTTATTGAAAATCATTATCTTTTTCAAAACATTTAAAAAATATGAACATGAATATGTATGACATAAATAAAATGACATGGCAAAGTCTAGATAATATAATGCAACCTAAATGATATGACATAATTTAAATGACATAGTATATTCTATGTGAAATGAAAAGTCCTAAGTATCATGGTATATTCTAAATGAGATAAAATGATTTAAAATGACATGGCAATTTTTAAATGATATGGAATATTTTAAATGACATGACATGGCATGTTATAAATAAAATAACCTAAATGACATGGAATATGATCTAAATGACAATAAATGACATGAAATTAAAATAATGATAACAAATAATATGCATGAAAATGAAAATAAAAATAATAATGCATGAACATAGTATATGCTAAACAATATGACAAAAATAACTAAATAAAAAGCATAGGATATCATGAAACATTCAAAATCATATGGCAAACAAATATAAGATCATAAAATGTGAATTAAAATAATAATAATAATACCATGGAAAATATCATAGCAAAAATCACACATTTAAATAAAATGCATGAAGATGGAAAATACAATGCATGAAAATGTATTTTTTCCTCTAAATAAAGAAATCCGTATATCTAAAAAGATATCCGCTACCTTAGGAAAATATGTCAAATTAGAGTTTCTAAAAAAAAAATAAAACTTTGTGATTTTTTGAAAACAATTTTGAGGAAAACTTGAATAATAATTAAAACCTTTACCCAACCCTTTTAAAATGGCTATAATTTCCTAAGTTTAAACTCTTGGACTTAACCACCCTTAACCCGAGATTATAAAATCATTTTTAAAGTTTAAAAAGGCTTAGAAACTACCCTAAGACAATAGCTAAATCTCCTAACCAACCCCCTCTAAATGCCTTAGCCAAATTCAACCATTATTTCTCTTTTGATTTCAAATCTGCCTCTACTGTCCAATTTTGCCACACGATTTTTTAGTCTATTTTTAAAAATTAAAAAAAAAATCTAAAACAAATACTGCAGACTCATAACATGTAAAACTAAAAGAGAAAAAATTTTCTTAATTTTCTGTTAAAGATGACTACCCAGAAAAATCGGAGAAGCTCGAGCACTAGGTGAAAAAAAACTGTTTTGTCAAAACACATTTTTTGCCTTTGATAAATTCATTCAAAAATCAATGTAGAAATTATTGTAAATCATCCTAAAGACCTAAGGACAATAGCTAAACATTTAAAAACCTTGGACAAAAATTGGCTAAAGAAAATGACAAAGGTAGAATAATCAATTTGACAATTTCTTAATTTTCCACAAGTATGCTCAGGAGAGCATGACTTTGAGCCATTAATTGGCCTAAGTCACAAATCAAGTGGAAATGACATGGAATGCATGAACATACAGCAAATGAAATGTATGAAATGCATGGTCTAAAGGTCTAAATGGTAAAGGAAATGCATGACAATTCAAGACAACCTAAATGCCTAGCATGAATTTGCATGGCAATAAATGCTATCCTAACTCAATATGCATGCAATGCTTGATAATGCAAATATGACTTGGACCTAATATGTTATGAATATGCATGGAAATGCTAATGTGACCTAAGACCTAAATAGCGTAGTAATGCATGACAATACCAATGTGATTTAAGACTCAATATGCATGGCACTACCAACATGGCCTAGACCTAAAACGTAATGAACATGCATAGCAATACTATGAACATACAATGACCCATGAAACTAATGTCAATGCTGGAACAAACAGCAACTAATACACAATTTCAAGATATGACAATGCAAAGCTTGTTACCTAAACAAAATGCAAAAAGTGAAGTGCCGAATGGTCATGAAAAAAAAAAGATGAAAATGCAAACATGTAAGACATGATACATGAAAAAAATGCACAACATGAGCATATGAACAACCATGGCCGATTATGCAAGGATGCAATATCAAGCATGGAAATGAAATATATAAGTAAACATAGCATTGAAAATAATGTAAAGAACATATATATAAAAGATTTAACATAGACATGCAAAACAAATAACAAGCAAAACTAGTAAGTAGAACAAGGAAAGTTAAGCTCCATGGTTGGTATCAAATGGGAATAGCCTCTCACCAAACCATAACCACTTGGTCTTGCCATGATCATGAAGCCTTTCCATCTCAATAAGACAGAAAATAAGGTGAGCTTCATGGTAGGTAAAAATGGGCATAGCCTCTCTCCTAACCATGGTCAGTTAGTCTAGCCAAGATCATGTAGCCATTTCAACCTTTTTTCTTCATATTTGTAAAAACTAAGAACCTTAGAATACTCTAAAAACCTTGTAAAAATCATTTTTCACAACAACATGCAAGGAAGAAAAAAAGGAAAAACCAAGACAAGTAAATAAGACACATTCGGCCATAGCATGAAACCATAAAAAAAATTGTTTTCCACCATTTTAATGAAGAAGAAGAGATGAAGACATAAATAATCATTTAAAAACTTTATATTATATGAAAAATGTAGTAGGAAAACAAGATAGAAAATCAAGAAAACACCATGGAAATCAAGAAAAAAGTTATGCTAGAGCTTGGTAGAGATTTGTACCTTCAAGCTCTCTATTGAAAACATTTTTTTTTCTTTTTTTCAAAACCTTTTTATTTGCCAAATTAGCTACTTTTTCCAGCCAAGAACCTCTAAAAAAATGAAATCATCCTCCTCCCTTTAGCCTTGGCTGAATGGCCCTCTAGCCCTTGGATGAGAATTACACTTTTTCTCCTCCAATCTTGGCCTTTAGAATAAGATATTTTGATGACAACATAAAATTTTCATCTTGCCAATTGATAGAAGCCCTTAAGATGTGTACTCAACCCTTGTAGTAACCTTAGCCATTAGATGCAAAAGAGGACCAATCCTATGCACTCCCTTGCTTGCCCCTCTTGAGTACCTACCCTTGGATGAGTTGTTCTCTTCCATTCTTGGTCATTGGATAAGGCCAACATAAAAATGACATCTTGTAGATTAAATCCAGCCCTCAACATGTGTACTCAGCCCTTGTAAATGGCCTAAGCCATTGGATGAAAAGAGATAATCCCATGCACTCCTTTGCTCAACCGAATGGATGCTCACCCTTGGATGAATTATGCTCATCTTTTTTCTTCTTGGCCATTAGATGAGGGTTCTTTTATGAAAAATAAAAATGTCATCTTGGCATTTAAATTTGGCCATTGGATGGTGCATTCAACTTTCCTACAAGGCACCTAAGCGATTGGATGAAGGGGGGACCATTTGCAAGGTGTTAGTGGTAGCATGTGGCTTGATAGAGACTAGGGAATTAAATTGTTCAAGCTTCCTTCTTCTCCTCTATGTTGGCTGACCAAGGGAAGAAAAAATCCCAGCAATTCTTTCTTCTTTCATATTTTCCTCAATTACAAATTTGCCCTTTTTGGTTTCTTTGGTGAAATGACTTTTTTGCCCCCCGAACTTAAATAAGTAGCAAACGGACTCGAAATTCGAATTTTCATTTTTCAATACTTCCAAAATAATAAAAATTTGAATTTTGAAAGTTTTCAAAATTTTTCGAGTCCATTTGCTATTTATTTGGATTTATTTTCGAAATTACCCCTTTTATGCACCCAAACTTTCCCATTTTTTAAACGAGCTCCGAATCCAGATTTTTTTCACCAATCTTTTCCAAATAATTTAAAAATGTGATCTGGAAGTTCTCATAATTTTTGGAGCTCATTTACTATTTTTTCAGGATTTATTCTGTTGAATTACTATATAGGAAACCAAGGATTTGGCCATTTTGCAAACGAACTCCGAATCAAGATTTTATTTCGCTAATCTCTTCCAAATAATTTAAAAATGAGATTTGCAAATTTTTATAATTTTTGGAGTTCATTTGCTATTTTTTCGGGATTTGTCCTGTTGAATTACTACATAGGAGACCCGGTATTTGGCCATTTTGCAAACGAACTCCGAATCAAGATTTTCTTTTGGCAATCTCTTCCAAATAATTTAAAAATGAGATTTGAAAATTTTCAGAATGTTTGCAGTTCATTTGCTATTTTTCCCATATTTTCCAATTTTGCCTTTTGTCTCTAAAACCTGGTTTTGCTCAAAACAAGTCCGATTTTTAGATTTTCTTCAAACTGAGCCTTGGGCTATCCTTGTTTAATCATTTATCATCAATTAAGGGCTTTAAATCTTCCGAATCGGGCCATTTCTGTAATTCTTCCAAATTTCACCGAAATCCACCAAAAAACTCTAATTCTCGGTTTTCTTCTGAATTGACTTTTCTATCAGTTTTTCTTCCATGTAGCTTCTCTATTACCCGTAGTCAGTGCTTATCTTTCATTTGAGATCTTCAATTCAGACCAATTTGATCATTTAAGCACTTTTCCCCAAATTTCCCGAATTAGGATTTCGTTTCTAATAAATCTCGTAATCCAACTTCCGAACTCCATATCTTTCAATGTAGACCTTAGATTATCAAAATTATTTCACCATTTTTCAATTGAACCTCAAATCTTGATTTTGAAAGTGGGTTGACATTTTTAGTAGTTGACTTTTTTGGGGTTGACTGTTTTGGGGTTGACTTTTTTCAATGTTGACTTTTTTGAGTTTGACTTTTTCTGTCTGCTTTCTAAGACTAAGCCTCGGAGTACCACCTGCAGGATGAGAAAAGCCTTTTAGCATTCTAAAACATCAATTTAGGAAGAAAATGTACCTGATTTAGGGGTCCGGACAAAATTAGGTGTCTACACCAAGGACTCAAATGGGAGGACAAGATGGATTAATGGAAATGGGCTTTGAACTCAGTCAGAATAGAAAAGTTGATAACCCACTAAAAAAGAGAAGCTCTGAAGAAGATACTGGTCCAGGTAAAAAGCATAAAATAGAGCTAAAAGCCCAAATACAAGAATGGGTTTATGAGACCCAGCCAAGGATGTGGCAACTTATGCAGTTGGAACTGCGCAAGATGATAATCTACTAAATGAGCTATTTGGACATGGTGGCCAGGAGATGAACTCACCTATGATAAGTGGCTGGGAACTAACATACAAAGGAAAAATAGGTGGAAATAAGAGATTGCTTCAGATTAAAAAAGCAGCGAGAGCAAAAACTAGACAGGAGCGCCAAAGACTGTTCGCTAAGAGAATGGAGTTTTTTTAGCAAGGAGAGAAGTCTGAGGATAATAATGTTTATGCAACCCCAGAGGTGGAACTTGTGGAGATACCAGTGGTTTCAACCCAAGAAACAATTGAAAGGGTTGTGGTGGTTGACCCAAAACAGCCACACGAGGATCAATGAGTCTTTTAGCTTGGAACTACCAAGGGCTTGGACAACCCTCGATAGTTCGAGCTCTAAGAGAGCTCATCTGTAAACTCTATCCCTCCTTTGTTTTCTTGATGGAGACTAAGCAAAGGAATATAAGAATGGAAAGGTTAAGGAATCGCATGGGGTTTGCTCAAAGCTTTTATGTTGAGCCGAGAGGTAGATCAACGGGATTGGCTCTATGGTGGACGCATGATATTACTCTAAAGGTGCATTTTGATTCTAGGTTTTTCATTGATATTCACTTTGAGTGTTTGAGTTTGGAGAATATTGGTTTTGTACTTTTGTGTATGGCGGTCCAAGACGTGAGGGGAGGAAAGAAGTTTGTGATCAACTTGGTGGCCTGAGAAGGGGTAGGGAAAGAAAATGGTGTTGTATTGGTGATTTTAATGTTGTCTGCAGCTAAGAGGATAAGAGAGGGGGAAGGCCTATTGACAGATGACAAGCTGACTGGTTCACTTCTTTTATTAATGACATGTGTCTTATTCAGATGGATCTGCATGGGGTTGGTTTTTCCTGGAGCAATAATAGAACAAGGGATCTTAATATTCATGAGAAGTTGGACAAGATCTTGACTACTATGGAGTGGTGCAAACTTTTTCCAAGGGCCCTAGGTTTCTGTGAAGTTGCTTTATTCTCTAATCATTGCCCGATTGTTCTTGTGCTTAAAGGGATAAGGAGGGTGAGGAAAAGAGACTTCAAATTCAAATCTAAATGGTTGATTGATCAAGAATGTGATGGGTTGGTCAAGGAAGTTTGGAATTCGGAAGTCCAAGGGTCATGTATGTTCTTTGGGATTGAACTCAAGAATTGGGGTAAGAAGAAGTTTCTCCATCCCAAGCTGGAGATTGACTCTTTAATTAAAAGAATTGCTGAGATTCAGTCTCTGCCTCTTATGGAGGATCTCAAAAAGGAGAACAATGCCTCATGAAATTGGTGGATGAGAAATGGCAAATGGAAGAACATTTCTGGCATCAACGTTCTAGAATCAATTGGATGTAATATGGGGATCGAAATACAAGATTCTTTCATTCCTCAACTATCCAGCGCAGAAGGCGTAATGTGATTCTTCGAGTCAAGAAAAATGATACTGAATGGCTTACTGAGGAAAGTAAGATTGTTAATTTTATTTCTGCTCACTATAAGGATCTTTTTTAGTCTTATTCCCTCTCTGATTTGGATGAGGTTTTGGAGTCTGTTCAGCAAGTTGTTACAGCGCATATGAACTCTAATTTGTGTAAGGAGATTACTAATGAAGAGATTAAAGATGTTGTTTTCAGCATGGGAGCTTTAAAGGATCCAGACCCCGATGGTTTCCCTGGTATGTTCTATCAACACTTTTGGGATCTAGTGAAAGATGATGTTTGTGATTGTGTGAAAATTTTTTTTCGTAGTGGTCACTTGCTCAAGGAGCTCAATAGGACTAATATTGCGCTTATGCCAAAACAAAAAAAAACCCTAAAGATCTTTCCCATTTTAGACCTCTTAGTTTATGTAACTTTATTTATAACGTTATCTCTTAGGTCCTTGCTAATAGAATGGAAGCTTTTCTTTGTAGTATTGTTTCTCCATTTCAATTGACTTTTATTCCAGGAAGACAAATTCAAGACAACATTTTGGTTGCTCATGAAGCATTTTATGCGTTGAAAAATAGAAAATGGGGATCCAAAGGAGATATGGCGATTAAATTGGACTTGAGTAAGGCCTATGATCGTATGGAGTGAAAGTTTTTGGAATGCCTATTGCTCAAAATGGGTTTTTGTTCTTTTTGGGTTCAAAGAATCATGGAGTGTGTTACTACTGTTCAATTCTCCATTGTCCTGAATGGTGAAAAGGGCGAATCTTTTTGTCCTAAGAAGGGTTTGAGGCAAGGTGATCCTCTTGTAGACACTTAATTTTGTCCGGGCCCCCTAAACAAGATGAGTTCCTCCTTTCAACTTCTCGGAATCCAAATAGACTTCCATCATTTCCCAGATGGGTCTCCAAGACTTTGATTTGGAGGTCAAGACGAAAAGTCAACTAGAAAAAGTCAACTCTAAAAAAGTCAACCCCAAAAAGTCAACCACTAAAAAAGTCAACTCTTAGTCAAAATCAATATTCGAAATTGAATTGAACAATGTTGAAGGAATTTTGATAACCGGAGATCTACAATTGAAGATAGAGAGGTTGAAAGACGAATTACAAAATTCAGAGTAGGAAAAATGCCAAATTTTGCAAATTTGGAGAAAAGTGCATAAACGATCAAATTGGATGAAATTGGAGGTTCCAAATGGAATAAGATCAATAAATATGGATATTGGAAGGTCCAATTTTGAAGTGGAGTTGAAGGAAGAATTGGTTTAAAGAGAAAAAGAAAAATAAAGATTTAATGAATAAATAGAAAATTCACATATTTGGAGAAAACTACAGAGATAGTCCGATTCGGTGAAATTGAAGTCCCCAGTTGATGAATAGTAAATAAATAAAAATATCCCAAGTCCCAATTCGAAGTAGATCCAAAGAAAAAGCCGATTGGAGGAGAAACGAGAAAAACGAGAAAATTCTCAATTTTGAGAAAAAAGAGAAAAGATAAATCGGAGAGGAATTCGGATGTAAAAATTGGGAATTTTCGGTCCAAATACAATTCAATATATGACAAAGGAAATGGAAAAGGAAAATCTAGAAATTTGGCCCGTTTCGAGTAAAACTGAGGTTTTAAGGGTTAAAGGGAAATTTTGGAAAATCCGAGAAAAATAGAATTCGAGCACGAAATATTGCTAAACTTTTCAGAACTGAGTTTTAGGACGGAAAGAAGTAAATGAGAAGATGAAAGCCCAAAATTGGGGTTGAAACGCAAATATGCTAAATTTGGGAGACTAATCCGCAATTTTAGAGAAAAATCCAGGAAAAATAGAAAAAAAAGCTCAAAAAATTATGAAAACTTCCAGAACTTAATTTTATATTGGATGGAGTGGATTGGAGAAGAAAAATCCTGAATCAGAGCTCAAAAAGAAATAGACAAAGTTTGGGGGGCACTAAACCGAAATTTTAGAGGAAAATCTGAAAAAAAAATGGACAACGAGCTCGAAAAATTATGAAAACCTCCAAAACTGAGTTTTATATTGGATGGGATGGATTAAAAAAGAAAAATCCAAAATTGGGGTTCATTTGCAAATAAATTAAGTTTGGGAGCCAAAATACAATTTTATTGAGAAAACCGAAGATGACCATCTTGCAAAAAAAAAACAAATAGGAATGGCCTGGAAAATTCATGCCATTTTCAACCAGATGATGGAAAGGGAGATGGAGGTTTAATCATCTTAATCAAATGGCCAAGATTGAGTAGCAAGATGACATTTTTAAAATGAAGGACAAGATTCTCCACTACTTGCCTATGTGGCATTCTTGGCCAATAAGAGGTGAATAAGACCCTTAATTTAAGGAAATCATCATGCAAAAAGGGAATAAGAACCCTAATTTAAGAAAAGCATCATGCCAAAAAGGGGATTAGAAATAGCCATGTGGCAAAGGTGTTAGGAGAGCATGCAAAGCATGACTAAAGCCTAAAAAAAAATGAGCATTCTTTACAATAAAAAGAGAATCGGCCAAGGCTTGTAGAGGGGGGAGAATTCATTTTTAATACAATACTCAGTACATTTTGGAGAAGTGGAAAAGTAGCAAAAAAAAAAAAAAATCTCTCAAGGAGAAAAAGAAAAAAGAGAGAAAGAAGGAGAAGTTTGAGTGCGTGATTTGAAAAGCTTTGCTAGGTAGCTATTTCCTCTCTTCTTCTTCAATTATTTTCTTTTATTTCATATTCTTTTTCTCCTCCTTTCCATGTGATTGTTAACTTTTTTTTGTTGAACAAAAATGTTTTAAAAATAAATTTCTAATTTTTTTTCCTTTTTTCTTTTTTCTTTACAAAATAACAAGGTTGCAAAATTTTCCTACACATTTTTGACCATGGCCAAAAGCTTGGAGGCCTTATTGTGCTTGTTTTTGCTTGATTTTCTTGCTTGCTTGTTGATTGTGGGTTTCACCATTGTGGTAGGATAGATTTTATCCTTTGGTTTTTCTTTTAAAAAATCAAATAAAAGGTTTGAGAAGCTTGAGGATCTTGGTTTTTATCAAGAGATTTTGGTTAGGTGGGACTATGTCCAAGGAACAAATCATTGAGCCAACCTTGGTTTTTCTTGCTTTTTTATTTCTTTTTTAGCTTATGTTTGATCATTTTCATATGTTTTTTTGGCTGTAAAATCATGCAATCATACCATTCTCAACTTGATTTTTGGCTAAGATCAATCAATGATCTTTAGCCAAAATCTTTTGTGCAAACTAATTGGAAGAGTAATGGGTTGTTAAGTTGGATACTCTGACTTTTAGCATTTTTTTTACTAAGTTCCTCTTGTCAAAATAAAAATATTTTTTAAACACATTTAGTAGACCCTTAGAGGAGCCTTTGCTATTTTTTTCTAAGATTTTTAGAATTTTTTATCAAGGGTAGAAAAATGGTTTTCAGTAAAATAGATTTTAGTCTACTGTTCTGACTTTAATGCAATTTCGGTCAAGGCATATTTAGTCGAAATTTGAAACTAATTTTTCCTCATAAATACCTTCATGTTTCAAGTCTAAACTGATTTTTTCAGAATTTTATGATTTTTTTATGAAGGGTATAAAAATAGTTTTCTAAAACTAGTTTTTGGAGTCAAAATGAGCTTTTCTAAACTAACAATTTTCTGATTTTTATTTGTAAAAAGGAGGGGCTGATTTGAGTCATTAGCTACTATTTTAGGTTGATTTTCATGTCATCTCAAGGATAAAAAAATTGATTTTACAAAGATCGGGTCATGGATAGTCAACCCGTTTCAAAAAATAGGAAAACTAGAGCTTGTTTTAAAAGAGGGATTCGGCCATGGCCTCTTTCATTCCAAATGTTTTTAATCTGAGCCCAAAGTCATTCGGTTTAAGGATCCAATTTAAGTTTCTTTCAAAGGTAGTCGGATACCTTCTTTAGGTATACGGATGTCCTTACTTCAAGGGAGAAATACATATTCATGCATTGCATATTTTAAAATGTTTTTATTTAATTTGGCATAAAAACTTATTTTTCGGTTTCCTAAACATTTGGCGAGAATTAGTTCCTAATCTTTGCCGGGTTTGCCGGGGAGGTTATGAAATTATTCAACGCATGTGTTTATGGAATCGAAAGGTATAATTTTCACTTTTATTCGGAATCATATAAATGTCATATGAAAGAATTATTTTCCAAGCTTGGTCGTGTTTGCCGGGGAGTACGGTAATATTTTTCGACATATGCCATTTGTGTGATTCCTCACATGAAAAATCCATGAAAATGAATTTTGAAAATAATGATGTGAGCATATTCCATGATATCTAGATTTACCATTTTAATCATGATATGTTTGTGAATATTCTATGATGATGTCATTTTTATGATTGAATACTTAGTTCATATGCCATGTCATTTAGATTTTGCCATGTCATTCATTCATATGCTATGTCATTTAGATTTTGCCATGTCAAGCATGCCATGTCATCCATTCATATGCCATTTCATTTATTCATATGCCATTTCATTTATTCATATGCCATGTCATTCAGATCTTGCTATGTCAAGCATGCCATGCCATGTCATTCATTCATGTGCCATGTCATTTAGATTATGTCATGTCATTAATTCATATGCCATGTCATTCATTCTTTTGGTCATGTCATTTAGATTTTGCCATGTCATGAATGCCATGTCATTAATTCTTTTGCCATGTCATAATAAGATGTTTGCCATGTCATGATAAATATGCATGTTGTTTAATTTTTATCATAGTAATATTGATTTGCATATTCATGACCATTTTTTTAATGCATGAAAAATAATTAAAGATTTTTATAAAACAAGGTTATTTCCGAGTTAAAATAATTCATGAGTTCTCTGCTGGGTCTGTCGGGGAGGACATCATCGATTATCATTAACGACGGAATATCTTTTCTTCATAAATGAGGGTGATTCGGAGAATTTCAAAATCAAGGAAAAATTCCATGTTTTGCCGAGTTTATCGGGAAATATGGAAATTTTATGTTAATAAATTTCGGATCATTTTCAAATAAAATATGATTGTTTTTTAAGGGAATTATTTTTAAACACTAAATTTAAAACCGACTTTCTCCGAGACTTGAGATAACACATGACTAATAAGGTATCGTTTTATACGGGCGTTGTGGGGGTGCTAATCCTTCCCCAGACGTAACCGACTCCTGAACCCGCACTTGTTTTCTATGGTTCAAAGCGCATACTTCAAAATTGGTTTTAAAAAAATATTTTAATTAATTTTAAAATGTTTTATAAAAACCGGTTTTAATAGGTGGTCGATCACACCTAGCCAAAAAAGATTGGTCGCGACTCCATTTCTTTCACGAGGTCATTTTCAAACCTCAACCTTTATTTCAAGAGGAATTAAGTCGTCTTTTCCTATATTTTTTTCAATGTCACACTTAACGAGCCAACATCCCGTGATGCGGCATCTTTCAAACTTCTTAAGGTTGCAACAGCTTGGTGACCCCACTGGGGACTTTAGAGAGTCAAGCCTAAAGTTAGTCGTGTGTTATCGATAATCTTGATTTGTCGGATTTAATTGGTATTTAATTATAATTACTATTTTATTTTTTATTTTATTTTTTAAAAAAATAAAGAGGTTTTCCAAGAATAATAAAATGTTTTTAAATATGTTCATGTTCATATACATGCATATTATCACTGTTCTCTGGTTAATTAATCTTGTATATTATTATTGTTCATTGGTTATCTAACCTTGTTTATTATTACTGCTCTCTAGTTCGTTAATGCGTTACACTATTCTTGATTGTTGTTTTAATAAATTGTCGGGGTATTTAGAATAAGGGTTGTAGAATAGGTGGTGAAAGGTTTGTTTGTTCCTCTTCACACACTATATGTGCATTTGCATAACATGAGCCTATACTTGGGTTTCGTCCCTTTTAGGTGGAAGCAAAGTAACTAAGCCTTCGTGATTAACAATCCGCATGGGCTAGTGAAACACTTTCGAAGTACTAAAGTACCTACGCCTTTGTGATTAACAATCCGCATGGGCTAGGAAAATATGCTCTAATAAATTGAACCCGTTTTTATCAAGGTGCCTTACTAGCCTTCACAGGCGATAGTGAGGAGCAATTTGGGGCCTTTAGAACCTGGCTCAACTTCATATAGTGAGCCCTATGAAACCAACCTAGGTAGAGCTGTGCCAAATTCTTTGATTAGATATCCCGAAGTTAGGGACACTTGGAGGAACACTTCTGACCTCTCGCTATTTATTTTATAGTCCGCATAAACCTCGTACACCAGGCAAGGATGAACGTACATCGCCCGTAATAAATTTAAATTTCAATCCCAAAGGCCTCATGATGCCTAAATAAGTTTATATTGTTGGGGCAAATGTTCATTAACTTTTTTACTTTGTGTTGATATTTTACTCTTTTACTGTTTTTTTTTTCTTTCATGTGTCATTTGTAATTATTCCAAAAATTAGTATTTTTGGGTTATTTTGAAAATTTTCTTTTATACTTATACCTTTCTAGGAACTTTTAGAAATGGAAAAAGAGAGTTTTTATTCCATGAAAAATATTTCTTCTCTGAAAAAAGGAAAAAAAGAGAAAAACAAAATTGAAAAAAAATGAGAGGTGAATAATAAAAAAAGGTTCTTTTGTAGTTGAGTAGTGTTGTGAAAATAATAAAATCTCCTTTTAGTTGTGGATTTTTGAGAAAATATGAAAAAAATGTCAAAAAATAGTTGCCAAGAAAATTCAGAAAAATAGAAAGGAAAAATCAAATAAAATAAAGAGTGATATTAGGATCTTATTTTCCTTGATATTTTCGTTTGCATTTTTTGCATAACATGCATATTATTTAAGTAGTTGTAAATATGAAAATTCATCTCCTCAAGCATCTTCGCATCTTGCACAGTTTATGCATTAATCATCATTACATTTGTGCATATGTGAATAGAGCATGTACACTCATTTTTGATCTCACGGTAATAATAATCACATTTGTTAATTGCATAAACATTCATTGGTTGAATAAGAATTGTAGACCGGTAATGTTGAATAAATATTTGGACATTGTACCATAGTAGGATCCACTACCTCGAAATTCTTTTGAAAAAATAATATTTTGATTTTTGCGGGGAAAACATGTTTCAAAAATCATGGATTAAATTTGGGGGCAAACCTTGATAATGAGATTTTTTAATAATCAAGATTGGTCCTACCAATTTCGTTTAATCATTGTTTAATTTCTTTGTATATACCCTTCTGTTAATTCATTTATTCTTTACATGTATCATATCGACATCATGTTACAGTCCTGGCATGCATGGTCATTTTGTAGAATACATTTGTGACATAAATGGTCATTATCTATATATACTCGTGTATCAATTTATTTATTCTTTACATGCATCAGGTTGCATTCATGACAAACATAGTCAGCATGATTTCTCTGTATATGTTCATGCATTGATTTGCATACACCATGTTGGCATTAGGTTGCATTCATGACAAACATAATCAGCATGATTTCTCTGTATATGTTCATCCATTGATTTGTTTATTCTTTACATGCATCATGTTAGCATCATATTAGCATCAAGTTGCATTCGTGACAAACATAGTCAACATGATTTCTCAGTATATTTTCATGCATTGATTGGTTTATTCTTTACATACATCATGTTGACATCAGGTTGCATTCATAGCATACATAGTCATCATGATTTTCCTGTATATGCTCATGCATTAATTTTTCATATTGACATCATGTTGCATTCATGACATACATAGTCAACATGATTTCTTTGTATATACGCGTGTGTCAATGCATTTATTCTTTACATGCATCATATTGAAATTATGTTGCATTCATAATATATATGATCATTCATCGGGGAATGCATTTGGGACATACATGATCATTCTCTTGTTGGGAATTCACTATTGGGGCTCATGCATAAACATGGTAATCAAAGTGCAGTGGAAATAAAAAAAAAAGAAGCACCCGAAGTACAACAGGATCTTAGGCTTGTGTTTAGAATAGGTTTATGACATTCAAAACTAATTAAATCACCCATATGATTTAGAAGTTACCTATTTAAGATATCGTAATCTTAAGTTGCAGATCCAAATCTCGAATAGCTTTCGAATCCAAGATCTACAAAGCTCCCAACTCGTCCAAGACCACAAGAAGCACAACTGTCCTTAATCTAGAGCTAGTCCACACGAACAGCTGATGGATCCTTCTCTAAGGTATGGCGATTCACTTGTGCTAGCAAGTTGATCCTAAGATCACAATCAAAAGGTCTATATCCCTGTGTCTTTCTCCCTAAATCTATCTCACTCAACAAGGTGAAGAAGCGGAAAGAAAACACCTGGTGATCTTGTGTACTATTTGCATAAATGTCACCAAATAAATCTGAGACAATTTATCAAATCATTCTGGCATTTTCAGATTCACCTATGAAAATACTTTTAATAATATCTTAATAATTAAGAAAGCTATCTTGAAATCGGACTTTACCTAACTTTTAGGTTGCTTGTCTTAATTATGACAAAACATTCTAGCATGCATAATATCCTAAACCTTTTAGGACGTTACATTATCTTATACCAAGTCTTTAAGTTTTCAATCCATCCTAACTCTTTAGAAAATTAAAGTCTCATTAGGTAACTCTTAACTAATGATACTACAAGTCTCTCCTAACATTTAGGATTCACACTCCCATTAGGAAACAATTTCCATGTTGGAGTAGGACTCTAACTCTTAGTGTCCTAAGCACAGGCAATCTCTTTAGCCATCGAATGGCCACTGCCAGCCTGTGATTAGACTATTTTATGCTATCTACAGTGGCTATTGGATGCCCTAAAGGATCTTGCTGGCCGCCCCTTACAGCTGCACTCAATTCAGCAACAATTGCCTCTTTGGTACCGCTGTTCGGCCTACTAGTGTGCAACAATAATTGCCACTTTATCCAGTCATGTTACATGCCTAAACCAGCCTTCACAGATGAATCATATTAACCTTAGATGCTTTCCAATATTCCTAGAAAACATGTGGAACGTTTCCACACTTATGCTCGAATTTTATGGCATGCAAACACCTACAAAACAGTCCAGAAAGTTTCAGCATTGTAGTAACAACGTTTCATGTCCAAAAACAACTTCGCTTAAACGTTTTAAGCTCAAATAAATTTTGTAACTTCAATGGTAGAATGTAATATAAAATTTACAGATTTGAAACATCTAAAAAATCAATTTTATAACATCCCCAAATTAGCATACAAAACTTGACTCAAAACTATGTTTTTGACATCAAAACTTGTCGGGTTTACAAAGAAATATCATGGCTTTAATCCTTGTTGATTAAAACAATTTTAATATACCATTTAAACAATTTTAAACATGATTAAAGTCATTATATAGCTGCTGTGCAGATTTAACAAAATAAAGAAAACAACTTTTCTTTTCAAACATAGGAACCGAAATCATGCCAAAATCAATACACAACACATTAACTTGTATATCATCAAGAATTGACATGCACAACCCTCATGTAAACTACAAAACCTTGCTCTGATACCACTGTTGGGAATTCACTACCTTGGGCTCATGCATAAAATGATAATCAAAGTGCAGCGAAAATAAACAAAGAAGCACCCGAAGTACAACAGGATCTTAGGCTTGTGTTTAGCATAGGTTTATGACATTCAAAACTAATTAAATCACCCATATGATTTAGAAGTTGCCTACTGAAGATATCGTAACCTTCAGTTGCACATCCAAAACCTGAATAGCTTCGAATCCTAGATCTACAAGGCTTCCAACTCATCCAAGACCACAAGAAGCACAATTGTCCTTCCTCTATAGCTAGTCCACACGAACAGCTGATGGATCCTTCGCTAAGGTATGGCGATTCACTTGTGCTAGCAAGTTGATCCTAAGATCACAATCAAAAGATCTATATCCTTGTGTCTTTCTCCCTCAATTGATCTCACTCAACAAGGTGAATAAGCGGCAAGAAAACACTAAGGAAATGAGGAATTGCAGCAAGCACAAAGGGCTGTAGGGAGGCTGCGATTTCACTGTTTTGCCGAGGTAGGGTTCTCTTCTTGAAACCAAACTTTTTCTTAAGCAAAGTCAGAGTATCACAAGTAGAATGAAAGTTCCTTGGACGGCTACAACCTCTAAATCAGATTATATAGTGGCGTAAACCCTGATCCCTATCTCCCTAAGCTTGGCCGGCCACCTGTATCTTGTTGCACATGATTTTCATTAATCAACTAGGACTTAAACTATTTAATTCTAAGATGGATCAATAGGCCCATTATGTTATCTAATAATGGTAATGGTCTAACAATCTTAATGCTTTAAGTTGGGCCAACCATCCTTAGTGGACAGTCCTAAATTAGAATAGTCACTTTTGACCCATTCTAATTTATCAAGCTTATTTATTGGATAGATTAATTTCTAAATGAAAGTAATTTAATTCTCAACTAGATTTCTTTCTCCTCATGGTCAATTCATGTCATTAATCTATTAATATCATCTCATGATATTATTCCAATACAGTATAGTCATTCGAAATTCACCTTGCACATCTCTATGTCAAAGTCGACTATACTAGATAAGACTTCTTGATTCCTTTTATCACATTAAGACATTATCCTTGGATTTCTCAAATCTCAGTTATGTCTTAATTCATCTCAATTGAACTTCTTCAATTAAGTCCTTGTAGATCTTTTATTCCATTAAGTTTTACCTTAATAGAATACCATGTTTAATCCATACATATTTGTTCTTATGTGTATGACCCTTTAGGTTACCAATATGTTGGCAATGAACATAAGTTAATCTCATTAACTTGTTTTCAAAGATCAAGAATGGGATCTAGCAACCTATCATGACCACCAAAATATTGTGAAGTAAGCGTGACCTTTTAGAACCTTTTAGCAACCAGCTTGTCAGTATAATACGGTCCTTTCACCATATATCCTGGATAGCGCATGTGCATGGTGCAGTGTCTACTCATGATCAATCCATATTAGTTTTTCGCAACTTATGATTAACCTTATGAATTTAGAGAAACTACTTTCTCCGTAATCCATCATGCTTTGGCCAAAGACTTAATCAAGTTAATCGTAGTCAAGGACAAACGAGATATGTCTAACAAACGAGATATGTCTTCAATATCACAAGGAGTGGTGAATCCTCTCTGGATCACTCGTTCATCTTTGTATGGTGTATGTCATACCCAATAACACCCTACCATAAGCATCCTCGTGTTTAGGACCCGTTCGTGATGGAATCTAAGCATGACACTCTCCATACAAGATGACTTGGTATCGCAAGTTTGAGGACTAATTTACACGACTGGTACTAAGAGAACATTATCATAGACACTAGAGTGATATATTACCAAATGAATTTCTCTTGGCGGGCCATGTTCAGTGAACTTGTTCAATAGACAAGAACCTATATGTTATCCCAAGTATCCCATACTTCAACCTGTATGAGATCGGTTGCTTACTGTTGTCGATTTTAATCACGCAAGTACACGTATCGTTGACAAGTAATATAATGAAAAATAGAGTGTCGAACCCACGAGGAATTGTTATTAAAATCGTTAAGTACTAAAAGTAACACAACCTAATATTATCTAAACAAATAATTAAAGATGGTAATCAAATTTAAAAGAAACTAAAAATAAAAGTAAATTAAAAGGATTGAATTCAATTAATTATAAAAGCCTAGGATTACAACTTCTCTCAATACTTCGCTTGAATCTTCTCTACCTCTTCACTTGATTAATGATCCTGAGTTGTTAACCTAGAGTTCTATCTTATTTATAAGAATCTTCCGATGGTCTCATAAAAATATCCTTCTTAACCAATTAACTATATTCCTATGATAATTGAATTAAAGAAGAACTCATTAAGCTTTTGCTCTAACAATGGTTACACATGACAAGTAAGTGTATTCCTACCCTACCTGCAGATCAATTCATCATAATAAATGAATATGAAACATGTGTCATTCAATCCATGTCTAACACTAAACTCCATTTCCAAGTTGTATTTAGGTTAACAAATCAATCTAATTGGTGGTCAGTCAATTAGAAGCATTAAGAACAAGAATGAACAAACAACTCAATAAACCATTAAATCAAGCTAGAGAAAGAAAGTAAATTCAAACTATGTGTTGAGCTCCACTGAAATCCTAGTAAAATAAAATTAGTTCATGATAATTAATGAAAACAAATAATCAAAGAGTTTCACCATCATCTACTACACAAGAAAAATAAAGAAGAGAAAAGAAGAAACTAGGAGTTGTCAGTTCTTGAGTCTTGAATCTTCAAGCTTCCAATCTTCTTGAGAGAATTTGATGGTGGCTATCTTCTTGAGAGAGAATTAGGTTTCTAGATGTCTAATCCTCTTTATTTTGACCTAAAAGAGTCCTATTTAAAGTGTCCAAGGCCTCCTACAGTTCGAAACTTCGTTCCCAAGCAAAATAGGCAAGTTTTGCATTTTTTTACATTTTTTCAGTACTCTTCACGAGCTTGTGGTGCCGCGGTGCCACTGCTACTGCCTCCTTGGTGTTTCTTCTCCATTTGTCCGAAATTGGTTCATGTCGGCTTCTTGAACTTTGTTAGATGTTTTGACTATTCAAATCTTGTCCGATGTTGACAAGCCTTACACTGTTGGAAAGGTATGGAAGTCAGATTGAAAAGTCAAGAAGGGAGTTTTCTCATTTGAAGTTTTTAAGATTGATTTTTGCTTAAAAGAAGCTCCTGAGGTCGAATCTGCTTGCTTATTGGAATGCACCGATTTTTGTCGTTTTGCACCTCGAAACTCCAGATCACCTTGGACCTATAAAAACACATAAATAACAACTAAATAACTATTTTTAAACATAAAATAGATAATTAAAATAAATATAAAAAAGCTAAAACTAATGAAATCCTAATAAAATCCTTAAGGACTTAGCCGATTCAAAAGCATAAAATGTGGCAAAATAACTATATTTCCTAGAGTTATCACACCCCAACTTAATATTTTGCTAGTCCTTGAGAAAAACAAAACTAAACACACTAAATAAATAAATTGATTCAAATCATCACTCAAGATAAATGCACTCAAACAGTGATTTCTTAATTTTCCTCAAAAGTTACCTCAAAATTCCGATTCAAAGTAGAACATAAACATAGTCCAAATCTATGATTCAATTCAATCATAAACATCATGCTTGAATGGATTTTCAGTGTGTGTGTGAATAATCTCTTGTCTAATCAATGCATGCAATCTAAATAAGTTTATATCAATGCAAAATACGAATTAGTACTAGATTCTCATATGTTTGCTTTTCATCTCTCTCTCCACTAATGTAGACTAACACTTCATCAAGGATCAAGTAGGTCTTTATTAATCTTGTAATGTAAGGCTAGGGTCAAGGTATGATAAAGATAAATTTCGGTTTAAGTTCACCCATAGACACTTTACATTTTTATCAGGATTTTTGAGAGCCATAGTCTTTTCCTCAAATTACATTCTTGATTCTTTCTTTGAATCCACTTCCTTTTTTCTTCACCAATTTATTCATCTTTTTTTTTTCTTTTTTCTTCTTCATTTTCGAAAGAACCATAAACTTTTTTTATTTATATCACCACTATTTCACCCAAATCTGACATGGCTCATAATTGTTTCTTGTAATATCATCACATGCCTATGTAGTGAGGGTTAATCATGGTTTTTTTTTTTTTATTTCGCTAGGCTAAAATATGTGGCAATCAAAGAAAATAGATATATCAATAGGCATAAAGAGGTTGACTAAGTATATTCATTAATGCATAGGTAGGCTTGAAAGGCTCAAACGATCCTAATATGGCCTAAATCACTTCCTCAACTTAGTGTTGTCTAGGATTTGGCCTTGAGAGAGAATCAAACAAATTCTAGGTTCTAGACATAATTGTAGTTCACATCAACATAAGCAGTCTTTAAATAAGCAATGCAACTAAGCAAGAGATTAAGTACTCAATTTATGAAAATCACATCCTAACATGAAACTAACAAATGCATTTAACACAAATTCTTCTCATGCCTAAGTTTTCCCAAGAATTAAGGTAATCAATAACTAAAATTCATCATTGGATAAAGATTCCATCATAATAAGTGTAATATATCTCAAGCAAAAACAATTTTTTTTTTCGACTCTTAATACAATTAAGCAATCACACAAACTAAAATAAAACTAAAGACACACCACCAAACTTAAAACAAACATTGTCCTCAATGTGTAGAAATAAAAAGAGTAAGAACAAGAAAACTCCCCTATCAATGCAAGCAAAGTAGGAGAAGCTTTAGTTTTCCTCTTAGACTTTATCATGCTTGTCCAAGTTGGGTGAGTAGTCACTACAAAAGAAAACAAAGTAAAAATAAATTAATAATAATAGAAATAGTCTAAAAATTAAAATAAAAGAAAAATTAAAAAGGTTAGAACTTGGGTTGCCTTCCAAGAAGCGCTTGATTTATAGTCATCGGCTTGACTATCTCATGTCCATTAACTGGCATCCTTCCACTTGAACCATTGCCCCCTTTTTTCTTTGCTTTATGAGGCCTTGTATTCACAAAATTGTGGCTTACATGCATCTTGGAAGTAGAATGTGAAATTGCTTCAAGTGGTGTAGTGGAACAATTTTCATTGAATGCTTTTTTGGAATCCCTGTTCACCACTTTAACTGCAAAAAACATTCATCAAATTCGTTAGGAAACTTCATAGCCTTAAAAGGTCTAGAACTCTCATGGTAAGTTCTCCTTTTTGCATATCAATGAGAGTTCTACCGGTGGCTAAGAATGGTCTCCCAAGAATTATGGGTATTTCACTATCATCCTTCATGTCAAGCACAATGAAATCAGCAGGAAAGAAGAATTTGTCAACCTTGACTAGCACATCTTCAACTATGCCTCTTGGATGTTTAATGGATCTATCAGCAAGTTGCAACATCACTGTAGTGGGCTTTATTTCCCCCAAACCAAGCTTGCGATAGATAGAAAGAGGCATTAAATTGATACTCGCCCCCAAATCACACAAAGTTTTACCAAAAAATTTATCACCAATGGCGCATGGAATGGCGAAGCTTCCCGGATCTTTGAGTTTGGGTGGGAGTTTCTTTTGAAGAATAGCGCTGCACTCTTCAGTAACTGCAACTGTCTCAATCTCATCCAATTTCCTCTTCTTAGACAAAATTTCTTTCATAAACTTGGCATACTTAGGCATTTGTTCTAAAGCTTCAGCAAAAGGTATATTAATATGGAGCTTTTTGAATACCTCAAGAAACTTCTGAAACTGTTTGTCAAGCTTATTATTTTGAAGGCGCTGAGGAAAAGGTGGGGTGCTGGATAGACTGGAGGCTTCTTCTCTTCTTCTTGTGTTTTTTCAATTTCTTTTTCCCCCAAATATTCCACTTCAACAGGCTTGGGCGGCAATTCTGGAACTTTTCTTTGAAGACGTTGAAGAAAGGGTGGTGGTGGGTAACTTCGAGGTGTCTTCTCTTGAATTCTCTCATTATGCTTTTGGCTACCCATTTCTACTTCTTTCCCACTCCTTAATGTAATGACATTGCATTTATCTTTTCCATAGCCCTTAGGATTGGTTTCAGTATCACTTGGAAGAGTTCCTAAGGGACGATTGTTAATTGCATTAGCAAGCTGGCCTATTTATGTCTCAAGACTTCTAAGTGTGGCATTGTTTGATGCCATGTATTGCATAAGAATTTCTTCCATACATGGCTTCTTTTCTGGGACAGGAGCATGGGCTTGTTGTGAAGAAAACCTAGAAGGGGATGCTTGCTTAGTGGCGGAAGTAGGCCCTTGATTATTATTCCAAGTAAAGTTTGGGTGATTTCTCTAACCTGGATTGTAATTGTTGGAATAAGGACTGTTTTTCTATCTATTGTAGTTTCCAGCATATTGAACTGATTCTGCATTGGTTGGGCATCGATCACTGTTATGTCCTTCACCACATAATTCTCATGATACAAATGGGCTTTGGATTGCTTGTACACTCAAGGTTTCAACTTTCTTCGATAATGCTTCTATCTGTGCCGATAAGGCACTGATCTCATTCTACTAATAACTGCCTGGAGCTTTCCTTGGCAAAATTCGCTCAGTGGACCATTGATAATTATTGGATGCCATCACCTCAATTAAATTATAAGCCTCATCAATTTCTTTTCCCATGAGTGATCCATCTGCTACAGCATCTATAGAACATCTAGTATGACCCATTAACCCATTGTAGAAGGTGTTTACTTGAAGCCAGTCACGTATCCCATGATGAGGACATCGTCGAAGCAGATCTTTGCACCTTTCCCAAGCTTCATATAATGATTTTGAGTCATACCGCATAAAAGATGTGATATCATTCCGCATCTTAGCTGTCTTGGCAGGAGGAAAATATTTGGCCAGAAATTTCTGGGCTAGATTAGCCCAAGTAGTAATAGAGCTAGCAGGAAGAGAGGTCAACCAACTCTTAGCCTTATCTCGAAGTGAGAAAGGAAAGAGTCTCAATCTAATGGCATCATCAATAACACCAGTTTGTTTGAAAATATCGGAAACCTCCAAAAAACTCACGATGTGAGAATTCGGATCATCGTTCGGTAAGCTGCTGAACTGAACTGATGTATTGATCACTTGCAGGATGGCGGGCTTTATCTCGAACGTATTGGTCTGAATGGCAGGCCTCTGAATGCTAGTTTGAAGGTCTTGCATGAGAGGAACCCCATACTCTCGCAAAGTCTTTCTTTTGTTAGCTTCAGCCATCGTACCTGAAAATAAGAAAGAAAAAGAAAGTTTAAATTAAGACTAAGGTTGCTTGGTATTAATATTAACAAAAATAATAAACAATTCCCCGATAACGACACCAAAAACTTGTTGTCAGATTTACACCACGCAAGTGCACGTATCGTTGACAAGTAATATAATGAAAAGTAGAGTTTCGAACCCACGAGGAATTGTTATTAATCTTGCTAAGTACTAAAATTAGAACAACTCAATCTTATCTAAACAATTATATAAAGATAGTAATTAAAAACTAAAATTAAAAGAAACTAATATTGAAAGCAAGTAAATTAAAAAGTGTGAATTCAATTAATTATGAAAGCCTAGGATTACAACTTCCCTCAACACTTCGCTTGAATCTCTCTCAACCTCTTCACTTGATTAATGATCCTGAGTTGTTAACCTAGAGTTCTCTCATAATTATAAGCATCTGTCGATTGTCTTATAAAAATATCCTTCTTAACCAATTAACTATATGTCAATGATAATTGAATAAAAGAAGAACTCATTAAGCCTAGGCTCTAACAATGGTTACACATGACAAGTAAGTATATTTCTACCCTACCTGCAGATCAATTCATCCTAATAAATGAATATGAAACATGTGTCATTCAATCCATGTCTAACACTAAACTCCCTATGCCTAGTTGTATTTAGGTTAACAAATCAATCTAATTGGTAGCTAAGCAATTAGAAGCATTAAGAACAAGATTGAACAAACAACTCAACAAACCATTAAATCAAGCTAGAGAGAGAAAGTAAATTCAAACTATGTGTTGAGTTCCATTGAAATCCTAGTTGTCGCAACCTAAAAAAATAACGACGTCTCATCGCAAGACTTTATTATTCGTTAAGCGTGACATTTAAAGAAAAAACCGAGGAAAAGTCGACTTAATTCCTCTAGAAATGAAGGTTTTGAAAATGACCTTAAAAAAGACATGGAGTCGCCACCAATCTTTTTTAGCTAGGTGTGATCGGCCACCTATTAAAACCGGTTTTATAAAATATTTTAAAAATTAATTAAAACATTTTAAAAACCAATTTCAAGTCTGCGTTTTAAACCAGAGAAATCAAAGAAGCGGGTTCGGGAGTCGGTTACGTGCGGGGAAGGATTAGCACCCCCACAACGCCCGTATAAATCGGTACCTTATTAATCGTGTGTTATCTCAAGTCTCGGTAAAAGTTGGTTTTAAATTTAGTATTTCAAATTAATTCCCAATTTAAAGAAAAATAATTCCATTTTTTATTGAAAATGATCCGGAATTTATAAATTCAAAATTTTCCTATATTCCCCAACAAACGTGGCAAAATATAGAAATTTTTACTAGTCTTGGAAAACTTTCCGAATCATTCTCTTTTTTGAAAGAAAGATATTCCTTTATTAATGATAATTGATGATATTCCCTCCAGCAAACCCGGTAGAGAACTCATGAATTATTTTAACTCGGAAATATCTTTATATTTTTTATTGAAAACCATTATCTTTTTTTGAAAATATTTAAAAGAAATGAATATGTATATGCATGACATAAATAAAATGACATAGTACAGTCTAAATAATATAATGCAACCTAAATGACATGATAAATATGAATGGTATGGCATATAATTTAAATGACATGGAATAAATAATGCTATCATATAATATGCATGAAAATAAAAATGCAATGCATGAAATGTATTTTTTCCTTTAATTAAGGAAATCCGTATATCTAAAAAGATATCCGGCTACCTTAGGAAAATATGTCAAATTAAATATTCTAAAACCAAAATACTTTGTGATTGTTTGAAAACAATTTTGAAAAGCTTGAATTATCAATAAAAACTGGGCTAAAATTTTTTTAAATGGCTCTAATTTCCTAAGTTTAAAAAATCCGTACTTGACTACCCTTAACTCGGGACTTGAAAAACCATTTTTAGAGTTTAAAAAGGCTTAGAAATTACCCTAAGTCAGTAGCTAACCCTCCTAATCAGCCCACTCTAAATAAATTAACCAAATCAGAAAAATGGTTTTTCTTTAAATTCAATTCTGACTCCACTGTCCAGTTTTAGTCCACGATTTTTTATCCTATTTTTTAAAATTCCAAAAATTCTAAAAACAATACTGGAGACTCAAGACATGTAAAACTACACGAGAAAAAATCGGCTTAATTTTTTGATCAAAGATGAATTCCCAGAAAAACCAGAGATTTACGAGTTTTTGGAGGAAAAAAACTGCTTTGTTTTTCTTTAAATTCAATTCTGACACCACTGTCCAGTTTTAATCCACGATTTTTTACCCTATTTTTAAAAATTCCAAAAATTCTGAAAATTAGTGGAGACTCAGGACATGTAAAAATACACGAGAAAAAATCGGCTTAATTTTCTGATCAAAGATGAATTCTCAGAAAAATCAGAAATATACGAGTTTTTTTGAAAAAAAAAAAAACTGAAAAAAACTGTTTTGCCAACACATTTTTTTGTCTTTGATAAAATCATTTAAAAATAAAAATAAAAATATTTGAAACTCATAAAATGACTTGAAAGCAGTAGCTAGGACTTTTTGAAAGTTAGATAAAAATTGGCTAAGTAAAAAAAATCACAAAGGTAGAATAATCAATTTGACAAACTTAATTTTCCACAAGTGTGCTCAAGAGAGCATGACTTTGAACCATTAATTGGCTCAAGTCATTATTCAAGTGGCATGAACATGAAATGCATGAAACAATGCAGCAAACATAATGCATGAAATGCATGGATCTAAACCTAAATGTAAGAAAAATGCATGACATAAATAATATGGCCTAGACCTAACATGAACTTGCATGGCATTTAATGTAACCTAGACCTAAGACATGCATGGCATTTTCACAAACACAAGGCATGCTTAATTCAAAAATCCAACCAAATATCATGCAAATGCAAAAACCTAACAACTAGCATGACAAAAATACAACACACAATGCAAAACACATGGAGTAGCCAAATGGCCCCAAGCTCCAACAAGCATGGCATTTTCACAAACACTTGGTATGCTAGCATGAAAAACTGTCATAACACAAAAATCACACAAGCATTTTCACAAACACCTAATATACCAAATCTAAAACATGCTCACTAAGATATAAAACAAGAATCATGCAAAGAATCACACAAGCATTTTCACAAACACTTAATATGCTAACTCTAAAACATGCTCAAATTTAAACAACATGAAAACAGAAAATTAAAAATGCAAAAACATGATATCTAAGACATAAATGGCAACAAACAAAGCAACTAAATTAAATATAACTTAAGAACATGAAATAACATAATATTTAAAACATCAAAAATAAAGAAAATAGCATAAACAATATGGTAAAATGAATCAAAAACAACAACTTAAAATAAATAATGTAGGCCATTTGGCCATGGTGAGTTTATTGTAAAAACAAAATGTAAGAAAAATATACTTAAGAAAGGAAATAAAGGAAGAACAAGAAACATTATTTTAAAATGAAAACTCACCAAGTAGCTTTTGAACGGATTAAGCTATAAACCCTCAGAGTAGCTTTTGAACGGAATAAGCTACAAACCCTCTCAACAAAAACACTATGACTCACCACCCGGATAATCCTAATACAAGTGTATAGACTATCTCACAAGGGGTAGTGGGTGATTTCAACCAAAGGCCAAGACCCCTTATTTATAAGGTGAGCACCTCCTTGGCTTGACATTACAAAGGGATGTGGGATTGGGACTTAGGCTCAAAAATGAAAATCTCTAACTTAACTCTTGATTTTTAATCACTTGATTGAAAAAATCCTAAGCTTCCTCCTTCCTTTGGGCTTGGGCAGGCCAGCACTTCTCTTTTCCAGCCCAGCTCTGATTTTCGAAAGGCCCAAAGAAGCCCTTTTCGGTTGCTTAGGTGAAACGACCATTTTGCCCCCCGGATGCAAAATAAATATCAAACGGGCTCCAAATTCAATTTTTCTTTTTTTAATACTTCCAAAATAATAAAATATTGAGTTCTGGAAGTTTTCAAAATTATACGAGTCCGTTTGCTATTTATTTGGATTTTTTCTTTCCAAAATGTCCTTTTATGCCCCAACTTTTTACCATTTTTTAAACGAGCTCCAAATCAAGATTTTTATTCACGAATCTCTTCAAAATAATTAAAAAGTATGATCTGGAAGTTTTCATAATTTTTGGAGCTCATTTGGTATTTTTTCGGGATTTATCGGCTTGAATTACTGCATAGGAGGCCTGGGATTTGGCCATTTTGCAAACGAACTCGGAATCAATATTTTATTTCGCCAATCTCTTCCAAATAATTTAAAAATGAGATTTGCCAAATTTCAGAATTTTTGGAGTCCATTTGCTATTTTTCCGGGATTTATCTTTTTGAATTACTGCATTAGAAGCCCGGGATTTGGCCATTTTGCAAACGAACTCGGAATCAAGATTTTCTTTCGCCACTCTCCTTCAAATGATTTAAGAATGAGATTGACAAATTTTTTAGAATTTTGGAGTCCATTTGCTATTTTTCACAAATTTTTCCAATTTTGCCCTTTAACCTCCGAAACCCGGTTTTGCTCAAAACAAGTCCGATTTTTAGATTTTCTTCAATCGGAGCCTTGGGCCATCCTTTTTAATCATTCCTCATCCATTGGGGCTTTGGTCTTACCAAGTCGGGCCATTTCTGTGATTCTTCCCGATTTCACCGAAATCCACTAAAAACCTTAATTCTCGGTTTTCTCCCGGATTGACTTTTCTTTTGATTTTTCTTGCAAGTGACTTCTCCATTACCCGTAGTCAGTGCTTATCTTTCATTTGGAACCTTCAATTTTGACCAGTTTGATCGTTCAAGCACTTTTCCCCAAATTTCTCGGATTAGGGTTTCCTTTCTACTGAATCTCCAAATCCCAACATCCGAACTCCATATCTTTCAATGTAGACCTCGGATTATCAAAATTCTTTCGCCCTTTTTCAATTGAACTTAAAATCTTGATTTTGAAAGTGGGTTGACTTTTTCAGTAGTTGACTTTTTGGGGTTGACTTTTTTTTCAAGTTTGACTTTTTGTGCTCGCCCTCTTAAACTAAGTCTCGGAGCACCAACTGCAGGATGAAAACAGCCTTTTTATACTCGAAAACATCAATATGGGAAGAAAACATACTTGTTTAGTGGTCCAGACAAAATTAGGTGTCTACAGCTGCCCCTCTTTGGCTATTGCTGAGAATCAGGAATCAGGCAAAGATAAACCGACACTAATTTTGTACGGTCAGTGACAACACATGTGAAGGAAAGGGGTTTTCTTTTTCTTTTTCTTTTTCTTTTTCATTTTCATTTTTTCATTTTCTATTTTTTTCATTTTTCATTTTTCCTATTTTTCTTTTTTTTCAAATTTTTTTTTTTTTAAAAAAAAATAGTAAATTGAAGATTTGTCTTAAATTGAATTCTCTGCCTAAACAAGGCTCGATTCGTCTTAAGGAAACGAATTCGATTTTCAAAAAAAGATTTATGCTCGAAGGGCTTTAAAATTGGTGCCCGAAGGTCTTAAAATGGTGCCCGGAGGTCTTACCCCTGAAAAAAGTTATGCCCGGAGGTCTTAAAGATGTTGCCCGGAGGTCTTACCTGTGATTTGAAAAATTATGCCCGGAGGTCTTAAAAATGGTGCCCATAGGCTTTACCCCTGAAAAAAAGTTATGCCCGGAGGTCTTAAAGATGTTGCCTGGAGGTCTTACCTGTGATTTGAAAAATTATGCCCGGAGGTCTTACAAATGGTGCCCATAGGCCTTAAGAATGGTGCCCGGAGGCCTTACCCCTGAAAAACGTTATGCCCGGAAGTCTTAAAGATGTTGCCCGGAGGTCTTACCTGTGATTTTAAAAATTATGCCCGGAGGTCTTAAAAATGGTGCCCATAGGCCTTAAGAATAGTGCCCGGAGGCCTTACCCCTGAAAAAAGTTATGCCCGGAGGTCTTACCTGTGATTTGAAAAATTATGCCCGGAGGTCTTAAAAATGGTGCCCATAGGCCTTAAGAATGGTGCCCGGAGGCCTTACCCCTGAAAAAAGTTATGCCCGGAGGTCTTAAAGATGTTGCCCGGAGGTCTTACCTGTGATTTGAAAAATTATGCCCGAAGGTCTTAAAAATGGTGCCCATAGGCCTTAAGAATGGTGCCCGGAGGCCTTACCCGTGATTTGGAAAAAATGCGCTGTATGCGACTTTAAAAATGATGCCCGGGGGTCTTAAGAATGGTGTCAAGAGGTCTTAAGAATGGTGCCCGGAGGCCTTACCTGTGATTTGAAAAATTATGCCCGGAGCTCTTAAAAATGGTGCCCATAGGCCTTAAGAATGGTGCCCGGAGGCCTTACCCGTGATTTGGAAAAAATGCGCTGTATGCGACTTTAAAAATGATGCCCGGGGGTCTTAAGAATGGTGTCAAGAGGTCTTAAGAATGGTGCCCGGAGGCCTTACCCGTGATTTGAAAAATTATGCCCGGAGGTCTTAAAAATGGTGCCCAAGGCCTTAAGAATGGTGCCCGGAGGCCTTACCCGTGATTTGGAAATAATGCGCTGTATGCGACTTTAAAAATGATGCCCGGGGGTCTTAAGAATGGTGTCAAGAGTCTTAAGAATGGTGCCCGGAGGCCTTACCGTGATTTGAAAAACATGCGCTGTATGCGACTTTAAAAATGATGCCCGAGGGTCTTAAGAATGGTGCCCGGAGGCCTTACCCGTGATTTGAAAAAAATGCGCTGTATGCGACTTTAAAAATGATGCCCGGGGGTCTTAAGAATGGTGTCAAGAGGTCTTAAGAATGGTGCCCGGAGGCCTTACCCGTGATTTGAAAAACATGCGCTGTATGCGACTTTAAAAATGATGCCCGGGGGTCTTAAGAATGGTGCCCGGAGGCCTTACCCGTGATTTGAAAAAAATGCGCTGTATGCGACTTTAAAAATGATGCCCGGGGGTCTTAAGAATGGTGCCCGGAGGCCTTACCCGTGATTTGAAAAAAATGCGCTGTATGCGACTTTAAAAATGATGCCTGAAGGTCTTCAGAATGGTGGTGAAGAATTGTTGAAAATTAACCTAAAGATTTTGAGAAGATGCGAATGCTTTTTGATGCAAATGCATATGTTGAATAAGATACGAAATGACTTAAAATGGTGCAAATGTCTTTAATGCAAATGTAAATGACTTGGATTGATGCCCATGTTTCATGATACAGATGCCCCTACTAATTGTGTTCATGTAACTGGTTTATGAATGGTGTAACTACAATTACTACACATTAATGAAAATGCAATGATTCTAGAAATGATGCAATTGTTTGAGATGACACAAATACGAATTCCATGAAGAATGTAAATGTAAAGGTAAAATGCAGATGCTTATGGAATAATGCCAATGCAAATACCCATGAATGATGCAAATGCTTGCCGACACTGTGCAGATGTAAAAGCTTGATAGAGAGATGAGTGCTCATGAGTGATGCAAATGCCCCCGGTTGTTCCTCTAGACTTTGGCTTAGCCTTTCAAATTCATTTTTCCTCTTCAAATCAGAGTATATCTTCAATTCATTTTGGCTATTCTCTTTGCCCCAATAGTTTTTGAAACTTTCATCAACAGAGATCTGAACCGGGTTCTATTTCTTCTTCTCATATCTGGAAGTCAGGACCTATCCTGGCAGTTCTATACCTTTGGGTTAGAAAAACCCTTGTCTCATGTCAACATCAAAAATGGGTATTTCAAAAATATTTTTATTTGTTTTCGCATTTTGAAAACTTCTGAACAAAAAATATTAACCCCACAATGTGTGATGTACAAATGTTTTGAAGACTGATGATCGTTGTTAGAAATTTCTCTAAGTATCAATCTGGTTTTTTTTCAATTGGGATTGGCAAGGCTTGGTATAACAAGATTCTGGCTTTTCCAGGAAAACTTCGTGACAAAAATGTATATCCCTTCTAGGCTCACAAATGGAACAGTTTTTATAAATCATGAATTCATTGAGAACCAAACAAGTTCAACAATCTTTTAGTTTCCATATCAAGGAATTTTGACAAGCGTCAAGATTGGCCGGGATGTTTAAACTGGAAAGTTGATTTTGGAGGAAAAAAGTTTCAGTTTTTGAAGACAATCCTCTGAATGAGAACTGACAATTTGGGGGGTTCAGGAATTCCTAGATGTTCCTCGATGACCACTCCTTTAATAAGATCTTTTCTTTTGGGGTATCGGCACTATCATAGATGGCATCGAAAATTTCCAAATTTACTCTAGACCGCCCATTTTTGGGTTTTCGCCCTAGAGTCCCATTCTTTCCATTTTTTTTTTGTTCATTGTTTTACCATGCACTTGAGAATTCTAAATTCTTCCTTAGTGAAATGATAATTCGATGAAATGGGATAAAATCTGAGGAAAAACCTTTCAAATTAAATATTCATGCTTGATCAAAATGGACTTTTAAAGCATATAATGTAGGCCATAGCTCAGGGTTCAGAAAGAAAGGATAAATAGGCCCAAAATATGTGTTTGAGGGTAATCAGATCAAGGATCATTTTTTGAGAAGGATTCTCTTTGAAGCATTTGTCCCTTCTTGGACATTTCTTTCCTTTTGACTTTGCTCTTTTTCTTCCTTGCTTTTGGCTTTCCATTTGCCATGTCTTTCACACATTTTGTTTTCTTTTTTATTGTGTTTTTTTTTTGTTTTTTTTTTTGTTCTCTTGGCTTTCATTTCGCCATCTTTTCCTCTTCTTTTTTCTTTGACAGAGTGCGCCCGTATTTATTCGGGGCTTCATTTGCTTTTGTCTGTGCTTGAGCTATAACTCATTTCTCAACGATTTTTTAAAAGATCTTTCCTCGCATTTGCCCCCCAGTGTAGAGGGTAATCCTTGATCAGGGTTCAAAGAAGAAAGAATTCTTTTGGCTCAAAAGGGGTGACTATGGATAATTTCTTTTTTGTGTGAAGGGGATATGAAAGATGGCCATTTCTCATGTCAAGCACAAATATTCACATTGAAAAGCAATCCCCAGGGGAAATAGATATTCAGAATTTCATTTTGCACTTTGGAATCATCCGAATTCTCATATGCATGATATCACAAATTTTTTTTTGTTTTTTTTGTTTTTTTTTTCGTCGCATGCCCCCAATGATTCATGCATTAGCCCATCCTTCTTCATTATGTATCCATAATTTCCACATATGATGCCCCAATTTGATTAACCATGCGAATTTGTATCAACGAGGAACATTGCAAGTCTAGGTCTATTTTGAAAAGGCTGAGTTTCCAATCTGAGTTCTTTGAAGAGACAAGGAAAATATGACCCAAAAACAGGTTTTCTCTAGGACAGGGGATAATCTAGTTTAATCATTGTGCCCCAGGGTGTCAATCATGAAGTGATGTCTAGGCAATTAGTGTTTTGTGGTTATTGGAAAAGGTCATAAATGGTTTTAGCACAATCTTGACACACACCAAATTATCAAAATCTAGACTCTTGAAAGAATGTCTCATTTGTTTGAATTTCAAAGAATTCGAAAAATTTGAAAAAGTTCGTTCCTTTGTTCATAGCCTAGACTAAGATCTACGTCTTTGCTTATTCTGTGATGGCAATGGTTTTATGAAGTCAAATCATTCATATTCCTTGAAGCATTAGGTCTTTCAAGTGGTCTCGGTTCAAAAGATTTAGGCTTAGGAAAGCCTAAAAGAGAGGACTGAAGGTATTGGGTCATTTCTAACAATGATCATCAATCTTCTCAAGATTGTTCATTATTTCATGTGAAAACCACTTATTTATTGTGTACCACAAATTTTCTCAAAGTTTCATTTTTTTTTTTTTTGCAATTTCAATTTTATTGCTAAAATAAAATGAACACAAAATATTTAAATTCAAAATTTATTTATTTCATGCAGATGTCATCATGAGACAAGAGCTTTCATCATCAAAGTGTAGAAATATACACATCAGAATGCTCATATTGACATGCTTTCAAAGATAACAAATCTTATCCTCAAAATTCTTCAAGAGGAAATCAACCTATGGTAAAACAGATTTCCAATGTTTGATAAGCTCTGGAATCCAAATGCCATCGTGGACAAGACCCTCAATTCTTTTCTTCAGTTTTCTGCATTTTTTAGTCGAATGCCCAATTGCCCCAATATGATACTCGCACTTACTGTTGGGGTCATAGCTTTTAGCTGACGAAGAAAACTCTTCAAAGCTAAGCCAATTTCTATTTCATCTTATTAATGTGTTTTATGATGAATGAGCTATGAATGTCATGAATGCAATTTGATGCATGTGAAGGATAAACAAAGTTATGTGTGGTAATATACTGTGGAAACAATATTGACCATGTATGCTATAAGTGCAACACGATGCCAACATGATGCATGTAAAGAATAAGAAAAATCAATACTTGGATATATGCAATGAATGACCATGTATGTTCCAAATGCATTTCTCAATGAATGATCATATACACTATGAATGCCACACAATGTCAATTATGATGCATGTGAAGAATAAATGATTGACACAGAGTATATACAAAGAAAATCATGTTGATCGTGTATGTCATGAATGCCACCTGATGCCAATATGAAAAATTAATGCATGTGCATATCATGATGACTGTGTATGCCATGAATGCAACCTGATGCCAACATGATGCATGTAAAAAAATAAGCAAATTAATGCATGGATATATACAATGAATGACCATGTATGTTCCAAATGCATTTCCCAATGAATGATCATATACACTATGAATGCCATACAATGTCAATTATGATGCATGTGAAGAATAAATGATTGACACAAAGTATATACAAAGAAAATCATGCTGACCGTGTATGTCATGAGTGCAACTTGATGCCAATATGACAAATTAATGTATGAGCATATCACGATGACTATGTATGCCATGAATGCAACCTAATGCCGACATGATGCATGTAAAAAATAAGCAAATTGATATATGGATATATACAGAAAATGACCATACATGTCATAAACGTATCTTACAATGAATGACCATGCATGCTATGACTATAACATGATGTCAAAATGATACATGCAAAAAATAAATGAATTAACACAAAGGTATATACAAAGAAATCAATGATTACACGAAATTGGTGGGACCTAAATCTTGATTATTCAAAAATCTCATTATGCAAAATTTGCCTCCAAATTTATGATTTTTTTTTTTAACATTTTTTTTTTTGTGTTTTTTTTTTTATTTATGAAAAACCAATCACATTATTTTCAAAAGAATTTCAGGGTGGATCCCACTATGGTACCATATGCAAATGTTCATGTGACACTAACGGTTTTATGAAATCATCAAATGAAATTACCAACTGTTTATTGCAAAGAATGAGATCAATAATACAACCAAAAATGTACATGCTCCATTCACACATGCATGAAATGTGCAACATGCAAAAATGCTTGAAAAAGGATTTTTTTTTTTTAAAAAAAAAACAATATATGAACATCTGCCCCAGCAATATCTGCTTATTTAGGCATCACGATGCCTTCAAGGCGGAGTATCACATTTATTACGGGCGATGTACGTACATCGTTGCCCGATCTACCACACTTATTCGGAGTGTAAAATAGGTAACAAAAGGTTTAGAAATATCCCTCCATGTGTTCCTATTTTCGGTACATCTAACGGAAATCCGGCATGGCTTCGCCTAGGTTCACTATATGAGGGTGAATCGGTTCTAAGGCCCCGAATTGTTCCTCACTGTCGCCGGTGAAGGCTAGTAAGGCACCCCGATAAAAGCGGGTTCAATTCGTTAGAGTATATTTTCCTATGACCATGCGGAGGATCATCACGAAGGCATTAGGTACTTTATACTCCGAAAGTGTTTCACTAGCCCATACGGAGGATCAATCACGAAGGCTTAGTTACTTTACTCCCACTTAAAAGGATGGAACCCGGGTAGAGGATTCATGTTATGCAAATGCACGTGTAGTGTGTGTGGAGGAATATCGAACCTTTCACTACCTATTCTACAAACCTTATTCTAAATGCCCTAGCAATTAAAACATTCAAGAATAGTGTAACGCATTAACCGACAAGCAATTATAATATACAACCTTAAATAACTAGAGAACAAAAATAAAATGCATGCACATGAGTATGAACATATTTAAAAACATTTTATTATTTGCAAAATTCTCCTTATTAAAAAAAATGTGGGAATTAAAATTAAATACCAATTAAACCAACAAAACCGAGACTTTGATAACACACGACTAATTTCTAGGCCTGACTCTCTAATATGTCCCCAGCGGAGTCGCCAAGCTGTCGCAACCTAAAAAAATAACGACGTCTCATCGCAAGACTTTATTATTCGTTAAGCGTGACATTTAAAGAAAAAACCGAGGAAAAGTCGACTTAATTCCTCTAGAAATGAAGGTTTTGAAAATGACCTTAAAAAAGACATGGAGTCGCCACCAATCTTTTTTAGCTAGGTGTTATCGGCCACCTATTAAAATCGGTTTTATAAAATATTTTAAAAATTAATTAAAAAATTTTAAAAACCAATTTCAAGTCTGCGTTTTAAACCAGAGAAATCAAAGAAGCGGGTTCGGGAGTCGGTTACGTGCGGGGAAGGATTAGCACCCCCACAATGCCCGTATAAATCGGTACCTTATTAATCGTGTGTTATCTCAAGTCTCGGTAAAAGTTGGTTTTAAATTTAGTATTTCAAATTAATTCCCAATTTAAAGAAAAATAATTCCATTTTTTATTGAAAATGATCCGGAATTTATAAATTCAAAATTTTCCTATATTCCCCAACAAACGTGGCAAAATATAGAAATTTTTATTAGTCTTGGAAAACTTTCCGAATCATTCTCTTTTTTGAAAGAAAGATATTCCTTTATTAATGATAATTGATGATATTCTCTCCAGCAAACCCGGTAGAGAACTCATGAATTATTTTAACTCGGGAATATCTTTATATTTTTTATTGAAAACCATTATCTTTTTTTGAAAATATTTAAAAGAAATGAATATGTATATGCATGACATAAATAAAATGACATAGTACAGTCTAAATAATATAATGCAACCTAAATGACATGATAAATATGAATGGTATGGCATATAATTTAAATGACATGGAATAAAATAATGCTATCATATAATATGCATGAAAATAAAAATGCAATGCATGAAATGTATTTTTTCCTTTAATTAAGGAAATCCGTATATCTAAAAAGATATCCGGCTACCTTAGGAAAATATGTCAAATTAAATATTCTAAAACCAAAATACTTTGTGATTGTTTGAAAACAATTTTGAAAAGCTTGAATTATCAATAAAAACTGGGCTAAAAATTTTTTAAATGGCTCTAATTTCCTAAGTTTAAAAAATACGGACTTGACTACCCTTAACTCGGGACTTGAAAAACCATTTTTAGAGTTTAAAAAGGCTTAGAAATTACCCTAAGTCAGTAGCTAACCCTCCTAATCAGCCCACTCTAAATAAATTAACCAAATCAGAAAAATGGTTTTTCTTTAAATTCAATTCTGACTCCACTGTCCAGTTTTAGTCCACGATTTTTTATACTATTTTTTAAAATTCCAAAAATTCTAAAAACAATACTGGAGACTCAAGACATGTAAAACTACACGAGAAAAAATCGGCTTAATTTTTTGATCAAAAATGAATTCCCAGAAAAACCAGAGATTTACGAGTTTTTGGAGGAAAAAAACTGCTTTGTTTTTCTTTAAATTCAATTCTGACACCACTGTCCAGTTTTAATCCACAATTTTTTACCCTATTTTTAAAAATTCCAAAAATTCTGAAAAACTTATTGGAGACTCAGGACATGTAAAAATACACGAGAAAAAATAGGCTTAATTTTCTGATCAAAGATGAATTCTCAGAAAAATCAGAAATATACGAGTTTTTTTGAAAAAAAAAACTGAAAAAAACTATTTTGCCAACACATTTTTTTGTCTTTGATAAAATCATTTAAAAATAAAAATAAAAATATTTGAAACTCATAAAATGACTTGAAAGCAGTAGCTAGGACTTTTTGAAAGTTAGATAAAAATTGGCTAAGTAAAAAAAAATCACAAAGGTAGAATAATCAATTTGACAAACTTAATTTTCCACAAGTGTGCTCAAGAGAGCATGACTTTGAACCATTAATTGGCTCAAGTCATTATTCAAGTGGCATGAACATGAAATGCATGAAACAATGCAGCAAACATAATGCATGAAATGCATGGATCTAAACCTAAATGTAAGAAAAATGCATGACATAAATAATATGGCCTAGACCTAACATGAACTTGCATGGCATTTAATGTAACCTAGACCTAAGACATGCATGGCATTTTCACAAACACAAGGCATGCTTAATTCAAAAATCCAACCAAATATCATGCAAATGCAAAAACCTAACAACTAGCATGACAAAAATACAACACACAATGCAAAACACATGGAGTAGCCAAATGGCCCCAAGCTCCAACAAGCATGGCATTTTCACAAACACTTGGTATGCTAGCATGAAAAACTGTCATAACACAAAAATCACACAAGCATTTTCACAAACACCTAATATACCAAATCTAAAACATGCTCACTAAGATATAAAACAAGAATCATGCAAAGAATCACACAAGCATTTTCACAAACACTTAATATGCTAACTCTAAAACATGCTAAAATTTAAACAACATGAAAACAGAAAATTAAAAATGCAAAAACAAGATATCTAAGACATAAATGGCAACAAACAAAGCAACTAAATTAAATATAACTTAAGAACATGAAATAACATAATATTTAAAACATCAAAAATAAAGAAAATAGCATAAACAATATGGTAAAATGAATCAAAAACAACAACTTAAAATAAATAATGTAGGCCATTTGGCCATGGTGAGTTTATTGTAAAAACAAAATGTAAGAAAAATATACTTAAGAAAGGAAATGAAGGAAGAACAAGAAACATTATTTTAAAATGAAAACTCACTAAGTAGCTTTTGAACGGATTAAGCTATAAACCCTCAGAGTAGCTTTTGAACGGATTAAGCTACAAACCCTCTCAACAAAAACACTATGACTCACCACTCGGATAATCCTAATACAAGTGTATAGACTATCTCACAAGGGGTAGTGGGTGATTTCAACCAAAGGCCAAGACCCCTTATTTATAAGGTGAGCACCTCCTTGGCTTGACATTACAAAGGGATGTGGGATTGGGACTTAGGCTCAAAAATGAAAATCTCTAACTTAACTCTTGATTTTTAATCACTTGATTGAAACAATCCTAAGCTTCCTCCTTCCTTTGGGCTTGGGCAGGCCAGCACTTCTATTTTCCAGCCCAGCTCTGATTTTTGAAAGGCCCAAATAAGCCCTTTTCGGTTGCTTGGGTGAAACGACCATTTTGCCCCCCGGATGCAAAATAAATATCAAACGGGCTCCAAATTCAATTTTTCTTTTTTTAATACTTCTAAAATAATAAAATATTGAGTTCTGGAAGTTTTCAAAATTATCCGAGTCCGTTTGCTATTTATTTGGATTTTTTCTTCCCAAAATGTCCTTTTATGCCCCAACTTTTTACCATTTTTTAAACGAGCTCCAAATCAAGATTTTTCTTCACCAATCTCTTCAAAATAATTAAAAAGTGTGATCTGGAAGTTTTCATAATTTTTGGAGCTCATTTGGTATTTTTTCGGGATTTATCGGCTTGAATTACTGTATAGGAGGCCCGGGATTTGGCCATTTTGCAAACGAACTCGGAATCAAGATTTTCTTTCGCCAATCTCTTCCAAATAATTTAAAAATGAGATTTGCCAAATTTCAGAATTTTTGGAGTCCATTTGCTATTTTTCCGGGATTTATCTTTTTGAATTACTGCATTAGAAGCCCGGGATTTGGCCATTTTGCAAACGAACTCGGAATCAAGATTTTCTTTCGCCAATCTCCTTCAAATGATTTAAGAATGATATTGACAAATTTTTCAGAATTTTCGGAGTCCATTTGCTATTTTTCCTAAATTTTTCCAATTTTGCCCTTTAACCTCCGAAACCTGGTTTTGCTCAAATCAAGTCCGATTTTCAGATTTTCTTCAATCTGAGCCTTGGGCCATCCTTTTTAATCATTCCTCATCCATTGGGGCTTTGGTCTTACCAAGTCGGGCCATTTCTGTGATTCTTCCCGATTTCACCGAAATCCACTAAAAACCCTAATTCTCGGTTTTCTCCCGGATTGACTTTTCTTTTGGTTGTTCTTGCAAGTGACTTCTCCATTACCCGTAGTCAGTGCTTATCTTTCATTTGGAACCTTCAATTTCGACCAGTTTGATCGTTCAAGCACTTTTCCCCAAATTTCTCGGATTAGGGTTTCCTTTCTACTGAATCTCCAAATCCGAACTTCCGAACTCCATATCTTTCAATGTAGACCTCGGATTATCAAAATTCTTTCGCCCTTTTTCAATTGAACTTAAAATCTTGATTTTGAAAGTGGGTTGACTTTTCCAGTAGTTGAGTTTTTGGGGTTGACTTTTTCGGGGTTGACTTTTTTTTCAAGTTTTACTTTTTGTGCTCGCCCTCTTAAACCAAGTCTCGGAGTACCAACTGCAGGATGAAGACAGTCTTTTTATACTCGAAAACATCAGTATGGGAAGAAAACATACTTGTTTAGTGGTCCAGACAAAATTAGGTGTCTACACTAGTAAAATAAAATTAGTTCATGATAATTAATGAAAACAAATAATCAAATATTTTCACCATCATTAACATCACAAGAAAAATAAAGAAGAGAAAATAGAAAACTAAGAGTTGTTAGTTCTTGAATCTTGAATCTTCAAATCTTCAATCTTCTTGAGAGAGAATTTGGTGGTGACTATCTTCTTGAGAGAGAATTAGAATCTAGATGTCTAATCCTCTTTATTGTGACCTAAAAGAGTCCTATTTAAAGTGTCCAAGGCCTCCTGCAGTTCGAAACTTCGTTCCCAAGAAAAATAGGTAAGTTTTGTGCTTTTTTACGTTCTTATGGTACTGTTCACGAACTTGTGGTTCCATGACACCACTGCTACTGCCTCCTTGGTGTTTCTCCTCTATTTGTTCAAAATTGGTTCCTATCAGCTTTGCAAACTTCGTCAGCTATTTTGACTGGGAAAATCTTGTTTGATTTTGACGAGCCTTACACCGTTGGAAAGGTATGGAAGTCAGATTCAAAAGTCAAGTGGGATTTTTTACATTTGAAGTCTTTAAGATTGAGTTTTTCTTAAAAGAAGCTCCGGAGGTCGAATCTGCCTGCTTATTGGAATGCACCGATTATTGTCATTTTGCACCTCGAAGCTCCAAATCACCTTGGACCTATAAAAACACATAAATAACAACTAAATAACTATTTTAAAACATAAAATGGATAATTAAAATAAATATAAAAATATTTAAAACTAATCAAATCCTAATCAAATCCTCAAGGACTTAGCCGATTCAAAAGTTGGGTGAAAAAGAATTTTACTATATTTTATATAGCTAAGCCCTTATAGTTTAAACTATTAATTAATTATTTTTAGTTATTTTTAATTTAGCTTTATTTATTTATATTATGTTTAATTAATTTATTTATTTAATGACTTTCGTATTTTTTTGGAGTCCTAAAGCAATAAGGAGAATATCAGTTCATATATGGAAAGTCAAAGCTGAAAGTTGTTACTTGCCCACAAAGTTTTCCTACTTCAGTCTTTTGGAGTTTTATAATAGGAACCTTTTAGGACTTTATAAAGGGCTTCTCCCTAGCTGTCAAATCTGAAGCTTGTAAAAATCCTAATTTTCTTAGTAGAAGAGTAGCCACCAAAGATTTGCAAGGGGCTAAAAAGATTTTGTGAAATTGAAGATTGAAAATCTGACAACCCTTAGTTTTTTTTCTTTTCCCTTATCTTCTTTATCTTTCTTGTATTAATTATGATGGTGAAACTCCTTTGTTATATATTTTTATTAATTAGTATGAACTAATTCATTTTTCTAGGATTACAATGGAACTCAACATGTAGTTTGAATTATTTTACTCTATTCCTTGATTTAATGATATCTGAGTTGTTTATTCAATTTTTTTCTTAATTCTTCTAATTGCTTAACTACCAATTAGATTGATGTGGTAACCTAGATACAACTTGGAAAAAGGAGTTTAGTGTTATATATGGATTGGATGACACATGTTTCATATTCATTTATTAGGATGAATTGATCTGCATGTAGAGTATGAATACACTTATGTGTCATGTGTAAGCAATTTTAGAGTCTAAAGTTAATGAGTTTCTCTTTAATTCAATTATCATAGGAATATAGTTGGTTAAGAGGGATATTTTTATAAGACCATCGGAAGATCCTTATAAATAGATTAGAACTCTAGGTTAACAACTCAAGATCATTAGTCAAGTTAAAAGGGTAAGAGAAGTCCAAGTGAAGTATTGAGAAAAATTGTAATTCTAGGCTTTTCTTAATTGTTTAATCTATCTTTTAATTTGCATTCTTTTATTATTATTATTTTTTATTTTCAATCTTTAATTAATTGTTTGAATAAGATTAAGTTATTTTAATTTTAGTACTTAACAAAGTTAGTAACAATTCCTTGTGGGATCGACACTCTACTTTTCACTTTATTACTTGTTAACGATACGTGCAATTGCGTGATCTTGTGTACTATTTGCATAAATGTCACCAAATAAATCTGAGACAATTTATCAAATCATTCTATCAATTTCGGTTTCACCTATTAAAATACTTTTAATAATATCTTAATAATGAAGAAAGCTATCTTGAAATCGGACTTTACCTAACTTTTAGGTTGCTTGTCTTAATTATGACAAAACATTCTAGCATGCATAAAATCCTAAACCTTTTAGGACACTACATTGTCTTATACCAAGTCTTTAAGTTTTCAATCCATCTTAACTCTTTAGGAACTTAAAGTCTCATTAGGTAACTCTTACCTAATCATACTACAAGTCTCTCCTAACATTTACGATTTTAGGTAACTCTTACCTAATCATACTACAAGTCTCTCCTAATCCATCTTACGAGTTTTTATTTTGCTTCTTGACTTGTTTGCATCTCCATGCCATGAGCTTGTATATTTTGATTTTAGTATGTCATATGCTAGTGAAAATGCTATGAAAAAATGCCATCATTTGGGGTATATGACCATTCGGCTATTCCATTTAGTATGCCTTACATGTGTTTTTTTATCTTTCTTCTTGACTTGTTTGCATCTCCATGCCATGAGCTTGAACATTTTGATTTTAGTATGTCATATGCTTGTGAAAATGTCATGACATTATGCATCTTGATATGAGTTTTCATGTACTTGTGCCATTTACTAGATAGGATTGCATTAGAGTATCATGTAACTACATTCGGCCTCTTCATGCATCCCTTGCCTTGTCATGCATTTGCATTTTGTTTAGGTAACATGCTTTGCATTATCATATCTTGAAATTGTGTATTAGTTGCTGTTTGTTCCAGAATTAACATTAGTCTCATTGGTCATTGTATGTTCATAGTATTGCTATGCATGTTCATTACATTGTAGGTCTAGGCCATATTTGTATTGCCATGCATATTGGGTCTTAAATCATATTGGTATTGCCATGCATTGCTATGCTACTTAGGTCTTAGGTTACATTAGCTTTTTCATGCATATTCATAACATATTAGGTCCAACTCATATTTGCATTATCAAGCATTGCATGCATATTAAGTTAGGATAGCATTTATTGCCATGCAAACTCAGGCTAGGCATTTAGGTTATCTTGAATTATCATGCACTTCCTTTACCATTTAGACCTTTAGACCATGCATTTCATACATTTCATTTGCTGTATGTTCATGCATTCCATGTCATTGCCACATGATTTATGACTTAGGCCAATCAATGGCTCAAAGTCAAGCTCTCTTGAGCATACTTGTGGAAAATTATGGAATTGTCAAATTGATTATTCTATCTTTGTGATTTTTTTTACTTAGCCAAATTTTGTCCAAGGTTTTTAAATGTTTAGCTACTGTCCTTAGGTCTTTAGGATGATCTCCAACAATTTTTACTTTGATTTTTGAATGACTTTATCAAAGGCAAAAAATGTGTTTTGACAAAATAGTTTTTTTACCCAGTACTCGAACATCTCCAATTTTTTTGGGCAGTCATCTTTAATCAGAAAACCAAGCCAAGTTTTTCTCGTGTAGTTCTACATCTTCTGAGTCTCCAGTATTTTTTTTTAGATTTTTTTGAATTTTTAAAAATAGGCTAAAAAATCGTGTGGTAAATCCAGACAGTAGAGGCAGATTTGAATTCAAAAAAGAATAATGGTTGAATTTGGCTAAGACATTTAGAGAGGGTTGGGTAGAAGCTTTAGCTACTATCTTAGGGTAGTTTCTAAGCCTTTTTAAACTTTAAAAGTGATTTTATAAATCTCGGGTTAAGGGCGGTGAAGTCCGGGATTTTAAACTTAGGAAATTAAAGCCATTTTAAAAGGGTTTGGTAATGGTTTTAATTTTTATTCAAGTTTTTCCTCAAAATTGTTTTCAAACAATCACAAAGTTTTGTCTTTTTAGAAAATTTAATTTGACATATTTTCCTAAGGTAGGCGGATATCTTTTTAGATATACGGATTTCTTTATTTAGAGGAAAAAATACATTTTCATGCATTGCATTTTCCATGTTCATGCATTTTATTTAAATGAGTGATTTTTGCTTTGATATTTCCCATGATATTATTATTACTTTGATTCACATTTTATGATGATATATTGTTTGCCATATGATTTTGAATATTTCATGATATCCCATATTTTTTATTTAGTCATTTATTTTTGTCACATTATTTAGCATATACTATGTTCATGCATTTTTATTTTATTTTCATGCACATTTTATGATAGCATTATTTTATGTTTCATGACATTTCATCATATTCCATGTCATCTAGGTTTGATTATTTAGAATATGCCATGTCTTTTAAAATATGCCATATCATTTAAATTTGCCATGTCATTTAAATCATTTTATCTTATTTAGAATATACCATGACACTTAGATTTTTCATTTTATCTAGAATATACTATGCCATTTAAATTATGTCATATCATTAAGGTTGCATTATATTATCTAGACTTTGCTATGTCATTTTATTTATGTCATACATATTCATGTTCATATTTTTAAATGTTTTGAAAAAGATAATGATTTTCAATAAAAATAAAGATATTCTCGAGTTAAAATAATTCATGAGTTCTCTACCGAGTTTGCTAGAGGGAATATCATCAATTATCATTAATAAAGGAATATCTTTCTTTCAAAAAATGAGAATGATTCGAAAAGTTTTCCAAATGAATAAAAATTTATGTATTTTGCCGATTTTGTCGAGGAATATAGGAAAATTTTGAATTAATAAATTTCGGATCATTTTCAATTAAAAATGGAATCATTTTTCTTTTAATTGGGAATTAACTTGAAATACTAAATTAAAACCAATTTTTTTACCGAGACTTGAGATAACACATGATTAATAAGGTACAGTTTTATACGGGCGTTGCGGGGGTGCTAATCCTTTCCCGCACATAACCGAGTTTCGAACCCGATTCTTCGATTTTCTCTGATTTATAACGCAGACTTGAAATTGGTTTTAAAAATGTTTTAATTAATTTTAAAATATTTTATAAAACTGGTTTTAATAAGTGGTCAATCACACCTAGCTAAAACAGATTGGTGGCGACTACATGTCTTTTTACGAGGTCTTTTTCATACCCTCCACCTTTTATTTCAATCCAGAGGAATGAAGTCGTCTTTTCCTCTACTTCTGTTTCGTCCCTCACTCGAACGGTTCCCCGTGATTTGGGATCACGTATCGACAGAACAATTCCTTTGAGATGTCAAATCTCTCACTGCGATTCTCCTTAGCGAACAGTTCTCTAAGGTTAAGGATGATATCCTGAGCATTCATGGCCTCATGCTACTTTTGGAGATCGGGTGTCATACCAGCCAACATCACACATGTTGCTTGTACGAGATCATCTCTATGAACTCTATAGGCAACCCTCTCCTCCTCAGTTGCATCAGCAGCAGGCTCATCTGGGATGGGCTCATCAAGAACATAAGCTTTATTTTCCTGTGTCAAGACAATCTTAACATTGCGAAAGCAGTCAACGAAGTTCAGTCCAGTTAACTTATTAGCATCAAGTATTCTTCTTAGGGATAATCCATTTGCCATTTTAGCGTTTATATCCTATATGAATCAAAACATTTAACAGTCAATAAATAGCAAGTAGTAATCATTTATGTCAGGCTTTAATACTTAAATGATTATTCTCATGATTTTAACAAAATAATAGCCCTCTACTATTATTTCGAGAAATTTAACTCTTAACTTCTTAATGAGCTAGGACCCCTTTCATTCCAGCATAACCATGAGTGCCTCAACAAGCTATGTTGAAACTAATTGAGTGGGTAACTTAGTTTACCAATTACATCTCTATGCAACTCCTAGATCCAGTTAGGTGACAAATCTTTGCCTAAATACATCATATGCATTTCGCCTAACTATGCCTCTAAATGTCATGTGATAAAGTTTTACACATCCGGATTACATAACACTTAGTTTAGTAAGACCCACCTTCAATAACTCAAACATGTTCGTACATAAGTTTGACCCCGAGTGAATCAATAATCCTCCGAATGGAAGAACTCTGGTTATCTTGTTATGATGGTGGAAGGAAACTTACCATGCGTAACATGGACTCAATATAATTTAATGAGCGATTTAACTTTTATTTAGGTCTCATTGATGTCATACTTGATTGACATGCAGAGCATTCATTCAATTACATACATCGCATATATACATATATAATTCAAAATAAATATATCACATGCAATCTACTAGGATGATTATGGACTTTATTCTAAGCTAGTTTCCTTGAGCCATTAGGAAACTAGTTGGTCAAATTCCTAGGGGATACCATACATAGTCTTCGAAAGCTTTGTTGGTAATCTCCTTGGTTGCTTCTTCTTCGCACCATATCTCCTTACAAATTGGAAATTTTACATAAATTCTAATTCCTATCCTTAGTCTAAATCTATAAAGAATATAACAATTACATTGCTTTATCAGAAACCTCGAGTTATATTCGAAGGGAGTTAGATGGGAAGAGAATTTACAACTCCGGAATGAAAAAGAGAAGGTAGGGTGTGCAGACCCTATTTATAAAATATCAATAAGAAAAATTCAACCATACATTCCCTAGTCATACTAAGGTCTAGTCCATAACCATCCTTCATGCATATATAATCATATTAGAAGCATGAATTAAAAACATGCATAGTCAATATCACCTGGTGATCTTGTTTATTATTTGCATAAATGTCACCAAATAAATCTGAGACAATTTATCAAATCATTCTAGCAATTTCAGTTCCACCTATTAAAATACTTTTAATAATATCTTAATAATTAAGAAAGCTATCTTGAAAACGAACATTACATAACTTTTAGGTTGCTTGTCTTAATTATGACAAAACATTCTAGAATGCATAAAATCCTAAACCTTTTAGGGCACTACATTGTCTTATACCAAATCTTTAAGTTTTCAATCCATCCTAACTCTTTAGGAACTTAATGTCTCATTAGGTAACTCTTACCTAATCATACCACAAGTCTCTCCTAACATTTAGGATTCACACTCCCATTAGGAAACAGTTTCCATGTTAGAGTAGGACTCTAACTCTTAGTGTCCTAGGCACATGCAATCTCTTTGGCCATCGAATGGCCGCTGCCAGCTTGTGATCAGACTATTGTATGTCATCTACAATGGCTACTGTATGCCTTAAAAGATCTTGCTGGCCACCCCTTACAACTGCACTCAATTCGGCAACAATTGCCTTCTTGGTACCGTGGTTCGGCCTATTAGTGTGCAGCAACAATTGCCACTTTATCCAGTCATGTTCCATGCCTAAACCAGCCTTCATAGATGAATCATATTCACCTTAGATGCTGTCCAAAATTCCTAGAAATCATGTGGAACGTTTCCACACTTATGCTTGAATTTTATGGCATGCAAACACCTACAAAACAGTCCAGAAAATTTCAACATTGTAGTAACAACGTTTCATGTCCAAAAACAACTTTGCTTAAACGTTTTAAGCTCAAATCAATTTTGTAACATCAATGGCAGAATGTAATATAAAATTTTCAGATCTGAAACATCTAAAAAATAAATTTTATAACATCCCGAAATTAGCTTACAAAACTTGACTCAAAACTATGTTTTTGACATCAAAACTTGTCGGGTTTACAAAGACATGTCATGACTTTAATCCTTGTTGATTAAAACAATTTTAATCTACCGTTTAAACAATTTTAAACATTATTAAAGTCATTATATAGCTGCTATCCAGATTTAACAAAATAAATAAAACAACTTTTTTTTTCAAACATAGGAACCGAAATCATGCTAAAATCAATACACAACGCATTAACTTGTATATCACCAAGAATTGACATGCACAAACCTCATGTAAACTACAGAACCTTGGCTCTGATACCACTGTTGGGAATTCACCACCTCGGGCTCATGCATAAACATGATAATCAAAGTGCAGCAGAAATAAACAAAGAAGCACCCAAAGTACAATAGGATCTTAGGCTTGTGTTTAACATAGGTTTATGACATTCAAAACTAATTAAATCACCCATATGATTTAGAAGTTACCTACTTAAGATATCGTAAAATTAAGTTGCAGATCCAAAACCCTAATAGCTTCAAATCCAAGATCTATAAAGCTTCCAACTCGTCCAAGACCAAAAGAAGCACCATTGTCCTTCCTCTAGAGCTAGTCCACACGAATAGTTGATGGATCCTTCTCTAAGGTATGGCGATTCACTTGTGCTAGCAAGTTGATCCTAAGATCACAATCAAAAGGTCTATATCCTTGTGTCTTTCTCCCTAAATCGATCTCACTCAACAAGGTGAAGAAGCGGCAAGAAAACACCAAGATAATGATGAATTAAGGCAAGCACAAAGGGCTATAGGGAGGCTGCGATTTCATTGTTTTGCCGAGGTAGGGTTCTCTTCTTGAAACCAAACTTTTTCTTAAGAAAAATCAGAATATCACAAGTAGAATGAAAGTTCCTTGGGTGGCTACAGCCTCTAAATCAGATTATATAGTGGCGCAAACTCTAACCCCTATCTCCCTAAGCTTTGCCGGCCACCTGTATATTATTGCACAAGATTTGCATTAATACACTAGGACTTAAACTATTTAATTCTAAGATGGATCAATAGGCCCATTATATTATCTAATAATGATAATGGTCCAACAATCTTAATGCCTTAAGTTGGGCCAACCATCTTAGTGGACAGTCCTAAATTAGAATAGTCACTTTCGACCCATTCTAATTTATCATGCTTATTTATTAGATAGATTAATTTCTAAATGAAAGTAATTTAATTCTCAATTAAATTTCTTTCGCCTCATGAAGAATTCATGTCATTAATCTATTAATATCATCTCATGATATTATTCCAATATAGTATAGTCATTCAAAATTCACCTTGCACATCTCTATGTCAAAGTCGACTATACTAGATAGGACTTCTTGATTCCTCTTATCACATTAAGACATTGTCCTTGGATTTCTCAAATCTCAATTATGTCTTAATTCATCTCAATTGAACTTCTTCAATTAAGTCCTTATTCTCAAATCTCAATTATGTCTTAATTCATCTCAATTGAACTTCTTCAATTTAGTCCTTAATATAGATATTTTATTCCATTAAGTTTTACCGTAATAGAATACCATTATGTGTGTGACCCTCTAGGTTCCCAATATGTTGGCAATAAAATAAGTTAATCTCATTAACTTGTTTTTATAGATCAAGAGTGGGATCTAGGAACACATCATGATCACCCAAATATTGTGAAGTCAGCGTGACCTTTTAGAACCTTTCAGCAACCAGCCTGTCGTTGTAATACGGTCCTTGCACCATATATCCCGGATAGCACATGAGCATGGTGCAGTGTCTACTCATGATCAATCCATATTAGTTCTTTGCAACTTATGATTAACCTTATGAATTTAGAGAAACTACTTTCTCTGAAATCCATCATGCTTTGGCCACAGACTTAATCAAGTTAATTGTAGTCAAGAACAAATGAGATATGTCTCCAATATCACAGGGTGTGGTGAATCCTCTTTGGATCACTCATTCATCTTCGTATGGTTCATGTCATACCCAATAACACCCTACCATAAACATCCTCGTGTTTGGGACTCGTTCGTGATGGAATCTAAGTATGACACTCTCCATACAAGATGACCTGGTATCACAAGTCTAAGGACTAATTTACACGACTGGTACTAAGAGAACATTATCATAGACACTAGAGTGATATATTACCAAATAAAGTTCTCTTGGCGAGCCATGTTCAGTGAACTTGTTCAACAGAGAAGCACCTATATGTTATCCCAAGTGTCCCATACTTCAACCTGTTTAAGATCGGTTGCTTACTTCATAAGTAAGAAGGCTTAACATATACTAGTCTTTGAGCATTGCCAATGCCCCGTTTTGGCAATACGATGACCAGGAATAGTTTGAGGAACAAGGCTTTGACGTATAAGGATCTCATAATTATAACTCTTTATAATTCCTTTACAAGGCCATTATGTTCCATGGGCTTCATCCGATTAGTACTTAATAACTCCTTATCATTGTATTAACATGAAGGAAAACCTTGTATCACTATCATCATAGTGAAGGGTATGCTTTATTGACTTTGTATCCTAAGCTCAATCTGATTGACTCTAGGGCATACACCAATATTTCTGTGTATACCCATGCATTGAGTTGTTTATTACATGCGTCAAATTGCATTCACGACATTCATAGCTCATTCATCATGAAACACATTAATGAGATTAAATAGAAATTGGCCTAGCTTTAAAGAGCTTTCTTCATCAGCTAAAGGTTATAACCCCAACAGCAAGTGCGAGTATCACATGGGGCAATTAGGCATTCAACTGAAAAATGTAGACAACTGAAGAAAAAAATTGAAGGCCTTGTTCACAATGGCATTTTGACTCAAGAGCTTATCGAATAGTGGAAGTCCGCTTTGCCATAAATCAGTTTCTTTCAGGGTTTTAAGAGGAGAATTACTATATTTGAAAGCATGTCAATAAGAGCATTCTGATGCATGTAGTTTCATACCTTGTGATGAAAACACTTGTCTCATGTCGGCATCTATATGAACTAAATAAACTTTGAAATTTAAAAAATTCCTTTGTGTTTGTTGTGTTTTAGAAATAATTTAAATTTGCAAAAAAATGAAACTTTGAGAAAAAAAATTTGGTGAACAATAATAAGGGGTTTTCACATGAAATAATGGACAATCTCGAGAATATTTATGATCATTGTTAGAAAAGACCCAATACCCTCCCTCCTCTCTTGTGGCCTTTCCTATGATTAAATCCCTTGAACCGAGACCACTTGAAAGACCTAATGCTTTAGGGAATATGAATGATTGAACTTCATAAACCATTGTCATTGTAGAATATGCAAAGATGTAGATCCTCGTTTAGGCTATGAGCAAAGGAACGAAATTTTTGAAATTTTTTTGAGCTCCTTGGAAACTCAAATAAATGAGACATTCTTTCAAGAATCTAGATCATGGTTATTTGATGTGTGCCAAGGTTGTGCCAAAACCATTCACATCCTTCCCAATGACCACAAAAAACAAATTGCCCAAACATCTTTTCTTGATTGACATCTCGGGGCACAATGACTAAACCAGATTATTCCATTTCATCAACAAAAACAATTTTTGGGCCATATTTTTACTTGTCACTTCAACAAACCCAAGATTGAAACTCAGCCTTTTCAGTATAGACCTAGACTTCCTCATTCTCATGGTTAATCAAATTGGGGTATCATATGTGGAAAATATGAATACATGGTGGATAAGGGGGAATTAACGCATGAATCATCTTGGCATGCGACCAAAAAAAGAGAAAATTTGTGATATCATGCATATGAGAATTCAGATGATTCCGAAGTGCAAAATGAAATTATGATTATCTATTCCCCTTGGGGGTTGCTTTTCAATGAGAATATTTGTGCTTGATATGAGAAATGGCCATCTTTCATATCCCTTTCACAAAATAAATTATCCATAGTCACCCCTTCTGAGCCGAAAGAATTCTTTCTTCTTTGAACCCTAATCAAGGATCACCATCTAAACTGGGGGCAAATGCGAGGAAAGATCTTCTCAAAGATCACGAAGAAATGAGTCCTTACTCGAAAATAGATACAAAGCAAATTGAGCTCCCAAATAAATATGGGCTCACTCTGTCGAAATGAAGATGCAAAAGAAAAAGGAAAAAAAAATAAAAAGATGGCAAAATGAAAGCCAAGAACAAAACAAAAAAAAGAAGAAAAAAGAAAATGTGAAAAGGATGGTGAAATGAAAGCCAAGAACAAAGAAGAAAAGGAGTAAAAGTCAAAAGAAGGAAAGAAAAGTCCAAAAGGGACAAATGCTTCGAAGAGAATCCTCCTCAAGAAATGATCCTTGATCTGATTACCCTCAAACACATATTTTGGGCCTATTTATCCTTTCTTTCTGAACCCCAAACCTTGGCCTACATTATGTGTTTTAAAAGTCCATTTTGATCAAGCATGAATATTTAACTTGACTTTTCCTTAGATTTTATCCCATCTCATCGAATTATCATTTCACTAAGGAAGAATTTAGAATTCTCAAGTTCATGGTAGAACAATAAAAAACAAAGAACGAAAAAATGGAAAGAATGGGACTTTAGGGCGAAAACCAATAAATGGGCGGTCTAGAGTAAAATGGGAATTTTTGATGCCATCTATGTCAGTGCAATGCCACAACAAAAGAATAGGTCATCTTGAAGAAATCAAGGAACATCTAGGAATTCCTAAACCTCCTAAACTGTCAACTCCCATTTGGAGGATTGACTTCAAAAACTAAGACTTTTTTTCCACCAAAATTAACCTTCTAGTTTAAACATCTTGGCCAATCTTGACGCTTATCAAAATGCCATGATATGGAAGGTAAAAGAATGTTGAATTTGTTTGATTCTCAAGAAATTCGTGTTTTATAAAATCTGTTCCATTTGTGAGCCTAGAAGGGACATACATTTTTGTTGTGAAGTTTTCTTCGATCAACCAAAATCTTGTTGTACCAAGTCTTTCAATTCAAGTTGAAAAACCCAAATTGACATTCAGAAAATTTCTAAAGATGATCACCAGTCTTCAAGAGATTAGTACATTACACATTATGAGGTTAATATTTTGGACTCAGAAGTTTTCATTACATGAGCAATTTTTTCTAAAAAAGGAAAACAAATAAAAGAAATAGAAATCATTTTCGAATAAAAATGATGTTGGTATGAGACAAGAGTTCTTCCAACCCAAAGGTATGGAACTACTGGGTTGACCTTGACTTCCAGATATGAGAAGAAGAAATAGAACTTGGCAAACAGCTTCCATTGATAAGAGTTTGAAAATAGTTAGTGCAAGGAGATGACCAAGGATTGAAAAGGGAATGACCTCTTATGGGGCACGAGTATTCAAGATACACTCTGATTTGAAAAGCAAAAATGAATTGGAAAGGCTAAGCCAAAGTCTAGAAAAATAATCAGGGAAATTGGCATCATTCATAAACACTTACCTCTTTATTATGCTTTGCACTTGCACCATTTCAGGAAGCATTTGCATCATTTGTAGGTATTGGAATTTGCACCCTTCCATGAGTATCTTCATTTTACCATTACATTTACATCCTTCATAGATATTCTCATTTGCATCATCTCGAGCAATTGCGTCATTTCTAAGATCATTGCATCTTCAATATTGTGTGGTAACTGCAGTTACACCATTCATGGACCACTTACATGAACACGATTCGTGGAGGCATCTGTATCTTTTCATGAAACATTTGCATCATTATTGATATATGCATTTGCATCATTCAGAAGCATTTTGCACACTGCTAATTGTTGTCGGATCTAACCACGCAAGTGCACGTATCGTTAACAAGTAATAAAGTGAAGAGTAGAGTATCGTTCCCACGAAGAATTGTTACCAAATTTGTTAAGTACTAAAATTAGAACAACTTAATCTTATTCAAACAATTAATTAAATTAAATAAAAGAAACTAACTAATAATAAAAGAATGCAAATACAAGATGGATTAAATCAAATGAGAAAAGCCTAGGATTACAATTTCCTTCAACACTTCGTATGAACTTCTCCTATCCTCTTAACTTGACTAATGATATTGATTTGTTAACCTAGAGTTCTAATCTATTTATAAGGATCTTTCGATGGTCTTATAAAAATATCCCTCTTAACCAATTAACTATATTCATATGATAATTGAATTAAAGAAGAACTCATTAAGCTTAGACTCTAAAATTGATTACACATGACACGTAAGTGTATTCCTACCCTACATGCAGATCCATTCATCACAATAAATGAATATGAAACATGTGTTATTCAATCCATGTCTAACACTAAACTCCCTTTTCCAAGTTGTATCTAGGTTACCAAATCAATCTAATTGGTAGCTAAGCAATTAGAAGCATTAAGCACAAAACTGAATAAACAACATCAAATATCATTAAATCAAGAAAGAAACTAAGATAATCCAAATTACATGTTGAGTTCTATTGCAATCTTAGAAAAACTAAATTAGTTCATACTAAATAATAAAAATATAAAATAAAGGAGTTTCACCATCATCAATAATACAAGAAAGATAAAGAAGATAAGGGATAAAAGACAACTAAGGGTTGTCAGATTTTCAATCTTCAATCTCCAAAAATGTTTTTAGCTCTTTGCAAATCTTTGGTGGTTACTCTCCTCTTAAGAAATTAGGTTTTTAGAACTTGATTCCCCCTCTATTTGAGCCTTAAAAGGTCCTATTTATAAAGCTTTAGACTCATGGAGTCAGAAACTTCGCATCCAAGCAATAGGTAAGTGTTTTTTTTTGTATTTTTTTTTTGGGTTCAAATAGCAGCACGGGCGCTACGGTGCTGGTTTTGGGCGCCGCAACGACAACTATTTGCCTGCTCCGGATTATGTCATCTTCACAAACTTCGTCAGCAAATTTGGATATGCAAATCTTGTCCATTTTGGACAAGTAAACTACCGTTGGAAAGGTATGGAAGTCAGCTTCAAAAGTCGAGAAGGAAGTTTTCTTAAATAAAGATTTCAGATCATATTTTTCTTGCAACAAGCCCCGGAGGTCAAGTCTATCTATATGTTGCTTTGCACCAATTTTCGTCTTTTCCCACCGCGAAGCTCCTTCTCACTTTGGACCTATAAAAATACAAAAATACTAACTAAATAACTATTTTAAACATGAAGTGGATAAATAAAATTAATTTAAAGATATCTAAAACTAATCAAATCCAAATAAAAGCCTGAAGGACTTCGCCGATTTGAATGCATACAAGGTGGCAAAATAACTATATTTCCAAGAGTTATCACTAATCTTGCATCATTTAGAAGCATTTGCATAATGTTGATCTTTACATTTTCATCATTTAGAAGAATTTGCACATTGCTAATCTTTGCATTTGCATCATTCAGAAGCATTTGCATAATGTCGATCTTTGCATCCGAGTCATTCCATGAAGTATTTGCGTCAACGTTGATCTTTGCATTTGCATCATTTAGAAGCATTTGCACATTGTCAATCTTTGCATTTGCACCATTTAGAAGTATTTGCATAATGTTGATCTTTGCATCTGTATCATTCCATGAAGTAGGTGCATCATTTGAAGATCTTTGCATTTGCATCATTTAGAAGCATTTGCACACTGCTAATCTTCGCATATGCATTATTCATGAAGCATTTGCACATTGATAATCTCTACATTTGCATCAAGAAGCATTTGCATCCATGTAAATTTCTGATCTGTATCAAGAAGCATTTGCATCAATCCGAGACATCTGCATCTGCATCAAGAAGCATTTGCATCAAACCAAGACATTTGCGTTTGCACCATGAAGCATTTGCGTCTTGTTTAATCTATGCATTCGTATCACCTTATGAAGCATTTGCATCCTCTCTTAAAGCCTTCGGGTATAATGTTTAGCATATTTTCAAAAATCAAGGTATCTTTTTAAGCCCAATCTAGCTGGCACCAAAAAGTAAGCCCAGTAAAGTTGGCATAGTAGATTTTAAGCCCAATAAAGCTGGCACAAAAAAGGAAACCCAGTAAAGTTAGCATTGTAGATTTTAAGCCCAATATAGCTGGCACCAAAAAGTAAGCCCAGTAAAGTTGGTGTAGACACCTAATTTTGTCCGGGCCCCCTAAACTAGGTAAATTCTTCCTTGCACTTTTTCAGAATGCAGAAAATCTTTTCTCATCTTGCAGATGGTCCTCCAAGACTTTTGATTCGGAGTTCAGCACAAAAATTCAATCCAAAAAAAAGTCAACTTCAAAAAGTCAACCTTGAAAAGTCGACCACTAAAAAAGTCAACCCTTAGTCAAAATCAAGATTTCAAGTTGAATTGAACAATGATGAAAGAATTTTGACAATTCGAGATCTACAACAAAAGATATGAAGTCCGAAAGATGGGTTATGGAAATTCAGTGAAGAGGAAGACCTAATCCAGCAAATTTGGGGAAAACTAAATTGGGGGGTGAATTTGATCGCAAAAATTGGGTGTTTTCGGACCAACTCAAATTCATTATATGACGGAGGGAGTAGAAAAGGAAAATCCAAAAATCGAACTCATTTTGAGCAAAAACCGAGGTTTTGGAGGTTAAAGGGCAAAGTCAGAAATTCCAAAAGAAAATTCCGTGAAAAATAGCAAACGAGCTCAAAAAATTATGAAAACTTCCAGATTTGAGTTTCATAATTTTTGGAAGAGATGGTGAAGAAAAATCAGGAATCAGAGTTCAAATCAAAAAGGTGAATTTCGGGTGCACTAAGCCGAAACTCCAAAAGGAAATTCTGGGAAAAATAGCAAACTAGCTCAAAAAATTATGAAAACTTCTAGATCTGAGTTTCATAATTTTTGGAAGAAATTGGTGAAGAAAATTTTGGAATCGGAGTTCAAATGAAAAAGGTGAATTTCGAGTGCTCTAAGCCAAAATTTCAGAAGATAATTCCGGGCAAAATAGCAAACGAGATCGAAAAATTATGAAAACTTCCAGATCTGAGTTTTATAATTTTGGGAAGGGATTGGTGAAGAAAACTCCAGAATCAGAGCTCATTTCAAAAATGGCAAAGTTCGTGTGCACAAATCTAGAAATTCCAAAGATAATTCCGGGAAAAATAGCGAATGAATTCGAAAAAAATGTGAAAACCTCCAGAATCAAGTTTTATATTGAATAGGAAGAGTTGGAAAAGACAAATCCAGAATTGGGGCCCTTGTGCAATTAGATTAAGTTCGAAAGGGCTAAAAGGTAATTTTATCGATAGAATCGAAAAGGGGCATTTTGCAATTAAGAAAAATTTTAAAGATGGATAAATTTTTTGAACATTACATGCCTTGGCCGGCCAGCATAGGAGGGAGGAGGAAAGCTTGATCAATTTAATTCACTAGTCACTATCAAGTTAAAAATGCCATCTTTAACACCTTGCAAATGGTCCCCTTTCATCCAATGGCCTAGATGCATTGAAGAAAAAATGAGTACACCTTTCAATGGCCAAGATGAAATGCCAAGATGACATTTATTTGTCATGAAAAGATCCCCATCCATTGGCCAAGAGTGGAGGAAGAAAGATGAGCATAAACCATCCAATGGTAAGGGATGGTTTGGCCAAGGTGAGAGCATGCAAATGATTTTGTGTCATCCAATGGCCTAGGTTATTTGTGAAAGATGAGTACACATTTTAAGGGCTAAGATCTATTTGCAAGATGATATTTTTATGTTGTCATGAAAAGATCCTAATCTAAAGGCTAGAATTGATGAAAAAATGAGGGGAACCCATCCAAGGGATGGTAGGCCAACCGACCAAGCATGAGAGAGGGGAGGGAATGTTTTATTTTTTCCTTAAGAGGCTGGTTGTTAGAGAAGAGAGGCAGTAGCTAATTTGGCAAAAAAAAAGGTTTTTGAAAGAAAAGAAGAAAGGTTTTACCAAAAAGCTTGGAAGGTAGCCATTTTTACCTAGCTCTAGCATGATTTTCTTCTTTATTTCTCATATAGTTTTCTTTGTTTCCTATGTGATTTCCATCTTTTTTATGAAAATAAAATTTTGAAATGTTTTTTTAGCCTTCATCTATTCCTTTTCCATCAAGAATGGAAGAAAATAATTTTTTTACCAACTTTTCAACATGGCCGAAACTTGCATTGGTGCTTGCCTTGATTTTTGTCTTCCCTTTTGTTGTGAGAAACATGACTATGGAAGGTTTAGTCATTTTTTATTCTGATTTTTTTCAAAATAAATGAAGTAAAAGAGGTTGAAAAGGCTATGCCCATTTGTACCAACCATGGAGCTCACCTCTATTTTGTTGTTAGCTTGATTTATTTTCTGATTTATGGGTTGGAAAGGCTTCATGATCTTGTCAATATCAAGTGATATGGTTAGGGGAGGGCTATGCCCATTTGTACCAACCATGGAGCTTAACTTTTCTTGTTTTGTTTACTAATTTTTATTGTTATTTCATTGCATGTCCATGTTTATTTTGATCATGTTCTTGGTATTATCTTTATGCTATATTGGCTTTTAGATCATTTTCATGTAGTAATAGTTCCCTTTTACTATTCGGCCCTCCTTGTATTTTTGGTGATGTCTTGCCTTTTGCCATATCTTGCATGTTAAGCATGTTTGCATCTTGCATTTTTCCCATATAGCCATTCGGCCATCCTTGTATTTTTGGTGATTTCATGCATTTTTCCATATCTTGCATGTTAAGCATGTTTGCATCTTGCATTTTTCCCATATAGCCATTCAGCTATCCATGTATTTTTGGTGATGTCTTGCATTTTGCCATATCTTGCATGTTAAGCATGTTTGCATCTTGCATTCTTCCCATATAGCTATTCGGCCATCCATGTATTTTTGGTTATGACTTGCATTTTGCCATATCTTGCATGATTAAGCATGTTTGCATCTTGCATTTTGCCATGTAGTATTTGGCCATCCTTGTACATTTTTGGTTATGACTTGCATTTTGCCATGTCTTGCATATTAAGTATGTTTGTATCTTGCATTTTTTCCATATATCATACTTTGCATCTTTAGCATGATCTATATTGCGCATAAGTCATGTACCATTCGGCCCTCCCATGCACTTTAGGTCTAGGTCATGCTTTGCATTAGATTTGCCTATGTCATGCATATTAGGTCATATAGCTATGTCATTTAAGTCTAGGTGCATTCTCATGCCATATTATCCATATGCCATCACCATATCATCTTATGCCATTCACATGCCTTTATTATCATTCTATACTATTCATAATATTTTAATAAATAAGGCAATATTCCCGAGTTTCAATAATTCATGGTTTACTCTGCTGGGTTTGCCGGAGAGGTTATCATCAATTATTAATGAAGGAATACCCTTTTATAAAATAAAATGATTCGAAAATTTTCAAAATAATTGTAACTTTCTATGTTTTGCTGGGTCTGCCGGGGAACATGAAAGGATCTTACATTAATAAATTCAGAGTCATTCTCAAATTCATTCATCTTATATGCCATGTCATTCTGCTTGTCATGTAGATTTCATTCACATGCCATGTCATTTTATGCCATGTCACATGCCAAGCCATATTGCTTGTCATGTCGATTTCATTCACATGCTATGTCATTTTTCGCCATGTCACATGCCATGTCATCTTATGCCATTCCATATGCCATGTCATCTTGCTCGTCATGTCGATTTCATGTCATTTTATGCCATGTCATTCTGCTTGTCATTTCGATTTCATTCACATGCTATGTCATTTTATACCATGTCACATGCCACGTCATCATATGCCATGTTATTCTGCTTGTCATGTCAATTTCATTCACATGCCACGTCACATGCCACGTCATCATATGCCATGCCATTCTGCTTGTCATTTCGATTTCATTCACATGACATGTCATATGCCACGTCATCACATGCCATGTCATTCTGCTTGCCATGTCAATTTCATTCACATGCCATGTCATTTTATGCCATGTCACATGCCATGCCATATTGCTTGTCATGTCGATTTCATTCACATGCTATGTCATTTTCTGCCATGTCACATGCCATGTCATTTTATGCCATGTCATCTTATGCCATTCCATATGGCATGTCATCTTGCTCGTCATGTCGATTTCATGTCATTTTATGCCATGTCATCATATGCCATGTCAATCTGTTTTTCATGTCGATTTCATTCACGTGCCATGTCAGTTTATACCATGTCACATGCCACGTCATTTATGCCATGTCATTCTGCTTGTCATGTCGATTTCCTTCACATGCCATGTCATTTTATGCCATGTAACATGCTACGTCATCATATGCCATGTCATTCTGCTTGTCATGTCGATTTCATCCACATGCCATGCCATCATATGCCATGTCATTTTATGCCATGTCATATGCCACATCATCATATTCCATGTCATTTTATGCCATGTCATATGCCACATCATCATATGCCATGTCATTCTACTTGCTATGTCGATTTTATTCACATGCCATGTCATTTTATGCCATGTCACTCGCCACATCATCAAATGCCGTGTCATTCTGCTTGTCATGTCAATTTCATTCACATGCTATGTCATTTTATGCCATGTCATCATATGCCATGTCATTCCGCTTGTCATGTCGATTTCATTCACATGCCATGTCATTTTATGTCATGTCACATGCCATGTCATCTTATGCCATTTCATATGCCATGTCATCTTGCTTGTCATGTCGATTTCATTCACATGTCATGTCATTTTATGCCATGTCATCCATATGTCGTGTCGGTTTTGTTCACATGTCATTTTTTTGTGCTACGTCAATCATATGTCATGTTATTATTTCTATTATTAGATCATAATATTTGACATGATAAAATTGCATGATTATTTAATTGTTATCTTGGAAACATTTTTGCATAATCATAATCATTTTCTATGTTTTTGTAAATTAAGATTATTATTGAGTTGAATTAATTCATGAATTCTTTGATGGGACTGTCGGAGAGGATATCATCCATTATCATTAACAACAGATACGCTTTTTAAAATGAAAATGATTCGGAGAATTTTTAAATCAATGAAAAGTTCCATATTTTGCTGAGTCTGTCGGAAAATATGAAAAATTTTATGCTGGTAAATTTTGGGTCCTTTTTAAATAAAATATGTTTTTAAGGGAATTATTTATAATCGCCTACTTCAAAATCGACTTTTTATTGAGCTTCGAGATAATGCACGTCTAATAAGATACTGTTTCGTATGGGCGTTGTCGGGGTGCTAATCCTTCCCCGCATGTAACCGGCTCCCGAACCCACACTTGTTTTCACTGGTTCAAAGCGCAGAGTTCAAAATTGGTTTTAAAAATTGTTTTAATTAATTTTAAAATATTTTTATAAAAAAAATGGTTTTAATAGGTGGCCGATCACACCTAGCCAAAAAAGATTGGTGGTGACTCCACTTCTTTTCCTGAGGATGTTTTTATATCCTCTACCTGTATTTTAAGAGGAATTAAGTCATATTTTCCTTTGCCTATTGTTTTCCCCCCACTCGAGCGGGTCCACCCGAACCATGTATCGACAGCTTGACGACTCCACTGGGGACACTTAGAGTGTCAGGCTTGGAGTTAGTCGCGTATTATCGAGAGTCTGGGTTTTTTCGGTTTTGGTTGGTGTTTACTTTTAATTCTCATTTTCTAATAAAAGATTTTTTTTGAAAATAATCAAGTATTTTAAGTGTGTTCATTCTCATGTGCATGCATATGTTACTTTTCTCTGGTTATATAATTTAACATGTCATTATTATTCTTTATTTAATTAATGCTTTACATTGTTTAATTTTGTCTTTATTAAATTGCTTGGGTTTTAGGGTAGAGGTATAGAATAGGTGGTGAAAGGTTTGTTTGTTCCTCCTCACACACTATAGTTGCATTTGCATAACATGAACCCTCTACCCGAGTTCCATCCTTTAGGTGGAAGTAAAGTAACTACACTCTCGTGAGTTGTTAACCTCCGCATTGGCTAGCGAAACACTTTCGGAGTAGTAGACTAACTACGCCTTCGTGGGGTGATAACCTCCGTCTAGGCCTGGGAAATACACTCTAACAAATTGAACCCGCTTTTATCGGGGTGCCTTACTAGCCTTCACTGGCAACAGTAAAGAGCAATTTGGAGCCTTTTTAGAACCTAATGCAACTTCATATAGTGAGCATAGGCGAAACCATTTCTGTTAGGAGTACTGAGGCTAGGAACACTCGGAGGAACCTTTCTCACCTTTAGCTATTTATTTCAATATTGCATTGATTTGATTATTATATACCAGTACTAACTAGTTTCCCTTTGTTTTGTTTGTTTTGTTTTTCTTTGTTTTCATTGCATGCATCATGGTCACTTAGGAGTGTTTGCCTTAAGCTGGATTCCACTCAGAGGGGTTTTCGTTACGGTCAAAGAACATCGAGATCTTGCTCCAATGTCAGTTATTTCTAAGACATACTGAGAGATCCGAACAGAGTCAAAGAAACATCAGGCTGACAAGGAAGACTGCTTGACTAAAAGCTTCGTGTCTATTCTTCCCGAGTCTATTCATTTAGATCTGGGTCGAAATGATTTGACAGAGCTAGAGGAGATTTGGGGACCATGGTGAATTGCAAGGAAAAACGAGTTTACCAAGAAGTATGGTGACATAGCATTACTTCTCCCGATCCAGATAGATGAGCAATTGATCAGGGCAGTGATACAGTTTTGGGATCCCTCTCATCGATGCTTCAGATTCAATTGGGAGGACATGACACCCACCATCGAGGAGTACTCAATCTTGCTTCGTATCAAGTCGTCCACCCCTGATAAGATATATTGCAAGCAGTAAAAGACAGTTAGCTTTCGTATTATCTGACATATTGGGTATGGTGATTCTGATCGACTCTCTAAATATTAAGAAGAAAGGTTCATGTGTTTGTATCCCATGGGTATTCTTACGAGATTATATCATGAACAACCCGGGGAACAATCGTGTGGTGGATGTCTTTGCCTTGGAAATCTATGGTTTGGTAATATTTCCAAAGATTTTGGGGCACATTGAGATGGCCGTAGTGGATTTCTTTGAGTGCCTAGGCAAAGAAATGGATCCTGCTCTTGCTATTCTTGCCGAGACATTTAGGTCACTCAATTTCTGTCGAAGAAGAGGCGAGGGACGTTTCGAGGGATATGCACAGCTCTTGTATGTTTGCATCCAAATTCATTTCCAGGGGGATGATAAGGAGAAAGTTCATCCCTACGTAAGCACTTTCATTCCTCTTAAGGAATTCTGCAAGAAAGAATGACCAAAAAAGGGAGATAAGAAACAACGGATAATGACTCTTCGCCGCTTAGCTCGAGAGGACGTCACTTGGAGAGCTCCATGTTTTGAATGTTTCATGATATCCTATGCTTTTTATTTAGTTGTTTTTGTCATATTGTTTAGCATATACTATGTTCATGCATTATTACTTTTATTTTCATTTCATACATATTATATGTTAGCATTATTTTAATTTCATGTCATTTCTTGTCATTTAGATCATATTCCATGTAATTTCAGCTATTTTATTTATAACATGCCATGTCATTTAAAATATTCCATATCATTTAAAATTGCCATGTCATTTAAATCATTTTATCTCATTTAGAAAATATCAGGATACTTAGGATTTTTTCATTTTTACCTAGAATATACTATGCCATTTAAATTATGTCATATCATTTAGGTTGCATTATATTATCTAGACTTTGTTATGTCATTTTATTTATGTCATACATATTCATCTTTATATTTTTAAATGTTTTGAAAAAGATAATCATTTTCAATAAAAATAAAATATTCTCGAGTTAAAATAATTCATGAGTTCTCTATTGGGTTTGCTGGAGGGAATATCATCAATTATCATTAATAAAGGAATATCTTTCCTTAAAAAAAACGAGAATGATTTGGAAAGTTTTTCAAATAAATAAAATTTTCTATATTTTACTGATTTTGTCGGGGAATATAGGAAAATTTGGAATTAATAAATTCCGAATCATTTTCAATTAAAAATGGAATTATTTTTCTTAAAATTGGGAATTAACTTGAAATACTAAATTAAAAATCAACTTTTTACCGAGACTTGAGATAACACACGATTAATAAGGTATCGATTTATACGGGCGTTGTGGGGGTGCTAATCCTTCCCCGCACGTAACAGACTCCCGAACCCGCTTCTTTGATTTCTCTGGTTTATAACACAGACTTGAAATTGGTTTTAAAAATGTTTTAATTAATTTTAAAATATTGTATAAAACCGGTTTTAATAGGTGACCGATCACACCTAGCTAAAAAATATTGGTGGCGACTCCATGTCTTTTTACGAGGTCGTTTTCATACCCTCGACCGTTTATTTCAATCTATAGGAATTAAGTCGTCTTTTCCTCTACGTCTGTTTCCCCTCACTCGAACGGGTCCCCGCGATCGAGATCACGTATCGACACCTTCGTTTTTCTAGAGGAATTAAGTCGACTTTTCCTCATTTTTTTTAATGTCACGCCTAAGGAATAATTAAAGTCTTGCGATGAGACTTGTTATGTTATTGAGACGTTATTTTTTTAGGTTGCGACAGCTTGGCGACTCCACTGAGGACTTTTTAGAGAGTTAGGCCTAGAATTAGTCGTGTGTTATCAAAGTCTCGGTTTTGTTGGTTTAATTGGTATTTAATTTTAATTCCCATATTTTTTAAAAATAAAGGAGAATTTTGAAAATAATAAAATGTTTTAAATATATTCATACTTATTCACATGCATTTTATTATTGTTTTCTAGTTATTTAATGTTGTATATTACTATTGCTTGTTGGTTAATGCGTTACACTATTCTTGATCGTTGTTTTAATAAATTGTTGGGGTATTTAGGATAAAGGGTGTAGAATAGGTGGTGAAAGGTTTGTTGTTCCTCCACACACACTACATTTGCGTTTGCACAACATGAACTCTCTACCCGGGTTCTGTCCTTTTAAATGGGAGTAAAGTAACTACGCCTTCGTGATGATCCTCCGTATGGGCTAGTGAAACACTTTCGGTGTATAAACTACATAAAGCCTTCGTGATGATCCTCCGTATGGGCTTAGGAAAATATACTCTAACGAATTGAACCCCTTTTTTATCGGGGTGCCTTACTAGCCTTCACAAGAGACAATGAGGAACAATTAGGGGCCTTTTAGAACCATTCACCCATATATAGTGAACCATAGAACCAACATAGGCGAGGCCCTGCCGAATTTTTGATAGATACCGAAGATAGGAACACATGGAGGGACATTTCTAACCTTTTGTTACCTATTTTACACTCTGAATAAGGGTTGTGGATCGGGCAACGATGTACGTACATCGCCTGTAAATAAATGTGATACTCCGCCCCAAAGGCACCTTGTTGCCTATATAAGTAGATATTGTTGGGGCAAGTGTTCACCAACTTTTTGAAATTCAAAATACAATCATTCTTTTTCAAACATTTTTGCATTTTCGCACATTTCATGCATGTGTGAATAGAGCATGTATATTTATCGTTGTATTTTTTATCTCATTCTTTGCAATACTGGTAATAATAATCTCATTTGGTGATTTCATAAACCGATAGTGTTACATGAACATTTGCATATTATACCATATTATCCACTATCCCGAAATTCTTTTGAAAATAATATGTGTGGTTTTTCATAGAGAAAACATGTTTCAAAAAATTGTAGATTAAATGTAGAGGCAAATCTTGCATAATGAGATTTTTGAATAATCAAAATTTGGTCCCACCATTTTTGTGTAGCCATTGATTTCTTTGTATATACCTTTGTGTTAATTCATTTATTCTTTGCATATATCATTTTGACATCATGTTACAGTTGTCGCAACCTAAAAAATAACGAGTCTCATCGCAAGACTTTATTATTCGTTAAGCGTGACTTAAAAAAAATCGAGGAAAAGTCGACCTAATTCCTCTAGAAAAATGAAGGTTTTGAAAATGACCTTGAAGAAGACATGGAGTCGCCACCAATCTTTTTTAGCTAGGTGTGATCGGCCACCTATTAAAACCGATTTTATAAAATATTTTAAAAATTAATTAAAACATTTTAAAAACCAATTTCAAGTCTGCGTTTTAAACCAGAGAAATCAAAGAAACGGGTTCGGGACTCGGTTACGTGCGGGGAAGGATTAGCACCCCCACAACGCCCGCATAAAATGGTACCTTATTAATCGTGTGTTATCTCAAGTCTCGGTAAAAAGTTGATTTCAAATTTAGTATTTTCAAGTTAATTCCCAATTTAAAGAAAAAAATAATTCCATTTTTAATTGAAAATAATCCAGAATTTATAAATTCAAAATTTTCCTATATTCCCCAACAAACGTGGCAAAATATAGAAATTTTTATTAATTTGGAAAACTTTCCGAATCATTCTCGTTTTTTGAAAGAAAGATATTCCTTTCTTAATGATAATTGATGATATTCCCTCCAGCAAAACCGGTAGAGAACTCATGAATTATTTTAACTCGAGAATATCTTTATTTTTTATTGAAAAATCATTATCCTTTTGAAAACATTTCAAAAGATATGAATATGTATATGCATGACATAAATAAAATGACACAGCAAAATCTAAATAATATAATGCATCCTAAATGATATAATATAATTTAAATGCCTTAGCATATTCTAAATGAAATGAAATGTCCTAAATTATATGACATATTCTAAATGAAATGAAATGTCCTAGGTAACATAATATATTCTATATGAAATGTAATATCCTAAGTCATATGATATATTCTAAATGAAATGAAATGACCTAGGTGACATAATATATTCTATATGAAATGTAATATCCTAAGTCATATGATATATTCTAAATGAAATGAAATGACCTAGGTGACATAATATATTCTATATGAAATAAAATAACCTAGGAGACAAAATATATTCTATATGAAATGACATAATTTAAATGACATAGTAAATATGGATGATATGGCATATAATCTAAATGACATGGAATATAAAATAATGCTATCATATAATATGCATGGAAATAAAAATGAAAATAATAATGCATGAACATAGCATATGCTAGATAATATACCAACAAAAAAATAATTAAATAAAAAGCATAGGATATCATGAAATATTCCAAGACATATAATAAACAATATAACATAACTCAAAATCATAACAATATCATAGGAATTATCATAGCAAAAGTCACATATTATATAAAATGCATGAATATGAAAAATGCAATGCATGAAAATGTATTTTTTCCTTTAATTAAGGAAATCCGTATATCTAAAAGGATATCCGGCTACCTTTGGAAAATATGTCAAATTAAATATTCTAAAACCAAAATACTTTGTGATTGTTTGAAAACAATTTTGAAAAGCTTGAATTAAAAATAAAAACTAGGCTAATTTTTTTAAAATGGCTCTAATTTCCTAAGTTTAAAAATCCGGATTTGACTATCCTTAACCCGAGACTTAAAAAACCATTTTTAGAGTTTAAAAAGGCTTAGAAACTACCTTAAGTCAGTAGCTAACCTTCCTAATCAGCCCCCTCTAAGTAACTTAACCAAAACAGAAAAATGATTTTTCTTTAAATTCAATTTTGACTCCACTGTCCAGTTTTAAGCCATGATTTTTTATCCTATTTTTAAAAATTCAAAAAATTCTGAAAAAAGTACTGGAGACTCAAGACATGTAAAACTACACAGGGAAAAGTCAACTTAATTTTATGATTAAAGATGAATGCCCAGAAAAATCAGGAAAGTACGAGTACTGGGTGAAAAAAACTGTTTTGCCAAAATACATTTTTGCCTTTGATAAAATCATTTAAAAATCAAAGTAAAAATATTTAAGACTCACAAAATGGCTCACAAACAGTAGCTAGGACTTTTTGAAAGTTAAATAAAAATTGACTAAGTAAAAAAAAAAATCACAAAGGTAGAATAATCAATTTGACAAACTTAATTTTCCACAAGTGTGCTCAAGAGAGCATGACTTTGAACCATTAATTGGCCTAAGTCATTATTCAAGTGGCATGAACATGAAATGCATGAAAAAATACAGAAAGCATAGTGCATGAAATGCATGAGTTTAAACCTAAAGGTCATGAAAAAAATGCATGGCATTCATATAGTGACCTAGACCTAAATGAACTTGCATGGCATTTAATGCAACCTAGACCTAAAATGCATGAACATGCATGGCAAATAAACCAAACCTACTAACTAAAATATGCATGGCATTTTCACAAACACAAAGCATGCTTAAACCAAAAACTCAACCAAATATCATGCAAATGCTAACCTATCAACTAACATGGCAAGAATGCACATACAATGCAAACATTCAAGGAGTGGCCGAATGGCCTATGTAACTAGCAAACATGGCATTTTCACAAACACTTGGTATACTAACATGCAAAAGTAAATCAAATGTCATGCAAATGCAAAACCTACCAACTAACATGGCAAAAATGCAACTCACAATGCAAAACACATGGAGTAACTGAATGGCCTCAAGCTCCAACAAGCATGGCATTTTCACAAACAGTTGATATACTAACATGCTCAACTAAAATATAACACTCAAAATATGCAAACACAAAGTAGAAATACTAAAACCAAACAAGCATTTTCACAAACACTTGATATACTAACATGCTCAACTAAAATATAAAACTCAAATCATGCAAACACAACACAAGCATTTTCACAAACACTTGATATGCTAAATATAAAACATCAACAAATTTAAACATTATGAAAACAGAAAATTAAAAATGCAAGAACATGATATTTAAATCATAAATGGCAACAAACAAAGCAACCAAATTAAAATATAACTCAATTTTATGAAGTAAAATAACACTTAAAACATCAAGATCAAAGAAAATAACATAAACAACATGATAAAATAAACAAAACAGCAACTTAAATAAAGAATGTAGGCCATTCGGCCATGGTGAGAATATTGTAAAAAAAATTGTAAAAATATATTTAAGAAAGAGATGAAGAAAGAAATTAAGAAGAACAATAAAAAACATTTATTTAAAAAGGAAACTCACCAAATAGTAATCAAAATAGCAAAAACAAGAATGGAAAATCAAGAAAGTGCAAGAGTTGGTGCTCAAGAGCAACCTCAAGAAGCTATATTTCAAGCTTTATCTCTTCAAACTTTTCTTTCTTTTCTAAACTTTTTCTTTTTGCTTTCAACCAAAGAGAGAAAAACCAAGTAAAAAGAAAGAGAAATCTGCAAAAATAAAGTGTGAAAAAATGAATACTCCCCCCTATTAGAGCTGGCCGAAACCCCCCTCTCTCCTAAAGGATATTGTCATTTTTTGTAACCAATTTTCCATCAAATGGCTAATAATTCAAGGTGAAAAAATCATGAAATTATCACCCTTAGATTAGCATATCAGCTATTCCAAGTTACAACTGTTCAAGAATAATGTTGACACTCTCCCTTGGCCTATGTGGCTTAATCACCATGGCTTGATCAAAGAGAATCTCTAACTAACTCTTAATTTTTGGCCATTTGATTGAAAAATCAGAAGCTTCCTCCTTCCTTTGGACCTTGGCAGGCCAGCACTTCTCTTTTTTAGCCCAAGCCTGATTTTTTGAAAGGCCCAAAGAAGCCCTTTTCGGTTGCTTGGGTGAAATGACCGTTTTGCCACCCGGATGCAAATAAATATCAAACGGACTCCAAATTCAATTTTTCTTTTTTTAATAATTCCAAAATAATAAAATATTGAGTTCTGGAAGTTTTCAAAATTATCCGAGTCCGTTTTCTATGTTTTTGGATTTTTTCTTCCAAAAATGCCTTTTTATGCCCCCACATTTTACCATTTTTTAAACGAGCTCCAAATCAAGATTTTTCTTCACCAATCTCTTCCAAATAATTTAATAGTGTTATCTGGAAGTTTTCATAATTTTTGGAGCTCATTTGGTATTTTTTCGGGATTTATCGGCTTGAATTATTGCATAGGAGGCCCGGGATTTGGCCATTTTGCAAACGAACTCCGAATCAAGATTTTCTTTCGCCAATCTCTTCCAAATGATTTAAAAATTAGATTTGCAATTTTTCAAAATTTTCAGAGTTCATTTGCTATTTTTCCCAAATTTTCCAATTTTGCCCTTTTGCCCCCGAAACCCGGTTTTGCTCAAAACAAGTCCGATTTTTATATTTTCTTCAAGCTGAGCCTTGGGATATCCCTTTTTAATCACTCCTCATCCATTGGGGGCTTTGGTCTTACCAAGTCGGGCCATTTCTGTGATTCTTCCCGATTTCACCGAAATCCATTAAAAACCCTAATTCTCGAGTTTCTCCCGGATTGACTTTTCTTTCGATTTTTCTTGCAAGTGGCTTCTCCATTACCCTAGTCAGTGCTTATCTTTCATTTGGAACCTTCAATTTTGACCAATTTGATCGTTTGAGCATTTTCCCCCAAATTTCTCGGATTAGGGTTTCCTTTATACTGAATCTCCAAATCCAACTTCCGAACTCCATATCTTTCAATGTAGACCTCAGATTATCAAAATTCTTTCGCCATTTTTTAATTGAACTTAAAATCTTGATTTTGAAAATGGGTTGACTTTTTCAGTAGTTGACTTTTCGGGGTTGACTTTTTTGGGGTTGACTTTTTCAAGTTTGACTTTTTATGCTCGCCCTCTTAAACTAAGTCTCAGAATACCACCTACAGGATGAAAAAATTCTTTTTACATTCTGAAACCTCAATTTAGGAAGATAATATACCTGTTTTAGTGGTCTGGACAAAATTAGGTGTCTACAGCTGCCCTCTTTGGCTATTGCTGAGAATCAAGAATCAGGAAAAGATAAACAAACACTAATTTTGTACGGTTAGTGAAATCATATGTGAAGGAAAGGGAAAGGGTTTCTTTTTTATTCTTCTATCATTTTTCAATCATACATTTTTTTTTAAAAAGCTGTAAATTGAAGATTTGTCCTTAAATTGAATTCCCTGACTAATCAAGGCTCGACCCGTCTTAAGGAAACGGATTCGATTTTCGAAAGAAAAATTGTGCCCGAAGATCTTAGAAATGGTGCTCGAAGGTCTTAAAAAAAACTGGTGCCCGAAGGTTTTTAAAATGGTGCCCAGAGGTCTTTAAAATGGTGCCCAGAGTTCTTTAAAACTGGTGCCCGAAGGACTTTAAAACTGGTGCCCGAAGGTCTTTAAAACTGGTGCCCGAAGGTCTTTAAAATTGGTGCCCGAAGGTCTTTAAAACTGGTGCCAGAAGGTCTTTAAAACTGGTGCCCGAAGGTCTTTAAAGCTTGTGCCCGAAAGTCTTTAAAACTGGTGCCCAAAGGTCTTTAAAATTGGTGCCCGAAGTTCTTTAAAATTGGTGCCCGAAGGTCTTTAAAAGTAGTGCCCGAAGGTCTTTAAAACTGGTGCCCGAAGGTCTTTAAAATTGGTGCCCGAAGGTCTTTAAAATTGGTACCCGAAGGTCTTTAAAACTGGTGCCCGAAGGTCTTTAAAACTAGTGACCAAAGGTCTTTAAAACTGGTGCCCGAAGGTCTTTAAATTTGATTTTGAAAATATCTTGACAACAGTCTCAAGGCTCAACTCGTCTGATAAACAAAATGAATTCGATTTAAAAGAGAAAGAAATACCTTGATGGTGATCTCGGAGTCTGAATCTTTTGAGAAGCAACACGATTTCTCTGTGGGGAAGTCCAAGTTTCCCTGATTTCTGCACTGTTAGCTAAATGCAATGATGAGAATGTCATGCTTTGCAAATGCTTGTATGTTTCCTAAAATAAATGCAATCAAATGATTGTGCCATAATTTCTAATCCATGATTTCTTTGAGGTTCACAGATTATATGACTTCAGGACAGAGTCTTCAATTGTTCATTGATGCCCCACTTAAGGAATTCTTCACTCAAGATATCTTGTCAAATAGTCTCAGCTTCTGTCTCTCGCTGAAGTTCATAGATTTTCTGACTTCGTGATTGAGTTTCCACCACGTTCACTATTTTCTTTTCTTGGTGATCTTTCCAAACCTTTCCCAAGATTTAAATCTATTCCTTAGTAATACTTTGAAATCCCTTTAGTTAAAGATTTTTATTACTAATCATCATTCAATTTAATAACAACCATAATGCATCTCAAAAGTATATGAAAGAGAATATGAATTTATTGCAAGAAATGTTTTATAATAGTAAACATAAATATCAAGGATATAAGAAACAAATGTAAGGTTATAGGCCGTAGATGCCCCGGATGCGGAATATCTTGGACCCCTCCTTTTTCAAACCATCTGAAATTTCTCTTGAATCAGCAATCCACTTGGGTAACCTCTTAGCTTCTGTAGTTACATTAGACTGAGTTGTTCCCCTTTCCTCTGATTGTCAGATACTTTCTCCCCCTTTACACGGAGCATTGATTCAAGCTTTGATCAGTACTTGAGCCGCCTTTTGCAGGTTTTCAACTCAAGTGTCCTCCTTTCGGTATTAAGTCGCCCTTTGCGGGTTTTCGGCTTAAACCTCTCCTTTTACATTCTTTTTTCATTTCCATTCTTTTTTGTATTCTACCATGCATCTGAGAATTCTAAATGCTTCCAAGGTAAAAATATCAATTCAAAAGATGGGATGAATTCTGAGAATAGCCTTTCAAATTAAGTATCCATGCTTGATCAAAATGGGCTTTTAAAGCATGTAATCTAGGCTAAGGTTTTGGTTTAGAAATAAAGGATAAAATAGGCCCAAAGTGTGTTTAAGGGTGATTGGATCAAGGATCATTTCCTGAGGAGAACTCATTCTTGAAACATTTGTCCCTTTTTGGACTTTCTCTGCTTTTTCTTTTTTTTTTCTTTTTTTTTTTTTTTCTTTGTTTTTTTTTTTTTGTTGCCTTTCATTTGCCACATTTTCGATGGCTTTCTTTTTGCCATGATTTTTGATTATCTTTTCTCGCATTTTCCTTCCAGTATAGAGGGTGATCCTTGATCAAGGTTTAAAGAAAAAAATAATTCTTAAGGCTCAAAGGGGTGACTAAGGATAATTTCTTCTTAGTGGAAGGAATATGAAAGATGGCCATTCATCATATCAAGCATGACTATTCTCTTTGAAAAGCAATCCTCAGGGGAAATAGATATATAGAATTTCTATTTTTACACTTGGGGTCATTCGAATTTCCAGGTGCACAGCATCACACTTTTTTTTTTCAAGCATAATACTTCTTTAGTTCATTAGCATTCACGGGATTTCTGAAATCTTCCCCGTCCATTCTAGTTAAAATCAATGCTCCTCTAGAAAAAGCTCTTTTTACCACATAGGGTACTTCCCAATTCGGAGCCCATTTTCCTCTCGGGTCCTTCACTATAGGGAGAATTTTTCTCAATACCAACTCCCCCTCTTAGAACTGTCTGGGATGAACTTTCTTGTTGTGGGCTCGAATCATCCTTTTCTGATACAACTGCCCGTGACAAATTGCTTTCAGTCTTTTCTCCTCAATGAGATTCAACTGTTCATAACGAGCTCTAACCCATTCTGCTTCCTCTAGGCCAACTTCCATCAAAACCCGATGTGAAGGGATCTCAACTTCAATGGGTAGCACTGCTTCTATTCCATATACCAAAGAAAACGGTGTTGCCCCTGTAGATGTGCAGACCGAAGTACGATATGCATGAAGAGCAAACGGCAAGATCTGGTGCCAATCCTTGTGCACATTGGTCATCTTCTCGACAATCTTCTTGATGTTTTTGTTAGCTGCTTCTACTGCGCCATTCATCTTCGGACGTTAAGGTGCCGAATTATGATGTGTGATCTTGAATTGAGTACACACTTCTCTCATCATCTCATAGTTCAAATTGACAGCATTATCCGAAATAATTCTTGCTGGCAACCCGTAACGACATATGATTTCTTTCTTGACGAATCTGCATACCACCGACTTTGTTACATTTGCATAGAAAGGAGCTTCTACCCATTTTGTGAAATAATCTATGGCCACCAAGATGAAATGATGTCCATTTGAAGTTTTCGGGGTAATAGGCCCGATCATATCCATTCCCTACATTGAAAAAGGCCATGGTGCAGTCATGACATGTAATGGTGATGGCGACACATGAATCTTATCTGCATAGATCTGGCATTTATGGCACTTCCGGGAATAATTGATACAATCTCCTTCCATCGTCAGCCAATAGTACCCTGCCCTTATAATCTGTTTAGCAAGCATGTGACCATTAGCATGAGTGCCACATATCCCTTCATGGACCTCTTCTATGATTCTTCGAGCTTCGACAAACCCGACACATCTCAATAGGACTTGATCTTTCCCTTTCTTGTATAGAATCTCGCCATCTAGAACAAAACCCATTGCTAGCCTTCTCAGAGTCCTCTTATCATTCTCTGTTGCCTGTTCTAGATACTGTTGACTCTTGATGTACTAAAAATGTCATTATACCAAGGGAGACCATCTGCTTCTTCTTCGATACTCAAACAGTGGGCAGGAGACTCATATATGCTCATCTTAATTGGCACAACTTCCGCCCCTTCATTCACTTTAAGCATTGATGACAAAGTAGCCAGAGCATCTACCATCCGGTTTTCTTCTCGAGGAAAGTAATTGAAATTCACTTCTTCAAACTCCTCCAATAAACTTAGTATGAGTTCTCAGTGTCGGATTAGCTTTGTATCTCGGGTTTCCCATTCTCCTCATAGCTGGTAAATCACTAAGGCTGAGTCTCCGAAAACTTCCAATACTTTGATTTTTCTATCCACTGCAGCACGAAGGCCCATAGTACATGCTTCATACTCTGCAATATTGTTTGTACAACCAAAATCCAATATGGCAGTGAAAGGATAATAATCATCTTCCGGGGATATAAGCACTGTACTGATTCTATGCGCCATGGCGTTAGATGCGCCATCAAAGTACATTTTCCATACTTTCTTCTTCAGGGGAACATCATCTGCTTGCGACACATACATCAAATCCTCGTCTGGGAAGTCAAAGTTCAACGGCTCATAATCTTCCACTGCCCAACTTGCTAAGAATTCCGCCACTGCACTGCCTTTGATAGCTTTTTGACTTACATATACAATGTCGTATTCTGACAGTAAAACCTGCCATCTTGCCGTCCTCCCTAACAAAGAAGGTGCTTCCAACATGTACTTTACTGGATCCAGCTTGGCAATCAACCACGTTGTGTGATACAACATATACTGTCTAAGTCTTTGAGCAGTCCAAGCTAAGGCGCAACACAACTTCTCTACTGATGAATATTTCAACTCATAATCTGTGAACTTCTTGCTGAGGTAGTAAATTGCCTGTTCTTTCTTTCCAGTCTCATCAAGCTGCCCCAAAACACAACCCATGGATCTTTCAAATATTGATAAATACAGTATCATTGGTTTATCCGGAATAGGTGGCATTAATACTGGTGGGTTTGATAAGCAATCTGACACCCTTCATCCCATTCTCCTGGATCACGTTTTCAAAGTAACTTAAATATTGGATCACATTTGTTGGTTAACTGTGAAATAAATCGAGCAATGTAATTCAATCTCCCTAGAAAGCCTCTTACTTCCTTTTGAGTGCGAGGTGGTGGCAGATTCTGAATAGTCTTTACTTTATCCGGGTCAATCTCAATTCCTCTTTTGCTGACGACAAAACCCAACAACTTCCCCGAGGTGACCCAAAAAGTGTATTTTGCCGGATTTAGCTTGAGTCTGAACTTCCTTAGTCGTTCAAAGAGCTTCTTAAGATTCGCAATATGCTTCTCTTCTCCTTGTGACTTTGCGATCATATCATCAACGTAGACCTCAATTCCCTTATGCATCATATTATGAAACAAGGTTACCATGGCTCTTTGGTATGTTACCCCAGCATTCTTCAACCCAAATGGCATTACCTTGTAGCAGAAGGTTCCCCACATTGTAACAAATGTGGTTTTCTCCATATCTTCCGGTGCCATCTTGATCTGATTATATCTTGAGAATCCGTCCATGAAAGAAAATAAAGAACTTTAGGGCTGGCCTTGTTCAAATCTCGGTAATCAACGCACATTCGCACCTTGCGATCCTTCTTTGGTACCGGAACAATATTTGCCACCCATTTTGGATATTTTTCCACCTCTAGGAATCTAGCATCAAATTTCTTCTTTACCTCCTCCTTTATCTTTAACAACATATCAGGCCTCATTCTTCTCAACTTTTGCTGAATTGGCTTGCATTCTGGCCTTAAAGGGAGCTTATGAACCACAATATCCGGATCCAACCCTGGCATATCTTGGTAAGACCATGCAAATACATCCACATACTCCTGGAGCAAAGCTATCAATTCACCTTTTATTGATGATGAAAATGAAGTTCCAATTTTGACTTCTTTTATTTCTTCACCATTTCCCAGATCTATCGTTTCCAATAATTCCTTATGAGGAAGTACTTGCTTCTCCTCTTGTTCTATTTTCCTCCATAGATCTGGAGGTAGACCATAATCCTCAGTATCTTCATTAGCCTCAAAATCACCCTTGCAAATGGGTCTTTCAAAATCGATTTCAGAATTACTGACAGGAAGGTCCTCATATTCCGCATCCGTACACCTGTAAATAGGTGGAGAAGAAACAATATAGGAAAATATATAAATAACAAAAATGAAAGAATATGGACACATCAATATGGATAATGCATTGTGCTTGTTATTTATTGAATGAAAATGTTTAAAAAGCCCATTACAGAAAAAACTCTTAATATCTCTGGGTAAAGATAATTAAGATTTCTTTTAAAAAAGTATTACTTTGGAATAGACTTAAAAACTATGGGCAACTCAGTCGCACTCCAGTTGGTTAGTCTATATCCTGGTGGACAAGGTCGCACCATCCAGCTAGCATTCTCTCTTTCAATTCTGTCTTTCTCAGTCGTGCAGATCTCCACATCATACATCTGCTCATCCCTATTCACCTGGAATCTCTCGAAGGCTTGCTCTATCATTACGAGCACATCATCAGAATTCTTTTCTCTGAACAGATAACCGGCTGAGCAGAAGCTGTGAAGGATAGGTGGAAATGTCATAGGCTCCCATTCAATATCCATACCCGTAAGACGGGCCATCCTTCTTTGTCGGTTCCTGTCAACTTGTTTCCTTTTCTCATTGGCCTTCGGAAGATACCCTAGGCCAAACCGGTCTCTCTTTCCTTTTACTTCCATTGCTCAAGCCATTCCCTGAAGATATTTCTCGAGACCTTTTCCAGCCCTGCAGCCTTTTTCTACGGTAGTTCTTACCCCAAGTGTTGTACTCTTGGACAGCCTCGATTTTGGAATTTTCTGTCCTTCAGCGACGAAAACTGCATTTACGAATTCCAAAAACCGAAAAGAACACTCTACAGCCTCTTCATTGGGCTCCACATAAAGAGATTCAGTAGATGCGGAGGCTATTATGTCTTCCTTCCGTGATACTGTGATCAACCGGCCCTCCATCACAAATTTTAGTTTTTGGTGAAGAGACGAGGGTACAGCCCCAGCTGAATGTATCCACGGCCTTCTCAACAAGCAGTTATAAGATGGATTAATATCCATGACCTGGAAATTCACTGTATAAATGCACGGGCCTATTTCCAAAGGAACTTCAATGGTTCCCATAACCTCTCTCCTTGTTCCATCAAAAGCTCTGACCACCGTGCAACTTGGTATCATATAGGATATATCCACTGGCAATTTGGATAAGTTTGCTAAAGGCATCACATTTAGTGAAGAACCATTATCCAAAAGGACCCTCGGTAATATGTGCCCCTTACAAGTGGTAGTTATATGGAGAGCTTTCGTTGATCCAATTCCGTTGGGTGGTATCTACTCATAGCTGAAAAATATGTAGTCATCTGCTGCGATGTTTCCCACCAACCTATCCAGCTTTTCCACTGATATATTATTAACCACATATGCCTGATTCAATACTTTTAACAGGGCATTTCTGTGTGGTTCTGAATTCAAAAGCAAGGATAAGATTGAGATCCTAGCTGATTGACGTTGCAGTTGTTCAACCATGCTATACTCACTATGCTTTATAAATTTCAAGAACTCACAGGCTTTCTTCTCACATACTGGTTCTTTCATTCTGTTAACCGGGGCTGATCCACTCTCTGTTTCCTTTGGCAAATCATCTCAATATGGATTGGCTCGACTACCTTCTTCCCTTTATCCGTTCCTCTTGCTTTCCGTGCTAATCCCTGTTCAGCGGCCTCCGGAGCATAACACCTCCCGCTTCGGGTTAAATACCCCACACCTGTAATATCCTGCTGGTTTGAAGACCCAAGCATAACCATGCTACAGTCATATTTCCATGGTGTAGCCTTGTTTTCCTTGTATGAAAAGGAAACAGGTAGATCAATGATTAATTTGGGCGCATTTTCTTCAATGATTGGCATAACTTTTTCCTCCGGTTCATCATAATAGATGATTAGGGGTCAAACTATCCCATAGCCACCTGCATTTTCAATGAATTCTATTTCCCCCTCTATCTCCTCGTAGAACTGGGCTTCCCCACTATCCATCATCCTTCAGACTTTAACCTGAAAGTCCCCACAGTTCTGTATCTCGTGGCCTCCACCCTTAGGGAACGGGCACCAATTATGCACCCTTTTCGCAACCATTTTCAGACTATCTGTATCTTCCACCAATCCTGCCTTGACCATTTCAACCCATACTGTCAGCATCGGAGTCTTAACCTCTCCAATATTTCTTTTTAATCTTCTACCCTCTCCGGTCAATATTGCATTTACCTCATTCCCAGCATGATTGGGCAATGGATTTCCAGCTACGTTCGGCCCATTTTTTGATCCAAACTTCACAACCCCAGCATTAATCAGACTTTGGACTTTTTTTTTTTGAAGGCCAGGCAATCTTCAATTGAATGTCCTTGAATTCCCGCATGGTATGCACAGTTGGTGTTTACATTGTACCATCTTGGATATGGAGGTGTCAAAGGTTTTAGGTACACGGGTGCAACAAGTTGACCTTGCAATAGTTTTGGATATAGCTCACCGTAGGTAGCGGGAATCGGATCAAATTGGGCTTTTTTATCATTCCTTGGTGGACGTTGGTCATTACGCACAGGCCCTTGTGTGTTTGGGATAGTATTTCTAGGAAGGATGATTTGAGGGGATATGCCAGTTGGGAATGGCTGTTGTGGTATATTGGTGTAGGGGAACGAGTTTTGGGTGAGGTAGTTGACATTGGGGTAGTAAGGATTATACCCCGGGTATGGTGTGTAAGGTGTCGGAGGCGTATAAGGTGTCGTAGGAGTATAGGGCCTTGGTGGTGTGTATGGTGTAGGAGGTGTATAAAGGTATTGGCTGAAGCTTACTGCATGGGTTTCCTCCTTCTTCTTTGCAGGAAAAGCTCACTTTGGGGTAGCAGACTCACCCCCTTCCATCTTCTCGTTTTTAATAGCTGACTCAATCATTTCCCCAGATATTACCATATCCCTAAAATCTTTGGTAGCGTTTCCCACCAATTTGTCATAATAGGGTGCTTTCAATGTGTTAATGAAAAGCACCGTGGTTTCTTTGCTAGTTAAAGGGGGCTGCACTTGTGCGGCCAGATCCCTCCACCTCTGCGAATACTCTTTGAAGGTCTCATTGGACCTCTTCTCCATATTCTGTAATGATAGCCTATCCGATACCATGTCGAAAACATGCTTATAATATTTCATAAAAGCCCTGGCCAAATCTGTCCATGAACGAATTTTGGTATGACTGAGTTGATTGTACCATCGGGTGGCTGACCCTGTTAAGCTGTCTTGGAAGCAATGAATAAGCAATTTCTCATTATCCTCATGCCCTGTCATCCTTCTACAGTACATGGTCAGATGAGCTGATGGGTTGGTGGTTCCATTATACTTTTCAAACTCTGGTACTTTGAACTTTAGGGGAATCACTAGATCATGTACCAGGCTCATCTCTTTGGCATCTAGACTGGCAAATAACTCTGTTCCTTCCACTGCTCTTAGCCTTTCTTCCAACAGCTGATATTTCTTCTGAGATTCAGTGGTTTCGACCCTCTTCAACTCAACCATTTTGGCCCTTTCCTTTTCTGCCATTTCCTCGAAGTCTGGAACCTCAACCTCAATTGGATCAACTCCGATATTACCCTTTTTTGGACCAAAATTCTGTGCTTCGGCCGCTGGCTGAATATAAACGTAAGAAGCTGCCCCAGTTGGGATTTCATTTCCCACAGGTTGGGATGTTTGGCCATTTCTCTGTACCACTTCTGGGCGATCCTCCTGATTCACTGCCCCCATTCCAGTAACTGAATTCTCTCCGAGCCACTTCTGCTTCATCATAGTGCTCATCATCTCCATAAGCTTTGTCATTTGTTCTCGTGTCTCCTCTTGAGACTTAGTCAACTGTTCTTGTAGTTCTTTCTGGATTCTTTCCATTCTCTCAGTTCTGGCAAGCTGATCGTTTTCCATGGCTTTTGTTCGAGATCGAGTATTGTAAGGGTGTTGGAAGTCTGCTTCTTTCTGAGTGCAACCAATTGTACCTTTAGTTTTAAAAATCATGGATTAGAAATTATTGACACATTTCTTATTTTATTTTATAAAAAATGAATAAATGAATGTATGAATGAATGAATCGGTGTTAATGAATGAACAACTAAGTAAATGACTAAGTGTCTGAACATATAATGAATAAATGAATGGACCAATAAATGACTAAGTGTATGAACAATTTATAAAGAATAAATGAATGAATGATTATGAACTAATAAAATATAAAAGAAAGAATTAGTGAATAATGAATGCATTTAAAGTATTGGCCCCGGGATAATTCCAACCAAACGGTTTTTCATTGATTTCCTGGAACTAAATACATCAAAGAAAAGATCCATGCTTTAGACAACATGATAACCTATCTCTCCTAAAAACTATTACAAAACACTGGTAATTCCCTCCGATTCTAGACCTTCTTCACTGTCCTCTTTTGATTGCCTTGCTCTTCCATCTGATCCCTACTTGTTCACGACACTTTGACGTGTCAACAGAAGCATCGCCGTGTAAGCTTTCCCTAGCTTGTTTCTCCAGTTGATTTGCTTGGGCTTCCTCGTGTTTTGCTTTCTCCTTCTAGTAGTTATTCTCCTTCTTGAGGTTTTTGACCTCATGTTCCCATTCCCCGAAAGTTTTGAGAGTCCCCTCAAATCTGAGCTTAAAGCGATACCTCTTGTTCTCCAAATGTAATTCCCGAAGATCGCCCTTAACGGTGTCCCTTTCTCTCGTGATCTGTTCCTTTTCTTTTTCTCGAGCTGATTCCCTATTTCTCATGTCCTCAAGCTTTTCTTGCACTCGAGCAATCTCCTTACTCATCCGGGCCTTTTCTTTTTCAAATTCCACTTTTGCGATTTCTAACTCTGATGGCATTTCCCTCAGTGGGGGATTCATGAACTGGGCTTCTTCCCCATCTGATGTCAATAGTCTATCATTAACCCTTAATTCCCTCCATACCAGGTAATCCGGTGTGACGGTGTCGACATATCTGGCCACTTTTATCCGGTGAGTTTTCTTCCATGCTTCAATCAATGCCCACACTTTTCCAGAATATCCGTCTTCCCCATAAGTGAACTCTGATGATCCTAGATTATGAGTCACGGGTGTGAATTTCCGAGACTCAACCAATCTTTGTACCAACAAAGGCGCATAACTCACAGACCCCCAAATTCCGAGTAGTGGAACTCTCGAGTTGTCCCCACATTTGTACATAATCGGCATAGGAACCATCCATGGAGCTCTCCAAGTCACCATCTCACCTTTTAGATTTCCGAACATGTTGACCCATTTCTCTTCATTCCCGTCTTTAGGCCAATCATTCTTAAGGAATTCCCTAATTGGATCTAAAGTTTTCATGTACGGTTTGAAGGAAACATTTTCTATCTTTCAAAAGTGACTTTGAATCCAAATATAAAAGAGTTGTACACACCCTTTGGTCCTCCCTTGTTCTGCCCTTTTACAAAAATTCAGGGATCGGATAGTTTCAGCTATAATGGCCGGAGATGGGTTGATCTTCTGTTCCAACTTTTCAAAGAAATCAAACACGGCTATATCAACATGACCCAATATCTCGGGAATATGATTAACCCATAGATGGCTAGAGCGAAGATGTCCCTGGCTTCTGCTTTGTCAGAACAACCCAATATCAACTGTCGGAGAGTTTCCCACGAAATGCACCCATTTTTTTGCTTTGTGTCCACCTGACTCTCAACCCATGTTGTATCCATTCCTGTGATCCGAGCCACTTTCTTCTTCAAACCTGAAGGTTTCATTTCCTTCAAATATACCCGATCAGGATTAGGACATTCAATACGTAACAGTGTCGAATATTCTTCGATCAGTGGTGTCATATCCTCCTAGTTAAAAGTGAAACATCTATAAGCAGGATTCCAAAACTGTACCATAGCCTGAATCAACCCACTATTGACCTGAATCGGAATTAAGAGTGCTATGTCTCCATATTTCTGAGTGATGGCTTCTTTCTCTAATACATTCCACTGATTCCAAATGTCGGCTAACCTTCGAAGATTATTTTGTCTAGGATCCACTTTGACCCTTTCCGGCAATATTGACACATAATATTTCTTGAGGCAATCACCATCCTCCCTCTGATCTTTTTCCGACCGTGCCCTGACTACTGCATGATCTTCTATCACTGAAATAACCTGACACTCCATGAAAGTCCTTTGGGTTGATAACTATACCGAGGCCAATAAACTTCAAGTGTATGATGATGTCTATGATGCATGTCAAAGAAAAGAAAACATAAAGAAATATATTAGTAAGGAAATAAATTCACAAATATAACATAAATAACAACATGCTTTAAAAAAAAATGTCCCAGAAATTCAAACAGAGCCTCGGCATTACGACGCCTTTGGGACAAAATAAAAAATACGAGCGATATGATGTTCGTTCATCATCACCCAATTTGTATCTAACATATAGAAAGATGGTAAAAGGTTGGAAATGTTCCTCCATGTGTTCTTAAACTTCGGGTATCTAACAGAAATCCGGCATGGCTTCGCCTAGGTTCACTATATGAAAGTGAATCGGTTCTAAGGCCCTGAATTATTCCTCACTTTCGCCGGTGAAGGCTAGTAAGGCACCTCGATAAAAGCGGGTTCAATTCGTTAGAGTATATTTTCCTATGCTCGTACGGAGGATTATCACAAAGGCATTAGGTACTTTATACTCTGGAAGTGTTTCACTAGCCCATACGGAGTATCAATCACGAAGGCATAGTTACTTTACTCCCACTTAAAAGGACGGAACCCGGGTAGAGGATTCATGTTATGCAAACGCAAATACAGTGTGTGCGGAGGAACAAAACAAACCTGTCACCACCTATTCTACAATCCTTATTCTAAATACCCCACTAAAATCAAACAATGTAAAGCATCAGTCAAGCAAACATATAAATATACGCAACAAAATAACCAGAGAACAAATAATAATATGAATGCACATGAATATGGACATATTAAAACTTTTTTTTTTTTTTCAAAATTCTCTTTTATTTTAAAAATATGGGAATTAAAATTAAATACCAATCAAACCAACAAAACCGAGACTTTGATAACACACGACTAACTCTAGGCCTGACTCTCTAATTGTCCCCAGTGGAGTCGCCAAGCTGTCGCAACCTAAAAAATAACGAGTCTCATCGCAAGATTTTATTATTCGTTAAGAGTGACTTAAAAAAATCGAGGAAAAGTCGACTTAATTCCTCTAGAAAAATGAAGGTTTTGAAAATGACCTTGAAAAAGACATGGAGTTGCCACCAATCTTTTTTAGCTAGGTGTGATCGGCCACCTATTAAAACCGATTTATAAAATATTTTAAAAATTAATTAAAACATTTTAAAAAAACAATTTCAAGTCTGCGTTTTAAACCAGAGAAATCAAAGAAACGGGTTCGGGACTCGGTTACGTACGGGGAAGGATTAGCACCCCCACAACGCCCGTATAAAACGGTACCTTATTAATCGTGTGTTATCTCAAGTCTCGGTAAAAAGTTGATTTCAAATTTAGTATTTCAAGTTAATTCCCAATTTAAAGAAAAATAATAATTCCATTTTTAATTGAAAATGATCAAGAATTCATAAATTCAAAATTTTCCTATATTCCCCAACAAACGGGGCAAAATATAGAAATTTTTATTAATTTGGAAAACTTTCCGAATCATTCTCGTTTTTTGAAAGAAAGATATTCCTTTATTAATGATAATTGATGATATTCCCTCCAGCAAACCCGGTAGAGAACTCATGAATTATTTTAACTCGGAAATATCTTTATTTTTTATTGAAAAATCATTATCCTTTTGAAAACATTTCAAAAGATATGAATATGTATATGCATGACATAAATAAAATGACATAGCAAAATCTAAATAATATAATGCGTCCTAAATGATATAATATAATTTAAATGCCTTAGCATATTCTAAATGAAATGAAATGTCCTAAATTATATGACATATTCTAAATGAAATGAAATGTCCTAGGTAACATAATATATTCTATATGAAATGTAATATCCTAAGTCATATGATATATTCTAAATGAAATGAAATGACCTAGGTGACATAATATATTCTATATGAAATGTAATATCCTAAGTCATATGATATATTCTAAATGAAATGAAATGACCTAGGTGACATAATATATTCTATATGAAATAAAATAACCTAGGTAACATAATATATTCTATATGAAATGAAATAATTTAAATGACATGGAAAATATGGATGATATGGCATATAATGCATGAACAAAAAAATAATTAAATAAAAAGCATAGGATATCACGAAATATTCCAAGACATATAATAAACAATATAACATAACTCAAAATCATAACAATATCATAGAAATTATCATAGCAAAAGTCACATATTATATAAAATGCATGAATATGAAAAATGCAATGCATGAAAATGTATTTTTTCCTTTAATTAAGGAAATCCGTATATCTAAAAAGATATCTGGCTACCTTAGGAAAATATGTCAAATTAAATATTCTAAAACCAAAATACTTTGTGATTGTTTGAAAACAATTTTGAAAAGCTTGAATTAAAAATAAAAACTGGGCTAATTTTTTTAAAATGACTCTAATTTCCTAAGTTTAAAAATCCGAACTTGACTATCCTTAATCCAAGACTTAAAAAATCATTTTTAGAGTTTAAAAAGGCTTAGAAACTACCCTAAGTCAGTAGCTAACCTTCTTAATCAGCCCCCTCTAAGTAACTTAACCAAAACAGAAAAATGATTTTTCTTTAAATTCAATTCTGACTCCACTGTCCAGTTTTAAACCACGATTTGTTATCCTATTTTTAAAAATTCAAAAAATTCTGAAAAAAATACTGGAGACTCATGACATATAAAACTACACGAAACAAAATAAGCTTACTTTTCTGATTAAAGATGAATGCCCAGAAAAATCGGGAATGTACGCGTAGTGGGTGAAAAAAACTGTTTTGCCAAAATATATTTTTGCCTTTGATGAAATCATTTAAAAATCAAAGTAAAAAATATTTAAGACTCACAAAATGGCTCACAAACAGTAGATAGGACTTTTTGAAAGTTAGATAAAAATTGGCTAAGTAAAAAAAAATCACAAAGGTAGAATAATCAATTTGACAAACTTAATTTTCCACAAGTGTGCTCAAGAGAGCATGACTTTGAACCATTAATTGGCCTAAGTCATTATTCAAGTGGCATGAACATGAAATGCATGAAAAAATACAGCAAGCATAGTGCATGAAATGCATGAGTTTAAACCTAAATGTCATGAAAAAAATGCATGGCATTCATATAGTGACCTAGACCTAAATGAACTTGCATAGCATTTAATGCAACCTAGACCTAAAATGCATGAACATGCATGGCTAATAAACCAAACCTACTAACTAAAATATGCATGGAATTTTCACAAACACAAAGCATGCTTAAACCAAAAACTCAACCAAATATCATGCAAATGCTAACCTATCAACTAACATGGCAAGAATGCACATACAATGCAAAAATTCAAGGAGTGGCCGAATGGCCTATGTAACTAGCAAACATGGCATTTTCACAAACACTTGGTATACTAACATGCAAAACTAAATCAAATGTCATGCAAATGCAAAACCTACCAACTAACATGGAAAAAATGCAACTCACAATGCAAAACACATGGAGTAGCCGAATGGCCTCAAGCTCCAACAAGCATGGCATTTTCACAAACACTTGATATACTAACATGCTCAACTAAAATATAACACTCAAAACATGCAAACACAAAGTAGAAATACTAAAACCAAACAAGCATTTTTCACAAACACTTGATATACTAACATGCTCAACTAAAATATAAAACTCAAATCATGCAAACACAACACAAGCATTTTCACAAACACTTGATATGCTAAATATAAAACATCAACAAATTTAAACATTATGAAAACAGAAAATTAAAAATGCAAGAACATGAAATTTAAATCATAAATGGCAACAAACAAAGCAACCAAATTAAAATATAACTCAAGTATATGAAGTAAAATAACACTTAAAACATCAAGATCAAAGAAAATAACATAAACAACATGATAAAATAAGCAAAATAGCAACTTAAATAAAGAATGTAGGCCATTCGGCCATGGTGAGAATATTGTAAAAAAAATTGTAAAAAATATATTTAAGAAAGAGATGAAGAAAGAAATTAAGAAGAACAATAAAAAAAATTTATTTAAAAAGGAAACTCACCAAATAGTAATCAAAATAGCAAAAACAAGAATGGAAAAACAAGAAAGTGCAAGAGTCGGTGCTCAAGAGCAACCTCACGAAGCTATATTTCAAGCTTTATCTCTTCAAACTTTCCTTTCTTTTGTAAACTTTTTCTTTTTGCTTTCAACCAGAGAGAGAAAAACCAAGTAAAAACCAAGAGAAATCAGAAAAAATAGTGTGAAAAAATGAATTCTCCCCCCTATTAGAGCTGGCCGAAACCCCCTCTGTCCTCAAGGATGTTGTCATTTTTTGTAACCAATTTTCCATCAAATGGCTAATAATTCAAGGTGAAAAAATCATGAAATTATCACCCTTAGATTAGCATATTAGCTGTCCCAAATTACAGCTGTTCAAGAATAATGTTGACACTCTCCTTTGGCCTATGTGGCTTAATCACCATGGCTTGATCAAAGAGAATCTCTAACTAACTCTTAATTTTTGGCCATTTGATTGAAAAATCAGAAGCTTCCTCCTTCCTTTGGGCTTTCGCAAGCCAGCACTTCTCTTTTCCAGCCCAAGCCAAAGAAGCCCTTTTCGGTTGCTTGGGTGAAATGATCATTTTGCCCCCCGGATGCAAATAAATATCAAACGGACTCCAAATTCAATTTTTATTTTTTTAATACTTCCAAAATAATAAAACATTGAGTTCTGGAAGTTTTCAAAATTATCCGAGTCCGTTTGCTATTTATTTGGATTTTTTCTTCCAAAAATGCCCTTTTATGCCCCCACATTTTACCATTTTTTAAACGAGCTCCAAATCAAGATTTTTCTTCACCAATCTCTTCCAGATAATTTAAAAGTGTGATCTGGAAGTTTTCATAATTTTTGGAGCTCATTTGGTATTTTTTTGGGATTTATCGGCTTGAATTACTGCATAGGAAGCCCGGGATTTGGCCATTTTGCAAACGAACTCCGAATCATGATTTTCTTTCGTCAATCTCTTCCAAATGATTTAAAAATGAGATTTGAAAATTTTTAGAATTTTCGGAGTTCATTTGCTATTTTTCCCAAATTTTCCAATTTTGCCTTTTTGCCTCCGAAACCCGGTTTTGCTCAAAACAAGTCCGATTTTCAAATTTTCTTCAAGCTGAGCCTTAGGATATCCCTTTTTAATCATTCCTTATCCATTGGGGGCTTTGGTCTTACCAATTTTGGCCATTTCTGTGATTCTTCCCGGTTTCACCGAAATCCACTAAAAACCCTAATTCTCGGTTTTCTACCGGATTGACTTTTCTTTCGGTTTTTCTTGCAAGTGGCTTCTCCATTACCCGTAGTCGGTGCTTATCTTTCATGTGGAACCTTCAATTTTGACCAATTTGATCGTTTAAGCACTTTTCCCCAAATTTCTCGGATTAGGGTTTCCTTTCTACTAAATCTCCAACCCAACTTTCGAACTCCATATCTTTCAATGTAGACCTCAGATTATCAAAATTCTTTCGCCATTTTTCAATTGAACTTAAAATCTTGATTTTGAAAGTGGGTTGACCTTTTCAGTAGTTGACTTTTTGAGGTTGACTTTTTTGGGGTTGACTTTTTCCGGGGTTGACTTTTTTCAAGTTTGACTTTTTATGCTCGCCCTCTTAAACTAAGTCTCGAAATACCACCTGCATGATGAAAAAGTCTTTTTACATTCTGAAACATCAATTTAGGAAGAAAATATACCTGTTTTAGTGGTCCGGACAAAATTAGATGTCTACAACAGTCATAAGCCTGTATGCTCATTCATTATAGAATACAGTCATAGTTAGCATAATTTTTCTGTATATATCCATGCAGTAATTTGCTTATTCTTTACATACATCATGTTGGCATCAGGTTGCACACATGGCATACATAGTCATCATAATTTCTTTGAATGCTTCATGCATTCATCATCAGTATATCCATGCATATAGGAATAGAGCATGTACATTCATAATTGTATTCTTAAATCTCATGAAATTTTCATTTGCATAGAAGGGGTTCGAGATATGAGGAATGAATTGGAGGATCGCGTGGGTGCTTTGGAACGAAATCAAGAGGAGTTTGGACATGAACTCCGGGAGTTGAAGGAACAACTTGTCAAATTTATGAAAATGTTTGAGGATATCGATAAGAGTAAAGGGGAATTTTCTCAGGGTTCTTCATCACTTTTGGATCAACCAAAACCTTCAGGTCCATAACATACAATCCTTGATAGATCCTACGCTTGCCAGTATTACAAAGGGTGCAACCATGATGAAATTGTGGACAAAATCATGAAAATGATTAAACTAGAGAGCTTGATACTAAAGACAGAAATCACGGATCCTATACCATACCTGCAGAATGCTATAAGTCAAAACCAGTATCCCTACCCTGCTATGGCTCATTTGTCCACTGGGATGATCACTACGGGACCCCTGAACCCCACTCTATCACCACCAACTGGCAGTTCGTACCATTACCCTCATCAATCACCATATCAAGCATCTGGGATAGGAACCTCAAACTACGTACAATCTCCAAGGGTCCCGTGTCCAAATCCATATCCTTGCCTTGTTATTCGGCCATCTCCCTATGTAAACACTCCGGTTTGGACCTTAGTACCACCACCAAGTGCCCCAACTCCTAGGCCATGTGTGATTAAGAAACAACCCAAAAACAAGACTCAAGAGCAGTATGATCCCATTACAATCAGCTACCAAGAGCTTCTCCCTATACTGATCCAAAATCACATGGTTGCCTGTATCCCGCTGAAAACCCTGTTAGCACCATATCCAAAATGGTATAATCCAAATGCAAGATGTGATTATCATTGTGGAATTGCCGGTCGTAGCATTGAAGACTATATTACATTCAAAAAGAAAGTGCAATCTCTTATAGAGATCAAGTGGATCGATCTAATGACGCTGATTGATAGAGGGCTGGGAAAGTATCATTAGGATTGGGAGATTTACGGCAATGATGTAGAAAGACTTTGGTTATAAGATGTAGTAGGATTTCACTTTTTCAATAGCCGACTCTTATAGCCTTAGGATTCTAGGAAGAATAAAGTGCTTGTAAAGACAATTTTAACCACTGCTCATGATTTTGTAAACATGGTTTATACCTTTCTGAATGTTGATTTAGGAATGAATTGGTTGTGCTTCAATTTATGAGATGTTGATGATTAAGTTCCTCCGATTCTTATTTCCTCCGTGATATCTTCTCCTTTGCATTTTGCATCCGATCAATTATTTGTCATACCATACATTCATACATGCATCTTGGTAGCATCCAGTGGTATTCATGACAAAAATAGTCAGCATGATTTTTTCTATATGTCCATGCACTAATTTGCTGATTACATACATCATGTTAGCATTAGGTCGCATTCATGACACACATGGTGAGAATGAGTTTCGTTGTATATACTCTGTGTCAATCATTCATTGTTTACATGCATCATAATTGACATCATAGTTGCATTCATAATGTATACGATCATTCATTGGGAAATGCGCTGAAATATACATGGTCATTCATTACATATATACATGCATTGATTTATTTATTCTTTGCTTGCAGCATGTTGGCATCGTGATTGTATTTCTTGCATTTATAGTTAGCATGTTTCTATTATATATGTCCATACATCATTTTGTTTATTCTTCACATGCATCAAATGACAATCATGGCTCATTCATTATGACATACATTTGGGGGGAATAAAACAGAAGTTAGCTTGGTTTTAACAGTCTTTGAAAGATTTTCCATTTCAAATCAAAGGTATAAGAAGTACTGAGTACCTTTCCAATACAGGCTAGAGCTATGGAGAATGAACAAGTTGCTCGAATGGAAAGAACGAAAAGGGTACAGGAAGAATTGCAAGAACAGCTGGCAAAGTCTCAAGCAAAATATAAGGATCAGATGACTTAATTGATGGAGCTGATGTTTGCCGTAATCAAGGGAAAAGGATACACTGAAAACTTTGCCACCAGAGAAGGGTTAGAGGCACAAAAGGGTCAGAATGAGGTCGTAATGATGGATGGCCAGAACACAGTTAACCCCAGCAACACCCTGAACTTAGACGACCCAGTTGAGCGGGAAAAATTGAAGATGGTTGAGTCGAACGAGGTTGAGTTGGCAGATTCCCGAGGGAAATATCAGTTGTTAGATGAAAGGCTCCGGGGAGTAGAAAATACAGACGTACTCGGGAGTATGGATGCAAAAGAACGATGCTTGGTCCTCAATTTAGTTATTCCTCCTAAATTCAAGGTCCCTAACTTTGTGAAATATGACGAGACGACCGATCCATCAACCCACATCACCATGTTCTGCCGAAAGATGGCAAGTCATATAGATAATGATAAGCTTTTGATTCACTGCTTTCAGGATAGCCTCAGCGGGTCCGCAATTAGGTGGTATAGTCAGTTGAGCAAGGATCAGATTCGCTCTTGGAATAATTTGGCCAGGGCTTTTCTAAACCAGTACAAGCATGTGATCGACATGACACCTGACCGTCTCATCATGCAAAATATGGAGAAAAAGGTTATTGAGAGCTTCAAAGAGTATGCTCAAAGATGGAGGAACATGGCCACCCAAGTACAACCGCCCTTAACTCAGAAGGAAACCATTGTCCTTTTTGTGAATACACTACAGGCCCCATACTACGATAGACTTGTTGGCAACACCACGAAGAATTTTTCGGATATGGTAACCTCTGGGGAAATGATTGAAAATGCTATCAAAGCTGGGAAACTCGAAGGAGGTAAAACATTTAATGTAGAGACAAACAGGATGCCCAAAAAGAAAGAGGAAGATGTCCAAGCTATAGGAGACTTTGCCCCGTATATTCCGGTTACTTCATACCAACCACCCTGTCCTTCTACGAACTATGTATCCCAGGGTTCATACTTATACCCGATGGCCTCTCAGAATCCAGTAAATTTTCAACCTTTTGTCAGCCAGAAGAAACCGAAGAATATCCGAAAAAGAGATCAGTTTGAGCCACTCCCCATGTCTTACTTTTAACTATTGCCCTGGCTGTCGAAGAGCAACTCCTCACTAAAGTTCCAGTAGAGCCTATCTAACCCCCATACCCGAGTTGGTATAACGAGAATGCATATTGTGATTATCATTTGGGATTCGGGGACATTCCATGAAAAATTTCCTATGTCTGAAATGGAAGGTTCAAGCACTCATTAATAAAGGACAGTTAGATGTGGGGAAGAAACAAAGGTCAGACAGCGGGGAGAATCTACTAAATGCGAATGATGAGACCATTGTGGATGCCATAATAGGGGATGAAGATGGAAAGGTCGGAATGAGTACCGAGGAATAGCCAATTTGAATTAGGGATAACATGTCAAGGGGAAGTTTTTATGCATTTAGTTTCATACCTCATGATGAAAACCCTTGTCTTATGTTAGCATCCCTATGAAACAAATGAATTTTGAATGTTTTTATGTTTGTTGTATTTTAACAATAATTTGAATGTGCAAAAACAAGCATTAAGGAGGTTCTAATAATGGATAGTCTCGAGAATATTGATGATCATTGTTAGAAATGACCCAATACCTTTCCTCTTTTGGGGATTCCATATGTCTAAATCCCTGAAACTAAGATCACTTGAAAGACCTAATGCTTCAAGAAATATGAATGATTAAACTTCATAAACCATTGTCATTGCAGAATAAGCAAATATGTAAATCCGAGTCTAGGCTATGGACAAAGGAACGAAGTTTTTGAAAAAAATTTTGAACTCCTTGAAATTCAAATAAATGAGACATTCTTTCAAGAATCTAGATCTTGGTAAATTGATGTATGTCAAGATTGTGCTAAAACCATTCATGACCTTTACCAATAACCACAAAACACTAATTACCCCAAACATCACTTCATGGTTGACACCCTAGGGCATAATGATTAAACTAGATTATCCTATGTCCCAGATAAAACCCATTTTTGGGTCATATTTTCCTTGTCCTTTCAAAGAACTCATATTTGAAACTCAGCCTTTTCAGAATAGACCTAGACTTGCTATGTTCCTCATTATTACGAATTCTCATGGTAAATCAAACTGGGGCATCATATGTGGAAATGATGGTTATATGGTGAAAAAGGATGGAATAACGCATGAATCATTGGGGCATGCGACAAAAAAAAAGTTGTGATATCATGCATATGATAATTCGGATGATTCCAAAGTGCAAAATGAAATTCTGAATATCTATTTCCCTTGGGGATTGCTTTTCAATATGAATATTCGTGCTTGACATGAGAAATGATTATCTTTCATGTCCCTGTCACAAAATGAAATTATCCATAGTCACCCCTTTTGAGCCGAAAGAATTCTTTCTTCTTTAAACCTGATCACGGATTACCCTCTACACTGGGGGCAAATATGAGGAAGGATCACTGAGAAATGAGTCCTAGCTCAAAGATAGATATAAAGCAAATGGAGCCCCGAATAAATACGGGCTCACTCTGTCAAAGAAAAAGGAAAAGATGGCGAAATGAAAGCCAAGAAAAACACACAAAAAGAAAAGTGTGTGAAAAAGCGATGGCAAATGAAAGCCAAAAGCAAGGAAGAAAAAGAGCAAAGTCAAAAGGAATGAAAAGTCCAAAAGGGACAAATGCTTCAAATAAAATCCTCCTCAAGATATGATCCTTAATTTGATTACCCTTAAACACATATTTTGGGCCAATTTATCCTTTCTTTCTGAACCCTGAGCCATGACCTACATTACATGCTTTAAAAGTCCATTTTGATCAAGCATGAATATTTAACTTGAAGGGTTTTTTCCTCAGATTTTATCCCATATCATCGAATTATCATTTCACTGAGGAAGAATTTAGAATTCTCAAATGCATGGTAAAACAATGAAAAAAATTGGAGAGAATGGGACTCTAGGGCAAAAACCCAAAAACGGGCGGTCTAGAGTAAAATGGAAATTTTCGATGCCATCTATGATAGTGCTGATACCACAAAAGAAAAGGTCATCTTGGAAAAGTGGTCATCGAGGAACATCTAGGAATTCCTGAACCTCCCAAACTATTAGCCCTCATTTGGAGGGTTAACTTCAAAAACTGAGATCTTTTTTCCCCCCTTCAAGATTAAACTTTCCAGTTTAAACATCCCAGCCAATCTTGACGCTTGTCAAAATACCTTGATATGGAAACTAAAAGAAAGTTGAATTTGTTTGGTTCTCAATGAATTCATGATTTATAAAATCTGTTCCATTTGTGAGCCAAGAAGGGACATACATTTTTTGTTGTGAAGCTTTCTTGGAAAAACCAAAATCATGTTGTACCAAGCCTTGTCAATTCAAGTTGAAAAACCCAAATTGACTCTTAGGAAAATTTCTAACAGTGATCATCAGTCTTCAAAAGATTTGTAAATTATCCACTGTGGGGTTAAAATTTTTTACTCATAAGTTTTCATTAAATAAGCAAAATTGTTTTTCGAAAGGGAAAATAAAAATATTTTTTGAAATACCCATTTTTGATGTTGACATGAGATAAGAGTTTTTCTAACTCAAAGGTGTGGAACTATTAGGGTTAACCTTGACTTCCACATATGAGAAGAAGAAATAGAACTCTACAAGTAGACTTTTGTCAATAAGAGTTTGAAAACTGCTGGGGCAAACAGAATAGTCAAAGATTGAAAAATGAATTGAAGATATACTCCGATTTGAAGAGGAAAAATGAATTAGAAAGGCTAAGCCAAATCTAGAAAAATGATCAGGGGCATTTTCATCACTCATGAGCATTCATCTATTTATTAAGCTTTGCATCTGCACCGTGTCAGCAAGCATTTGCATAATTCATGAGTATTTGTATTTGCACTATTCCATGAGCATCTGCATTCTATCTTTACAAGTACATCCTTCATAGATATTTGCTATCGCATCAGCTCAAGCAAGTGCATCATTTCTAGGAACATTGCATCTTTATTGTAGCTGCAATTACCCCATTCATGAACCACTTACATGAACATGATTCGTAGGGACATTTGCATCTGCCTTTAGAAGCATTTGCATCAATCCAAGATATCTGTATCATTTCAAGAAGTATTTGCATCAATCCAAGATATTTGCATTTACACCATGAAGCATTTGCATCCTCTCTCAAATTCTTCAAGTTAATTTCATGCTTTTCAAATTTCTGGTTTCATTCAGATCATTTTCAAATTTCTGGTTTCCCCCATGCTTTTCAATTTTTGGCTCAATCCAGATCATTTTCAAATTTCTGGTTTTACCCATGTTATCTCAATTTTCTGGTTTCATCTAGATCTCTTTCAATTTTCGGTTTCATCCATACTGGTAAAACTTCCGGGCACCATTTTTAAAGACCTTCGGGCACCATTTTTAAGACTTTCGGGCACAATTTTAAAGACCTTCGGGCACCATTTTAAAGACCTTCAGGCACCATTTTAATGACCTTCGGGCACCATTTTAAAGACCTTCGGGCACCATTTTAAAGACCTTCGGGCACCATTTTTAAGACCTTCGGGCACCATTTTAAAGACCTTCGGGCACCATTTTAAAGACCTTCGTGCACCATTTTAAAGATCTTCGAGCACCATTTTAAAGACCTTCGGACACCATTTTTAAAGACCTTCGGGCACCATTTTTAAAGACCTTCGGGCACCATTTTTAAAGACCTACGGGCACCATTTTAAAGACCTCCGGGCACCATTTTAAAGACCTTCGGGCACCTTTTTAAAGACCTTCGGGCACCATTTTAAAGACCTTCGGGCACCATTTTAAAGACCTTCGGGCACCATTTTAAAGATCTTCGGGCACCATTCTAAGACCTTCGGGCACCATTTTTAAGACCTTCGGGCACCATTTTAAAGACCTTCGGGCATAAGTTTTTCAAATCACGGGTAAGGCCTCCGGGCACCATTTTTAAGACTTTCGGGCACCATTCTTAAGACCTTCAGGCATAATTTTTTCTTTTAAAATTGAACTCGTTTCCTTAAAACGGGTCGAGCCTTGATTAGTCAGGGAATTCAATTTAAGGACAAAATCTTGAATTTACAGCTTTTTTAAAAAAAATGAATGAAATGATAAAATGAAGAAAAGAAAAGAAAAAAAAAACCCTTTCCCTTTCCTTCACATGTGATTTCACTAGCCGTCCAAAATTAGTGTTTGTTTATTTTTGCCTGATTCCTAATTCTAACCAATAGCCAAAGAGGGGTAGCTGTAGACACCTAATTTTGTTTAGGACCCCTAAATCAGGTACATTTTCTTCCAGAGTTCTTCCAGTAGGAGGCTTATTGAGTCACTCAGGGTCAAACTACTGTACGAATATGTTTGAGTTATGAAGTTGGGTCTTACTCAACTAATGCCATGTTGCCCGGATGTGCAAAACTTGACCGCATGGTGTTAAAGACAAATTTAGGCTAAGTACATATGATGTGCTTAGACAAAGAGTTGTCACCTAACTGATCTGGGAATTGCATAGAGATGCAATTGATAATCTATGTTATCTACCCAACTAGGATTGTTGTAATTTGTTGAGGCACTCAAGGTTGCAACATGTTGAAAGGGATCCCAGCCCACTAGAAATACCTTGATGAGATTTTCAAATAATAGTGAAGGATATTATCTCAAAAAATTAGTGGGAGAACCAATAAGAGATTTAATACCTCATCTTGAATTTGTATAAATGCATGATTATAACTGATATATACTTTTTCCATATTAGGTTGTTGAAAATGGTTAATACTTTAACTGCACTGTGCGACATTATGAATGCCATTAGTCTAAAATGTTTGGATTGGTACAAAAGATTGAGAAGCGTTCTCAATGAAAGGAAGGTTGCTCACTTGACAAGTTAAGAAGAACTTATAGAAGTTTCTTGGTTGACTGTGTTTGTGATTGAATTGAATATTTCTACTATTAAATCTAATTCCTAGACAGTTGATTCAGGATGCGGTTCACATCTATGTAGTGACATAAGGATGTTGAAAGGAAGTAGAAAGTTGAGCAAAGATGAAGTAGTTCTTAGAGTAGGCAATGGTGAAAAAGTTGCAGCATTGGCTGTTGGAACATGTACTTTATCTTTGCCATCAGGCATGAAATTGGAACTAAAAGATTGTTACTTTGTTCCAGTATTATCTAGAAACATCATTTCGGTTTCATACCTCACTGTTAATGATGGTTTTGAGCTAAGAATGAAGGGCAATAGTTGCTCCATCATTCTTAAAGACATTAACTATGGATTGGCAACATTACATAATGGATTATATGTTTTGGATCCAGAGATCTCTGTGTTCAATATAAATGTCAAAAAAGCAAGAAAGGGTGATCCAAGTAAGACTTACATCTGGCACTGTAGATTTTGTCATATCAATGAGAAAAGGATTTCCAAATTGCATAAACATGGTTATTTGGAACCCTTTGATTATGAATCATATGTTGTCTCCTTGGTAAGATGACCAAGACTCCCTTTACTGGAAAGGGTGAAAGAGCTGGTGTTTTATTGGGCTTAATACATTCATATGTATGTGGGCCACTAAACACAGCTGCTAGAGGTAATTACTCATACTTCATAACCTTTATCGATGATCATTCAAGATATGGTTATGTGTATTTGATGAGATAAAAGTCTGAAGCTTTTGAAAAGTTCAAAGAGTTCAGAGCTGAAGTAGAGAAACAGACTGGGAAAAATATTATGGCTCTTAGATCAGATCGAGGAGGAGAATATTTAACCCATGATTTCTTGGATCATTTGACGAAAAATGGAATTATGTCGCAATGGAAAAAGTTCAAAGAGTTTGCATCTGGCATTTTTCCCATAATTCCATTCGACCATCCTTGTATTTTTGGTGATGTCTTGCAGTTTGCCATATCTTGCATGTTAAGCATGTTTGCATCTTGCATTTTTCCTATATAGCCATTCAGCCATCCATGTATTTTTGGTGATGTCTTGCATTTTGCCATATCTTGCATGTTAAGCATGTTTGCATCTTGCATTTTTCCCATATAGCCATTCGGCCATCCATGTATTTTTGGTTATGACTTGCATTTTTCCATATCTTGCATGATTAAGCATGTTTGCATCTTGCATTTTGCCATGTAGTATTCGGCCATCCTGGTACATTTTGGTTATGACTTGCATTTTGCCTTGTCTTGCATATTAAGTATGTTTGTATCTTGCATTTTTGCCATATATCATACCTTGCATATTTTGCATGATCTATATTGGGCATAAGGTCATGTACCATTCGGCCCTCCCATGCACTTTAGGTCTAGGTCATGCTTTGCATTAGATTTTCCTATGTCATGCATATTAGGTCATATAGCTATGTCATTTATAGTCTAGGTGTATTCTCATGCCATATTATCCATATGTCATCACCATATCATCTTATGCCATTCACATGCCTTTATTATCATGCTATGCTATTCATAACATTTTAGTAAATAAGGCAATATTCCTGAGTTTCAATAATTCATAGTTTTCTCTGCTGGGTCTTCCAAAGAGGTTGTATCAATTATTAACGAAGGAATACCCTTTTATAAAATAAAATGATTCAAAAAATTTCAAAATAAATAAAACTTTCTATGTTTTGTCGGGTCTGCCGGGGAACATGAAAGGATTTTACATTAATAAATTCCGAGTCATTCTCAAATTCATTCATTTTATGCTATGTCGATTTCATTCATATGCCATGTCATTCTGCTTGTCATGTCGATTTCATTCACATGCCAGGTCATTTTATGCCATCTCACATGCCATGTCATATTGCTTGTCATGTCTATTTCATTCACATGTTATGTCATTTTTCACCAAGTCACATGCCACGTCATTTTATGCCATGTCATCTTATGCCATTCCATATGCCATGTCATCTTGCTTGTCATGTCGATTTCATGTCATTTTATGCCACATCATCATATGCCATGTCATTTTGCTTGTCATGTCAATTTTATTCACATGCCATGTCACATGCCACGTCATCGTATGCCATGTCATTCTGCTTGTCATGTCAATTTCATTCACATGCCATGTCATTTTATGCCATGTCACATGCCACATCATCATATGCCATGCCATTTTGCTTGTCATGTCGATTTTATTCACATGCCATGTCATTTTATGCCATGTCACATGCCACATCATCATATGCCATGTTATTCTGCTTGCCATGTCGATTTCATTCACATGCCATGTCATATTGCTTGTCATGTCAATTTCATTCAATGCTATGTCACATGCCACATCATTTTATGCCATGTCATATTATGCCATTCCATGTGCTATGTCATCTTGCTTGTCATGTCGATTTCATGTTATTTTATGCCACGTCATCATATGCCATGTCATTCTGCTTGTCATGTCGATTTCATTCACATGCCACATCATCATATGCCATGTCATTCTGCTTGTCATGTCGATTTCATTCACATGCCATGTCATTTCATACCATGTCACATGCCACGTCATCGTATGCCATGTCATTCTTTTTTTCATGTCAATTTCCTTCACATGCTATGTCATTGTATGCCGTGTCACATGCTACATCATCATATTCCATGTCATTCTGCTTGTCATGTCGATTTCATTCACATGTCATGTTATTTTATGCCATGTCACATGCCACATCACATATGCCATGTCATTCTGCTTGTCATGTCGATTTCATTCACATGCCATGTCATTTTATGCCATGTCACATGCCACGCCATCATATGCCATGTCATTCTACTTGTCATGTCGATTTCATTCACATTCCATGTCATATGACACATCATCATATGCCATGTCATTCTGCTTGGTATGTCGATTTCATTCACATGCCATGTCATCATATGCCGTGTCATTCTGCTTGTCATGTGGATTTCATTCACATACCATGTCACATGCCACATCATCATATGCCATATCATTCTACTTGTCATGTCGATTTCACTCACATGCCATGTCATTTTATGCCATGTCACATGCCATGTCATCTTATGCCATTTCATTTGCCATGTCATCTTGCTTGTCATGTCGATTTCATTCACATGTCATGTCATTTTATGCCATGTCAACCATATGTCGTGTCGATTTTGGTCACATGTCATTTTTTGTGCTACGTCAATCATATGTCATGTTATTATTTCTATTATTAGATCATAATAAAATGTTTATCATGACATGATAAAATTGCATGATTATTTAATTGTTATCTTGGTAACATTTTTGCATAATCATAATCATTTTTCTATGTTTTTACAAAAGATGTTTTTGTAAATTAAGATTATTCCCGTGTTGAAGTAATTCATGAATTCTCTGCAAGGACTGCCGGAGAGGATATCATCAATTATCATTAATAACGGAATACTCTTTTTAAAATGAAAATGATTCGGAGAATTTTTAAATCAATGAAAAAATCCATATTTTGCTGAGTCTGTCAGAAAATATGGAAAACTTTATGCTGGTAAATTCGGGTCCTTTTTAAATAAAATATGATTTTTAAGGGAATTATTTAAAAATGCATACTTCAAACTGACTTTTTACTAAGCTTTGAGATAATGCACGACTAATAAGGTACAGTTTCATACGGGCGTTGTGGGGGTGCTAATCCTTCCCCGCATGTAAACGACTCCTGAACCCGTACTTGTTTTCTCTGGCTCAAAGCGCAGACTTCAAAATTGGTTTTAAAATGTTTTTATTATTTTTAAAATGTTTTTATAAAAAAACCGGTTTTAATAGGTGGCCGATCACACCTAGCCAAAAAAGATTGCTGGCGACTCCATTTCTTTTCCCGATGATGTTTTTATATCCTTGACCTATATTTCAAGAGGAATTAAGTCGTCTTTTCCTCTGCCTGTTTTTCCCCCCACTCAAGCTGGTCCACCCAGACCACGTATCAACAATTGGCATAGTATATTTTAAGCCCAATCTAGCTGGCGCCAAAAAGTAAGCTTAGTAAAGTTGGCATCGTAGATTTTAAGCCCAATGACGCTGGTAGCAAAAAGTAAGCCAAGTAAAGTTGGCATCGTAGATTGTAAGCCCAATGTAGCTGGAACCAAAAAGTAAGCCTAGTAAAGTTGGCATCGTAGATTTTAAGCCCAATAAAGCTAGCACCAAAAGGTAAGCCAAGTAAAGTTGGCATCGTAAATTTTAAGCCCAATGTAGCTGGCACCAAAAAGTAAGCCTAGTAAAATTGGCATGGTAGATTTTAAGCCCAATGTAGCTGGCACCAAGAAAAAGTAATCATATGGCATAGTAGATTTTAAGCCCAATCTAGCTGGCACAAAAGGAAGTAAGCACAGTAATGTTGGCACTCTCGGACAAGACATCCAAAATTTTCTCTGAATAGACAGCCAGATTTTTCTCGGACAAGACATCCAAAAATTTTCTTGAATAAGACAACCAGATTTTTCTCGAACAAGACATCCAAAATTTTCTCTGGATAAGACAACCAGATTTTTCTCGAACAAGACATCCAAAATGTTTGCAAATCGTACTCGTTTCCTTAAGACGGGTCGAGCCTTGATTAGTCAGGGAATTCAATTTAAGGATAAATTGTATATTTTTCGAAAAATATGATTTTATCCCAAAATTATATACATGTCATGTGAAAAGATAATTTAAAAAAAAAAAAAAAAAAAGCTCCGCTAGGTTTGCCGTGGAGTTTTATATCTTGACACATGCCATTTATATGATTTCACCAAGATAAGATAAGGCCTCGGGATTTTCGTCGAGGTATTTTTTTCTCTTGCAAATCGAACTCGTTTCCTTAAGAAGGGTCGAGCTTTGATTAGTCAGGGAATTCAATTTAAGGATAAATTCTATCTTTTTACGAAAAATATGATTTTGTCCCAAAATTATATACATGTCATGTGAAAAGATATATATATATATATATTTTTAAAAGCTCTGTTGGATTTGTCGAGGAGTTTGATATCCTCACACATGCCATTTATATAATTCCACCAAGATAAGATAAGGCCCCGGGATTTTCGCCGAGGTATTTTCTTCTCTTGTAAATCAAACTCATTTCCTTAAGAAGGGTCGAGCCTTGATTAGTTAGGGAATTCAATTTAAGGATAAATTCTGTCTTTTTTCAAAAAATAAGATTTTATCCAAAAATTATACACATGTCATGTGAAATTATATTTTTTTATAAAAAAAGAGCCTTGTTGGATTTGCCGGGGAGTTTGATATCCTGACACACACATGCCATTTATATAATTTCACCAAAATAAGATAAGGCCCCAGGATTTCAGCTGAGGTATTTTCTTCTCTTGCAAATCGAACTCGTTTTCTTAAGATGGGGTGAGCCTTGATTAGTCAGTGAATTCAATTTAAGGATAAATTCTATCTTTTTTTGAAAAATATGATTTTATCCGAAAATTATATACAAGTCATGTGAAAAGATATTTTTTTTAAAAATCTCTACTGGTTTGTCGGGGAGTTTGATATCTTGACATATGTCATTTATATAATTTCACCAAGATAACATAAGGCCCCGGGATTTTCGTCAAGGTATTTTATTCTCTTGCAAATCGAATTCGTTTCCTTAAGATGGGTCGAGCCTTGATTAGTCAGGGAACTTTATTTAAGGACAAATTCTTCTATCTTTTTTTCGAAAATATGATTTTATCCCAAAATTATATACATGACATGTGAAAACATATTTTTCTAAAGACTCTGCTGGGTTTGCCGGGGAGTTCAGTGAAATATTCGACACATGCCATATATATAATTTCACCAAGATAAGATAAGGCCTCGGAATTTCTACCGAGGTATTTTCTTCTCTTGAAATTCGAACTTGTTTCCTTAAGACGGGTCGAGCCTTGATTAGTCAGGGAACTCAATTTAAGGACAAATCTTATTATTTTGAAACAAAATTTCACTAAGATAAGATAAGGCCCTGGGACTTCCAGCGAGGTATTTTCTTCTCTTGCAAATCGAACTCGTTTCCTTAAGACGAGTCGAGTCTTGATTAGTTAGGGAACTCAATTTAAGGACAAATCTTATTATTTTAAAACAAAATTTCACCAAAGATAAGGCCTCGGGACTTCCGCCGAGGTATTTTTTTCTCTTGCAAATCGAACTCGTTTCTTTAAGACAGGTTGAGCCTTGATTAGTCAGGGAACTCAATTTAAGGAAAAATCTTATTATTTTAAAACAAAATTTCACCAAGATAAGGCCCCGAGACTTCCGCCGGGGTATTTCTTCTCTTTCAAATCGAACTCTTTTCCTTAAGACGGGTCGAGCCTTGATTAGTCAGGGAACTCAATTTAAGAACAAAATTCTTTTATTTTACAATTTACAAAAAAATCAAAAAAAATGAAGAAAATTCTCCCTTATATCCTTCACATGTGATTTCATTAACTGAACAAAATTATTGTCTATTTTATCTTTGCCTGATTTTTTATTCTCAGCAATAGTCAAAGAGGGCAGCTGTAGACACCTAATTTTGTCCGGGCCCCCGAAACAATGTGAGTTCCTCCTTTCAACTTCCCAGAATGCAAAGAGACTTCCACCATTCCACAGATAGGTCTCCAAGACTTTGATTCGAAGGTCAACATGAAAAGTCTACCCGAAAAAAGTCAACTCCAAAAAAGTCAACAATTGAAAAAAGTCAACTCTTAGTCAAAATCAAGATTTGAAGTTGAATTGAACAATTGTGAAGGAATTTTGATAATCAGAGACCTACAATTAAAGATAGAGAGGTTGAAAGATGAATTACAAAATTTAGTGTAAGAAAAATGCCAAATTTTGCAAATTTGGGGAAAAATGTGTAAACGATCAAATTAGACGAAATTGGAGGTTCCAAATGGAATAAGATCAATAAATATGGATATTGGAAGGTCCAATTTTGAAGCGGAGTTGAAGGAATAATTGGTTTAAAGAGAAAAAGGAAAATAAAGATTTAATGAATAAATAGGAAATTCACAAATTTTGGGAAAACTACAAAGATGGTCCGATTCGGTGAAATTGAAGTCCCCGGTTGATGAATAATAAATAAATAAAAATATCCCAAGTCCCAATTTGAAGTAGATCCAAAGAAAGAGCCGATTGGAGGAGAAACGAGAAAAATGAGAAATTTCTCAATTTTGAGGAAAAAATTAAAACTAAATCGGAGAGGAATTCGGATGTAAAAATTGGGAATTTTTGGTCCAACTCCAATTCAATATTTGACCAATTCAATATTTGACAAAGGCAATGGAAAAAGAAAATCCAAAAATTTGGCCCGTTTCGATGAAAATCGTGGTTTCAGGGGTTAAAAGGTAATTTTGGAAAATTTGGGAAAAATAGAACCCGAGCTCGAAAAATTGCAAAACTTTCCAGAACTGAGTTTTAGGATGGAAAGAAGGAATGAGAAGAATAAAACCCAAAATTGGGGCTGAAACGCAAATATGCTAAATTCGGGAGACTAATCCGTAATTTTAAAGAAAATCCGAGAAAAATAAGAAAAGAGCTCAAAAAATTATGAAAACTTCCAGAACTGAGTTTTATATTGGATGGAGTGGATTGGAGAAGAAAAATCCAAAATCGGAGCTCAAATGGAAATAGACAAAGTTTGGAGGGCACTAAATCGAAATTTTAGAGGAAAATCCAGAAAAAATGGAAAACGAGCTCGAAAAATTATGAAAACCTCCAGAACTAAGTTTTATATTGGATGGGATGGATTAAAAAGAAAAATCCAAAATTGGGGTTCATTTGCAAATAAATTAAGTTTGGGGGCCAAAATGCAATTTTACCGAAAAAATCGAGAAGGACCATCTTGCAGATAAAATAAAAGGAATGGCCTAGAAAATTCCCGGCCATTTTCAACCAGCTGGTGGAGAGGGAGATAGAGATTTGATCATCTGAATCAAATGGCCAAGATTGAGAAGCAAGATGACATTTTTAAAATGAAGGACAAGATTCTCCACTACTTGCCTATGTGGCATTCTTGGCCATTAAGAGATGAATAAGACCCTTAATTTAATGAAAGCATCATGCAAAAAGGGAACAAGAACCCTTAATTTAAGGAAAGCATCATGCAAAAAAGGGACAAGAAATAGCCATGTGGCAAAGGTGTTGGGAGAGCATGCAAAGCATGACTAAAGGCTAAAAAAAAATGAGCATTCTCTACAATAAAGAGAGAATCGGCGAAGGCTTGTAGGGGGAGAATTCATTTTTGATACAATATTCACTACATTTTGGAGAAGAGGAAAAGTAGCACAAAAAAAAATCTATCAAGGAGAAAAAGAAAAAAGAGAGAAAGAGGGAGAAACAATGAGAAGTTTGAGTGCTTGATTCGAAAAGCATTGCTAGGTAGCTATTTCCTCTCTTCTTCTTGAATTGTTTTCTTTGATTTCATGTTCTTTTTCTCCTCTTTTCCATGTGATTGTTAACTTTTTTTGTTGAATAAAAATGTTTTCAAAATAAATTTCTAAAGTTTTTTTCCTTTCTTCTTTATTCTTTACAAAATAACAAGGTTGCAGAATTTTCCTACAAATTTTTCACCATGGCCGAAACCTTGGAGGCCTTATTGTACTTGTTTTTGCTTGATTTTCTTGCTTGCTTGTTGATTGTGGGTTTCACCATTGTGGTAGGATAAATTTTCTCCTTTGGTTTTTCTTGTAAAAAATCACATAAAAGGTTTGAGAAGCTTGAGGATATTGATTTTTATCAAGTGATTTTGGTTAGGTGGGACTATGTCCAAGGAACCAACTATTGAGCCAACCTTAGTTTTTCTTGCTTGTTTATTTTTTTTAGCTTATGTTTGATCATTTTCATATGTTTGTTTGGCTGTAAAATCATGCATTCATACCATTCTCAACTTGATTTTTGGATAAGATCAATCAATGATCTCTAGCCAAATTCTTTTGTGCAAACTAGTTGGAAGAGCAATGGGTTGTTAAGTTGGATATTCTGACTTTGGGCATTTTTTTTACTAAGTTACTTTTGTCAAAATAAAAAGCTTTTTTAACCACACTTAGTAGACCCTCAAAGGAGCCTCTGATATTTTTTCTAAGATTTTTAGAATTTTTTATCAAGGGTGGAAAAATGGTTTTCGGTAAAACATATTTTAGTCTACTATTCTGACTTTAATGCAATTTCGATCAAGTCATTTTTGGTCCAAATTTAAAACTGATTTTTCCTCATTTTCAAGTCTAAACTGATTTTTTCATAATTGTTTGAATTTTTTATGAAGGGTATAAAAATAGTTTTCTAAAACTGGTTTTTGGAGTCAAAATGAGTTTTTCCAAACTAACAATTTTCTAATTTTTATTTGTAAAAAGGAGGGGCTGATTTGAGTCATTAGCTACTATTTTAGGTTTATTTCCATGTCATCTCAAGGATAAAAATTTGATTTTACAAAGATCGGGTCATGGATAGTCAACCCGGGTTTTAAAAAATAGGAAAACTAGAGCTTGTTTCAAAAGGGGGATTCGGCCATGCCTCTTTCATTCCAATTTTTCTAATCCGAGCCCAAAGTCATTCGGTTTAAAGATCCAATTTAAGTTTCTTTCAAAGGTAGTCGGATACCTTCTTTAGGTATACAAATGTCCTTACTTCAAGGGAGAAATACATCTTCATGCATTGCATATTTTAAAATGTTTTTATTTAATTTGGCATAAAAACGTTTTTTTCGGTTTCCTAAACATTTGGCGACAATTAGTTCCTAATCTTTGCCGGGTTTGCCGGGGAGGTAAGGAAATTATTCAACGCACGTGTTTATGGAATTGAAAGGTACGATTTTCACTTTTATTCGGAATCATATAAATGTCATATGAAAGAATTATTTTCCAAGCTTTGCCGGGTTTGCCAGGGAGTACGGTAATATTTTTCGACATATGCCACTTGTGTGATTCCTCACATGAAAAATCCATGAAAATGAATTTTGAAAATAATGATGTGAGCATATTCCATGATATCTAGATTTACCATTTTAATCATGATATATTTGTGAATATTCTATGATGATGTCATTTTTATGATTGAATACTTAATTCATATGCCATGTCATTTAGATTTTGCCATGTCAAGCATGCCATGTCATTCATTAATATGCTATGTCATTTAGATTTTTCCATGTCAAGCATGCCATGTCATCCATTCATATGCCATGTCATTCAGATTTTGCCATGTCAAGCATACCATGTCATTCAGATCTTGCTATGTCAAACATGCCATGTCATTCATTCATATGCCATGTCATTCATTCATGTGCCATGTCATTTGGATTTTGCCATGTCAAGCATGTCATGTCATTCATTCATGTGTCATGTCATTTAGATTATGCCATGTCATTAATTCATATGCCATGTCATTCATTCTTTTGGCCATGTCATTTAGATTTTGCCACGTCTCGAATGCCATGTCATTAACTCTTTTGCCATGTCATAATAAATATGCATGTTGTTTAATTTTTATCTTAGTGATATTGATTTGCATATTCATGACCATTTTTTTAGAGCATGAAAAATAATTAAAGATTTTTATAAAACAAGGTTATTCCTGAGTTAAAAATAATTCATAAGTTCTCTGCTAGGTTTGTCGAGGAGGACATCATCGATTATTATTAACGATAGAATATCTTTTCTTTAGAAATGAAGGTGATTCGGAGAATTTCAAAATCAAGAAAAAATTCCATGTTTTGTTGAGTTTGTCAAGAAATATGGAAAATTTTATGTTAATAATTCTGGATCATTTTCAAATAAAATATGATTGTTTTTAAGGGAATTATTTTTAAACACCAAATTTAAAACTGACTTTCACCGAGACTTGAGATAATACATGACTAATAAGGTACCGTTTTATACGGGAGTTGTGGGGGTGCTAATCCTTCCCCACATGTAACCGACTCCCTAACCCGCACTTGTTTTCTCTGGTTCAAAGCGCAAACTTCAAATTTGGTTTTTAAAAAATGTTTTAATTAATTTTAAAATGTTTTATAAAAACGGGTTTTAATAGGTGGTCGATCACACCTAACCAAAAAGATTGGTGGAAACTCTATTTCTTTCACGAGGTCATTTTCAAACCCTCAACCTTTATTTCAAGAGGAATTAAGTCGTCTTTTCCTCTATTTTTTTCAATTTCACACTTAACTAGCAATGTCCCACGATGGGGCATCTTTTGAACTTTTTAAGGTTGTGACACCTCTCTCTTCTTATCTTTTTATTTTGGTTGTTGATGTTCTTTCACGTATGATTTGTTGTTCTATTCAGCAAGAAAATCTCCAAGGATTCAAAATTAATAGGAGATATCCGATTCTGAGTCATTGGTTTTTTGCTGATGATTGCTTTTGTTTACTAGTAGTAATATATAGAATTTTGACTTGATTCTAAGTCTTCTTCAAAAATTCAAAAACGCCACAGGTCAAATGGTGAATTTCTCCAAATCTGCCATCTTTTTCTCGCCTAATACGACATCTCAGATCAGGATGACTACGAAAAGCATTTCTAGGGTTCAAGAAATGCCAACTGGCTGTAAGAATTTAGGGTTGCCTTCCATTTGGGGAAGAGGAAAGAGAGAAGCCTTGGGTTTTATCCTTGATAAGATCAAAAATAAAATTCAAGCTTGGAAAGGTAAACTGTTATCTCAAGCGGGGAGGCAAGTTTTGCTCAAAGCAGTTGCCATTGTTGTGCTTGTTTTTGTTATGCATTAAGCTTCCTTCTTCTTTTTGTCACAATCTTAACAATCTGCTTAACAAATTTTGGTGGGGAGGTTCAAGCTACAAAGAGGATAATATTTATTGGATGAGATGGATTTCGCTGGCTGAGCCAACAGATTAGGGAGGATTGGGTTTTCATGATTTTGAAAATTTCAACAAGGCTTTGCTAGCAAGCAGGCTTGGAGGATCTTGACTAATCCTGACCTGTTTTGGGTGAGAATTCTTACTGGTATTTACTTTCCTAATTCTTCCTTCCTTGAGGCTCCTAAAATGAGGTTCTCTTCTTGGGCCTGGAAGAGCTTGCATGAGGGGATTAACTTGTTGAAGCTAGGAACGAGGTGGAACGTTTGCAATGGTCATAATATTCTGATTTGGCATGATAAATGGGTTCCAGGACTTCTTTCCTTCCATATTTCCTCTCCTCCCTGTTAGGGTGAGAGGCCTTTTTGTTGGTGTAAGCCCTACACGCCAATCAAGTTATGCTTGTAAAACACTATTTATATAATCATGTATTGCACATTATAGTTTATTAATTACAATTGAGGTATTTCTTTATCCATAAGTATTGTTATAGTTGTTATAAATGACTTGTGAAGATAAAGCCCATGAGACACAATGGCATTGCAAAGGAATTGTAAGGTGTTACAATTATGAGGATATCGTGTTTCTAAACTGTTCCTGGTCATTGTATTGTCAAGACATGGCATTGACAATGCTCAAAGACTGGCATATATTAAGCCTTCATGCACTTGATGCATGCAACTGATCTCATAGGTTGAAAGTATAGAGATACTTGGGGATAACATATGGGTGCTTGTTAGTTGAACAAGTTCATTGAACATGACCCGCTATGAGTTTGGTATTTCACTCAAGTGTCTATGGTAAATACTCTCATGTGTCAATAGTGTAAGTAATCCTTTGACTTGTGACACCAGGTAATCTTGTATGTGAACTGTCATACTTAGATTTCATCACGAACGGGTCCCAATCATGAGGATGCTTAAAGTAGGGTGTTATTGGGTATGACATGAAGCATACGAAGATGAATGAGTGGTCCATAGAGGATTCATCACCCCAAGTGATTAAGGGGACATATTTCACATGTATCTGGTTATATTAACTTATTGAAGTCCTTGGCCAAGGCAATACTTAAGAGTTAATATAAAGCTGCAGATCTAATATGGAATAGGTTAACAGTAGACATTGAACCATGCTCTTTCCTATCCTGGGATATTTGAGGAAGGGATCGAATTACACAGACATATTGTACATGAAAGGCTAGTCGAAGCTTGATGACTCTCTTGGCATTTGGGTGGTCGTGATGCATTGCTAGATGCCGCTCATGATCTATAAATATAAAGAAGAAATTCTTAATTGAATTTATTATATTTATTGCCAACATGTTAAGGGCCTAATGGGTCACACACAAAAGGTGATTATTGAAATTAAAATGAGATTGGGCCAGATTAAATATTCATTAAGTGTTGTGGGCTTATTGTGAATATTTAATAATATATGTATAAGGCCTTTAGTGCAATAAGTCCAAGAGTTGGCATACATTAAACTTGATAATATATATGCCTTATATTGTTGCCGCCTCCCCCTAAGGAAGAAAAACCCTGGTAGCCGCATTCTCTCACCTCCTTGTGAGAATCGGGGCATAGAGAAAAGAGGAGGAGAAATCAGTTTTCTTCTGGCCTGCTTCTTTTCGACTAACTAGAGTAAGAGGAAGAAGGTTTCTCACAACCTAGAAAACTAGCATTGTCTTGGCAAAACATAATCTCAACCTTGTGAAGGCTTTCATATCACCTGTGTGGATTACCATTAGAGGTCGGACAATTGGACGACTTTGGTCTTCGACAAGCTAGCATTGTGTACAAGAGCAAGAACATCAAGAATCTATGATGTGGTTTCGATAATCTCCATTACAGAGGTATGAGAGTTTTGATTGTTATCTGTTCTTGACAGCTTGGTCGTTTTGAATTCATAGGCAGATCCATGGAGGATTCGGTGTCTCTTTGTTTTATTTTATTCCGTTGCGTTGTATACTTAACTTGTTGATTAAATTATGCATTATCTCTATTTGAGCATGAGCCGAATCCCAACAGTGGTATCAAAGCCTCGCTGTGTTATTCCTATACGATATATGCTTTGACTGTTACCTTTAACAAAATTGTTTTGTTCTTTGAGTTATTCTGATCCGATTGTCACTAACCGAATTTGTGAGAAATTGCACTTGTAGTGTTTCGGTGAAGGAAGCAGCTAATCATGGTGAATTCTTGTTGATTAATTGGTTTAAAATTGTTTTAAATTGATTAATGCAACTGGCGAAAGTTTGGCAGCGATTGAAAACTGTTAAGCCTTCTTTGCGCAAATTTGGTGATTTTAGTGAGAAAAAACTTGTAGATTTTCCTTTGCTGATTTTTAATGCATGTTTTAATGATTTTTAGGATTTAAAATTGCTTAGAATTGTTCTTGGCAAGCCTGAAAAACAATAAAACTTATTTAGCATTGAAAAGTTGGAAGTTGTGAAAAGCGGATAGACAGCCTGTAGGGAGATAGGGCGGCGACAACTCTTAGTATCCAAAGCTTGTGCCTCCCTCGCTAGAGTTTTTTGGTTCTATCAGATTCTCACAACTTGTGAATTTTAGCAATATTAAGTTACTAATGTTGTAGTATCCTAGTAGAGATACAACACTAAAATTAGTAATTATGGTAATATTGTTAAATTAAATAAATCACCAAAATAAGAATTTACTTGAATATTCAATTAAATTATTTAATTGGATAATAATTTAATTAAAGGAAATAATCCTAATTGGATTAGGATTTATTCTAATGAAATTAGAATAAATGTTTATTATTTTCTTTGAATTAAATTATGGATCAATATAATCAATGATGGTAATTAGAGATTAAAGCATGATTTATATGTTCATAAATTGTTTGTGAATGTATGGGATGATTATGGACTTAGACCTATGGGTGTTCATTTGGTTAATCGGTTAATAACTGAACCGAATTACCATTAACTGAATTAACCGAATTTGTTTTTTCATTAACCGTTAACCGAACCGAAATGCTCAAATGGTTAATTAACCGAACCGAAATTATTTCGGTTAATTCGGTTGGTTTTCGAATTAACCGAAATACTTACCTAATTTATTTTGCAATCTATTTTAATACATGATTTTCTATCCAAATAATCTATCCAACCAACCAAAATCCAAAAACAAACCATAATAAAACCATTATAAAATCCAAACATCAAACATACTAAACAACTAAACATACTAAACAACTAAACATACATGATTTATTATAGTTCGGTTAATTCGTGTAATTCGGTTATTTTCGCTTAACCGAACCGAATTAACCGATAACCGAAATATTCCAAAGCATTAACCGTTAACCGAACTTTGTTCGGTTAACCGATTAACCGAACCGAAAAAAAATTTGGTCGATTAATTCGGTTAAACCCGAATAGTGAACACCCCTACTTAGACCCAATATGATTGTGGATGGTTGAATTTAATTTTATAATTTTTATTAAATTAAATAGGGACTGCGTGCCCTGCCTTATCTCTCATTTTCTAGAGTTGTAAAAATTCTTCCCTCACCTAACTCCCCTCAAATGTAACTTGAGGTTTCTTTATTACAAATGTAATTACTTACATCAAAGTGTAAAATTAGGATTAGTTAGGAAAAAATTTTGTAACTTGAAGATGAAGAAAGGCGTCATGAAGAAAAAGAGATTACAAGCAAGCTTTGAAGACTATGTATGTAATCACCTAAGAATTTGACCAACTAATTCCCTTTGATGGCTCAAGGAAATTAGATTAGAAAGTCCATAATCATCCAAGTAGAAAGCATGTTATAGATTTATTTTATGCGATATTATAAATGCTATGAATGTTTATTATGATGAGACTTAAAGAAAAGGAAATCCCTCTATATAATATTGAGTCACATGTTTCCATTGATAAAGTTGCCTTCCATCATCATAACAAGATAACTAGAGTTCTTCCAATATGAGGCTTGTGTCGCAACCTAAAGAATAACAAGTCTCATCGCAAGACTTTATTATTTGTTAAGTGTGACATTAAAAAAAAAAACCGAGGAAAAGTCGACTTAATTCCTCTTGAAAAATGAAGGTTTTGAAAATGACCTTGGAAAAGACATGGAGTCGCCACCAATTTTTTTTAGCTAGGTGTGATCGGCCACCTATTAAAACCGATTTTATAAAATATTTTAAAATTAATTAAAACATTTTTAAAACCAATTTCAAGTCTGCGTTTTAAACCAGAGAAATCAAAGAAGCGGGTTCGGGACTCGGTTACGTGAGGGGAAGGATTAGCACCCCCACAACGCCCGTATAAAACGGTACCTTATTAATCATGTGTTATCTCAAGTCTAGGTAAAAAGTCGGTTTTAAATTTAGTATTTCAAGTTAATTCCCAATTTAAAGAAAAATAATCTATTATTAATTGAAAATGATCCGAAATTTATAAATTCAAAATTTTTCTATATTCCCCAACAAACGTGGCAAAATATAAAAAATTTCATTAGTTTGGAAAACTTTCCGAATAAATCTTATTTTAAAGAAGATATTCCGTTATTAATGATAATTGATGATATCCTCCCCAGTAAACCCAGTAGAGAACTCATGAATAATTTTAACTCAGGAATATCTTTATTTTATTGAAAATCATTACCCTTTTCAAAATATTTTAAAAAATATGAATATGAATATGTATGACATAAATAAAATGACATAGCAAAGTCTAAATAATATAATGCAACCTAAATGGTATGACATAATTTAAATGTCTTAGCATATTCTAAATGAAATGAAATATCCTAAGTTATATGATATATTCTAATGAAATAAAATATCCTAAGTGACATAATATATTCTAAATGAAATGAAATGACCTAGGTAACATAATATATTCTACATGAAATGAAATGACCTAGGTAACAAAATATATTCTATTTGAAATGAAATGAAATATCCTAAGTCATATGATATATTCTAAATGAAATAAAATATCCTAAGTAACATAATATATTCTAAATGAAATGAAATTACTAGGTAACATAATATATTCTATATGAAATGAAATGACCTAAGTAATATAATATATTCTATATGAAATGAAATATCCTAAGTCACATGATATATTCTAAATGGAATAAAATGATTTAAATGACATGACAAATATAAATGATATGGCATATAATTTAAATGATATGAAATGAAATAATGCTATCATATAATATGCATGAAAATAAAAATAAAAATAATAATGCATGAACATAGTATATGATAAATAATATGACAAAAATAACTAAATAAAAAGCATAGGATATCATGAAATATTCAAAACCATATAACAAATAACATAATATCAAAAATTTAAATCAAAGATAATAACACCATCATGAAAATTAAACATAGCAAAAATTACATATGCATGAATATGGAAAATGCAATGCATGAGAATGTATTTTTTTTCTTTAATAAAAGAAATCCGTATATCTAAAAAGATATTCGGCTACCTTAGGAAAATATATCAAATTAAATATTCTAAAACCAAAATACTTTGTGATTGTTTGAAAACAATTTTGAAAAGCTTAGATTAAAAATAAAACTTAGCTAAACCCTTTTTTAAATGGCTCTAATTTCCTAAGTTTAAAATCCTGGTCTTGCCACCCTCAACCCGATACTTAAAAAATCATTTTTAGAGTTTAAAAAGGCTTAGAAACTATCCTAAATCAGTAGCTAAACTTCCTAATCAGCCCCCTCTATTTAACTTAACCAAAACAGAAAAATGATTTTCCTTCAAATTCAATTATGCCTCCACTATCCAGTTTTAAAGCATGATTTTTTACCCTATTTTTAAAAATTCAAAAAAATCTAAAAAACATACTGGAGACTCAGAACATGTAAAACTACACGGGAAAAAATCGGCTTAATTTTTTTATTAAAGATGACTGCCCAGAAAAATTGGGAAAGTACAAGTACTGGGTGAAAAAACTGTTTTGCCAAAACACATTCTTTTCCCTTTGATAAAATCATTTAAAAATCAAAGTAAAAATATTAGAGACTCTCTAAAAGGCTTACAAACAGTAGCTAACACTTTTGAAAACTTAGGCAAAAAATTGGCTAAGTAAAGAAAATCACAAAGGTAGAATATCAATTTGACAACTCTCTAATTTTCCACAAGTCTGCTCAAGAGAGCATGACTTTGAACCATTGATTAGCCTAAGTCATAAGTCAAGTGGCAAGGATATGAAATGCATGAAAAGTACAGCAAATATGATGCATGAAATGCATGATTTAAAACCTAAATGACATAAAAAATGCATGGCATCAATAAAATGACCTAGACCTAAATGAACATGCATGGCATTTAATGCAACCTATGTCTAAAATGCATGAATATGCATGGCAAAACAAATCAATCCGAAACCAAAACCTAAAATATGCATGGCAATAACACAAACACATGGCATGCTTAAACAAAATACTCAACCAAATATCATGAAAATGCAAACCTATCAACTAACATAACAAAAATGCACACACAAAGTAAACAATATGAAGTGGCCGAATGTCCTCATGTTTAAAATGAGCTTGGCATTTTCACAAACACATGATATACTAACAAGCTTAGCTAAAGAATAACACTCAAATCATGCAAATATAAAGTAAAGGCATGAAAACCAATAAGCATTTTCACAAACACATGGATTACAAAATATAAAACATAAACTAACTTAAACATTTTGAAAACAAAAAATCAAAAATGCAAGACAAGTAAAATAAACATGATAACAAGATAATAGACTCAAATATAGAAACAAGCAAGCAACCAAATTAAAACAAGCTTCATATTTATGTATTAGAAGAAGATTAAAGCATCAAAACTTGTTAAATATCAAGAATAACATGAAAATAAAAATGCAAATAGCAACCCTCAAAAACTAGGCCATTCAGCCATCTCAAAAACAAAGGGAAAAAAATTCAAGAGCTTTTTACAGGAAAGAATAAAGAAGGAACTTAAAGAAGAACGTTAAAAACACTTATTTTAAAAGAAAAATCAAAAGAAACTCACCAAAATAATGATCAAAACAGCAAAAAAAGAATGGAAAATCAAAGAAAGTGCAAGAGTATGGTGTTTAAAGCAACCTCTAGAAGCTATCTTTCAAGCTTTTTCTCTTTTAACTTTCTTTTCTTTTCTAAACTTTTCTTTTTGCTTTTCAACAATGAAGAGAAAAATCAGCCAAAACCAAGAGAGAATAGAGAGTGAATAGCTGAAAATGAAAGAGAGACCCCCTTTTCCTTAGTGTGGTCGAATGGCCTTATTCACCTAGAATGTTGTCATTTTTGCTTCAACCAATTTTCATCAAAAGGCTATTGATCCAAGATGTTTAAAACATGAAATTATCACCCTTAGATTAGGCAATCAGCTATCCACAATTACAGCTGTTCAAGAATCTTTAAGCCATTATGTTAACACTCTCCCTCTTCATGCATTGGCCCATGTGGCTTAATTACAAAGGTTTGATCAAAAAATAACTACCTTCCTCTTCATTGTTGGCCTTTTGATTTAAAAATCAGAAACTATCTACCTATCCTTAGACCTTGGCCGGCCAACCCCCCTTCTTCCAGCCCATGTTTCATTTTTTTAAAAAGGCAAGAAAAGTCATTTTCGGTTTCTTGGGTAAAATGACCTTTTTGCCCCCTCCCGAAAATAAATAAATGGCAAAAGGACTCCAAATTCAAATTTTATTTTTTCAATACTTTCAAAATAATAAAAAATTAAATTCTGGAAGTTTTTAAAATTTTCCGAGTCCATTTGCTATTTATTTGGATTTTTTCTTCCAGAATTGCCCTTTTATGCCCCCAAACTTTATCATTTTTTAAACGAGCTCCAAATCCAGATTTTTCTTCACCAATCTCTTCTAAATAATTTAAAAGTGTGATCTGGAAGTTTTCATAATTTTTGGAACTCATTTGGTATTTTTTTCGGGATTTATCTGCTTGAATTACTGCATTAGAGGCCCGGGATTTGGCCATTTTGCAAACGAACTCCGAATCCAGATTTTCTTTCGCCAATATCTTCCAAATAATATAAAAATCAGATTTGCAAATTTTCAGAATTTTTGGAGTTCATTTGCTATTTTTCCGGGATTTATCTTCTTGAATTTATGTATAGGGGACTCGGGATTTGGCCATTTTGCAAACTAACTCCAAATCAAGATTTTCTTTCGCCAATCTCTTTATTTAAGAATGAGATCTGCAATTTTTCAGAATTTTTAGGGTTCATTTGCTATATTTCCCAGATTTTCCAATTTTGCCCTTTTGCCTCCGAAACCCGGTTTTGCTCAAAACAAGTCCAATTTTCAGATTTTCTTCAAACTAAACTTTGGGCTATCCTTTTTTAATCACTCCCCATCCATTAGGGGCTTTAGTCTTATCGAATCAGGTCATTTCTGTAATTCTTTCCAATTTCATCAAAATCCACCAAAAACCCTAATTCTCGATTTTCTTCTGGATTGACTTTTCTTTCAGTTTTTCTTTCAAGTGGCATCTCCATTACCCGTAGTTAGTGCTTATCTTTCATTTGGAACCTTCAATTTTGACCAATTCGATCGTTTAAGCACTTTTCCCTAAATTTCCCGGATTAGGGTTTTCTTTCTACTGAATCTCTATAACCCAACTTCCGAACTTCATATCTTTCGATGTAGACCTCGGATTATCAAAATTCTTTCGCCATTTTTCAATTGAACTTCAAATCTTGATTTTGAAAGTGTGTTGACTTTTTTAGTAGTTGACTTTTCAAGGTTGACTTTTTAGGGTTGACTTTTTCAAGTTTGACTTTTTATGCTCGCCCTCTTAAACTAAGTCTCGGAGTACCAGCTGCAGGATGAAAAAAAGTCTTTTTACATTTTGAAACATCAATTTAGGAAGAAAACATACCTGTTTTAGTCGTCCGAACAAAATTAGGTGTCTACAGCTACCCCTCTTTGGCTATTGCTGAGAATCAGGAATCAGGCAAAGATAAATAAACACTAATTTTGTCCTGTTAGTGAAATCACATGTGAAGAGAAGGGGAAGGGGGTTTCTTTTTTCATTTTTTTCAATTTTTTTTAAAAAAAAAAAAGCTGTAAATTGAAGATTTTGTCCTTAAATTGAGTTCCCTGACTAATCAAGGCTCGACCCATCTTAAGGAAATGAGTTCGATTTTCAAAATGAAAATTGTGCCCGGAGGTTTTGAAAATAGTGCCCGGAGGTCTTAAAAATAGTGCCCGGAGGCCTTATCTGTGAAAAAAATGCGCTATATGCGACTTTAAAAATGATGCCCGGAGGCCTTAACCGTGATTTGGGAAATAAAATATCCTAAGTGACATAATATATTCTAAATGAAATGAAATGACCTAGGTAACATAATATATTCTACATGAAATGAAATAACCTAGGTAACATAATATATTCTATATGAAATGAAATATCCTAACTCATATGATATATTCTAAATGAAATAAAATATCCTAAGTAACATAATATATTCTAAATGAAATGAAATGACCTAGGTAACATAATATATTCTACATGAAATGAAATGACCTAAGTAATATAATATATTCTATATGAAATGAAATAGCCTAAGTCACATGATATATTCTAAATGGAATAAAATGATTTAAATGACATGGAAAATATAAATGATATGGCATATAATCTAAATGATATGAAATGAAATAATGTTATTATATAATATGCATGGAAATAAAAATAAAAATAATAATGCATGAACATAGTATATGCTAAATAATATGACAAAAATAACTAAATAAAAAGCATAGGATATCATGAAATATTCAAAACCATATAACAAATAAAATAATATCAAAAATTTAAATCAAAGATAATAACACCATCATGAAAATTAAACATAGCAAAAATCACATATTATATAATATGCATGAATATGGAAAATGCAATGCATGAGAATGCTTTTTTTCCTTTAATTAAGGAAATCTGTATATCTAAAAAGATATCCGGATACCTTAGAAAAATATATCAGATTAAATATTCTAAAACCAAAATACTTCGTGATTGTTTGAAAACAATTTTGAAAAGCTTAGATTAAAAATAAAACTTAGCTAAACCCTTTTTTAAATGGCTCTAATTTCCTAAGTTTAAAATCCCGGACTTGACCATCCTTAACCCGATACTTAAAAAATCATTTTTAGAGTTTAAAAAGGCTTAGCAAGTATCCTAAGTCAGTAGCTAAACTTCCTAATCAGCCCCCTCAATTTAACTTAACCAAAACAAAAAAATGATTTTCCTTCAAATTCAATTCTGCCTCCACTGTCCAGTTTTAAAACACGATTTTTTACCTTATTTTTAAAAATTCAAAAAAATATAAAAAACATATTGGAGACTCAGAACATGTAAAACTACACGGGAAAAAATTGGCTTATTTTTCTGATTAAAGATGACTGCCCAGAAAATTTGAGAAATTACGAGTACTGGGTGAAAAAAACTGTTTTGCCAAAACACATTCTTTTGCCTTTGATAAAATCATTTAAAAATCAAAGTAAAAATATTAGAGACTCTCTAAAAGGCTCAAAAACAGTAGCTAACACTTTTGAAAAGCTAGGCAAAAAATTGGCTAAGTAAAAAAAATCACAAAGGCAGAATAATCAATTTGACAACTATTTAATTTTCCACAAGTATGCTCAAGAGAGCATGACTTTGAACCATTGATTGGCCTAAGTCAAGTGGCAAGGAATGAAATGCATGAAAAATACATAAAATATCATGCATGAAATGCATTATTTGAAACCTAAATGACATGAAAAATGCATGACGTCAATAAAATGACCTAGACCTAAATGAACTTGCATGGCATTTAATGCAACCTATGTCTAAAATGCATGAATATGCATGGCAAAACAAACCAATCCTAAACCTAAACCTAAAATATGCATGGCAATAACACAAACACATGGCATGCTTAAACAAAATACTCAACCAAATATCATGAAAATGCAAACCTATCAACTAACATTACAAAAATGCACACACAAAGTAAACAATATGAAGTGGCCGAATGTCCTCATGTTTAAAATGAGCATGGCATTTTCACAAACACAAGATATACTAACATGCTTAGCTAAAGAATAACACTCAAATCTTGCAACTATAAAGTAAAGGCATGAAAACCAATAAGAATTTTCACAAACACATGGATTACAAAATATAAAACATAAACTAACTTAAACATTTTGAAAACAAAAAATCAAAAATGCAAGACAAGTAAAATAAACGTGATAACAAGATAATAGACTCAAAAATAGAAACAAGCAAGCAACCAAATTAAAAAAAAAAGATTCATATTTATGTATTAGAAGAAGATTAAAGCATCAAAACTTGTTAAATATCAAGAATAACATGAAAATAAAAATGCAAACAGCAACCCTCAAAAACTAGGCCATTCGGCCATCTCAAAAACAAAGGGGAAAAAATTCAAGAGCATTTTACAAGAAAGAATGAAGAAGGAACTTAAAGAAGAACATTAAAAACACTTATTTTAGAAGAAAAATCAAAAGAAACTCACCAAAATAGTGATCAAAACAGCAAATAAAGAATGGAAAATCAAAGAAAGTGCAAGAGTATGGTTCTTAAAGCAACCTTTAGAAGCTATCTTTCAAGTTTTTTCTCTTCTTACTTTCTTTTCTTTTCTAAGCTTTTCTTTTTGCTTTTCAACAATGGAGAGAAAATCAGCCAAAACCAAGAGAGAATAGAGAGTGAATAGCTGAAAATGAAAGAGAGACCCCTTTTTCCTTAGTGTGGCTGGATGGCCTTATTCACCTAGAATGTTGTCATTTTTGCTTCAACTAATTTTCATCCAAAGGCTATTGATCCAAGATGTTTAAAACATGAAATTATCACCCATAGATTAGGCAATCAGCTATCCATAATTACAGCTGTTCAAGAATCTTTAAGCCATTATGTTGACACTCTCCGTCTTCATGCATTGGCCCATGTGGCTTAATTACAAAGGTTTGATCAAAAAATAACTACCTTCCTCTTCATTGTTGGCCTTTTGATTTAAAAATCAGAAACTATCTACCTATCCTTGGGCCTTGGCCTACCAACCCCTTCTTCCAGCCCATGTTTCATTTTTTAAAAAGGCAAGAAAAGCCCTTTCCGGTTTCTTGGGTAAAGTGACCTTTTTGCCCCCCCGAACATAAATAAATGGAAAACGGACTCCAAATTCAAATTTTCTTTTTTCAATACTTTCAAAATAATAAAAAACGGAATTCTGAAAGTTTTCAAAATTTTCCGAGTCGATTTGCTATTTATTTGAATTTTTTCTTCCAAAATTGCCCTTTTATGCCCCTTAACTTTACCATTTTTTAAACGAGCTCCAAATCCAGGTTTTTCTTCACCAATCTCTTCCAAATAATTTAAAAGTGTTATCTGAAAGTTTTCATAATTTTTGGAACTCATTTAGTATTTTTTTCGGGATTTATTTGCTTGAATTACTACATTAGAGGCCCGGGATTTGGCCATTTTGCAAACGAACTCCGAATCCATATTTTCTTTCGCCAATCTCTTCCAAATAATTTTAAAATGAGATTTTCAAATTTTCAAAATTTTTGGAGTTCATTTTCTATTTTTTCGATATTTATCTTCTTGAATTTCTACATAGAGGACCCGAGATTTGGCCATTTTGCAAACGAACTCCGAATCAAGATTTTCTTTCTCCAATCTCTTCGATATGATTTAAGAATGAGATCTGAAATTTTTCAGAACTTTTGGAGTTTATTTGCTATTTTTTCCGGATTTTCCAATTTTGCCCTTCTGCCTCTGAAACCCGGTTTTGCTCAAAACAAGTCCAATTTTCAGATTTTCTTCAAACTGAGCTTTGGGCTATCCTTTTTTAATCACTCCTCATCCATTACGTGCTTTAGTCTTAACGAATCGGGCCATTTCTGTAAATCTTCCCAATTTCATCAAAATCCACCAAAAATCCTAATTCTCGGTTTTCTTCCGGATTGACTTTTCTTTCAGTTTTTCTTTCAAGTGGCTTCTCCATTACCCATAGTCAGTGCTTATCTTTCATTTGGAACCTTCAATTTTGACCAATTCAATCGTTTAAGCATTTTTCCCCAAATTTCTCGGATTAGGGTTTCCTTTCTACTGAATCTCCATAACCCAACTTTCGAACTTCATATCTTTCGATGTAGACCTCGGATTATCAAAATTCTTTCTCCATTTTTCAATTGAACTTCCAATCTTGATTTTGAAAGTGGGTTTGACTTTTTCAGTAGTTGACTTTTCGGGTTGACTTTTTTAAGTTTGACTTTTTATGCTCGCCCTCTTAAACTAAGTCTCAGAATACCACCTACAGGATGAAAAAAGTCCTTTTACATTCTGAAACATCAATTTAGGAAGAAAACATACCTGTTTTAGTGGTCCGGACAAAATTTGGTGTCTACAGTTTGTTGAGTCACTCAAGGTCAAACTACTGTACAAATATGTTTGAGTTATGTAGTTGGGTCTTACTCAACTAATGCTATGTTGTCCGGATGCTTACAAACTTGACCGCATAGTGTTAGAGGCATAGTTAGGCGAAGTACATATGATGTGCTTAGACAAAGAGTTTTCACCTAACTGATTTGGGAGTTGCATAGAGATGCAATTGATAAGCTATGTTATCTACCCAACTAGGCTTGTTGTAATTTGTTGAGTCACTCAAGGTTGCAACATGTTCAAAGGGTTCCCAGCCCACTAGAAATACCTTGATGAGATTTCTGAATAATAGTGAGGGCTATTATCTCGAAAAATTAGTGGGAGAACCAATAAAAGATTTAATACCTCATCTTGAATTGGTATAAATGCATGAATATAACTGATATATACTTTTTCCATCTTAGGTTGTTGAAAATGGTTAATACTTTAACTGTGTTGTGCGGCATTATGAATGCCATTATTCTAAAATATTTGGATTGGTACATGAGATTGAGAAGCGTTCTAATGAAAGAAAGGTTGCTCACTTGACAAGTCAAGAAGAACTTATAGAAGTTTCTGGGTTGACTGTGTTTGTGATTGAACTGAATCTTTCTACTGTTAAATCCAATTCCTGGATAATTGATTCAGGATGCGGTTCACATCTATGTAATGACATAAGGATGTTGAAAGGAAGTAGAAAGTTGAGCAAAGATAAAGTAGTTCTTAGAGTAGGCAATGGTGCAAAAGTTGCAGCATTGGCCGTTGGAACATGTACTTTATCCCTTGCCATCTAGCATGAAATTGGAACTAAAAGATTGTTACTTTGTTCCAATATTGTCTAGAAACATCATTTCGGTTTCATACCTCACTGTTAATGATGGTTTCGAGATAAGAATGAAGGGCAATAGTTGCTCCATCATTCTTAAAGACATTCACTATGGATCGGCAACATTACATAATGGATTATATGTTTTAGATCCAGAGATGCCTATGTTCAATATAAATGTCAAGAAAGCAAGAAAGGATGATCCAAGTAAGACTTACATCTGGCAATATAGACTTGGTCATATCAATGAGACAAGGATTTCCACATTACATAAACATGGTTATTTGGAACCCTTTGATTATGAATCATATGGGACTTGTGAATGTTGTCTCCTTGGTAAGATGATCAAGACTCCCTTTACTGGAAAGGGTGAAAGAGCTGGTGTTTTATTAGAGTTAATAGATTCAGATGTTTGTGGGCCACTAAACACAGCTGCTAGAGGTAATTACTCATACTTCATAACCTTTATAGATGATCATTCTAGATATGGTTGTGTATTTGATGAGATACAAGTCTGAAGCTTTTGAAAAGTTCAAAGGTTCAATCTCTTATACTTCGTTTAGTATATAAAATAATACTGAAATTCACAAGTCTTTTGTTTTAAAATTTATTAGGATACGAGTTGAGGCGACCGAATTTTCATTTCATGTATGACAATCTTCGTGGAGAAAATGCAGAGGCGGCTAATTGGCTTGATAGGATCCCCAAGGAGAAGTAGGCCCAATCATATGATCAAGGAAGACGTTATGGCCATATGACAACCAATCTAGCTGAATCTATCAATTCGGTGTTGAAGGGAACGCGTCATCTTCCCATTACTGCTTTAGTGCAATCAACATATTATAGGTTGGCTGCACTTTTTGTTAAGATGGGGAACAAGCAAATTGCAATGATGGAGGGAGGGCACACATATTGTGAAACAGTCACACAGGCTATGCAAGAAAATCACAGGAAAGCTAACTCCCACTTTGTTCATAATTTTACGCGAGCAAATCAATCTTTTCTGGTTGAAGAGTTAGTTGATCCACAAGAGGGTGTTTCTGCAATGAAGTACAAAGTCAAGCTTAGTGACATGTGGTGTGATTGTGGAAAGTTTCAAGCACAAAGGTTCCCTTGTTCACATGTAGTTGCTGCTTGTGCACATGTCCATGTAGATTGCATGCAATATGTGGACAAAGTCTATAGACTGGAAACTATATTGAATGTTTATAGACATGAGTTCGAAGCTGTTGGAAATGAAGGTTGCTGGCCTCAATATGATGGTCCAGAAGTGTGTCCCAATCAAGAAATGCGGAGAAATCCACATGGTCGGCCAAAATCAAGTCGTATTCGTAATGAAATGGACCTCAGGGAGAAAGGCCAACCAAAAAGTTGTGGATTATGCAGAAATGAAGGTCATAACCGTCGAAATTGTCCGCATCGATCTGGCACATTTGGGGAGACTTCGCATCAACAATAAATGAATTACATGTTTTCATAAACTGTAATATTTACATATTTTGCCATTAAGGAAAAATGTTATGCAAGTTTTTGTCAACTTATCATGTAATTTGGATTATTATTTTATTTAAAATGAAAAAAAATTATAAAAATATAACTCAATTATATTTTTCTTTACAATTTTATAAATTAAATAACAACATTAGGATTTTAGTTACACATGCTGAATAAAAAAATAAAATATAACAATTAATTTTCCAACAAATTTAAAATAAATAACATGAAACGCAAAACATATAAATTTATATATTAGAAATTTAAAACACATTATTCTCGTTATATTGATAAAAGTACATTTATTCTAATTATTGTGTGGTGTAGAGCAATAGTGTCGAGCTCTTCTAGTGCGTGGTGGTTGCACCCATCGTTCAACCTCGTCAGTGGCACGTATTTGCGGTCGACCACGACCTCCTGCTATAACCGCCACTGGTTTCGGTTGTATGTCATCAGTCATTTCTTCCGTATCAAAAATTTGAAACCCATTGCTGGATGAGCCAACACCTATTTCACCCATAACGAGAACCTGACTACTAGATGGACCCATAAATGATGTACCATCAAATGCTGACGAAGGGGTTTCAAACTGATACATTGATGTTAGATATGCTGAACTTGGACTTAGGATGGGGAGTTGGTCATCTAACCTCGTTCTTGGCGGTGATGGTCGGTAACACTCATCAACGTCATATCCGGGGTGACTTACGGAATAACGATGACTGGATGGTACTCCATGATCCCGTTCAGGTTCAGGATGATTAAATGACATCCTCGTTGCTGTGAACTTCGATGAGGTCGGTTGACGCGTTCGCCCACGTTGTCGGCGAGGTCTAGGAGCATCCATATCCTGTGTAGGAGGGACTGGAGCTGAAGTTTGTCCGGTAAATGACATACTCCTAACATCCTCATACATCGACGGTGGACAAACGAAAGGTCGACCTTCATTTTTATACCATCCTATGTAATCATCAGATGGGTTGAAATTATTACCAACAATCGGGTAACCTGTCGGAATTCGTTGAAAACGTATATTCCACCAATGGATCCAATGTTCATGCTTCGCAGGCCAGAATTCCTCATGACGACCACGCATGTCGATCTTGTGAAGCTTATCAAGGTTCACCGGGGCTGCAGGAATTGGTTGTTGCATCCCAAATTGTCGCAACACCCTGTCAGTTTGGTGCCACTCTACATATGAAAAGCATATCAATGCTGTATTTGCTTTCCATATATTACAATTATTGTAGGCATCCGAGGCATGCCATAATTTCACTTGAGGAATATGGCATCCACAGAAACTGCGAATAATTATTACAAATTATTAGTTTCATATGGATTAAATAAAAAAAAAAACTTGAATGTAACAATCGAAATATTTACCTTATCATATCCTACTCGACCTAGTCGTACTCTTATACTTGCAAGGTCGCTCGAAGTCTCTGTAAAATCTCTACTCCTACTCCTACTCCACCTGTTAAAATGCATATAATATCTTAATGACCTATAAAAATACAAGTTCGTACAAAATTAATAAAATAGTAAAGAATTTTACCTGCTTGCAAGGGGGTTTACAGCCGAAATATCCACGCGCGGAGCAAGAAATGGTAGCCGATACCAAGACCATGATTGTAGAAGCACTAAACATCCACTTATGTCATGGCTTTTTGGAACTGTAGCCCGGTAAAGTTCTCTATACAAAAACGCAAAACACGCAGAACCCCAACTATAATTTGTCGCATGCTCTAAATCATATAGTAATGGAAGATACATTAAATGTACCCAACTGCTCGATTTGTCAGGCATCAGTAATCCTCCAATCAAACGTAAAATATATGCTCTAGCAACATATTGTATCTGTTGTTCAGTTGCGTGTAATGGAAGATTTTGAACGGTTTCAACCAATTTAGTCTCACCGTTGAGCCAGATACATACTCATCTGGAGGTACCGAGCCCAATAGATTTTGACACACTTCATTCCAATCTAGCAAGCTTCCGTCTGTAACTGCATCGCCATGGACCGGAAGTCCAAGTTGCAGCGCAACATCTTCTAGAGTTACCGTGCATTCACCAAATGGAAAATGAAAAATGTGCGTCTCGGGTCTCCATCGTTCGATCAACGCACTGATTAAGTCGGGTTGTATCAAAAATCGTCGAATTTGAGTTGCGTGATAAAATCCGGCTCTTCTTAAGTGGTCGATAATAGATGGATACGGGTCCTCCAATGTAAATTTCCTCGAACGTAACACGCGACGAGTTTCCTGTTATAATAATAAAATTAATATATTATAAAACTATAACAATTAAAAATTAATAAATAAAACTCTAAAACTATAAAATAACAAAACAATAATAATAAAAAATTTAATTTTTTTTATATAATTATTAAATAATTAAATTATATAATAAATAAATAACTATAAAATTAAAAGACAATAATAAATTACAAAATTATAAAACAATAATAATATAAAATAATATAATATAAAAATAAAAATTATATAAAACTATAAAATGAAAAAAAAAATTAAACAATTATAAAACTATAATAATACAAAATAATATAATATAAAATTTATAATTATATAAAACTATAAAATGAAAAAACAGTAATAATTACAAAATTATTATTGTATATAATAATAAAAAAACCATTATAATATAAAAATTAAAATTATATAAAACTATAAAATGAAAAAAAACAAAAATAATTAACAAATTAAATAACTATAATAATAAAAAATTAAACAATATAAAAATTAAATAATTATATAACTATGAAATCAAAAATCAATACTAATTAATAAATGATAAAACTATAATAAGCACTATAACATTAAAAATATAAAAATTATAAAACAATAAAACTATAAATTTACAAAATTCTAATCAATAAAAAATAACTAAAAATTGATAATATAATACAAATAATATTATAAAAATTTACTTACCTCTTTAAATATAACCTCCGATATGTGATTTTCTTGCAATTTCAATAGTGATGATGAAGTAATTTTTAAATATTGTAGAAGCACTAAAAAAAATATTGTTGTAGAAAATAATTTTGTTGGTAGAAAGAAATTTAATTGTAGAAAGAAGAATGGAAAATAAAGTGGTATTTATAGAAGAGTGGTGTGTGGGGGGGGGAGGGGATGGATTTGAAGGCAACGGTCATTTAACCGTTGCCTTCAAAAAAATTTGAATTTTTTTTTTAATTTTATCTACTACAAATCAATTAAAAAATTTAAAAAAAAAATTCATAAATTTTAAATAAAAAATATACCTTTGGGATTTTTTTTTAAATTATAAAAAAAATATTTTTAATTTAATTTATAATTTTTAAAATTAAAATACAAAATTTAAAAATAAAATTACAAATTTTTTTAATTTAAGTAAAATATATATATATTGTATCAAGGGAAATCGCCACCCCCCATGGCGATTTCCCTTGATTAATTTTGCAAAATTTGCAAAAAATACCAAGGAAATCGCCATGGGGGGTGGCGATTTCCCTTGGTGTTTTTTGCCAAAATTCAAATTTTTACACTGGGAAATCGCCATGGGGGATGGCGATTTCCCAGCTAGAAAAAAAAATGAATTTTGAGAATTAATCCGAAAACAACGGTATTTTGGTATTTTTTTTGGCTATATTTGAATAAAAAAACCGATTTTTTAGGAGGAAAAGTTACTTGAATAATAATGGGTAGTTTATCTAAAAGTTGAATAGTTTATTTGAGTAAGTTTTCTTTTTTAAAAAAGTAAGTTTTTTAAAAATTAATAATTTTTTATATATAAAAATATTAAAAAATATTTATTTTTATTTATTTTTATTTTATTTTTTAATTTTATTGATATATTTGAATTGATGTCACTAAGAGCAAGTCAATCATTTTCATTATATATAGTATTAGTATAAATAGATATTAGTATTAAATAATTTAGTTGAAGTATATTACTGGAATAATAAAGTATTGAAATTAGGGTTTCTCCATAACAGTCTTCATTTCTTTTTGATTAGAGCTGCTCATGGCCCGGCCGCGGTCCGATTTTTTTTATTTTCTCTACCCAGGCCCGGCCCTGGGTCGGCTCGGCCCGCCCGTTTAGACCCGAAACACTGTTCATTGGAATAAAAAAATAATTTTTTAATTTTTTTTATAATTAAAATTAAATAAAATAATATTATTATAATAAAAATTACTGTTCCGGACCGGACCGCTCCGAAACACAAAATATCTTGCCCAAACCCGGCCCAATACGGGCCAGGCGGACCGGGCGGGCTGCCCGGCCCGTGAGCAGGTCTATCTGTGATCAACCTCATCTCATTTCTCCCAATGTTTCTCTCCTAAGTATTCGATCCAATTAAAATTAAATTCCAAATTTGATTGTATTTTTTTTAATAATTAATATTAATTATTATTATTGTTCGATGTAAGAATGCCCGCGACGGATTATCAAGGAAGTTCGGCACCGTTGTCAAATATCGGGCGTTCTTTATTATCCCCGAGGAGAGATCAGGTCCACGCGATGGAATCGCCGAACGATAGATCGGCCTCGCACGAGCTGGAGTCGTTTCAAAGGCAAGTAGCTGACAGATTTCACGATTTATCCTCTGTTCCTTCCGATGAATTGCTTTCTCTTCCGTGGGTTCGGAAACTGCTCGACATTTTCCTTTGTTGTCAAGAGGAATTTCGGGTCATCCTTTTTAACAACAAAGCTCAAGTGATGAAACCTCCCATGGACCGTTTGATTGCCGATTTTTACGAGCGTACTGTTAAGGCGCTTGATGTTTGTAATGCGATTCGCGACGGAATTGAACAGATCAGGCAATGGAAGAAGCTTCTAGAAATCGTGCTTTGCGCTTTGGGTGATTGTAATGTTAATAATAATACGAATAATAATGCCAATAATAATTGTTATCAGAGAACCCTAGGAGAAGGGCAATTTCGTCGCGCGAAAAAGGCCTTGATAGATTTAGCAATTGGGATGCTTGATGATAAAGATTCCGGTCAAACTTTGGCTCATAGGAATCGTTCCTTTGGAAGAAACAATAATAGCAGCAGTCACTCCAAGGATCATCACCTTCGTTCTTTGGGGCATTTCAGGTCGTTGTCTTGGAGCGTTTCAAGGTCTTGGTCTGCTTCTAGGCAGCTCCAGGCAATTGGGAACAACCTGGCTGTGCCACGAGGGAATGAGGTTGTGGCTACCAATGGACTTACAATGCCTGTTTACACAATGGGTTGTGTTTTGTTGTTTGTAATGTGGGCTTTGGTGGCTGCAATTCCTTGCCAGGATCGTGGTTTGCAAGTTCATTTTTATGTGCCCAGGCAGTTTTCATGGGCGGCTCCAATACTTTCGTTGCACGAGAGGATTATGGAGGAGTCAAAGAAGAGGGATAGGAAAAATGCTTGTGGGTTGTTGAGGGAGATTTATCATATGGAGAAGTGTTCGCGGTTGTTGGATGAACTTGCTGATTCTGTACAGTTTCCGTTGAGTGAGGAGAAGGAAGGGGAGGTTAGGCAGAGAGTGAAGGAATTGGGGCAGGTTTGTGATGCAATGAAGGAAGGTTTAGAGCCGCTGGAAAGGCAGGTTAGGGAGGTGTTTCATAGGATTGTTCATAGCCGAACTGAAGGGCTTGGCTCTTTGGGAAGGGGACACAATCCTGAGTAAAATTGTCTGTTGTTGGGTTCGGTGATTTAAATTGTAAGTGTCAAATGTGCAACTTGCAATTTTGTTTTGATTTTGGCTTCGAGGGAACTCGAGGATCATGAAGAAGGAGAAGAGAAAATGAAGATGGAGAGGAAATGTGAAGAAGGATTTGAGGCATGTACCACAAAAATAAAAAAGGGTAAGGAGGAAAAACAAAAAATATTTTCTTGTATTTATGACCATATATCAGTGTAAAGGAAGTAGGATATGGAGTTGGACCTTTGGTCTTGTTGCTGATGTCCAGCTTTGTGTTGTTATTATATAATCAAATTTCTGAGTAAATTTGCATCTTGGTTCTGTAGTTGATTTTGTGTTCAAAATTTTGTCTACTTGTCAGTGGTATATACTTTTTTTGGTCTTTGTTAATATTTTGCATATTAGGTGCAATAATAAGATGATTAATAGTGAATGAGAGAGCTCATTTTGTTGCTAAGCTTTTTGGACAAAGTTGTAGCCAGATGAAATGCAAAAAATTTATATGATGGTTTCTTGGATGAAGAAACCATCTATTTGCTCTGTTGGGCTTATAACTAGGTCTAAGGAAATCTCACCTGTACCAGCAAAAGTAAAGTACTGGGTAGAAGAGAACACTGATAGATTTGTTGTTGCTGGTATTTTCTTTTCGGTTATTCACAAAGTGTTTGCAAGTATCTGTATAAATGATTTCATTCTCATATCTTGCACTTTCACTCCTAATGAGTTGCAGTGCTAAAACAGAAATTATCATTTCCAGTTTGCTTCTGTAGAAGGGGTATATGATTATTGAGCAAATTGTGGCATTTCTTCTTGATTGAGGTCCTTGGCCTTTTGATTTTATGATAGATTTTTGTCACTTGTTTTTTCAAAGAAAAAACTTGGTCAAGCTGTTATATCATGCAAATCATACCAAGAAGCTCTGTGCTTTACCCTGCCCTTGTCTTGTGTGCTTCCAAAGCCAGTCTACCGATTCCCAGCTTGCTGCGAGAGGGAAGATAATGAAGATATTAAGGTAATTGATCCCATTAAAATTCATGTTCTTGTGCAATGGAGCTGAGCATGGCTTTCTATTTTGAACCTTTGCTGGAATGCCCCACTGTTCTGGTGGATTTCTTAAGGGTATTAATTTTCCCTACGTGCATTATGCTAGTCAAGAAAGCATTGAAGGGATAAGAGATCTGGATTGACATCAAGGCTGTGTACATTAGATGAAGTGTTGTTCCTTTTTATTTTTTTAATATTGAGGATTAATTATGCTACTGTCTTGTGTTCAATATGATTGCTTTACTTCAATGTAGACTTATGTTGCTCCGACTCTTCATTTTTCTTGAAGTACTCGTGTTCGACACCAATATCCGATGCATATCTGGACATGGGTATGGAGATATGACCCTCCAAGGACCCTCCAAATATATGTAAAAATTTAGAAAAAATTGAACATACCCGTAGCGGACACATATCCGTATCCGACACTTACATCCGAGTCCAAATAACATAGGTGTGGACTTCCTGTGCCCACTATACCACAAAGTTTCTTGCTGCATAATTCAGCGTAGCAATCCCACCCCTTAATATTTTCACCTTAATGCAGTTTGGAGTAACTTTTACTCTGCCTGCGGTTTTGTTGCCCTTGTCTGGCGAGAGTTGCAGGACATTTACTCTCTCTCTCTCTCTGCAAGCAGAATTTTATTGTTCTTGCAGGTAATTGCTAAAAGCAGATAGGTTCTGTCATCACCGTTTTAAGAGAAGATGTGGCAATGACCAGCTTCAATGAAGGAAGAGACTGTTTTATTTGTGGATGTGGATTAACCAGGTATGTTATGGATGTTGAAGCCACTTTTAAACTCAGCGAGTAATGCAACATGTTAGAATGCATAAATAGGGTTGTTTAATGCACTAGTCTTTTCCTTAAAATCAGAAAATCAGCATATTGGGTCCATTGGCTAACTTCCCATGATAATAAAATACAAAATTCTCTTTAGTTGGACTCTTGCACTTCAACATGTAAATGGTTTCTAGCTAAATTAACAGCCACAAATATCTCTCAGCTCATAAATCAAACTGTTGTGACTTGTTTATGGTCAGTCTATGCATTCTGAGAGAGCTTGTAATTCCATAAATGTGTTTTCTCCTGATAAGTTACCTCGATATGCTTGTGAAAGTTGGAAAAGGGTGGCAATGCCAATGATTGCTTTGACTATGTCGATCAATGTTATTATTGTTGACTAATTACTCACAGCATTTAGCTTTACTCATGCTTTCTGGCTGCTAATTAATGTGACTAGGCAAGTCATAATTGCTGTATCAAGTAGTCATGATAATTGATTTTTAATGTTCGATTGTATGATTCAGACCAGTGTTGTCAAGGCGTGCGCCTAGGCGCGCCTACGCCTTGCGCCTTAGCATTTGATAACAAAAGCGCCTCAGGCCTTTTCGGACGAGGCGCATTTGATCAGGCGCACGCCTGGTGTGCCTAGGCACACTTTTTTGTAAGGCGATAAGCGTAAAAAAAGCCCGCCTGATTGAAGTTCTCTTTAATTTCTTTTATTTTAACTTTTTTCATTAGATGTTCATAGTATCAAACTCTCTACTTCTCAATATTTAAGTATTCAACAACAGACATGAGACCAAAAGAAAATCATGCATATTGGGCAACAATAAAAAAATGCATGTTTTGTAGATAAACTGGACCAATCTTTAGAGTTTATTATCATAATTATATATCTTAAGCTTATTATATATATATATATATATATATATATATATATATATATATAAACACATATACGTATTGCGCCTTACTTCACTCAAGCGAGCGCTTTTTTTGCGCCTTGCGCCTAAGGCAATATAAGGGTTCTAGCGCCTAGAATGCGTCTTGCGCCCTTGACAACATTGATTCAGACATCAATTCCCCATATTCTCTCTCATAACAATAGCCTCTATTTCTATTGTTGAAGGAAACCTTAGGGCTCGCTCCCTCTGCCCCATTTCTTCATATAGCAGCAATGACATGGTTGGTTGAATATAACCTCTCCAGACTCCAATGAAAGCGAATTTAAAACTAGTTTAGCATTGTTGTTAGAAAAAAAATTGGGTTGGGAAAAAGTTTGAATTGAAAAAATTATGTTAAAAAGTATGGTGAAAAAAATACGGTTTAAGAATTTTTAAATCTTTGGTATTACTGTGAAAAAGTGTCATGAGAAATTAAAATGTCAAAAAAGATATGTTTAAGATAGTAAAAGTTTAGAGAAGGATAATAAAGTTATATTATCCAAAAATCAACTTTCAAATTGCAAAAATTTTATTTTCTTGGCTTTTTTATTTGAATTATTAAATCATGATTTTAACTGTAAAAGTTAAAAAAATTTACTTATTTAGCATTGAAATTACAATGAAACACAATTTTTAACCTAAGTATTACTAAACGTAATCTTAACCTTTTGCTAGCTGCAAAAGGATTGGAGAGACTGCCAGAACAATTGGTTCTTACAACCAAGGTTAAAAAATCCGGACCGGAGGTTGAACTGGTCAGACTTTTGGTTCTCGATCTAATCGGTTGTATCGATCGGTTTGATAGTTTTTTTTTTTTAATACTGAAAGACTAAGTTTAATATTAAATAAATATTAAGTATAGTTAATAATTAACAAAAATATGCATTTGGTTTAATGGTATGTGATAACTCTAGAAAGTGTAGTTATTTTGTCACTTTTTATGCTTTTGAATCGGTTAAGTTCTTGAGGATTTTATTAGGATTTGATTAGTTTTAGATTTTTATATTTATTTTAATTATCCATTTTATGTTTAAAATAAGTTATTTAGTTGTTATTTATGTGTTTTTATAGGTCCAAGGTGATCTGTAGCTTCGAGGTGCAAAATGACAAAATTCGGTGCATTCTAATGAGCAGGCAGATTCGACATCTGGAGCTTCTTTCAAGAAAAACTCGGTCTTAAAGACTTCAAATGAGAAAACTCTCTTTTTGACTTTTGAAGCTGATTTCCATACCTTTCCAACGGTGTAAGGTGCGTCAAAATCAGACAAGATTTACCCAGTCAAAACAGCTGCTGAAGTTCGAGAAGGCGACAAAAACGTAAAAAAAGCCTAATTTTTACCTGGTTGCTTGGGAACGAAGTTTGGGACTCCAGGAGGCCTTGGACACTTTAAATAGGACTCTTTTAGATCAGAATAAAGGGGATTGGACATCTAGAAATCTAATTCTCTCTCAAGAAAGCCACCATCAACTTCTTACAAGAAGATTGGAAGCTTGAAAATTGAAGACTCAAGAATTTACAACTCTTAGTTTCTTCTTTTCTCTTTTCTTTTCTTTATTTTTCTTGTGTAGTTGATGATGGTGAAACTATTTTATTATTTGTTTTCATTAATTATCATGAACTAAATCTCTTTTACTAGAATTTCAATGGAACTCAATATATAGTTTGAATTTACTTTCTCTCTCTAGCTTGATTTAATGGTTTATTGAGTTGTTTGTTCATTTTTGTTCTTAATGCTTCTAGTTGATTGATCACTAATTAGATTAATTTGTTAAGCTAAATACGACTTAGAAAAGGGAGTTTAGTGTTAGACATGGATTGAATGACACATGTTTCATATTCATTTATTAGGATGAATTGATCTGTAGGTAGGGCAGGAATACAGTTACTTGTCATGTCTAACTATTGTTAGAGTCTAAGCTTAATGAGTTCTTCTTTAATTCAATTATCATAGGAATATAGTTAATTGGTTAAGAAAGATATTTTTATGAGACCATCGGAAAGTCCTTATAAATAAGATAGAACTCTAGATTAACAACTCAGAATCATTAATCAAGTGAAGAGGTAGAGAGAGATTCAAGCAAAGTGTTGACGGAAGTTGTAATCCTAGGCTTTCAAAGATAATTGAATTCACTCTTTTTAATTTACTTGCTTTTAATTTAGTTTTTGATTATCATCTTTACATAGTTGTTTAGATAAGATTGAGTTTGTTAATTTTAGTACTTAACGATTTTACTAACAATTCCTCGTGGGTTCGACACTTTACTTTTCATTAAATTACTTGTTACGATACGTGCACTTGCGTGGTGTAAATCCGACAACAAGTTTTTGGAGCCGTTGTCGGGAAATTGTCTATTATTTTTGTTAATATTAATACCAAGCAACTTTAGTCTTAATTTAAACTTTATTTTTCTTTATTTTCAGGTTTTGTTGATTTGGATGCATTATGTGAAATTATAAACGGGATGCAATCAATGCCTTATCTGCACAAGTGGCTGCACTTAATAAGAAGTTTGACACTTTGTGTGTATCTTCTGTCCAAAGCCCGTTTGTAATTTGTGAACTCTATGGGGGTGGACATCATAGTGATTGGTGTCCAACCTATGTTGAATCAACGCAGTATGTTGGAAACTAAAATATGCATCAAAATAATTTTTATTCCAATGACTACAATCCAGGTTGGGGAGATCACCAAAATTCTTCTGGGAACAACAATCAATGGTCCTCCTATTCAGAAAATCAAGCATATCCTCATGGGTTTCCACCATATGTTCAAGCACCGGCTCCAGAAAACAAGCGATCATTGGAAGAGGTGTTCATGCATTACATGGCAAGCATCGATGCTATACTTCAGAATCAAGTCCAAGCACCTCTCCCAGAAAAGAAGCCATCGATATTGGAAGAGATGATCATGCACTACATGGCGGAACAGGAAGCTATCAATCCGAGTCAAGCAGCGACAATTAGGAATCTTGAAACACAAATAAGCCAGCTTGTTAATGCCATTAACAACCAACTTCAAGAAACTCTTCCAAGTGATACTGAATTTAATCCTATGAGCGAAGAACAAAAGCATTGTAACGCCAACACACTTGGGATTGAACAAGAGATAGATAAGGATAGCGAAGAGTCTGAATTGCCAACCGGGCTTATTGAAGAAGAAAAAATAGGTGAAAAAAGAAGTTGAAAAAGTTCAAGAAGAATGGATCCAGTGTGACCCACCACCACAGCCTACTCCCCAATGCATCCAACAGTCAAAGCTAATCGATGAGATAGATAGTGCTAACAACGAGGAATTCATAGAGATTTATCTCATTGATTCACTTAAGGCATTAATAAATTCTGCCATTGAAAGAGATGAATTTCGCTTTCAAGCCTGCAAGAAAGCGAAATTGTTTAAAGAAAGAATAGCCAAATGGCATGAATCAAAAATCATCAAGTGGTTGGATACAAGATGATGAACAATGAGATAGTTAAGCTGATGACTATAAATCAAACGCTTCTTGGGAGGCAACCTAAGTTCTAAACTTTTTAATTTTTCTTTTATTTTAATTTTTAGAGTAATTCTATTATTATTAATTTATTTTTACTTTGTTTTCTTTTGTAATGACTACTCACTCAACTTGGACAAGCATGATAAAGTCTAAGAAAACTAAAGCTTCTCCTACGTTGCTTTCATCGATAGGGGAGTTTTCTTGTTCTTACTTTTTTCATTTCTAAACAATGAGGACAATGTTTGTTTTAAGTTTGGGGGTGTGTGTTTAGATTTATTTTAGTTTGTGTGATTGTTTAATTTTATTATTAGGAGTCTATAAAAAAAATCTTGAGATATTTAGCACTTGGTATGATGAAATCCTTATCCAATGATGAATTTTAGTTATTGATTTATCTTGATTCTTGGGAAAACATTAGCATGAGAAGAATTTGTGTTAAATTCTTTTGTTAGTTTCATGTTAGGATGTGATTTTCACAATTTGAGCACTTAATCTCTTACTTAGATTTGCATTGCTTATTTAAAGACTGATTATGTTGATGTGAATTGCAATTATGTCAAGAAGCCTAGAATTTGTTTGATTCTCTCTCAAGGAGAAATCCTAGACAACACTAAGTTGAGAAAGTGATTTAGGTCATCTTTGGATCGTTTGAGTCTTTCAAGCCTACCTATGCATATATGAATATCCTTAGTCTATCTCTTTGTGCCTATTGATATATCTATTTTCTTTGATTGCCACATCTTTTAGCCTAGCCAAATGTGAAAAACAATGATTAACCTTCACTACATAGGCATGTGATGATATTATAGGAAAAAACTATGAGCCATGTCGAATTTGGGTGAAATGGTGATGTGAAATTTCTCTAAAAAAAAAAAAGTTATGATTCTTCGAAAACGAAGAATAGAAAGAAAAAAAAAAGTGAATAAATTGGTGAAGCAAAAAGGAAGTGTATTCAAAGAAGAAAGTATGTGATTTGAGGAAAAGATTATGGCTTTCAAAAATCCTGGAAGAAGAAAATGTAAAGTGTCTATGGGTAAATTTAAACCGAAATATATTTTTATCCTACCTTGACCCTAGCCTTACATTACAAGCTTAATAAAGACCTACTTGATCCTTGACAAAGTGTTAGTCTACATTAGTGGAGAGAGAGATGAAAAGCAAACATATGAGAATCTAGTACTAATTAGTATTTTGCATTGGTATAAACTTATTTAGATTGCATGTGATGATTTGCAAAGAGATTATTCACACACACAATGAAAATCCATTCAAGCATGAAGTTCACGATTGAATTGAATCATAGATTTTGATTATGTTTATATTCTACTTTGAATCAGGATTTGGAGTTAACTTTTGAGGAAAATTAAAGAAATCATTTTTTGAATGCATTTATCTTGAGTTGTGTTTTGAGTCAATTTATTTATTTAGTTAGTGTGTTTTGTTTTGTTTTGCTCAAGGACTAGTAAAATATTAAGCTTGGGGGTGTGATAACTCTTGAAAATATAGTTATTTTGTCACTTTTTATGCTTTTGAATCGGTTAAGTTCTTGAGGATTTTATTAGGATTTGATTAGTTTCAAATATTTTAATATTTATTTTAATTATCCATTTTATGTTTAAAATAAGTTATTTAGTTGTTATTTATGTGTTTTTATAGGTCTAAGGTGATCTGGAGTTTCGAGGTGCAAAACGATAAAAATCGATGCATTCCAATGAGCAGGCAACAATGGGCCTAAGATTATAGGTTGAATTATTGACTTGACTATGATATTCAACTGGGAACTTAAAAGGTCTGATGACTTTGATCAATTAGCTAATTGCAAAAACAACAATATGTTGGTATATGCCCTAGAGCCAATCAGATTGGACATGGAAATACAGTTGATAAAGCAAACCAATCATTATTCCTTAGTGATACAAGGTTTTTCTTCATGTTAGTGCACTAATGAAAGTTATTCAAGTTCTAATTAGATGAAGTCCATGGTGTTGGGATTTGGATCATGCTCAAAATAGAGATCATGTAAAATTTAATCTAAATTAAATTAAACAAAGCAGCGGAATTAAACTCAATAACAAAGAAAGTCCGAATCCCTCCATGGATCTGCTTGTGAATTCAAAAACGATCATCATGTCAAAAACAAATAACAGGCCACTCTCATACCTCAGATCTTGAGATTGCCAAAATCTCAAGTCAGATCGTAGGTACTCTTGTTCTTGTACACCAAGCTCGGTTGTTGCAAACCAAAGCCGTTCAAATGTCCGGCCTTTAACAGTAATCCACATAGGCAACTCGAAAACCTTCACAAGGTTGAGATTGTGTTCTTCCAAAGACAATGCTAGTTGTCTAGGTTGTGAGAAACCTTCCTCCTTAATTCTCTAGTCAGTCGATTCGGAAGATAGCAAGAAGAATCGAATTCTTCCTCTTCTTCACCTATGCGGCCGAACACCAGTCAGAGAGAGTGAGAGACGCGCGGCGACTTGCAGGGTTATGGAGAGCGGCAAAACAATAGACTTATATAACTAGGTTTAGTGTATGCCAACTATTGGACTAATTGCACTTAAACCCCTGTATATTATTAAATATTCATAACAAGTCCTTTGTACTTAATGAATATTTAATCTAGCCCAATCTCATTTTAATTCCATTAATCACCTTTTGTGTGTGACGTATTAGGCCCCCAACATGTTGGCAATGAATATAAATTAAATTCACTTAAGAATTTCCAATTTATATTTATAGATCATGAGCGACATCTTGCAATGCATTATGACCACCCAAATGCCGAGAGAGTCAACAAGGTTTAACAAGCCTTTCGTGTACAACATATCTGTGTAATTCGATCCCTTCATCAAATATCCCGAAACAAGAAAGAGCATGGTTCAGTGTCTACTCTTTGACTTATTCCATATTACTCCTATAGCTTTAATATTAACTCCTCAAATATTGCCTTGACCAAGGACTTCCACGAGTTAATATAAGCCAGGAACATGTGAGATATGTCCCCTCATATCACTTGGGGTGATGAATCCTCTTTGGACCACTCATCCATCTTCGTATGCTTTATGTCATACCCAATAACACCCTACCATGAGCATCCCTTCTTGGGACCCGTTTGTGATGAAATCTAAGTATGACAATTCACATACAAGATGACCTGGTGTCACAAGTCAAAGGATTACTTACACTATTGACATATGAAAGTATTTCCATAGAAACTTGTGCGAAATACCAAATGGAACTCTCATAGCGGGTCATGTTCAGTGAACTTGTTCAACCAACAAGCACCCATATGTTATCCCCAAGTATCACAATACTTCAACCTATGAGATCGGTTGCATGCATTGTGTATGGAGGCTTAACATATGCCAGTCTTTGAGCATTGTCAATGCCCTATCTTGACAATACAATGACCAAGAACAGTTTTAGAAACACAGTTTTGATGCATAAGGATCCTCATAATTGTAACTCCTTACAATTCATTTGCAAGGCCATTGTGTTTCATGGGCTTTATCTTCGCAAGTTATTTATAACAAATTATAACAAAACTTATGGATACAGAAATACCTCTATTATAATTAAAAACTATAATGTGCAATACATGAAATAATCAAAATAGTGTCTTACAAGCCTAACTAGATTGGCTTGCAGGGCTTACACCAACAATCTCCCACTAGCACTAAAGCCAATCGCCCATGTGCCTAAGCCCATGCCCTTCCATGTGACGATTGTGTTTCTGCTAGGACAGAACCTTAGTGAAAGGATTAGCAATATTATTTTATGTGGGTACCCTTTCCATACTTATATCACCTCTTTGAACTATATCTAGAATCAAGTGATATTGCCGCAATACATGTTTGGATTTATGATGAGACCTTTGTTTCTTAGCATGTGCTGTGGCTTCATTGTTATCACAGTAAAGTGGTACTAAATCAACAATGCTAGGAACCACACCAAGTTTAGTGATGAACTTCTTAATCCAAACCGCCTCCTTCGTTGCCTCACACGCGGAGATGTATTCAGCTTCTGTTGTCTGCAGTTGTAGTCTGTTTGGAACTTTTCCAACTGACTCTATCTCCATTTAAGGTGAATACGTAACCGCCCTACGATTTACTATCATCCTTATCAGTTTGGAATTCAGCATCTTTATAACCCCTAATTTGGAGTTCAGCCCTTCCATAGACCAATAAAATATCATTAGTTCTTCTCAAGTACTTGAGGATATTCTTCACAACAGTCCAGTGACTTTCACCAGGATTGCTTCAATATCTGTTCATGACACTCAGAGCGTACAGTACATCTGGTCTTGTTCACAACATGCCATACATGATAGATCCAATTGCCGAAGCATACGGGAACTTATCCATTAGTGTCCTTTCTTCAATTGTTTTAGGACACATCTCTTTCGAAAGATGTACACCATGTAATATAGGCAAGTTACCTCTTTTGGAGATATCCATGCTAAACCTCTTTAGCACCTTGTCTATGTAAATGGATTGGGACAATCTAAGCAGCTTTTTCGATCTATCTCTATAGATCTTAATTCCCAGAATATATGCTGCTTCTCCCAAATCTTTCATGGAGAATTGTTTGGAAAGCCAGACTTTGGTCGTCTGAAGCATAGGTACATCGTTTCCTATGAGCAATATATCGTCAACATATAGCACTAGAAATAGAACTGCATTTTCGTTTACCTTCTTGTAAACACATGGTTCATCAGGATTCTTAATGAAACCAAATTCTCTAATTGTTTCGTCAAACCTAATGTTCCAACTTCGAGATGCTTGCTTTAGTCCATAAATGGACTTTTGCAGCTTGCATACCTTATTAGAAGTGGCCTTGGATGAAAAACCTTCAGGTTGTGTCATATACACTTCCTCTTGCAAATTCCCGTTAAGGAATGTAGTTTTTACATCCATCTGCCATATTTCATAATCATGGTATGTAACAAAAGCGATCATAATCCTAATGGATTTAACCATGTCAACTGGTGAAAATGTTTCTTCAAAATCAATGCCTTCAACTTGATTATAACCTTTTGCTACCAATCTGGCCTTATACGTTTGTATGTTGCCATCCATGTCTATCTTTATCTTAAAGACCCATTTACACCCTATGGGTTTTATCCCTTCAGGTGGATCAACTAAAGTCTAAACTTGGTTGACTTCCATGGCATCCATTTTAGATTTCATGGCTTCAAGCCATTTTTTGGAATTGATGTCAGACATCGCTTCCTTATATGTAGTAGGTTCATTATCAATGGGCAAACCATCCCTTTCTAAAAGAAATCCATATCTTATTGGTGTTTGCCTCACCCTACTATACCTACGAAGTATTTGTGTTTCTTGAGCATCAGTTTGAGCATCTAATGCTTCAACCAATGGCTCAAGTTCCAAGGGAATGTCAGTTTGTGGTTCTTGAACTTCCTCGAGTTTTACCTTACTCCCTCTGAATCCTTCTAGTAGTAACTCTTTCTCTAGAAAAGCAGCATGTTTTGATACAAACACCTTTTCATTGGTAGGATTGTAAAAGTAATATCCAACAGTCTCTTTAGGATATCCCACAAACTTACATTTTTCTGATCTAACTCCCAGCTTATCAGAAGGTACACGCTTCACATAAGCAGTGCATCCCCAAATCTTTAGATAAGATAAACATGGCTTCTTGCCATTCCATATCTCATATGGTACCTTATCTACTGACTTGCTTGGAACCCCCTATTTAGAAGGTAAGCTTTAGTTTCTAAGGCATATCCCCAAAAGGATATCGGAAGGTCAGCCTTAGACATCATGGACCGAACCATGTCCAACAAGGTTCGATTTCTCCTCTCAGAGACTCCGTTATGTTGAGGAGTTCCTGGTGGAGTCCATTGCGACAGAATTCCATTTTCCGTCAAATGATCCAAGAAATCTTGAGTTAAATATTCTCCTCCTTGATCAGATCTAAGAGCCAGAATATTTTTACCAATTTGTTTCTCTATTTAAGCCCTGAACTCTTTGAACTTTTCAAAAGCTTCAGACTTGTACCTCATCAGGTACACATAACCAAATCTTGAATGATCATCAATAAAGGTTATGAAGTATGAGTAACCACCTCTAGCAGCTATGTTCAGTGACCCACATACATCTTAATGTATTAAGCCTAATAAAACACCAGCTCTTTCACCCTTTTCTGTAAAGGGAGTCTTGGTCATCTTACCAAGGAGACAACATTCGCATGTCCCATATGATTCATAATCAAAGGGTTCCAAATAGCCATGTTTATGCAATTTGGATATCCTTGTCTCATTGATATGACCAAGTCTACAGTGCCAGATGTAGGTCTTACTTGGATCATTCTTTCTTACTTTCTTGACATTTATATTGAACACTGGCATTTGTGGATCTAAAACATATAAACCATTATGTAATGTAGCCGATCCATATTGTATGTCTCTAAGAATGATAGAGCAACTATTGCTCTTCATTCTTATCTCAAAACCATCATTAATAGTGAGGTATGACACCAAAATGATGTTTCTAGACAATACTGGAACAAAGTAACACTTAGCTGTCGCAACCTAAAAAAATAACAAGTCTCATCGCAATACTTTATTATTCGTTAAGCGTGACATTAAAAAAATCGAGGAAAAGTAGACTTAATTCCTCTAGAAAATGATGGTTTTGAAAATGACCTTGAAAAAGACATGGAGTCGCCACCAATCTTTTTTAGCTAGGTGTGATCGGCCACCTATTAAAACCGGTATTATAAAATATTTTAAAAATTAATTAATACATTTTTAAAACCAATTTCAAGTCCGCGTTTTAAACTAGAGAAATCAAAGAAACAGGTTCGGGACTCGGTTACGTGCGGGAAAGGATTAGCACCCCCACAACGTCCGTATAAAACGGTACCTTATTAATAGTGTGTTATCTCAAGTCTCGGTAAAAAATCGGTTTTAAATTTAGTATTTCAAGTTAATTCCCAATTTAAAGAAAAATAATTCCATTTTTTAATTGAAAATGATCCGGAATTTATAAATTCAAAATTTTCCTATATTCCCCAACAAACGTGGCAAAATATAGAAATTTTTATTAGTTTTGGAAAACTTTTCGAATCATTCTCTTCTTTTGAAAGAAAGATATTCCTTTATTAAGGATAATTGATGATATTCCCTCCAGCAAACCTGGTAGAGAACTCATGAATTATTTTAACTCGGGAATATCTTTATTTTTGACCCATGCCTTCAATTTCCTTGGTTTCATCCAGATCTTTTTCAATTTTATGGTTTCACCCATGCCTTCAATTTCCTTGGTTTCATCCACATCTCTTTCAATTTTATGGTTTCACCCATGCCTTCAATTTCCTTGGTTTCATCCAGATCTCTTTCAATTTTATGGTTTCATCCATGCATTTCAATTTCCTTGGTTTCATCTAGATCTCTTTAACTTCTGGTTTCATCTAGATCCTTTAATCTCTGGTTCCATCCAGATCCTTTTCAAATTTCTGGTTCCATCCAGATCGTTTTCAATTTTTGGTTTCACCCATGCTTTTCAATTTCTGGTTTCATCCAGATCATTTTCAAATTTTTGGTTTCATCCATACTTTTCAATTTCTGGTTTCATCGAAATCTTTTTCAATTTTTGGTTTCATCCATACGGGTAAGGCCTACGGGCACCATTTTTAAGACCTCCGGACACAACTTTTTCTTGCAAATCGAATTCGTTTCCTTAAGACGGGTTGAGTCTTGATTAGTCAGGGAATTCAATTTAAGGACAAAATCTTCAATTTACTGCTTTCTCAAAAAAAAAAAAACTGAAAAAATGAAAGAAATGAAGAAATGAAAAATTGAAAAAACAAAAAAAGAAGAAGAAAAGAAAAAAGAAAAACCCTTTCCCATTTCCTTCACATGTGATTTCAATGCCCGTACAAAATTAGTATTTGTTTATCTTTGCCTGATTCCTGATTCTCAGCAATAGCCAAAGAGGGGCAGCTGTAGACACCTAATTTTGTCCGGACCACTAAAACATGTATGTTTTCTTCCTAAATTGATGTTTTAGAATGTAAAACGACTTTTTTCATCCTGCAGGTGGTACTCCGAGACTTAGTTTATAGAGGGCGAGCATAAAAAGTCAAATTCAAAAATAGTCAAACCTTGGAAAAAGTCAACCCCAAAAAAGTCAACCCTAAAAAGTCAACTACTGAAAAAGTCAACCCACTTTCAAAATTAAGATTTGAAGTTCAATTGAAAAATGGTGAAAGAATTTTGATAATCCGAGGTCTACATCGAAAGATATGGAGTTCGAAAGTTGGGATTTGGAGATTCAGTAAAAAGGAAACCCTAATCCGGGAAATTTGGGGAAAAATGCTTAACCGATCGAATTGGTCGAAATTGAAGGTTCCAAATGAAAGATAAGCACTGACTACGGGTAATGGAGAAGCCACTCGAAAGAAAAACTGAAAGAAAAGTCAATCCGGGAGAAAACCGAGAATTAGGGTTTTTGGTGGATTTCGGTGAAATCGGGAAGAATTACAGAAATGACCCGACTTGGTAAGACTAAAGCCCCCAATGGATGAGGAATGATTAAAAAGGGATAGCCCAAGGCTTAGTTTGAAGAAAATCTAAAAATCAGACTTGTTTTCAGCAAAACCGGGTTTCGGAGGCAAAAGGGCAAAATTGGAAAATTTGGGAAAAATAGAAAATGGACTCCAAAAATTCTGAAAATTTTCAAATCTCATTCTTAAATCATTTTAAAGAGATTGGAGAAAGAAAATCTTGATTCGGAGTTCGTTTGCAAATTGGCCAAATCCCGGGTCTCTCATGTAGTAATTCAAGAAGATTAAATCCCGAAAAAATAGCAAATGAAGTCCAAATCTTCTGAAAATTTTCAAATCTCATTTTTAAATTATTTTAAATAGATTGGAAAAATAAAATCTTGATTCGGAGTTCGTTTGCAAAATGGCCAAATCACAGGTCTCCTATGCAATAATTCAAGAAGATAAATCGTGGGAAAATAGCAAATGGACTCTAAAAATTCTGAAAATTTGTAAATCTCATTTTTAAATTATTTGGAAGATATTGGCGAAAGAAAATCATGATTCGGAGTTTGTTTGCAAAATGGCCAAATCCCGGGCCTCCTATGCAATAATTCAAACAGATAAATCCCGAAAAAATACCAAATGAGTTCCAAAAATCATGAAAACTTTCAGATCACACTTTTAAATTATTTGGAAGATATTGGTGAAGAAAAATATTGATTTGGAGCTCATTAAAAAATGGTAAAATGTAGGGGCATAAAAAGGCATTTTTGGAAGCAAAAAATCCAAATAAATAGCAAACGGACTCGGAAAATTTTGAAAACTTCCAGAATTCAATATTTTATTATTTTAAAAGTATTAAAAAAATAAAATTTGAATTTGGAGTCCGTTTGCCATTTATTTGCATCCGGGGGGCAAAACGGTCATTTTACCTAAGCAATCGAAAAGGGCTTTTCTTGCCTTTCAAAAAAATCAGACTTGGGCTGGAAAAGAGAGTGCTGGACTACCAAGGCCCAAATAAGGGAAGAAGCTTCTGATTTTTCAATCAAAAGGCCATGAATTAAGAGTTAGTTAGAGATTTTTTTGATCAAGCCATTGTAATAGTCACATGGGCCAATGCATGAAGAGGGAGAGTGTCAACATTATTCTTGAACAGATGTAACTATGGACAGCTGATACACTAATCTAAGGGTGGTAATTTCATGATTTTTCACCTTGAATCACTAGCCCTTGGATGAAAATTGGTTGGAATCAAAATGACAACATCTTAGGTGATGAGAGAGGGTGAATTCGGCTAGCTATAGGGGGAGGCAGAATTTTCATTTTCTTCACTTCATTTTTCAGATTTCTTCTTGATTTTTTGCTTAGTTTTTCTCTCATTGGTTGAAAGCAAAAAGAAAAAGTTTAGAAAAGAAGGAAAACTTTGAAGAGATAAAGCTTGAAAGATAGCCTTTTGAGGTTGCTTTTAGCACCAACTCTTGCACTTTCTTGATTTTCCATTCTTGTTTTTACTGTTTTTGATTATTATTTGGTGAGTTTTCTTTTTAAATAAGTGTTTTTTATGTTCTTCTTAAGTTCTTTCTTCATCTCTTTCTTAAATAATTTTTACAATTTTTTTTCCTTATTTTCTTACTATGGCCGAATGGCCTATATTTTTTTTATTATTGTTGCTGTTTTGGCTTTGATTTGTCATGTTATTTTTGTTATTTTCTTTAGTCTTGATGATTTAAGTGTTCTTCTACTTCATATACTTGAAGCATGTTTTAATTTGGTTGCTTGTTTGTTGCCATTTATGAGTTCATTATCATGTTCTTGCATTTTCAATTTTCTGTTTTCATAATGTTTAAATTTGTTGATGTTTTGCATGTTAGTATATCAAGTGTTTGTGAAAATTCTTGTTAGTTTTAATATTTCTACTATGTGTTTGCATGAGTTAAGTGTTATATTTTAGTTTTGCATGTTAGTATATCAAGTGTTTGTGAACATGCCATGCTTGTTTGGAATCTTAGGCCATTCGGCCACTCAATGTATTTTACATTGTGTGTGCATTTTTGCTATGTTAGTTAATAGGTTTTCATTTGCATGACATTTGTTTGAGTATTTAGTTTAAGTATACCAAGTGTTTGTGAAAATGCCATGCTTGTTGGAGCTTGAGGCCATTCGGCTACTCCATGTTATTTTGCATTTTTGCTATGTTAGTTAATAGGTTGGCATTTGCATGATATTTGGTTGAGTTTTTGGTTTAAGCATGCCTTGTGTTTGTGTTATTGCCATGCATATTTTAGTTGTTAAGTTTGGTTTATTTTGCCATGCATGTCCATGCATTTTAGACCTAGGTTGCATTAAATGCCATGCAAGTTCATTTAGGTCTAGGTCACTATATTGATGCCATGCATTTTTTTATGACATTTAGGTTTAAAACCATGCATTTCATGCATCATATTTGCTATATTTTTCATGCATTTCATGTCCATGCCACTTGACTAATGACTTAGGCCAATTAATGGTTCAAAGTCATGCTCTCTTTAGCACACTTGTGGAAAATTAAGGTTTGTCAAATTGATTATTCTACCATTGTGATTTTTTTACTTAGCCAATTTTTATTTAACTTTTAAAAAGTCCTAGCTACTGTTTGTGAGTCATTTTATGAGTCTTAAATATTTTTACTTTGATTTTTAAATGATTTTATCAAAGGCAAAAATGTATTTTGGCAAAACAGTTTTTTCACCCAGTACTCGTACTTTCCCGATTTTGTTGGGCATCCATCTTTAATCCAAAAATTAAGCTGATTTTTTCCCGCATAGTTTTACATGTCCTAAGTCTCTAGTATTGTTTTTAGATTTTTTTGAATTTTCAAAAATAGGGTAAAAATCGTGGCTTAAAACTGGACAATGGTGTCAGAATTGAATTTAAAGAAAAATCATTTTTCTGTTTTGGTTATGTTACTTAGAGGGAGCTGATTAGGAAGTTTAGCTACTGACTTAGAGTAGTTTCTAAGCCTTTTTAAACTCTAAAAATGATTTTTTAAGTCTCGGGTTAAGGGTGGTCAAGTCCGGGATTTTAAACTTAGGAAATTAGAGTCATTTAAAAAAGGTTTAGCCCAGTTTTTTTATTCTTAATCTAAGCTTTTCAAAATTGTTTTCAAACAATCACAAAGTACTTTGATTTTAGAATATTTAATTTGATATATTTTCCTAAGGTAGCCGGATATCTTTTTAGATATACGGATTTCCTTAATTAAAGGAAAAAATACATTTTCATGCATTGCATTTTCCATATTCATGCATTTTATATAATATGTGATTTTTGTTATGATAATTTCTATGATATTGTTATGATTTTGAGTTATGTTATATTGTTTATTATATGATTTGGAATATTTCATGATATCCTATGCTTTTTATTTAATTATTTTTTGTTATATTATTTAGCATATACTATGTTCATGCGTTATTATTTTCATTTTTAATTCCATGCATATTATATGATAGCATTATTTTATATTCCATGTCATTTAAATTATATGTCATATCATTCATATTTGCCATGTCATTTAAATCATTTCATTTCATATAAAATATGTATGTTACTTAGGTCATTTCATTTCATGTAGAATATATTATGTTACTTAGGATATTTCATTTCATTTAGAATATGCTAAGACATTTAAATCATATCATATCATTTAGGGTGCATTATATTATTTAGATTTTGCTATGTCATTTTATTTATATCATGCATATACATATTCATATCTTTTAAAAAATGTAATGATTTTCAATAAAATAAAGATATTCCTGAGTTAAAATATTTCATGAGTTCTTTGCCGGGTTTGCTGGGGAGGATATCATCAATTATCATTAATAATGGAATATCTTCTCTAAAATGAGAATGATTCGGAAAGTTTTCCAAAACTAATAAAAATTTCTATATTTTACCACGTTTGTTGGGGAATATAGGAAAATTTTGAATTTATAAATTCCGGATCATTTTCAATTAAAAATGGAATTATTTTTCTTTAAATTGGGAATTAACTTGAAATACTAAATTTAAAACCGACTTTTTACTGAGACTTGAGATAACACATGATTAATAAGGTACCATTTTATACGGGCGTTGTGGGGGTGCTAATCCTTCCCCACACGTAACCAAGTCCCGAACCCGTTTCTTTGATTTCTCTGGTTTAAAACGCAGACTTGAAATTGGTTTTAAAAATGTTTTAATTAATTTTAAAATATTTTATAAAACCGGTTTTAATAGGTGACCAATCGCACCTAGCTAAAAAAGATTGGTGGCGACTCCATGTCTTTTTTTAAGGTCATTTTCAAAACCTTCATATTTTAGAGGAATTAAGTCGACTTTTCCTCGATTTTTTTAATGTTACGCTTAACGAATAATAAAGTCTTGCAATGAGACTTGTTATTTTTTTAGGTTGCGACAACACTCTTTCAATTCCAATCTCATGCTAGAAGGCAAAGGTAAAGTGCATGTTCCTATAACCAATGTTGCAACTTTTGCACCATTGCCTACTCTTAGAACTACTTCACCTTTGCTTAACTTTCTACTTCCTTTCAACATTGTTATGTCAGGAATCAGATTTAGCAGTAGAAAGATTCAGTTCAATCACAAACACAGTCAATCAAGAAACTTCTCTAAGTTCTTCTTGACTTGTCAAGAGAGCAACCTTCCTTTCATTGAGAACAGTTCTCAATCTCATGTACCAATCCAAACATTTTGGACTAATGGCATTTAAAATGCCGCGTAGTGCAATTAAAGTATTAACCATTTTTCAACAACCTAATATGGAAAAAGCATGTATTAGTTATTTTATATATTTAAACCAATTCAAGATGAGGTATTAAATCTCTTATTGGTTCTCCTATTAATTTTTTGAGATAATAACCCTCACTATTATTCGAAAATCTCTTCAAGGTATTTCTAGTGGGCTGGGATCCCTTTCAACTTGTTTCAACCTTGAGTGACAAAACAAGTTACAACAAGCCTAGTTGAGTAGATAACATGACTTATCAATTGCATCTCTATGCAACTCCCAAATCAGTTAGGTGACAACTCCTTGTCTAAGCATATCATATGTACTTCACCTAACTATGTCTCTAACACCATACGATCAAGTTTGGCGCATCCGGACAACATGGTATTAGTTGAGTAAGACTCATCTTCACAACTCAAACACATTCGTACAGTAGTTTGACCTTGAGTGACTCAACAAGCCTCCTACTGGAAGAACTCTGGTTATCTTGTTATGATGATGGAAGGCAACTTTATCATGCGAAACATGTGACTCAATATTGAATTGAGGGATTTCTTTGTTCTTTCATCTTTATAAATTAGGTCTCATCATTTTAGCATTCATAGCATTTATAATATCATATAAAATAAATCTACAACATGCTATCTACTTGGATGATTATGGACTTTCTAATCTAATTTCCTTGAGCCATCAAAGGAACTTAGTTGGTCAAATTCCTAGGTGATTACATAAAGATCTTCAAAGCATGTCTGTAATCTCCTTGTCTTCATGGTGCCTTGTGTCTCCTTATTTTACAAATTATAAAAATTATTCCTATCTATTCCTAATTTACACATTGATGTAACTAATTACACTTGTAATAAAGAAACCTCAAGTTACATTTGAGGGGAATTAGGTGAGGAAAGAATTTTTACAACTTCAGAAAATAAGAGATAAGGCAGGGATGCAGTCCCTATTTAATAATAAAAACCATGAATTAATCTAACCATCCACAATCATATTGGGTCTAAGTCCATAATCATCCCATACATTCACAATCAATTTATGAACATATAATCAATACTTTAATCTCTAGTTACCATTTATTGATTATAAATGATCCATAATTTAATTTAAAGAAAATAATTAACATTTATTCTAATCTCATTAGAATAAATCCTAATCCAATTAGGATTATTTACTTTAATTAAATCATCACCCAATTAAACAATTTAATTGAAAACTTATGACATGTCAATTCTTACATTGGTGGTTTGAAAGTATTATTTCGACAATATCACAATGGTCACCAATTTAAGTGTTGCAGTTCAACTAGGACACTACAACCTTTGTGACTCATCATTGCCGAAAATCCACATGCAGTGAACAAGCAGAGGCAACCAAAAAACCCTAGCAGGAAAAAGGCACAGGCTGCTGCTACAGGCAGTAGCCGCCGCACCCTTTTGCCGTCGCCTCTCTCTTCGATTTTCACTACGTCGAAACATTTTCAATGTCTATTCAGTTTATGATCTTTTAGGCTTGCAAAGAACAATTCTAAGCAATTTTAAAAAACTATAAAATCATCATACACTACATTAAAAATAACAAAGAAAAATTTGCATTTTTCTACTTCAAAACAACACCAAAAACGGCGCATAGATGGCATAAACAAATTCGCAATTGCTGGCAAACTTTTGCCCTTTACATTAATCAATTTAAAACAGTTTTAAACCAATTAATCAACAAGAATTCACCATGAATAAGTTGCTTCCTTCACCGAAACACTAAGAGTAAATCTCACAATTTCGGTTAATGACAATCGAATCAAAATAATTAAAAGAACAAAATAGTTTTGTTAAACTGTAACAATTAAAGCATAGATAGTTTAAGAATAACATAAGCGAGGCTCTGATACCACTGTTGGGATTCAAATCATGCTCAAAACAGAGATCATGTAAAATTTAATCTAAATTAAATTAAACAAAGCAGCAGAATTAAACTCAATAACAAAGAAAGTCTGAATCCCTCAATGGATCTGCTTGTGAATTCAAAAACGATCATCCTGTCAAGAACAAATAACAAGCCGAATCTCATACCTCAGATCTTGAGACAGCCGAAATCTCAAGTCAGATCGCAGGTCCTCTAGTTCTTGTACACCAAGCCCGGTTGTCGCAAACCAAAGCCGTCCAAATGTCCGGCCTTTAACAGCAATCCACACAGGCGACTCGGAAACCTTCACAAGGTTGAGATTGTGTTCTGCCAAAGACTGTGCTAGTTGTCTAGATTGTGAGAAACCTTCCTCCTTAATTCTCTACTCAGTAGATTCGGAAGATAGCAAAAAGAATCGAATTCTTCCTCTTCTTCACCTATGCGACCGAACACCAGTCAGAGAGAGTGAGAGATGCGCTGCGACTTGCATGGTTATGGAGGGCAGCAAAACATTAGACTTATATAACTAGGTTTAGTGTATGCCAACTATTGGACTAATTGCACTAAAGCCCTTGTATATTATTAAATATTCTTAACAAGTCCTTTTTACTTAATGAATATTTAATCTAGCCCAATCTTATTTTAATTCCATTAATCACCTTTTGTGTGTGACCTATTAGGCCCCCAACATGTTCGCAATAAATATAAATTAAATTCACTTAAGAATTTCCAATTTATATTTATAAATCATGAGCGGCATCTAGCAATACATCATGACCACCCAAATGCTGAGAGAGTCAACAAGGTTTGACAAACCTTTCGTGTACAATATATCTGTGTAATTCGATTCTTTCATCAAATATCCCGGAAAAAGAAAGAGCATGGTTCAGTGTCCACTCTTTGACCTATTCCATATTAGTCCTGCAGCTTTAATATTAACTCCTCAAATATTGCCTTGGCCAAGGACTTCCACGAGTTAATATAAGCTATGAACATGTGAGAAATGTCCCCTCATATCACTTGGGATGATGAATCCTCTCTGGACCACTCATCTATTTTCGTATGCTTCATGTCATACCTAATAACACTCTACCATAAGCATCCCTTCTTGGGACCCGTTCGTGATGAAATCTAAGTATGACAATTCACATACATGATGACTTGGTGTTACAAGTCAAAGGATTACTTACACTATTGACACATGAGAGTATTTCCATAGACACTTGAGTGAAATACCAAATGAAACTCGCATAGCGGGTTATGTTCAATGAACTTGTTCAACCAACAAGCACCCATATGTTATCCTCAAGTATCACCATACTTCAACTTATGAGATCGGTTGCATGCACTATGTGTATGGAGGCTTAACATATGCCAGTCTTTGAGAATTGTCAATGCCCTGTCTTGAAAATACAATGACCAGAAACAGTATTAGAAACACGGCTTTGATGCATAAGGATTCTCATAATTGTAACTCTTTACAATTCCTTTGGAAGGCCATTCTGTTTCATGGGCTTTATCTTCACAAGTTATTTATAACAAATTATAACAAAACTTATGGATAAAAAAATACCTCTATTATAATTAAAAACTATAATGTACAATACATGAAATAATCGAAATAGTGTCTTACAAGCCTAACTAGATTGGCTTGTAGGGCTTAAACCAACACATGGAACAATATTGCCTTGCAAAGGAATTATAAAGAGTTATAATTATTAGATCCTTATGCATCAAAGCCATGTTCCTAAAACTGTTCCTGGTCATTGTATTGCCAAGATGGGACATTGGCAATGCTCAAAGACTAGTATATGTTAAGCCTTCTTACTTGTGAAGTAAGCAACCGATCTCATAGGTTGAAGTATGAGGGATACTTGGGATAACTTATAGGTGCTTCCATGTTGAACAAGTTCACTAAACATGGCCCGTGAGAGAACTCTATTTGGTATTGTCACTATAGTATTTATGGAAAATGTCTCACGTGCCAGTCGTGTAAATAGTAATCTGACTTGAGATACCAGGTCATCTTGTATGGAGAGTGCCATACTTTGATTTCATTTGAATGGGTTCCAATAAGGGATTCTTATGGTAGGGTGATGATAACTCGTATAATTATATAGTTTTTAGTTATGTTTTATTATTGTTTTGTGTCAAATACGAGTTATTATTGTTTAGTCTAATTGTGTTTATGATCTTTTATATTTTTATGTAATTTGGTGTTTTTCACAAGTTTCTTTGAGTGATTTCAGATTACTAGAATTAATGGCAAATCCAGTTCAGTTCCAGTTCCGACACCTTTTGCCATATCAGCTATATCTGGAGTTTCACTGAAGCAATAAGGCTGAAATTTGTATCCGTGCAAAGCTAAGAGGCATATCTATCTTTTTCATGTTTTACACTTCTTGAAACGGAGTCGTTTTCCCTAGCGAAATCGACCATCAAGTTGGCTGATGTGCAATGACGTCTGTGCTGACCTGTTTTCGTATTTTGCCCATATCTGCTTATCCACATCAGCCAATGAGCTGATTCCAATGGCTATGGATCCGTAACTGATACGGGAACCTTTGTCTAGAAGACCATATGATCAGATCAGGCCTATAATATTGACGAAATCGACCATCAAGTTGGCTGATGTGCAATGACGTCTATGCTGACATGTTTTCGTATTTTGCCCATATCTTCTTATCCACATCAGCAACTGAGCTGATTCCAACGGCTATGGATCAGTAACTGATAGGGTAACATTTTTCTAGAAGACCATGTGATCAGATAAGCCCTGAAAAATTGACAAAATCGACCATCAAGTTGGCTGATCAAAATCGTCATGTATGACGAAAATTGTTAGAAAATGCACCCACCTATTATACCTACCTTTGAAATTTGTAAAGCTTGTCTCTTGTCATTTAGCCCTCCAAAATGTGTATAAATAGAGGGCCTTGGATGATTGTAAGGGATCATATTGTACATAGGTAGGATATTAGCCATTTTAATAAAATTCTCTAAGTTTTCTTCTTCTTTCTTTTCTCTAGTTTTCTTTCTTTTCTCTAGTTTTCTTTTTCTTTAGAGAGAGCAAGAGGTTGGATAATTAATATTCTTCCTCTTCTTCTTTCTTTCTTTTATTTTCTTCTTAGATTTTCTTTAATTTTATGTTTATGTTTATAATGCCTATGCTAGGCTAAACTTCTATTTGGTTAAGGGTGATTTCAAAGCCCTAGACATGTTTTGTGATTGATTTTCAGATTCTATCTATCATTAATTTTCTATCAAAGTTGCTTATGTTCTTCTACAAGAATTGTTCATGATGTTGTCTAGATTTATTTAGGTGTACAACTAGATAGATCTTGATAATTATCTATTGCTAGTTTAGGAGTCTTGATCCGTGTAATTGTCTTGATTTCCTATTCATAAGTGGCAATTTGTGATTAATGATTATGGTCAAGTTTTCAATAATTGCAAAGTGGAACATAACCTAAGTTGAACAATCCGAGCTTATGTGTTTGTTGCTTAGATCAACCTATCTTTCTCATCATAAAGCTGCCATTAAATTGAATTTAGAGAGCTTATTCTAGGTTGTTTGATGGTTAGAGATTAAATAGAGAGCTTGTTCTATTTAACAACAAACTAAGGAAAGATTGGGATAACAGAGCTTGTTGTTATCTACGGTTGTTAACTTTGATAGTTGGTTGATATTGATAGATCTGAAATTGATTCTTAATGATGTCTAGTGGTGGAGAATGAAACCTTAACCATATTTTTCATATTTGATTCTTCTTACTTACTTGTTTTCTTACTTTTCTAGTTTGCTTATTTTTAGAAGTATATTTATTTTTATTGGCTGGTTATACCGCCTAATTTGTATATTAACTTTGTTTTATTTTTATTGGCTGGTTATACCGCCTAATTTAGTATATATATTGGCTGGTTATACCGCCTAATTTAGTATATATATTTTTATTGGCTGGTTATACCGCCTTGCATCTTATTCTTATTATTTACTTTAGTTTAAATCTAGCTTCAAAAACCCCTTTTCTTTTATTGTTCTTGAATTTAAGTTTTAAACTATTAACTTATAAACTAAAACCCAATCCCTGAGGACTCGACCCTTGCTAACTACTATACTTACAATTTATCTTTTTAGTGCAAGGTTAAATAAGATACACTCTTTTGGGTGCATCAAATTTTTGGCGCCGTTGCCGGGGATTGTTTTCTTTAGTTTATTTGTTACTTGGTTTAGTCTTATTTTCAGTTCTAATTAGTTTTATTTTCTTGTACATACAAGTTTTTCTTTTCAAATTTAAAAAAAAAAAAAAAAAAAAAAACAATGGAATTGAGCAATCTAACACTTGAAGAGTTGGTGGCATACATGAACATGGAGAATCAACAAGCCAATCTCACCTCCCCAGTTCAACAATTGGCCATGGGAGGATGTCAAGGCCATCAAGTGTTCCAAGACCAACAGTATGATCATTACTCAAACACTTACCATGAGGGATGGTGGGATCATACTAATTATGGCTACTCGAAAAATTACCAAGAAGTAGATCCTTATGCCAATTACACTCATCCATCTAGCTTCAATCAATCATGGTCCCAAGAACCAGATCTTTTTCAACCACCACATATGACTCAAAACTCAGGTACTTCTTTAGAAGATCTTGTCTATTCTCTTGTTACTAATACATTGCAATTTCAACAGGAAACAAGGGCAAGCATCCAGAGTTTGGAAAAGCAAATGATCCAATTGACTAGTAGTATGGTGGGATGGGTAGCACAAAGATCTGAAGAACTCCCTGCCCAAACGATGATTAACCCAAAGGAGAATGCTACGATTGTGACCTTGAGGAATGAGGAACAAGATGAGAATGAGACAAAATTAGAGATGGATTCTATTCTTGAGGATAATGAAGCCACAAATCCAAATAAGAGTATTTCGGCACCTGAGGTAACGTTTAAGGTTCCACTTTTTACTAATGTTTCTTCTCCACCTTTTCCTAGTAGATTTGCAAAGTTCATGGAGGAAGAACATGAACAACACATGCCAGAAACCTTAAACAACTTGTTTGTGGATGCCATTCAACAAGTATCAAAATATGCTCCATTCCTCGATGAGATATGCACCACAAAGGATGATGGAATAATACTTGTAATGGAGAATGCATCCACTGTTGTGCAAAGAAAGCTTCCTCTCAAACGCATTAATTTGGAAAATTTCATGTATGAGCCTGACAAGCCTAAAAAGCCAAGAAGGGGTGTTGGTTAGGTTCAAAACATTAACTCAAGTGTTAATTGGGAAGGCAACCCAATTAAAGAAGAAATTGCCAACCTTCCATATTCAGATTTGCTTTCTCTTTCTTTTCCTTTTTCTTTTCTTTTATTATTTTTATTTTTATTGTTTTTATTTTTATTTTTTATGTTTACTTGTTAATTTTTGTTTAGTATTTTAGGATTATTTAGGTTGCATGAGTTTGTTTTGTTTTGAGTCTTAGTTGTTCATATTCTTATGTTATTAGTTCTTTTCTCTTACACATGATTCTTTCATTTGGGTTAATAGACTTACATTGAGGACAATGTAAGAATTAAGTGTGGGGGGGAATGATTTAGGATTTCTTTTATTTTTGTCTACTATTTTTTTTCTTTATTATTATTATTATTTTTTTTTGTGAGTTTTAGTTCCTTTTTAATACAATGATGAGATATGAATTGCATAAGTCTAAAACAGATTTATTAGTGAGAAGATTTTCATGAGAATTGAGCTTGATGTCAACCTTTTTATGAGCCAATGTTAATATGATATGTTGATTGAGAAAGAAGCATGTTTAGACTTAATCTGACTTGTATAATCATCCTTGTGAGTTTTTGAGCCTATAATGATTGATGCATTATACAAATCAATCTAATTTCTTTCTTGAATGCTCTTATGATTACATGATTCTCTAGAATTTGCTTTAAACCATTTGAGACTATATTGATGCATGTAACAACATGAATATGATAGAGGCATTAGGACTTTTTTAACTAGGGCCAAACAGCCATCCCTTATTGATGTTCCAAGAGAACATCCCTCTAGTGAACCAATTTGAGCCTACATTGAATAAGCTATTTATTTGGTAACCACATCTTACACCTAGCCTAAACACATTTATATCTTTACCCTTGTTCTAAAGATGGACTAGAATGTTTGAGACATATTGCAAAAACAAGGGATATTTTTTGAAAATTTGGGTTAGAACAAAAGATAAGTGTGGGGGAGGAGAAAGGCAAAAGTCAAGAGAAAAATAGAGGGAATATTGCCAAATACATTCCCATGTGAAAAAAAAAAAATTTTTTTTTGAATAATCTCTTGAACTTCTAGTTAAAGAAAAGAAAAAGATGTTCGAAAGTTGGTTAGAATGAAGTAAAGGCTCAACATGAAATATTCAGCCTATGTGATTATGTACTTCTAAAGAATATTGAGAAAGTTTTATCTGCAAAATCTTATTTTGTCTCTAAATTCTATGAAGTCTTTGGAATGTTTGTGATATCTTTTCCTTTTTATTCTTTAACCACATTATTACCTCTTGGCCCCATTACAACCTTGATTAAAGACCTCTTGATTTATGAAGTTGCATGATCTTTTAGTGGAGAATAGGTAGACAAGCAAGCATGTGGTAGAACTATTTTCATGAGATTGATTGAGTGTAAACACTTTACCACTACTTTAAAGAGTGAAAATCATGAGGGTATCCCATGTGAGAAGTTGAGATTAAATTTGAACATGCACTATTTTGATTGAGATATGTTATGTTAATATTGGCTTAACTCAAACAATTTACATTCAAGCATGATTTTTTGTGAAATTCTTTAAGCTATTGATTAGTTTATAAGACTTGTTCAAAGATTGTCTCTAATTTGTATTGAAAGGATTAGGAATAAATATTTTTAGTATATGTAGTTTATTTATATTTTAGTTTTTCAATGTTTGTGGGTATCGTTCTAGTAAACCCTCACGAGACTAAACTCGTCCACTAGGGACACCTAGGGGTTTAAAGGCTTGTGTCACATGCTAAGTGCCACCGTGATTTCCTACGAAAATGGATTAGATTAGATTTTCTTATTTTATTTTTATTGAGTCGTTCCTAGGGACTAGCAACAATCTAAGTGTGGGGGTGTGATAACTCGTATAATTATATAGTTTTTAGTTATGTTTTATTATTGTTTTGTGTCAAATACGAGTTATTATTGTTTAGTCTAATTGTGTTTATGATCTTTTATATTTTTATGTAATTTGGTGTTTTTCACAAGTTTCTTTGAGTGATTTCAGATTACTAGAATTAATGGCAAATCCAGTTCAGTTCCAGTTCCGACACCTTTTGCCATATCAGCTATATCTGGAGTTTCACTGAAGAAATAAGGCTGAAATTTGTATCCGTGCAAAGCTAAGAGGCATATCTATCTTTTTCATGTTTTACACTTCTTGAAACGGAGTCGTTTTCCCTAGCGAAATCGACCATCAAGTTGGCTGATGTGCAATGACGTCTGTGCTGACCTGTTTTCGTATTTTGCCCATATCTGCTTATCCACATCAGCCAATGAGCTGATTCCAATGGCTATGGATCCGTAACTGATACGGGAACCTTTGTCTAGAAGACCATATGATCAGATCAGGCCTATAATATTGACGAAATCGACCATCAAGTTGGCTGATGTGCAATGACGTCTATGCTGACATGTTTTCGTATTTTGCCCATATCTTCTTATCCACATCAGCAACTGAGCTGATTCCAACGGCTATGGATCAGTAACTGATAGGGTAACATTTTTCTAGAAGACCATGTGATCAGATAAGCCCTGAAAAATTGACAAAATCGACCATCAAGTTGGCTGATCAAAATCGTCATGTATGACGAAAATTGTTAGAAAATGCACCCACCTATTATACCTACCTTTGAAATTTGTAAAGCTTGTCTCTTGTCATTTAGCCCTCCAAAATGTGTATAAATAGAGGGCCTTGGATGATTGTAAGGGATCATATTGTACATAGGTAGGATATTAGCCATTTTAATAAAATTCTCTAAGTTTTCTTCTTCTTTCTTTTCTCTAGTTTTCTTTCTTTTCTCTAGTTTTCTTTTTCTTTAGAGAGAGCAAGAGGTTGGATAATTAATATTCTTCCTCTTCTTCTTTCTTTCTTTTATTTTCTTCTTAGATTTTCTTTAATTTTATGTTTATGTTTATAATGCCTATGCTAGGCTAAACTTCTATTTGGTTAAGGGTGATTTCAAAGCCCTAGACATGTTTTGTGATTGATTTTCAGATTCTATCTATCATTAATTTTCTATCAAAGTTGCTTATGTTCTTCTACAAGAATTGTTCATGATGTTGTCTAGATTTATTTAGGTGTACAACTAGATAGATCTTGATAATTATCTATTGCTAGTTTAGGAGTCTTGATCCGTGTAATTGTCTTGATTTCCTATTCATAAGTGGCAATTTGTGATTAATGATTATGGTCAAGTTTTCAATAATTGCAAAGTGGAACATAACCTAAGTTGAACAATCCGAGCTTATGTGTTTGTTGCTTAGATCAACCTATCTTTCTCATCATAAAGCTGCCATTAAATTGAATTTAGAGAGCTTATTCTAGGTTGTTTGATGGTTAGAGATTAAATAGAGAGCTTGTTCTATTTAACAACAAACTAAGGAAAGATTGGGATAACAGAGCTTGTTGTTATCTACGGTTGTTAACTTTGATAGTTGGTTGATATTGATAGATCTGAAATTGATTCTTAATGATGTCTAGTGGTGGAGAATGAAACCTTAACCATATTTTTCATATTTGATTCTTCTTACTTACTTGTTTTCTTACTTTTCTAGTTTGCTTATTTTTAGAAGTATATTTATTTTTATTGGCTGGTTATACCGCCTAATTTGTATATTAACTTTGTTTTATTTTTATTGGCTGGTTATACCGCCTAATTTAGTATATATATTGGCTGGTTATACCGCCTAATTTAGTATATATATTTTTATTGGCTGGTTATACCGCCTTGCATCTTATTCTTATTATTTACTTTAGTTTAAATCTAGCTTCAAAAACCCCTTTTCTTTTATTGTTCTTGAATTTAAGTTTTAAACTATTAACTTATAAACTAAAACCCAATCCCTGAGGACTCGACCCTTGCTAACTACTATACTTACAATTTATCTTTTTAGTGCAAGGTTAAATAAGATACACTCTTTTGGGTGCATCAGGTGATTTTGGGTATGACACGAAGCATGCGAAGATGGATGAGTGATTCAGAGAAGATTCACCACTAAAAGTGACAACGGAGATATATCTCATCCGTTCTTGGCTTGGGTTAACTGAATGAAGTCTTTGGCCAAAGCACAATGGATTTAGGATAAATCGTTTCTTTGAATTCATATTGTTAACCATAAGCTACAAGAACTAACATGGATAGAACATGAGTAGACACTGCACCATGCTCATGGTCTTTCCGGGATATTTGGTGAAGGGATCAAATTACACTAATTGACTTGTTACTAAAAGGTTTCTTAAAAGGTCACACTGACTTCACAATATTTGGGTGGTCATGATGGGTTGCTAGATCCCACTTTTGATCTATAATAATAGGTTAATGAGAATAACTTATATTCATTACGAATATATTGGAAACCTAAAAGGTCACACACAATAGAACAGTAATGCATGGATGAAACATGGTATTCTATTGAGGTAAAACTTAATAGAGTAAAATATTTATTATAGGACTTGATTGAAGTGTTCAATTAAAATGAATTAAAACATAATTGAGATTTATGAAATACAAGGATGATGTCTTAATAGAACAAGAAGAATCGACTAGTCTTATGAAGACTAATTTAGGCATATTTGCTAGTGAGATGTTTAAGGGTATTCGAATAACTATGCAATATTGGTGTAATGTCATATGATGATATTAATTGATCAAAGACATGAATTGTTCATCAAGAGGAAGAAATTTAATTGAAAATTAAATTACTTTTTCTTAGTTCTTGATCTAACCAATTATGTGCATGAAATTACAATAGGTGCAACAATACTATTCTAATTTAAGTCTATTAACTAAGGATGAATGGCCCAACTTAAAGAGTTAAGTTAAATGACCCAATTATATTAATTGTTAGTGTATTGGACCTATTGATCTATTGTGATATTAAATAGTTCAACTATCAAGTGGATCAAAGTGTAACTTGGATCTTAAGTTACTTGGTGGTCGGCCAACCTTGGTGGATAGTGATTAGGATAGTGATAGACACAAAAAGATAGATCTTTTGATTGTGATCCGAGTATCAACTTGCTAGCACAAGTGAACCACTATACCTTGAAGAAGGATCTATCAACTGTTCGTGTGGACTGGCTTTAGAGGAAGGATACCTGTGCTTCTTGTGATCTTTGAGGAACTCGTCCTAGTAGATCCTGAAGAATTGAATCACTTTCTGTTTGGAACGGCAACTTAAGATTACAATATCTTAAGTAGGTAATATCTTACTCGATGATTTGGTCATACTATGTTATATATCTTTCATGTATGCCGCAAACCTTTGAGTCCTGTTGAATCCGAATGGTTCTTTGTTTAATTTTTCCGCTGTGCATTAAATTTCTTATAATTTTTGTTATAAGCATGAATCCGGATTTCCCAACACAAATATTTTCTATCAGCACAAATATGGTTGTTTACCTAAATATTTTGTGATTAGTCTAACTCAGAACAACCCATGATCCTTCAGAAGATTCAAGATCTGGATTTTGATAAGGATCAAGAGTAAAGTGTGAATATCAGTGTTAAGAGTCTTGAACGACAATGATCAATTGAGCTCTTTTTTTTTTTTTTTGATAATTGGGTAGGGGAGGGGTTGCTTGGGTTTGAACCCAAGACTTCATGCCCTAAGACTCTTGGCCACTCAGCCAAGAGCTTGTTGGCTCTTTTATAAACAACATTGATATTAGAATTCAATTGAGCTCTTTTATAAACAACATTGATATTAGAATTTAGTTTTGTGTTAATGCTGGGAGAGATCGGAATAGCCATTCGACACCCCTGTCGAATGACTATTTCGAGATTTTCCGAAATAATCTTGAAATCGATCATTTTGCGGAATGACCATTCCGGGAATACGAGAGAAAAAAGATATGAAAAGTCTACTTCAAAGGTTGATGAATCTGGTGACATCATGGGAAATGGAATCGAGGTTGCTGAATGAGTTACGGTTTCCGAGGAGGTCAGCATGGCCTTGGATAACAATATCAAACACGGTACAATGAATGTGAACCCCGAGATTCCCTCTTTCGTACCTGGTTTTGAAACTGTTGGAATTGAGGCTAATTCTTTAACAAATGTTAGCGTTGACCATAATTTGTATCTGCCCAATATGGGACCTATAGCTGTTAATAATTACACATGACAAAGTTCATTAGAAGAACTCTAACTTTATAGGAAATAATAATTTGGGTGGAATTTCCTCATCTCTTCTCTAAGGGCCACGCAAAGTCAGATTTTAAGAAGACGTTGAGGATGCCCTCATGGACAATATTGCCAAGAAATCGGGGAGGAAAGGAAGGAAAACAAAAAGAAAAAGGCAAGAAACAAGTGTCATAAGTCCTTAAGTTTTGCTAATGAGTTCTTAGCTGATAATGACTTCAAAAATAGAGCCAGAATCTTAAAGCAAGAAGCTGAAGACACCTGGAGATTGGGAAAAATGTTGGGCTTATCTTCTAATTGTGATGATGAACAAGTTGCGAACAGATTAATATCGCTTGAAGACAACAGCTGAGCTATAAGTCTGTTTGCTGACCTTGCTTTACCATTTTATTAGCGAGTTCTTAATGCTTTCGGGTGCTTATTCTTTTCTCTTTTGTTGTTTGTTGTACTTGATGTTTACTGTGATGTGTACTTCTCTTTTACTCCTAATGAGGATCCTTTGTTGGAATACTAGGGGTATGGGTAATCCCTGCAACCTTCAGGTTCTTAAAAAACTAATTTTTCTTATCATATTGAAATGCTCCTAATTCTAGAAACAATGTTGGAGGTGTTTTAAGAGATTGAGGTCCTTATTTTTTTGGGACATGGGGATTTTGTTTGGTTATTTGCCGCTTCAAGGGGACATTTGGGGGGATTACTAAGGATCTGGGAAAAAAGCTATTTTCAAATGCAACAATCTGATATATCTAAGAGATTTATGGTGGTTATAGGTTCATGGCTTTATTGTATTTTTGATTCGGTGATTTGTTATATCTAGGCTCCATATGAAGCCTTTACTAAGAAAATATTGTGGGAAGAAATTCTAGAGCGGAAGAATAAGACTCATGGATATTGGTGTTGCTGGGGATTTTAATCTTGTTAGATCAAGTCTGGAAAATATTGTGCGAGTAAAAGTAATTTTATATGCTGAAAAAGGATAAGCAACGAGTGGTTGATTGTTGTGGAAGGTTTCCGGAATCAGTCACAATGCTTATGCTCCTAGAGAAAAAGCTGGTAAGAAGTTGTGAAATGAAATTCTGGGTTTGAAAACTGAGTTGCTGGGGATTTGATGTATTGCAGGGGATTCCATTGAGTTTGCAGGGCAGGGGATTTTATCATAGCTAAGCTATGTCAAAAAGATTTGGTTGTGTTTATGGTGGTGTTGGCAGTGAGGATTCCATTGAGTTTATTGACTGTTGTGTACTGATTTCCACCTTAATGAGAAGAAACACACCTGGTTCAGCGGTAGGTACAAAAGAAGAAGATTGGATAGGTTCTTGGTTTCATTGGGATGGTTGACAATTTCAAGTCCTCTGTCATTGTCTTTTGAATTTGTTAAGTGGGGTCCAAAAGGTTTGGTTTTTGGATTGTTGGCTTTATGATTATAACATATTGAAGCTGTTGGAAAATGAATGGAGCTCGATGGATATAAATAGTAAAGCTACTTCTAACTTCGAAGTTATTTTGAGAAGGCTGAAAACTTTCTTCAAAAACAAAGACAATTTTGGTCAACTGGATGAGAAGAGTGCATCTCTTTAAGAAAAAGTGGAGCTGTTTGATACTTTTGGCCTTGAAGAAAAGGTAGAGCCGCTTGATTCAATTTTCATGGTGGAACATTTGGGTTATTTTCTGTCTGTCAATTTATTTGAATAGTTTCTATTTTTGCTCTGTTTTGACGCTGTCTATGTTGGGTCTTGTACTATGTACTCGTGTTATGATTTGATTTTCTTCACTCTTTGCTATTAATAAAATAGTCTTGGATTAGCAAAAAACAAAAGTGTAATGTATCATTTTCTTTTTTTTGGTTGTAAATAACAGTTTTTTTTTTTTTCATTTATTAGTGATTCTTAGAACAATAAAAGAGTACTCTTGTGGATTTATGATAGTTTATATTTCATATACTGTCATTTTATATATTAATATCAATGAATCAAGGTTGTCATCTCATTATCGATGTCATAACGATCTCACCATCGCTAGATGATGTTAAGTAGGTGAAAAAAAAAATTATTGAGTTTTTCGTAAATAATATTAGGTTTTGAAAAACCTAAGAAAATGGAGTCGCCATCGATTTTTTTGGCTAGGTGTAATCGGTCACCTATTAAAATCGGCTTTTGTAAAACATTTTAAAATTAATTAAAATATTTTGAAAAATCAATTTTAAAGTTCGGTTTTAAAACTAGAGAAAAACAATGGCGGGTTCGGAAGTCGGTTATGTGCGGGGAGGTATTAGCATCCCCACAACGCTAGTATAAAACGTTACCTTATTAATCATGCGTTATCATTAAGTCTCGATAAAAGTTGATTTTAATGTCGGTATTTAAAAATAATTTCCTTTTTAAAAAATAGTCATATTATTTTGAGAATGATTCATAATTTATTATTGTAAAATTTTCTATATTCCCTGGCAAACCAGAAAAACATAGAATTTTCTTGTTTTGAAATTCTCCGCATCATCCTCTTTTTAGAAGGGTATTCCTTTGTTAATAATAATTGATGAAGACTCCCCGGTAACCCGATGGAGGATTCATTAATTTTTTTTTTAATTCGGGGATATTGCCTTATTTATTATAAAAACATTAATTTTCATATGCATAAAACTTTACTATGACATAGAATATATTCTATCATGACATGCACATATTTAATCATGACATGGCATAGACAAGAAAATCAAATGCGCATCAACCATTAAATAACATGATCAAGATAACAATATGGACATCAATTATTCATATGACATAATCATGGAATATGCACATATCATGAACATAGAACATGCACGCAACATTGTTTTAGAAATATTTTTTTCATGTATTTTCTTTGTGAAATTACATAAATGGCATGTGTTGGAAAATATTACTGCACTTTCCCTCAATCTCGGCAAAGCTTGGAAAATAATTCTTTCATATAACACTCATGTAATTCCGAGTAAAACAAAAATCATACTTCATAATTTCATAAACACGTGCGATGAAGAATTTCCTAACCTCACCGGCCCCGAAAAAGATTAAGAAAATATTCTCGCCAAATGCTTATTAAACCAAGAAAGCACGTTTTTATGATAAATTTAGAGAAAACATTTTTTTTTAAGCATGAAATGCATGAAAACGAGACTATTGTCGGAATGTGTTTCTCTCTTGAAGAGAGGGCATTCGAATACCTATAGAGGTATCCGAATACCTTTGAAAGAAACTTAAGTTGAACTTAAACAAAAAAGGATTTTTTTGGGCACGGATTTTGCTCGAATTTGAGGGGATATCCGAATGCCTTTGTTTGGCATCCGAATACCTCTAAATGAGCCTTAATGCAAACATTTTGAAAATCAAAACAAACTAAGACAAATGCAATTTTTAAGAGAAAAATCAAAGTGGCCGAATGGTACCTAGTATGAGTCAAAACCTTTGTCATAATGTGATCCTATCGCGGGACCCTGCCGAAATGACGTTGAAAAGTGGGGGAAGAGGAAAAGAAAATTTGTTCCTCAAAATTAAAATAGGAGGGTTTGAAAACAACCTTGGAAAAGAAAATGGAGTCGCTACCGATCTTTTCTTGGCTGAGTGTGATCGATTACCTATTAAAATCGGTTTTCGTAAAATATTTTAAAATCAATTAAAATATTTTGACAAAACCAATTTTAAAGTCTGCGCTTTAGACCATAGAAAATAACAAAGCAGGTTCGGGAGTCGATTACGTTACGGGAAAGGATTAGCACCCCCGGAACGCCCGTATAAAACAGTACCTTATTACTCACGTGTTATCATGAAGTCTCAATGAAAGTCGGTTTTATATTTGGTATTCAAAGATAATTCCCTTTTAAAAACAATCATATTATTTGAAGAATGATTCAGAATTTATTGTCATAAAATTTTCTATATTTCTCGGTAGACCCGACAAAACATAGAATTTTTCCGAATCACCCTCATTTTTGAGAAAAAGGATATTCCGCTATTAATGATAATTGATGATATCCTCCTCAGCGAACCCAGTAAAGAAATCTTGAATTATTTTAACTAGGAACAATCTTGTTTTGTTAAGAATCATTAAATTTTTTATGCATTTAAAATCATTTACAAATGATCATGAATATGCAAATTATCACTAAGATATAAATATAAATCAAACAACATGCATAATTATCATGGCATGACAAACATTTTACTATGACATGGCATACAAAAAGATCAAATGGACATCAATTACTAAATGACATCATCATAGAATATGCATATCAATCAAAATATCATGATCAAGATAGCAAATGTAGACATCAATTATTAAATGACCTTATCATGGAATATCATGACCAAGATAGCAAATGTAGATATCAATTATTAAATGACCTCATTATGGAATATGCATGAACATAGAATATGCACACATCATTGTTTTAAAGTTCTTTTCATGGATTTTCTTTGTTGTGAAATTACATAAATGGCATGCGTCGGGCATTTTATCGAACTCCTCGGCAGACCCGACAAAACTTTGGAAAAATATATTTTCTCATGACATGTACATAATTCCGAATAAAACGAAAATCATACCTTACGATTTCATAAAACACGTGCGTTGAATAATTTCCTAACCTCCCTGGCAAACCCGACAAAGATTAAGAACTAATTCTCGCCAAATGTCTAGGAAACCAAAAAAGTACGTTTTATGATAAACTAAAGAAAACCTTTTTTAAATATGAAATGCATGAAAAACGGAATGTGTTTCTCTCTTGAAGAGAGGATATCCGAACACCTAAAAAGATGTTCGACAACCTTGAAAGAAACTTAAATTGGATTTTTAAATTGAAAGATTTTGTACACGAATTTTTGCTCGGATAAAAGGGGCACCCGGATGCCATTGTTTGACATCCGAATACCTCTAAACGAGTCTTAATGCAAACATTTTGAAAACCGAAAACAAGTTAAAAAATGATGCAATTTTTGAAAGAAAACCCAAGATGCCCGAACAGTGCAGTGTAAAATCCTAGTTTTTTTTTTTTTTTTCTCGATTTTGAAGCTCGTTTTACCTACCCATGATCCAACTTTCTTAAAACCCTTTTTTAAACTAAAAGACCATGAAAACAACCTCTAAATAGTAACTACAAGTTTCGGCCAGCCCCTCTCCCTTTGTGTAAAAAAATTGAGACCTTTGCTAGCTTTAAAGCTTGTTTTGACTCAAAAAACTCGATTTTACTAAACTATTTTTTTGACCCTTAATCAAGTTCGAAAAAAATCTGAAAAATTAAAATTAGGTTCAGCTAATGATAAATAAATGAGGTAGAAACAGTTTTTTATTTGGACAAAAAATGCATAGGAAAAATATTGGCTGAAATCAGCAACTCCAACCTTTAGAACATTGTTTTTTCCAACTAGTTTGAAAAATAGATTTTGGCTATAGATCATTGGTTGATCTTAACCAAAATCATGCTGGAAATGGTTTGAAACCATGATTTATTGTAAGCAAAAATGATTTGCTCAAGGCTAGCCCCTTGGATGTAAATCTGGCTATAACCATCACTTGGTAGAAACCAAGATCATTAAGATCAAAATCATATTTTCAAAGAGAAATAAACAATATGTAACACACAATAGACAATATCCAACAAGGTATGCATATGAAAATGACAAGATATAAGCAATAAAATGTAAACAAACAAGAAAACAAAGGTTGGCCTCTTGGATATTAGATCCGGCCTAACCATCGCTTGGTGAAAACCAAGATCATCAAGCTCAAAAACCTTCTTACTATATTTAAAAAAAAAAAAAAGAAAAATAAAGGAAATATCACTATACTACCACAATAGACCAATCCACATCAAATAGCAAGCAAGAAAAATGAAGCAAACACAAGCACACGAAGTTTACTAGTTTCGACCAAAGAAGAAAAAGAGAGGAGGAAAAGAGTTTTGCAAGCTTTATATGTTGTAAAAGAAGAAGACAAAAAGAAAAGCTTTGATAAATCTTTGAGATTTCAAGAAAAATACAAGAGATAAAGGTTGAAAATGGATATAAAATAATGGAAAAGATCAAGGAGAACAAGCTATCTTAGTAAGCTTTCAAGAGCCAAAACCTTTCAACCTCCCTTTTTTTCCCCTCTTCTCTCTTCCTTTCCCTTTCTCCTTGGGGTTCGTTTGCAATAAAATCAATTTTGGAGGGTCAAAGTGTAATTTCACCAAAGAAAGCGAAAAATGACTTTTTTGAAACCTCTTCTTTTTTCGTGAATGGCCGAATGGTGCCTTAAGAAGACCCTTGGGTTGCCATTTTTTGTTCCCCTTTTACCTTTGGCCGAATGGCCTTTCCTTTGCCCCTTAGTCATGCTTTTTTTATTTTTTAAATGGTCCCCTCTTCCACATGGCCATCTTTTCCTATTCTTTAGGACCAAGTTTCATTCTTGTTGAACCAAAATGCCATGTCATGTACTCTTGCCCCCTCTCTCTATCCTACTCACCCATTTATTTACAAACAAGTCACCTTGTGTTTTTTCTACAATGTCCTCACTTCTTCATTGTACTACACTATTACCTTGGGATATTTCCATTCCCCTCCTTCAACTTTTATTTATTTATTCTTCATTCCTCCATCATTTCCACATAAATTTTATTTCCAATTGCATCCCTCTCTACAAGTCCAAACTTTTTAAATGTGCAATTTAGTCCATCAATTTTTCAATTTCTTCTTAAAATTGACTCATCTCTTATTCCCTTTGTAATTGATCTCTTCAAATCCATTCCTTCATTGATCTTCTTTTAAATTGAACTTCCAATTTCTTCCAATTTCGATTTTTTCCTTGAAATTGAACTTTCAATTTATTCAATTTAGTCCTTGAATTCTCAAATCATCTTCAAATTAGCTCATCCCTTCACTCTCCTTGTAATTAAGCTTCTTGAGTCCATGTCTTTACTGATTATTTCCCAAATTGAAACTTCAATTTCATCCAATTTGATCATTTCCATGCTTTCCCCTAAAATTGAAATTTCCAATTTATTCAATTTTGTCATTCCTTTTCAAATTCATCTCCCAATTGATTTCTCCTTTTATCCTCCTTGAAATTGGACTTTCGAATACCTATATTTATTGATTATTTCTCAAATTGAACCTTCAATTTCATTCAATTTGATCATTTTTATACTTTTTCCCAAAATCGAATCTTTCAATTTATTCAAATTTGTCATTCCTTTTCCAATTCATCTTCCAATTGATTTATCCTTTTATCCTCCTTGAAATCGGACTTTCGAATACCTCCATTTATTGATTATTTTTCTAATTGAACCTTCAATTTTATTCAATTTAATCATCTCCAATTTTTCCAAAAAATTGAATTTTCAATTTATTCAATTTTGTCCTTATTTTTCCAAGTCATCTTCCAATCGATTTCTCCTTTTGCTCTACTCTGAATTGGGCTTTCAAATACCTTCATTTATCGGTTCTATTCCAAATTGAACCTTCAATTTCATCCAATTTGGTCATTTTCATATTTTTCCCCAAAATTGAAGTTTCCAATTTATTTAATTTAATCCTTTCACTTTCAATTTTTCTTCAAATTGATTTCTCTTTACCCTCCTTATAATTGAACCTTGGAATCTCATTCTTTTAGTGATTCTTCCTCTAATTGGAGTTTCAATTCCTTTCAATTTATTTCTTTCTTAATTTCTTTTGAAATTGAACTTCCAATTTGTTCAATTTAATCTTTCCACTGTTTCCCTCCTTAAATCTCATCTTTCTTCAATCCAATTATCTTAAATTTCATTTTCATCATCTTTAATTTGTCCAAATTAAGCTCTTTGTCGTCTCAATTTTGCTTCTCCACCTTTAATTCCAACTTTTGATTTTTTTTTTTTTTAAATTTAGTCCCTACACTATTTCTCTTCCAATTTTTTTTTTCCATTTTCAATTGTAGCTCTCCAAATATCAAGATTGCTTCATCACCATCTAATTCTCTTTTTAAATATTGATTTTTTTTTAAAAGTTGATTTTTTTTGTTGACTTTGACTTTTGGTCCATTTTGACTTTTTGTCAACTTTGGCTTTTTGACTTTCCTTATAACCTTGGTCTTGTCCATTGTGTCTAATCCAAGTGTAGGGACATTGGGCCATGAAATCGATGTAGAGTTAGGAATATGGATTTGAAAGAAGAACGTACCTTGTTTAGGGACCCGGACAAAATTAGGTGTCTACAATCTTAACTCGTTTATGAAGCTTGTTTTAACTACCCAAAACTCGTTTCCTTAAAACCTTAATTTTTTAAGATTTAAACAACCAAGAAAACACTTTAAAACAACCCATAAAGTGTCTCGGCCAGCCCCCTCTTTTTAGTAAAAATCCAAACTTTAATTTGTTTTTAAGCTTGATTTAGTAACCCAAAACCCGATTTTATCTAACTATTTCAAAAACCTTTAAGGAAAACTAAAAAAAAATCTAAAATTTTAATCCTAGGTTCAGCTAAGGGTGTATTAAATGGGGTTAAAATAATTTTTTATTTGGAAAAAACATTCATGGACTTATCACCATATTTAACCTTTAAAACGTTGATTTTTCCAACACTTTGAAAAACAAGATTTTGGTTATGGACCATTGATTGATCCTAACCAAAATCCATTGAAAATAATTTTAAAAATATGTTTTAATGCAAACAAAATGATTGGCTCAAGGTTGGCTTCTTGGATGTTAATCCGGCCTAACCATCTCTTGGAGGAATCCAAGGTCATCAAGCTCATAATCATTTTTCCAAAGAGAATAATGCTCCACAATAAACTCATATTCAGCTAATATGCACATTCAAATGACAAGATATAACCAAGAAATCATAGATAAACAAAAAAACAAAGGTTGGCTCAAGGTTGGCCCCTTGGATGTTAATCCGGCCTAACGATCACTTGGAAGTAACCAAGATCATCAAGCTCATAACTTTTTCATTTTAAAGAAAAAACCAAGGTAAAACTCATCAATCAACCACAATATACCTCAATACATCAAAAACCAAGAAAAATCATGAAGCAAAACATAGTAAAAGAGCAACAAAAGTGGCGGCAAAACATAAGAAAAGGAAGAACACTTTGCAAAACTTTGTAGTTTTGTAGAAATAGAAGATAAGGTGTAGACACCCATTTTCGTCCAGGTCCGATCTCGGGTCAAAAGACAAATACCATTCTAGAGCGTTGATTCTCAATTCAACGTCTTTAATTTGATGATCTAGTTTCTTAATTTCAAGTGGGCTCGGGTTAAAATTGGATTTCACTTTAATGGATTTTAGAGTGGGCCTAGTCCTTTTTAGGCCTACAAGATGGATGGGAATTTGTTGTTGGGTCAATTGGGCCAGGGTGGATACTCAATAACTCACTTTGGGCCTAAACGTTTTTTGTTGTTTTAGAGGTTAGGCCCAAACCTTTGTTAATTAATTAATTTGAAATTAATAATTAAAAATAAAATTATTAAATAATAATTAACTAATTAAAAAAATTGAAAAAATTGAAAAAAGAAAAAGAAAATTGGGACAGCCCATGACCTTAAGGTGGTTAGCAGTCTGTCCAGCCACCCTAGTCCAGCTTCTTCCCCACACGCGCCAGCACCCTAGGCAACTCCTTCCCCCTACGCCACCACTCTAACAGCCCTCACACACACCCAGCCAGCCTAATCTACCCTCTCCACACACTACACACACTTGTAGATCCATTGCTTGAAGCAATCCTCAAATCCAAAAAAATATGTGATTTTTTGGGAGTTTGGCTCCTAAGCTCCATAAAAGAGCAACATAAGCACAAAGAGGAGGATTTGTTTTTTGGAAAAAAAGGGAGGAAACGAAAAGGAAAAAACATAGAACATAACCACTGCCTAACCGAGACCCACACTGCTATTACCCCCTCTCAAATCTCCAAATCCCATCATCACACAAACGCAATAACAACAAGCAATAGCAACACAACCGCAACCCAGAAAAACAACAAAAAAAAAATCCTTCCGATTTTGGTTTTGGTAGGGTTCATGGGGTTTGGGTTTTTTGTTCTCAAATCCCAATGGTCAAAGGGCTGTTTAGGCTAAGAGGAAGCCACGATGGGATTTGGGAGCCCATCTAATAGCTGACGCAGGAGATCAGGAGGATAAGGGTCTTAGTTTTTAGGCTTAGATTTGCGAGGTTCGGAGCATTTTCTCTAAAACAGAGGCCAGAATCGAGTAGAGGCAGTCGAATGGACATATGGGTAAAATTTGGGTAAAAAGGAGTCCGATCATCGGAGGTGGCGACGTCGAACGACGGCTATCGGTCGGGTTCTAGGTTTTTTGTTGTTGTTTGGTGGGGTGTATTGAAGAGGGTAGAGAGAAGGAGGATAGTTGGGAGGTTAGAGAGAGAAAAAAAGGAGAGAAATGAAAAAATGTTGACTTTTATAGTTTAAAAAAAAATTAAATGGACTGTTGACTTGCGCCTAGACCCGCGGGGTAGCCCAACTTGGATGTAGTCCGACCTGGCTGGGAGGGGGACCAGGAGAGAAGATAAGGAAAAGGAAAAGGAAAAGGAAAAAGGAAAAAAGAAAAAAGAAAAAGAAAGGAAAAATAAAAAGAAAAAGAGAGGTCAACCGAGCGAGGAAGCGAACTCGTCTCAGGTAATTCAGCTCGATAAGTGATCGGACAACGAGGCTTGCAATATTTTGGATACAATTTTTAATTATTTTTTAATTTTTTTAAAATTATTTAAATATGTTGTATTTATTTTTCAGTAATGTATTTTCTCAAATAAACGTATAAAAAAATAAAATCTTAGAAAATTTATTATCATTGCTATTATTATCATCATAAAAAAATACATAAAAATATTTTTCTTAAGTAATAAAAAAATGATATGAGCAAGTGGATAATTTTGAGATTTCCACTAGGTTGCTGGGGAGAATCTTTATAATTTTTCTACGAGCGAATATTATTTTCATTGTCGGTATAACGTGAAAATTTACGCGCGAATGAATAATTTTTCAAATTCCGCCAAGTTGCTAGGGAGTTCAAGAAATTTTCCAACATAAGAAATTTTTACGACGTTTCCACCAATAAATGAAACAATTACTACATATATATATATATATATTTTAAAAAATAATAAAGTAAAATAAATGTATGATTTTGTTATGAATTTTTAATTGCAAAGCTTTCTAGAAAAGGAGATGATGTGACCTCGTGAAATGATTTTGGTACTTCCACCAGGTTGCTGGGGAGGTTCTTATGATCTTCTCACGAGATATTCTCGTTTTCACGGAATAACGTGAGCATTAACGTGAGAAAAAATAATTTTTTTTTATTCTGCTAAGTTGTTGGAGAATCTAGAAAATTATCCCACGCAAGTAACTTTTGCAATGTTGTAAAAAGACAGATAAAATGTGGTTAATTTAAAAAAAAATAAAAAAATGAAATTTATTTGTAGCGCTATGTTTACTACTTGTTCATATTTATCCTTGTCATGTTCATTACATTTTTTAAGTTATGTTTTTTAAAATGAGGACACTGTTTAAAATAAAATAAGGCAATATTCTCTACCGGTGATAATTCTTGAGTCTCTGCTAGGTTGCTGGGGAGCATTCAACAATTATCCATCGTAAAAGGAATACCCTTTTTATGAGTGAAATGAAAATTTCTATTGGAAAAATATCTCTACGTTATGCCAAGTTGTTGGGGAATATTGAGAATTTATCGTGACAAAAAAAAAACCTCGTTTCGCTCCAAATAAATCAATTTATTTTCAGTTGATTATAAAATTTGATTAAGAGAATTATTTTTAAATACCAAAATTAAATTCATTGTTTCAAAATTAAGGATAACACATGATTAAATGGTACCATTTTAAACGGGCGTGTGGGGGTGTTGATACCTTTCCCACGCGTAACCGTACTTCCGAACCCAAATTTTGATTTTCGTAGACTAAGATATTATCTTTTTAATAAATTTTAATTAATTTTTAAATTTTATTAAAATGATAAGGTTTCTTAGGTGGCCAATCAAACCTAACCAAAAATGATTGATGGTGACTCCATTTGATTTTGGAAATAGTTTAGCGGTCGAAAAAATCGTTTCACCAGCTTGGCTACTCCACTAGGGACATTTTTATAGAGTCAAGCCATAAATTGATCTTTTGTTATCTTAAGTCTTGGATTGGTGATTTTAATTGGTATTTAACTATAATTCTCTTATTTTAAAAAGAAAATTTTACGAAAAATAATTTTTGAATAAATAAATTTGCATTCATGTAATTTTTTTTATGTCGCTTTTATTGCTTTTATTATTTGCCTTAATAAATTGTTTGGGGGCATTTAGGATAGAGTTGTAGAATAGATGGTGAAAGGTTTCTTTGTTCCTCCGCACACACCACACTCGCATTTGCATAACATGAAGCCCTTATACCCGAGTTTCCATCATTTTAGGTGGAAGTAAAGTAACTACGCTCTCGTGAGGTGATAACCTCCGCATGGGCTAGCAAAACACTTATGGAGTAATAAAGTACATACGCTTTCATGAGGTGATAACCTCCGCATAAGCCTGAAAAATATACTCCAACAAATTGAACCTGTTTAAATAGGGGTGCCTTACTAGCCTTCACGGGCGACAATGAGGAGCAATTTGGGGCCTTTTAGAACCTGATTCAACCTCATATAGTGAACCATATGAAGCCAACCATAGGTAGAGCCATTCCCATCTTTTGTAGAAATGACCAAAAATTAAGCACATGAGAGAACTTTTTATTGCGAAAACTTGTAGATACAGCTAATCAAACAGGAAATTGTATTTTTTTAGAAGTTATTTCAATTTGATTTTGTTTCTTTTCCCCTATTATTTTGAAAAATAAAAAAATCTTTCATACTCATGTCTTTGTTATACATTTTTTAAAAAAAGAAAGTGATTTTTTTTAGTTACTTTTCTCTAATAAAAAAGGGGGAAATATTTCTTCTTTGAAAAAAACAAAAAATGAAAGATGAGTGTGAAAAAAATAATAATGAGAAAATAGAGTTTTTTTTTTTTTTTTGCTAGAGTTGCAAAAAAAAAAAAGGTTCTTTAGTTCCGACCTTTGAAAAAATAGGAAGAAAATAAAAAATATGAGAGGAAATAATTTTTAAGGTTCCTTTCCGAGGATTAGGAAAGGAGATTCATTTTGTTCCATGAAAAAAAAATGCATCAAAAAAGATTCAAGCAAAAATAAATAAGTTTTGAATCGTTTATATGATTCGTTGAAAATCTCAAAAAATATGTTGTTGAAAAATTCTAGAAAGAAGATAGCTAAAAAAAAAAAGAAAGAGAGAGAGAAGAAGAAAAAGACGAAGAAGAGAGAGAGAGAAAAAAGGTGATGTTGGGATCTTCTTTTCCTTAATCTTTTCATTACATTACGCATAGGATTCATATCATTTGAGGCATTGTACATATGAAAATTCATTTCTTCAAGCATCTTTGCATTCCATACATTTTATTCATCAATCATCATTACATTCATGCATTTGTGAATATGTCATGCACATTTATCGTCATATGTTTGGCTTTATTTCTGTCAAAATAAAATGTGATAACATTGAATTCATTTATTAGTTGCATCAAAGAGGTCCAAAATTTGGTGAATGGATTGGAAGAACGAATTGATGCTTTAGAGCCCAATCAGAAAGTATTTGAACATAATATCAGAAAGGTGAAAGAACAACTCTCTAAGTTGATGAAAATGGTTGAAGATCTTCATAAAGCCAAAGGGAAATCCTCTCAAAGGTTTTTATCGCCTTCGGTGCAACCAAGCCTTGAGAAACAATCGAGCTCAGATCGAAAGATCTTTGTTGAATCCTTCATGTGTCAACACCGTCCACATAATGATTTAAGCCCGGAGGATGTTGTGGACAATATCGTGCAAATGATTAAACTCGAAGACTCACTGTTCAAGGCATGATCTCCAAATTCCACCCAACCCTTGCAAACTGTTCCAAATCTGAACTTATTCCTTTGTTCTACTACATCCAACCTTATTCTAAGACAACTAACGAGAGGCCTATGGGTCCACCCCTACCATCACAAATTGGCTCAAATTCGTACTCATACCCTCGTCCAACTAACTTTTAGTCATTTCATCAACTTACTGGATAGGGACCCTAAGCTATGTGCAACCTTCGACAACCCCATATCCAAATCCATGCCCTCACCCTCTTATCATTCAACCACCTTTTCGTCCAACCCTTCCAGTTCAAATCTTCATATCGCCACCAAATGCCCCAACTCCTAATTGGTATGTCAGCCAAAAACAACCCAAGAAAAAGACACAAAAGCATTTTGATCCTATTCCCATCAGCTATAAAGAACTCCTTCCTAGATTGATCTAAGGCCATCTTGTTGCATGCGTGCCAATAGAACCTCTGCTCCCATCATATCCTAAGTGGTATAACCCGAGTGTAAGATATGACTATCACGACGGGGTTGCCGGACATAGCATTGAAGTTTGTGATGCTTTCAAGCACAGAGTGCAATCTCTTATAGATGCCTAGTGGTTTGATCCAGTGACACTGATTGATCAAGGACTTGGGAAGGCTAATTAGAATCGAAAGATGGAGGATGGTGACATAGTGGGGCTTTGTCTTTTCGGTAGAAGACTCTTATAGCCTTAGGATGCTAGAAAAGCGGAATATTCTGCAATGACAATATTTAACTACTTTCTGGATCTTGTATAAATATGGTTTTATGTCTTGTGAACATCGTCATGTGATTGCGCTTTGAATCATGAAATTTCTTTGATTGTTATCTCCTTATGGCATTTGTAGTTGCATCATGTTATTTACTCATCATACCATACATTTCATCATTAAATTCATTCACCCATTTAGTCATTCTTTCATTCATTTATTCGTACATGATAGTGGCTCTATCAGTACCAATGATAGAGAAGGACCATGACATTGATAGAGCCCATGTTTATTCTCCAAGTTAATTTTGATTTTTTTTTCAGATTAGAGGCAACATTAAAAAGGTAAAATGGAAGAAGATCATACTGCTCGATTGGATGAAATCGAACAAGTGCAGAATATGATGAATGAACAAATGTCGCAGATGATTTAGTTGACACGAAGAATTGGAAAAATGTAAGAGACTATGGAAGGCCTCTTTACAAAAGGAGTTGACCAACCACAACAGTATGGTACCTTAAGAAGGGATATTCAAAAGCAAACTTTTGACCAAGCACATCCGCAATTAAATCAAAGTTAAGGGGCAAGTCTTTTCAATCCTACTGGTACTCCTAATCCAATTTCGTCAAAATAGAATCCATCAGGAATGGTTCGAGATTTAGATTTTCAACAAAAGTATGACCTATTGGAATAGAGGATTCGAGTTGTTGAAGGTGGAGATGAATTTAGCAATGCAAGGGAGTTTCTCTTAATTCCGAATGTGGTCATTCCACCAAAATTCAGAGTTCCAGAGTTTGAGAAATATGATGGACTTAAGCGCCCTAAAATACATTTGGCCACATACTGTCACAAGATGGCTGGGTATGGTTATAATGAGAAATTGCTTATCTATGTCTTTCAAGACAGTCTAATAGGGGCAACATCCAAGTGGTGTTTTTAGTTGAAAAGAGACCAAGTACGCACATGGAGAGACTTATCTCAAGTATTTTTGAAACAGTACAAGCACATGTTAGAGACAGCTCCTGATCGAGGGACCCTCCAAAACATGAGAAAGAACCCCAACGAAAGCTACAAACAATATGCTTGTAGATGGAAAGAGGTAGTCTTACAAGTTAAACCGCCCCTCGCAAGTAGGGAAATTAATGCTTTGTTTGTGGATACTCTCCCACCTCCTTGCTATGACAAGTTGGTCGGCAACGTCTTTTTGGAGTTTGCAGATTTATTATTTTTTCTGGGTAGGATTGAAGACGGGTGCTAGAACTTTCGTCGGGAAAATAGATAATTTTCCAATGAGCATGTGCAAGTCACAACCATCGAGGGTGGGAATAAGAGAAAATTCTATGCAATAAAAGAAAATCACTTGGTGCTTGTCCTCATCCTCGACTATATATCAACCATGGGCCGCACCCTTTTCACCATTATGCTTCAGTGCCCTTCGCACAAGCTCAGCCAACCATGATTTTCACTTCGCCAAATGACCCTGGAATCAACTCGGACCATTCGCAGGGCAATAAGAGGAAAAGAGCAAAAGTGTACCACTCACTTCCAATTTCCTACACAGAGCTTTTTCCCTTACTCATCCAAAGTCATATGATCTTCATTGTCCTTGTAAAGCCTAGAAAGTCTCCTTACCCGAAATGGTATAATTCTAATGCCATATATGAGTACCATAAGGGGGCTGAAGGATATTCTATGAAAAATTGCACTACTTTCAAGGATAAAGTTCAAGCCCTAATTGATGCAAACCCAACAAATTTCAAAGAGCTTGTTAATGCCTATAAGGAACAACAAGTTTAAGGGTCATTGTTCTTGGTAGCATGCCAATCAGGGGCAATCTTAATCTCAGCTTAAATTCTTTACATTTTTATTTTAGAGAATTGTGAACTTTGATTTGAAACGAATGAACTTTAAGTTGTAAGCATCATGCATCATATTTGTCACTTGGAATTTATGATTCCTCTTCATTTTTTTTTAATATTTAAAAAAAAACAAAAGATTTGAATTGAGAATAAAATCCCATATAGCTAATTTCCAGTGTCGAAAATATTAAGATTTTTTTTTAAAAAAAAAGAAAAAAAGAGAAATGTTTTTCGTGGAAGGTGAAAAGAGTCTCGAAAGAATCGGTGATCATCTTTAGGAATGAACTTATCCTAAGAAAGACCTTGTCTCCTTATGTACCCATGTCCCAAGCCATTTAAGTAAAGACCTCTCAAAAATCTTGATGCTTTAAGGGGCAACCTTTATCGAGGCCGTGCGTAATGAAATGATTTGGAAAATTCTTTTGTGGACTCCTTGAAAGTCAAACAAACAAAACATTTTTCCAAAGAATCTAGATTTTGGTAATTTGATGAATGTTAAGATTATGCTATGGTTTAAAACATACCAAAATTTCTCAAATCCTTTTGAATGATCCCCAAAACACAAATTCCTTGCCCTTTTCCCGAGTCTCTAGTTTATGTTTTGAGGCACATGAACCAAAAATGGGCCAGAACACCTATCCCATCCTCACTTGTTGGAAATACTATGAAGAAATTGAAATCAAAACAAGCTCTTTTAATATGAAGCTCAAAGATGGAACATGAGATGTTTCTTTATAACAAGATTCCCACAAACGAAAGGACTTTCACCTGAGTGGCAGACCAAAATGGGGCATTATCCATGATAAGCTGTCAAAATTGTGGTGGCAAAAAAAAAAAAGAAAAAGAAAAAAATAAATATATAATTGACAGTGATGTCATGCACTCAAGATTTTTGAACGATTCAAAAAAAAAAAAAAACTGGAAATCAAAAAGAAACCCTCTGTTTAACCCATTTTTTTTCTCTTCACCACCTCTTTCAAAAGATTGAATTTTGATCAAGAATCCCCTTCACATTGGAGGATAAATGCAAAGAAAGTTTGTTCCAAAGATCATGAATAATGGGCTCCTATTTCAAGGACAAGAAAAAAATGCTTTAGGTTGAGGGGCAAATATGCGATGCAGTGAGTTTCGAGAATCTTCAAACTCACTCTGTCAAAAATGGAAGCATGAAAAGGAAAAACTGAAAAGATAAAAAAAAAAAAAAAAAAAAGAGGAAAGGAAAAGAATGATGGAAATAGAACTGTGGAATAACAAAGTTTTGAGGAGTAGAGGAACTAATGTCCGAAATGAGTCTTTCACAAACTAAAATGATCCTTGTTTTGAATATTATTAAACAGATTTTGAGCCTATCTATCCATTCTTTCAGAACTTCAAACCTTGGCCTGCTTATGTGCTTTGAAAAGTCAATGGATAGTTGAACTAAAGATCCTTTCCCTTGAAAAATCATAACCAACAAGGCATTTGTCTCTTTCCTCCTTAAAAAAACTATCCTCTTCGAACCTTGGACCCATTTTGGATGAATTCTGAACTCTTAAATGCATGATGGAACTGCTAAGCAAAAAATTGAAAAAAAGAAAACAAAAGGAATGAGGCTCTAGGGTCAAAACCTAAAAAGGTAGTCTAGAGCAAACATGAGAATTTTGAAGCCACTCTTGATTTTGCCATGGCAACAACAAGTGAAAAGCCCTTTTGAACTAACCAATAGACAGTCCAGACCTCAAGAAGAACCAGAATGCCAAATTCATTCAAAATTTTGAGATGTGATTTAAAATTTTGATCCCTTTTCCTTCCAAAATAGCCCTCCGAAATTGGTGTCCATTGGCTAAGCTTGACACATATCGAAATGTCATATTTAGAGACTGAAGGAGTGTTGAAATTTGATTGCAATTCCAAATTTTTTTTAAGAGTTTGGTTTCGAGGAATTCATGTATTGAAAAAAAAAACTTATTCATGGCCAAAATAAAAGGAGCATTTGTCTTCTTCTCGCTGTCAAGTTGTGAAACTTCCCTAGATGAATCAGGACCTTATTGCGTCAATCCATTCAAACCATTGACCTTGTTGCATCAAACTATTAAAACCATCCAAAAAATGATTGAATTCTTATCTCACTCAGAGATGTTTCTAATGGTGATCACCAATTTCTGAGAGATTTTAATGTCACATGTTTTGAAAAGTCCAAATTGGTGTTTATGTAGTTAGAAGATTTAACTATCCACAATCACAGAGAATGTTTTTCTGAGGGCAACTTTGCTGTCAAGATTACAGAATTTTAATTAGCATTTTGAAAGGAATAAGGAAAATTATTTTTGGATGGAAAATAGAATTAGAAAAACAAAAAAAAAAAGAGAGGATGTTTTGCAAAAAGAAATGACTTCTCATGGCTATAATGGGGCGATCTTGTCCAATAAATTTTGAAAGCCAAATGGATTTGGTTAAAGAAAATTGCGCTTCAAAAAAAGATTTTTTTTCATGATCACAATGGGGTAATTCTTGGTTTTAAATAGCAAGACATGTATTTCGTGAAAAGCAAATGAAAATGAGATATGAAAATGTTTTGGCAAGAAGTAATGTTCTTATTGTCAAGGGGCATAGAACTGTTGGGAACTTAATTTTATACATATATGAACTTTGATCCTGTATTTGGTATTTCTCAAGAGATTGAAAAGACAATATGCCTTCAAGATTTTCAAATCAAAGTAAGATTTTGCTGGGGCAAGGAGAGTGTTGAAAGTACAAATCATCATTAAAGAATCTGAGACATGCTGTCATCAATAAGACAACATCGAGAGATGGATTAATCGACAAACAATTTCCTTGTGAGGCAAGGAGATGTCAAGAAGTATTAGAGTTGATACAAACTTGGAGTAGGGTTTATCCATTTCTGGTATGACAAGAACAAAGTACAAAACAATGAAGCATCACCAAGATACAAGAAAAAAAGGGAGATGATCAACTTTCTCAACATTTTCTTCATGTGAAATGATATCATGCATTTACCAAAGTAGTTGTGAATGTTATAAGTGAAAGGACAATAAACATTAAAGAAAATGGGTTTTGCATCGTGTAATGAACATTTGCATCTGCATCAACGTGGTTGATCATTGCATTTATCAAATTTGCAAGCTTCAAAAAGACGAAAGGAAAAAGAAGATAGGTTTTTGAATAAAGAAGGTTAAAGAAACGACGTCAGAAAAATGAAAGATTTTCTTTAGGTTTAGAGGAAATAATTTGTCAAAGAAAAATGGTTTTTTGGATAAGAGAAGAGTCCTAAGAATTTTTTGAAATGATGAGATTGAAAAATTGTTGAGAATTTTCAAAATGACGAAAATTTTGGAAAAAAATAGAAATGAATATTTCAGTGTTGAAACTTTGGTGGATGAGAAAATTTTAAAATTGTGGAGCCTCTCATTAGAGGAGCTTTTAATTTCAAAGTTGTGGAATCTCTCATTAAAGGAGCATTCAATTTCAAAGTTGTGGAGCCTCTCTTTAGAGGAACGTTTGATTTTAAAGTTGTGGATCCTCAAATGAGGAGTTTTTTCAAAAGAAAGGATTTTTAAGCCCAATGTAGCTGGCACTAAGAGGAAGTAATCCCAGTAAAGTTGGCATTTTAGACGTGGTTAAGCCCAATGTAGCTGGTAACAAGAAGAAGTAAGCCTAGTAAAGTTGGCATATTAGATTTTTAAGCCTAATCTAACTGGCACCAAGTGGAGGTAAGCCAAGTAAAGTTGGCATTTTAGACGTGGTTAAGCCTAGTGTAACTGGCACCAAGCGGAAGTAAGCCCAGTGAAGTTGGCATTTTAGATGAGATTAAGCCCAATGTAAGCTGGCACAGTTGTAGACACCTAATTTTGTATGGGCCCGCTAAACAAGGCAAATTCTTTTTTCAACTTTCCAAAACGCAAAGAAACTTCCACCATTCCACAGATGGGTTTCCAAGACTTTGTTTCGGAGGTCCACACAAAAAGTCAACTCTCTGTCTAAATCAACTCCAAAAAAGTCAACTCCAAAAAAGTCAACCTCAAAAAGTCAACCACTAAAAGGTCAACTCTCTGTCTAAAATCAAGATTCGAGGTTGAATTGAACAATGGTGAAAGAATTTTGATAATCCGAGATCTACAATTGAAGATAGAGAGTTTGAAAAACAGGTTGCAAAAATTCAATGTAGAGAAATACCTAATTTTGCAAATTTGGGGAAAAGTACATAAACGATCAAATTGGACGAAATTGGAGGTTCTAAATAGAATAAGATCAATAAATATGGATATTGGAAGGTCCAATTTTGAAAAGGAGTTGAAGGAAGAACTGGTTTGAAGAAAGAAAGGAAAAAGGGATTTAATGAATAAATAAGGAATTCACAAATTTGGGGAAAACTGCAGAGACGACCTGATTTGGTGAAATTGAAGCCCCCAGTTGATAAAGGATAAATAAATAAAAATATCCCAAGTCCCAATTTGAGGTGGATCCCAAGGAAGAGCCGGTTGGAAAAAAAAATGGAAAAACGAGAAAATTCCCAATAATGAGGAAAAAAGGGAAAACTAAATCGGAGAGGAATTCAGATGTAAAAATTGGGCATTTTGGACCAACTCCAATTAAATATATGAAAAAGGCAGTGGAAACATAAAATCCAAAAATTGGGCCGTTTTGAGTAAAATCGAGGTTTCAGAGGTTAAAGAGCAATTTTGAAAAATCCGAGAAAAATAGAATCCGAGCTCGAAAAATTATGAAAACTTTCAGAACTGAGTTTTATATTTGATGGAAGGGATTGGAGAATAAAAATCCAGAATCGGAACTGAAATGAAAAAAGACAAAGTTCGGGTGCACTAATCTGAAATTCCAAGAGAAAATTTTGGAAAAAATAGAAAACGAGCTCAGAAAATTATGAAAACTTTTAGAACTAAGTTTTATATTTGATTGAAAGGATTGGAGAAGAAAAACCCGGAATTGGAACTCAAATGAAAAAGACAAAGTTTGGGTTCATTAATATGAAATTCCAAGAGAAAATTCTTGGAAAATGGAAAACGAGCTCGAAAATTATGAAAACTTCCAGATCTGCGTTTTATATTTTATTGAAGAGTTGGAGAAGAAAAATTCAGAATCGGAGCTCAAATGGAAAAAGACAAAGTTTGGGAGGCACTAAACCGAAACTTTAGAGAAAAATTCGGGAAAAATAAAATTCGAGCTCGAAAAAATATGAAAACCTCTAGAACTGAGTTTTATATTGGATGGATTGGAAAAGAAAAATCCAAAATTGGGGTCCATTTGCAATTAAGTTAAGTTTGGGGGCCAAAATACAATTTTACTAAAAAAACAATGCCATTTTGCCAAAAAAAAAAAAGGAATGGCCTGAAAATTTTCAGGCCATTTTCGGCCAGCCTGCTAATTAGAAGAGGGGGTGTGATCATCTTGAATCAAATGGCCAAGATTGAATAGCAAGATGACATTTTTAAGAAAGGACAAGATTCTCCACTACTTGCCTACATGGGACTTTAGGCCAATGGGAGGTCTCCAAATTGCAAAGCCATGTGAAGGCCATTTGAAGAGCATGTGAAGGCTATGAGATGATGCCAAGTATGATTAAAAATGCCACCTAGGAAGATATTTTAATAGTAAGCCATATGATCATGACAAGTGGCTTAGATATTTTGTAGAGATAGAAGACAAGAATAATCTAGGTGGCATTATTGGCTAATGAGAGGCTAGAAAACCCTTAATTTAAGGAAAGCATCATGCAAATAGGAGACAAGCACCCTTAATATAAGGAAAGCATCATGCAAGGAGGGGATATTTTTTAGCCATGTGGCAAAGATGTTGGAGGAGCATACAAAGCATGACAAAGGCTAAAAAAAAAAATACATACACACTCTCATATTAAGAGGTGGCCGGCCAAGTTAGAGGGGGGATTCATTTTTTTTCAAATGCAAACTACACTCTTGGAGGAGAAAATGAGAAAAAGAAAAAGAGAGAAAGAGGGAGAAGGAAGGAGAATTTGGAGAGCTTGATTTGGAAAGCAAATGCTAGGTAGCTATTTCCTCTCCTCTTATTCAATTATTTTATTTGATATCATGTTTTTTTACTTCTCTTTTTCCATGTGATTTGTTAACTTTCCTTGGTTGAATAAAATGTTTTCAAAATTAAATATTAAAGGTTTTCTCTCATTTATTCTTCATTCATTACAAAATAACCAAGTCGAGAAAATTTTTTACACACTTTTTGCTTTAGCCGAAACCAAAAGGGGCTTTATTGTGCTTCTTTTTGCTTTATTTTCTTGCTTGTTCATATTTTTTCATTCATGATTGATCCATTTTCATATGTTTGTTGGCTGTAAAATCATTCCATTTCCAACTAGGTTTTTGGCTAAGATCAACTAATGATCTCTAGCCAAAAATCTCTTGTTTATACTAGTTGAAAAAGTGATAGTTTAAGTTGGATATTCTGACTTTGAGCATTTTTCTTATTGAGTTATTATTGTTAAAATAAAATAATTTTTTTACCACATGTAGTAGACCTTTAGAGGATACCCTGATATTTTTCCAAGATTTTTATATTTTTTTTATCAAGGTTGGAAAAATGGTTTTCGATAAAACAGTTTTTAGCTCACTGTTCAAACTTTGGTGAAAATTCTGTCAAGGTATCCTTGGTCCAAAAATTAAGATGATTTTTTCCAACGGATAACATCATGTCTCAAGTCTATACTGATTTTTCCAGAATTTTTTGAATTTTTTATGAACGGTAAAAAAATAGTTTTACAAAACTAGTTTTGGGAGTCAGAATTGTTTTTTAAATCTAATAATTTCCTGTTTTTATTTGTATACAAAGAAGGGCTGATTTGAGTCATTAGTTACTATCTTGGATTGATTTCCATGTCATTTCAAGGATAAAAATTGATTTTACAAAATCGGGTCAAGGGCGGTCAACCCGGGTTTCAAAAATATAGGAAAACTAGGGCCTTTTTAAGGGTATTCGACCATAAGGCCTTTTTCATCCCAAAAATTCCAATTTTTTTTAAAATCCGAGCCCAAAGTCCTTCACTTTTTGAAAATCAAATTTAAGTTTCTTTCAATGGTAGTCGGATAACTTTTTAGGTATACGGATGTCCTTACTTCAAGAGAGAAATACACCTTCATGCATTGCATGTTTTAATTTTTTTTTTCATTTTAATTTGACATAAAATGTATGTTTCGGTTTCCTAAACATTTGACGAGAATTAGTTCCTAATCTTTGCCGGGTTGCCGGAGAGGTTAGGAAATTTTTCAATACACGTGTTTATGGAATCAAAAGATATTGGATTTTGTTTTATTCGGAATCATATAAATGTCATAAGAAAGTATTATTTTCCAAAGCTTTCCCGGGTTTGCCGGAGAGTGTGGTAACATTTTTTGACATATGCTATTTGTATGATTCCTCACATGAAAGTTCTATGTCCATGAATATTCCATGTTGATGTCATTCATTCATGTGCCATATCATTCATGCACATGCCATGTCATCTAGATTATGCCATGTCATTCATTCGTGTGCCATGTCATTCATATGCCATGTCATTCATTCATGTGCTATGTCATTCATATGTCATGTCATTCATTTACATGCCATGTCGTCTAGATTATGCCATGTCATTCATTCATGTGCCATGTCATCTAGATTATGCCATGTCATTCATTCATGTGCTATGTCATTCATATGCCATGTCATTCATTTATGTGCATGTCATCTAGATTATGCCATGTCATTCATTCACATGCCATGTCATCTAGATTATGCCATGTCATTCATTCACATGACATGCTCTAGATTATGCCATGTCATTCATTCATGTGCCAAGTCATTCACATGCCATGTCATTCACTCATGTTCCATGTCATTCACATGTCATGTCATTCATTCATGTGCCATGTCTTTCGTATGCCATGTCATTCATTCATGTGCCATGTCATTCATTCACATGCCATGTCATCTAGATTATGCCATGTCATTCATTCAGGTCCCATGTCATTTAGAGTTTGTCATGTCAAGCATGCCATGTCATTCATTTTTCTTGCCATGTTATAATAAAATGCTTGTCAATTATGCATGTTTTTATGCTCATATTTTAATGATAATTGATACACTAATGATCATTCAATTTCTTTTTAAATTGATGTTTTTTTAATAGATAAGGCAATATCCCCGAGTTAATATAATTCATGGATCCTCCTCCGGATTGTCGGGGAGTCTTCATCAATTATTATTAACGAAGGAATACCCTTCTAAAAAAAGATGATGCGCATATTTTCAAAAACAATAAAAATTCTATATTTTTGTCGGTTTGTCGGGGAATATAAAAGTTTTTTGCAATAACAAATTCCGGATCATTTCTAAACAAAAATAGGATTGTTTTTAAAATGGGAATTATCTTCAAATACCAAATCTAAAATCGACTTTTCACCGAGACTCGAGATAAGACATGACTAATAAGGTACCATTTTATATGGGCGTTATGGGGGTGCTAATCCTTCCCCACACGAAACCAACTCTCGAACCCGCACTTGTTTTCTCTGGTTCAAAGCGCAAACTTTGAAATTGGTTTTAAAATGTTTTAATTAATTTTAAAATATTTTTCAAAAACTGATTTTAATAGGTGGCCAATCACACCTAGCCAAAAAAAGATTGGTGGCGACTCCATTTCTTTCACGAGGTCATTTTCAAACCCTCTCAACCTATATTTCAAGAGGAATTAAGTCATCTTTTCCTCTATTTTTCTCCCAATGTCACACCCTTAAACAAAGGCCAATTGTCCCCGCGACGAGGCAAAATTTTTAGAATTTTTTGAGGTTACGACAGCTTGGCGACTCCGCTAGGGACTTTAGAGAGTCAGGCCTAAAGTTAGTTGCGTGTTATCAAAAGTCTCAGTTTTGTCGGTTTTAATTGGTATTTAATTATAATTCCCATTCTTTATAAAATAAAGAGAATTTTGAAATAACAAAATTTTTCTTTTTATGTTCATCTTCATGAGCATACATATTATTATTGTGCTCCGTTTTATTCAAGTTTTGTGTATTATCATATATTCTTTTATTGACTAATGCTTTCTTTTATTTGATTCAGCTTTTTTTTTTTATATAATAAATTGTTAGGGTGTTTAAATTATGGGTTGTAAAATAGTTGGTGAAAGGTTTGTTGTTCCTCCTCACACACTATTATACTTGCATTTGCATAACATGAGCACTCAACCTGGGTTTCGTCCTTTTAGGTGGAGTGAAGTACCTATGCTACGTGAGGTGATAACCTCCGCATAAGCTAGCGGAACACTCCTGGGGTACAAATTACCTACGCTTCGTGAGGTGTTAACCTCCGCATAAGCCTAGGAAATGTATTCTAACAAATTGAACCCGTTTTTATCGGGGTACCTTAATAGCCTTCACCGGCAACAGTGAGGAGCAATTTGGAGCCTTGTTTTAGAACCTAATGCAACTCCATATAGTAAACCTAGGCAAAGCCATGCCCGTTTTCTGTTAGATATCCTGGAGTTAAGAAACACCTAGAGAAACATCTCTCACCTTTTACTATTTATTTTATGTCAATGTTATGATTGTTTTTATCTCCGTATTGACTCGTGTTCTATTTTGTTTTGGTTTCTATCCCATGCATCATGATCATTTAGGAGTATTTGCCTTAAGCCGAGTGCCAACCAAAGAGGTTTCATTATAATCATGGAATGTCAAGACCTTCTACCGGTATCAGTGGTTAGCAAGACATATCAAGAGGTCAGAATTGAGTCCGAGGAAAATTAGGGTGACAAAAGAGACTGTTTGGCCGCTGGTTTTGTGTCTGCACTTCCCGAGTTAGTTCATTTGGATTTTGTTTAGAATGACTTAGCAGAGTTAAAGGAGATTTTGAGACAGTGGGGAGTTGCGAGGAAAGATGAGTTCATCGAAAAATATGGTGACATAGCACTACTCTTTTCGATCAAGATAGGCGAGCAGTTGGTCAGGGCAATAGTGCAGTTTTGGGATCCTTCGTACCAATGCTTCATGATGGAGAACTTGTCACGGGCTCAGACTTAAGCCGAGCAAACGTGCGGCCTTAGGCTCGGATTTGTTGCCTTGACAAGCCTAAGTTCAGCCTTGAACAACCGAAAGGGTGCTCGAACTAGAAAGCTTTGAAATGCCTAAGTTGGCTGAGTTGCTAGAATGCTAGAATGCTAAAGAGATTGAGGAAGAATGCTTTGTATTACTCTACAAAGTTGTTTACAAAGAATGGGATACAAATGAGGGGTGGGGGAAGCCCCTTTTATAGACAAGTTCCCCCTTACAAGTGTGGCTACAAAATCGGACTAGAAGCTTCCCTTAGTGTGATCCAGCTAAGGCTGCCAGCTAAGGCCGCCCCTTAGTGTGATCCAGCTAAGGCTGCCAGCTAAGGCCGCCCCTTAGTGTGATCCAGCTAAGGCCGCCCCTAGGGTGATCCACACTTGTAAGGGGGAACTTGTCACGGGCTCAGACTTAAGCCGAGCAAACGTGCGGCCTTAGGCTCGGATTTGTTGCCTTGACAAGCCTAAGTTCAGCCTTGAACAACCGAAAGGGTGCTCGAACTAGAAAGCTTTGAAATGCCTAAGTTGGCTGAGTTGCTAGAATGCTAGAATGCTAAAGAGATTGAGGAAGAATGCTTTGTATTACTCTACAAAGTTGTTTACAAAGAATGGGATACAAATGAGGGGTGGGGGAAGCCCCTTTTATAGACAAGTTCCCCCTTACAAGTGTGGCTACAAAATCGGACTAGAAGCTTCCCTTAGTGTGATCCAGCTAAGGCTGCCAGCTAAGGCCGCCCCTTAGTGTGATCCAGCTAAGGCTGCCAGCTAAGGCCGCCCCTTAGTGTGATCCAGCTAAGGCCGCCCCTAGGGTGATCCAGCTAAGGCCGCCCCTAGGGCCTTCCAGAAGCTTCCGTTGCGGGAATTGTCCCTTGGTTCCTCTCGCTGGCTTGCCTCGGACTCGAACTCGCGCCCTTATTCGGGGAATTGCCTAAGTCCGTGGCACTGCTCTCTGGCGGTCCGTGACATTCTCCCCCACTCATTCTAGCAACGCCCTCGTTGCTAGGGGAATGTCGGGTTCGCTCCGCTTGAGTACGCCGATTTCGTCTCCTTCGTCGCGGACCATTCTTGTCTCGATCTGGCCTTGTTGCCTTGACCGTACTCTTATGGTCTCCACGGTTGCCCTCGGTGCGAAGATCACTGGAACATTCTGTCAAACTTCCCCTTGTCCCTTCGCACTGCCGACGCCTTCTCCGTCTCTTCCTTCGAGTTGTCTGCTGCACACTCGCTCGGGAGGGGCCAGGCTGTTTGCTGGGACTAGTGCTGCGGCACTCCGTTGCCACCTTCGCGTCCCTTTTACTTGGTGACCGAGAAGTCCCTACCTCACGGCACACTCGCACAGCACCCAGCCTCATCACTCGCTGGTGCTGTTCTCGATCGCTACTCTCTCCTTCGGACTGTTCCTCAGTCAGAACTATGGCTGACAGCTTCTTACGCACGGGGCACTCCCTAACCCTGTGCGGACCGTCGCACATGAAGCAGCTCAAGGGCTTGGCCTCCTTGCCCTTGTCCTTGGTAACTCCCTCGGACTTGGTGTTGCGATAGCGAGGCCTCTCCTCAACCTCGTCCTCTGATGAGGAGCTGCTACTCTCGTCTCTACGCTTGGGAGACTCGGTGCGCTCGAACTCGACCAGAGATTCAGCTACCGCTATAGCACGACTCAAGTCTTGCACGCCTCGTCGCTGCAACTCGGTCTTTACCCACGGCTTCAGTCCATCCATGAAGGAGAATAATGCCTCCCTCTCACTCATGAGTCGAGGATATGCTTCCCATCCAGTTTTCTTACAAGCTGGCAAACAGGGTCTTTTAACATCAGATTCCCAAGATGTTGTCATTCCCTTTGGAATTGCGGCCATAAATCAAGAATTTCTCTTTGTACGTCTCCACTAGGATGCGTCTCAAGAGAAAGTTGGATATTACCAAAATTCTCCTTACTCAGTCCATCCTTAATGAATTCAATTTTATCATCTCGATTAGAGGACGGAATCCCAATAGAACGACATTTACCGTTACACGTCCATCGTGCACATGGTAGGAGTTGTATTAGAAAGATTACCTGAAAACGTTTCACAATAAAATCTAACTAAACGACGAGATCTAAAATCACGTCGCCAAACAAGCATAAAACAAAGTTAATATACAGATTAGGCGGTATAACCAGCCAATAAAAATAAAACAAAGTTAATATACAATATAAATATAAATATATAGAAAATTAGGCGGTATAACCAGCCAAAATAAATCAAAGTTAATATACAAATTAGGCGGTATAACCAGCCAATAAAAATAAATATACTTATAAACTTATATACTTAGTATTGCCTCCCCGGCAACGGCGCCAAAAACTTGATGGAGACTCAATTAAGAGTTGTAAACCCAAGTGCAGGTTATGTTCAAGTAATAAATTCTCGGGTGTCCGAGGTCGAACCACAGGGAAGCGTATTAGTAAGTATAAGTTTATAAATATATAAGAAAAAGAAAGTAAACAAGATATTAGGGAATCAACAACAAAACATAAAAGAAATTAAACAAAATATAAAAAACAATAAGAAAAGATGTTGAGGTTAGAGAATCCACTCTTGGTGTTATGCTAAGATTAATCTTGTTTTATTACACAATTGAAATCCACACATAAGGGAGGTTCCAATCGGAAGGTTTAGCAATTCAGTCCAAATTGTCCAACGTCCATAGCATATGATATTATGTTCATTTGGTGTCCTCAAAACTCACAAAAAGAGTCCAAGCATTCCTTATGCCAAGGTATATGTCTACAACAAATCAAGGTTATGAAACCAAGCATTTACTGTGCCATTTTCATTGTCAATAATGAATCAAGATCCCTACTTTGCAAGTATGATTTTAAACCAAAAGAAAATATTATCTATACTAAATGATGATTTATTTTAGCTCATGTTTAAGAGACTAACCTTAGCATTTACCAAAAGCTTCACCTCATCACCTCAACAATATGATTAGCAACACATACTAGATATGAAGAAAATGAAAAGAAAAATAAAGAAAAAGAAAACTAGAAAAAGGAAAGAAGAAGAAAACTTAGAGAATTACATTGCAATGGCTAATATCCTCCCAATGTATCTTTAATGCTCATCCAAGGCCCTCTATTTATACACATTTTGGAGAGCTAAATGACAAGAGACAAGCTTTATAAATTTCAAAGGTAGGTATAATAGGTGGGTGCATTTTTCTAACAATTTTCGTCATATTGTATGACAATTCTGATCAGCCAGCTTGATGGTAGATTTTGTCAATGTTGGAGGCTCGATCTGATCAAATGGTCTTCTAGAAAAATATACCCCTATCAGTTACGGATCCATAGCCGTTGGAATCAGATCATTTGCTCATGTGGATCGGAAGATATGGTCAAAATACAAAAACAGGTCAGCACAGATGTCATTGCACATCAGCCAACTTGATGGTCGATTTCGCTAGGGAAAACGACTCCGTTTCAAGAAGTGTAAAACATGAAAAAGATAGATATGCCTCTTAACTTTGCACTGTAAGAAATTCAGCCTTATTGCTTCAGTGAAACTCCAGATATAGCGGATATGGCAAAAGGTGTCGGAACTGGAACTGAACTGGATTTGCTCTTAATTGTTGATTTAACCTAGTAATCTGAAATCACTCAAAGAAACTCATGAAAAACACCAAATTACATAAAAATATAAAATATCATAAACACAATTAGACTAAGCAATAATAACTCGTATTTGACACAAAACAATAATAAAACATAACTAAGAACTATATAATTATACGAGTTATCACACCCCCACACTTAGATTGTTGCTAGTCCCTAGCAACGACTCAATAAAAATAAAATAAGAAAATCTAATCTAATCCATTTTCGTTGGAAATCACGGTGGCACTTAGCATATGACACAAGCCTTTAAACCCCTAGGTGTCCCTAGTGGACGAGTTTAGTCTCGTGAGGGTTTGCTAGAACGATACCCACAAACATTGAAAAACTAAAATATAAGTAAACTACATACACTAAAAATATTTACTCCTAATCCTTTCAATATAAATTAGAGACAATCTTTGAACAAGTCTTATAAACTAATCAATAGCTCAAAGAACTTCACAAAAATTCATGCTTGAATGTAAATAAATGAGTTAAGCCAATATTAACATAACATATTTCAATCAAAATAGTGCATATTCAACTTAATCTCAACTTCTCACTATACTCTCATGATTTTCACTCTTTAAAGTAGTGGTAAAGTGTTTACACTCAATCAATCTCATGAAAACAGTTCTACCATATGCTTGCTTGTCCACCTATTCTCGACTATTTAGATCATACAACTTCATAAATCAAGAGGTCTTTTTTCAAGGTTGTAATGGGGCCAAAGGGTTATAATGTGGTTAAAGAACAAAAGGATAAAGATATCACAAAGGTTCCAAAGAGTTCATAGAGTTTAGAGACATAATAAGATCATACAAATAAAACTTCTCAAAACTCTTATAAAGCACATAATAACATAGGCTAAATATTCATGTTGAGCCTTTGCTTCATTCTAACCAACTTTGTAACATCTTTTTCTTTACTTTAACTAGAAGTTCAAGAGAAGATTTTTTTTTTTTTTTTTAATATGGGAATGTATTTGACAATGATCCCTTTCTTTTTTCTCTTGACTTTTGCCTCTCTCCTCCCCCACACTTATCTTTCGTTCTAACCCAAATTTTCAAAAAGTATCCCTTGTTTTTGCAATATGTCTCAAAATATATAATCCATCTTTAGAACAAGGGTAAGGATATAAGTATATTTAGGCTAGGTGTAAGTTCTGGTTACCAATAAAATAGCATATTTAATGTAGGCTCAAATTGGCTCACTAGTGGGGATGTTCTCTTAGAACATTAATAATGGATGGCTGTTTGGCTCTGGTTATAATCCTAATGCCTCTATCATATTCATGTTGTCACATGTATCAATATAGTCTCAAACGGTTTAAAGCAAGTTCTAGAGAATCATGTAATCATAAGAGCACTCAAGAAAGAAATTAGATTGATTTGTATAATGCATCAATCATTATAGGCTCAAAAACTCACAAGGATGATTATACAAGTCAGATTAAGTCTAAACATGCTTCTTTCTCAATCAACATATCATATTAACATTGGCTCATAAAAAGGTTGACATCAAGCTCAATTCTCATGAAAATCTTCTCACTAATAAATCTGTTTTAGACTTATGCAATTCATATCTCATCATTGTATTAAAAAGGAACTAGAACACATTAAAAAAATAATAATAATAATAAAGACTCATAAAAAAAAATAGTAGACAAAAATAAAAGAAATCCTAAATCGTTCCCCCCACACTTAATTCTTACATTGTCCTCAATGTAAGTCTATTAACCCAAATGAAAGAATCATGTGTAAGAGAAAAGAACTAATAACATAAGAATAGGAATAACTAAGACTCAAAACAAAACAAACTCATGCAACCTAAATAATCCTAAAATACTAAACAAAAATTAACAAGTAAACATAAAAAGATTAAAATCAAACTGACAAGGTATGTCTCAAGTCTCCCTTACTCAGACCTTGTTCAGAATGAATACTTCTAAATTGCTTAAAACACAACAAACTTTTTTTTTTTTTGAAAGAAGAAATCAAACTGACAAGGTATGTCTCAAGTCTCCCTTACTCAGACCTTGTTCAGAATGAATACTTCTAAATGGCTTAAAACACATCAATTTTTTTTTTTTTTTAAATTAGCAAAATATGTCCCTTACCCCCTACTAAAGGTAGAATTTAGGAGATATTACCTGCAGAGGTTGCTAACCACTTATTATAACTGAGACACAACAAACAAAATGTTAGATAATGTCACAAAGACAGAGTGCAATCCACTCCTTGCTCGTCCATATCTCTTTTTCTTTTTCCGAGCGTTTGCGAAACAACCGTAGCAGATAAATACTCATAAGCTTGGAGCTTTTTGAGTAAATCTTCAATGGTTGTAGCAGAAATTATGGTTCTCCTTGCCTCTGAAAACATGAATCCATTTTCCACAACATTATCTAAATATGAAAGCAAATTACTAAAATAACTATTAATATTAAGCAAACCAATGGGTTTCTTTTTTGTGACCAAAGATGACCAAGAAGCCACGCAAGCTATTTCTTCCAATGTACCCAGACCTCCTGGTAAAGCAATGAATGCATCGGCAGAATGGTACATGATTGTCATCCGTTCAGGGATACTCCAGACTTGTATTTCCTTACCCACGGTAGGTCCACAAAAATCTGTGAATAGTTTTGGCACGATTCCTAGAACTGGACTTCCTCCGGCGTGTGCTGCTGTAGCGACTGCTCCCATTAAACCCGTACTACCGCCTCCATAAATCAACTGGATCTTTTGTTGGGCAAGTATTACTCCAACTCTTATGGCTTCATCAGCGAATATGTTATTTTTCCCTGGATAAGCACCTCCAAAGACACAAATTTTTTTAATGCGTTGGGACGAAGTACTTTCCATTTTTTTTTCTTTTTCGAGTGCCTGAAAGAGAATGAGTACATGGTGTAATATATAGAGGACTGAGTAGTGAATCAGACAAGAGTAATAATGTCGCCGAAAGTGTATCTGACCTGTCAGAAGAAAATGTTAACCTAACAAAAGATTTTTGCGTGATTTCAGGAAGAAAATCAAAAAGAGAAGAAAAATCAACCGTAAAAGACCAATGCAAAAAAAAATCGAGAATAATTACACAAATCGAACAACACGTAAATTAAACCAAAATGAAGTTATTGCAAATCAAACCAAAAGCTGAGAAGTCATTTATTGTAGTTGTGACTGTGGCTCACATCTTCCTCTGGTTTTACGTCCAGAAATGGCTTAAACGCCTTCTATGAGTCGAGGATATGCTTCCCATCCAGTTTTCTTACAAGCTGGCAAACAGGGTCTTTTAACATCAGATTCCCAAGATGTTGTCATTCCCTTTGGAATTGCGGCCATAAATCAAGAATTTCTCTTTGTACGTCTCCACTAGGATGCGTCTCAAGAGAAAGTTGGATATTACCAAAATTCTCCTTACTCAGTCCATCCTTAATGAATTCAATTTTATCATCTCGATTAGAGGACGGAATCCCAATAGAACGACATTTACCGTTACACGTCCATCGTGCACATGGTAGGAGTTGTATTAGAAAGATTACCTGAAAACGTTTCACAATAAAATCTAACTAAACGACGAGATCTAAAATCACGTCGCCAAACAAGCATAAAACAAAGTTAATATACAGATTAGGCGGTATAACCAGCCAATAAAAATAAAACAAAGTTAATATACAATATAAATATAAATATATAGAAAATTAGGCGGTATAACCAGCCAAAATAAATCAAAGTTAATATACAAATTAGGCGGTATAACCAGCCAATAAAAATAAATATACTTATAAACTTATATACTTAGTATTGCCTCCCCGGCAACGGCGCCAAAAACTTGATGGAGACTCAATTAAGAGTTGTAAACCCAAGTGCAGGTTATGTTCAAGTAATAAATTCTCGGGTGTCCGAGGTCGAACCACAGGGAAGCGTATTAGTAAGTATAAGTTTATAAATATATAAGAAAAAGAAAGTAAACAAGATATTAGGGAATCAACAACAAAACATAAAAGAAATTAAACAAAATATAAAAAACAATAAGAAAAGATGTTGAGGTTAGAGAATCCACTCTTGGTGTTATGCTAAGATTAATCTTGTTTTATTACACAATTGAAATCCACACATAAGGGAGGTTCCAATCGGAAGGTTTAGCAATTCAGTCCAAATTGTCCAACGTCCATAGCATATGATATTATGTTCATTTGGTGTCCTCAAAACTCACAAAAAGAGTCCAAGCATTCCTTATGCCAAGGTATATGTCTACAACAAATCAAGGTTATGAAACCAAGCATTTACTGTGCCATTTTCATTGTCAATAATGAATCAAGATCCCTACTTTGCAAGTATGATTTTAAACCAAAAGAAAATATTATCTATACTAAATGATGATTTATTTTAGCTCATGTTTAAGAGACTAACCTTAGCATTTACCAAAAGCTTCACCTCATCACCTCAACAATATGATTAGCAACACATACTAGATATGAAGAAAATGAAAAGAAAAATAAAGAAAAAGAAAACTAGAAAAAGGAAAGAAGAAGAAAACTTAGAGAATTACATTGCAATGGCTAATATCCTCCCAATGTATCTTTAATGCTCATCCAAGGCCCTCTATTTATACACATTTTGGAGAGCTAAATGACAAGAGACAAGCTTTATAAATTTCAAAGGTAGGTATAATAGGTGGGTGCATTTTTCTAACAATTTTCGTCATATTGTATGACAATTCTGATCAGCCAGCTTGATGGTAGATTTTGTCAATGTTGGAGGCTCGATCTGATCAAATGGTCTTCTAGAACAATATACCCCTATCAGTTACGGATCCATAGCCGTTGGAATCAGATCATTTGCTCATGTGGATCGGAAGATATGGTCAAAATACAAAAACAGGTCAGCACAGATGTCATTGCACATCAGCCAACTTGATGGTCGATTTCGCTAGGGAAAACGACTCCGTTTCAAGAAGTGTAAAACATGAAAAAGATAGATATGCCTCTTAACTTTGCACTGTAAGAAATTCAGCCTTATTGCTTCAGTGAAACTCCAGATATAGCGGATATGGCAAAAGGTGTCGGAACTGGAACTGAACTGGATTTGCTCTTAATTGTTGATTTAACCTAGTAATCTGAAATCACTCAAAGAAACTCATGAAAAACACCAAATTACATAAAAATATAAAATATCATAAACACAATTAGACTAAGCAATAATAACTCGTATTTGACACAAAACAATAATAAAACATAACTAAGAACTATATAATTATACGAGTTATCACTTCACTTTTAATCAGGAAGATATGGTGCCTACCATTGAAGAATATTCTATCTTGCTCCGTGTTGAGTTAGCAAATCTGGATAAAATCTATTGGGAAGAGCAGAAAACATGGAGCTGTAGAAAGAAGCTTTCCAAGGTGATGGGTATAGAGTTCTCGATTGATTCTCCACACATAAAGAGGAAGGGTTCGAGTGACTGCATTCCTTGGGTATTCTTGTAGAATTATATCAAGAATATCCTGGATGATGACCATGTTGTGGTTCTCGAAGGTGAAAGGTCACATCGAAGCAGCCGTGGTAGACCTCTTTGATCGTTTGGACAAACAAATTGACCCTTCCCCTTCCATTCTTGCTGAAACGATCAGGTCACTCGGTTATTGTCGAAGAAAAGGTAAGGGACGTTCCGAGGGTTGTGTACAGCTTTAGATTCAAAGCCACATTTGGGGTGATGATGGTGGAAGGCTTCGCCCTTGCAAAAAGACTTTTAGTCCCCTTCGATAATTCAACAAGGAAAAATGGTCAAAGAAAGGAGATAAAAAGCAATGGATTAGGACTCTCCGTCACTTAGGTAGAGAAGATATAACTTGGAGGGCTCTGTGGATGCCACTTAGGTCGATCTTATACTGTTGTGGTGAGAATTTATGGGTTCCATTGTTGGGAATCTGGGGGGCCGTTAGCTATGCGCCATTACTAGTACGGAGGCAATATGGATCCGAACAGTTTATCTCAAGGACTCGTGAGCTTATTTCGATGGAGTTCTCATATGGTGAGTCTCGATATATGGGAAAGATACGTGAAGTTATCAAAGCATGGAAGAAGTTACACTGATCGCCAACGCTACCCCGACATATCAGGTTTAGATAGCTAGGAGGGTCCGTGACATTGTGCTTTCTACCGATGACACCTCTGTTTATCCGGTAACACTTCAGCTAGAACCAGTAGTGCCGTCAAAAGTTGAGATTGTCAGGAAAGAGGTGGAAAAGGAAAAAGGGAAATTGAAGCATGAGTATGATAAGCTTCAAGAGGAAATCAAAGATTTGAAGATCGACCTTGAGATCCAAAAGGCCAAGACACGGGGGTGGTTAAAGAGCGAGACACGGCACAATCCGACATAAAGGATTTACATCAAGAGAACAAAAAGCTAAGGGCCAAAGGAAAATTTACTAGAACTAGCAGGCCTCTTGGTGCACATGAGAAAGAAACAGAAAAACTTCAAAAAGAATTAGAGTTCTAGAAAGGCAAGGCTAAGGAAAGCAACGAAAATGAGTCCAAATTTGCTCATGAGCGGCAGAAGTGGTTTGATGCACGCTTGTTGATTTCGGCCAAGTTGGAAAAGTGCCTGCAAGAGAATGAGCTATTGAAAGCCAGATTAGGAAATGAGAGGGAAAATACATCCTTGTTGCGCAAGGAGAATGAGACGCTCCGTGCGACCATTCAGACCCTAGAGCATTAGTTGCAAGTCCAGAAGGCTGACATCAATGCCATCATTCGGGAAAGCCGAGAGAGGGAGACCGAGTGGAGCCAGGCAAATGATTTAGCCATAGGTGCTAGTATGAGGTGGAAGACAGAAACTTTGGGGAGACAACAGTATATAGACCACTTGACTAGGCAGATCCGCAAGGCTATGGTTAAGGAAAGAGAGATGATGAAGAAAGTGAAGACTTTGAGACAGGATGTCAACCCGACGGCGAAACATGGACAACAGCTGTTGAATTTCCTAGAGGAAGCACAAGACCAGTATGAGCAGATCAAATATTTCTATGTAACCCGAGATTGAGAGATGATATGTAACAAGTTTCTATGAAAAACCTTTGTGTTGGAATTTGATCTTAAGGCAAATATCGTTAGTTTCATCATTTCATACCACATATTGATAGAAACATTCATTCACTCATTTGTTCAGTAATTCATTAAATCATTTATTCATTCATTCATTCTTCCACATATTTGATTAATAAAAAGGAATAATGTGTCATGAAATTCTAATCCGTGGTATTTACACTAAGGTATAAAAATTTGGCATCCACGGAAACACCCAAACAGAAGTACCCTGCATCATTATAATACTCAATCGCAAGTCAGGATCATGAAAAATGATCAGGTTTCCCAGATAGAGAGAATGGAAAGGGCACAGGATGAGTTAAGGGAACAGTTGACCAAATCTCAGGCCGAATCAAGAGATCAGATGAATAAGTTAATGGAACTGGTGTCCGCCGCAGTCAAGGGAAAAGGACACACGAAAAATTCGACTTTAGGAGTAGAATTAGGAAGTACAAGGGACAAAGAGGTTTATAGCAAGAAGTCGTATTGACTGTCGATACGTGGTCCCGTACGCGGGGACCCGTTCGAGTGAGGTGAGAAAACAACAAAGGCAGAGGAAAAGATGACTTAATTCCTCTTGAAATAAAAGGTCGAGGGTTGAAAACAACCTCGGAAAAAGAAATGGAGTCGCCACCAATCTTTTTTTGGCTAGGTGTGATCGGCCACCTATTAAAACCGATTTTTATAAAATATTTTAAAATTAATTAAAACATTTTTTAAAACCAATTTTGTAGTCTGCGCTTTGAACCAGAGAAAACAAGTACGGGTTCAGGAGTCGGTTACGTGCGAGGAAGGATTAGCACCCCCACAACGCCCGTATAAAACGGTACCTTATTATTCGTGTGCTATCTCGAGTCTCGGTAAAAATTTGGTTTTAAAATTAGTGTTCGAAAAAAAATTCCCTAAAAAAAATATTTTTTATTTTGAAAATGATCCGAAATTTACTAGCATGAAATTTCCCATATTTTTTGACAGACTCAGTAAAATATGAAATTTGTCCTCGATTTTGAAATTTTTCGAATCATTTTTCTTTGAAAAAGATATTCCGTTATTAATGATAAATGATGATATCCTCTCCGGCAGACCTATTAGAGAACTCATGAATTATTTTAACTCGAGAATAATCTTGATTTATAAAAATATCATTTTGTTTCTCATATGTTTCAAAAATAATTGAAAATGACATGAGTATGCCAAATGTTACTAAGATAAAAATGAAATAAACATGCTCATTTATCATGATATGACAAACATTTTATTATGACCTAGCAAAAGGAATAATGACATGGCAAATGATATATCATACAAAAATGACATGTGAAATAGATTGACATGGCATATAAAATGGCATGGCATATGGATGACATGGCATAAGAACGAATGTCATGTGAATGAAATTTACATGGCATACAAAATGACATGGCATAAGAACGAATATCATGTGAATGAAATCGACATGACATGCAAGATGACATGGCAAAAAATAATGGCAAGGCATGAATGACATGGCATAAAATGATGACATGGCATAGGGGACATGGCATAAAATGATGACAAGGCATAGGTGACATGGCATAAAATGATGACAAGGCATGAATGAATGGCATAGGTGACATGGCATAGGTGACATGGCATAAAATGATGAATGTCATGTGAATGAAATCGACATGGCATAAGAATGAATGTCATGTGAATGAAATCGACATGGCATACAAAATGACATATTAATGACATGGACAAGTGTCACAGCATGAGGATGAATTTATTTGAGAATGACTCGGAATTTATTAATACCAAAATCTTTTCATGTTCCCCAGCAAACCCGACAAAACATAGAAAGTTTTATTTATTTTGAAATTTTTTGAATCATTTTTGTTTTAGAAAAGGGTATTCTTTTGTTAATAATTAATGATATCCTCTCCGGCAACCCAACAGAGAAAACCATGAATTATTTAAACTCGGGAATATTGCCATATTTATTAAAATGTTATAACTATGCAAATTGACATTAAGGCATGCATGATTACCAAAACATGATAAGCATTTTCATTGTAATATGGAAGATGAGATGATGGCATAGCATAAGAAAGACATGGCATAAAGTGATATAGCATGGTAATGAATGTCATGTGAATGAAATAGACATGGCAAACCAAAATGAGATAATCACAATGACATGGCAAACCAAATGACATGGCATGAGAATATTGTGTCATGGAAATACAATGACATGGATGAAAGGTCATGGTGACCGAATGGTCATGACGTGATTAATCATGACATGAAATGGGCTCAAACACTAAATGGCATGGAAAATGACATGTTATATGAATGATATGGCATGAATGACATAGATCATAAATAAAAAGTCATGATGGCTGAATGATATGGTGATGGCATGTGAATGGCCGAACACATGGTGATGGCATGTGGATGGCCGAATGGCATGGCATGAAAATGCACCTAAACTATAAATGACATGGCAAATGACATGGCATGGCATGTTATATGGAAGACATGGCATAGGTGACATGGCATGAAAAGGACCTAGACCCTAAATGGTGTAACATGGCCGAATGGTTTGAAAAATGATATGGTATGACATATTATTTGGATGACATGGCATAGGTGATATAGAATGATGACACGACATGGGTGACATAGCATAAAATGATGACATGGAATAGGTGACATGGCATAAAATGATGACATGGCATAGGTGACATGGAAAAGCTAAAAATGACCTATTTTCTAAATGGCATGGAAACTAACCTAAGATTACATGACATAGCTACAATGACCTAAGATGCATGACATAACCAAATATAATGCAAGGCATGACCTAGACCTAAAATGCATGGGAAGACCGAATGTGATGCAAGATATATCATGAACACAAAATGCTAAATGACATAGCTACATGACCTAAGGTGTATGATATAGATATATGACCTAAGATGCATGACATAAACAAATATAATGCAAGGCATGACCTATAACTAAACTACATGGGAAGGCCAAGTGTGATGCAAAATATATCATGAACACAAGATGCTAAATGATATAGCTACATGACCTAAAATACATGGCTCAACCAAATGTGATGTAAGGCATGGCATTAACACAAAATGCATAAGGTGGCCGAATGTGTAGAGAACTTATCACAACATGAAAATGATGCAAAAACTAATATAGCATGAAAATGGTGCAAAGAATATGACCAAAGATGCATAGACATGCATGGAAGTAATAAAGAAAACAAGTAAACAATGAACAAGGAAAGTGAGCTCCATGGTTGGTACAAATGGGTATAGCCCTCCCCTAACCATAATCACTTGATTTTATCAAGATCATGAAGCCTTTTCAACTCAAAAATCAGTAAATAAACCAAGCTAACTAAAAAAAAATGGAGGTGAGCTCCATGGTTGGTACAATGGGCATAGCCCTCCTCTAACCACGGCCACTTGATTTTATCAAGATCATGAAGCCTTTCAACCTCTTTTGTTTCATTTATTTGTTAAAAACAGAACATAAAAGAAATATAAACCTTCCACAATCATGTTTCCCACATCAAACATGCAAAACAAAAAATCGAGGCAAGCAAGCAAGCATGGTTCAGCCATGAAATTTTTTTTGTAAAGATTGTTTTCTTCTTTTTTTTTGGTTGATGAAAAGGAAAAGATGAAAGCTTAAAAGCTTTTCAAAAATTTTCTTTTCACATGAAAAGAGGTAGAAACCATATGGAAAACAAAGAACAAAGCATGAAAATGAAGAAGAAACAATGCAAGAGCAAGGTAGGAATGGCTACCTTTCTAGCTTTCTTAGACAACTCTCTCTTCTTTTCTTTCAAAAGCTTTTTTCTTGCAAAATTAGCTACTGACATCCCCCTTCAAATGACCAGCCCCTTTAAGGAAAAAAACATTCCCCCCTCTATTTCTCCTTTGGCCGGTTGGTCTCTCCACTATTGGATGAAATATGCTCATTTTTTTCCAACAATCTAGGCCATTGGATTAGGATATTTTAATGACAAATAAAAATGTCATCTTTCCATTTGATCTTGGCCCTTGGAAGGTGTACTCATCCTTTACAAAGCACCTAGGCATTGGATGAAACAAGGACCACTCCTTCATGCTCTCCCTTGGCCGAACCCTTCTCCTCACCATTGGATGAATTGTACTCATCTTTTCTTCAATAATCTTGGCCATTGGATGAGGATATTTTCATGACAATAAAAATTTCATCCTACAATTTGATCTTGTCCGTTGAAGGGTGTACTCATCTTTTCTACAAAGCACTTAGGCCATTGGATAAGGGAGGACCACTTGCAAGGCAATAAAAATGGCATCTTGTAGCTTGATAGTGACCATTGGATTAAATTGATCAAATCTCCACCCTTTCTCCTATGATGGCCGGCCAAGGGCTTGAATATTCCATAATTTCATTTATTCTTTAATTTTTTGAATTTTGCCAAATTGGACCTTTTCGATTTTTTCGGTAAAATTACCTTTTAGCCCCCTGAACTTAATTTAATTGCAAATGGACCCCAATTTTGGATTTATCTTTTCCAACTCATCCCATCCAATATAAAACTTGGTTGTGGAGGTTTTCACATTTTTCCGAGCTAATTTGCTATTTTTCCCGGATTTTTCTCTAAAATTTTGGTTTAGTGCCTCCCAAATTTACCCTTTTTCAAATGAGCTCCGATTTTAGATTTTTCTTCACCGATCTCTTCGAAAAATTATAAAACTCAGATTTGGAAGCTTTCATAATTTTTCGAGCTCGTTTGCTATTTTTCCCGGAATTATCTTTTGGAATTTCGGGTTAGTGCACCCGAACTTTGCAATTTCTCAAATGAGCTCCGATTCTGAATTTTTCTTCATCAATCCCCTCCAAAAATTATAAAACTTAGATCTGGAAGTTTTCATAATTTTTCGAGCTCATTTGCTATTTTTCCCGAAATTATCTTCTGGAATTTCGGGTTAGTGCACCCGAACTTTGCCATTTTTCAAATGAGCTCCGATTTCGAATTTTTCTTCACCAATCTATTCCAAAAATTATAAAACTCAGATTTGGAAGTTTTCATAATTTTTCGAGCTTGTTTCCTATTATTCCTGGAATTATCTTCTGGAATTTTGGGTTAGTGCACCCGAATTTTGCCATTTTTCAAATGAGCTCCGATTCCCGTTTTTCCCTCACCAGTCGCTTCCAAAAATTATAAAACTCAGATTTGGAAGTTTTCATAATTTTTCGAGCTCGTTTCCTATTATTCTCGAAATTATCTTTTGGATTTTTCGAGATTGCCCTAAACCTCGATTTTACTCAAAACCCCTTCCGATTTCGGATTTTGTTTTTCCACTTCCTTTGTCCTATATTGAATTTGTGTTGGTCCGAAAACGCCAAATTTTTACGATCAAATTCCTCTTTGATTTAGTTTTTTCCAAATTTGCCGGATTAGGTCTTCCTCTGTAGTGAATTTCCGCAACCCATCATCCGATCTCTATATCTTTCGTTGTAGACCTCGGATTATCAAAATTCTTTCACAATTGTTCTATTCAACTTCGAATCTTGATTTTGAATGAGAGTTGACATTTTTAGTGGTTGACTTTTTTTAAGTTGACTTTTTATGCGAACCTCTGAAACAAAGTCTTGGGGACCTATCTATGGAACGGGGGAAGTCTCTTTGTGTTCCGGGAAGTTGAAAAGGAGAATCTGGCCGATTTAGGGGGCTCAGATAAAATTAGGTGTCTACAGCTGCCCCTCTTTGACTATTGCTTAGAATCAGGAATCAGTCAAAGAAAAACTAGACAATAATTTTGTCCGGTTAGTGAAAGAAATTTGTCCTTAAATTAAATTCCTTGACTAATCAAGGCTCGACCAGTCTTAAGGAAACGAGTTCGATTTGCAAGACAAGAAAATACCTCAGCGGAAGTCCCAGGGCCTTACATCATCTTGGTGCAGCTTTGACTAAAACAAAAGATTTGTCCTTAAGTTGAATTCCCTAACTAATCAAGGCTTGACTTGTCTTAAGGAAACGAGTTCAATTTGCAAAGCTTGGATGTCCTGTCCGAAAAGTCTGGTTGTCTTGTCCAAGAAAAAGTCGGATATCCTGTCCGAAAAGTCTGGTTGTCTTGTCCAGGAAAATTGGATATCTTGTCCGAAAAGTTTGGTTGACTTGTCCAGGAAAAATTGGATGTCTTGTCCGAAAAGTCTGGTTGTCTCGTCCAGGAAAAATTAGATGTCTTGTCCGAAAAGTCTGGTTGTCTTGTCTAGGAAAATTGGATGTCTTGACCGAAAAGTCTGGTTGTCTTGTCTAGGAAAATTGGATGTCTTGTTCGAAAGGTCTGGTTGTCTTCTCCGAAAAATTGGATGTCTTGCCTTTTGTGCCAGCTGTGTTGGACTTAAGAAAGAAAACTTTCCATGATTCATGCAATGTTAGTCAAATGAAGTAATGCTGATGACAGGTTTCGCAAATGTTTGTAAGATGCATGTTCCCTAGGGATGAATGCAATTACATGATTGTGTTTTGAGTTTTAATCCATGGTTTCATTGAGGTTCACGAATCTTTTCAACTCCGCTGTTGGCTCTACTTGATGAGCTTTTCTCGATGTTTTAAGTGTTACTTTTAAGTGTTGTTCAAGCTGCACATATTTTTTACCACTTTGGATACATAAAACTATACTCATTTTTCTTAACACTTTAACAATTTTTTCCAAACATTTTATCTTAAAAACTTTATTAAATTTGGTATAAAGGAGATTATAGCTTGGATATATAAAAAAAAATGATTGTAGATACTGAAATTTTAATTAAATTTATTAGATATCACTTTTAAAATATATATATATATATGAACCAACTTGGCTATTTAAAACCTCTATTAAATTTTCCTTATTTTTTTTGGAATGTGCCAACTCATAATTGGAATATGTCAAAATCATGTGAGGGAAGTATAGGAAAAGGGACCGAACCTAGCCTATTATAAATAAATAGAATATCCTCATTTTAAAACGAATAAGGTTTTTAATGTAAGTTGAGGTTTAGAATATATATCAAATACTGAATGTGTCCCTTCTCTGTAGGACATGGAAGATGCCTCCTTTTAAAGTATTTGTTTTAAAAAATATATTTTTTATACACAAAAAATTTTGTTAATATTTATATACATATATATAGACATATATATATTTGTCAATTTGTATATGCTTGTCATATTTTGAGTTTTTTTTTTTCAATCGTGTAAATATAAATATAATAAAATGTATTAAATATGTTAAAATCCCAATGTCTCAAAATTTTAAATTCGAATACGATCCATGTATTAAACGTGTTGTGTTAATCATGTTAATCGTGCTTAAACATGTCAGGTCGTATTTATTACACTATTTTCGTATTTATTAAACGTGTCGTGTTCGGACATATGTTCGTATAATATTCAAAATTATTAGATTTACATGCATATACGTATATAACCAACCTCGTTGTTTTCTTTTAAGATATTTAAATCAATTCAAAATAGTTGAAAAGGCTTTCATGATTGCTAATTTCAATTTATCAAATATGGGTTCTCAATTTTTTTTTCTTCAGTTGACATAAAAGAAATATCTTATAGAAAGAAAAAAAACATAGTTTCGAGTAGAGGTGTTTATGAGTTAGGTCGGGTCAAGTTGGGTCAGGATCGGATTTAGACATGATATCAATACTATATATGTTTGCTCAAACTCGATTTCTTTTGATAATTTAAGTCTCAAAATTTGCCTAAATCTGCCTCGATTTATAAATGTTAATAATATAAAATAAAATAAATCAATCATATATAATAACACCAAAAAAAAAAAAATCATGTAAATCATCACATAATCATATAATAAATTATAATCATCATGCAATCATAACATAATCATATAATCATATAATCATCATGCAATCATAACATAATCATCATATAATCATGTAATCATAACATAATCATCATAATAAATAAAGGATTTTGCACTCGTTAAAGTTATTAAATATAGTAATATCTTTAATCAATGCATTAAAAATGATGAATAAAGTTGTTAACTTTTGCATTTAATACAATATTATTACTATAAATAATATATTAACTAACCTTAAAGAGTGTCTTTAGGGCACTCGTTAGCAAAACCCATAAGTAAAAAAAATCAATCATGCATTTAATCATAATCACACACAAAAAAGACAGAAAATCAAAATGTAAAAATGAAAGGAAAATGAAAACAAAAACCTTAACATATGGGTCGAGTAGCAGCTACAGTGGTACCAACAGCTCCGTTGCTAGCTGAAGAAGAACCAACACCTACATTATCGACTGCAAAATTCCTAGCCACATTTGCCCATGATATTCGTGTAGTTATCACAATTCACAACCACCAAGATTCCAAAATTTTTATCAAAATCCCTTTTGGTCAAAATCCAAGAATTCACTTCAAAACCCCGTTAAAATCCACCAAAATATTTTCCAATATGAAATTTGTCAAACTTGAGAATGAGAAGCTTAAAATCTGACGTTGAAGGAATGAAGATCCAAAATGAAGAAAAAAAAATGAATATTATGCCGACACACGTTGAGAAGAAAAAGGAGATGAAAATTCTTAAAAAACAAATATCTTTATTTCTCTCTTTAGTCTCTCTTTTCTTCTCTGAATTGTCTCTTGAATGCTAGGGGTTTGGGTCTTTTTTTATAGGAGAAAATCACCTAGAGTCCTAGTATGATTTAGGTTAGAGTTTTCATCCTAATCAAAGTGTTGTTTTAACCCAAATAAAAACTCTTTTCTATTTATCTTAAATTCCAGAGTTTAATCCTAATCAAGGAGTTTCGGTTTAGACAAAATTGTTCCTTGCATTTCTTTTCTTTTTTCTTTTTAGTTTTTTTCTTTTTTTCTTTTTTTGATTTTCTTTAATTTCGAAAATAAAACTAAAATTAAAACAACCCGGACCAAAATGGGTGTCTACATAATTGACTTGAAAAAGAGAGGTATTCGAATGCTATTGTCTAAACATCCATATACCCTTACATTAGCCATAATGCAATGCTTTGAAAATCGAAGATAACTAAAAGAATACAATTTTTTTTGGAAAATACAAGGTTGGCATAATCTTCCAAGTGTAATAAACCAAGAGTTTGACTCGTTTTAGCTATCGTAGCTCGTTTTTCTTAAAACCTCGTTCGTAAACCTTGTAAATCAAAAATAAACTTTGACACACCCCTCATGAGGTTCGACCAAGGTGTTTTTAAAGGCCATAAAACAGTTTTTTTTTTTTTATAGAAAAATGCATAGACTTTTCTAACCTATAATCTCCATATTCGACCTTCCAAACTTTGATATACCCGAACACTTTGAAAAACGAGATCTTGATTACGGATTATTGGTTAATCCGAACCAAAGATCTATCGGGAAGGTTTTGAAAACCATGTTTTAAAAGAATAAAGAGATTGGCTCAAAGTTGGCCTCATGGATTGCAAATCCGGCTCAACTATCACCTAAAGCCTAAAGGCTTAGGATCATCAAGCTTATAATCAAACTTTATCTCCAAGAATTCATAACAACAAAAATGAAGAGGATGACATTAACATGCACAATAATAGACCATTTTCTAAGGCAAGCAAGACGAGCATAACAAAGCAAGTAGCAAAAACAAACATAAACAACATTCATGAAAGTCATGCCACATTTTATTTTGAAAATGACAAGAAAAGACAAAGTTTTTAAAAGCATTTTGGAAAATTTAAATGTTTTAAAGGAGACGAAAAGAGTTGTCTTTTTTAACACATTTTTGAAAGCTTCAAATCTTGAAAAGAGAAGAAAATCAATCTTCCAAAAAAAGAAATTCAAAAGAAGAAAAGAAAGATACCTTGTCTAGCTTTTTCAAGAATGAACTAACCTTTCTTTTCTCTCTTTTTTCTTTCTTTTTTCTTTATCTTTTTTTTTCCTTTCTTTTTCTCCCTTTTTTCTCTCTTGGCCGAATGGCCCTCCTCCTCCTTGTAATTGTTTTGACCAAATGGCCTCCTTAGTATTCCCTCAAGCTTCATCTATTTTAGCCACTTGGCTTTTTCTCATTCACTAGCCAATAACCTTCTAGCCTTCCTCATTAATTTCTTCTTCTATTGGCTATCCAATCACACTCCATCTTACTCTTTGAATTCTCATTAGCTAGTCAATGCCAACTCATGTCCTCTCTTAGTGAGTCATGTCCTTCCTTGTGTGACTCATTGATTTTATTAAAACTTTGCCATTTGGCTTTCCAATGTTACCCTCATCTCTTCCATTTAATTTCCATCTTACCTTTTCTCCTGCACCTTTGCCTCCCATCCTTCCATTCAATTACCATTTTCTTCCTTGTAAATCTCCATTTTATCTCTCCACTTTTCATTAAATTTCATTTATTTCTCTTTCAAAAATGCCCTCCAATTCTCTACAACTCTAACTTATTTTTTCTTTCAATTTTATACTTCCATCTAGAGGTGTAATCGAGCCGAGCTCAAGCTGTGAGAAGCTCGAGCTCAAGCTCGACTCAAAATTTGAAGCTCGAAGCTCGGCTCGAGCTCGATCAAGTTTCACTTTTAAAGTTAGAGCTCGACTCGATATAAAAATCGAACTGCTCGAGCGAGCTCGATTAGGCTCGTTTACCTAGTAAAAAATGAGCTCGATTCTAATGCTCAACTTCGAACTTGATTATTTGTGCTCGAGCTCGAGTTTGAATTAAGATTTTATCAATACTAATTATAAATAAAAAATATATATATTAAATAAATAAATAACTCGATTATGCTCGCGAGCTACTCGAGTCAAGCATTAAGATACTTGAATTCGGCTCGCTCGATAGCTCGAGCTGCTCAAGCTCGAGCTCAACTCGACAATAACCGAGCCGAATTCGAGTTTTTTTTTGAGCCGAACTCGAGTAGTGATAACTCGTATAATTATATAGTTTTTAGTTATGTTTTATTATTGTTTTGTGTCAAATACGAGTTATTATTGTTTAGTCTAATTGTGTTTATGATCTTTGTGTATTTTGGTGTTTTTCACAAGTTTCTTTGAGTGATTTCAGATTACTAGAATTAAGGGTAAATCCAGTTCAGTTCCAGTTCCGACACCTTTTGCCATATCAGCTATATCTCGAGTTTCACTGAAGCAATAAGGCTGCAATTTGTAGCCGTGCAAAGCTAAGAGGCATATTTATCTTTTTCATGTTTTACACTTCTTGAAACGGAGTCGTTTTCCCTAGCGAAATCGACCATCAAGTTGGCTGATGTGCAATGACGTCTATGCTGACCTGTTTTCGTATTTTGCCCATATCTTCTTATCCACATCAGCAAATGAGCTGATTCCAACGGCTATGGATCAGTAACTGATAGGGTAACATTTTTCTAGAAGACCATATGATCAGATAAGGCCTGCAAAATTGACAAAATCGACCATCAAGTTGGCTGATCAAAATCGTCATGTATGACGAAAATTGTTAGAAAATGCACCCACCTATTATACCTACCTTTGAAATTTGTAAAGCTTGTCTCTTGTCATTTAGCCCTCCAAAATGTGTATAAATAGAGGGCCTTGGATGATTGTAGAGGAGCATATTGTACATAGGTAGGATATTAGCCATTTTAATAAAATTCTCTAAGTTTTCTTCTTCTTTCTTTTCTCTAGCTTTCTTTCTTTTCTCTAGTTTTCTTTTTCTTTAGAGAGAGAAAGAGGTTGGATAATTAATATTCTTCCTCTTCTTCTTTCTTTCTTTTATTTTCTTCTTAGATTTTCTTTAATTTTATGTTTATGTTTACAATGCCTATGCTAGGCTAAACTTCTATTTGGTTAAGGGTGATTTCAAAGCCCTAGACATGTTTTGTGATTGATTTTCAGATTCTATCTATCATTAATTTTCTATCAAAGTTGCTTATGTTCTTCTACAAGAATTGTTCATGATGTTGTCTTGATTTATTTAGGTGTACAACTAGATAGATCTTGATAATTATCTATTGCTAGTTTAGGAATCTTGATCCGTGTAATTGTCTTGATTTCCTATTCATAAGTGGCAATTTGTGATTAATGATTATGGTCAAGTTTTCAATAATTGCAAAGTGGAACATAACCTAAGTTGAACAATCCGAGCTTATGTGTTTGTTGCTTAGATCAACCTATCTTTCTCATCATAAAGCTGCCATTAAATTGAATCTAGAGAGCTTATTCTAGGTTGTTTGATGGTTAGAGATTAAATAGAGAGCTTGTTTTATTTAACGACAAACTAAGGAAAGATTGGGATAACAGAGCTTGTTGTTATCTACGGTTGTTAACTTTGATAGTTGGTTGATATTGATAGATCTGAAATTGATTCTTAATGATGTCTAGTGGTGGAGAATGAAACCTTAACCATATTTTTCATATTTGATTCTTCTTACTTACTTGTTTTCTTACTTTTAGTTTGCTTATTTTTTATATTTATTTTTATTGGCTGGTTATACCGCCTCATTTGTATATTAACTTTGTTTTATTTTTATTGGCTGGTTATACCGCCTAATTTAGTATATATATTTTTATTGGCTGGTTATACCGCCTTGCATCTTATTCTTATTATTTACTTTAGTTTAAATCTGGCTTCAAAAACCCTTTTCTTTTATTGTTCTTGAATTTAAGTTTTAAACTATTAACTTATAAACTAAAACCCAATCCCTGAGGACTCGACCCTTGCTAACTACTATACTTACAATTTATCTTTTTAGTGCAAGGTTAAATAAGATACACTCTTTTGGGTGCATCAAATTTTTGGCGCCGTTGCCGGGGATTGTTTTCTTTAGTTTATTTGTTACTTGGTTTATTCTTATTTTCAGTTCTAATTAGCTTTATTTTCTTGTACATACAAGTTTTTCTTTTCAAATTTAAAAAAAAAAAAAAAAACAAAAAACAATGGAATTGAGCAATCTAACACTTGAAGAGTTGGTGGCATACATGAACATGGAGAATCAACAAGCCAATCTCACCTCCCCAGTTCAACAATTGGCCATGGGAGGATGTCAAGGCCATCAAGTGTTCCAAGACCAACAGTATGATCATTACTCAAACACTTACCATGAGGGATGGTGGGATCATACTAATTATGGCTACTCGAAAAATTACCAAGAAGTAGATCCTTATGCCAATTACACTCATCCATCTAGCTTCAATCAATCATGGTCTCAAGAACCAGATCTTTTTCAACCACCACATATGACTCAAAACTCAGGTACTTCTTTAGAAGATCTTGTCTATTTTCTTGTTACTGATTCTTTGCAATTTCAACAGGAAACAAGGGCAAGCATCCAGAGTTTGGAAAAGCAAATGAGCCAATTGGCTAGTAGTATGGTGGGATGGGTAGCACAAAGATCTGAAGAACTCTCTGCCCAAACAATGATTAACCCAAAGGAGAATACTACTATTGTGACCTTGAAGAATGATGAACAAGATGAGGATGAGACAAAATTAGAGATGGATTCTATTCTTGAGGATAATGAAGCCACAAATCCAAATAAGAGTATTTCAGCACCTGAGGTAACGTTTGAGATTCCAATTTTTACTAATGTTTCTTCTCCACCTTTTCCTAGTAGATTCGCAAAGTTCAAGGAGGATGAACATGAACAAGACACGCTGGAAACCTTAAACAGTTTGTTTGTGGATGTCATTCAACAAGTACCAAAAGATGCACCATTCCTCGATGAGATATGCACCACCAAGGATGATGGAATAATACTTGTAATGGAGAATGCATCCACTGTTGTGCAAAGAAAGCTTCCTCTTAAACGCATAAATTTGGGAAATTTCATGTATGAGCCTCACAAGCCTAAAAAGCCAAGAAGGGGTGTTGGTTAGATTCAAAACACTAACTCAAGTGTTAATTGGGAAGGCAGCCCAGTTAAAGATGAAATTGCAAACCTTCCATATTCAGATTTGCTTTCTCTTTCTTTTCCTTTTTCTTTTATTATTTTTATTGTTTTTATTTTTATTTCTTATGTTTCTTTGTTAATTGTGTTTACTGTTTTTAAGTTCATTTAGGCTGCATAAGTTTCTTTTGTTTAATAGTTCTTTTCTCTTACATATAATTCTTGCATTGGGGGATAATACCATTACATTAATGACAATGTAAGAATTATGTTTGGGGGGAAGAATTTAGGATTTTATTTAGAGTGTTTTGTTTTTGAGTCTTTTTATGTTGTTTTTCTTTCTGATCCTTGTTTTGAAAATAACTAGATGTAAATATAATTTTTTTTAACCCCGGTTAAATGGCGGATAACGGTACTCCGTGATTATTTAAATCGGTTCCATCAGCTACCCACAAAACTGATATTGTATATAAATTTCTCTTCCAATTTCTCTTTCAATTTTTTTTATTTTTTTTTTCAGGATGGATGATATTCTCACAAGATTGCAGAAACGATTTCCTCCTTTTCCTCGAAATATTTTACTGAAGCTTTACCAAGTTCGACTTGAAAGATTAAGAATGCTTATGCACAAAGGGATTCCTGACGACATACTTTGGATAATTGAAGCCAAGGTACGTGAAGATGAATATCTTCCTGTTTTGCATTTACCAGGTACAGGTAGAAGCACTTTTGCAAAGAAGCGACGAGCAAAGCGCATGAGTTCAAATTGCCACAAATGTGCACGATGGACGTGTAACGGTAAATGTCGTTCTATTGGGATTCCGTCCTCTAATCGAGATGATAAAATTGAATTCATTAAGGATGGACTGAGTAAGGAGAATTTGGGTAATATCCAACTTTTTCTTGAGACGCATCCTAGTGGAGACGTACAAAGAGAAATTCTTGATTTATGGCCGCAATTCCAAAGGGAATGGCAACATCTTGGGAATCTGATGTTAAAAGACCCTGTTTGCCAGCTTGTAAGAAAACTGGATGGGAAGCATATCCTCGACTCATAGAAGGCGTTTAAGCCGTTTCTGGACGTAAAACCAGAGGAAGATGTGAGCCACAATCACAACTACAATAAATGACTTCTCAGCTTTTGGTTTGATTTGCAATAACTTCATTTCGGTTTAATTTAGGTGTTGTTCGATTTGTGTAATTATTCTCATTTTTTTTATTTGTCTTTTACGGTTGATTTTTCTTCTCTTTTTGATTTTCTTCCTGAAATCACACAAAAATCTTTTGTTAGGTTAACATTTTCTTCTGACAGGCGACATTATTACTCTTGTCTGATTCACTACTGAGTCCTCTATATATTACACCATGTACTCATTCTCTTTCAGGCACTCGAAGAAAAAAAAAATGGAAAGTACTTCATCCCAGCGCATTAAAAAAATTTGTGTCTTTGGAGGTGCTTATCCAGGGAAAATAACATATTCGCTGATGAAGCCATAAGAGTTGGAGTAATACTTGCCCAACAAAAGATCCACTTGATTTATGGAGGCGGTAGTACGGGTTTAATGGGAGCAGTCGCTACAGCAGCACACGCCGGAGGAAGTCCAGTTCTAGGAATCGTGCCAAAACTATTCACAAGTTTTTGTGGACCTACCGTGGGTAAGGAAATACAAGTCTGGAGTATCCCTGAACGGATAACAATCATATACCATTCTGCCGATGCATTCATTGCTTTACCAGGAGGTCTGGGTACATTGGAAGAAATAGCTTGCGTGGCTTCTTGGTCATCTTTGGTCACAAATAAGAAACCCATTGGTTTGCTTAATATTAATGGTTATTTTAGTAATTTGCTTTCATATTTAGATAATGCTGTGGATAATGGATTCATGTTTTCAGAGGCAAGGAGAACCATAATTTCTGCTACAACCATTGAAGATTTACTTAAAAAGCTCCAAGCTTATGAGTATTTATCTGCTACGGTTGTTTCGCAAACGCTCGGAAAAAGAAAAAGAGATATGGACGAGCAAGGAGTGGATTGCACTTTGTCTTTGTGACATTATCTAACATTTTGTTTGTTGTGTCTCAGTTATAATAAGTGGTTAGCAACCTCTACAGGTAATATCTCCTAAATTTTACCTTCTAAAAAAAAAAAAAAAGTTTGTTGTGTTTTAAGCAATTTAGAAGTATTCATTCTGAACAAGGTCTGAGTAAGGGAGACTTGAGACATACCTTGTCAGTTTGATTTTAATCTTTTTATGTTTACTTGTTAATTTTTGTTTAGTATTTTAGGATTATTTAGGTTGCATGAGTTTGTTTTGTTTTGAGTCTTAGTTGTTCCTATTCTTATGTTATTAGTTCTTTTCTCTTACACATGATTCTTTCATTTGGGATAATAGACTTACATTGAGGACAATGTAAGAATTAAGTGTGGGGGGGAATGATTTAGGATTTCTTTTATTTTTGTCTACTATTTTTTTTTTTTTTTATGAGTCTTTATTATTATTATTATTTTTTTAGTGTGTTTTAGTTCCTTTTTAATACAATGATGAGATATGAATTGCATAAGTCTAAAACAGATTTATTAGTGAGAAGATTTTCATGAGAATTGAGTTTGATATCATTTTTTTTATGAGCCAATGTTAATATGATATGTTGATTGAGAAAGAAGCATGTTTAGACTTGATATTGACTTGTATAATCATCCTTGTAAGTTTTTGAGCCTATATGATTGATGCATTATACATATCAATCTAATTTCTTTCTTGAGTGCTCTTATGATTACATGATTCTCTAGAACTTGCTTTAAACCATTTGAGACTATATTGATGCATGTGACAACATGAATATGATAGAGGCATTAGGATTTTTAGCCAGGGCCAAACAGCCATCCCTTATTGATGTTCCAAGAGAACACACCCTTAGTGAACCAATTTGAGCCTACATTGAATAAGCTATCTCTTTGGTAACCATAACTTGTCCCTAACCTAAATATACTTATATCTTTACCTTTGTTCCAAAGATGAATTAGCATGTTTTGAGACAAGTTGCAAAGACAAGGAAGATCTATTGAAAATTTGGGTTAGAAACAAGAAATAAGTGTGGGGGGAAAAGAAAAGAAAAGTCAAGAGAAAAAGAAATGGAATACTGGCAAATACATTCCTATGTAAAAAAAAAAAAAAAAAATTATGAATCATCTCTTGAATTTGTGGAAAAAGAAAAAGATGTTACAAAGTTGTTTAGAATGAAGAAAAGGCCCAACATGAATATCCGGCCTAGGTGACTATGTACTTGTAAAGAGTTTTGATAAGTTTCTTTGTATGATCTTATTATGTCTCTAAACTTTATGAACTCTTTGGAACCTTTGTGATATCGTTATCCTTTTGTTCTTCAACCACATTACAAACCCCTTGGCCCCATTACAACCTTGATTAAAGACCTCTTGATTCATGAAGTTGTATGATCTAAATAGTGGAGAATAGGTGGACAAGCAAGAATATGGTAGAACTGTTTTCATGAGATTGATTGAGTGTAAACACTTCACCACTACTTTAAAGAGTGAAAATCATGAGGGTATCCCATGTGAGAAGTTGAGATTAAATTTGAACATGCACTATTTTGATTGAGATATGTTATGTTAATATTGGCTTAACTCAAACAATTTACATTCAAGCATGATTTTTTGTGAAATTCTTTAAGCTATTGATTAGTTTATAAGACTTGTTCAAAGATTGTCTCTAATTTGTATTGAAAGGATTAGGAATAAATAATTTTAGTATATGTAGTTTATTTATATTTTAGTTTTTCAATGTTTGTGGGTATCGTTCTAGTAAACCCTCACGAGACTAAACTCGTCCACTAGGGACACCTAGGGGTTTAAAGGCTTGTGTCACATGCTAAGTGCCACCGTGATTTCCTACGAAAGTGGATTAGATTAGATTTTCTTATTTTATTTTTATTGAGTCGTTGCTAGGGACTAGCAACAATCTAAGTGTGGGGGTGTGATAACTCGTATAATTATATAGTTTTTAGTTATGTTTTATTATTGTTTTGTGTCAAATACGAGTTATTATTGTTTAGTCTAATTGTGTTTATGATCTTTATGTATTTTGGTGTTTTTCACAAGTTTCTTTGAGTGATTTCAGATTACTAGAATTAAGGGTAAATCCAGTTCAGTTCCAGTTCCGACACCTTTTGCCATATCAGCTATATCTCGAGTTTCACTGAAGCAATAAGGCTGCAATTTGTAGCCGTGCAAAGCTAAGAGGCATATTTATCTTTTTCATGTTTTACACTTCTTGAAACGGAGTCGTTTTCCCTAGCGAAATCGACCATCAAGTTGGCTGATGTGCAATGACGTCTGTGCTGACCTGTTTTCGTATTTTGCCCATATCTTCTTATCCACATAAGCAAATGAGCTGATTCCAACGGCTATGGATCAGTAACTGATAGGGTAACATTTTTCTAGAAGACCATGTGATCAGATAAGGCCTGCAAAATTGACAAAATCGACCATCAAGTTGGCTGATCAAAATCGTCATGTATGACGAAAATTGTTAGAAAATGCACCCACCTATTATACCTACCTTTGAAATTTGTAAAGCTTGTCTCTTGTCATTTAGCCCTCCAAAATGTGTATAAATAGAGGGCCTTGGATGATTGTAGAGGAGCATATTGTACATAGGTAGGATATTAGCCATTTTAATAAAATTCTCTAAGTTTTCTTCTTCTTTCTTTTCTCTAGCTTTCTTTCTTTTCTCTAGTTTTCTTTTTCTTTAGAGAGAGCAAGAGGTTGGATAATTAATATTCTTCCTCTTCTTCTTTCTTTCTTTTATTTTCTTCTTAGATTTTCTTTAATTTTATGTTTATGTTTACAATGCCTATGCTAGGCTAAACTTCTATTTGGTTAAGGGTGATTTCAAAGCCCTAGACATGTTTTGTGATTGATTTTCAGATTCTATCTATCATTAATTTTCTATCAAAGTTGCTTATGTTCTTCTACAAGAATTGTTCATGATGTTGTCTTGATTTATTTAGGTGTACAACTAGATAGATCTTGATAATTATCTATTGCTAGTTTAGGAATCTTGATCCGTGTAATTGTCTTGATTTCCTATTCATAAGTGGCAATTTGTGATTAATGATTATGGTCAAGTTTTCAATAATTGCAAAGTGGAACATAACCTAAGTTGAACAATCCGAGCTTATGTGTTTGTTGCTTAGATCAACCTATCTTTCTCATCATAAAGCTGCCATTAAATTGAATCTAGAGAGCTTATTCTAGGTTGTTTGATGGTTAGAGATTAAATAGAGAGCTTGTTTTATTTAACGACAAACTAAGGAAAGATTGGGATAACAGAGCTTGTTGTTATCTACGGTTGTTAACTTTGATAGTTGGTTGATATTGATAGATCTGAAATTGATTCTTAATGATGTCTAGTGGTGGAGAATGAAACCTTAACCATATTTTTCATATTTGATTCTTCTTACTTACTTGTTTTCTTACTTTTAGTTTGCTTATTTTTTATATTTATTTTTATTGGCTGGTTATACCGCCTCATTTGTATATTAACTTTGTTTTATTTTTATTGGCTGGTTATACCGCCTAATTTAGTATATATATTTTTATTGGCTGGTTATACCGCCTTGCATCTTATTCTTATTATTTACTTTAGTTTAAATCTGGCTTCAAAAACCCTTTTCTTTTATTGTTCTTGAATTTAAGTTTTAAACTATTAACTTATAAACTAAAACCCAATCCCTGAGGACTCGACCCTTGCTAACTACTATACTTACAATTTATCTTTTTAGTGCAAGGTTAAATAAGATACACTCTTTTGGGTGCATCAAGTAGCTTTGCGAGCACATGTGTCTCGTTTACACCCCTACTTCCATCACATAATTTTAACTTTATTCCTTTCAATTTTATCCATCCACTATTCAAAGTTGACTTCTCCAATCTTTGACTTTTTCAATTTTGACTTTGTCAACCTTGCCAAATTAAAATGTTAATATGTTAAGCCATGAAACTGAGGAAAATTTAGAAACCCGGGGATTGAAGAAAAATCGTACTTTTTAAGAACCCAGACAAAATTAGGTGTCTATAACTCTATCACTTTTTCTCTCTTTTTTTTTTTTTTCACTTTCACTTTCACTTTCACTTTCACCTTCACTTTCACTTTCCTTTTCTTTTCTTTTCTTTTCTTTTCTTTTCTTTTCTTTTCTTTTCTCTTTTTTTTTTTTTTTTTTTTGTTGAATCTTCTCTTTTGTCTATTTGCCCGTCATCACCGGTGGAACCACATTTTCTTTCTTCTTCTTTTTGTTTTTCCACTCTCACCAAGAACTCTCTTTTCTTTTTTTATTTCCACAAAATTCAAGCTACCATTTTTATTATTTATCTATTTTTATTTTTTTGTGATTTTTGTGTTGAAATTTTGCTAATGATTTTTGGCTTTTGGAGATTCAAACTATTATTTTTAAAATTTTGATTTTCTTGGGTTTTCTTTTGTTAATTTTTTTGGCTTTACTTTTGTGATTTTTGTGTTAAACTTTGTTTGATAATGTTAGGATTTTGGAAATATTTTATTGTACTTGAGTTTGAATATCGTCGAGCCAGCAAAGATGGTATTAATTTATAAAGCTTCTCTTTCTTGTTTTTAGAAACTCTAGTTCAAACCTCTCAGACCTATTATTTTTTTCTGGATAGATGGATCTCTTTTATGTTTAGTGATTCGAAAAGCTAACATTCAAAAGAAAAAAAAAAAAAAAGAAAAAGATATCTCTCCCTTCGCTTCCTTCAACTTCTCTTAACTTCTAGCAATTTTCTATCTACATAGCTTTCCTCTCTCCCCTCTTCCCTCTCCATTGTTTCTCCAACTTAACTTCTATGTAATTTGTTTTGTTTTAGTTTTCCAATTTTCTCTCTATTCTTTAAACATTGGAAAAGTTGGTTTCATAAAAAAGGCCACGTGTCAAGCTCTAAATTAATGCCAAATGGCAAGCTAATGTACAATGGCTATACAGTGTTCCATACGTATTCATCTTTTAATACAGTTATAGTTATAAATCATCAGAAATTATCTCATCCATTTTTAGTGGAGTGTGTTTAAATTTATAAGTGAAGTTAATAGGATGATACATATTTTTCGATATATTTAAAAAAAAAAAAACTAATTTTAAAAAAAAAATAGACTCGACAATCTTTTAATCCTGCTTATAAAGTTAAAAAATTTCACTGTCAATGTATAAAGAATTAACTCTATAAATCATTGATGTGCGCTTTAGTTTTTTTTATTTTCACTTTTTACAGTTTTTCGTTTGAGATTGTCTCACTTTGACGTAGACCTGTCAATTCTGACCCGAATCCGAAAAACCAATACGACCGACTCGAACCCGATCCAACCCGATTTGACCATAAAAAGTCAACAACCCGAAAACAATCCGAATCCGAAAACAACCCGAACCCGAAATGACTCAAACTCGAAACGATCCAGACTCGAAATAACCCGAACTTGAAATGACCAGAACCCGAAATAACCCGAAATGATTTGACCTTAAATTAAGTATAATTTTATTTTAAAAAATAATAATTTAATAAAATAAATAAATACGACAATATTATTAATTAATTTTAATTTTATAACTTTAAATTATCTTTTAAAATCTTTTCTTTACTATTACAATTTTATATATTTTTTAATATTATCTTTTTAAATTATAATTAAAAATAAATTATTATTATTATTATTTAGTTTAAATTTTTATGTTTATTAGTATATATTATAAATAAAGTTCTTTTTTATTTTAATAAAATAATTAAATAGATCAATAAGAATTATTGTAAAACAAAAAATAATTAATAATAATTTAATAAAACTATATGTTATATTACTTATGATAATCTTATAATATAATTTAATTTAAAACAAATTAATATATGTTTTATTACTTATGATAATCTAATAATATGATTTAATATAAATTGTATCTTTTTATTCTCATGGGTATACATAAGATTTATAATATTTTATCGTTATACATATTCTTTAAAATAATGTATTATTTTTTAATTTTAAAAGTATAATATTTTCTCATGCAATGTAGAACAAAATATATAAAAATAGATTATTGATAATGATAATGTGATTTTATGCTAATGATTAATACATTATGTTATAATAATCTCTTATCATGTTATTTGAATTAAATTACCCAATTTGTTTATTAATATACATGTTTTTTTTTTGGTAATAAATGTGTTGTTTTTAATTTCAAATATATAATCCCTTAAGTCTTATCATGTAGTTTTTTAAAATTATAAAAAATAGATCATTGATATGTGCATTTTATTATAATGATTTTATATATTATAATAATACCTTATCATGTGATATATAATAAATTAATCTCTTATCGCTATACATGTTATTTAAAATGTTATTTAAAATAAATGATTTGTTTTTAATTTCAAATTTATAATACCTTATCATATGATTTAGATTAGTTTCGTAAATAGTCATAATATTAGTCCATTTAACGATACTTGCTACTAAGTTCATAAAATTAGATAAATTTTTATTTTATTATAAAGAGTCACAAAGAGAAACAAATCGAACGTTGGATTTAGCAATATAATTGTACTCGTCGTGCACGTAAAGTTTCGAATCGAACAAATAGTTAGACATTTTTAATTTACTCAAAACTCGACGTATATGATATACGTGAATAGAACATGAAATATGACGAGGAGGGATCCACTTACACTAATGTAAAACAAAATTAGTTTTACACGCTTTCGTAACTTTTTATACGATTAATATTTTAACAAACCGACCGTTGGATTTAGTAATACAATTATACTGTTCGTGCATGTAAAGTTTCGAATCGATCTGATATCTCCATCATATCGATCGAGAATACTGTCTTTTTCAATATATATTTAAAGATTGAATATTTTTTTACATAGAACAAATAGTTAGACATTTTTAATTTACTCAAAACTCGACGTACATTATCTACGTGAATAGAACATGAAATATGACGGTCAGATTGTTAAAAAATTAATTGTATAAAAAGCTATGAAAGTGTGCAAAACTAATTAGATTTACACTAATATAAGTAGATCCCTCCTTTAATAAAAATTATATATTATACAAAAATACTATATATGTCAGTACTTCAATATATTAAAAAATTTTATTAATTAATTTTATACATTATATTTAAAATTTAAAAATATTTAGCATAATTAACTAATTTAATTTTATAACATTTATTATTATATTTTTATTTTTAATAAGCATTTATTGTTATATTTCATCACACTTGATAATTAAACTTTTAAGTAAAGTTCTTAAATCTAATTTAATTTTAGTAGAAAATTATTTCAACTTCTAAGATTGGTTCACTTGGTAAAACTTTTAGTCTTAAGGGTTACTTTGCAAGGTTCAAACCTTTCAACAGACATAAAATTATATATTTCCCAAATATCTTAATAGATTCATGTAATGATTTCAGATACACGATAATATCCTATTTATTTTTAAAAAAATTTATTTTTTATTTTTATCTTTCAATAAAATTCTAATAAAATATGATTCGATCAAATAATCTGTTTAAATTTAATCTGATTCAATTTTAAAAATTAATAAATTGAATCCAACATGATCCGAATCCAAATAACCCAAGTGTCAAATCCGAAATGACTCACCATAATGACCCAAACCCAAATAACCCAAATGTCAAACCCGAAATGACCCGAGTGTCAAACCCGAGATGTCCCGAATCCGAAATGACCCGAACCCGAAATGACCCGAACCCAAAATAAACGAGTCAGAAGTGATCCGAACCTGAAATGGCCTGAACTCGGAACGGCCGAACCCGAAATTGACCTAAATTATTTAAAACCCAAATTGACCCGATCCAAATTGACCTGACCTGACCCGACCCAAACCCAATCCGGTCCACCCAATTGAGAAGTCTACTTTGATGTGGTTCTCTTTTAAGAGGTGTTAATGCTCTTTTGGTGTTTTTCAGTTAGGAAATCTTTGTTGGTTATCTCTAGTGTGTGTATTGAAACTTTTTTTTTACAAGTTTCGTCTAACTTGTAATCTTTTAGTTTCTTAATAAATTTTGACTTTGAAAAAAAAAAAGTTAATCTCTTGTAGATTTACTTATTTGTTGTTAAAATGTAAGTTTTATTATGTAAGTACAATTTTAAAAATATTTAAAAATAAATGTTCTTACTAATTTAATTGTTTAGCGTAAAAAAATATTGACAAGTTTTTTTAAAAAATTTTACAAAGTTGCCTACTCACAACCATAAATCTTCAAGTTGATTGAACCAAATATGCCTTTGAATTAAACCATAAACAGATTGATTTAATCAAAATTTTGAAGGTAACAGATTGTTTTTTTGTCACAATAGAACAAACCACTTGTTAAAAAGGTAACACATTAATTTAACCAGATTTTTGAAGCACAGAAATAGGGATGACAGTGGGTCGAATATCTGTATATTTTATAATATCTGAATCCGCATAATTGCTATAAAATCTGAATCCATTTATTATCTGCATTAAATTTGAGTATTGCTATCCGAATTCGAATCCAAATTAATAACATTATCTTTCGAAATATCTAAATCTGCTAAATATCTAAATTCAGTAAATCAATTTTTTTAATTAGAAATATAAAATTAGACTTAGAATAAACAAGCAAGAGGGAAGGGCTTATTTATAGAGCAACCTTCCCGTTTTCTTTGTGTTTTCCAACGATGTGGGATCAAGTTAAAAGAATTGGGATTGAAAAAGAAGAAAGAGAGAAGCTTATTTATAAGTGCAGCTTCTCCTAGCATTATATTTTCCACCGATATGGGATTACATTAAAAGAGTTGAAATGGTGAACGGCTTATTTCTAAGTGCAGCTTCCCCTTTATGTCATAGGCTCGAAACTTTAGCCTTGCGAGCCATGCGGCCTTAGGCTAGAAATTACTTCCTTGTATGCCTAAGTCAGCCTACTAACACTCAAGAAGAGGGTCCGTCTATACAAACACTCCAAGGCACTGGTAACTGAAAGTTACTGTAGCTAAGAAAAAAAATAGAACACAGAAGAATGCTTAGTGTATATTGATACTCAAGTGTTGAATAAAAAAATGAGGTTAGGAGAGGCCTCTATTTATAGTTGAGTCCCCCTTACATCAACGATTCAAATCGTTATAAGAATACGTCAAGAATACATTCTCTACAAAATATCTAGAGGCCTAAATAGTTTAAACACTAAACTCTAGAGTCCTAGATAAGCTTGAACTCTTGGCTGTAACTATCTTTTACTGGTCTCTAGGCTTCTAGAACCTCCAGGTAATTACTGTTTTCCAGGGCCTTCTAGAATGATCCAGGGACTGGGCCTATTTTGGTGCATCAGGATGCTGCCTGTAACTCAGATCATGGTCCTAGACCTGCTGTGTGCATAACGGACACGAGCGGGCTTGTGCAGGTCGTGACATTCACCCACAACTATTTCAGCGACCCTCGTCGCATCTTTTGCATGGAACTACTCCATCTATTCCTTGAACTGCCATAACACTTCGGCTAGTTCCCAACTTGCCACACTGTTGGGTAGTCCCTTCCACTGGACAAAGTACTAATGCATTGGCCTGTAATTTTTTCAGCGTACTACTCGATCTGCAAGTATACATTTCCTATCTCTGTCGTAGGAGGCCTTCACTCCTACTGGTGCGCGCTGCGACTCACCCCTGGCTGGATACTCCTGATCAACCTCAAAAGGATTAACAAACATGTTTGCTGTTAGATTTGGTCTAGTGTAACCTATTGCAACTGTTGGTATATGCCCTAGAGCCAATCGATTTGGTCAGGCATAAACTACCAACAATGCAAACCCATCACTATATCTTAGTGATACAAGGTTTTCCTTCATGTTAGTACAATGATAATGAGTTATTAAGTACTAATCGAATGAGGCCCATGGAACATAATGGCCTTGCAAAGGAATTATATATAATTGTGAGATCGTTATGCATCAAAGCTATGTTCCTAAAACGGTTCCTGGTCATCGAATTGCCAAGACGGGGCAATGGCAATGCTCAAAGATTGATACATGTTAAGCCTACTTACTTAGTATGCAACTGATCTCACGTGTTGAAGTATATGAGATACTTTAGGATAACATGTAGGTGCTTGTCTGTTGAACAAGTTCACTGAACATTACCCGCTATGAGAACTCCATTTGGTATTGTCACTCAAGTGTCTATGGAAACGTTCTCATGTGTCAGTCGTGTAAGTAGTCCTCTGACTTGTGATACCAGGTCATCATGTATGGGGAGTGTCATACTTTGATTCCAACATGAACGGGTCCCTAACATAGAGGGATGCTTATGGTAGGGTGGTTTTGGGTATGACATGAACCATACGAAGATGGATTAGTGATCCAGAGAGGATTCACCACTCCAAGTGACATCGGAGACATATCTCATATGTTCTTGGCTTAAGTTAAGTTAATGGAATCTCTGGCTAGAGTATAATGAATTTAGGAGAAATAGTTTCTCTAAATTCACAAAGTTAACCAAAAGTTGCAAGACCTAATATGGATTGAACATGAGTAGACACTGCACCATGCTCATGGTCTTTTCGAGATATTTGGTGAAAGGACCGAATTACACTGATAGACTGAATAAGAAAGGTTATGTCGAGACTAACTTGACTCTCCAGTATTTGGGTGGTCATGATGGCTTGCTAGAGTCCGCTCATGATTTATGAGTATAAATTAATTAGATTAATTTATATTCATTGCCAACATATTGGAAGCCTAATGGGTCACACACAGAAAGGTGAAGTAAGAGATTAAAATGGAAAGAGCCTAATTGATTAATTTGAGAATTTAATCAATAGGGAGTTAATTAAATAATTTAACTAAGTGGAAGGACTTAAGTGCAAATACATAAGAGTTATTGCCCATAGTCCAAACCCTGGAGTGATTTTCGCCCCCTATAAAAGAAACAAGATAGCTTGGCCGACCTCCCTACGGCCTCCCTAGCCGCATATGTGATATGCTTAGAGGCTTTGATGTCTTCTTGATTTCTTGACTTCCTCCTTGCCTATTCATGGATTGCTAGAGAGAAAAATGTTTTCTTTCAAGAGAGCAAAGGCATAGAGTGAACAAGAAAGAAGATCAAGATAATCCTTGAGGTTGGCGCACCAAACCCGGAAAAACAAGAAAAGCGTTTTTTTCTTCTTGATGCTTATGAAGCATTCGGCCATGGAATGTTTAGATGAGGAGAGGTTTCTTGAAACCTAAACTACTAGCATCATTTTCGACAAGACTCCATTCCTACCTTATGAAGGTTTTCTTGATCATCTTGTGTGGATTACCGTTAGAGGCCAGACACTTGTGTGGCTTGAAGTCTCAGATTGACAGCTTGGTGTTCAAGATTGAGTGAGTTGTTTGTAAACTCAAGATTACTATATCTTTGAGTTAAGGTATGATTCTTGATCATATGTATGCTTTATAATTACAAGATCGCATTAAAATTTTACAAGCATGATCCTGTTAGGTTCGCCTATCTCTTTGTTTATTTTTCCGCTGCGTTCATGTTCTTATTTAATTCGATTATTGTTTGAGCATGAGGTCGAATCCCAACAGTGGTATCAGAACCTAGCTTGGAAGTTTTCTTGTGATTTACATGTTTAATTCTTGGTAATATTTTGAATTGTGTGTTGATCTAGCAAAGTTCGTTCAAGAAAAACGTTTTCTTTTTTTGTTTCAATTCTGACAGCTTCTGTTTGCAATCTGATCTTTGTATTTTAAATTGTTTAAAACATGTTTAAAATTGATTTTATCAATGTTTAACCTTTCCATATGATTGCATGAAACAAAGAAGTTAAAAGAAACAAGTTTGGATTTTATTTGAATTGGTTTTGGTGCTTTAGTTTCGAAGAAAACAAGTGCAGGATTTTTCTGCACATCTGTTGTAAGTTGCAATTTTGACATGGTTAGAGGTGTCCAAAAATTCTGAAAATTTGGTGAATTTTTCTGTACACATTTCTATCTTGATGCTGTAATGTTTGGTGAATTTTTTGATTTTTTATGATTGCCGAAACTACCTCTCAAATTTGTGTAAACAGTTTGCATGGTTGCTGGAATTTTCTGGGCAGCCTTGAGTTCTTGAATTTGATTCTTGAATTGTAGGTATAATTGTCTGAAAATCAAAGAATGAATTGTGTGTGAATTGTTCACCATTTAGCCCCCAAAAGAGGTGGTTGCTTTGAGGCAAACGTTGCCTCAACAAGAGCTGTAGGGTACGACGGCATGACTTACTAAAGGTGGGAGGTGGCTACACACAAAAGTTATGTGTTAGGGCATCGCTTTCTATTTTTGGAAATTCTTATTCTTTGGAATTTTTGACTTGTGGAAATTGTTTCCTAGTCTCTATTAGATTCCTAAGAGTTAGGAATGCACCTAAGCTATCCTTGTGGAAATTGTTTCCTAGTTGGACAAGGACTCCTAAAAATTAGGAGAAGATATGAAACTTTCCTTGTAAAGAAAGTTTCCTAATCAAACTTGAACTTCCTGAGGAGTTAGGATTGTTTAATTAAATGGAGGATTTTAATTCAATGAATCCTAATTGGATTAGGACTCAAGTAAATTGAATTGAAATTAAAATTGCTAGATAATTTGAGCCAAGTATATTTAAATGAGTTTAAATATTACTTTCCTTAAATGACACACAAGATTACTAAGTGATATTAAATACGTATGCATTTAATTTTATACTTTATGATGTGATTATGAAAGCATTAGGATGGTTATGAACTTAGACCTTAGACTTAGCTCATGGATAGTTAAATTTTCTTTTTGGTATTTTTATAAATAGGGTATGAGAACCCTGCCTTCTCTTTTTATTTTCAGAGTTGTAAATTTTCTTCTCACCTAACTCACCTTGAATGTAACTCGAGGTTTCTATCAAAGATATGTAAATGTTATATAGGCTTGTAGATTTAGATTTAGGCTAAGATTAGAATTTATGCAATTCCAAATGTAAGGAGATAAGGCGCCAAGACGAAGGACCAAGGAGATCACCATCAAGACTTATGAAGACTATATATGGTATCCCTAGGAATTTGACCAACTAGTTTCCTAATGGCTCAAGGAAACTAGAGTAGTAAAGTCCATAATCATCCTAGTAGATTGCATGAGATAGATTTATTTTTGAATTTATATATGTGATATATATTTGAATAAATGCTATGCATGTCAATCAACAAAGAAAAGCAATGAAACCTATTTAATGAAATAAAGAAATCCCTCATTAAATTATACTGAGTTCATGTTACACATGATAAGTTGCCTTCCACCATCCAAACAAGATAACCAGATTTCTTCCAGTAGGAGGCTTGTTGAGTCACTCAAGGTCAAATTACTGTACGAATATGTTTGAGTTATAGAAGGTGGGTCTTACTCAACTAAGTTTCATGTTATCCGGATGCGTCAAACTTGACCACATGATATTTAGAGGCAATGGTTAGGCGAAATGCATATGATGCATTTAGGCAAAGAGTTGTCACCTAACTGATCAAGGAGTTGCATAGAGATGCAATTGGTAAGCAAAGTTACCTACTCAATCAGTTTCAACATGGCTTGTTGAGTCACTCAAAGTCATGGTAGGATGAAAGGGGTCTTTGCTCACTAAGAAGTTTAAAAGTTAAATTTCTCGAATAGTAGAAGAGGGCTACTATGTTGATAAAACAGTGAGAACAATCATTCAAATTTTAAAACCTGGTTTTAATGATTGCAATTTGCATAATGACTATTATATGCATTGGTTTATATGGGATATAAATTGTCATGGCAAGTTAACTAGTCACTTGATTGCATACTTGATGCAAAGTCGATTTCACTAATCAATGAAATGAATGTCAATGTCCTAAATGATCCATGAGGTATTTAGCAATGAGAAGTTCAAACATCTCGAGGAATTGTTCAAATGAAAGATAATTAGACGGTAGCCTATGAGGCATCATGTGCTAATGGATGAATCGACAGGTTTTAGAAACTTGGTTGATTTATGGATCATAATCTAAGTATGGACTTAGTTCTTTCTTCATTGTCTAAGAGCAATTAGCAAGTCGTGTTGTAGGACAACATGAACTGATTGGTGTTGCTAAATGTGCTCACTAGACTAGAAGATCATCCACTTTGTTACTTCCACCAGGGGAAGGTAACCGAAGAAAAGTTCTTCAAACTTTGGATGATGAGATGAAGAAAGAAATTGATATCGATCAAAAGGACAAACCATCATTGTGCCAATGCAAAGCATTGGAGGCTTAAATGCAAGAAGTATATTCGATACTTGAAAGGAAGTGAAACTTGGGAAATTTTACTTTATGGATATTATGAGTTTGTTTTCACTACCTTTAGGTATATGATACCTATAAAATTGGTTCAAAGATATGTTTGACATATAGATGAAACCAATGACAAGGACAAGTGAAAAAGAATAAGACCGATGAGGTGGCAACCTAGTTGATAAATGATCAAGCTTGCCAACCTATTCATGATGAATGCTTTAGAAACATTATCATTGATATTTCGATTATGCTAGCATTAGATGCATGGGCATTCATCCTAGAATGAACCGAAAGTTTTTATGGAATTTGTTCCATATCATGGTCTTATTACACTCATAAAAATTACAGACTTGCATAAAAGATAATCAAAGGTTGTTCAAGTCAAAAGTATAAGATTAAAGTATATAGACACTAGTAGTTTCTTTGATTATGAATCAAAGGAAATCTTATACAAAACTTGACAATTAGATGTGCTTTGGCACCAGGAATTTCATAATGAGATTATGAGACTAATTTAGTTAAAGCGCATTCTTATTAAGATATGATCTAAATGAAGAATGGATTGAAACTAAATTGATTGATTATCTAATAGAATTCATATCAGATGAATTGGATAGACATTACTGTATGATGACATAGAAAAGTCCATAATGCTTCAAATAGCCAAGATTGTCGAAACACTAACCTATAAAGGATTTCAAATTGTATTTGTAAAACAAACATTTATATGGGATATGAGATGTTTGGTTTTATATTTACAAATGTGCATTCTAAAGAGTTTTGAATTCACATCCCATAGGAAAAGTAAATGAGTTTAATTCGAATGTTTCTACACAGGTAGGAAACTGTGGGAGTATTATGACATTTAAAAGTTAAAGGTCATAAGTGGAAATCCGAAGTTTATACATAGGATGCATAAAGGCACAAAGATTTAGTAGGATGCATTATGATGCATTACTCATACGAGATAAGTCTACTAAACATAATGATTAAGTAGGATGCATAGTGATGCATAACTCATAAGAGATGAGTCTACTTAATAGAACATTGTTAGACAATGGATTGAGATATCAAGTTTTGATAGTGACATTCAAGAGTTGAATTTATCAAAAGGATGAGATATCTTTTGTGCACACCTAAGGTTTAGTGGGAGTAATACAGATTACTAATCAAACAATGTATATCAGATACATTGAAGATTGAAAGGTAAATCGACTAGTAATGCTAAGATCTAACAGATTTAGCAACAGATGATTGGATTAAATGTTAAAACAGTTTAACATAGAGAGAATCCAACAAGTGACTTAATGCTATGATGTAAACAAATTCAGTCATTTGGAAACGTTCCAAATTATAAAGGACCGAATTATTTATATTCCAAGTCAGAATACAAACCTTTTGTTTAAGGCTACAGAAGGTGTATTTGGATCCATAGCTCACTAGGCTAATTAAAAGATTCCTAGTTATTAAAGTAACAACATGAGCCATAAGAAATAGGGTTTCATTGTGATCCGAATAAGTATTGTGACTATGATAATAGAGATTATCAAAAGTATATGACCGAAGCATATTCTCACAATAAAGTACTGAAGCTATGTTCTAGTAGAGACACAATTGCTAAACGAAAGAGTTCGGCATTGGATGCGTTACCGATTGGCTCAGTGCAAGTGGGAGATTGTTGGTATATGCCATAGAGCCAATAGGTTTGGTCAGGCATAAAATACCAATAATGTAAACCATCACTATATCTTAGTGATACAAGGTTTTTCTTCATGTTATTACAATGATAAGGAGTTATTAAGTACTAATCGGATGAAGCCCATGGAACATAATAGCCTTACAAACGAATTATATATAATTGTGAGATCTTTACGCATCAAAGCCTTGTTCCTAAAACGGTTTCTGGTCATCGTATTGCCAAGACGAGGCATTGGCAATGCTCAAAGACTGGTGCATGTTAAGCCTACTTACTTAGTAAGCAACTAATCTCACGTGTTGAAGTATATGAGATACTTTAGGATAACATGCAGGTGCTTGTCTGTTGAACAAGTTCACTAAACATGACTCGCTGTGAGAACTCCATTAGGTATTGTCACTCAAGTGTCTATGGAAACGTTCACACGTATCAGTCGTGTAAGTAGTCCTCTGACTTGTGATACCAGGTCATCTTGTATGGAGAGTGTCATACTTTGATTCCATCTCGAACGGGTCCCTAACAAAGAGTGATGCTTATGGTAGGGTGGTTTTGGGTATGACATGAACCATACGAAGATGGATGAGTGATTCAGAGAGGATTCACCACTCCAAGTGACATCAGAGACATATCTCATCTGTTCTTGGCTTAAGTTAACTTGATGGAATATCTGGCCAGAGTATGATGAATTTAGGAGAAATAGTTTCTCTAAATTCACAAAGTTAACCAAAAGTTGTAAGAACTAATATGGATTGAACATGAGTAGACACTGCACCATGCTCATGGTCTTTTCGGGATATTAGGTGAAATGATCGAATTACACTGATAGACTTAACACGAAGGGTTATGTCGAGACTAACATGACTCTCCAGTATTTGGGTGGACATGATGGCTTGCTAGAGTCTGCTCATGATCTATGGGTATAAATTAATTAGATTAATTTATATTCATTGGCAACATATTCGAAGCCTAATGGGTCACACACAGAAAGGTGAATTAAGAGATTAAAATAGAAAGAGCCTAATTGATTAATTTGAGAATTTAATCAATAGGGAAATAATTAAATAGTTTAATTAAATGGAAGGACTTAAGTGGAAATACATAAGAGTTATTGCCCATAGTCCAAACCTTGGAGTGATTGTAGCCCCCTATAGAAGAAACATGATAGCTTGGTCGACCTCCCTATGGCCTCCCTAGCCGTATATGTGATATGCTTAGAGGCTTTGGTGTCTTCTTGATTTCTTGACTTCCTCCGTGCCTCTTCTTGGATTTCTAGAGAGAAAACGTTTTCTTTCAAGAGAGCAAAGGCATAGAGTGACGAAGAGAAAAGATCAAGATAATCCTTGAGGTTGGCGCACCAAACTCGAAGAAGCAAGAAAAGCGTTTTCTTCTTCTTTATGCTTATGAAGCATTCGGGCATGGTATGTTTAGTTGGGGAGATGTTTCTTGAAACCTAAATGATAACTCGTATAATTATATAGTTTTTAGTTATGTTTTATTATTGTTTTGTGTCAAATACGAGTTATTATTGCTTAGTCTAATTGTGTTTATGATTTTTTTATATTTTTATGTAATTTGGTGTTTTTCACGAGTTTCTTTGAGTGATTTCAGATTACTAGGTTAAATCAAGAATTAAGGGCAAATCCAATTCAGTTCCAGTTCCGACACCTTTTTCCATATCAGCTATATCTGGAGTTTCACTGAAGCATTAAGGCTGAAACTTTTACAGTGCATAGTTAAGAGGCATATCTATCTTTTTCATGTTTTACACTTCTTGAAACGGAGTCGTTTTCCCTAGCGAAATCAACCATCAAGTTGGCTGATGTGCAATGACGTCTGTGCTGACCCGTTTTGGTATTTTGACCATATCTTCTGATCCACATAAGCAAATGATCTGATTCCAACGGCTATGGATCAGTAACTGATAGGGGAATATTTTTCTAGAAAACCATTTGATCAGATCAAGCCTCCAACATTGACAAAATCAACCATCAAGCTGGCTGATCAGAATTGTCATACAATATGACGAAAATTGTTAGAAAAATGCACCCACCTATTATACCTACCTTTGAAATTTATAAAGCTTGTCTCTTGTCATTTAGCTCTCCAAAATGTGTATAAATAGAGGGCCTTGGATGAGGATCATTATACATTGGTAGGATATTAGCCATTGTAATAAAATTCTCTAAGTTTTCTTCTTCTTTCCTTTCTCTAGTTTTCTTTTTCTTTATTTACTTATGCTTCTTACATTTATTTTCATTTTATTCATATCTAGTATGTGTTGCTAATCATATTGTTGAGGTGATGAGGTGAAGCTCTTGGTAAATGCTAAGGTTAGTCTCTTAAACATGAGCTAAAATGAATCATCATTTATAAACACTGGTATAGATAATATTTTCTTTTGGTTTAAAATCATACTTGCAAAGTAGGGATCTTGATTCATTATTGACAATGAAAATGGCACAGTAAATGCTTGGTTTCATAACCTTGATTTGTTGTAGACATATACCTTGGCTTAAGGAATGCTTGGACTCTTTTTATGAGTTTTGAGGACACCAAATGAACATAATATCATATGCTATGGACGTTGGACAATTTGGACTAAATTGCTAAACCTTCCGATTGGAATCTCCCTTATGTGTGAATTTCAATTGTGTAATAAAACAAGATTAATCTTAGCATAACACCAAGAGTGGATTCTCTAACCTCAACATCTTTTCTTATTGTTTTTTTTATATCTTGTTTAATTTCTTTTATGTTATTTTGTTTATTTTGTTCTCTAATATCTTGTTTACTTTGTTTTGTTGTTGATTCCCTAATATCTTGTTTACTTTCTTTTTCTTATATATTTATAAACTTATACTTACTAATACGCTTCCCTGTGGTTCGACCTCGGACACCCGAGAATTTATTACTTGAACATAACCTGCACTTGGGTTTACAACTCTTAATTGAGTATCCATCAAGTTTTTGGCGCCGTTGCCGGGGAAGCAATACTAAGTATATAAGTTTATAAGTATATTTATTTTTATTGGCTGGTTATACCGCCTAATTTGTATATTAACTTTGTTTTATTTTTATTGGCTGGTTATACCGCCTAATTTGTATATTAACTTTGTTTTATTTTTATTGGCTGGTTATACCGCCTAATCTGTATATTAACTTTGTTTTATGCTTGTTCGGCGACGTGATTTTAGATCTCGTCGTTTAGTTAGATTTTATTGTGAAACTTTTTCAGGTAATCTTTCTAATACAACTCCTACCATGGCTGACAATGAAAGTGTTCATGCTGAAGAGGAGAACAGACAAGTACGCACCATGCGTGACTACTTGCAACCAACTCGAAGCTCATCACCCTCTTGTTTTATTTTTCCTCTCAATGCGAACAACTTTCGTTTTAAACCAGGTATGATAGCTTTGCTTCCAAATTTCCATGGGTTAGAATCGGAAAGTGCTTACTCGTTTCTAAAAGACTTCGAAGATGTATGTGTCACTTTTAATGACCAACAATGTACAAATGAAATTGTCAAGCTAAAATTATTTCCTTTTTCTTTAAAAGATAAAGCAAAAATTTGGCTTCATAATTTAAAACCAAGGTCAATTGGCACATGGCAAGAATTACAAACTGAGTTTCTAAAGAAATTTTTCCCAGCACATAAAACTACTGCTTTGAAAAGACAGATTCAAAATTTCAATCAAAATTAAAATGAAGCATTTTTTCAGTGCTGGGAGCGTTTTAAAGATATGTTAAGTTCTTGTCCACATCATGGTTTTGAAAAATGGCGTCTTATTAGTTTCTTTTATGAAAGTTTAACTCCCGAAACTAAACAATTTGTTGAAACAATGTGTAACGGTGAGTTTCTAGAAAAAGAACCTGAAGAAGCCTTTGACTACCTAGACCATTTGGCAGATAAATCTCAAGCCTGGCACACAGATAATTCCTCTGAAAGTTCCAATAGATCTAATCTTGTTTCTAACAGAGGTAAATATCATTTTAGTCAAGAAGATGAGATAAAAGCTAAAGTAGCTAATTTGGCTAGAAAGATTGAAGCCATGGAACTTAGAGAAGTAAAAGAAGTCAAAACGGTTAAAAATGAAGAAAGTTGTGGAATTTGTGAAATCATGGGACACCCCACTTCTGAATGTCCAAACATTCCCATTCTTAAAGAAGCGTTGCATGATCAAGTAAATTCCATAAACACATTTAAAAAGCCTTTTCCTTCTCCTTACTCTGAAACGTATAACCCTGAATGGAGAAATCATCCCAACTTCAGTTGGCGGAATAATAATCATGTTCAGGTACCACAATCTCAAAAGCCGGGCAACACTTTTTCCTATCAACCTTCACGTGTACAAACCTTGGAAGAGACATTGCAAGCATTCATGCAAACACAAGCAAATGTGAATAACCAAACTTCACAGGACATCAATGAGATCAAAAACACCTTGTCCACATTGACAGCTTCATTACGCACTCAAGAAAAAGGTAAGTTTCCTGCTCAACCTCAGCCTAACCCTTCTACTCAATGTCTTCTTTCTTGCTCCAATGAAACTCAATAGGAAAATGCCAGTTCTATCACAACTCTTCGAAGTGGAAAGGCAATTGACAAAAATATTCCATCAAAAGACCAAGATCCTCCTTCCCCTCCGAAAAGTAATGGTAAGGATGATGGTAAGTCTGAACTTCTTGAAAATTTGGACAAAGAAAAAGGTATGCATCCTGCTCCTTTTCCTCAAAGGTTGCAAACAATAAAGAATTTGAATCAAAATGCAGAAATTTATGAACTTTTCAAACAAGTTAAGATTAACATTCCTTTATTGGATGCAATCAAACAAGTTCCATCTTATGCTAGATTTTTGAAGGACATGTGCACAGTTAAAAGGAAACATAATGTACAAAAGAAAGCATTTCTGACGGAAAGTGTGAGCTCAATCATTCAGCACCTTACTCCACCAAAATTCAAAGATCCTGGATGTCCAACAATCTCATGCATCATTGGAAACACTAGAATAGAACATGCATTGCTTGATCTTGGTGCTAGTGTTAATCTTTTGCCTTTTTCTGTTTATCAACAGTTAGGTTTAGGTGAACTCAAGGAAACACCTGTTACACTTCAACTAGCTGATCGTTCTGTAAAAATTCCTCGAGGGATAGTTGAAGATGTTTTGGTTCAAATTGATAATTTTTACTTCCCTGTTGATTTTATTGTTTTGGACACACATCCTGTTTCAAATCCAAATGTTCAAATTCCTGTTATATTAGGCCGTCCATTTCTTGCAACTTCTAATGCTCTGATAAATTGCAGGAATGGTATTTTGAACATTTCTTTTGGAAATATGACTTTAGAGTTAAATGTGTTCAACACTTGCAAGCAACCTGGTGATGATTCAGAAGTACATGAAGTGGATTTCATTGAAGAACTTGTTCATGAACATCTCACCACTACCACATTCCATGATCCTTTAGAAGCTTATTTAATTGAATGTGAGTTTGATAATGCTTCAGAAATTTTACACACTGATTCTTTGTTAAATTCTTTTCAGGATAAGCATTGTTGGAAACAAAAGTTTGAGGAACTTCCATCACTCACAAATGTCACTGTACCATCAACTATTGAACCACCCAAGCTGGATTTAAAACCATTGCCATTCGAGCTAAAATATTCCTTTTTGGGTGAGAATGAAACTTTTCCAGTCATAAATGAACTTGAGGAACTCAGAAATGATGCATATGAGAATTCTAAAATTCATAAAGAAAGAACTAAAGCCTTTCATGACAAGTTAATTTCAAGAAAAACATTTGATGTTGGGCAAAAAGTTCTACTTTATAATTCTAGACTTCACATATTTCCTGGTAAGCTGAGATCAAGATGGACTGGCCCATTTGTGGTTAAGCATGTGTATCATTATGGAGCAGTTGACATTGAGAATCCTCAAAATGGTAACGTATTCAAGGTAAATGGACAAAGACTCAAACTCTTTTTGGAAAATCATGTTACTCAAGAAGAGGTTTTTTTCTTTCTGATCCTTGTTTTGAAAATAACTAGATGTAAATATAATTTGTATTTTTTTTTACCCCGGTTAAATGGCGGATAACGGTACTCCGTGATTATTTAAGTCGGTTCCATCAGCTACCCACAAAACTGATATTGTATATAAATTTCTCTTTCAACTTCTCTTTCATAATTTTTTCTTTTTTTTTCAGGATGGATGATATTCTCACAAGATTGCAGAAACGATTTCCTCCTTTTCCTCGAAATATTTTACTGAAGCTTTACCAAGTTCGATTTGAAAGATTAAGAATGCTTATGCACAAAGGGATTCCTGAAGACATACGTTGGATAATTGAAGCCAAGGTACGTGAAGATGAATATCTTCCTGTTTTGCATTTACCAGGTACAGGTAGAAGCACTTTTGCAAAGAAGCGACGAGCAAAGCGCATGAGTTCAAATTGCCACAAATGTGCACGATGGACGTGTAACAGTAAATGTCGTTCTATTGGGATTCCGTCCTCTAATCGAGATGATAAAATTGAATTCATTAAGGATGGACTGAGTAAGGAGAATTTGGGTAATATCCAACTTTCTCTTGAGACGCATCCTAGTGGAGACGTACAAAGAGAAATTCTTGATTTATGGCCGCAATTCCAAAGGGAATGGCAACATCTTGGGAATCTGATGTTAAAAGACCCTGTTTGCCAGCTTCTAAGAAAATTGGATGGGAAGCATATCCTCGACTCATAGAAGGCGTTTAAGCCGTTTCTGGACGTAAAACCAGAGGAAGATGTGAGCCACAATCACAACTACAATAAATGACTTCTCAGCTTTTGGTTTGTTTTGCAATAACTTCATTTCGGTTTATTTTACGTGTTGTTCGATTTGTGTAATTATTCTCGTTTTTTTTTTTTTGCATTGGTCTTTTACGGTTGATTTTTCTTCTTTTTTTGATTTTCTTCCTGAAATCACGCAAAAATCTTTTGTTAGGTTAACATTTTTTTCTGACAGGTCAAATACACTTTCGGCGACATTATTACTCTTGTCTGATTCACTACTCAGTCCTCTATATATTACACCATGTACTCATTCTCTTTCAGGCACTCGAAAAAAAATGGAAAGTACTTCGTCCCAGCACATTGAAAAAATTTGTGTCTTTGGAGGTGCTTATCCAGGGAAAAATAAAATATTCGCTGATGAAGCCATAAGAGTTGGAGTAATACTTGCCCAACAAAAGATTCAGTTGATTTATGGAGGCGGTAGTACGGGTTTAATGGGAGCAGTCGCTACAGCAGCACACGCCGGAGGAAGTCCAGTTCTAGGAATCGTGCCAAAACTATTCACAGATTTTTGTGGACCTACCTTAGGTAAGGAAATACAAGTCTGGAGTATCCCTGAACGGATGACAATCATGTACCATTATGCCGATGCATTCATTGCTTTACCAGGAGGTCTGGGTACATTGGAAGAAATAGCTTGCGTGGCTTCTTGGTCATCTTTGGTCACAAATAAGAAACCCATTGGTTTGCTTAATATTAATGGTTATTTTAGTAATTTGCTTTCATATTTAGATAATGCTGTGGAAAATGGATTCATGTTTTCAGAGGCAAGGAGAACCATAATTTCTGCTACAACCATTGAAGATTTACTCAAAAAGCTCCAAGCTTACGAGTATTTACCTGCTACGGTTGTTTCGCAAATGCTCGGAAAAAGAAAAAGAGATATGGACGAGCAAGGAGTGGATTGCACTTTGTCTTTGTGACATTATCTAACATTTTGTTTGTTGTGTCTCAGTTATAATAAGTGGTTAGCAACCTCTGCAGGTAATATCTCCTAAATTCTACCTTTAAAATTTGACATTGGGGACAATGTCATATTTTAGTAGGGGGTAAGGGACATATTTTGCTAATTTGTAAAAAAAAAAAAAAAAAAAAAAAAAAAAAAAATTGTTGTGTTTTAAGCAATTTAGAAGTATTCATTCTGAACAAAGTCTGAGTAAGGGAGACTTGAGACATACCTTGTCAGTTTGATTTCAATTTTTCAAAAAAAAAAACACTATCTGGTCCGTTTATTATCTGCATGTGTTTTACTACTTTCGTGTATGTATTTTTTTTTTTTTTTTGAGTATTAGTATAATCTTGGCAAGCATGTGGATAAAGCAATAGAGTTACAAAGGCTTTGATTAAGTTATCTAGGTTATTTTCAATTTGGTTTTCTGAAAATTGAATATTTTTGATGATCAAATGTCTTTGAGATTGTTTTTGGCAGATCGGTTCGATTTTTGTTGGAATGTGAATTCATGGTGAGCCTTTGGAAAGCCACAGAAAACTGGGAAGACATAGTAAGTTTACTTTTTCTCTTCATTCCACATGCAGATTTAGGTCATCACATAGATGCTTGCATCTATACATGATCTGATCTTAGAACAAAGTCACTATCCAGAAAGCCCCTTATCTTTGCCCCCCTTACATTAGGAGCCCATAGGTTGTAAACCTTCGGGTTGGATCCCTAGATATGAACTCCAGAAATTATGCCAAAGTGAACGGATACGATTCTGACCGCCATTCCCTCTTTATACTTTTATGATAATATTTGTGATCATTGGGTTTGGGATTGTGTGTTTCCTTCTTGTTTATTTTGTTATCTTTTGAAATCTGAAAAAAAAATGGGAATAATGCAAAAAAGGGTAGTTAGAATGAGTGACTGTTTTTAGAGTCGTGAACTTCAAACTTATTGATGCCAAAACAATGTTGTGATGAGTTGAGAAAAAGATGCTAAAAAAAAGAGCTGATGAAAATCTGTCTTGTTTGATCAATTGAATGAAAACAAAGAAAAAGAAAGTATGGAATCCAATGTGATTTCAAAAAAAAAAAAGAAAAAAAAAAGAATGATGATTATGAATAGATGTGATTGTGCATAAAAGATGTCCCAATGAGGGCACAAATCAAAAGAAAATCACTTGTGCTTAAAAAAAATCAGAATTCAAGATTCGAGGTTCTTCATTATAGAGAGGTTTTTACTTTTCTATTTTCTTTGGATCGAGTCTTTTCTTGCTTTTTGTTTTCTTTTCAAAATATTTATGTTGAACATAGGACTAAGGATGAGTGAGAATGGAAATATTTTGAGAGGATTGATCACATTATTATTATATTTCTTGAGCCTAACTTGTGATAAACCTCAGATTATGTTTGAACATCCCACCCCTCACTTGTCCATAAGCCTCAGATTCATCTCTGTACCGATCAGATTTGTCGAGTTCACTTGTGAACTGCGGTGACAAGATCTTAGCATGTGTACTTATGAAGCTATAGTTTTCCTAGTCCTCCATGGCTAGCTAAAGTCTCGCCAAGAAGGAAGTTCCTCAATCGTACGGTAATGCCTTCAATTTTAATCTCATTGACCCTTTACTCGAACTTAATATGCCAATGATACTTAATTAGATGCCTTGCCAATTCTTACGCTTGATCTTGCTTGTTTGCTTGAGATCCCTTTAACTTGTTTTCCTGTTTATATATATTTTTAGGATTGAGTCGTTGCTAGGGACTAGCAACAATCTAAGTGTGGGGGTGTGATAACTCGTATAATTATATAGTTTTTAGTTATGTTTTATTATTGTTTTGTGTCAAATACGAGTTATTATTGCTTAGTCTAATTGTGTTTATGATTTTTTTATATTTTTATGTAATTTGGTCTTTTTCACGAGTTTCTTTGAGTGATTTCAGATTACTAGGTTAAATCAAGAATTAAGGGCAAATCCAATTCAGTTCCAGTTCCGACACCTTTTTCCATATCAGCTATATCTGGAGTTTCACTGAAGCATTAAGGCTGAAATTTTTACAGTGCATAGTTAAGAGGCATATCTATCTTTTTCATGTTTTACACTTCTTGAAACGGAGTCGTTTTCCCTAGCGAAATCAACCATCAAGTTGGCTGATGTGCAATGACGTCTGTGCTGACCCGTTTTGGTATTTTGACCATATCTTCTGATCCACATGAGCAAATGATCTGATTCCAACGGCTATGGATCAGTAACTGATAGGGGAATATGTTTCTAGAAAACCATTTGATCAGATCAAGCCTCCAACATTGACAAAATCAACAATCAAGCTGGCTGATCAGAATTGTCATACAATATGACGAAAATTGTTAGAAAAATGCACCCACCTATTATACCTACCTTTGAAATTTATAAAGCTTGTCTCTTGTCATTTAGCTCTCCAAAATGTGTATAAATAGAGGGCCTTGGATGAGGATCATTATACATTGGTAGGATATTAGCCATTGTAATAAAATTCTCTAAGTTTTCTTCTTCTTTCCTTTCTCTAGTTTTCTTTTTCTTTATTTACTTATGCTTCTTACATTTATTTTCATTTTATTCATATCTAGTATGTGTTGCTAATCATATTGTTGAGGTGATGAGGTGAAGCTCTTGGTAAATGCTAAGGTTAGTCTCTTAAACATGAGCTAAAATGAATCATCATTTATAAACACTAGTATAGATAATATTTTCTTTTGGTTTAAAATCATACTTGCAAAGTAGAGATCTTGATTCATTATTGACAATGAAAATGGCACAGTAAATGCTTGGTTTCATAACCTTGATTTGTTGTAGACATATACCTTGGCATAAGGAATGCTTGGACTCTTTTTATGAGTTTTGAGGACACCAAATGAACATAATATGCTATGGACGTTGGACAATTTGGACTAAATTGCTAAACCTTCCGATTGGAATCTCCCTTATGTGTGAATTTCAATTGTGTAATAAAACAAGATTAATCTTAGCATAACACCAAGAGTGGATTCTCTAACCTCAACATCTTTTCTTATTGTTTTTTTTTATATCTTTTTTAATTTCTTTTATGTTATTTTGTTTATTTTGTTCTCTAATATCTTGTTTACTTTGTTTTGTTGTTGATTCCCTAATATCTTGTTTACTTTCTTTTTCTTATATATTTATAAACTTATACTTACTACTACGCTTCCCTGTGGTTCAACCTCGGACACCCGAGAATTAATTACATGAACATAACCTGCACTTGGGTTTACAACTCTTAATTGAGTATCCATCACTAAACTACTTGCATCATTTTCGGCAAGACTCCATTCCTTACCTTATGAAGGTTTTCTTGATCATCTTGTGTGGATTACCGTTAGAGGCCAGACACTTGTGTGGCTTGAAGTCTCGGATTGACAGCTTGGTGTTCAATATTGAGTGGGCTGTTTGTAAACTCAAGATTACTATATGTTTGAGTTAAGGTATGATTCTTGATCATATGTATGCTTTATAATTACAAGATCGCATGAAAATTTTACAAGCATGATCCTGTTAGATTCGGCTATCTCTTTGTTTATTTTTTCATTGTGTTCATGTTCTTCTTTAATTCGATTATTGTTTGAGCATGAGATCGAATCCCAACAGTGGTATCATAGCCTAGCTTGGAAGTTTTCTTGTGATTTGCATGTTTAATTCTTGGTAATATTCAATTGGATTGAATTGTGTGTTCAGCTAGCGAAGTTCTTTCAAGAAAAACGTTTTCTTGTTTTGTTTCAATTCTGACAGCTTCTGTTTGCAATCTGATCTTGGTGTTTTAAATTGTTTAAAACATGTTTAAAATTGATTTGATCAATGTTTAACCTTTCCATATGATTGTATGACACAAAGAAGGTAAAAGAAACAAGTTTGGATTTTATTTGAATTGGTTTTGGTGCTTGAAATTCAAAGAAAACAAGTGTAGGATTTTTCTTCACACCTGCTGTAAGTTGCAATTTTGCCATGGCTAGAGGTGTCCAAAAATACTGAAAATTTGAGGAGAAGTCTGAAACATGTCTATGTTGATGATGTAATTTTTGGTAAATTTTTTTGATTTTTTCTGATTGCCAAAACGGCCTCTCAAAATTTTGTAAACAGTTTGCATGGTTGCTGGAATTTTCTGGGCAGCCTTGAGTTCTTGAATTTGATTCTTGAATTGTAGGTATAATTGGCTGAAAATCAAAGAATGAATTGTGGTGTGAATTGTTCACCACTTAGCCACCAAAAGAGGCAGCTGCTTTGAGGCAAATGTTGCCCCAACAAGAGCTGCAGGTTACGGCGGCGTGACTTACTAAAGGTGGGAGGCGGCTACACACAAAAGTTGTGTGTTAGGGCATCGCTTTCTATTTTTGGAAATTTTTATTTTGGACGTGTGGAAATTGTTTCCTACTCAAGATTGGATTCCTAAGAGTTAGGAATGCACCTACGCTATCATTGTGGAAATTGTTTCCTAGTTGGACAAGGACTCTTAAAAGTTAGGAGAAAGATATGAAACTTTCCTTATAGAGAAAGTTTCCTAATCAAACTTGAACTTTCTGAGGTGTTAGGCAATGTAATTAAATTGTTTAATTAGATGGAAGATTTTAATTCAATGAATCCTAATTGGATTAGGAGTCAAGTAAATTGAATTAAAATTAAAACTGCTAGATAATTTGAGCCAAGTATATTTAAATGAGTTTAAATATTACTTTCCTTAAATGACACACAAGATTACTAAGTGATATTAAATATGTATGCATTTAAATTTATACTTTATGATGTGATTAAGAAAGCATGAGGATGGTTATGGACTTAGACCTTAGACTTAGCTCATGGATAGTTAAATTTTATTTTTGGTATTTTTATAAATATGGTCTGCGAACCCTGCCTTTTTTTTTCGGAGTTGTAAATTCTTTTCTCACCTAGCTCCCCTCGAATGTAACTCGAGGTTTCTATCAAAGATATGTAAATGTTATATAGGCTTGTAGATTTAGATTTAGGCTAAGATTAGAATTTATGCAATTCCAAATGTAAGGAGATACGGCGCCAAGAAGAAGGACCAAGGAGATCACCATCAAGACTTATGAAGACTATGTAAGGTACCCTAGGAATTTGACCAACTAGTTTCCTAATGGCTCAAGGAAACTAGAGTAGTAAAGTCCATAATCATCCTAGTAGATTGCATGAGATAGATTTTTTTTTGAATTTATATATGTGATATATATTTGAATAAATGCTATGCAAGTCAGTCAACAAAGAAAAGCAATGAAACCTATTTAAAGAAATAAAGAAATCGCTCATTAAATTATATTGAGTCAATGTTACACATGATAAATTACCTTCCACCATCTTAACAAGATAACAAGAGTTCTTCCAGTATGAGGCTTGTTGAGTCACTCCAGGTCAAACTACTGTACGGATATGTTTGAGTTATAGAAGGTAGGTCTTACTCAACTAAGTTTCAAGTTATCTGGATGCGTCAAACTTGATCACATGATATTTAGAGGCAATGGCTAGGCGAAATGCATATGATGCATTTAGGCAAAGAGTTGTCACCTAACTGATCAAGGAGTTGCATAGAGATGCAATAGGTAAGCAAAGTTACCTACTCAATTAGTTTCAACCTAGCTTGTTGAGTCACTCAAGGTCATGGTGGGATGAAAAGTGTCCTTGCTCACTAAGAAGTTTAAAAGTTAAATTTCTCGAATAGTAGAGGAGGACTACTATGTTGATAAAATAGTGAGAACAATCATTCAAATTTTGAAACCTGGTTTTAATGATTGCAATTTGCATAATGACTATTATATGCATTGGTTTATATGGGATATAAATTATCATGGCAGGTTAACTAGTCACTTGATTGCATACTTGATGCAAAGTCGATTTCACCAATCAATGAAATGAATGTCTATGTCCTAAATGATCCATGAGGTATTTAGCAATGAGAAGTTCAAACATCTTGAGGAATTGTTCCAATGAAAGATGATTTGAGGGTAGCCTGTGAGGCATCATGTGCTAATGGATAAATTGACAGGTTTTAGAAACTTGGTTGATTTATGGACTTAGTTTTTTCTTCATTGTCTAAGAGCAATTAGAAAGTCGTGTTGTAGGACAACATGAACCGATTGGTGTTGCTAAATGTGCTCACTAGACTAGAAGATCATCCACTTTGTTACTTCCACCAAGGGAAGGTAACCGAAAAACGTTCTTGAAAGTTAGGATGATGAGATGAAGAAAGAAATTGATATCGATCAAAAAGACATACCATCATTGTGGCAATGCAAGGAATTGGAGGCTTAAATGCAAGAAGTATATTCGATACTTGAAAGGAAGTGAAACTTGAGAAATTTTACTTCATGGTTATTATGAGTTTGTTTTCACTACCTTTAGGAATATGATACCTATAAAATTGGTTCAAAGGTATGTATGACATGTAGATGAAACCAATGACAAAGACAAGTGAAAAAGAATAAGTCCGATGAGGTGGCAACCTAGTTGATACTCGATCAAGCTTGCTAACCTATTCATGATGAATACTTTAGAAACATTATCATTGATATTTCGGTTATGCTAGCATTAGATGCTTGGGCATTCATCCTAGAATGAACCGAAAGGTTTTATGGAATTTGTTCCATATCATAAGTCTTATTACACTCATAAAAACTAGAGACATGTATAAAAGATAATCAAAGGCTGTTCAATTCAAAAGTATAAGATAAAAGTATATAGATACTAGTAGTTTCATTGATTATGAATCAAAGGAAATCTTATACAAAACTTGACAATTAGATGAGCTTTGGCACCAGGAATTTCATAATGAGATTATGAAACTAATTCAGTTAAAGAGCATTCTTATTAAGATATGATCTAAATGAAGAATGGATTGAAACTAAATTGATTGATTATCTAATAGAATTCATATCAGATGAATTGGATGGACATTACTGTATGATGACATAGAAAAGTCCATAATGCTTCAAATAGCCAAGATTGTCGAAAAACTAACCTATAACGGATTTCTAATTGTATTTGTAAATCAAACATTTATATGGGATATGAGATGTTTGGTTTTATAATTACAAATGTGCATTCAAAAGAGTTTTGAATTCACATCCCATAGGAAAAGTAAATGAGTTTACTTTGAATGTTTCTACACAGGTAGGAAACTGTGGGAGAATTATGACATTTAAAAGTTAAAGGTCATAAGTAGAAATCCGAAGTTTATGCATAGGATGTAGAAATGCACAAAGATTTAGTAGGATGCATTATGATGCATTACTCATATGAGATGAGTCTACTAAACATAAGGATTAAGTAGGATGCATAGTGATGCATAACTCATAAGAGATGAGTCTAGTTAATAGAACATTGTTAGACAATGGGTTGAGATATCCAGTTTTGATAGTGACATTAAAGAGTTGAATTTATCAAAAGGATGAGATAACTTTTGTGCAAACCTAAGGGTTAGTGGGAGTAATACAGATTACTAATCAAACAATGTATATCAGATACATTGAAGATTGAAAGGTAACTCGACTAGTAATGCTAAGATCTAACAGATTTAGCAACAGATGATTGGATTAAATGTTAAAAGAGTTTAACATAGAAAGAATCCAACAAGTGACTTAATGCTATGATGTAAACAAATTCAGTCATTTGGAAACGTTCCAAATTTTAGAGGACCGAATTATTTATATTCCAAGTCAGAATACAAACCTTTTGTTTAAGGCTGCAGAAGGTGTATTTGAATCCATAGCTCACTAGGCTAATTAAAAGATTCCTAGTTGTTAAAGTAACAACATGAGCCATAAGAAATAGGGTTTCATTGTGATCCGAATAAGTATTGTGACTATGATAATGGAGATTAACAAAAGTATATGATCGAAGCATATTCTCACAATAAAGTACTGAAGCTATGTCCTAGTAGAGACACAATTGCTAAACGAAAGAGTTCGGCATTGGATGCGTTAGCGATTGGCTTACTGCAAGTGGGAGATTGTTGGTATATGCCCTAGAGCCAATCGGTTTGGTCAGGCATAAACTACAAATAATGCAAACCATCACGATATCTTAGTGATACAAGGTTTTCCTTCATGTTATTACAATGATAAGGAGTTATTAAGTACTAATTGTATGAAGCCCATGGAACATAATGGCCTTGCAAAGGAATTATATATAATTGTGAGATCCTTATGCATCAAAGCCATGTTCGTAAAACGGATTCTGGTCATCGTATTGCCAAGACAGGGCATTGGCAATGCTCAAAGACTGGTGCATGTTAAGTCTACTTACTTAGTAAGCAACTGATCTCACGTGTTGAAGTATATGAGATACTTTAGGATAACATATAGGTGCCTGTCTGTTGAACAAGTTCACTGAACATGACTCGCTGTGAGAACTCCATTTGGTATTGTCACTCAAGTGCCTATGGAAACGTTCACACGTGCCAGTCGTGTAAGTAGTTCTCTGACTTGTGATACTAGGTCATCTTGTATGGGGAGTGTCATACTTTGATTCTATCTTGAATGGGTCCCTAACACTGAGTGATGCTTATGTTAAGGTGGTTTTGGGTATGACATGAACCATACGAAGATGGATGAGTGATCCAGAGAGGATTCACCACTCCAAGTGACATCGGAGACATATCTCATCTGTTTTTGGCTTAAGTTAACTTGATGGAATCTCTGGCCAGAGTATGATGAATTTAGGAGAAATAGTTTCTCTAAATTCACAAAGTTAACCAAAAGTTACAAGAATAAATACGGATTGAACATGAGTAGACACTGCGCCATGCTCATGGTCTTTCCGGGATATTAGGTGAAAGGATCGAATTACACTGATAGACTGAACACGAAAGGTTATGTCAAGACCAACATGACTCTCCAGTATTTGGGTGGTCATGATGGCTTGCTAGAGTACGCTCATGATCTATGAGTATAAATTAATTAGATTAATTTATATTCATTGCCAACATATTGGAAGCCTAATGGGTCACACACAGAAAGGTGAATTAAGAGATTAAAATGGAAAGAGCCTAATTGATTAATTTGAGAATTTAATCAATAGGGACTTAATTAAATAGTTTAATTAAGTGGAAGGACTTAAGTGCAAATACATAAGAGTTATTGCCCATAGTCCAAACCCTGGAGTGATTGTCGCCCCCTATAAAAGAAACATGATAGCTTGGCCGACCTCCCTATGGCCTTCCTAGCCGCATATATGATATGCTTAGAGGCATTGGTGTCTTCTTGATTTCTTGACTTCCTCCTTACCTCATCATGGATTGCTAGAGAGAAAATATTTTCGTTCAAGAGAGCAAAGGCATAAAGTGAAGAAGAAAAAAGATCAAGATAATCCTTGAGGTTGGCGCACCAAACTCGGAGAAGCAAGAAAAGCATTTTCTTCTTCTTGATGCTTATGAAGCATTTGGCCACGGTATGTTTAGATGGGGAGATGTTTCTTAAAACCTAAACTACTTGCATCGTTTACGGCAAGACTCCATTCCTACCTTATGAAGGTTTTCTTGATCATCTTGTGTGGATTACCGTTAGAGGCCAGACACTTGTGTGGCTTGAAGTCTCGGATTGACAGCTTGGTGTTCAACATTGAGTGGGCTGTTTGTAAACTCAAGATTACTATATTTTTGAGTTAAGGTATGATTGTTGATCATATGTATGCTTTATAATTACAAGATTGCATTTTAATTGTACAAGCATGATCCTGTTAGATTCGGCTATCTCTTTGTTTATTTTTCCACTGCGTTCATGTTCTTCTTTAATTCGATTATTGTTTGAGCATGAGGTCGAACCCCAACAGTGGTATCAGAGCCTAGCTTGGAAGTTTTCTTGTGATTTGCATGTTTAAAACTTGGTAATATTCAATTGGATTGAATTGTGTGTTGAGCTAGCAAAGTTTTTTCAAGAAAAACGTTTTCTTGTTTTGTTTCAATTCTGACAGCTTCTGTTTGCAATCTGATCTTGGTGTTTTAAATTGTTTAAAACATGTTTAAAATTGATTTGATCAATTTTTATCCTTTCTATATGATTGTATGACACAAAGAAGTTAAAAGAAACAAGTTTGGATATGATTTGAATTGGTTTTGGTGCTTGAATTTCGAAGAAAACAAGTGCAGGATTTTTTTGCACACCTGTTGTAAGTTGCAATTTTTCCATGGTTAGAGGTGTCCAAAAATTCTGAAAATTTGAGGAGAAGTGAGAAACATGTCTATATTGATTCTGTAATTTTTCGTAAATTTTTGGATTTTTTTTAATTTCCGAAACTCCCTCTCAAAGTTGTGCAAACAGTTTGCATGGTTGCTGGAATTTTTTGGGCAGCCTTGAGTTCTTGAATTTGATTCTTGAATTGTAGGTATAACTGGATGAAAATCAAAGAATGAATTGCATGTGAATTGTTCACCACTTAGCCACCAAAAGAGGCGGCTGCTTTGAGGCAAACTTTGACCCAACAAGAGCTGCAGGTTACGGCGGCGTGACTTACTAAAGGTGGGAGGCGGCTACACACAAAAGTTGTGTGTTAGGGCATTGCTTTCTATTTTTGGAAATTCTTATTCTTTGGAATTTTGGACTTGTGGAAATTGTTTCCTAGTCAAGATTGGATTCCTAAGAGTTAGGAATGCACCTAAGCTATCCCTGTGGAAATTGTTTCCTAGTTGGACAAGGACTCCTAAAATTTAGGAGAAAGATATGAAACTTTCCTTGTAGACAAAGTTTCCTAATCAAACTTGAACTTCCTGAGGTGTTAGGAAATCTAATTAAATTGTTTAATTAGATGGAATATTTTAATTCAATGAATCCTAATCGGATTAGGACTCAAGTAAATTGAATTAAAATTAAAATTGCTAGATAATTTGAGCCAAGTATATTTAAATGAGTTTAAATATTACTTTACTTAAATGACACACAAGATTACTAAGTGATATTAAATATGTATGCATTTAATTTTATACTTTATGATGTTATTATGAAAGTATGCGGATGGTTATGGACTTAGACCTTAGACTTAGGTCATGGATAGTTAAATTTTCTTTTTGGTATTTTTATAAATAGGGTCTACGAACCCTGCCTTCTCTTTTTATTTTCGGAGTTGTAAATTCTCTTCTCACCTAACTCCGCTAGAATGTAACTCGAGGTTTCTATCAAAGATATGTAAATGTTATATAGGCTTGTAGATTTAGATTTAGGCTAAGATTAGAATTTATGCAATTCCAAATGTAAGGAGATAAGGCGCCAAGAAGAAGGACCAAGGAGATCACCATCAAGACTTATGAAGACTATGTATGGTACCCTAGGAATTTGACCAACTAGTTTCCTAATGGCTCAAGGAAACTAGAGTAGTAAAGTCCATAAGCATCCTAGTAGATTGCATGAGATAGATTTATTTTTGAATTTATATATGTGATATATATTTGAATAAATGCAATGCATGTCAATCAGCACAGAAAAGCAATGAAACCTATTTAATGAAATAAAGAAATCCCTCATTAAATTATATTAAGTCCATGTTACACATGATAAGTTGCCTTCCACCATCTTAACAAGATAACTAGAGTTCTTCCAGTAGGAGGCTTGTTGAGTCACTCCAGGTCAAACTATTGTACGAATATGTTTGATTTATAGAAGGTGGGTCTTACTCAACTAAGTTTCATTTTATCCGGATGCGTCAAATTTGATCACATGATATTTAGAGGCAATGGTTAGGCGAAATGCATATGATTCATTTAGGCAAAGAGTTGTCACCTAACTGATCAAGGAGTTGCATAGAGATGCAATTGGTAAGCAAAGTTACCTACTCAATTAGTTTCAACCTGGCTTGTTGAGTCACTCAAGGTCATGGTGGGATGAAAGGGCTCCTTGCTCACTAAGAAGTTTAAAAGTTAAATTTCTCGAATAGTAGAGGAGGACTACTATGTTGATAAAATAGTGAGAACAATCATTCAAACTTTAAAACCTGGTTTTAATGATTGCAATTTGCATAATTACTATTATATGCATTGGTTTATATGGGATATAAATTGTCATGGCAGGTTAACTAGTCACTTGATTGCATACTTGATGCAAAGTCGATTTCACCAATCAATGAAATTAATATCTATGTCCTAAATGATCCATGAGGTATTAGCAATGAGAAGTTCAAAAATCTCGAGGAATTGTTGTAATGAAAGATGATTAGAAGGTAGCCTATGAGGCATCATGTGCTAATGGATGAATCGACAGGTTTTAGAAACTTGGTTGATTTATGGATCATAATCTAAGTATGGACTTAGTTCTTTCTTCATTGTCTAAGAGAAATTAGCAAGTCGTGTTGTAGGACAACATGAACCGATTGGTGTTGCTAAATGTGCTCACTAGACTAGAATATCATCCACTTTGTTACTTCCACCAAGGGAATGTAACCGAAGAAACGTTCTTCAAAGTTAGGATGACGAGATGAAGAAAGAAATTGATATCTATCAAAATGACATACCATCATTGTGGCAATGCAAGGCATTGGAGGCTTAAATGCAAGAAGTATATTCGATACTTGAAAGGAAGTGAAACTTGAGAAATTTTACTTCATGGTTATTATGAGTTTGTTTTCACTACCTTTAGGTATATGATACCTATATAATTGGTTCAAAGATATGTATGACATATAGATGAAACCAATGACAAGGACAAAGAAAAAGAATAAGACCAATGAGGTGGCAACCTAGTTGATACTTGATCAAGCTTGCCAACCTATTCATGATGAATGCTTTAGAAACATTATCATTGATATTTCGGTTATGCTAGCATTGGATGCTTGGGCATTCATCCTAGAATGAACTGAAAGGTTTTATGGAATTTGTTCCATATCTTGGTCTTATTACACTCATAAAAACTAGAGACTTGCATAAAAGATAATCAAAGGTTGTTCAAGTCAAAAGTATAAGATTAAATTATTAAGATACTAGTAGTTTCTTTGATTATGAATCAAAGGAAATCTTATACAAAACATGACAATTAGATGAGCTTTGGCACCAGGAATTTCATAATGAGATTATGAAACTAATTTAGTTAAAGAGCATTCTCATTAAGATATGATCTAAATGAAGAATGGATTGAAACTAAATTGATTGATTATCTAATATAATTCATATCAGATGAATTGGATGGACATTACTATATGATGACATAGAAAAGTCCATAATGCTCCAAATAGCTAAGATTGCCGAAACACTAACCTATAAAGGATTTCGAATTGTATTTGTAAAACAAACATTTATATGGGATATGAGATGTTTGGTTTTATAATTACAAATGTGCATTCAAAAGAGTTTTAAATTCACATCCCATAGGAAAGTAAATGAGTTTACTTTGAATGTTTCTACACATGTAGGAAACAATGGGACTATTATGACATTTAAAAGTTAAAGGTCATAAGTAGAAATCCGAAGTTTATGCATAGGATGCATAAAGGCACAAAGATTTAGTAGGATGCATTATGATGCATTACTCATACGAGATGAGTCTACTAAACATAATGATTAAGTAGGATGCATAGTGATGCATAACTCATAAGAGATTAGTCTACTTAATAGAACATTGTTAGACAATGGATTGAGATATCCAGTTTTGATAGTGACATTCAAGAGTTGAATTTATCAAAAGGATGAGATATCTTTTGTGCAGACCTAAGGGTTAGTGGCAGTAATACAGATTACTCCTCAAACAATGTATACCAGATACATTGAAGATTGAAAGGTAAATCGACTAATAATGCTAAGATCTAATAGATTTACCAACAGATGATTGGATTAAATGTTAAAAGAGTTTAACATAGAGAGAATCTAACAAGTGACTTAATGCTATGATGTAAACAAATTCAGTCATTTGGAAACGTTCCAAATTATAGAGGACTAAATTATTTATATTCCAAGTAAGAATACAAACCTTTTGTTTAAGGCTACAAAAGGTGTATTTGGATCTATAACTCACTGGGCTAATTAAAAGATTCCTAGTTGTTAAAGTAACAACATGAGCCATAAGGAATCGGGTTTCATTGTGAATAGAATAAGTATTGTGACTATGATAATATAGATTATCAAAAGTATATGACCGAAGCATATTCTCACAATAAAGTACTGAAGCTATGTCCTAGTAGAGACACAATTGCTAAACGAAAGAGTTCGGCATTAGATGCGTTAGCGATTGGCTTAGTGTAAGTGGGAGATTGTTGGTATATGCCCTAGAGCCAATCGATTTGGTCAGGCATAAACTACCAATAATGCAAACCCATAACTATATCTTAGTGATACAAGGTTTTCCTTCATGTTATTTCAATGATAAGGAGTTATTAAGTACTAATTGGATGAAGCCCATGGAACATAATGGCCTTGCAAAAGAATTATATATAATTGTGAGATCTTTATGCATCAAAGCCTTGTTCCTAAATGGTTCATGGTCATCGTATTTCTAAGACGGGGCATTGGCAATGCTCAAAGACTGGTACATGTTAAGCCTACTTACTTAGTAAGCAACTGATCTCACGTGTTGAAGTATATGAGATACTTTAGGATAACATATAGGTGCTTGTCTATTGAACAAGTTCCCTGAACATGACCCGCTGTGAGAAGTCCTTTTGGTATTGTCACTCAAGTGTCTATGGAAATGTTCTCACGTGTCAGTCGTGTAAGAAGTCCTCTGACTTGTGATACCAGGTCATCTTATATGGGGAGTGTCATACTTTGATTCCATCAAGAACGGTTCCCTAACACAGAGTGATGCTAATGGTAGGGTGGTTTTGGGTATGACATGAACCATACGAGGATGGATGAGTGATTTAGAGAGGATTCACCACGCCAAGTGACATCGGAGACATATCTCATCTGTTTTTGGCTTAAGTTAACTTGATGGAATCTTTGGCCAGAGTATGATGAATTTAGGAGAAATAGTTTCTCTAAATTCACAAAGTTAACCAAAAGTGGCAAGAACTAATATGGATTGAACATGAGTAGACACTGCACCATGCTCATGGTCTTTCCAAGATATTTGGTGAAAGGACCGAATTACGCTGATAGACTGAACTCGAAAGGTTATGTCGAGACTAACTTGACTCTCCAGTATTTGGGTGGTCATGATGGCTTGCTAGAGTCCGCTCATGATCTATGAGTAAAAATTAATTAGATTAATTTATATTCATTGCCAACATATTGGAAGCCTTATGGGTCACACATGGAAAGGTGAATTAAGAGATTAAAATGGAAATAGCGTAATTGATTAATTTGAGAATTTAATCAATAGGGACTTAATTAAATAGTTTAATTAAGTGGAAGGACTTAAGTGTAAATACATAAGAGTTATTGCCCATAGTCCAAACCCTAGAGTGATTGTCGTCCCCTATAAAAGAAACATGATAGCTTGGCCGACCTCCCTATGGTCTTCCTAGCCGCATATGTGCTATGCTTAGAGGCTTTGGTGTCTTCTTGATTTCTTGACTCCCTCCTTTCCTCTTCATGGATTGCTAGAGAGAAAAACGTTTTATTTCAAGAGAGCAAAGGCATAGAGTGAAGAAGAAAAAAGATCAAGATAATCCTTGAGGTTGGCGCACCAAACCAGAGAAGCAAGAAAAGCGTTTTCTTCTTCTTGATGCTTATGAAGCATTCGACCATGGTATGTTTAGATGGGGAGAGGTTTCTTGAAACCTAAACTACTAGCATCATTTCCGGCAAGAATCTATTCCTACCTTATGAAGGTTTTCTTGATCATTTTGTGTGGATTACCATTAGAGGCCAGACACTTGTGTGGCTTGAAGTCTTGGATTGACAGCTTGGTGTTCAAGATTGAGTGGGCTGTTTGTAAACTCAATATTACTATATCTTTCAGTTAAGGTATGATTCTTGATCATATGTATGCTTTATATACAAGATCGAATTAAAATTTTACAAGCATGATCCTGTTAGATTCGGCTATCTCTTTGTTTATTTTTCGCCTGCGTTCATGTTCTTCTTTAATTAGATTATTGTTTGAGCATGAGGTTGAATCCCAACAGCAACATCACTGGATGTAAGTGGCTGTTGCCCGGTTACCATCTCGAACGAACTCTGGTTTGTGGCCTCACTCCGCTACAAGTTGTAAGAAAACTGTGCTACATCCAACAGCTTTGGCCAGTCTTGCTGCATTGCACTCACATAGTGCCTGAGATATACCTCCCATAAAGCATTCACTCTCTCGGTCTGCCCATCTGTTTGTGGATGCAAACTGGTGGAAAAGTTCAAGTCTGTCTCCAACAGCTTGAACAACTTAATCCAAAACCGTCCCGTGAATTGCCCATCCCGAACACCGTCAATGGTCTATGGTACTCCCCAGTACTTCGCCATGTGCTTCAGGAACAATCAGGTTGCTTCCTCCACTGGGCACTCCTTGGTTGTTGGAATGAAATATCTGTCCACCCCTACCATAATGCTCCCAAACTCATCCATCTTAGGCAAACTTGCAATAAAATCCGTGGAGATGCTCTCCCCTGGGCGCTCCGGTATGGACAATGGCTGCAAGAGTCTGACAGGTGTCTTCAACTCCACCTTGTCTTGTTGGCACAATAGAAAAGTTTTCACATAGGCCTCAACATCTTCCTGCCTATGTGGCCAATAATAACGGTCCTCCAACAGGGCTCTCTCTTGGATCTTGCAGTAAAGCTCTGTCTCATCGAGCTTCCGACTCTCTAACATCACTGTTTGTCCATCTTGCATCAACACTTCTCCACTAGCAAAGTCTGATGCATAAGTGTGATCCACCTCTTTCTTAGGTGGTAGCCCCTCGGGAAACTCTACATGCATCACATCACTAAAGTACTGTAGCATCTCTATCACATCCAGGGGTCTCGTCCTTGGGCTCCTGAGGCTCATCAAACTTCAGGGCCGCCAAGTAGGTGTCTTTATCTCTGGGCACCCCCTTGGCAAATTGGATTGCGGACAACACCTTGGCTCCAACAGCCTTCTCTCGATTCACCGACACAACACATTGATAATGAGCATCCAAGATACATATGCAATCAACAAAAGATACAAGGAGTGAATTAATCATAGTCATCCAATGAGATTACCTCAACAGTTTCCTTGCCTTTCCAGTCTCAAAGTTGTAGTTCCACTGCTTTTAGTATAACCATGGTCGGGACCTCCTTAGAGTTAATAGTCTTGATCCACCCGACTATTTTCTCAATCTTGAGACCAAGCTTCCTGGCAGCCTTTTCGAACATGAACAAGTCAGATGCTCCTATGTCAACTAGAGCACTCTTTCGTCTGCCTGCGATGATGATGTCCATGAACATTAGACCCTTCTGCTTTCGGCACCTCCCAATATTCACAGAACTGAGTATAATGGAACCAAGCTTCAAAGTCTCATCCTCTGGCTCATTATCCTCCTTGTTAATGGCGGACAACTTGGTTCGCTTTGGGTAGTCTCGCATCCGTTGTGGACCTGCACATAAGAAGCACTCTACTGGCTCCCTGTCCTTCTTCTTTTCTGACTACTTGTTGGACTTCCACTTCACTATCGGTGGCTTCCCATCGCCATTCTTGGACTGTCGATCCTTGTCTCCCCTACCATTGCCCTTGCCCTTGGGCTTGGAAGACTCGAACTTGTCCGGCTTCTTTGAACAGAGGTCGAGCAAGGACTCAGTTGTAGCCATGGCTTTGGTCAGATCCTGGACACCTCTCTGCTGCAACTTTTGCTTTGCCCCTGGTTTAAGTCTATCCATGAATGAGAATAATGTCTCCTTCTCTCTGAGATCAAAAATCTGGAGCATGAGTTCATTGAACTCCCGCACATACTCCCGAACTGTCTCTTGTTGCGTAAGCCGTCGTAACTTTGCAAGCGCCTCATCCTCGGCATACTCTGGGTCAAACTACTACCTAAACTCTGTTTGGAACTCCCCCAAGTCCCAATAGCAGTAGCACCACACCTCTCGTCGCTACACCTACGACGCCACCATAAAAGAGCAACATCGGTAAAATACATGGAAGCAGTGTTTACCGTAGTAGCATCATCATCAATGCCTATTGCACGAAAGTATTGCTCCATCCCCCACAAGAAGTTGTCAACATCCTTCGTCAATCTAGTTCCCTTGAACTCTTTTGGCTTAAGGATCTCCATCCTGTGCTTGGGTGTCACAGCTAGCACGCCACCCCCTATGGCTGCTTTGCATGATATGAGCTCTACCTTGAGCCCCTCCATCTCCTTCTGCATGGCCACCATCATGGCCTCTAGAGCATTATTCTTTTGGGTGAGCATGTCTATCGCCTCATTGAGAGCACCCTACATCCTCTCCTTGAGCTCCTGCCCCACGGAGTCTATCTCTTCGATGTGACCCTCAATGATCTCAATGTTCTCCCTCATGTCTCCAACGGTCACCTCGAGCTTGGCCACCCTGCCATCCATGGACGATAGAACATCCCTCGAACTGGCCTTCTTTGTTCTCCCACAAGTCTCTAGACATCATGTGTCTGGTTATCTGCCTGAGACGCCATCACTCTTATCAGCACCTTTCATGAACCACGAGCTCTAATACCAACTGTCATGGGATCAGAACTTTAGCCTTGCAAATAGTGCGGTCTTAGGCTCGAAATAGCTTCCATGTATGCCTAAGTCAGCCTACTAACACTCAAGAATAGGGTCCGTCTAGAAGATCACTCCAAGGCACTGGTAACTGAAAGTTACTGGAGCTAAGCAGAAAAATAAAACACGGAGAAATGAGAAGAATACTCAGTGTATATTGATACTCAAGTGTTGAATGATACAAATGAGGTCCGGGGAGGCCTCTATTTATAGTTGAATCCCTCTTACATCAACAATTCAGATCGTTACAAGTGTACGGCTAGAATACATTCTCTACAAAATATCTAGAGGCCTAAACAGTTTAAAGTTTGAACTCTAGAGTCCTAGATAATCTTGAACTCTTGGCAGTAACTATCTTTTACTAAGTCTCCAAGCTTCTAGAACCTCCAGATAATTATTGTCTTCTAGGATGCTCCAGGGACTGAGCTTGTTCTGGTGGGTTAGGATATTGCCTGTAACTCAGATCCTGATCTAGACCTGTTGTGTGCGTAACGGACCCGAGCGGGCTCGCACGGGTCATGACTCCTTTGCATGCTTTGCATTATAATTCCCATCAGTGTAAGATTGAAAATGTTGGGGAAAAAATTCCTTCATTTTCTTTTTGTTTTAGATTTCAACGTAACTCCAACTTTAAAAGCATTTTTTTTTATTCTTTTTCAAAATTCAACATAATTCCAACTTTAAAAGCATTTCTAATCTATAATATTCATACTTTTAGACATACACAAACACTTAATTCCAATTTTCTCAAAATTTGAATGTGAAATAATTATAATTTATCGACCTATATATTAAGCAATAAGCCAACTCGGCAACTCTAATAAAAAGCAAGAGGGGAAGAGTTCATTTATAGGGCAACCTTTCCCTTTGCTTTATATGTTCCTTTGATGTAGGATTAAATTAAAGACTTGATATGCAAAAAAAAAAAAAAAAAAAAAAAAAGAAACGGAAGGAGCTTATTTATAAGTTCAACTTCTCCTTTGCATTATATTTTTCACCATTGTGGGATTAAGTTAAAAGAGTCAGGAAGAATTTTTTTTCTTCCTTTTTTGTTTCAAAATTTATTATAACTCAAACTTTAAGCACATAAAAGATTATTACAAAATCATAATCCTAATGAACAAGTGGAGCATTTTTAATCTGTGTTATTCATACTTACTATGATATAAATCGTAAATCATGATTTGAATTGTATTAAAAGATATTAAAGCTAAAATGAACCTACTTGAAAAGAACAAAATATACTATTATCGAGCTTTTACCGAGCTTTATCGAGTTTGTTCACAAACAACTTATCTATCTTATTCAAAAACATAAACCAGCCGAGCTTACTAGTGTTTGAACTCTATTCGTTTATTCAACGAGCCTTAAATCTTTTTGAAGTTCGTTTGTTTAACTTAATAAGTGAACATAAACAAGTCATATCAAGGTTGTTCATGAACAGTTCAACGAACATTTGGTTCATTTACACACCTAACGACAACACAATTTAAATTTATACGACACGTATAACAGTATTAAAAATTAAAAAGAAAATTATATATTATAATTATATTGGGTATTTGAAAAATATTAATCTTTAAATTTTAAATTTTAAATTTTAATCTAATATTTATTTATAAATTTTCTTAGACATATGTGATATGTCTAAAATTTGTTTTAAAAAATATATTAAAAATTATACTATTAAGTAGTAACTAATAAGTACTAACCAAAAGGATATCAACAATCCTAACAATAATACTACTAATGAAGGTAGCCAATACCATATCGGTGGACATATCGTTTTTATTTTTGTATTGGTACGTACCAGTACCGGCGTGCTTCGACGTACCGTTCCAGATTTACCAGCATTTTTCAAATTTTTTTCAAGTTCCTTAATAAAATATATATTATATACACATGCAAATATACCACCATTACATACATATATAAATTTATATGTAAATATAAATTTTAAATTTTTAAATATTTAATATTCAAAATTTTTAAATGTCAACTAAATAAAATAAATATAAAAAAATTTATAAATTATAGTAAATTATTATTAATTATGTTCAATAGTCTAATTTAATGAACATATTTTATTTCTAAATGTACTTAAAACAAAAATGATCATGATATAAAACGCATTAGAAAGTGGTTTAAAAAAATCAAATAAGCAAATTTTTTTTTTAAAAATAAAAAAAAATTAAAATTTTGTACATTAAACTTTTGTACCAACCGGTATGGACCGGTACAAAAATCAAAATGGTACAATACTGCTACTATTTTGGTTTACCTTAAAATTTGTACGGTTGGTACCGGTACAGTACCAACTACACTGCTACTAACTTTTTTATAAGAAAATGAAATAAATCAAAAAATTAAAAAATCAAAACTTAATTATTATGAGATTCAAAATATAATGATACTTATATTATTATTAATTGTTAACTTTTCTTTCATGCATAAACAAACACTTAATTAGTTTATTCACAATTCACACTCTAATTCAAAAAAAAAAATTTAAGTAATTAATTTTTTATCACAATTTAATTAATTAATAAAGTCATAGATATATTATTATTTTATAATGATATTCATACTAATTAAATTAGTTATTTTTTTTATGTTATAAAGATATTGGATATTATATGAGGAGAGATTAAGTTCGCTTTACTTTCCATTTCCTTTAACAATCATACTATTACTACTAACTAAAATGAGTGAATTATATTAAATTAAATGCTTAAATATATCATGTATGTTTAGAATTTATAAATATTTAACATATATTAACTAATTTAATTTCATAATTATTTTCTCATTATACTTTTATGTTGTCCAATGAAATTAAAGAATAAAAGATGAAAGAGAATTTTATTTATGATTTTTTTAAGCTAATAAAAATTTGATTCTTAAGATTTATACTTAAATATATATATATATATTCATGTCATATTAGAAAAAAATTTATATTTTAATATTAATTTTGATTAACATAAGTACATTGCTATGTTACAAGGTCATTTTGTAAAAAATAAAAAATAAAAAATCTAATCATTAGGGTGATTTAACTAATTATGTTGATTAAGTCATCAAATATTGTTTTATAAAATATCATGCATCTTTAGAATTTAAAGATATTTAACGTAATTAATTTGTTAAATTTATAATTAACTTATTATTATATTTTATTTTAAAAAAATATTTTTTAATTATTATTATATTTAATTACACATATAACTTGGTTTTAGTAGCATTATATCAAAATTCAAGATTTGACTCACTTGGTATAGTTCTTAATAATTAAACTTGAAAGCCAAGGTTCAACTCCCCTCGTAAGCATAAATGTTTGCATTTTACAAATAAACATAATGAATTCAGATATCCAAATACGTTATCATTATAAATAATGCGGATTTTGAAATCCGTAAAAAACGAAGCGAATAGTTACAAATAGCTGAATCCGCATTATCTATTACCATCCGTGTACAAAAATGTCCCTAAAAGCAATTAAAAACTACTTTTAAAAAGTTACATTACATGATGCATCGACATTTTTTTTTGCCAAAGTTTCCTTTCCCAAGCAGATTCGACCTCACCGATTTTTGTGTTAGGCTTGGATTTCCTGTCAGACCTCTATATCTTTTTCATTTCTTGCAAATTCCGAGGCATCCATTTGGTCGTTGATGGTCTAATTTTGGAACACTTTTGGTGTTTCCTCTTCATCCATTCGGTTGTTGATGATCGTATTTTGGAACACTTTTGGTGTTTCCTCTTCATCCATTCGGTTGTTGATGATCGTATTTTGGAACACTTTTGGTGTTTCCTCTTCATCCATTCGGTTGTTGATGATCGTATTTTGGAACACTTTTGGTGTTTCCTCTTCTTCATCGTCGACCTTCATTGTTTCTCCAATATTTTTCAGTTCACTATTGGAGATGCTACCATTGCTTTGAAAGAGAATATTTGCAATCCAATTGCGCAATTGCTCCGTGGATACCTCATCTGTGGTCAGAGATGAATCAAGTAATGTAAGATAACCGATATTACTTCAAATTACAACTAGCTATTGCATTACTTCTCCTCATACAAGTCTTACTGGTTAATTTAATGCTATATATTATTGAAACAATTTAAACAAGTTCTTAATTTAAAGAAATGATTAAAAGCTTAGGAACTAAAAATCAAACCTTATTAGAAGATTAGGATCTTGCGGCGTAACATTCTCGAAAAAAGGTTGACAAAACCAAAGTGAACATAGAAAATAGGATAAAATAATTATAAGTGATTAAGGAAATAGGGAGGCTAGAGAAAAACTTTATTCTGATTAATCTTTAATTTCAGTTACATATATATAGGAAAAAAATGAAGAAAAGATAAATCAAATAGAAAAATTAATTTCCTATACATTAAATTCAAAATAAAAGAAAAAACAAATTAGGAGGATAATAATCTGAAAACTTTTAAGTCATATGTTCAAATTAATCCTACCATTAATGGGTTTGTCCAATTCAATGTTAATTATTTTGTTATTGTTTGTTTAGTTATTGGGATATTAATGTACATTTTGGCTACTGATAAATTTTAAGATATTACTTTTATCCATTGCTCTCTATTTTGCTGATTAATTCATGCTACCAAACTGAGTGGAATATTCCATAATATTTATGTCAAAAAAGTTTCCTCATAATATTATGTCATAATGTTTTATTGTCTGTTTTTCCCACGTCACATTTTTGTTTTTTATTTTTGTCATTTCAACATTTTTAATAGACTGATTTCTTAATTGAACAAATTTTGAAATTTTAATTGGCAACACATTAAAAAAACTCGATGGGTTGATTGATAAAATTAATAGTAAAAGTTCGATGGTTTGACTTGATAAAATGGAAGTTCAAAAGTAAGGTTTTATAATAAGTTCAATGGCCAAAATATGTATTAGTCCTTTATTTCCTATACAGATGTAAAAGAGTATATGACCATCTTCAATCAAAAAAGATTTTTAGATTGGAGATTGGAAGTATCTTTTTAATGGGGAGATACATGCTTTTATTATTAAACAAAATGTTATAGATTTTGTATCGATTACTTTTAATTATAATTATTAGGGTAACGTCATATTTAGTCTCTGAATTATAACAAATTATGTAATGTGATATCTGTATTTTAAAAATGTATAATATGATACTTGTATCATTTCGTCTACCAATGTAGTTAACTCCCTTAACACCGTTAACTATCTATGATGAAGTGGACAATCTACTTAGGTGACGCTCCCACATGTCATATTTTTAAATAATTTAAAAAATATTTTTTAAAATATTTTTTTTCTTCTTTTCTCTCCGTTCCCCTCCCGATCTCCTCGGTTTCTCTTAGTTTTAGGTAAAATCCGGCCAATCAATGGTCGAAAACGGCCTGTAGAGGTCGAGAATGACCTAATGTGGCCAAAAATGGCCTGAAATAGCAAAATCAATTTAGGTCGATTTCGGCTTGGCCAGGCCATTTTCGACCACGCCAGGTCGTTCTCGGCAACACCAGGTCATTTTCGATCACTGATTGACTGGACTTGGCCTAAAACTAGGGGAGGGAAAGGAATAAAGAAAGAAAAGAAAAAGAAAAAGAAAATTTTAAAAAATAATATTTATATTTTAAAAAAATATGACATGTGACAATGCCATGTAGTACTTTTTGTTCACGTGTCATACTACGATTTGTCAAATTGCCATCTCAGCATACATATCTAACGGTATTAGAAAGTTAGTGCGCATTGATAAACAGACTGAAACTTCAAGTAGCACATTGCACATTTTTAAAATACCAGTACCACATTGCATATTCACTATAGTTCAAAACTAAGTATGACATTAACCGTAATTATTATAATTATAATCAATAAAGAAAAACTGAAAACAATTATTTGAGAGAGAGTGGCCAGCTAACAACAAAACTTCACCTGACCAAAATAAAACTGCATGTCAATAAATTTAACGGTTGAATGTTCACTTTGTTAAAGATTATTTTCAATTGAACATTTTATGAAATATAGAAATTAAGTTCATTGAAATTGTGGTATAAGAAGGGCTTAATACTTAATATTGTGGTAGTAATGAGATCAGTGTTAGACTTCAAAATATATTTAGTTAGTTATTTATAAAATTAATTTTCAGCAGAAGAGAAATTATTGGACGAGTAGTTAAATAATGTTGAGTTTAGAAATGGGAATCCCAACCGGCCAAAGTATATAATTTTGAAAAGGCAACAAGTAGCAAGCATTGACGTACGTACCCAGTCGTGGGACAGTGTGGCCCTGGGGGTGCCTTATGATGAGAGGATCATCGAAGGCTGTGGCCAGCTCCTCCGAAGGCAACCTTAACCAGTCCTTAGCTCCGATGAAGTGGACTGATTTGACTTTGATTGTGTCTTTGTAGGCCACCTCGCATATGCTTGGATCTCTGAATTTTGATCCTGATATTGAAACAAACATTTTGAAGGGTGGATGCTCCTTTAACACCTTCCCCTGTTTTGCCACAACTTTTTAGAATATTATTATTAATTACAAATAATTAAATATTGCAAAGAGAAGGCCAAGTTCCTGCATTCGATCGATCGATCGATCGATCTTGGAGTACTAGAACTTATTTTACCTGTGCCTTGTAGCCTAACAAAAGAGCACAAAGAGTTGCACCCTGAAACAGGTACAACACAACAAATAAGAGGATTAAGGGAAAAATCCTAAAAGAATTACTGATTTATTTTAAATGGGTTAATGTCATATTTGATCTTTATACTATACAAATTTTTTTCAATATGATACTTTTATTTTTAAAATATATAATGTGCTACTTGTAATATCATTTAATCTATCAATGTGCTACCTGAAATTAATATCGTTAAATAAAGTGAATGATGTGAATGTCATCTAATCACATGATGACACATACATTATCATTCAAAATTATATTAAAATACATGTGTGACACTAACGCGACATATATATGCCATTTTAAACAAATTTAAAAAAAAAATAAAAATTTCCCCTCTCGTCCCCTTTCCTCTCTCCCTATCTACCTCTTTCAGGCCAAATCCAGCTAGTCACTTGCCTAATCTGACAAGAGAAAGCCGATTTGGCCTATCAATCTCGGTGTCGACCTCATCTGGCTGTAGGAAGAAACTTATTGTAATAGTTGTAGGAAGAAGATGGATACATACTTGAGAGAAGCCAAGCAATCCATCAAAAGGTCCATTGTTGGTGATATATTGACACAAGTGAGAGATACATTCCTCAAGGTTTGTGTACTCTGTGAAATCCTTGTTGAACTGGAACCACTCAAAGTATGGTGGAGGGAATATGCCTTCTATGTCAGATTTGCCTCCAGCAGGAAATAAACCGTCAGGATAATCCTGTATATTTACATATTTTCCAGAATCACTTAAATTTTAATCTTCATCACTTTTTTATGCAGAAATTCAAAAAGAAAAAAAAATCCTTAAATATGTACTAAATAAGATAATATAGGAATACAACTTCAACTAATTGAAACTTTAGTTTGTTATCTTTTTTCAAGATTGATATATTGGTTTTGTAACTACCCAAAAAAAATAATATTGGTTTTGTACCTATTTAATTTAGAATATTTTATAACTTTATAAAAAAATCAAAGAGTTGACTCGTTCTATATATTATGAAAGCTGATTAATTATTAAATAGACATGCATGAGCCATCTAATATTGTAATGTGTAGAATAATAATGCCTTATTTTATTTTATTTTTTGGTTTTGTTGGGAACAAAAATATTATGGCATAATCAACTTAAAACTAAGGAAATAATAATAGTAAAAACATTTTTAGGTTTGATTGATGACATACCATGTGAAAGTGATGAAGGAAAAGAGAAGGATCCCACTTGCTGATTTGCTTCTGCAGGAACTTCCCACTGGTTCTAAACCCATGGAGGCACAATATCTTCATCTTTTGCTCTTGCTCTTGGCCTTCCATTTTTCTCCTATTAACTATCCTTATTGGAGTATGGCTAACTGGCTATATATTGGTCTTTCATTTATAGTAATAATAATGGAAAAGGTTGTTTGTTAACTGTTCCTACCTAACACAGTTCCCTGGTTAGGTATAGCTAATTAGCTATACATTGCCTTGGTTGGTGGTGCTGCACGTGCTAAAAAAAATTCACCTCTGCCCTTCCTTCTGTTAATAAAGCAAACGGTAGTTAGCAAATTTTTTTTTCCCTTTTTGCTTTTAATATTAAAAATAAGTCTATACAATGTAACGGTTTTTTTTTTTTTTATAAAAAAAAAAAAATGGTACATGCCTACTTTTTAAAATTGATATAAGTAAAAATTTCACTAATTTTTTAGTAAAAGTTTTTGAATATGGTTGAGAATTTTCATATGTTAATATAATTTGATATATTAAAATTTAGTAAATTGTTTTTAAAACAACTTTAAAATGTAATTTTACCATCGCATTTTTAATTTTAGAGCAAATTGATCACTATATTTTTAATTTTGGATAAAAAATGTTATGACTTAACATTATATTTAGTAAAAAAATTCATGATGAAAGAAGAAAAAGAAATAAAATAAAAATCAGATTTTAGCTTAATGCCTATTTTTTCTGCCATGTTATTTTCAAAATATTTCCTCTTAATTATAAAATAGCTTTTAACAAAATATTCTGTGGAATATTTTCAACAGTTACATTTAGACTCAATTTGGTTCTAAATTATAAATATAATGATAAATTTATTAAAAAAATTAAAAATATAATGGTAAAATTTTACCAATTAAAAAATATTAACAGTAAATTTGAATCACAAACTTAAATAGAGTGGTAAATTCACAAATTATCCCTAATTATTAGATTTGTGAGTTTTGACCAAATGTGTGAGACATAAAATGATTATTACAAACATAATTTATTTTTTGATATTTGACGTTGTCAAGGATTAAAACCTAATTATTGAAATTAAAAGTTCAATACTCTACTAAATATAATTATATGTTTCATTGAGGACAAATATTGTTAGCTTAAAGGATTAGATTAAATCAATAGAGAGGTGATTTGATTAATAAAAAATATTAAAATATTCTTAAAACAATATTACCTTTAGTGAAAATTCAATGAAATAAGATACTAATGCACTTAAAACATAGATAAACAACTTCAATGTTAAAAGAGTAAGGAAGATAGTACTAATGCAGTTAAAACATAGATAACCAACTTTAATGTTAAAAGAGAAGGAAGAGAGTACTAATGCACTTAAAACATAGATAAACAACTTTGATATTAAAAGAAGTAAGGAATAAAGATCAAAGACTATAATTTATTAGAGGTTCGATCATTCTTTAAAGAGATTTACGTTTTCTCTCTTAGCTTCACTTGACAAATAATTCAATCCACTATATCTTCAATCTTACAAATACTTTTCACCGTTAAAATATAACTTTCACAATTTTCAATCAAACCCTTAAAAATTTTATCCAAATCTTACTAGCTAAATCAGTTACGGGTTTCACTCTCCTGAACTCTCAATCTCAAGTATATAAATAAAGGTTTTTGTAAATTAAAAGACTTCACAAAGATTGAGTTTTTGTTAATTTAGTATAATGACAAGCAAATGAATATCAAATAAGAGAATACCAAAAGAAAAAATAATATCAAATAAGGATTGAATATAAAAATTATAAAGGAATGTAGAATAAAAGCTTTAAAAAACTTGAGAGCTCTTGATTGGTAGAAGAATTTGATTAATAACTTTTGCTAATGATGTTTCTTGGCTTTAATAATGTTTAAAAACCCTTTTTATAATTAAAATTTTGTTTTGTTTTTTTTTAATTATTTTCGTCACTTTCTTCTCTTTTCCAAAAAAATAAAAATAAAAAAATAAAACCGAAAAAAGCAATTGGGACTCGGAACTCTTAAGCTCCATGGAACTGTTAGGTCACACTCTCATGGAGCTTCACAAAATATTTTATATTCCCTCTATTTAAATTGATTATCTATGTTTGACTTTAGATAAAGATTAAGAAGGAAGTTTTGACTTTAATGTCTTTTGACTTTTTGGAAACAATTTATATCATTGATAAATTATAGTTCTTAATGCAAAAAAAATTATTAATATTTATCATAGCATGTAAAAGTTGTTGGTGTTAAAAAAAGGAAAGCCGTAAAAATAAGTTTATTTTCTTTCTTTTATCTAGGGAAAATAGAATGAAAAAGGAAACAAAAGGAAAATGAGAAAACATTATATTAAGGTTAATTTACATTTACATTTTTTTTCTTTGTTTTTATGAAATTTTCATGAAAATTGTTTATATGAAAGGAAAAAATAGTAAAATGGAAAGAAATTATTATTTTCATTTTTCCTTTTTTTTTGCTTTCCCAAATAAAGAAAGATAATACAGAAAAAAAAAAAAAGTAAAATAGATTGGGATAGAAGCTCCATGCCCATGGGATAGGACTGGATCTGCTCAAGGGCCGGGCAGCCCACCCGGCCCAGCAGGTCAGGCCCGTATTAGGCCGGGCCTGGGCAAAAATTTTAGTAATCCGGGCTGGCCCGACCCGGCTTGGATCACTGTTTATCTAATAAAAAAATAATATTTTTTAAATTTAATTTTAAAAATATGTAAAAAAATAAAAAATTATATTTTTAATATAATGAACAATAAATATGGGTCGACGGGCCGGCCCGGCCCAACCCAGGGCGGAGCCTGGGCAAGGAAATAAAAAAAATTTGGACTACGGCCAGCCCATTAGCACCTCTAGGTAGAACTGCCACGTGACACCCCATTAAGCTTTACAGAACTTTTATTCAAACTAGAGGTGTTTATGGCCGGCCGAGTCAGATCGCAATACGAATTTTTCTGAGATCTTTTTAGTCAAGTTCAATTTAGAAATCCATTTCACTGTTTAAAATATTAAAAAATTATTTTTACATTAATATTTATATATTTTTATTGTCATAACGAACTCGCGACCGTTGACAGATATTTTGGAGTGAAATAAAATAAAACATAAAAACATGGAGTCGCCACCAATTTATTTATTTTTTAGCTATGTGTGATTAGCCACCTATTAAAATCTATCTTTGAAGAAAAAAAATTAAATTAATTAAAACATTTTAAAAAGATAATTTTAAAGTCTGCAATTGAAAACCAGAGAAAAATCATGACGAGTTCGGGAGTAGGTTACGCATGGGGAGGCATTAGCATCCCCACGACGCCTGTTAATAAAACAGTACCAATTAATCATGTGTTATCCTAAATCTCGATTTTAATGGACTTGACATCGATATTTAAAATTAATTATCTTCTTTTTTCTTTTTCAAAACATGTTTATTAATTTAAAAAAAAGAATTGGTCTTATTATTATTTTTTAAAAATGAAAGCAGACGTAAATATTTTATCGAGAATACTCATTAAATATTCTCAATACTTTTTGTGGTATTTAACGAGATCCTCTCACCTCGGAATATCTTAGGAATCATTACTATGACATTCTTCAAATTCCGTAGTTGGTAATTTCCATTCACCTTTTATTTAAATGCATATGATGCAAATATTTAAGTATGGGATGCACATGGTTCAACATATAGGACATGTGATTAAATACATAATCATACGATTAAACATACAAAGCATAAACATGAGCATGGCAATATCAAGCACGTACATATTCATTTTTTTATTTATTATTTTCATCATTTCTATTTTCAAAATGAACACGAATTTTTCGTATTGAAAATGTCGCCAAATACTCTCACTACTTGTGGTGATATTTAACGAAATCCCCTCACCTCGAGATATCTTAGGCATTACTATGACTGTAGACACCTAAATTTGTCCTGACCCCCTAAACAAGGCAAATTCTCCTTTCAACTACTCGGAATGCAAAGAGACTTCCACCATTCCAAAGATGGGTCTCCAAGACTTTGTTTTGGAGGTCCATACAAAAAGTAAACCCGAAAAAAGTCAACTCCAAAAAAGTCAACCCCAAAAAGTCAACCATTGAAAAAGTCAACTCTCAGCCAAAATCAAGATTCGAAGTTGAATTGAACAATGGTGAAAGAATTTTGATAATCGGAGGTCTGCAACGAAATATAGAGAATTTGAAAGACAAGTTGCAAAAAATTCAGTGTAAAGAATACCTAATTTTGCAAATTTGGGAAAAATTGCGTAAACGACCAAATTGAACGAAATTGGAGGTTCCAAATAGAATAAGATCAATAAATATGGATATTAGAAGGTCCAATTTTGAAGCGGAGTGAAGGAAGAATTGGTTGGAAGAGAAAAAGGAAAATAAGGATTTAATGAATAAATAGGAAATTCACAAATTTGGGGAAAATTGTGAAGATGGTCCGATTCGGTAAAATTAAAGCCCCCAGTTGATAAAGGATAAATAAATAAAAATATCAAAAGCCTTAATTTGAGGTGGATCCCAAGGAAAAGCCGGTTGGAGAAAAAAAATTTCACAATATTGAGAAAAGGGGAAAACTAAAACGGAGAGGAATTCAGATGTAAAAATCGGGCGTTTTCAGACCAAATCCAATGCAATATATGAAAAAGGCAGTGGAAAAAGAAAAATCGTAAAATTGGCCCGTTTCAAGTAAATCCAATGTTTCGGGGGTTAAAGGGCAATTTTGGAAAATTCGGCAAAAATAGAATCAGAGCTTGAAAAATTATGAAAACTTTCAGAACTGAGTTTTATATTTTATGGAAGGGATTGGAGAAGAAAAATCCAGAATCAGAGCTCAAATAAAAAAGACAAAGTTTGGGTCCACTAATCCGAAATTCCAAGAGAAAATTATGGGCAAAATAGAAAACGAGCTCAGAAAATTATGAAAACTTCCAGATCTGAGTTTTATATTTTATGAAATGGATTGGAAAAGAAAAATCTAGAATCGCAGCTCAAATAAAAAAAGACAAAGTTCGGGTCCACTAATCCAAAATTCCAAGAGAAAATTTCGCTCAAAAAATTATGAAAACTTCTAGATCTGAGTTTTATATTTTATGGAAGGGATTGGAGAAGAAAAATCTAGAATCGGAGCTCAAATAAAAAAACAAAGTTCGGGTGCACTAATCCGAAATTCCAAAAAAAATAGAAAACGAGCTCGGAAAATTATGAAAATTTTCAGATATGAGTTTTATATCTTATGGAAGGGATTGGAGAAGAAAAATCCAGAATAGGAGCTCAAATGGAAAAAGACAAAGTTTGGGAGGCACTAAACTGAAACTTTAGAGAAAAATCTGGGAAAAATAGAATCCGAGCTCGAAAAAATATGAAAACCTTCGGAACTGAGTTTTATATTGGATGTGATGAATTGGAAAAAAAAAAATCTGAAATGGGGTCCATTTGCAAAAAAATTAAGTTTGGGAGCCAAAATGCAATTTTACTGAAAAAACCGAAAAGGGCCATTTTGCAAATAAAAAAAGAGGAATGGCCTGGAAATTTCCAAGCCATTTTTGGCCAGCCTGCTGATTAGAGGAGGTGCTGTGATTATCTTGAATCAAATGGCCAAGGTTGAATAGCAAGATGACATTTTTAAAAGGACAAGATTCTACGCTACTTTGCCTACATGGCATTTTAGGCCAATGGAAGGTCTCCAAATTGCAAAGCCATGTGAAGAGCATGTGAATGCTATAAGATGATGCCAAGTAGGATTAAAAATGCCACCTAGGAAGATATTTTAATAGTAAGCCATATGATCATGACAAGTGGCTTAGATATTTTGAAGAGATAGGAGACAAGAATAATCTAGGTGGCATTGTTGGCCAATGAGAGGCTAGAAAACCTTTAATTTAAGGGAAGCGTCATGCAAATACGGGACAAGCATCTTTAATTTAAGGAAAACATCATGCAAGGAGTTGACAATTTTTAGCCATGTGACAAGGGATGGTTGGAGAGCATGCAAAGCATGACAAATGCTAAAACAATAAAAACACACTCTCTATTAGAATACCAAGGGCCGGCCAACATAAGGAAGAAGGGGATTTTTTTTTTCTTCAAGGCATTTTCACTAGATTCTTGGAGGAGAAAAGGAGAAAAAGAAAAAGAGATAAAGAGAAATAGAAAGAGGGAGAAGGAGAAGGAGAAGGAGAAAGAGAAAGAGAAGGAAGGAAAATTTAGAGAGCTTGATTTGGAAAGCAATTGCTAGGTAGCTATTCCCTCTCTTCTTCTTCAATTATTTTTTTTTCATATCATGTATTTTTCCTTCTTCTTTTTTTTATATGATTTGTTAACTTTTTGTTGAATAAAATATTTTCAAAACTAAATTTTAAAGGGTTTTTCTCCTTTATTCTTTACAAAATAACCAAGTTGACAAATTTTTTTACATACTCCTTGCTTTAGCCGAAACCTAGGGGAGTTTTTGTGCTTGTTTTTGCTTGATTATTCTTGTTGTTTGTTTGTTCATATTTTTAGCTCATGGTTGATTCATTGTCATTTATTTGTTAGTTGTAAAATCTTGCATTTCATGCCATCTTCAACTTGATTTTTGGCTAAGATCAACCAATGATCTCTAGCCAAAAATCCCTTGTCTATATTAGTTGAAAGAATGATAGTTTAAGTTGGATATTCTGAATTTTGGATTTTTTTTCACTACTCATTTTTAGTCAAAATAAAATTATTTTTTATCACATGTACTATACTTTGGGAGGATGCCCTGATATTTTTTCCAAGATTTTTAGATTTTTTTATCAAGGTTGGAAAAATGGTTTTTGATAAAATAGTTTTTAGCTCACTGTTCTGACTTTGGTGAAAACTCGACCAAGGCATCCTTGGTCCAAAAATTAAGCTAATTTTTTTCCTTGGAGACCATTATGTCTTAAGTCTATACTAATTTTTCCAAAATGTTTTGAATTTTTTATGAAGGATAAAAAATAGTTTTACAAAACTGGTTTTGGGAGTTAATATTATTTTTTAAAAACTAATAATTTTTTGTTTTTGTTTGTATACAAAGAGGGGGCTGATTTGGGTCATTAGCTACTGTCTTAGGTTGATTTCTATGTCATTTCAAAATAAAAACCAATTTTGCAAAAATCGGTCAAGGGTGGTTGATGGAGACTCAATTAAGAGTTGTAAACCCAAGTGCATGTTATGTTCAAGTAATAAATTCTCGGGTGTCCGAGGTCGAACCACAGGGAAGCGTATTAGTAAGTATAAGTTTATAAATATATAAGAAAAAGAAAGTAAACAAGATATTAGGGAACAAAATAAACAAAATAACATAAAAGCAATTAAACAAGATATAAAAAACAATAAGAAAAGATGTTGAGGTTAGAGAATCCACTCTTGGTGTTATGCTAAGATTAATCTTGTTTTATTACACAATTGAAATCCACACATAAGGGAGGTTCCAATCGGAAGGTTTAGCAATTCAGTCCAAATTGTCCAACGTCCATAGCATATGATATTATGTTCATTTGGTGTCCTCAAAACTCATAAAAAGAGTCCAAGCATTCCTTATGCCAAGGTATATGTCTACAACAAATCAAGGTTATGAAACCAAGCATTTACTGTGCCATTTTCATTGTCAATAATGAATCAAGATCTCTACTTTGCAAGTATGATTTTAAACCAAAAGAAAATATTATCTATACTAGTGTTTATAAATGATGATTCATTTTAGCTCATGTTTAAGAGACTAACCTTAGCATTTACCAAGAGCTTCACCTCATCACCTCAACAATATGATTAGCAACACATACTAAAAATGAAAAGAAATGTAAGAAGCATAAGTAAATAAAGAAAAAGAAAACTAGAGAAAGGAAAGAAAAAGAAAAAGAAAACTTAGAGAATTTTATTACAATGGCTAATATCCTACCAATATATCAATGTTTTTCCAATACTCATCCAAGGCCCTCTATTTATACACATTTTGGAGAGCTAAATGACAAGAGACAAGCTTTACAAATTTCAAAGGTAGGTATAATAGGTGGGTGCATTTTTCTAACAATTTTCGTCATATTGTATGACAATTCTGATCAGCCAGCTTGATGGTCGATTTTGTCAATGTTGGAGTCTCGATCTGATCAAATGGTCTTCTAGACAAATATGCCCCTATCAGTTACTGATCCATAGCCGTTGGAATCAGATCATTTTCTCATGTGGATCGGAAGATATGGTCAAAATACCAAAACGGTGCAGAACAGACGTCATTGCACATCAGCTAACTTGATGGTTGATTTAGGTAGGGAAAACGATTCCGTTTCAAGAAGTGTAAAACATGAAAAAGATAGATATGCCTCTTAACTTTGCACGGTTAAAAGTTCAGCCTTATTGCTTCAGTGAAACTCCAGATATAGCTGATATGGCAAAAGGTGTCGGAACTGGAACTGAATTGGATTTGCCCTTAATTCTTGATTTAACCTAGTAATCTGAAATCACTCAAAGAAACTCATGAAAAACACTAAATTACATAAAAATATAAAAGATCATAAACACAAGTAGACTAAGCAATAATAACTCGTATTTGACACAAAACAATAATAAAACATAACTAAAAACTATATAATTATACGAGTTATCACACCCCCACACTTAGATTGTTGCTAGTCCCTAGCAACGACTCAATAAAAATAAAATAAGAAAATCTAATCTAATCCATTTTCGTAGGAAATCACGGTGGCACTTAGCATGTGACACAAGCCTTTAAACCCCTAGGTGTCCCTAGTGGACGAGTTTAGTCTCGTGAGGGTTTGCTAGAACGATACCCACAAACATTGAAAAACTAAAATATAAGTAAACTACATACACTAAAAATATTTACTCCTAATCCTTTCAATATAAATTAGAGACAATCTTTGAACAAGTCTTATAAACTAATCAATAGCTCAAAGAATTTCACAAAAATTCATGCTTGAATGTAAATAAATGAGTTAAGCCAATATTAACATAACATATTTCAATCAAAATAGTGCATATTCAACTTAATCTCAACCTCTCACATGGGATACTCTCATGATTTTCACTCTTTAAATTAGTGGTAAAGTGTTTACACTCAATCAATCTCATGAAAACAGTTCTACCATATGCTTGCTTGTCCACTTATTCTCCACTATTTAGATCATACAACTTCATAAATCAAGAGGTCTTTTTTCAAGGTTGTAATGGGGCCAAAGGGTTATAATGTAGTTAAAGAACAAAAGGATAAAGATATCACAAAGGTTCCAAAGAGTTCATAGAGTTTAGAGACATAATAAGATCATACAAATAAAACTTCTCAAAACTCTTATAAAGCACATAATAACATAGGCTAAATATTCATGTTGAGCCTTTGCATCATTCTAACCAACTTTGTAACATCTTTTTCTAGAAGTTCAAGAGAAGATTTTTTTTTTTTTTTTAATATGGGAATGTATTTGACAATGATCCCTTTCTTTTTCTCTTGACTTTTTCTTTTCTTTTCTTCCCCCACACTTATCTTTTGTTTCTAACCCAAATTTTCAACTAAAAATATCCCTTGTTTTTTTTGCAATATGTCTCAAAATATATAATCCATCTTTAGAACAAGGGTAAGGATATAAGTATATTTAGGCTAGGTGTAAGTTGTGGTTACCAATAAGACAGCATATTTAATGTAGGCTCAAATTGGCTCACTAGTGGGGATGTTCTCTTAGAACATTAATAAGGGATGACTGTTTGGCTCTGGTTATAATCCTAATGCCTCTATCATATTCATGTTGTCACATGTATCAATATAGTCTCAAACGGTTTAAAGCAAGTTCTAGAGAATCATGTAATCATAAGAGCACTCAAGAAAGAAATTAGATTGATTTGTATAATGCATCAATCATTATAGGCTCAAAAACTCACAAGGATGATTATACAAGTCAGATTAAGTCTAAACATGCTTCTTTCTCAATCAACATATCATATTAACATTGGCTCATAAAAAGGTTGACATCAAGCTCAATTCTCATGAAAATCTTCTCACTAATAAATCTGTTTTAGACTTATGCAATTCATATCTCATCATTATATTAAAAAGGGACTAGAACACATTAAAAAAATAATAATAATAATGAAGACTCATAAAAAAAAAATAGTAGACAAAAATAAAAGAAATCCTAAATCGTTCCCCCCACACTTAATTCTTACATTGTCCTCAATGTAAGTCTATTAACCCAAATGAAAGAATCATGTGTAAGAGAAAAGAACTAATAACATAAGAATAGGAATAACTAAGACTCAAAACAAAACAAACTCATGCAACCTAAATAATCCTAAAATACTAAACAAAAATTAACAAGTAAACATAAAAAGATTAAAATCAAACTGACAAGGTATGTCTCAAGTCTCCCTTACTCAGACCTTGTTCAGAATGAATACTTCTAAATGGCTTAAAACACATCAATTTTTTTTTTTTTTTAAAATTAGCAAAATATGTCCCTTACCCCCTACTAAAGGTAGAATTTAGGAGATATTACTTGCAGAGGTTGCTAACCACTTATTATAACTGAGACACAACAAACAAAATGTTAGATAATGTCACAAAGACAAAGTGCAATCCACTCCTTGCTCGTCCATATCTCTTTTTCTTTTTCCGAACGTTTGCGAAAAAACCGTAGCAGATAAATACTCATAAGCTTGGAGCTTTTTGAGTAAATCTTCAATGGTTGTAGCAGAAATTATGGTTCTCCTTGCCTCTGAAAACATGAATCCATTATCCACAGCATTATCTAAATATGAAAGAAAATTACTAAAACAACCATTAATATTAAGCAAACCAATGGGTTTCTTATTTGTGACCAAAGATGACCAAGAAGCCACGCAAGCTATTTCTTCCAATGTACCCAGACCTCCTGGTAAAGCAATGAATGCATCGGTAGAATGGTACATGATTGTCATCCGTTCAGGGATACTCCAGACTTGTATTTCCTTACCCACGGTAGGTCCACAAAAATCTGTGAATAGTTTTGGCACGATTCCTAGAACTGGACTTCCTCCGGCGTGTGCTGCTGTAGCGACTGATCCCATTAAACCCGTACTACCGCCTCCATAAATCAAGTGGATCTTTTGTTGGGCAAGTATTACTCCAACTCTTATGGCTTCATCAGCGAATATGTTATTTTTCCCTGGATAAGCACCTCCAAAGACACAAATTTTTTTAATCCGTTGGGACGAAGTACTTTCCATTTTTTTTTCTTTTTCGAGTGCCTTAAAAGTCAAAAGTAATAATGTCGCCGAAAGTGTATTTGGCATCTTCCTCTGGTTTTACGTCCAGAAACGGCTTAAACGCCTTCTATGAGTCGAGGATATGCTTCCCATCCAGTTTTCTTACAAGCTGGCAAACAGGGTCTTTTAACATCAGATTCCCAAGATGTTGCCATTCCCTTTGGAATTGCGGCCATAAATCAAGAATTTCTCTTTGTACGTCTCCACTAGGATGCGTCTCAAGAGAAAGTTGGATATTACCCAAATTCTCCTTACTCAGTCCATCCTTAATGAATTCAATTTTATCATCTCGATTAGAGGACAGAATCCCAATAGAACGACATTTACCGTTACACGTCCATCGTGCACATTTGTGGCAATTTGAACTCATGCGCTTTGCTCGTCGCTTCTTTGCAAAAGTGCTTCTACCTGTACCTGGTAAATGCAAAACAGGAAGATATTCATCTTCACGTACCTTGGCTTCAATTATCCAACGTATGTCTTCAGGAATCCCTTTGTGCATAAGCATTCTTAATCTTTCAAATCGAACTTGGTAAAGCTTCAGTAAAATATTTCGAGGAAAAGGAGGAAATCGTTTCTGCAATCTTGTGAGAATATCATCCATCTTGAAAAAAAATGAAAAAGAAATTGAAAGAGAAATTTATATACAATATCAGTTTTGTGGGTAGCTGATGGAACCGACTTAAATAATCACGGAGTACCGTTATCCGCCATTTAACCGGGGTTAAAAAAATGTATTTTTTTTTGTTTTGGAAATTAGTAAAAATTATATTTACATCTAGTTATTTTCAAAACAAGGATCAGAAAGAAAAACAACCTCTTATTGAGTAACATGATTTTCCAAAAAGAGTTTGAGTCTTTGTCCATTTACCTTGAATACGTTACCATTTTGAGGATTCTCAATGTCAACTGCTCCATAATGATACACATGCTTAACCACAAATGGGCCAGTCCATCTTGATCTCAACTTACCAGGAAATATGTGAAGTCTAGAATTATAAAGTAGAACTTTTTGCCCAACATCAAATGTTTTTCTTGAAATTACCTTGTCATGAAAGGCTTTAGTTCTTTCTTTATGAATTTTAGAATTCTCATATGCATCTTTGAATAAAGTTGGCCAGTAAAATCCACACTGTAAAATTTTTGCAGCAGTTTTCTTTGATGAAAAATGACCACCACATGCCTCGGAATGACAAAACTTAATTACACTACTTACCTCATTGTCGGGAATGCATCTTCGAAAAATTTGATCAGGACAATATTTGAACAAGTAAGGGTCATCCCAGTAGAACTTCTTTACCTCATTCAGAAACTTCCTTTTATCTTGGGGGCTCCATTGAGAAGGAATTTTTCCCAAAAAGTCATATTTTAGCTCGGATGGCAATGGTTTTAAATCCAGCTTGGGCGGTTCAATAGTTGATGGTACAGTGACATTTGTGAGTGATGGAAGTTCCTCAAACTTTTGTTTCCAACGATGCTTAACCTGAAAAGAATTTAACAAAGAATCAGTGTGTGAAATTTCTGAAGCATTATCAAACTCACATTTAATTAAATAAGCTTCTAAAGGATCATGGAATGTGGTAGTGGTGAGATGTTCATGAACAAGTTCTTCAATGAAATCCACTTCATGTACTTCTGAATCATCACCAGGTTGCTTGCAAATGTTGAACACATTTAATTCTAAAGTCATATTTCCAAAAGAAATGTTCAAAATACCATTCCTGCGATTTATCAGAGCATTAGAAGTTGCAAGAAATGGACGGCCTAATATAACAGGAATTTGAACATTTGGATTTGAAACAGGATGTGTGTCCAAAACAATAAAATCGACAGGGAAGTAAAAATTATCAATTTGAACCAAAACATCTTCAACTATCCCTCGAGGAATTTTTACAGATCGATCAGCTAGTTGAAGTGTAACAGGTGTTTCCTTGAGTTCACCTAAACCTAACTGTTGATAAACAGAAAAAGGCAAAAGATTAACATTAGCACCAAGATCAAGCAATGCACGTTCTATTCTAGTGTTTCCAATGATGCATGAGATTGTTGGACATCCAGGATCTTTGAATTTTGGTGGAGTAAGGTGCTGAATGATTGAGCTCACACTTTCCGTCAAAAATGCTTTCTTTTGTACATTATGTTTCCATTTAACTGTGCACATGTCCTTCAAAAATTTAGCATAACATGGAACTTGTTTGATTGCATCCAATAAAGGAATGTTAATCTTAACTTGTTTGAAAAGTTCATAAATTTCTGCATTTTGATTCAAATTCTTTATTGTTTGCAACCTTTGAGGAAAAGGAGCAGGATGTATACCTTTTTCTTTGTCCAAATTTTCAAGAAGTTCAGACTTACCATCATCCTTAGCAATACTTTTCGGAGGGGAAGGAGGATCTTGGTCTTTTGATGGAATCTTTTTGTCAATTGCCTTTCCACTTCGAAGAGTTGTGATAGAACTGGCATTTTCCTGTTGAGTTTCATTGGAGCAAGAAACAGGACATTGAGTAGAAGGGTTAGGCTGAGGTTGAGCAGGAAACTTACCTTTTTCTTGAGTGCGTAATGAAGCTGTCAATGTGGACAAGGTGTTTTTGATCTCATTGATGTCCTGTGAAGTTTGGTTATTCACATTTGCTTGTGTTTGCATGAATGCTTGCAATGTCTCTTCTAAGGTTTGTACACGTGAAGGTTGATAGGAAAAAGTGTTGCCCGGCTTTTGAGATTGTGGTACCTGAACATGATTATTATTCCGCCAACTGAAGTTGGGATGATTTCTCCATTCAGGGTTATACGTTTCAGAGTAAGGAGAAGGAAAAGGCTTTTTAAATGTGTTTATGGAATTTACTTGATCATGCAACGCTTCTTTAAGAATGGGAATGTTTGGACATTCAGAAGTAGGGTGTCCCATGATTTCACAAATTCCACAACTTTCTTCATTTTTAACCGTTTTGACTTCTTTTACTTCTCTAAGTTCCATGGCTTCAATCTTTCTAGCCAAATTAGCTACTTTAGCTTTTATCTCATCTTCTTGACTAAAATGATATTTACCTCTGTTAGAAACAAGATTAGATCTATTGGAACTTTCAGAGGAATTATCTGTGTGCCAGGCTTGAGAGTTATCTACCAAATGGTCTAGGTAGTCAAAGGCTTCTTCAGGTTCTTTATCTAGAAACTCACCGTTACACATTGTTTCAACAAATTGTTTAGTTTCGGGAGTTAAACTTTCATAAAAGAAACTAATAAGACGCCATTTTTCAAAACCATGATGTGGACAAGAACTTAACAAATCTTTAAAACGCTCCCAGCACTGAAAAAATGCTTCATTTTGATTTTGATTGAAATTTTGAATCTGTCTTTTCAAAGCAGTAGTTTTATGTGCTGGGAAAAATTTCTTTAGAAACTCAGTTTGTAATTCTTGCCATGTGCCAATTGACCTTGGTTTTAAATTATGAAGCCAAATTTTTGCTTTATCTTTTAAAGAAAAAGGAAATAATTTTAGCTTGACAATTTCATTTGTACATTGTTGGTCATTAAAGGTGACACATACATCTTCGAAGTCTTTTAGAAACGAGTAAGCACTTTCCGATTCTAACCCATGGAAATTTGGAAGCAAAGCTATCATACCTGGTTTAAAACGAAAGTTGTTTGCATTGAGAGGAAAAATAAAACAAAAGGGTGATGAGCTTCGAGTTGGTTGCAAGTAGTCACGCATGGTGCGTACTTGTCTGTTCTCATCTTCAGCATGAACACTTTCATTGTCCGCCATGGTAGGAATTGTATTAGAAAGATTACCTGAAAAAGTTTCACAATAAAATCTAACTAAACGGCGAGATCTAAAATCACGTCGCCAAACAAGCATAAAACAAAGTTAATATACAAATTAAGCGGTATAACCAGCCAATAAAAATAAAACAAAGTTAATATACAATATAAATATAAATATATACAAATTAGGCGGTATAACCAGCCAATAAAAATAAATACAGGCGGTATAACCAGCCAATAAAAATAAAAATAAATATACTTATAAACTTATATACTTAGTATTGCCTCCCCGGCAACGGCGCCAAAAACTTGATGGAGACTCAATTAAGAGTTGTAAACCCAAGTGCAGGTTATGTTCAAGTAATAAATTCTCGGGTGTCCGAGGTCGAACCACAGGGAAGCGTATTAGTAAGTATAAGTTTATAAATATATAAGAAAAAGAAAGTAAACAAGATATTAGGGAACGAAATAAACAAAATAACATAAAAGCAATTAAACAAGATATAAAAAACAATAAGAAAAGATGTTGAGGTTAGAGAATCCACTCTTGGTGTTATGCTAAGATTAATCTTGTTTTATTACACAATTGAAATCCACACATAAGGGAGGTTCGAATCGGAAGGTTTAGCAATTCAGTCCAAATTGTCCAACGTCCATAGCATATGATATTATGTTCATTTGGTGTCCTCAAAACTCATAAAAAGAGTCCAAGCATTCCTTATGCCAAGGTATATGTCTACAACAAATCAAGGTTATGAAACCAAGCATTTACTGTGCCATTTTCATTGTCAATAATGAATCAAGATCTCTACTTTGCAAGTATGATTTTAAACCAAAAGAAAATATTATCTATACTAGTGTTTATAAATGATGATTCATTTTAGCTCATGTTTAAGAGACTAACCTTAGCATTTACCAAGAGCTTCACCTCATCACCTCAACAATATGATTAGCAACACATACTAAAAATGAAAAGAAATGTAAGAAGCATAAGTAAATAAAGAAAAAGAAAACTAGACAAAGGAAAGAAAAAGAAAAAGAAAACTTAGAGAATTTTATTACAATGGCTAATATCCTACCAATATATCAATGTTTTTCCAATACTCATCCAAGGCCCTCTATTTATACACATTTTGGAGAGCTAAATGACAAGAGACAAGCTTTACAAATTTCAAAGGTAGGTATAATAGGTGGGTGCATTTTTCTAACAATTTTCGTCATATTGTATGACAATTCTGATCAGCCAGCTTGATGGTCGATTTTGTCAATGTTGGAGGCTCGATCTGATCAAATGGTCTTCTATAAAAATATGCCCCTATCAGTTACTGATCCATAGCCGTTGGAATCAGATCATTTTCTCATGTGGATCGGAAGATATGGTCAAAATACCAAAACGGTGCAGAACAGACGTCATTGCACATCAGCTAACTTGATGGTTGATTTCGGTAGGGAAAACGACTCCTTTTCAAGAAGTGTAAAACATGAAAAAGATAGATATGCCTCTTAACTTTGCACGGTTAAAATTTCAGCCTTATTTCGTCAGTGAAACTCCAGATATAGCTGATATGGCAAAAGGTGTCGGAACTGGAACTGAATTGGATTTGCCCTTAATTCTTGATTTAACCTAGTAATCTGAAATCACTCAAAGAAACTCATGAAAAACACTAAATTACATAAAAATATAAAAGATCATAAACACAAGTAGCCTAAGCAATAATAACTCGTATTTGACACAAAACAATAATAAAACATAACTAAAAACTATATAATTATACGAGTTATCAGTGGTCAACCGGGTTTCAAAAATAATGGGAAACAAGAGCCTTTTTAAGGGGTATTCGGCCATAAGGCCTTTTTTATCCGAAAAATTCCAATTTTTTTTTTTCTAAATCTGAGCCCAAAGTCTCTCAGTTTTGAAAATCCAATTTAAGTTTCTTCCAAAGGTAGTTAGATACCTTTTTAGGTATACAGATGTCCTTACTTCAAGAGAGAAATACACCTTCATTCATTTTATGTTTTAAAATGTTTTATTTTTTATTTTTTTAATTTGACATAAAACGTATGTTTTGGTTTCCTAAACATTTGGCAAGAGTTAGTTCCTAATTTTTGCCAGGTTGTCGGGGAGGTTAGGAAATTGTACAACGCAAGTGTTTATGGAATCGAAAGATATTGGATTTTGTTTAATTCAGAATCATATAAATGTCATAAGAAAGAATTATTTTTCGAGCTTTGCTGGGTTTGCCAGAGAGTGTGGTAAAATCTTCTGATATATGCTATTTGTATGATTCCTCACATGAAAATTCTATATCCATGAATATTCCATGTTGATGTCATTTTATATTCATGTTGCCATAATTAGATTTTGCCATGTCAAGCATGCCATGTCATTCATGTGCCATGTCATTCATACTCCATGTCATCCATTCACTTGCCATGTCATCTAGATTGTGCCATGTCATTCATGCGCATGTCATCCATTCACATGCCCTGTCATTCATATGCCATGTCATCCATTCACATGACATTCATATGCCATGTCATCCATTCACATGCCATTCATATGCCATGTCATCCATTTACATGCCATATCATCTAGATTGTGCCATGTTATTCATTCATGTACCATGTCATTCAAATTCTATGTCATCCATTCACGTGCCATGTCTTCTAGATTATGCCATGCCATGTCATTCATTCATATGCCATGTCATTCATATACCATGTCATCGATTCACATGCCATGTCATCTAGATTATGCCATGTCATTCATGTGCCATTTCATCCATTCACATGCCATGTCATCTAGATTGTGCCATGTCATTCATACACCATGTCATCCATTCACATGCCATGTTATCTAGATTATGCCATGTCATTCATATGCCATGTCATTCATTCATGTGCCATGCCATCCATTCACATGCCATGTCATCTAGATTGTGCCATGTCATTCATTCATATGCCATGTCATCCATTCACATGCCATGTCATCTAGATTATGCCATGTTATTCATTCATGTGTCTTGTCATTTGGACTATTCCATGTCCTTTATTCATGTGCCATGTCATTCATATGCCAAGTCATTCATTCATGTGCCATGTCATTCATTCATGTGCCATGTCATTCATAGGCCTTATAATTCATTCACATGCCATGTCATTCATTCATGCGCCATATCATTCATATGCCATGTCTTTGACTCATATTCCATGCCATTCATTCTTTTGGCTATGTCATTTAAATTTTGTCATGTTATAATAAATTGCTTGTCATGCCATGTTAATTATGCATGTTATATATTCATGTTTTAATGATAATTTATACATTCATGATCATTTAAAATTTTGAAAATTGATATTTTTTAATAAAATAAGACAATATCTCCGAGTTAGTATAATTCATGAATTCTCCTCTGGGTTCCTGAGGAGTCTTCATCAATTATATTAACGAAGGAATACCATTCTAAAAGTGGATGATGCGGAGATTTTCAAAAACAATAAAAATTCTATATTTTTTTTGCCGGTTTGTCGGGGAATATAGAAAATTTTTCCAATAACAAATTCCGGTTAGTTTCCAAACAAAAATAGGATTGTTTTTTTAAATGGGAATTATTTTCAAATACCAAATCTAGAATCGACTTTTCACTGAGATTCGAGATAACAGATGACTAATAAGGTACCGTTTTATACGGGCGTTGTGAGGGTGCTAATCCTTCCCCACACGTAACCGACTCCTGAACCCGCACTTGATTTCTCTAGTTCAAAGCCCAGACTTTAAAATTGGTTTTAAAATATTTTAATTAATTTTAAAATATTTTTCAAAATCGGTTTTAATAGGTGGCCGATCACACCTATCCAAAAAAGATTGGTGGCGACTCCATTTCTTTTTCGAGGTTGTTTTCATACCCTCAACCTTTATTTCAAGAGGAATTAAGTCGTCTTTTCCTCTATTTTTCCAATGTCAGACTCTTAATGGGGCAATAATTCTTCGATGGGGCAATAATTCTTCGGACTCCCCTATTTTATTTTTTTAAAGAGGTTGCGACAACTTGGCGACTCCGTTGGGGAATACTTATTATTTTCTTTTAACGTCCTCCGGCGGGATCCCGCGACAGATCACGTTACAACAGTTTGGCGACTCCACTAGGGACATTTAGAGAGTCAGGCCTAGAATTAGTCATGTGTTATCAAAAGTTTCGATTTTTTCGATTTTAATTGGTATTTAATTATAATTCCCATTTTATTTTTTAAAGAGGATTTTCCTTAAATAATAAAATGTTTTTAAATATGTTCACGTTCATGTACATGCTTATTATCGCTGTTCTCTGGTTATTTAATCTTGTATATTATTATTGTTCTTCTGTTATTTAACCTTGTATATTATTATTGCTCTCTGGTTGGTTAATGCGTTACACTATTCTTGATCTTCGTTTTAATAGATTGCTGGGGCATTTAGAATAAGGTTTGTAAAATGGATGGTGAAAGGTTTGTTGTTCCTCCTCACACACTATATTTGCATTTTCATAACATGAGCCCTCAACCCGGGTTCCGTCCTTCTAGGTAGAGTGAAGTACCTACGCTTCGTGAGGTGATAACCTCCCCATAAGCTAGCGAAACATTCTCGGGGTACAAATTACCTACGCTTCTTGAGGTGTTAACCTCCGCATAAGCCTGGGAAATGTACTCTAACAAATTGAACCCGTTTTGATTGGGGTGCCTTACTAGCCTTCATCGACTATAGTGACGAGTAATTTGGAGCCTTTTTAGAACATAATGCAACCCCATATAGTGAGCCATAAGAAGCAAGCCTAGGTAGGGCCATGCCGAATTTTTGTTAAATGCACTGGATATAGGAACACATGGAGGAATGCTTCTGATCTTTTGCCAATTATTTCTACATTCTGAATAAGCATTGTAGATCGGGCAACGATGAACGTACGTCGCCCGTAATAAATTTAGATTTTCGCCCCAAAGGCATTGTGATGCCTAAATAAGTAGATACTGTTGGGGCAAATGTTCATTGACTTTTTTTTTTTTGAAATTGAAAATATAAAAATTCTTTTTCAAACATTTTTGCATTTTGCACATTTCATGCATATGTGAATAAAGCATGTACATCCATGGTTGTTTTTCTCTCTTTCTTTTCAATAAACGGATGGTGATAATAATCTCATTTGATGATTTCATAAACATTCATTGATTGAATAAGAATTGTAGACCGATAATGTTGAATAAACATTTGGACATTGTGCCATGATAAGATCCATTACCCCAATACTTTTTGAACATTGAAATGTTGATTTTTGCGGGGGAAAAACATGTTTCAAAAAAAAATTTATGGATTAAATTTGGGGGCAAATCTTGCATAGTGAGATTTTGAATAATCAAGATTGGTCCTACCAATTTCGTTTAGTCATTGATTAAAAATTTTGTATATGCCCTTGTGTTAATTCATTTATTCTTTACATGTATCATTTTGACATCATGTTACAGTCCTAACTTGCATGGTCATTCATTTGTGACATACATGGTCATTCTTTGTATATGCCCTCGTGTTAATTCATTTATTCCTTACATGTATCATTTTGACATCATGTTACAGTCCTAACATGCATGGTCATTCATTGTAGAATACATTTGTGACATACATGGTCATTATCTGTTTATACCCGTGTATCAATTTCACCATTCTTTACATGCATCATGTTAGCATCAGGTTGCATTTATGACAAACACAGTCAGCATGATTTCTCTGTATATGTTCATGCATTGATTTGTTTATTCTTCACATGCATCATGTAAGCATCAGGTTGGATTCATGACAAACATAGCCAGCATGATTTTTCTGTATATGTTCATGCATTGATTTGTTTATTCCTCACAATCATCATGTTAGCATCAGGTTGTATTCATGACAAACACAGCCAGTATGATTTCTCTGTATATGTTCATGCATTGATTTGTTTACTCTTTACATGCATCATATTGACATCGTGTTGTATTTATAACATACATGGTCAGCATGTTTCCACTATATACGTCCATGCATCACTTTGTTTATTCTTTACGTGCATCAAATTGCATTTGTGACCTTCATGGCTCATTCATCATGACACACACTTGGGGGGGATAAAACAGAAGCTGGCTTGGCTGTAAGAGTTTTTGAAGAAATTTCTCTTTCAAATCAGAGGTATAAGAAGTACTGAGCACCTTTATAATATAGGCCAGAGCTATGGAGAGTGAACAAGGGAACAGGAAAAATTGCGAGAACAGTTGGCAAAATCTTAAGCAGAATCTAGAGATCAGATGACTAAACTGATGGAGCTGGTGTCCGTCACAATCAAGGGAAATAGATACTGAAAACATGGTCGCCAAAGAAGGGTCAGAGGCACAAAAAGGTTAGAATGAGGTTGTAATGTTAGATGTCCAGTCTTTTCAGAACACAGTTAGTCCCGTCAACGTCCTGAACTTAGATGATCCAACTAAATAGGCAAAATTGAAAATGGTTGAATTGAAGGAGGCTGAGTCGGTAGATTCCCAAGGGAAATATCAGCTATTAGATGAAAGGCTCTGGGCATTAGAAAGCACAGATGTATTTGGGAGTGTAGATGTGAACGAACATTGCTTGGTCCCCGAATTAGTCATTCCTCTTAAATTCAAGGTTCTCAATTTTGAGAAATATGATGGGACAACCGATCCGTTAGCCCATATCACTATGTTCTGCTGAAAGATGATGGTCCATACAGATAATGATAAGCTTTTGATCCACTACTTCCAAGATAGCCTCAGCGAGTCCGCAATTAGGTGGTATAGTCAGTTGAGCAAGGATCGGATTTGCTCTTGGATTGATTTGGCTAATGCATTTTTAAGCCAATACAAGCATGTAACTGATATGGTGCCTGACTGTCTCACTTTGCAAAATATGGAGAAAAAGGTTACTGAGAGCTTCAAAGAGTATGCTCAGAGGTGGAGAAACATGGCCACCCAATTACGATCACCCCTGACTCAAAAGGAAACCACTATCATTTTTGTGAATACACTGCAGGCCCCGTACTATGGTAAACTCGTCGGCAATGCCACGAAGAATTTTTCGGACATGGTAATCTCCGAGGAAATGATTGAGAATGCTATCAAGACTGGGAAACTAAAAGGAGATAAAACATCCAATGCAGAGGGAAATAAGACACCCAAAAAGAAAGAGGGAGATGTCTAAGCTATGGGAGGCTTTTCCCTGTATATTCAGGCCCCCTCATACCAACCATCAAGTCCTTCTATGAACAACATATCCCAGGGTTCATACTTATACCCGATGGCCTCTCATATCCAGCAAATCTTCAACCTCTTGCCAGCCAGAGAAAGCCAAAGAACATCTAAAAAAGAGATCGGTTTGAGCCACTGCCTTTGTCTTACTCTGAACTAGTGCCCCAGCTGGTTGAAGAGAAACTCCTCACTAAAGTTCAAGTGGAACCTATCCAACCCCCATACCCAAGCTGGTATGACGAGAATACATATTGTGATTATCACTCCGGGATTCGAGGACATTCCACAGAAAATTGCATATGTCTAAAACGAAAGGTTCAAGCACTCATCAATAAAGGGTAGTTAGATGTAGGAAAGAAACAAAAGTCATAGCATGGAGAACTCACTGAATGGAATGATGAGACCATGGTGGATGTCATAATGGGGGAGGAAGATGAAAAGGTGAAAAAGAATACCGAGGAATAGCCAATTTGAATTATGGGAAAACATGTCAAGAGGGGAGTTTTTTTATGCATGTAGTTTTATGCCTATCTATGAAAACACTTGTCTTATGTTGACATCCATATAAAATAAATGAATTTTGAATTTTAAAATGCTTTTGTGTTTATTGTATTTTAACAATAATTTGAATGTGCAAAAACAAGCATTAAGGAAGTTCTAATAATGGATAGTCTTGAGAATATTGATGATCATTGTTAGAAATGACCCAATACCCTCCTTCCTCTCTTTTGGGCTTTCTTATGCCTAAATCCCTTGAACCGAGACCACTTGAAAGACCTAATGCTTCAAGGAATATGAATGATTGAACTTCCTAAACCATTGTCACTACAAAATAAGCAAAGATGTAGATCCTAGTCTAGGCTATAAGCAAAGGAACAAAATTTTTGAAAATTTTTCGAGCTCCTTGGAAACTCGAACAAATCAGACGTTCTTTCAAGAATCTAGATCATGGTAATTTGGTGTATGTCAAGGTTGTGCCAAAGCCATTCACAACATTTCTAATAACCACAAAACGCCAATTGCCCAAACTTCACTTCATGATTGACACCTCGGGGCATAATGACTAAACCAGATTATCCCTTGTCCTAGAGAAAATCTATTTTTGGGCCATATTTTTCTTGTCACTTCAAACAAACCCAAGATTGAAATTCAGCCCTTTCAATATAGACCTAGACTTGCGACATAATGATACAAATTCTCATGGTTAATCAAAGTGGGGCATCATATGTGGAAATGATGGATTCATGGTGGATAAAGGGGAATTAAAGCATGAATCATCTAGGCATGCAAAAAAAAAAAAAATAAGAAAAAAAATTGTGATATCACGCATATGAGAATTCGGATGATTCCAAGTGCAAAATGAAATTTTGATTATCTATTCTCCCTGGGGATTGCTTTTCAATGAAAATATTTGTGCTTGATATGAGAAATGGCCATCTTTCATATCCCTTTCACAAAAAAAAATTTCCATAGTCACCCTTTTTGAGTCGAAAGAATTCTTTCTTCTTTGAACCCTAATCAAGGATCACCCACTATATTGGGGGGCAAATGCAAGGAAATATCTTCTCAAAAATCATGAAGAAATGAGTCCTAACTCGAAGACAGATACAAAGCAAATTGAGATCCCAAATAAATACGGGCTCACTCCGTCGAAATGAAGATGCAAAAGGAAAAGGAAAATATAGAAAACATGGAAAAATGAAAGATAAAAAAAGAAGAAGAAAAAACACACAAAAAAATGTGAAAAAGAATGGCGAAATGAAAGCCAAAAACAAAGAAGAAAAGGAGCAAAAGTCAAAAGAAGGAAAGAAAAGTCCAAAAGGGACAAATGCTTCAAAGGGAATGCTCCTCAAGAAATGATCCTTGATCTGATTACACTCAAACACATATTTTGGGCCTATTTATCCTTTCTTTCTGAACCCCAAACCTTACCTAAATTACGTGCTTTAAAAGTCCATTTTGATCAAGCATGAATATTTAACTTGAAGGGTTTTTCCTCAGATTTTATCCCGTCTCATCGAATTATCAATTCACTATGGAAGAATTTAGAATTCTCAAGTGCATGGTAGAATAATAAAAAAGAAAAAAGAAAAAAATGGAAATAATGGGACTCTAAGGCGAAACCCCAAAAATGGCCGGTCTAGAGTAAAATGGAAATTTTCAATGCCATTTATGTTAGTGCCGATGCCACAAAAGAGAAGGTCATCTTGAAGAAATAGAGGAACATCTAGGAATTTTTGAACCTCCTAAACTGTCAATTCTCAACTGGAGGATTGACTTCAAAAACTGAGACTTTTTTCCCTCCAAAATTAACTTCCCAATTGGAACATCCCGGCCAATCTTGATGCTTTTCAAAACGCCATGATTTGGAAACTAAAAGAATGTCAAAATTGTTTGATTCTCAAGGAATTCATGTTTTATAAAACATGTTCCATTTGTGAGCCTAGAAGGGACATACATTTTTCTTGTTGTCAATTTTTCTTCGATCAACCAAAATATTGTTGTATCAAGCCTTTCAATTCAAGTTGAAAAACCCAAATTGACTTTCGTTGAAATTTCTAATGATGATCATCAGTCTTCAAGAGATTTATATATCACACATTATGGGGTTAATTTTTTTGGCTCAGAAGTTTTCATTAAATGAGCAAAAAAATTTCAAAAGGGGAAAACAAATAAAAATATTTTTGAAAAAAACCATTTCTGATGTTGACATAAGACAAGAGTTTTTCAAACCCAAAGGTATGGGACTACTAATGTTGATCTTAACTCCTAAAAATGTGAAGAAGGAATGAACATCTGGCTCAGACTTCTGTCAATAAGAGTTTGAAAACTACTGGGGCAAAGAGATAGCCAAAGACTGAAAAGGGAATGATCTCTTATGGGGCACGAGTGTTCAAGATACACACTGATTTGAAAAGGAGAAATGATTTGGAATGGCTAAGTTGAAGGCTAGAAAAATAATCGGGGACATTTGCATCATTCATGAGCACTTACCTCTTTTTTAAACTTTGCATCTGCACTGTGTCAGGAAGCATTTGCATCATTCATGGATATTCGTATTTGCACCATTCCATGAGCATCAGCTTTTTACCATTACATTTACATTTTTCATGGATATTTTCATTTGCATAATCTCGAGCAATTGCGTCTGTCGCAACCTAAAAAAATAACGACGACGAGTCTCATCGCAAGATGATAACTCGTATAATTATATAGTTCTTAGTTATGTTTTATTATTGTTTTGTGTCAAATACGAGTTATTATTGCTTAGTCTAATTGTGTTTATGATATTTTATATTTTTATGTAATTTGGTGTTTTTCACGAGTTTCTTTGAGTGATTTCAGATTACTAGGTTAAATCAACAATTAAGGGCAAATCCAGTTCAGTTCTAGTTCCGACACCTTTTTCCATATCGGCTATATCTGGAGTTTAACTGAAGCAATAGGGCTGAATTTTTTACAGTGCAAAGTTAAGAGGCATATCTATCTTTTTCATGTTTTACACTTCTTGAAACGGAGTCGTTTTCCCTAGCGAAATCGACCATCAAGTTGGCTGATGTGCAATGACGTCTGTGCTGACCTGTTTTGGTATTTTGACCATATCTTCCAATCCACATGAGAAAATGATCTGATTCCAACGGCTATGAATCCGTAACTGATAGGGGTATATTTTTCTAGAAGACCATTGGATCAGATTGAGCCTCCAACATTGACAAAATCGACCATCAAGCTGGCTGATCAGAATTGTCATACAATATGACGAAAATTGTTAGAAAAATGCACCCACCTATTATACCTACCTTTGAAATTTATAAAGCTTGTCTCTTGTCATTTAGCTCTCCAAAATGTGTATAAATAGAGGGCCTTGGATGAGCAACATGATAGATTGGTAGGATATTAGCCATTGTAATAAAATTCTCTAAGTTTTCTTCTTTTTTCCTTTCTCTAGTTTTCTTTTTCTTTATTTACTTATGCTTCTTACATTTCTTTTCATTTTTAGTATGTGTTGCTAATCATATTGTTGAGGTGATGAGGTGAAGCTCTTGGTAAATGCTAAGGTTAGTCTCTTAAACATGAGCTAAAATGAATCATCATTTATAAACACTAGTATAGATAATATTTTCTTTTGGTTTAAAATCATACTTGCAAAGTAGAGATCTTGATTCATTATTGACAATGAAAATGGCACAGTAAATGCTTGGTTTCATAACCTTGATTTGTTGTAGACATATACCTTGGCATAAGGAATGCTTGGACTCTTTTTATGAGTTTTGAGGATACCAAATGAACATAATATCATATGCTATGGACGTTGGACAATTTGGACTGAATTGCTAAACCATCCGATTGGAACCTCCTTTATGTGTGGATTTCAATTGTGTAATAAAACAAGATTAATCTTAGCATAACACCAAGAGTGGATTCTCTAACCTCAACATCTTTTCTTATTGTTTTTTTATATCTTGTTTAATTTCTTTTATTTTATTTTGTTTATTTTGTTCTCTAATATCTTGTTTTGTTGTTAATTCCCTAATATCTTGTTTACTTTCTTTTTCTTATATATTTATAAACTTATACTTACTAATACGCTTCCCTGTGGTTCGACCTCGGACACCCGAGAATTTATTACTTGAACATAACCTGCACTTGGGTTTACGACTCTTAATTGAGTCTCCATCAAGTTTTTGGCGCCGTTGCCGGGGAGGCAATACTAAGTATATAAGTTTATAAGTATATTTATTTTTATTGGCTGGTTATACCGCCTAATTTGTATATTAACTTTGTTTTATTTTTATTGGCTGGTTATACCGCCTAATCTGTATATTAACTTTGTTTTATGCTTGTTTGGCGACGTGATTTTAGATCTCGTCGTTTAGTTAGATTTTATTGTGAAACTTTTTCAGGTAATCTTTCTAATACAACTCCTACCATGGCTGACAATGAAAGTGTTCATGCTGAAGATGAGAACAGACAAGTACGCACCATGCGTGACTACTTGCAACCAACTCGAAGCTCATCACCCTCTTGTTTTATTTTTCCTCTCAATGCAAACAACTTTCGTTTTAAACCAGGTATGATAGCTTTGCTTCCAAATTTCCATGGGTTAGAATCGGAAAGTGCTTACTCGTTTCTAAAAGACTTCGAAGATGTATGTGTCACCTTTAATGACCAACAATGTACAAATGAAATTGTCAAGCTAAAATTATTTCCTTTTTCTTTAAAAGATAAAGCAAAAATTTGGCTTCATAATTTAAAACCAAGGTCAATTGGCACATGGCAAGAATTACAAACTGAGTTTCTAAAGAAATTTTTCCCAGCACATAAAACTACTGCTTTGAAAAGACAGATTCAAAATTTCAATCAAAATCAAAATGAAGCATTTTTTCAGTGCTGGGAGCGTTTTAAAGATTTGTTAAGTTCTTGTCCACATCATGGTTTTGAAAAATGGCGTCTTATTAGTTTCTTTTATGAAAGTTTAACTCCCGAAACTAAACAATTTGTTGAAACAATGTGTAACGGTGAGTTTCTAGAAAAAGAACCTGAAGAAGCCTTTGACTACCTAGACCATTTGGCAGATAACTCTCAAGCCTGGCACACAGATAATTCCTCTGAAAGTTCCAATAGATCTAATCTTGTTTCTAACAGAGGTAAATATCATTTTAGTCAAGAAGATGAGATAAAAGCTAAAGTAGCTAATTTGGCTAGAAAGATTGAAGCCATGGAACTTAGAGAAGTAAAAGAAGTCAAAACGGTTAAAAATGAAGAAAGTTGTGGAATTTGTGAAATCATGGGACACCCCACTTCTGAATGTCCAAACATTCCCATTCTTAAAGAAGCGTTGCATGATCAAGTAAATTCCATAAACACATTTAAAAAGCCTTTTCCTTCTCCTTACTCTGAAACGTATAACCATGAATGGAGAAATAATCCCAACTTCAGTTGGCGGAATAATAATCATGTTCAGGTACCACAATCTCAAAAGCCGGGCAACACTTTTTCCTATCAACCTTCACGTGTACAAACCTTGGAAGAGACATTGCAAGCATTCATGCAAACACAAGCAAATGTGAATAGCCGGACTTCACAGGACATCAATGAGATCAAAAACACCTTGTCCACATTGACAGCTTCATTACGCACTCAAGAAAAAGGTAAGTTTCCTGCTCAACCTCAGCCTAACCCTTCTACTCAATGTTTTGTTTCTTGCTCCAATGAAACTCAACAGGAAAATGCCAGTTCTATCACAACTCTTCGAAGTGGAAAGGCAATTGACAAAAACATTCCATCAAAAGACCAAGATCCTCTTTCCCCTCCGAAAAGTAATGGTAAGGATGATGGTAAGTCTGAACTTCTTGAAAATTTGGACAAAGAAAAAGGTATGCATCCTGCTCCTTTTCCTCAAAGGTTGCAAACAATAAAGAATTTGAATCAAAATGCAGAAATTTATGAACTTTTCAAACAAGTTAAGATTAACATTCCTTTATTGGATGCAATAAAACAAGTTCCATCTTATGCTAAATTTTTGAAGGACATGTGCACAGTTAAAAGGAAACATAATGTACAAAAGAAAGCATTTCTGACGGAAAGTGTGAGCTCAATCATTCAGCACCTTACTCCACCAAAATTCAAAGATCCTGGATGTCCAACAATCTCATGCATCATTGGAAACACTAGAATAGAACGTGCATTGCTTGATCTTGGTGCTAGTGTTAATCTTTTGCCTTTTTCTGTTTATCAACAGTTAGGTTTAGGTGAACTCAAGGAAACACCTGTTACACTTCAACTAGCTGATCGTTCTGTAAAAATTCCTCGAGGGATAGTTGAAGATGTTTTGGTTCAAATTGATAATTTTTACTTCCCAGTTGATTTTATTGTTTTGGACACACATCCTGTTTCAAATCCAAATGTTCAAATTCCTGTTATATTAGGCCGTCCATTTCTTGCAACTTCTAATGCTCTGATAAATTGCAGGAATGGTATGTTGAACATTTCTTTTGGAAATATGACTTTAGAATTAAATGTGTTCAACACTTGCAAGCAACCTGGTGATGATTCAGAAGTACATGAAGTGGATTTCATTGAAGAACTTGTTCATGAACATCTCACCACTACCACATTCCATGATCCTTTAGAAGCTTATTTAATTGAATGTGAGTTTGATAATGCTTCAGAAATTTCACACACTGATTCTTTGTTAAATTCTTATCAGGTTAAGCATTGTTGGAAACAAAAGTTTGAGGAACTTCCATCACTCACAAATGTCACTGTACCATCAACTATTGAACCACCCAAGCTGGATTTAAAACCATTGCCATCCGAGCTAAAATATTCCTTTTTGGGTGAGAATGAAACTTTTCCAATCATAAATGAACTTGAGGAACTCAGAAAAGATGCATATGAGAATTCTAAAATTCATAAAGAAAGAACTAAAGCCTTTCATGACAAGTTAATTTCAAGAAAAACATTTAATGTTGGGCAAAAAGTTCTACTTTATAATTCTAGACTTCACATATTTCCTGGTAAGTTGAGATCAAGATGGACTGGCCCATTTGTGGTTAAGCATGTGTATCATTATGGAGCAGTTGACATTGAGAATCCTCAAAATGGTAACGTATTCAAGGTAAATGGACAAAGACTCAAACTTTTTTTGGAAAATCATGTTACTCAAGAAGAGGTTGTTTTTCTTTCTGATCCTTGTTTTGAAAATAACTAGATGTAAATATAATTTTTTTTTAACCCCGGTTAAATGGCGGATAACGGTACTCCGTGATTATTTAAGTCGGTTCCATCAGCTACCCACAAAACTGATATTGTATATAAATTTCTCTTTCATTTTATTTTATTTCATTTTTTTCAGGATGGATGATATTCTCAAAAGATTGCAGAAACGATTTCCTCCTTTTCCTCGGAATATTTTACTGAAGCTTTACCAAGTTCAATTAGAAAGATTAAGAATGCTTATGAACAAAGGGATTCCTGAAGACATACGTTGGATAATTGAAGCCAAGGTACGTGAAGATGAATATCTTCCTGTTTTGCATTTACCAGGTACAGGTAGAAGCACTTATGCAAAGAAGCGACGAGCAAAGCGCATGAGTTCAAATTGCCACAAGTGTGCACGATGGACGTGTAACGGTAAATGTCGTTCTATTGGGATTCCGTCCTCTAATCGAGATGATAAAATTGAATTCATTAAGGATGGACTGAGTAAGGAGAATTTGGGTAATATCCAACTTTCTCTTGAGACGCATCCTAGTGGAGACGTACAAAGAGAAATTCTTGATTTATGGCCGCAATTCCAAAGGGAATGGCAACATCTTGGGAATCTGATGTTAAAAGACCCTGTTTGCCAGCTTGTAAGAAAACTGGATGGGAAGCATATCCTCGACTCATAGAAGGCGTTTAAGCCGTTTCTGGACGTAAAACCAGAGGAAGATGTGAGCCACAATCACAACTACAATAAATGACTTCTCAGCTTTTGGTTTGATTTGCAATAATTTCATTTCGGTTTAATTTACGTGTTGTTCGATTTGTGTAATTATTCTCGTATTTTTTGCATTGGTCTTTTACGGTTGATTTTTCTTCTCTTTTTGATTTTCTTCCTGAAATCACGCAAAAATCTTTTGTTAGGTTAACATTTTCTTATGACAGGTCAAATACACTTTCGGCGACATTATCTAACATTTTGTTTGTTGTGTCTCAGTTATAATAAGTGGTTAGCAACCTCTGCAGGTAATATCTCCTAAATTCTACCTTTAAAATTTGACATTGGGGACAATGTCATATTTTAGTAGGGGGTAAGGGACATATTTTGCTAAAAAAAAAAAATTGTTGTGTTTTAAGACATTTAGAAGTATTCATTCTGAACAAGGTCTGAGTAAGGGAGACTTGAGACATACCTTGTCAGTTTGATTTAATCTTCTTCTTCAAAAAAACAAAAAAAAAAACAAAAACAAAAAAAAAAAAAAAAAAAAAAAAAAAAGCATGTTTAGACTTAGTGTGTTTTTTTTTAGTTACTTTCAATACAATGATGAGATATGAATTGCATAAGTCTAAAACAGATTTATTAGTGAGAAGATTTTCATGAGAATTGAGCTTGATGTCAACCTTTTTATGAGCCAATGTTAATATGATATGTTGATTGAGAAAGAAGCATGTTTAGACTTAATCTGACTTGTATAATCATCTTTGTGAGTTTTTGAGCCTATAATGATTGATGCATTATACAAATCAATCTAATTTCTTTCTTGAGTGCTCTTATGATTACATGATTCTCTAGAACTTGCTTTAAACCGTTTGAGACTATATTGATACATGTGACAACATGAATATGATAGAGGCATTAGGATTATAACCAGAGCCAAACAGCCATCCATTATTAATGTTCTACGAGAACATCCCCACTAGTGAGCCAATTTGAGCCTACATTAAATATGATGTTTTATTGGTAACCACAACTTACACCTAGCCTAAATATGCTTATATCCTTACCCTTGTTCTAAAGATGAATTTTATATTTTGAGACATATTGCAAAAAAACAAGGGATATTTTTATTTGAAAATTTGGGTTAGAAACAAAAGATAAGTGTGGGGGAAAGAAAAGAAAAGAAAAAGTCAAGAGAAAAAGAAAGGGATCATTGTCAAATACATTCCCATATTAAAAAAAAAAAAAAAAAAAATCTTCTCTTGAACTTCTAGAAAAAGATGTTACAAAGTTGGTTAGAATGATGCAAAGGCTCAACATGAATATTTAGCCTATGTTATTATGTGCTTTATAAGAGTTTTGAGAAGTTTTATTTGTATGATCTTATTATGTCTCTAAAATCTATGAACTCTTTGGAACCTTTGTGATATCTTTATCCTTTTGTTCTTTAACCACATTATAACCCTTTGGCCCCATTACAACCTTGAATAAAGACCTCTTGATTTATGAAGTTGTATGATCTAAATAGTGGAGAATAGGTGGACAAGCAAGCATATGGTAGAAGTGTTTTCATGAGATTGATTGAGTGTAAACACTTTACCACTACTTTAAAGAGTGAAAATCAAGAGAGTATCCCATGTGAGAAGTTGAGATTAAGTTTGAATATACACTATTTTGATTGAAATATGTTATGTTATTATTGGCTTAACTCAAACTATTTACATTCAAGCAAGATTTTTTGTGAATTTCTTTAAGCTATTGATTAGTTTTTAAGACTTGTCCAATGATTATCTCTAATTTATATTGGAAGGATTAGTTATAATTATTATTTTTAGTTTTTCTTATGTCTTCAATGTTTGTGGGTATCGTCCTAGTAAACCCTCACGAGACTAAACTCGTCCACTAGGGACACCTAGGGGTTTAAAGGCTTGTGTCACATGCTAAGTGCCACCGTGATTTCCTACGAAAATGGATTAGATTAGATTTTCTTATTTTATTGAGTCGTTGCTAGGGACTAGCAACAATCTAAGTATGGGGGTGTGATAACTCGTATAATTATATAGTTTTTAGTTATGTTTTATTATTGTTTTGTGTCAAATACGAGTTATTATTGTTTAGTCTAATTGTGTTTATGATCTTTTATATTTTTATGTAATTTGGTGTTTTTCACAAGTTTCTTTGAGTGATTTCAGATTACTAGAATTAAGGGCAAATCCAGTTCAGTTCCAGTTCCGACACCTTTTGTCATATCAGCTATATCTCGAGTTTCACTGAAGCAATAAGGCTGAACTTTGTATCCCTGCAAAGCTAAGAGGCATATCTATCTTTTTCATGTTTTACACTTCTTGAAACGGAGTCGTTTTCCCTAGCGAAATCGACCATCAAGTTGGCTGATGTGCAATGACGTCTGTTCTGCACCGTTTTGGTATTTTGACCATATCTCCCGATCCACGTGCGCAAATGATCTGATTCCAACGGCTATGGATCCGTAACTGATAGGGGTATATTTTTCTAGAAGACCATTTTATCAGATCGAGCCTCCAACATTGACAAAATCGACCATCAAGATGGCTGATCAGAATTGTCATACAATATGACGAAAATTGTTAGAAAAATGCACCCACCTATTATACCTACCTTTGAAATTTGTAAAGCTTGTCTCTTGTCATTTAGCCCTCCAAAATGTGTATAAATAGAGGGCCTTGGATGAGTATTGGGATACATTGATACATTGGTAGGATAGCCATTGTAATAAAATTCTCTAAGTTTTCTTTTTCTTTCCTTTCTCTAGTTTTCTTTTTCTTCTTACATTTCTTTTCATTTTATTCATATCTAGTATGTGTTTCTAATCATATTGTTGAGGTGATGAGGTGAAGCTCTTGGTAAATGCTAAGGTTAGTCTCTTAAACATGAGCTAAAATGAATCATCATTTATAAGCACTAGCATAGATAATATTTTCTTTTGGTTTAAAATCATACTTGCAAAGTAGAGATCTTGATTCATTATTGACAATGAAAATGGCACAGTAAATGCTTGGTTTCATAACCTTGATTTGTTGTAGACATATACCTTGGCATAAGGAATGCTTGGACTCTTTTTATGAGTTTTGAGGACACCAAATGAACATAATATCATATGCTATGGACGTTGGACAATTTGGACTGAATTGCTAAACCTTCCGATTGGAACCTCCCTTATGTGTGGATTTCAATTGTGTAATAAAACAAGATTAATCTTAGCATAACACCAAGAGTGGATTCTCTAACCTCAACATCCTTTCTTATTGTTTTTTATATTTTGTTTAATTTCTTTTATGTTATTTTATTTATTTTGTTCTCTAATATCTTGTTTATTTTGTTTTGTTGTTGATTCCCTAATATCCTGTTTACTTTCTTTTTCTTATATATTTATAAACTTATACTTACTAATACGCTTCCCTGTGGTTCGACCTCGGACACCCGAGAATTTATTACTTGAACATAACCTGCACTTGGGTTTACAACTCTTAATTGAGTTTCCATCAGCTAGAAAGATTGAAGCCATGGAACTTAGAGAAGTAAAAGAAGTCAAAACGGTTAAAAATGAAGGAAGTTGTGGAATTTGTGAAATCATGGGACACCCCACTTCTGAATGTCCAAACATTTCCATTCTTAAAGAAGCGTTGCATGATCAAGTAAATTCCATAAACACATTTAAAAAGCCTTTTCCTTCTCCTTACTCTGAAACGTATAACCCTGAATGGAGAAATCATCCCAACTTCAGTTGGCGGAATAATAATCATGTTCAGGTACCACAATCTCAAAAGCCGGGCAACACTTTTTCCTATCAACCTTCACGTGTACAAACCTTGGAAGAGACATTGCAAGCATTCATGCAAACACAAGCAAATGTGAATAACCAAACTTCACAGGACATCAATGAGATCAAAAACACCTTGTCCACATTGTCAGCATCATTACACACTCAAGAAAAAGGTAAGTTTCCTGCTCAACCTCAGCCTAACCCTTCTACTCAATGTCTTGTTTCTTGCTCCAATGAAACTCAACAGGAAAATACCAGTTCTATCACAACTCTTCGAAGTGGAAAGGCAATTGACAAAAGCATTCCATCAAAAGACCAAGATCCTTCTTCCCCTCCGAAAAGTAATGGTAAGGATGATGGTAAGTCTGAACTTCTTGAAAATTTGGACAAAGAAAAAGGTATGCATCCTGCTCCTTTTCCTCAAAGGTTGCAAACAATAAAGAATTTGAATCAAAATTCAGAAATATATGAACTTTTCAAACAAGTTAAGATTAACATTCCTTTATTGGATGCAATCAAACAAGTTCCATCTTATGCTAAATTTTTGAAGGACATGTGCACAGTTAAAAGGAAACATAATGTACAAAAGAAAGCATTTCTGACGGAAAGTGTGAGCTCAATCATTCAGCACCTTACTCCACCAAAATTCAAAGATCCTGGATGTCCAACAATCTCATGCATCATTGGAAACACTAGAATAAAACGTGCATTGCTTGATCTTGGTGCTAGTGTTAATCTTTTGCCTTTTTCTGTTTATCAACAGTTAGGTTTAGGTGAACTGAAGGAAACACCTGTTACACTTCAACTAGCTGATCGTTCTGTAAAAATTCCTCGAGGGATAGTTGAAGATGTTTTGGTTCAAATTGATAATTTTTACTTCCCTGTTGATTTTATTGTTTTGGACACACATCCTGTTTCAAATCCAAATGTTCAAATTCCTGTTATATTAGGCCGTCCATTTCTTGCAACTTCTAATGCTCTGATAAATTGCAGGAATGGTATTTTGAACATTTCTTTTGAAAATATGACTTTAGAATTAAATGTGTTCAACACTTGCAAGCAACCTGGTGATGATTCAGAAGTACATGAAGTGGATTTCATTGAAGAACTTGTTCATGAACATCTCACCACTACCACATTCCATGATCCTTTAGAAGCTTATTTAATTGAATGTGAGTTTGATAATGCTTCAGAAATTTCACACACTGATTCTTTGTTAAATTCTTTTCAGGTTAAGCATTGTTGGAAACAAAAACTTGAGGAACTCAGAAATGATGCATATGAGAATCCTAAAATTCATAAAGAAAGAACTAAAGCCTTTCATGACAAGTTAATTTCAAGAAAAACATTTGATGTTGGGCAAAAAGTTCTACTTTATAATTCTAGACTTCACATATTTCCTGGTAAGTTGAGATCAAGATGGACTGGCCCATTTGTGGTTAAGCATGTGTATCATTATGGAGCAGTTGACATTGAGAATCCTCAAAATGGTAACGTATTCAAGGTAAATGGACAAAGACTCAAACTCTTTTTGGAAAATCATGTTACTCAAGAAGAGGTTGTTTTTCTTTCTGATCCTTGTTTTGAAAATAACTAGATGTAAATATAATTTTTTTTTAACCCCGGTTAAATGGCGGATAACGGTACTCCGTGATTATTTAAGTCGGTTCCATCAGCTACCCACAAAACTGATATTGTATATAAATTTCTCTTTCAATTTCTCTTTCATTTTATATTTCTTTTTTTTTTGTTTTTTTTTTTTTCAGGATGGATGATATTCTCACAAGATTGCAGAAACGATTTCCTCATTTTCCTCGAAATATTTTACTGAAGCTTTACCAAGTTTGATTTGAAAGATTAAGAATGCTTATGCACAAAGGGATTCCTGAAGACATACGTTGGATAATTGAAGCCAAGGTACGTGAAGATGAATATCTTCCTGTTTTGCATTTACCAGGTACAGGTAGAAGCACTTTTGCAAAGAAGCGACGAGCAAAGCGCATGAGTTCAAATTGCCACAAATGTGCACGATGGACGTGTAACGGTAAATGTCGTTCTATTGGGATTCCGTCCTCTAATCGAGATGATAAAATTGAATTCATTAAGGATGGACTGAGTAAGGAGAATTTGGGTAATATCCAACTTTCTCTTGAGACGCATCCTAGTGGAGACGTACAGAGAGAAATTCTTGATTTATGGCCGCAATTCCAAAGGGAATGGCAACATCTTGGGAATCTGATGATAAAAGACCTTGTTTGCCAGCTTGTAAGAAAACTGGATGAGAAGCATATCCTCGACTCATAGAAGGCGTTTAAGCCGTTTCTGGACGTAAAACTAGAGGAAGATGCCCAATACACTTTCGGCGACATTATTGCTTTTGACTTTTACGGTTGATTTTTCTTCTCTTTTTGATTTTCTTCCTGAAATCACGCAAAAATCTTTTGTTAGGTTAACATTTTCTTCTGACAGGTCAAATACACTTTCGGCGACATTATTACTCTTGTCTGATTCACTACTCAGTCCTCTATATATTACACCATATACTCATTCTCTTTCAGGCACTCGAAAAAGAAAAAAATGGAAAGCACTTCGTCCCAGCGCATTAAAAAAATTTGTGTCTTTGGAGGTGCTTATCCAGGGAAAAATAACATATTCGCTGATGAAGCCATAAGAGTTGGAGTAATACTTGCCCAACAAAAGATCCAGTTGATTTATGGAGGCGGTAGTACGGGTCTAATGGGAGCAGTCGCTACAGCAGCACACGCCGGAGGAAGTCCAGTTCTAGGAATCGTGCCAAAACTATTCACAGATTTTTGTGGACCTACCGTGGGTAAGGAAATACAAGTCTGGAGTATCCCTGAACGGATGACAATCATGTACCATTCTACCGATGCATTCATTGCTTTACCAGGAGGTCTGGGTACATTGGAAGAAATAGCTTGCGTGGCTTCTTGGTCATCTTTGGTCACAAATAAGAAACCCATTGGTTTGCTTAATATTAATGGTTATTTTAGTAATTTGCTTTCATATTTAGATAATGCTGTGGATAATGGATTCATGTTTTCAGAGGCAAGGAGAACCATAATTTCTGCTACAACCATTGAAGATTTACTCAAAAAGCTCCAAGCTTATGAGTATTTATCTGCTACGGTTGTTTCGCAAACGCTCGGAAAAAGAAAAAGAGATATGGACGAGCAAGGAGTGGATTGCACTCTGTCTTTGTAACATTATCTAACATTTTGTTTGTTGTGTCTCAGTTATAATAAGTGGTTAGCAACCTCTGCAGGTAATATCTCCTAAATTCTACCTTTAGTAGGGGGTAAGGGACATATTTTGCTAATTTGTAAAAAAAAAAAAAAAAAATTTTGATGTGTTTTAAGCCATTTAGAAGTATTCATTCTGAACAAGGTCTGAGTAAGGGAGACTTGAGACATACCTTGTCAGTTTGATTTCTTCTTTCAAAAAAAAAAAAGTTTGTTGTGTTTTAAGCAATTTAGAAGTATTCATTCTGAACAAGGTCTGAGTAAGGGAGACTTGAGACATACCTTGTCAGTTTGATTTTAATCTTTTTATGTTTACTTGTTAATTTTTGTTTAGTATTTTAGGATTATTTAGGTTGCATGACTTTGTTTTGTTTTCAGTCTTAGTTATTCCTATTCTTATGTTATTAGTTCTTTTCTCTTACACATGATTCTTTCATTTGGGTTAATAGACTTACATTGAGGACAATGTAAGAATTAAGTGTGGGGGAACGATTTAGGATTTCTTTTATTTTTGTCTACTATTTTTTTTATGAGTCTTTATTATTATTATTATTATTATTATTTTAATGTGTTCTAGTTCCTTTTTAATACTATAATGAGATATGAATTGCATAAGTCTAAAACAGATTTATTAGTGAGAAGATTTTCATTAGAATTGAGCTTGATGTCAACCTTTTTATGAGCCAATGTTAATATGATATGTTGATTGAGAAAGAAGCATGTTTAGACTTAATCTGACTTGTATAATCATCCTTGTGAGTTTTTGAGCCTATAATGATTGATGCATTATACAAATCAATCTAATTTCTTTCTTGAGTGCTCTTATGATTACATGATTCTCTAGAACTTGCTTTAAACCGTTTGAGACTATATTGATACATGTGACAACATGAACATGATAGAGGCATTAGGATTATAACCAGAGCCAAACAGCCATCCATTATTAATGTTCTAAGAGAACATCCCCACTAGTGAGCCAATTTGAGCCTACATTAAATATGCTATTTTATTGGTAACCAGAACTTACACCTAGCCTAAATATACTTATATCCTTACCCTTGTTCTAAAGATGGATTATATATTTTGAGACATATTGCAAAAACAAGGGATACTTTTTGAAAATTTTGGTTAGAACGAAAGATAAGTGTGGGGGAGGAGAGAGGCAAAAGTCAAGAGAAAAAGAAAGGGATCATTGTCAAATACATTCCCATATTAAAAAAAAAAAAAAATTCTTCTCTTGAACTTCTAGTTAAAGTAAAGAAAAAGATGTTACAAAGTTGGTTAGAATGAAGCAAAGGCTCAACATGAATATTTAGCCTATGTTATTATGTGCTTTATAAGAGTTTTGAGAAGTTTTATTTGTATGATCTTATTATGTCTCTAAACTCTATGAACTCTTTGGAACCTTTGTGATATCTTTATCCTTTTGTTCTTTAACTACATTATAACCCTTTGGCCCCATTACAACATTGAAAAAAGACCTCTTGATTTATGAAGTTGTATGATCTAAATCGTGGAGAATAGGTGGACAAGCAAGCATATGGTAGAACTGTTTTCATGAGATTGATTGAGTGTAAACACTTTACCACTACTTTAAAGAGTGAAAACCATGAGAGTATAGTGAGAAGTTGAGATTAAGTTGAATATGCACTATTTTGATTGAAATATGTTATGTTAATATTGGCTTAACTCATTTATTTACATTCAAGCATGAATTTTTGTGAAATTCTTTGAGCTATTGATTAGTTTATAAGACTTGTTCAAAGATTGTCTCTAATTTATATTGAAAGGATTAGGAGTAAATATTTTTAGTGTATGTAATTTACTTATATTTTAGTTTTTTAATGTTTGTGGGTATCGTTCTAGCAAACCCTCACGAGACTAAACTCGTCCACTAGGGACACCTAGGGGTTTAAAGGCTTGTGTCACATGCTAAGTGCCACCGTGATTTCCAACGAAAATGGATTAGATTAGATTTTCTTATTTTATTTTTATTGAGTCGTTGCTAGGGACTAGCAACAATCTAAGTGTGGGGGTGTGATAACTCGTATAATTATATAGTTCTTAGTTATGTTTTATTATTGTTTTGTGTCAAATACGAGTTATTATTGCTTAGTCTAATTGTGTTTATGATATTTTATATTTTTATGTAATTTGGTGTTTTTCACGAGTTTCTTTGAGTGATTTCAGATTACTAGGTTAAATCAACAATTAAGGGCAAATCCAGTTCAGTTCCAGTTCTGACACCTTTTTCCATATCGGCTATATCTGGAGTTTCACTGAAGCAATAAGGCTGAATTTTTTACAGTGCAAAGTTAAGAGACATATCTATCTTTTTCATGTTTTACACTTCTTGAAACGGAGTCGTTTTCCCTAGCGAAATCGACCATCAAGTTGGCTGATGTGCAATGACGTCTGTGCTGACCTGTTTTGGTATTTTGACCATATCTTCCGATCCACATGAGCAAATGATCTGATTCCAACGGCTATGGATCCGTAACTGATAGGGGTATATTTTTCTAGAAGACCATTTGATCAGATCGAGCCTCCAACATTGACAAAATCGACCATCAAGCTGGCTGATCAGAATTGTCATACAATATGACGAAAATTGTTAGAAAAATGCACCCACCTATTATACCTACCTTTGAAATTTATAAAGCTTGTCTCTTGTCATTTAGCTCTCCAAAATGTGTATAAATAGAGGGCCTTGGATGAGCAACATGATACATTGGTAGGATATTAGCCATTGTAATAAAATTCTCTAAGTTTTCTTCTTTTTTCCTTTCTCTAGTTTTCTTTTTCTTTATTTACTTATGCTTCTTACATTTCTTTTCATTTTTAGTATGTGTTGCTAATCATATTGTTGAGGTGATGAGGTGAAGCTCTTGGTAAATGCTAAGGTTAGTCTCTTAAACATGAGCTAAAATGAATCATCATTTATAAACACTAGTATAGATAATATTTTCTTTTGGTTTAAAATCATACTTGCAAAGTAGAGATCTTGATTCATTATTGACAATGAAAATGGCACAGTAAATGCTTGGTTTCATAACCTTGATTTGTTGTAGACATATACCTTGGCATAAGGAATGCTTGGACTCTTTTTATGAGTTTTGAGGATACCAAATGAACATAATATCATATGCTATGGACGTTGGACAATTTGGACTGAATTGCTAAACCTTCCGATTGGAACCTCCTTTATGTGTGGATTTCAATTGTGTAATAAAACAAGATTAATCTTAGCATAACACCAAGAGTGGATTCTCTAACCTCAACATCTTTTCTTATTTTTTTTTTATATCTTGTTTAATTTCTTTTATTTTATTTTGTTTATTTTGTTCTCTAATATCTTGTTTTGTTGTTAATTCCCTAATATCTTGTTTACTTTCTTTTTCTTATATATTTATAAACTTATACTTACTAATACGCTTCCCTGTGGTTCGACCTCGGACACCCGAGAATTTATTACTTGAACATAACCTGCACTTGGGTTTACGACTCTTAATTGAGTCTCCATCACAAGACTTTATTATTCGTTAGGCATGACATTAAAAAAAACCGAGGAAAAGTCGACTTAATTCCTCTAAAAAAAATGAAGGTTTTGAAAATGACCTTAAAAGACATGGAGTCGCCACCAATCTTTTTTGGCTAGGTGTGATCGGTCAACTATTAAAACCGGTTTTATAAAATATTTTAAAAATTAATTAAAACATTTTAAAAACCAATTTCAAGTCTGCGTTTTAAACCAGAGAAATCAAAGAAGCGGGTTCGGGAGTCGGTTACGTGCGGGGAAGGATTAGCACCCCCACAACGCCCGTATAAATCGGTACCTTATTAATCGTGTGTTATCTCAAGTCTCGGTAAAAGTTGGTTTTAAATTTAGTATTTCAAATTAATTCCCAATTTAAAGAAAAATAATTCCATTTTTTTTTTATTGAAAATGATCCGGAATTTATAAATTCAAAATTTTCTTATATTCCCCAACAAACGTGGCAAAATATAGAAATTTTTATTAGTTTTGGAAAACTTTCCGAATCATTCTCTTTTTTTGAAAGAAAGATATTCATTTATTAATAATAATTGATGATATTCCCTCCAGCAAACCCGGTAGAGAACTCATGAATTATTTTAACTCGAGAATATCTTTATTTTTATTGAAAATCATTATCTTTTTTGAAAACATTTAAAAGAAATGAATATGTATAGGCATGACATAAATAAAATGACATAGCAAAATCTAAATAATATAATGCAACCTAAATGTCATGACACATAGAAATTATTATGGCAAGAATCACATATTATATAAAATGCATGAATATAAAAATGCAATGCATGAGATGTATTTTTTCCTTTAATTAAGGAAATCCGTATATCTAAAAAGATATCCGGCTACCTTAGGAAAATATGTCAAATTAAATATTCTAAAACCAAAATACTTTGTGATTGTTTGAAAACAATTTTGAAAAGCTTGAATTAAAAATAAAAACTGGGCTAAAATTTTTTAAATGGCTCTAATTTCCTAAGTTTAAAAAATCCGGACTTGACTACCCTTAACCCGGGATTTGAAAACCCATTTTTAGAGTTTAAAAGGCTTAGAAATCACCCTAATTCAGTAGCTAACCCTCCTAATCAGCCCACTCTAAGTAGATTAACCAAAACAGAAAATTGGTTTTTCTTTAAATTCAATTCTGACTCCACTGTCCAGTTTTAATCCACGATTTTTTACCCTATTTTTAAAAATTCCAAAAATTCTAAAACAAATACTGGAGACTCAGGACATGTAAAACTATACGAGAAAAAATCGGATTAATTTTTTGATCAAAGATGAATTCCCAGAAAAATCATAGATGTACGAGTTTTTGGAGGAGAAAAAAAAAACTGTTTTGTTTTTCTTTAAATTCAATTCTGACTCCACTGTCCAGTTTTAATCCACGATTTTTTATCCTATTTTTAAAAATTCCAATAATTCTAAAAAAAATACTGGAGACTCAGGACATGTAAAACTACACGAAAACAAATCGGCTTAATTTTCTGATCAAAGATGAATTCCCAGAAAAATCATAGATGTACGAGTTTTTGGAGGAGAAAAAAACTGCTTTGTTTTTTCTTTAAATTCAATTCTGACTCCACTGTCCAGTTGTAATCCACGATTTGTTACCCAATTTTTAAAACTTCCAAAAATTCTAAAAAAAATACTGGAGACTCAGGACATGTAAAACTACATGAAAACAAATCGGCTTAATTTTCTGATCAAAGATGAATTCCCAGAAAAATCATAGATGTACGAGTTTTTGGAGGAGAAAAAAACTGCTTTGCCAACACATTTTTGCTTTTGATAAAATCATTTAAAAACCAAAGTAAAAATATTTGAAACTCATAAAATGACTTGAAAGCAGTAGCTAGGACTCTTTGAAAGTTAGATAAAAATTGGCTAAATAAAAAAAATCACAAAGGTAATCAATTTGACAAACTTAATTTTCCACAAGTGTGCTCAAGAGAGCATGATCTTGAACCATTAATTGGCTCAAGTCATTATTCAAGTGGCATGAACATGAAATGCATGAAACAATGCAGCAAACATAATGCATGAAATGCATGGCTCTAAACCTAAATGTAAGGAAAATACATGACACAAATAATATGGCCTAGACCTAACATGAACTTGCATGGCATTTAATGTAACCTAGACCTAAGACATGCATGGCATTTTCACAAACACAAGGCATGCTTAATTCAAAAATCCAACCAAATATCATGCAAATGCAAAAACCTAACAACTAGCATGACAAAAATACAACACACAATGCAAAACACATGGAGTAGCCAAATGGCCCCAAGCTTCAACAAGCATGGCATTTTCAGAAACACTTGGTATGCTAGCATGAAAAACTAAGTCATAACACAAAAATCACACAAGCATTTTCACAAACACCTAATATACTAAATCTAAAACATGCTCAAATTTAAACAACATAAAAACAGAAAATTAAAAATGCAAAAACATGATATCTAAGACATAAATGGCAATAAACAAAGCAACCAAATTAAATATAACTTAAGAACATGAAATAACATAATATTTAAAACATCAAAAATAAAGAAAATAGCATAAACAATATGGTAAAATGAATCAAAAACAACAACTTAAAATAAATAATGTAGGCCATTTGGCCATGGTGAGTTTATTGTAAAAACAAAATGTAAAAAAAAAAATATACTTAAGAAAGGAAATGAAGGAAGAACAAGAAACATTATTTTAAAATGAAAACTCACCAAGTAGAGATTAAAATAGCAAAAAATAAGAATAGAAAATGAAAGTGCAAGAGTTGGTGCTCAAGAGCAACCTCAAGAAGCTAATATTTCAAGCTTTTCTCTTCAAACTTTCCTTTTTTTCTAAACTTTTCTTTTTTTGCTCTCAACCAAGAAGATAAAAAACTAAGAAAAACTAAGAGAAATCAACCAAAATGGAAAAGAAAAAACAAAATCTGCCTCCCCCTTAGGGCTGGCAGAAAATGATGCTTATATGGACTCCAAGATGTTGTCATTTTTGTGTAACCTAATTTCCATCAAATGGCCAATAATTCAAGATGAAAAGTCATGAAATTACCACCCTTAGATTAGCATCTCAGCCCTCTCAAATTACAGCTGTCCAAGAAAAATGTTGACATCTTTTTTCCAGCCCAACTCTGATTTTTTGAAGAGCCCAAAAAGCCCTTTTCGGTTGCTTGGGTGAAATGACCATTTTGCCCTCCCGGATGCAAAATAAATATCAAACGGGCTCCAAATTCAATTTTTCGTTTTTTAATACTTCCAAAATAATAAAATATTGAGTTCTGGAAGTTTTCAAAATTATCCGAGTCCGTTTGCTATTTATTTGGATTGTTTCTTCCCAAAATGTCCTTTTATGCCCCTACTTTTTACCATTTTTTAAACGAGCTCCAAATCAAGATCTTTCTTCACCAATCTCTTCAAAATAATTAAAAAGTGTGATCTGGAAGTTTTCGTAATTTTTGGAGCTCATTTGGTATTTTTTCGAGATTTATCGGCTTGAATTACTGCATAGGAAGCTCGGGATTTAGCCATTTTGCAAATGAACTCGGAATCAAGATTTTCTTTCGCCAATCTCTTCCAAATAATTTAAAAATGAGATTTACCAAATTTCAGAATTTTTGGAGTCCATTTGCTATTTTTCCGGGATTTATCTTTTTGAATTACTGCATCAGAAGCCCGGGATTTGACCATTTTGCAAACGAACTCGGAATCAAGATTTTATTTTACCAATCTCTTTCAAATGATTTAAGAATGAGATTGACAAATTTTCCATAATTTTCGGAGTCCATTTGCTATTTTTCCCAAAATTTTCCAATTTTGCCCTTTAACCTCCGAAACCCGGTTTTGCTCAAAACAAGTCCGATTTTCAGATTTTCTTCAATATGAGCCTTGGGCCATCCTTTTTAATCATTCCTCATCCATTGGGGGCTTTGGTCTTACCAAGTCGGGCCATTTCTGTGATTCTTCCCGATTTCACCGAAATCCACTAAAAACCCTAATTCTCGGTTTTCTCCCGGATTGACTTTTCTTTCGGTTTTTCTTGCAAGTGACTTCTCCATTACCCGTAGTCAGTGCTTATCTTTCATTTGGAACCTTCAATTTCGACCAGTTTGATCGTTTAAGCACTTTTCCCCAAATTTCTCGGATTAGGGTTTCTTTTCTACTGAATCTCCAAATCCCAACTTCCGAACTCCATATCTTTCAATGTAGACCTCGGATTATCAAAATTCTTTCTCCATTTTTCAATTGAACTTAAAATCTTGATTTTGAAAGTGGGTTGACTTTTTCAGTAGTTGACTTTCTGGGGTTGACTTTTTCGGGGTTGACTTTTTTTCAAGGTTGACTTTTTATGCTCGCCCTCTTAAACTAAGTCTCGGGGTACCACCTGCAGGATGAAAACAGTCTTTTTATACTCGTAAACATCAATATGGGAAGAAAGCATACCTGTTTAGTGGCCCGGACAAAATTAGGTGTCTACAGCTGCCCCTCTTTGGCTATTGCTGAGAATCAGGAATCAGGCAAAGATAAACCAACACTAATTTTGTACGGTCAGTGAAATCACATGGAAAGGAAAGGGGTTTTCTTTTTCATTTCTTCATTCATTTTTGCATTTTCCATTTTTTATTTTCTTTTTTTATTTTCTATTTTTTTCATTTTTTCTCTTTTTTTTTTCTTTTTTTTTTTCAATTTTTTTTGAAAACAGTAAATTGAAGATTTGTCCTTAAATTGAATTCCCTGACTAATCAAGGCTCGATTCGTCTTAAGGAAACGAATTCGATTTGCAAGAAAGGAAACGACCTCGACGATGTTCTCGGAGCCTTAACCTTTCTTGTTCTCAGCTGTGTTTAAAATTCTGGATATCTCCTCCAGAAGCTTCGGCTATCACCACCAAAGTCTTGCTCATTTTTTTAAAATGTAAAAATTCTGGGTATCACCTCTAGAAGCTTCAGCTATCACCACCGAAGACTTTCTATCTTTTCAAAGGATTTTAAAACTCTGGATATCTCCACCAGAGGCTTCAGCTATCACCACCGAAGTCTTGCTCATTTTTAAAACTGTAAAATTCTGGGTATCATCTCCAGAAGCTTCAGCTATCACCACCGAAGACTTTTTACCTTTTCAAAGGATTTTAAAACTCTGGATATCTCCACCAGAGGCTTCAGCTATCACCACCGAAGTCTTGCTCATTTTTAAAACTGTAAAATTCTGGGTAGCATCTCCAGAAGCTTCAGCTATCACCACCGAAGACTTTTTACCTTTTCAAAGGATTTTAAAACTCTGGATATCTCCACCAGAGGCTTCAGCTATCACCACCGAAGTCTTGCTCATTTTTAAAACTGTAAAATTCTGGGTAGCATCTCCAGAAGCTTCAGCTATCACCACCGAAAACTTTCTACCTTTTCAAAGGACTTTTAAAAAAAACTCTGGATATCTCCACCAGAGGCTTTAGCTATCACCACCGAAGACTTGTTCATAAATAAAAAAAGTACCTCGACGATGATTTCGGGGCTCGACTCGCCTTAAGGAAACGAAATCGATTATACCTGAAAGCTTTAAGAGATGATGCAAATGCTTCATGATGCAAATGCGAATGTCTTTTGTTGATGCAAACGCTTCTTGATGTAGATGCAAATGACTTAGATTGGTGCAAATGTCTTTGATGCAAATGTAAATGACTTGATTTGATGCAAACTTTCTTGATGCAGATTTAACTAACTTAGATTGATGCAAATGCTTCTTGATGTAGATGCACATGTTGAAAAAAATTCTGGATAACTCCTTCAAAAGAAGATTTCTCATTTTCAAAATTATAAAACCCTGGATATCTCCACCAGAGGCTTCAGCTATCACCACCGAAGACTTCTTCATTTTTAAAACTGTAAAATTCTGGATATCCCCACCAGAAGCTTTGGCTATCACCACCAAAGACTTGCTCAATATAAAATTCTAGATAACTCATCTAGAAGAAGATTTCTCATGTTTCAAAATTATAAAACCATGGATATCTCCACCAGAGGCTTCAGCTATCACCACCGAAGACTTATTCACTTTTAAAACTGCAAAATTCTGGATATCACCACCAGAAGCTTTGGCTATCACCACCAAAGACTTGGTCATTGTAAAATTCTGGGTAACTCCTTCAGAATAAAATTTCTCATTTTTCAAAATTATAAAACCCTGGATATCTCCACCAGAGGCTTCATCTATCACCACCGAAGACTTGTTCACTTTTAAAACTGTAAAATTTTGGATATCCCCACCAGAAGGTTTGGCTATCACCACCAAAGACTTGCTCATTGTAAAATTCTGGGTAACTCCTTCAGAATAAAATTTCTCATTTTTCAAAATTATAAAACCCTGGATATCTCCACCAGAGGCTTCAGCTATCACCACCGAAGACTTGTTCACTTTTAAAACTGTAAAATTCTGGGTATCCCCACCAGAAGGTTTGGCTATCACCACCAAAGACTTGCTCATTGTAAAATTCTCGGTAACTCCTTCAGAATAAAATTTCTCATTTTTCAAAATTATAAAACCCTAGATATCTCCACCAGAGGCTTCATCTATCACCACTGAAGACTTGTTCACTTTTAAAACTGCAAAATTCTGGATATCACCACCAGAAGCTTTGGCTATCACCACCAAAGACTTGCTCATTGTAAAATTCTGGGTAACTCCTTCAGAATAAAATTTTTCATGTTTTCAAAATTATAAAACCCTGGATATCTCCACCAGAGGCTTCAGCTATCACCACCGAAGACTTGTTCACTTTTAAAATTGTAAAATTCTGGATATCACCACCAGAAGCTTTGAGAAATGATGCAGATGCATATGTCTTTTAACAAGGTGCTCATGCTTCATGGTGCAAATGTAAAATATTTCTTAGTGCGAATGCAAATGGCCTGGATTGATGCCCATGTTTCATGATGCAGATGCCCCTACTAATTGTGTTCATGTAACTGGTTTATGAATGGTGTAACTACAATTACCACACAATAATGAAAATGCAATGATTCTAGAAATGATGCAATTGCTTCAGATGACACAAATGCGAATTCCATGAAGAATGTAAATGTAAAGGTAAAATGCAGATGCTTATGGAATAATGCCAATGCAAATACCCATGAATGATGCAAATGCTTGCTGACACTGTGCAGATGCAAAAGCTCGATAAAGAGATGAGTGCTCATGAGTGATGCAAATGCCCCCGGTTGTTTTTCTAGACTTTGGCTTAGCCTTTCAAATTCATTTTTCCTCTTCAAATCAGAGTATATCTTCAATTCATTTTGGCTATTCTCTTCGCCCCAACAGTTTTCAAACTTTCATCAACAGAGATCTGAACTGGGTTCGATATCTTCTTCTCATATCTGGAAGTCAGGATCTATCCTGGCAGTTCTATACCTTTGGGTTAGAAAAACCCTTGTCTCATGTCAACATCAAAAATGGGTATTTCAAAAATATTTTTATTTTCTCTTTTTGAAAAACAATTTTGCTTATCTAAGGAAAACTTCTAAGCCAAAAATTTTAACTCCACAGTGTATGATGTACAAATCTTTTGATGACTGATGATCACTGTTAGAAATTTCTCTTAAGTATTAATCTGGGTTTTTTCAACTGGGATTGGCAAGACTTGGTATAACAAGATTCTGGCTTTTCCAGGAAAACTTCACAACAAAAATGTATGTCCTTTCTAGGCTCACAAATGGAACAGGTTTTATAAATCATGAATTCATTGAGAACCAAGCAAATTCAACATTCTTTTAGTTTCCATATAAAGGCTTTTTGACAAGCGTCAAGATTGGCTGGGATGTTTAAATCGGAAAGTTTGATCTTGGAGGAAAAAAGTTTCAGTTTTTTGAAGACAATCCTCCGAATGAGAGCTGACAATTTGGGGGGTTCAGGAATTCCTAGATGTTCCTCGATGACCACCTTTTTTTAAGATGACCTTTTTTTTTTTTTTGGGTATCGGCATAGATGGCATCGAAAATTTCCAAATTTACTCTAGACCGCCCGTTTTTGGGTTTTCGCCCTAGAGTCCCATTCTTTCCTTTTTCTTTTTTTTTACCACACACTTGAGAATTCTAAATTCTTCCTTAGTGAAATGATAATTCGATGAGATGGGATAAAATCTGAGGAAAAACCCTTCAAATTAAATATTCATGCTTGATCAAAATGGACTTTTAAAGCATATAATGTAGGCCATGGCTCAGGGTTCAGAAAAAAAGGATAAATAGGCCCAAAATATGTGTTTGAGGGTAATCAGATCAAGGATTATTTCTTGAGGAGGATTCCCTTTGAAGCATTTGTCCCTTATTGGACATTTCTTTCTTTTTGACTTTGCTCTTTTTCTTCCTTGCTCTTGGCTTTCAATTTGCCATGTCTTTCACACACATTTTCTTTTTCATTGTGTTTTTCTTTTGTTTTTCTTGTCTTTCATTTCACCATCTTTTTCTCTTCTTTTTCTTTGACAGAGTGAGCCCGTATTTATTCGGGGCTCCATTTGCTTTGTGTCTGTCCTTGAGCTATCACTCATTTCTCAATGATCTTTGAAAAGATCTTTCCTCGCATTTGCCCCCCAGTGTAGAGGGTAATCCTTGATCAGGGTTCAAAGAAGAAAGAATTCTTTTGGCTCAAAAGGGGTGACTATGGATAATTTCTTTTTGTGTGAAAGGGATATGAAAGATGGCCATTTCTCATGTCAAGCACAAATATTCACATTGAAAAGCAATCCCTAGGGGAAATAGATATTCAGAATTTCATTTTGCACTTTGGAATCATCCGAATTCTCATATGCATGATATCACAAATTTTATTTTTTTTTTGTTTTTTTTTCGTTGCATGCCCCCAATAATTCATGCATTAGCCCATCCTTCTTCACTATGTATCCATCATTTCCACATATGATGCCCCAATTTGATTAACCATGCGAATTTGTATCAACGAGGAACATGGCAAGTCTAGGTCTGTTTTGAAAAGGCTGAGTTTCCAATCTGAGTTCTTTGAAGAGACAAGGAAAACATGACCCAAAAGCAGGTTTTCTCTGGGACAAGGGATAATCTAGTTTAATCATTGTGCCCCAAGGTGTCAATCATGAAGTGATGTCTGGGCAATTAGTGTTTTGTGGTCATTGGGAAAGGTCATGAATGGTTTTAGCACAATCCTGACACACACCAAATTATCAAAATCTGGATTCTTGAAAGAATGTCTCATTTGTTTGATTTTCAAGGAATTTGAAAATTTTCAAAAAGTTCGTTCCTTTGTTCATAGCCTAGACTAAGATCTAAGTCTTTGCTTATTCTGTGATGACAATGGTTTTATGAAGTCAAATCATTCATATTCCTTGAAGCATTAGGTCTTTCAAGTGGTCTCGGTTCAAAGGATTTAGGCTTAGGAAAGCCTAAAAGAGAATGCTGAAGGTATTGGGTCATTTCTAACAATGATCATCAATATTCTCAAGATTGTTCATTATTTCATGTGAAAACCACTTATTTATTGTGTACCACAAATTTTCTCAAAGTTTCATTTGTTTTTTTTTTTTTTTACAATTTCAAATTTATTGCTAAAATAAAATGAACACAAAATATTAAAATTCAAAATTTATTTATTTCATGTAGATGTCATCATGAGACAAGAGCTTTCATCATCAAAGTGTATAGAAAAATATGCATCAGAATGCTCCTATTGACATGCTTTCAAAGATAACAAATCTTATCCTCAAAATTCTTCAAGAGGAAATCAATCTATGGTAAAACAGATTTCCAATGTTCGATAAGCTCTGGAATCCAAATGCCATTGTGGACAAGACCCTCAATTCTTTCCTTCAGTTTTCTGCATTTTTAGTCGAATGCCCAATTGCCCGAATATGATACTCGCACTTGCTGTTGGGGTCATAGCTTTTAGCTGACGAAGAAAACTCTTCAAAGCTAAGCCAATTTCTATTTCATCTTATTAATGTGTTTCATGATGAATGAGCTATGAATGTCATGAGTGCAATTTGATGCATGTGAAGGATAAACAAAGTTATGTGTAGTCATATACAGTGGAAACATGTTGACCATGTATGTTATAAATGCAACACGATGCCAACATGATGCATTTAAAGAATAAGAAAAACCAATGCATGGATATATACAATGAATGACCATGTATGTTCCAAATGCATTTCTCAATGAATGATCATATACACTATGAATGCCACACAATGTCAATTATGATGCATGTGAAGAATAAATGATTGACACAGAGTATATACAAAGAAAGTCATGCTGGCCGTGTATGTCATGAACGCAACCTGATGCCAATATGACAAATTAATGCATGAGCATATCATGATGACTATTTATGCCATGAATGCACCCTGATGCTAACATGATGCATGTAAAGAAAGAATAAATTGATATATGAATAGATACAGAAAAATCATGCTGACTATGAATGCATGAATGCAACTTGATGCTACCATGATGCATATAGAGAAAGAATAAATTGATAATGCATATATACAGAAAAATCATGCTGACTATGAATGCATGAATGCAACTGGATGCCAACATGATGCATGTAAAGAAAGAATAAATTGATATATGGATATATACAGAAAAAATCATGCTGACTATGAATGCATGAATGCAACTTGATGCCAACATGATGCATGTAAAGAAAGAATAAATTGATACATAAGTATATACAAATAATGACCATGCATGTCATAAACGTATCTTACAATGAATGACCATGCATGCTATGACTATAACATGATGTCAAAATGATACATGCAAAAATAAATGAATTAACACAAAGGTATATACAAAGAAATCAATGATTACACGAAATTGGTGGGACCTAAATCTTGGTTATTCAAAAATCTCATTATGCAAGATTTGCCTCCAATTTATTTATTTATTTTTTTTTTGATAAACCAATCACATCATTTTCAAAAGAATTTCAGGGTGGATCTTACTATGGTACAATATGCAAATGTTCATGTGACACTACCGGTTTTATGAAATCATCAAATTAAATTACCAACTGTTTATTGCAAAGAATGAGATCAATAATACAACCAAAAATGTATATGCCCCATTCACACATGCATGAAATGTGCAACATGCAAAAATGCTTGAAAAAGGATTTTTTTTTCTTTTTTTAAAACAGCTAATGAACATCTGCCCCAGCAATATCTGCTTATTTAGGCATCACGATGCCATCGAGGCGGAGTATCACATTTATTACGGGCGATGTACGTACATCGTTGCCCGATCTACCACACTTACTCGGAGTGTAAAATAGGTAACAAAAAGTTTTGAAATGTCCCTCCATGTGTTCCTATTTTCGGTATGTCTAACGGAAATTCGGCATGGCTTCGCCTAGGTTCACTATATGAGGGTGAATCGGTTCTAAGGCCCCGAATTGTTCCTCACTGTCGCCGGTGAAGGCTAGTAAGGCACCCCGATGAAAGCGGGTTCAATTCGTTAGAGTATATTTTCCTATGCCCATGCGGAGGATCATCACGAAGGCATTAGGTACTTTATACTCTGAAAGTGTTTCACTAGCCCATACGGAGGATCATCACGAAGGCGTAGTTACTTTACTCCCACTTAAAAGGACGGAACCCGGGTATAGGATTCATGTTATGCAAATGCACGTGTAGTGTGTGTGGAGGAATAATAAACCTTTCACCACCTATTCTACAAACCTTATTCTAAATGCCCTAGCAATTAAAACATTCAAGAATAGTGTAACGCATTAACCAACAAGCAATTATAATATACAACCTTAAATAACTAGAGAACAAAAATAAAATGCATGCACATGAGTATGAACATATTTAAAAACAATTTATTATTTTCAAAATTCTCCTTATTAAAAAAATGTGGGAATTAAAATCAAATACCAATTAAACCAACAAAAACCGAGACTTTGATAATACACGACTAATTCTAGGCCTGACTCTCTAATATGTCCCCAGTGGAGTTGCCAAGCTGTCGCAACCTAAAAAAAATAACGACGACGAGTCTCATCGCAAGACTTTATTATTCGTTAGGCATGACATTAAAAAAAAACCGAGGAAAAGTCGACTTAATTCCTCTAAAAAAAATGAAGGTTTTGAAAATGACCTTAAAAGACATGGAGTCGCCACCAATCTTTTTTGGCTAGGTGTGATCGGCCACCTATTAAAACCGGTTTTATAAAATATTTTAAAAATTAATTAAAACATTTTAAAAACCAATTTCAAGTCTGCGTTTTAAACCAGAGAAATCAAAGAAGCGGGTTCGGGAGTCGGTTACGTGCGGGGAAGGATTAGCACCCCCACAACGCCCGTATAAATCGGTACCTTATTAATCGTGTGTTATCTCAAGTCTCGGTAAAAGTTGGTTTTAAATTTAGTATTTCAAATTAATTCCCAATTTAAAGAAAAATAATTCCATTTTTTTTTATTGAAAATGATCCGGAATTTATAAATTCAAAATTTTCCTATATTCCCCAACAAACGTGGCAAAATATAAAAATTTTTATTAGTTTTGGAAAACTTTCCGAATCATTCTCTTTTTTTGAAAGAAAGATATTCATTTATTAATAATAATTGATGATATTCCCTCCAACAAACCCGGTAGAGAACTCATGAATTATTTTAACTCGGGAATATCTTTATTTTTATTGAAAATCATTATCTTTTTTGAAAACATTTAAAAGAAATGAATATGTATAGGCATGACATAAATAAAATGACATAGCAAAATCTAAATAATATAATGCAACCTAAATGTCATGACACATAGAAATTATTATGGCAAGAATCACATATTATATAAAATGCATGAATATAAAAATGCAATGCATGAGATGTATTTTTTCCTTTAATTAAGGAAATCCGTATATCTAAAAAGATATCCGGCTACCTTAGGAAAATATGTCAAATTAAATATTCTAAAACCAAAATACTTTGTGATTGTTTGAAAACAATTTTGAAAAGCTTGAATTAAAAATAAAAACTGGGCTAAATTTTTTTAAATGGCTCTAATTTCCTAAGTTTAAAAAATCCGGACTTGACTACCCTTAACCCGGGATTTGAAAACCCATTTTTAGAGTTTAAAAGGCTTAGAAATCACCCTAAGTCAGTAGCTAACCCTCCTAATCAGTCCACTCTAAGTAGATTAACCAAAACAGAAAATTGGTTTTTCTTTAAATTCAATTCTGACTCCACTGTCCAGTTTTAATCCACGATTTTTTACCCTATTTTGAAAAATTCCAAAAATTCTAAAAACAATACTGGAGACTCAGGACATGTAAAACTATACGAGAAAAAATCGGCTTAATTTTTTGATCAAAGATGAATTCCCAGAAAAATCATAGATGTACGAGTTTTTGGAGGAGAAAAAAAAAACTGTTTTGTTTTTCTTTAAATTCAATTCTGACTCCACTGTCCAGTTTTAATCCACGATTTTTTATCCTATTTTTAAAAATTCCAACAATTCTAAAAAGTACTGGAGACTCAGGACATGTAAAACTACACGAAAACAAATCGGCTTAATTTTCTGATCAAAGATGAATTCCCAGAAAAATCATAGATGTACGAGTTTTTGGAGGAGAAAAAAAACTGCTTTGTTTTTTCTTTAAATTCAATTCTGACTCCACTGTCCAGTTTTAATCCACGATTTTTTACCCAATTTTTAAAACTTCCAAAAATTCTAAAACAAATACTGGAGACTCAGGACATGTAAAACTACATGAAAACAAATCGGCTTAATTTTCTGATCAAAGATGAATTCCCAGAAAAATCATAGATGTACGAGTTTTTGGAGGAGAAAAAAACTGCTTTGCCAACACATTTTTGCTTTTGATAAAATCATTTAAAAACCAAAGTAAAAATATTTGAAACTCATAAAATGACTTGAAAGCAGTAGCTAGGACTCTTTGGAAGTTAGATAAAAATTGGCTAAATAAAAAAAATCACAAAGGTAGAGTAATCAATTTGACAAACTTAATTTTCCACAAGTGTGCTCAAGAGAGCATGATCTTGAACCATTAATTGGCTCAAGTCATTATTCAAGTGGCATGAACATGAAATGCATGAAACAATGCAGCAAACATAATGCATGAAATGCATGGATCTAAACCTAAATGTAAGGAAAATGCATGACACAAATAATATGGCCTAGACCTAACATGAACTTGCATGGCATTTAATGTAACCTAGACCTAAGACATGCATGGCATTTTCACAAACACAAGGCATGCTTAATTCAAAAATCCAACCAAATATCATGCAAATGCAAAAACCTAACAACTAGCATGACAAAAATACAACACACAATGCAAAACACATGGAGTAGCCAAATGGCCCCAAGCTTCAACAAGCATGGCATTTTCACAAACACTTGGTATGCTAGCATGAAAAACTAAGTCATAACACAAAAATCACACAAGCATTTTCACAAACACCTAATATACTAAATCTAAAACATGCTCAAATTTAAACAACATAAAAACAGAAAATTAAAAATGCAAAAACATGATATCTAAGACATAAATGGCAATAAACAAAGCAACCAAATTAAATATAACTTAAGAACATGAAATAACATAATATTTAAAACATCAAAAATAAAGAAAATAGCATAAACAATATGGTAAAATGAATCAAAAACAACAACTTAAAATAAATAATGTAGGCCATTTGGCCATGGTGAGTTTATTGTAAAAACAAAATGTAAAAAAAAAAAATATACTTAAGAAAGGAAATGAAGGAAGAACAAGAAACATTATTTTAAAATGAAAACTCACCAAGTAGAGATTAAAATAGCAAAAAATAAGAATAGAAAATGAAAGTGCAAGAGTTGGTGCTCAAGAGCAACCTCAAGAAGCTAATATTTCAAGCTTTTCTCTTCAAACTTTCCTTTTTTTCTAAACTTTTCTTTTTTTGCTCTCAACCAAGAAGATAAAAAACTAAGAAAAACTAAGAGAAATCAACCAAAATGGAAAAGAAAAAAAAAAATCTGCCTCCCCCTTAGGGCTGGCAGAAAATGATGCTTATATGGACTCCAAGATGTTGTCATTTTTGTGTAACCTAATTTCCATCAAATGGCCAATAATTCAAGATGAAAAGTCATGAAATTACCACCCTTAAATAGGAAGCTCGGGATTTAGCCATTTTGCAAATGAACTCGGAATCAAGATTTTCTTTCGCCAATCTCTTCCAAATAATTTAAAAATGAGATTTACCAAATTTCAGAATTTTTGGAGTCCATTTGCTATTTTTCCGGGATTTATCTTTTTGAATTACTACATCAGAAGCCCGGGATTTGACCATTTTGCAAACGAACTCGGAATCAAGATTTTCTTTTACCAATCTCTTTCAAATGATTTAAGAATGAGATTGACAAAATTTCCATAATTTTCGGAGTCCATTTGCTATTTTCCCCAAAATTTTCCAATTTTGCCCTTTAACCTCCGAAACCCGGTTTTGCTCAAAACAAGTCCGATTTTCAGATTTTCTTCAATCTGAGCCTTGGGCCATCCTTTTTAATCATTCCTCATCCATTGGGGGCTTTGGTCTTACCAAGTCGGGCCATTTCTGTGATTCTTCCCGATTTCACCGAAATCCACTAAAAACCCTAATTCTCGGTTTTCTCCCGGATTGACTTTTCTTTCGGTTTTTCTTGCAAGTGACTTCTCCATTACCCGTAGTCAGTGCTTATCTTTCATTTGGAACCTTCAATTTCGACCAGTTTGATCGTTTAAGCACTTTTCCCCAAATTTCTCGGATTAGGGTTTCTTTTCTACTGAATCTCCAAATCCCAACTTCCGAACTCCATATCTTTCAATGTAGACCTCGGATTATCAAAATTCTTTCTCCATTTTTCAATTGAACTTAAAATCTTGATTTTGAAAGTGGGTTGACTTTTTCAGTAGTTGACTTTCTGGGGTTGACTTTTTTGGGGTTGACTTTTTCGGGGTTGACTTTTTTTCAAGTTTGACTTTTTATGCTCGCCCTCTTAAACTAAGTCTCGGGGTACCACCTGCAGGATGAAAACAGTCTTTTTATACTCGTAAACATCAATATGGGAAGAAAGCTTACGTGTTTAGTGGCCCGGACAAAATTAGGTGTCTACAGCGTCATTTCTAGGATCATTGCATTTTCCCTATTGTGTGCTAACTGCAGTTACACCATTCATAAACCACTTGCATGAACAAGATTCATAGGGGCATCTGCATCTTTTCATGAACCATTTGCATCATTATTGATATATGCATTCACATCATACAAAAGCATTTGCACACTACTAATCTTTGCATTTGCATCATTTAGAAGCATTTGCGCACTGCTAATATTTGCATTTGCATCATTTAGAAGCATGTGCATCTTGTTTAATCTAGGTATCTGCATCAAGAAGCATTTGCATCAATCGAAGACATTTGCATTTGCACCATGAAGCATTTGCATCTTATTCAATCTTTGCATCTGCATCAAGAAGTATTTGCATCAATCCAAGACATTTGCATTTGCAACATGAAGCATTTGCATCTTATTCAATATCTGTACCAAGAAACATTTGCATCAAACCAATACATTTTCATTTGCGCCATGAAGCATTTGCATCTTATTCAATATCTATATCTGCACCAAGAAACATTTGCATCAAACCAAGACATTTACATTTGCGCCATGAAGCATTTGCATCTTATTCAATCTCTGCATTTGCATCAAGAAGAATTTGCATCGATCCAAGACACTTGCATTTGCACCATGAAGCATGTGCATCTTGTTTAATCTCTGCATCTGCATCATGAAGAATTTGCATCTCTATAAGATCCTCAAGGTTAATTTCCAACACATTTTCATAAACTATAGACAAGACATCCAGGAATCATTTTCGAAATCTTTGGCTTCACCATATCTCTTCTCAACTTTTGGCTTCGCCCAGGTCATCTCGTAGAAAATACCTTTGGCTTCACCAGATCTTTTCTCAACTTTCGGTTTCACCCAGGTCATCTCGTCGAAATCTTTGGCTTCACTAGATCTCTTCTCGACTTTTGGTTTCACCTAGGTCATTTCAATTTCTGGCTTCACCCAGATTTCTTCTCGACTTTTGGTTTCACCTAGGTCATTTCAATTTCTGGCTTCACCCAGATTTCTTCTCGACTTTTGGTTTCACCTAGGTCATTTCAATCTTTGGCTTCATCCAGATTTCTTCTCGACCTTTGGTTTCACCTTGGTCATTTCAATCTCTATCTTCATCCAGATTTATTCTTGATCTTTGGTTTCACCTAGGTTATTTCAATCTCTGAATTCATCTAGATTTCTTCTCGACCTTCGGTTTCACCTAGGTTATTTCAATATCTGGCTTCATCCAGATTTCTTCTCGACCTTTGGTTTCACTTAGGTCATTTCAATCTTTGGCTTTATCTAGATTTCTTCTTGACCTTTGGTTACACCTAGGTCATTTCAATATCTGGATTCATCCAGATTTCTTCTCGACCTTTGGTTTTGGTGGGTTTACTCTACCTCGGGTCATGCTTAAACAAAATAATCAAAGTGCAGCGGAAGTAAACAAAGAAGCACCCAAAGTACAACAGGATCTTAGGCTTGTGTTTATCATATGTTCATAGCATTCAAAACATAATAAATCACCCATATGATTTAGAAGTTACCTACTTAAGATTCGTAACCTTAAGTTGCAGATCCAAATTGAAAATTGCTCTCAAGTCAAGATCCAATTCGAACAAGATCACAAGAAGCACAATTGTCCTTCCTCTAGAGCTAGTCCACACGAACAACTGATGGATCCTTCTCTAAGGTATGTCGATTCACTTGTGCTAGCAAGTTGATCCTAAGATCACAATCAAAAGATATATCTATTGTGTTTATCTTCCTAAAACAATCTCACTCAACAAGGTGAAGAAGTGAAAAGAAAACACCAAGAGGAAGAGGAATTGCGGCAAGCACAAATCTTGCAAGGAGGTGGCGATATCACTATTTTGCTAAGCTAGGGTTCTCTTCTTTAATCCAAAGTTTTCCTCAAGCACAATCAGAATATCTCAAGTAGAATGAATGTCTCAGGTTGTAGCTACAGCCTCTATATCTGATATATAAGTAGGCGCAAACCCTGACCCCCTCTCCCTAAACTTGGCTAGCCCTTGTAGCTTGTTGCACAAGATTTTCATTAATCCACTTAGACTTAAACTATTTATTTCTAAGATGGATCAATAGGCCTATTATATTATCTAATAATATTAATGGTCCATTAACCTTAATGCCTTAAGTTGGGCCAACCATCCTTAGTGGACAATCCTAAATTAGAATAGTGTCACATCCCAACTCCGGGAGTGTGACCGGCTAGAGACAAGTTTTTACCCTTGCCTCTGAAGCCTTAACCACTCATCGACCTAACGAAATTTTGGCATGACCCCACCCTATAAGGGGGTATACCGAACCTGCAAAACATGCAAAATAATAATATTAACACATGACATCCCGGTTAGGACACCTCCAACTAGGGAGTAACTAAGATGCCCCGCAACAGACGCACAAAGTGAACCACAATGCATATATTTATATACAATACCACAAATATAAAGAACAATCTCAGTCTGACCAGATAACTGCAAGACACATAATACAACATTCTTAGATAGAATAACATATGACATCCCTAGGTGACTGTGCACGGCTCCTCCATCAAGCAACAGATCACCTCGTCAAAACGGTATATGATGCTCACCGAATAACGATCACGAGCAAGCTGGCGTAGCGGATGAGGGACCTGGTCGATTAGTACTTGAAATAGAGAAATAACTAAAGGGTGAGTTATAAAGACTCAGTGAGCAAACGCAGAATAAGTAAAGTCTATGGAAAAGACTTGCAAGTCATATTAACTAATATCACCTTGATGTTCTTATCCAACATCACAAACAAATATAACATCCAATAGGGTCCGTAGACTCCTACAAACCGGTAGGGCTCGAAACTCCTACAAAACCGATGGGGTACAATGGCAGCCTACAAATACGGTAAGGCACAATGGCAGTCGACAAATCTGGTAGGGCACAATGATAGCCTACAAATCTGGTAGGGCACAATGGCAGCCTAGAAGTCCGGTAGGGCACAATGGTAGCCTACAAATCCGGTAGGCCACAATGGCAGCCTACAAATCCGGTAGGCCACAATGGCAGCCTACAAATCTGGTAGACCACAATAGCAGCCTACCAATTCATTCATAGCTTAACATTACAGTAAACATGCAGCACATAACATTTAAATAAGCATACAAATACGGAAACAATGTGGTGCCATAGAATCGACCACTCATGCATCAATCCCGAATTATTACATAATCATCACTTGTCCATTCCTTGGACCTTTTTCTCACGTCTTTACGAGAATTCGATACCATAAGGTAATTCTATGTCATACACACTACCATTTACCAACTCAAGTGCATTATAATCTATCACCGATACATTCATACAATCACAGTCAGTATGTCATAACATAATCTAATGATTCTACGTCTACCGCTACACGTTTACTCACTGTGCGCTAAGCGGGAGAAATTGGATCCTCGTGCTCTGGAGTTCTTCTTACCACGGACTCAGCTAATCCACGCTCCTAGCACATAAAAAGTCATTTCATAAATATTTTATAATTTAGAAACATTCAGACTATCCAAAATTGTAGCTACTTAGCTACTATTCAAAATTTTACGGCTTAGCTATTTAAGCTTTATAATTTTTACACCTAGCTCGGATGGAAATCCGGAGCAATGATCAACTTGAAAGTTGCTCCCTCGAACCTAGAAAAGCTAACGGTGGCCTCGGATGGTGGTGGAAATGGCGGCACAAGGTGGTTGGCCACCAAGGTATATTCAGCCAAGCTTGGATATCTGTCTCCAAGCCATTTTTTCAATTAACCAACCCCAAATAATGGATGTAGAGGTTGATTTAGGACTATCCATGGTGGTGGTTTAAGGTGGTGGATATGTTGGGAACCACCTAAGGGAAAATGGCCATAAAGAGAAACACATAGCTTCTCCTAGTTTCTTGAAAAACTAACACCAAATAAGTGATCCTCATCTTCTAAATAGTAAGAATATGTATTTTGTTGGCTTGGTGATGAATAGAAATCAAGAAATCAAGCTTACTTAGCTTTTAGCTATGGAGTTTTCTCACTTTGGTTAGGTATTTTGTTGGCTTGGTGATGAATAGAAATCAAGACCTTCCCGCAACCAGTTCCCGATTTTTACTCTTTTAAGCTAGTTAAGGGCGTACCTGATTTTCACTTAATTTTTGAGTTTTAAAAAAAATGTCAAATTTTCAATCTAAGCATCATATTGAGATCATCTATGATTACGGAGTCTACTAGTACCATATTCGAACCAAAATAAAATTTTGAGTAAAATAACCAAAATACCCCTGGTTCATATTTTACCGGTTTTGTGCCAATTTGATTTTCCAATAATCATGATCAGTAATATATCACATTTAACACTATGTGAAGTTAAAATACCAAAATTTACGGGCTTTACTTTGTCCCGATTGCGATTCCTGACTCGTGGTCATTTTAGCGCTAAATCTCTCAAATAGCCGATTAAACCCCTTACTCTAAAAAATTTTAATATAACAATAAGACCAGATGGTAGTGTGCTTTGTCTACAAGCATACATAAACTTGATCCAGAGTCTATGAATCATTTAAAGAGACCCGAGTCGATCTCTGTCTTACGAGGGTGTTACAAATAGTCACTTTGGACCCATTCTAATTTATCATGCTTATTTATTGGATAGATTAATTTCCAAAACTAATTTAATTCTCAATTAAATTTCTTTCTCGTCATGAACAATTCATGTCATTAATCTATTAATATCAATTCATGACATTATTCCAATATAGCATAGTCATTCGAAATTCACCTTGTACATCACTATGTCAAAGTCGATTATACTAGATAAGAATTCTTGATTCCTCTTATCTCATTAAGACATTGTCCTTGGATTTCTCAAATCTCAGTTATGTCTTTATCTCTCTCAATTGCACTTCTTCAATTAAGTCCTCAATATTGATCTTTTTATTCCATTAAGTCTTACCTTAATAGAATACCATGTCTAATCCATACATATCTGTTCTTATGTGTGTGACCCTCTAGGTTCCCAATATGTTGGCAATCAATATAAGTTAATCTTATTAACTTGTTTTCATAAACCATGAGCGGGATCTAGCAACCCATCATGACCACCCAAATATTGTGAAGTCATCGTGACCGTTTTAGAAACCTTTCAGCAACCAGCCTGTCAGTGTAATATAGTTTTTTAACCATATATCCCGGATAGCGCATGAGCATGGTGTAGTGTCTACTCATGATCAATCCATATTATTTCTTCGCATTTAGAGAAACAACTTTCTCCCAAATTCATCATGCTTTGGCCAAAGACTTAATCAGGTTAATCGTAGTCAAGGACAAATGAGATATGTCTCCATTATCACAGGGAGTGGTGAATCCTCTTTGGATCACTCATTCATCTTTGTATGGTTCATGTCATATCCAATAACACCATACTATAAGCATCCTCGTGTATGGGACCCGTTTGTGATGGAATCTAAGTATGACACTCTCCATACAAGATGACCTGGTATCACAAGTCTGAGGACTAATTTACACAACTCGTACTAAGAGAACATTGTCATAGACACTGGAGTGATATTACCAAATGAAGTTCTCTTGGCGGGCCATGTTCAGTGAACTTGTTCAACAGACAAGCACCTATATGTTATCCCAAGTATCCCATACTTCAAAATGTATGATATCGGTTGCTTACTTCATAAGTAAGAGGGCTTAACATATACTAGTCTTTGAGCATTGCCAATGCCCCATCTTGGCAATACGATGACCAGGAACAATTTGAGGAACAAGGCTTTGATGCATAAGGATATCGTAATTATAACTCTTTATAATTCCTTTGCAAGGCCATTATGTTCCATGGCCTTCATCTGATTAGTACTTAATAACTTCTTATTATTGTACTAACATGAAGGAAAACCTTTTATCACTATCTTCATAGTGAAGGGTATGCTTTTATTGACTGTGTATCCTATGCTCAATCTGATTGGCTCTAGGGCGTACACCAACAATCTCCCACTTGCACTAAGCCAATCACTAGTGCATCCAATGCCGAACTCTTTCGATTAGCAATTGTGTCTCTACAAGGACATTGCTTAATTGCATCGAGAATATGCTTTAGTCATATTCATAATAATCTCATTATCAAGGTTAATATTTCAGATCTCAACGAGACCTAGATTCCATTCAAATGGCTCAGTTGTTTCTATAACAACTATTGGAATCTAGTTATTAGCAAGTAGCTAATGATCCAAATATAACTCCTTTTGCATGCGAAAACAAAAGAGTTAATCTTAAAAACCTTTTAACATAAACGTGCAATCCTTTCAAGCTTGGAACGTTTCCAACCAATTGCATTTTTCAAAAATGGCAATTTTATCATAACCTTTTATCATTCAAAGAGTTATTAATAGCTCCCACTAAATCCTACATATGTAGATGTTAAGGGATTAATTCAATAAAAATTTGAATTCCATATCACTAAGCTAAATAGTATTCATAATACTTTGCAAGTTGTATAATATAAGACTATGTTGTAGAACAATTCTATAACTGATTTATCTAAGAGGAAATTAAATAAGCATGGCATCCTATGCCAGCAAAGCAATATGTTTCAAAAAAACATAAATTAAATATCCTCAACATTGGCCCATAATTCCAATAAAACATCAAATGTTTTTAAATAAATCATAAATAAATGTCTTATTAAAAATCCATAAGATTGGCAAGCTCTTATGTAGCATCAAACTCGGTTGCCATCTTCATGGTACAGCTTCACTGCTCATTTCCTTTGGTCCCTACAATATGTCATACATATTTAGTACCAAGTGATAGGTATCATATACCAAGAGGAGTGAATCATATTATACCTGAAGTTGAAACTCCTTTCAGCTTCTTTCCCTTGTTAGACTCAAGGTACTCCTTTCAATTGAGTCTCCAATGATCAGTTTTCCCACATTGAAAGCAAGCTTTGTTAGCATTATCCTTATCCTTTGTTTCCTTCACAACACCATCATCAGGCTTCAAATTCTTTGAAGCAGGAGGTACATCCTATCTAGTTTTTTTTTTCTTCTTACCTTTCGGCTTATAGGAAGAGACTAAATGGAAAGATGACTTGTCCTTAATAATTGTTTTCTCGACCTGTATGAGCATATTCAGCAATCCAGAAAGGGTAGCCTCCAAGAGGTTCACGTTAAAGTTCAATAAAAACTACGAATAGCTCTTGGGTAGTGAAGTAAGGATTAGATCAATGCTTAGATCATGATCCATAACCCATCCAATCTGCTCCAATCAGGTAATATACCCTATCATCTGAAGCACATGAGGCCTCACTGGGCTCCCTCTGACATCTTTGTTTGGAACAATTCCTTTGAGATGTCAAATCACTCAGTGTGATTCTCCTTAGCGAATAGTTCTCTAAGGTTAAGAATGATATCCTGAGTATTCATGGCCTCATGCTGCTTTTGGAGATTAGGTGCCATACTTGCCAATATCACACATGTTGCTTGTAAGAGATCATCTCTATGAACTCTATAGGCCACCCTATCCTCCTCATTTGCATCAGCAACAGGCTCATCTGGAATAGGCTCATCAAGAACATAAGCCTTCTTTTCCTGTGTCAAGACAATATTGACTTTGCGAAACCAGTCAACGAAGTTTGGCCCAGTTAATTTATTAGCATCAAGTATGCTTCTCAGTGATAATGCATTTGCCATTTTAGCGTTTATATCCTAGATGAATCAAAACATTTAAGAGTCAATAAATAGAAAAGAGTAATCATTTATGTCAGGCTTTAGTACTTAAATGATTATTCTCATTATTTTAACAAAATAATAGCCCTCAACTACTATCTCGAGAAATTTAACTCTTAAACTTCTTAATGAGCTAGGACCTCTTTCATTCCAGCATAACCTTGAGTGACTCAACCAGTTATGTTGAAACTAATTGAGTAGGTAACTTAATTTACCAATTACATCTCTATGCAACTCCTAGATCCAGTTAGGTGACAGCTCTTTCCCTAAATACGTCATATGCATTTCATCTAACTTTGCCTCTAAATGTTATGCGATCAAGTTTTAAATCATCTGGATAACATAACACGTAGTTGAGTAAGACCCACCTTCAATAACTCAAACATGTTCGTACATAAGTTTGACCTTGAGTGACTCAACAAGCCTCCGAATGGAAGAACTCTGGTTATCTTGTTATGATGGTGGAAGGCAACTTATCATGCGTAACATGGAATCAATATAATTTATTGAGGGATTTAATTTATCTCTTATATAGGTCTCATTGATTTCATATTCAATTGGCATGCATAGCATTCATTTAATTGCATACATAACATATATACATAATTCAAAATAAATCTATCACATGCAATCTACTAGGATGATTATGGACTTTATACTAATCTAGTTTCCTTGATCCATTAGGAAACTAGTTGGTCAAATTCCAAGGGGATACCACATAGTCTTCGAAAGCTTTGTTGGTTATCTCCTTGGTTACTTCTTTTTGGCACCATATCTCCTTACAAACTTGGAATTTACATAAATTCTACTTCCTATCCTATATCTAAATCTATAAAGAATATAACAATTATATTGCTTTATCAAAAACCTCGAGTTACATTCGAGGGGAGTTAGATAAGAAGAGAATTTACAACTCTGGAATGAAAAAGAGAAGACAGGATGCGCAGATCCTATTTATAAAAATACCAATAAGAAGATTCAACCATACATTCCTTAGTCATACTAAGGTATAGTCCATAACCATCCTTCATGCATACATAATCAAATTATAAGCATGAATTAAAAAACATGCATAGTCAATATAACCTGGTCAACTTGTGTACTATTTGCATAAATGTCACCAAATAAATTTGAGAGAATTTATCAAATCATTGTAGCAATTTCGGTTCCAACTATTAAAACACTTTTAATAAAATCTTAATAATTAAGAAAACTATCTTGAAAACGGACTTTTACCTAACTTTTAGGTTGCTTGTCTTAATTAGGACAAAATATTCTAGCATGCTCAGAATCCTAAACCTTTTAGGACACTTCATTGTCTTATACCGAATATTTAAGTTTGCAATCCATCCTAACTCTTTAGGAACTTAAAATCTCATTAGGTAACTCTTACCTAATTATACTACAAGTCTCTCCTAAAATTCAGGATCACACTCCCACTAGGAAACGGTTTCCTTGTTGAAGTAGGACTTTAACTCTTAGTTTCCTAGGCACATGCAATCTCTTTGGCCATCGAATGGCCGCTGCCAACCCGTGATCAGACTATTGTATGCCATCTACTATGGCTACTGGGTGCCCTAAAAAGAGCTTGTTGGCCGCCTCTTACAGCTGCATTCAATTTGGCAACAATTGCCTCCTTGGTGCCGTGGTTCGGCCGACTACCGTGCAACAACTATTGCCGCTTTATCCAGTCATGTTCCATGCCCAAACCAACAATCATAGATGAATCATATTCACCTTAGATTCTGTCCAAAATTCCTAACAAACATGTGAAATGTTTCCACAATCATGCTTGAATTTTATGGCACGCAAACACCTACGAAACAGTCCAAAAATTTTTAACATTGTAGTACCAATGTTTCATGTCCAAAAAAAACTTTGCTTAAATGTTTTAAGCTAAAATCAATTTTGTAACTTCAATGGCAGCATGTAATATAAAATTTCCAGATTTGAGACATCTATAAAATCAATTTTATATCATCCCCAAATCAGCTTACAAAACTTGACTCAAAACTATGTTTTTGACATCAAAACTTATCAGGTTTACTAAGACATGTCATGGCTTTAATCCTTATTGATTAAAACAATTTTAATCTACCGTTTAAGCAATTTTAAACATGATTAAAGTCATTCTATAGCTACTATCCATATTTAACAAAATTAAAGAAAACTATTTTTCCTTTAAATCCATAGGAACCGGAATCATGCCAAAATCAATACACAACACAATAACTTGTATATCACCAAGAATTGACATGCACAAACCTCATGTAAACAACAAAACCTTGGTTCTGATACCACTGGTGGGTTTACTCTACCTCGGGCTTATGCTTAAACAAAATAATCAAAGTGCAGCGGAAGTAAACAAAGAAGCACCCGAAGTACAATAAGATCTTAGGCTTGTGTTTAGCATAGGTTCATAGCATTCAAAACATAATAAATCACCCATATGCTTTAGAAGTTAGCTACTTAAGATATCGTAACCTTAATTTGCAAATCCAAATCACAAATTGCTCTCAAGTCAAGATCCAATTCGAACAAGATCACAAGAAGCACAATTGTCCTTCCTCTAGAGCTAGTCCACACGAACAGCTGATGGATCCTTCTCTAAGGTATGGCGATCACTTGTGCTAGTAAGTTGATCCTAAGATTACAATCAAAAGATATATCTATTGTGTTTATCTTCCTAAATCAATCTCACTCAACAAGGTGAAGAAGCAGCAAGAAAACACCAAGAGGAAGAGGAATTGCGGCAAGCACAAATCTTGCAGGGAGGTGGCGATATCACTATTTTGCTAAGATAGGGTTCTCTTATTGAAACCAAACTTTTTCTCAAGAAAAATCAGAATATCTCAAGTAGAATGAATGTCTCAGGTTACAGCTACAGCCTCTATATCTGACATATAAGTAGGCGCAAACAAAATTAGTTTTACACGCTTTCGTAACTTTTTATACGATTAATATTTTAACAAACCGACCGTTGGATTTAGTAATACAATTATACTGTTCGTGCATGTAAAGTTTCGAATCGATCTGATATCTCTATCATATCGATCGAGAATACTGTCTTTTTCAATATATATTTAAAGATTGAATATTTTTTTACATAGAACAAATAGTTAGACATTTTTAATTTACTCAAAACTCGACGTACATTATCTATGTGAATAGAACATGAAATATGACGGTCAGATTGTTAAAAAATTAATTGTATAAAAAGCTATGAAAGTGTGCAAAACTAATTAGATTTACACTAATATAAGTAGATCCCTCCTTTAATAAAAATTATATATTATACAAAAATACTATATATGTCAGTACTTCAATATATTAAAAAAATTTATTAATTAATTTTATACATTATATTTAAAATTTAAAAATATTTAGCATAATTAACTAATTTAATTTTATAACATTTATTATTATATTTTTATTTTTAATAAGCATTTATTGTTATATTTCATCACACTTGATAATTAAACTTTTAAGTAAAGTTCTTAAATCTAATTTAATTTTAGTAGAAAATTATTTCAACTTCTAAGATTGGTTCACTTGGTAAAACTTTTAGTCTTAAGGGTTACTTTGCAAGGTTCAAACCTTTCAACAGACATAAAATTATATATTTCCCAAATATCTAAATAGATTCATGTAATGATTTCAGATACACGATAATATCCTATTTATTTTTAAAAAAATTTATTTTTTATTTTTATCTTTCAATAAAATTCTAATAAAATATGATTCGATCAAATAATCTGTTTAAATTCAATCTGATTCAATTTTAAAAATTAATAAATTGAATCCAACATGATCCGAATCCAAATAACCCAAGTGTCAAATCCGAAATGACTCACCATAATGACCCAAACCCAAATAACCCAAATGTCAAATCCGAAATGACCCGAACCCGAAATGACCCGAACCCAAAATAAACGAGTCAGAAGTGATCCGAACCTGAAATGGCCTGAACTCGGAACGGCCGAACCCGAAATTGACCCAAATTATTTAAAACCCAAATTGACCCGATCCAAATTGACCTGACCTGACCCGACCCAAACCCAATCCGGTCCACCCAATTGACAAGTCTACTTTGATGTGGTTCTCTTTTAAGAGGTGTTAATGCTCTTTTGGTGTTTTTCAGTTAGGAAATCTTTGTTGGTTATCTCTAGTGTGTGTATTGAAACTTTTTTTTTACAAGTTTCGTCTAACTTGTAATCTTTTAGTTTCTTAATAAATTTTGACTTTGAAAAAAAAAAAAGTTAATCTCTTGTAGATTTACTTATTTGTTGTTAAAATGTAAGTTTTATTATGTAAGTACAATTTTAAAAATATTTAAAAATAAATGTTCTTACTAATTTAATTGTTTAGCGTAAAAAAATATTGACAAGTTTTTTTTAAAAAATTTACAAAGTTGCCTACTCAGAACCATAAATCTTCAAGTTGATTGAACCAAATATGCCTTTGAATTAAACCATAAACAGATTGATTTAATCAAAATTTTGAAGGTAGCAGATTGTTTTTTTGTCACAATAGAACAAACCACTTGTTAAAAAGGTAACACATTAATTTAACCAGATTTTTGAAGCACAGAAATAGGGATGACAGTGGGTCGAATATCTGTATATTTTATAATATCTGAATCCGCATAATTGCTATAAAATCTGAATCCATTTATTATCTGCATTAAATTTGAGTATTGCTATCCGAATTCGAATCCAAATTAATAACATTATCTTTCGAAATATCTAAATCTGCTAAATATCTAAATTCAGTAAATCAATTTTTTTCATTAGAAATATAAAATTAGACTTAGAATAAACAAGCAAGAGGGAAGGGCTTATTTATAGAGCAACCTTCCCGCTTTCTTTGTGTTTTCGAACGATGTAGGATTAAGTTAAAAGAATTGGGATTGAAAAAGAATAAAGAGAGAAGCTTATTTATAAGTGCAGCTTCTCCTAGCATTATATTTTCCACCGATATGGGATTACATTAAAAGAGTTGAAATGGTGAACGGCTTATTTCTAAGTGCAGCTTCCCCTTTATGTCATAGGCTCGAAACTTTAGCCTTGCGAGCCATGCGGCCTTAGGCTAGAAATTACTTCCTTGTATGCCTAAGTCAGCCTACTAACACTCAAGAAGAGGGTCCGTCTATACAAACACTCCAAGGCACTGGTAACTGAAAGTTACTGTAGCTAAGAAAAAAAATAGAACACAGAAGAATGCTTAGTGTATATTGATACTCAAGTGTTGAATAAAAAATGAGGTTAGGAGAGGCCTCTATTTATAGTTGAGTCCCCCTTACATCAACGATTCAGATCGTTATAAGAATACGTCAAGAATACATTCTCTACAAAATATCTAGAGGCCTAAATAGTTTAAACACTAAACTCTAGTGTCCTAGATAAGCTTGAACTCTTGGCTGTAACTATCTTTTACTGGTCTCTAGGCTTCTAGAACCTCCAGGTAATTACTGTTTTCCAGGGCCTTCTAGAATGATCCAGGGACTGGGCCTATTTTGGTGCATCAGGATGCTGCCTGTAACTCAGATCATGGTCCTAGACCTGCTGTGTGCATAACGGACACGAGCGGGCTTGTGCAGGTCGTGACATTCACCTACACCTATTTCAGCGACCCTCGTCGCATCTTTTGCATGGAACTACTCCATCTATTCCTTGAACTGCCATAACACTTCGGCTAGTTCCCAACTTGCCTCACTGTTGGGTAGTCCCTTCCACTAGACAAAGTACTAATGCATTGGCCTGTAATTTTTTCAGTGTACTACTCGATCTGCAAGTATACATTTCCTATCTCTGTCGTAGGAGGCCTTCACTCCTACTGGTGCGCGCTGCGACTCACCCCTGGCCGGATACTCCTGATCAACCTCAAAAGGATTAACAAACATGTTTGCTGTTAGATTTGGTCTAGTGTAACCTATTGCAACTGTTGGTATATGCCCTAGAGCCAATCGATTTGGTCAGGCATAAACTACCAACAATGCAAACCCATCACTATATCTTAGTGATACAAGGTTTTCCTTCATGTTAGTACAATGATAATGAGTTATTAAGTACTAATCGAATGAGGCCCATGGAACATAATGGCCTTGCAAAGGAATTATATATAATTGTGAGATCGTTATGCATCAAAGCTATGTTCCTAAAACGGTTCCTGGTCATCGAATTGCCAAGACGGGGCAGTGGCAATGCTCAAAGATTGATACATGTTAAGCCTACTTACTTAGTATGCAACTGATCTCACGTGTTGAAGTATATGAGATACTTTAGGATAACATGTAGGTGCTTGTCTGTTGAACAAGTTCACTGAACATTACCCGCTATGAGAACTCCATTTGGTATTGTCACTCAAGTGTCTATGGAAACGTTCTCATGTGTCAGTCGTGTAAGTAGTCCTCTGACTTGTGATACCAGGTCATCTTGTATGGGGAGTGTCATACTTTGATTCCAACATGAACGGGTCCCTAACATAGAGGGATGCTTATGGTAGGGTGGTTTTGGGTATGACATGAACCATACGAAGATGGATGAGTGATCCAGAGAGGATTCACCACTCCAAGTGACATCAGAGACATATCTCATATGTTCTTGGCTTAAGTTAAGTTAATGGAATCTCTCGCTAGAGTATAATGAATTTAGGAGAAATAGTTTCTCTAAATTCACAAAGTTAACCAAAAGTTGCAAGACCTAATATGGATTGAACATGAGTAGACACTGCACCATGCTCATGGTCTTTTCGAGATATTTGGTGAAAGGACCGAATTACACTGATAGACTGAATAAGAAAGGTTATGTCGAGACTAACTTGACTCTCCAGTATTTGGCTGGTCATGATGGCTTGCTAGAGTCCGCTCATGATCTATGAGTATAAATTAATTAGATTAATTTATATTCATTGCCAACATATTGGAAGCCTAATGGGTCACACACAGAAAGGTGATGTAAGAGATTAAAATGGAAAGAGCCTAATTGATTAATTTGAGAATTTAATCAATAGGGAGTTAATTAAATAATTTAACTAAGTGGAAGGACTTAAGTGCAAATACATAAGAGTTATTGCCCATAGTCCAAACCCTGGAGTGATTGTCGCCCCCTATAAAAGAAACAAGATAGCTTGGCCGACCTCCCTACGGCCTCCCTAGCCGCATATGTGATATGCTTAGAGGCTTTGATGTCTTCTTGATTTCTTGACTTCCTCCTTGCCTATTCATGGATTGCTAGAGAGAAAAATGTTTTCTGTCAAGAGAGCAAAGGCATAGAGTGAACAAGAAAGAAGATCAAGATAATCCTTGAGGTTGGCGCACCAAACCCGGAAAAGCAAGAAAAGCGTTTTCTTCTTCTTGATGCTTATGAAGCATTCGGCCATGGAATGTTTAGATGAGGAGAGGTTTCTTGAAACCTAAACTACTAGCATCATTTTCGACAAGACTCCATTCCTACCTTATGAAGGTTTTCTTGATCATCTTGTGTGGATTACCGTTAGAGGCCAGACACTTGTGTGGCTTGAAGTCTCAGATTGACAGCTTGGTGTTCAAGATTGAGTGAGTTGTTTGTAAACTCAAGATTACTATATCTTTGAGTTAAGGTATGATTCTTGATCATATGTATGCTTTATAATTACAAGATCGCATTAAAATTCTGTTAGGTTCGCCTATCTCTTTGTTTATTTTTCCGCTGCGTTCATGTGCTTATTTAATTCGATTATTGTTTGAGCATGAGGTCGAATCCCAACAGTGGTATCAGAACCTAGCTTGGAAGTTTTCTTGTGATTTACATGTTTAATTCTTGGTAATATTTTGAATTGTGTGTTGATCTAGCAAAGTTCTTTCAAGAAAAATGTTTTCTTTTTTTTGTTTCAATTCTGACAGCTTCTGTTTGCAATCTGATCTTTGTATTTTAAATTGTTTAAAACATGTTTAAAATTGATTTTATCAATGTTTAACCTTTCCATATGATTGCATGAAACAAAGAAGTTAAAAGAAACAAGTTTGGACTTTATTTGAATTGGTTTTGGTGCTTTAGTTTCGAAGAAAACAAGTGCAGGATTTTTCTGCACATCTGTTGTAAGTTGCAATTTTGACATGGTTAGAGGTGTCCAAAATTTCTGAAAATTTGGTGAATTTTTCTGTACACATTTCTATCTTGATGCTGTAATGTTTGGTGAATTTTTTGATTTTTTATGATTGCCGAAACTACCTCTCAAATTTGTGTAAACAGTTTGCATGGTTGCTGGAATTTTCTGGGCAGCCTTGAGTTCTTGAATTTGATTCTTGAATTGTAGGTATAATTGTCTGAAAATCAAAGAATGAATTGTGTGTGAATTGTTCACCATTTAGCCCCCAAAAGAGGTGGCTGCTTTGAGGCAAACGTTGCCTCAACAAGAGCTGTAGGGTACGGCGGCATGACTTACTAAAGGTGGGAGGTGGCTACACACAAAAGTTGTGTGTTAGGGCATCGCTTTCTATTTTTGGAAATTCTTATTCTTTGGAATTTTTGACTTGTGGAAATTGTTTCCTAGTCTCTATTAGATTCCTAAGAGTTAGGAATGCACCTAAGCTATCCTTGTGGAAATTGTTTCCTAGTTGGACAAGGACTCCTAAAAATTAGGAGAAGATATGAAACTTTCCTTGTAAAGAAAGTTTCCTAATCAAACTTGAACTTCCTGAGGAGTTAGGATTGTTTAATTAAATGGAGGATTTTAATTCAATGAATCCTAATTGGATTAGGACTCAAGTAAATTGAATTGAAATTAAAATTGCTAGATAATTTGAGCCAAGTATATTTAAATGAGTTTAAATATTACTTTCCTTAAATGACACACAAGATTACTAAGTGATATTAAATACGTATGCATTTAATTTTATACTTTATGATGTGATTATGAAAGCATTAGGATGGTTATGAACTTAGACCTTAGACTTAGCTCATGGATAGTTAAATTTTCTTTTTGGTATTTTTTTAAATAGGGTATGAGAACCCTGCCTTCTCTTTTTATTTTCGGAGTTGTAAATTTTCTTCTCACCTAACTCACCTTGAATGTAACTCGAGGTTTCTATCAAAGATATGTAAATATTATATAGGCTTGTAGATTTAGATTTAGGCTAAGATTAGAATTTATGCAATTCCAAATGTAAGGAGATAAGGCGCCAAGACGAAGGACCAAAGAGATCACCATCAAGACTTATGAAGACTATATATGGTATCCCTAGGAATTTGACCAACTAGTTTCCTAATGGCTCAAGGAAACTAGAGTAGTAAAGTCCATAATCATCCTAGTAGATTGCATGAGATAGATTTATTTTTGAATTTATATATGTGATATATATTTGAATAAATGCTATGCATGTCAATCAACAAAGAAAAACAATGAAACCTATTTAATGAAATAAAGAAATCCCTCATTAAATTATACTGAGTTCATGTTACACATGATAAGTTGCCTTCCACCATCCAAACAAGATAACCAGATTTCTTCCAGTAGGAGGCTTGTTGAGTCACTCAAGGTCAAATTACTGTACGAATATGTTTGAGTTATAGAAGGTGGGTCTTACTCAACTAAGTTTCATGTTATCCGGATGCGTCAAACTTGACCACATGATATTTAGAGGCAATGGTTAGGCGAAATGCATATGATGCATTTAGGCAAAGAGTTGTCACCTAACTGATCAAGGAGTTGCATAGAGATGCAATTGGTAAGCAAAGTTACCTACTCAATTAGTTTCAACATGGCTTGTTGAGTCACTCAAAGTCATGGTAGGATGAAAGGGGTCTTTGCTCACTAAGAAGTTTAAAAGTTAAATTTCTCGAATAGTAGAAGAGGGCTACTATGTTGATAAAACAGTGAGAACAATCATTCAAATTTTAAAACCTGGTTTTAATGATTGCAATTTGCATAATGACTATTATATGCATTGGTTTATATGGGATATAAATTGTCATGGCAAGTTAACTAGTCACTTGATTGCATACTTGATGCAAAGTCGATTTCACTAATCAATGAAATGAATGTCAATGTCCTAAATGATCCATGAGGTATTTAGCAATGAGAAGTTCAAACATCTCGAGGAATTGTTCAAATGAAAGATAATTAGACGATAGCCTATGAGGCATCATGTGCTAATGGATGAATCGACAGGTTTTAGAAACTTGGTTGATTTATGGATCATAATCTAAGTATGGACTTAGTTCTTTCTTCATTGTCTAAGAGCAATTAGCAAGTCGTGTTGTAGGACAACATGAACTGATTGGTGTTGCTAAATGTGCTCACTAGACTAGAAGATCATCGACTTTGTTACTTCCACCAGGGGAAGGTAACCGAAGAAAAGTTCTTCAAACTTTGGATGATGAGATGAAGAAAGAAATTGATATCGATCAAAAGGATAAACCATCACTGTGCCAATGCAAAGCATTGGAGGCTTAAATGCAAGAAGTATATTCGATACTTGAAAGGAAGTGAAACTTGAGAAATTTTACTTTATGGATATTATGAGTTTGTTTTCACTACCTTTAGGTATATGATACCTATAAAATTGGTTCAAAGATATGTTTGACATATAGATGAAACCAATGACAAGGACAAGTGAAAAAGAATAAGACCGATGAGGTGGCAACCTAGTTGATAAATGATCAAGCTTGCCAACCTATTCATGATGAATGCTTTAGAAACATTATCATTGATATTTCGATTATGCTAGCATTAGATGCATGGGCATTCATCCTAGAATGAACCGAAAGTTTTTATGGAATTTGTTCCATATCATGGTCTTATTACACTCATAAAAACTACAGACTTGCATAAAAGATAATCAAAGGTTGTTCAAGTCAAAAGTATAAGATTAAAGTATATAGACACTAGTAGTTTCTTTGATTATGAATCAAAGGAAATCTTATACAAAACTTGACAATTAGATGTGCTTTGGCACCAGGAATTTCATAATGAGATTATGAGACTAATTTAGTTAAAGCGCATTCTTATTAAGATATGATCTAAATGAAGAATGGATTGAAACTAAATTGATTGATTATCTAATATAATTCATATCAGATGAATTGGATGGACATTACTGTATGATGACATAGAAAAGTCCATAATGCTTCAAATAGCCAAGATTGTCGAAACACTAACCTATAAAGGATTTCAAATTGTATTTTGATGGTGACTCAATTAAGAGTTGTAAACCCAAGTGCAGGTTATGTTCAAGTAATAAATTCTCGGGTGTCCGAGGTCGAACCACAGGGAAGAGTATTAGTAAGTATAAGTTTATAAATATATAAGAAAAAGAAAGTAAACAAGATATTAGGGAATCAACAACAAAACAAGATAAACAAGATATTAGAGAACAAAATAAACAAAACAACATAAAAGAAATTAAACAAGATATAAACAAAACAATAAGAAAAGATGTTGAGGTTAGAGAATCCACTCTTGGTGTTATGCTAAGATTAATCTTGTTTTATTACACAATTGAAATTCACACATAAGGGAGATTCCAATCGGAAGGTTTAGCAATTCAGTCCAAATTGTCCAACGTCCATAGCATATGATATTATGTTCATTTGGTGTCCTCAAAACTCATAAAAAGAGTCCAAGCATTCCTTATGCCAAGGTATATGTCTACAACAAATCAAGGTTATGAAACCAAGCATTTACTGTGCCATTTTCCTTGTCAATAATGAATCAAGATCCCTACTTTGTAAGTATGATTTTAAACCAAAAGAAAATATTATCTATACTAGTGTTTATAAATGATGATTCATTTTAGCTCATGTTTAAGAGACTAACCTTAGCATTTACCAAAAGCTTCACCTCATCACCTCAACAATATGATTAGCAACACATACTAGATATGAATAAAATGAAAAGAAATGTAAGAAGCATAAGTAAATAAAGAAAAAGAAAACTAGAGAAAGAAAAGAAGAAGAAAACTTAGAGAATTTTATTACAATGGCTAATATCCTACCAATGTATATTGTTTCCCAATACTCATCCAAGGCCCTCTATTTATACACATTTTGGAGGGCTAAATAACAAGAGACAAGCTTTACAAATTTCAAAGGTAGGTATAATAGGTGGGTGCATTTTTCTAACAATTTTCGTCATATTGTATGACAATTCTGATCAGCCAGCTTGATGGTCGATTTTGTCAATGTTGGAGGCTCGATCTGATAAAATTGTCTTCTAGAAAAATATACCCCTATCAGTTACGGATCCATAGCCATTGGAATCAGCTCATTTGCTGATGTGGATAAGAAGATATGGGCAAAATACGAAAACAGGTCAGCACAGACGTCATTGCATATCAGCCAACTTGATGGTCGATTTCGCTAGGGAAAACGACTCCGTTTCAAGAAGTGTAAAACATGAAAAAGATAGATATGCCTCTTAGTTTTGCATGGCTACAAATTTCAGCCTTATTGCTTCAGTGAAACTCGAGATATAGCTGATATGACAAACGGTGTCGGAACTGGAACTGAACTGGATTTGCCCTTAATTCTAGTAATCTGAAATCACTCAAAGAAACTTGTGAAAAACACCAAATTACATAAAAATATAAAAGATCATAAACACAATTAGACTAAACAATAATAACTCGTATTTGACACAAAACAATAATAAAACATAACTAAAAACTATATAATTATACGAGTTATCACACCCCCACACTTAGATTGTTGCTAGTCCCTAGCAACGACTCAATAAAAATAAAATAAGAAAATCTAATCTAATCCATTTTCGTAGGAAATCACGGTGGCACTTAGCATGTGACACAAGCCTTTAAACCCCTAGGTGTCCCTAGTGGACGAGTTTAGTCTCGTGAGGGTTTACTAGGACGATACCCACAAACATTGAAGACATAAGAAAAACTAAAAATAATAATTATAACTAATCCTTCCAATATAAATTAGAGATAATCATTGGACAAGTCTTAAAAACTAATCAATAGCTTAAAGAAATTCACAAAAAATCTTGCTTGAATGTAAATAAATGAGTTAAGCCAATATTAACATAACATATTTCAATCAAAATAGTGCATATTCAAACTTAATCTCAACTTCTCACATGGGATACTCTCTTGATTTTCACTCTTTAAAGTAGTGGTAAAGTGTTTACACTCAATCAATCTCATGAAAACACTTCTACCATATGCTTGCTTGTCCACCTATTCTCCACTATTTAGATCATACAACTTCATAAATCAAGAGGTCTTTATTCAAGGTTGTAATGGGGCCAAAGGGTTATAATATGGTTAAAGAACAAAAGGATAAAGATATCACAAAGGTTCCAAAGAGTTCATAGATTTTAGAGACATAATAAGATCATACAAATAAAACTTCTCAAAACTCTTATAAAGCACATAATAACATAGGCTAAATATTCATGTTGAGCCTTTGCATCATTCTAACCAACTTTGTAACATCTTTTTCTAGAAGTTCAAGAGAAGATTCTTTTTTTTTTTTTTTAATATGGGAATGTATTTGACAATGATCCCTTTCTTTTTCTCTTGACTTTTTCTTTTCTTTTCTTCCCCCACACTTATCTTTTGTTTCTAACCCAAATTTTCAACTAAAAATATCCCTTGTTTTTTTGCAATATGTCTCAAAATATATAATCCATCTTTAGAACAAGGGTAAGGATATAAGTATATTTAGGCTAGGTGTAAGTTGTGGTTACCAATAAAACAGCATATTTAATGTGGGCTCAAATTGGCTCACTAGTGGGGATGTTCTCTTAGAACATTAATAATGGATGGCTGTTTGGCTCTGGTTATAATCCTAATGCCTCTATCATATTCATGTTGTCACATGTATCAATATAGTCTCAAACGGTTTAAAGCAAGTTCTAGAGAATCATGTAATCATAAGAGCACTCAAGAAAGAAATTAGATTGATTTGTATAATGCATCAATCATTATAGGCTCAAAAACTCACAAGGATGATTATACAAGTCAGATTAAATCTAAACATGCTTCTTTCTCAATCAACATATCATATTAACATTGGCTCATAAAAAGATTGACATCAAGCTCAATTCTCATGAAAATCTTCTCACTAATAAATCTGTTTTAGACTTATGCAATTCATATCTCATCATTGTATTAAAAGGAACTAAAACACACTAAAAATAATAATAATAATAATAATAAAGACTCATAAAAAAAAATAGTAGACAAAAATAAAAGAAATCCTAAATCGTTCCCCCCACACTTGATTCTTACATTGTCCTCAATGTAAGTCTATTAACCCAAATGAAAGAATCATGTGTAAGAGAAAAGAACTAATAACATAAGAATAGGAATAACTAAGACTCAAAACAAAACAAAACAAACTCATGCAACCTAAATAATCCTAAAATACTAAACAAAAATTAACAAGTAAACATAAAAAGATTAAAATCAAACTGACAAGGTATGTCTCAAGTCTCCCTTACTCAGACCTTGTTCAGAATGAATACTTCTAAATTGCTTAAAACACAACAAACTTTTTTTTTTTTTTTTTTTTGAAGATTAGTAAAAATTATATTTACATCTAGTTATTTTCAAAACAAGAATCAGAAAGAAAAACAACCTCTTCTTGAGTAACATGATTTTCCAAAAAGAGTTTGAGTCTTTCTCCATTTACCTTGAATACGTTACCATTTTGAGGATTCTCAATGTCAACTGCTCCATAATGATACACATGCTTAACCACAAATGGGCCAGTCCATCTTGATCTCAACTTACCAGGAAATATGTGAAGTCTAGAATTATAAAGTAGAACTTTTTCCCCAACATCAAATGTTTTTCTTGAAATTAACTTGTCATGAAAGGCTTTAGTTCTTTCTTTATGAATTTTAGAATTCTCATATGCATCTTTGAATAAAGTTGGCCAGTAAAATCCACACTGTAAAATTTTTGCAGCAGTTTTCTTTGATGAAAAATGACCACCACATGCCTCGGAATGACAAAACTTAATTACACTACTTACCTCATTGTCGGGAATGCATCTTCGAAAAATTTGATCAGGACAATATTTGAACAAGTAAGGGTCATCCCAGTAGAACTTCTTTACCTCATTCAGAAACTTCCTTTTATCTTGGGGGCTCCATTGAGAAGGAATTTTTCCCAAAAAGGAATATTTTAGCTCGGATGGCAATGGTTTTAAATCCAGCTTGGGCGGTTCAATAGTTGATGGTACAGTGACATTTGTGAGTGATGGAAGTTCCTCAAACTTTTGTTTCCAACAATGCTTAACCTGAAAAGAATTTAACAAAAAATCAGTGTGTGAAATTTCTGAAGCATTATCAAACTCATATTCAATTAAATAAGCTTCTAAAGGATCATGGAATGTGGTAGTGGTGAGATGTTCATGAACAAGTTCTTCAATGAAATCCACTTCATGTACTTCTGAATCATCACCAGGTTGCTTGCAAGTGTTGAACACATTTAATTCTAAAGTCATATTTCCAAAAGAAATGTTCAAAATACCATTCCTGCAATTTATCAGAGCATTAGAAGTTGCAAGAAATGGACGGCCTAATATAACAGGAATTTGAACATTTGGATTTGAAACAGGATGTGTGTCCAAAATAATAAAATCAACAAGGAAGTAAAAATTATCAATTTGAACCAAAACATCTTCAACTATCCCTCGAGGAATTTTTACAGAACGATCAGCTAGTTGAAGTGTAACAGGTGTTTCCTTGAGTTCACCTAAACCTAACTGTTGATAAACAGAAAAAGGCAAAAGATTAACACTAGCACCAAGATCAAGCAATGCACGTTCTATTCTAGTGTTTCCAATGATGCATGAGATTGTTGGACATCCAGGATCTTTGAATTTTGGTGGAGTAAGGTGCTGAATGATTGAGCTCACACTTTCCGTCAGAAATGCTTTCTTTTGTACATTATGTTTCCTTTTAACTGTGCACATGTCCTTCAAAAATTTAGCATAAGATGGAACTTGTTTGATTGCATCCAATAAAGGAATGTTAATCTTAACTTGTTTGAAAAGTTCATATATTTCTGCATTTTGATTCAAATTCTTTATTGTTTGCAACCTTTGAGGAAAAGGAGCAGGATGCATACCTTTTTCTTTGTCCAAATTTTCAAGAAGTTCAGACTTACCATCATCCTTACCATTACTTTTCGGAGGGGAAGGAGGATCTTGGTCTTTTGATGGAATGTTTTTGTCAATTGCCTTTCCACTTCGAAGAGTTGTGATAGAACTGGCATTTTCCTGTTGAGTTTCATTGGAGCAAGAAACAAGACATTGAGTAGAAGGGTTAGGCTGAGGTTGAGCAGGAAACTTACCTTTTTCTTGAGTGCGTAATGAAGCTGTCAATGTGGACAAGGTGTTTTTGATCTCATTGATGTCCTGTGAAGTTTGGTTATTCACATTTGCTTGTGTTTGCATGAATGCTTGCAATGTCTCTTCCAAGGTTTGTACACGTGAAGGTTGATAGGAAAAAGTGTTGCCCGACTTTTGAGATTGTGGTACCTGAACATGATTATTATTCCGCCAACTGAAGTTGGGATGATTTCTCCATTCAGGGTTATACGTTTCAGAGTAAGGAGAAGGAAAAGGCTTTTTAAATGTGTTTATGGAATTTACTTGATCATGCAACGCTTCTTTAAGAATGGGAATGTTTGGGCATTCAGAAGTGGGGTGTCCCATGATTTCACAAATTCCACAACTTTCTTCATTTTTAACCGTTTTGACTTCTTTTACTTCTCTAAGTTCCATGGCTTCAATCTTTCTAGCCAAATTAGCTACTTTAGCTTTTATTTCATCTTCTTGACTAAAATGATATTTACCTCTGTTAGAAAAAAGATTAGATCTATTGGAACTTTCAGAGGAATTATCTGTGTGCCAGGCTTGAGAGTTATCTGCCAAATGGTCTAGGTAGTCAAAGGCTTCTTCAGGTTCTTTTTCTAGAAACTCACCGTTACACATTGTTTCAACAAATTGTTTAGTTTCGGGAGTTAAACTTTCATAAAAGAAACTAATAAGACGCCATTTTTCAAAACCATGATGTGGACAAGAACTTAACAAATCTTTAAAATGCTCCCAGCACTGAAAAAATGCTTCATTTTGATTTTGATTGAAATTTTGAATCTGTCTTTTCAAAGTAGTAGTTTTATGTGCTGGGAAAAATTTCTTCAGAAACTCAGTTTGTAATTCTTGCCATGTGCCAATTGACCTTGGTTTTAAATTATGAAGCCAAATTTTTGCTTTATCTTTTAAAGAAAAAGGAAATAATTTTAGCTTGACAATTTCATTTGTACATTGTTGGTCATTAAAGGTGACACATACATCTTCGAAGTCTTTTAGAAACGAGTAAGCACTTTTCGATTCTAACCCATGGAAATTTGGAAGCAAAGCTATCATACCTGGTTTAAAACGAAAGTTGTTTGCATTGAAAGGAAAAATAAAACAAGAGGGTGATGAGCTTCGAGTTGGTTGCAAGTAGTCACGCATAGTGCGTACTTGTCTGTTCTCATCTTCAGCATGAACACTTTCATTGTCAGCCATGGTCGGAGTTGTATTAGAAAGATTACCTGAAAAAGTTTCACAATAAAATCTAACTAAACGACGAGATCTAAAATCACGTCGCCAAACAAGCATAAAACAAAGTTAATATACAGATTAGGCGGTATAAACAGCCAATACAAATAAAACAAAGTTAATATACAATATAAATATAAATATATAGAAAATTAGGCGGTATAACCAGCCAGTAAAAATAAATATACTTATAAACTTATATACTTAGTATTGCCTCCCCGGCAACGGCGCCAAAAACTTGATGGTGACTCAATTAAGAGTTGTAAACCCAAGTGCAGGTTATGTTCAAGTAATAAATTCTCGGGTGTCCGAGGTCGAACCACAGGGAAGCGTATTAGTAAGTATAAGTTTATAAATATATAAGAAAAAGAAAGTAAACAAGATATTAGGGAATCAACAACAAAACAAGATAAACAAGATATTAGAGAACAAAATAAACAAAACAACATAAAAGAAATTAAACAAGATATAAACAAAACAATAAGAAAAGATGTTGAGGTTAGAGAATCCACTCTTGGTGTTATGCTAAGATTAATCTTGTTTTATTACACAATTGAAATTCACACATAAGGGAGATTCCAATCGGAAGGTTTAGCAATTCAGTCCAAATTGTCCAACGTCCATAGCATATGATATTATGTTCATTTGGTGTCCTCAAAACTCATAAAAAGAGTCCAAGCATTCCTTATGCCAAGGTATATGTCTACAACAAATCAAGGTTATGAAACCAAGCATTTACTGTGCCATTTTCCTTGTCAATAATGAATCAAGATCCCTACTTTGTAAGTATGATTTTAAACCAAAAGAAAATATTATCTATACTAGTGTTTATAAATGATGATTCATTTTAGCTCATGTTTAAGAGACTAACCTTAGCATTTACCAAAAGCTTCACCTCATCACCTCAACAATATGATTAGCAACACATACTAGATATGAATAAAATGAAAAGAAATGTAAGAAGCATAAGTAAATAAAGAAAAAGAAAACTAGAGAAAGAAAAGAAGAAGAAAACTTAGAGAATTTTATTACAATGGCTAATATCCTACCAATGTATATTGTTTCCCAATACTCATCCAAGGCCCTCTATTTATACACATTTTGGAGGGCTAAATAACAAGAGACAAGCTTTACAAATTTCAAAGGTAGGTATAATAGGTGGGTGCATTTTTCTAACAATTTTCGTCATATTGTATGACAATTCTGATCAGCCAGATTGATGGTCGATTTTGTCAATGTTGGAGGCTCGATCAGATAAAATTGTCTTCTAGAAAAATATACCCCTATCAGTTACGGATCCATAGCCGTTGGAATCAGCTCATTTGCTGATGTGGATACGAAGATATGGGCAAAATACGAAAACAGTTCAGCACAGACGTCATTGCACATCAGCCAACTTGATGGTCGATTTCGCTAGGAAAAACGACTCCGTTTCAAGAAGTGTAAAACATGAAAAAGATAGATATGCCTCTTAGTTTTGCACGGCTACAAATTTCAGCCTTATTGCTTCAGTTAAACTCGAGATATAGCTGATATGGCAAACGGTGTCGGAACTGGAACTGAACTGGATTTGCCCTTAATTCTAGTAATCTGAAATCACTCAAAGAAACTTGTGAAAAACACCAAATTACATAAAAATATAAAAGATCATAAACACAATTAGACTAAACAATAATAACTCGTATTTGACACAAAACAATAATAAAACATAACTAAAAACTATATAATTATAGGAGTTATCATATTTGTAAAACAAACATTTATATGGGATATGAGATGTTTGGTTTTATATTTACAAATGTGCATTCTAAAGAGTTTTGAATTCACATCCCATAGGAAAAGTAAATGAGTTTAATTCGAATGTTTCTACACAGGTAGGAAACTGTGGGAGTATTATGACATTTAAAAGTTAAAGGTCATAAGTAGAAATCCAAAGTTTATACATAGGATGCATAAAGGCACAAAGATTTAGTAGGATGCATTATGATGCATTACTCATACGAGATAAGTCTACTAAACATAATGATTAAGTAGGATGCATAGTGATGCATAACTCATAAGAGATGAGTCTACTTAATAGAACATTGTTAGACAATGGATTGAGATATCCAGTTTTGATAGTGACATTCAAGAGTTGAATTTATCAAAAGGAAGAGATATCTTTTGTGCACACCTAAGGTTTAGTGGGAGTAATACAGATTACTAATCAAACAATGTATATCAGATACATTGAAGATTGAAAGGTAAATCGACTAGTAATGCTAAGATCTAACAGATTTAGCAACAGATGATTGGATTAAATGTTAAAAGAGATTAACATAGAGAGAATCCAACAAGTGACTTAATGCTATGATGTAAACAAATTCAGTCATTTGGAAACGTTCCAAATTATAAAGGACCGAATTATTTATATTCCAAGTCAGAATACAAACCTTTTGTTTAAGGCTACAGAAGGTGTATTTGGATCCATAGCTCACTAGGCTAATTAAAAGATTCCTAGTTATTAAAGTAACAACATGAGCCATAAGAAATAGGGTTTCATTGTGATCCGAATAAGTATTGTGACTATGATAATAGAGATTATCAAAAGTATATGACCGAAGCATATTCTCACAATAAAGTACTGAAGCTATGTTCTAGTAGAGACACAATTGCTAAACGAAAGAGTTCGGCATTGGATGCGTTACCGATTGGCTCAGTGCAAGTGGGAGATTGTTGGTATATGCCATAGAGCCAATAGGTTTGGTCAGGCATAAAATACCAATAATGCAAACCATCACTATATCTTAGTGATACAAGGTTTTTCTTCATGTTATTACAATGATAAGGAGTTATTAAGTACTAATCGGATGAAGCCCATGGAACATAATAGCCTTACAAACGAATTATATATAATTGTGAGATCTTTACGCATCAAAGCCTTGTTCCTAAAACGGTTTCTGGTCATCGTATTGCCAAGACGAGGCATTGGCAATGCTCAAAGACTGGTGCATGTTAAGCCTACTTACTTAGTAAGCAACTAATCTCACGTGTTGAAGTATATGAGATACTTTAGGATAACATGCAGGTGCTTGTCTGTTGAACAAGTTCACTAAACATGACTCGCTGTGAGAACTCCATTAGGTATTGTCACTCAAGTGTCTATGGAAACGTTCACACGTATCAGTCGTGTAAGTAGTCCTCTGACTTGTGATACCAGGTCATCTTGTATGGAGAGTGTCATACTTTGATTCCATCTCGAACGGGTCCCTAACAAAGAGTGATGCTTATGGTAGGGTGGTTTTGGGTATGACATGAACCATATGAAGATGGATGAGTGATTCAGAGAGGATTCACCACTCCAAGTGACATCAGAGACATATCTCATCTGTTCTTGGCTTAAGTTAACTTGATGGAATATCTGGCCAGAGTATGATGAATTTAGGAGAAATAGTTTCTCTAAATTCACAAAGTTAACCAAAAGTTGTAAGAACTAATATGGATTGAACATGAGTAGACACTGCACCATGTTCATGGTCTTTTCGGGATATTAGGTGAAGTAATCGAATTACACTGATAGACTTAACACGAAGGGTTATGTCGAGACTAACATGACTCTCAGTATTTGGGTGGTCATGATGGCTTGCTAGAGTCTGCTCATGATCTATGAGTATAAATTAATTAGATTAATTTATATTCATTGGCAACATATTGGAAGCCTAATGGGTCACACACAGAAAGGTGAATTAAGAGATTAAAATAGAAAGAGCCTAATTGATTAATTTGAGAATTTAATCAATAGGGAAATAATTAAATAGTTTAATTAAATGGAAGGACTTAAGTGGAAATACATAAGAGTTATTGCCCATAGTCCAAACCTTGGAGTGATTGTAGCCCCCTATAGAAGAAACATGATAGCTTGGTCGACCTCCCTATGGCCTCCCTAGCCGTATATGTGATATGCTTAGAGGCTTTGGTGTCTTCTTGATTTCTTGACTTCCGCCGTGCCTCTTCATGGATTTCTAGAGAGAAAACGTTTTCTTTCAAGAGAGCAAAGGCATAGAGTGACGAAGAGAAAAGATCAAGATAATCCTTGAGGTTGGCGCACCAAACTCGGAGAAGCAAGAAAAGCGTTTTCTTCTTCTTTATGCTTATGAAGCATTCGGCCATGGTATGTTTGGTTGGGGAGATGTTTCTTGAAACCTAAATGATAACTCGTATAATTATATAGTTTTTAGTTATGTTTTATTATTGTTTTGTGTCAAATACGAGTTATTATTGCTTAGTCTAATTGTGTTTATGATTTTTTTTTATATTTTTATGTAATTTGGTGTTTTTCACGAGTTTCTTTGAGTGATTTCAGATTACTAGGTTAAATCAAGAATTAAGGGCAAATCCAATTCAGTTCCAGTTCCGACACCTTTTTCCATATCAGCTATATCTGGAGTTTCACTGAAGCATTAAGGCTGAAACTTTTACAGTGCATATTTAAGAGGCATATCTATCTTTTTCATGTTTTACACTTCTTGAAACGGAGTCGTTTTCCCTAGCGAAATCAACCATCAAGTTGGCTGATGTGCAATGACGTCTGTGCTGACCCGTTTTGGTATTTTGACCATATCTTCTGATCCACATGAGCAAATGATCTGATTCCAACGGCTATGGATGAGTAACTGATAGGGGAATATTTTTCTAGAAAACCATTTGATCATATCAAGCTTCCAACATTGACAAAATCAACCATCAAGCTGGCTGATCAGAATTGTCATACAATATGACGAAAATTGTTAGAAAAATGCACCCACCTATTATACTTACCTTTGAAATTTATAAAGCTTGTCTCTTGTCATTTAGCTCTCCAAAATGTGTATAAATAGAGGGCCTTGGATGAGGATCATTATACATTGGTAGGATATTAGCCATTGTAATAAAATTCTCTAAGTTTTCTTCTTCTTTCCTTTCTCTAGTTTTCTTTTTCTTTATTTACTTATGCTTCTTACATTTCTTTTCATTTTATTCATATCTAGTATGTGTTGCTAATCATATTGTTGAGGTGATGAGGTGAAGCTCTTGGTAAATGCTAAGGTTAGTCTCTTAAACATGAGCTAAAATGAATCATCATTTATAAACACTAGTATAGATAATATTTTCTTTTGGTTTAAAATCATACTTGCAAAGTAGGGATCTTGATTCATTATTGACAATGAAAATGGCACAGTAAATGCTTGGTTTCATAACCTTGATTTGTTGTAGACATATCCTTGGCTTAAGGAATGCTTGGACTCTTTTTATGAGTTTTGAGGACACCAAATGAACATAATATCATATGCTATGGACGTTGGAGAATTTGGACTAAATTGCTAAACCTTCCGATTGGAATCTCCCTTATGTGTGAATTTCAATTGTGTAATAAAACAAGATTAATCTTAGCATAACACCAAGAGTGGATTCTCTAACCTCAACATCTTTTCTTATTGTTTTTTTTTTATATCTTGTTTAATTTCTTTTATGTTATTTTGTTTATTTTGTTCTCTAATATCTTGTTTACTTTGTTTTGTTGTTGATTCCCTAATATCTTGTTTACTTTCTTTTTCTTATATATTTATAAACTTATACTTACTAATACGCTTCCCTGTGGTTCGACCTCGGACACCCGAGAATTTATTACTTGAACATAACCTGCACTTGGGTTTACAACTCTTAATTGAGTATCCATCAAGTTTTTGGCGCCGTTGCCGGGGAAGCAATACTAAGTATATAAGTTTATAAGTATATTTATTTTTATTGGCTCGTTATACCGCCTAATTTGTATATTAACTTTGTTTTATTTTTATTGGCTGGTTATACCGCCTAATTTGTATATTAACCTTGTTTTATTTTTATTGGCTGGTTATACCGCCTAATCTGTATATTAACTTTGTTTTATGCTTGTTTGGCGATGTGATTTTAGATCTCGTCGTTTAGTTAGATTTTGTTGTGAAAGTTTTTCAGGTAATCTTTCTAATACAACTCCTACCATGGCTGAAAATGAAAGTGTTCATGCTGAAGATGAGAACAGACAAGTACGCACCATGCGTGACTACTTGCAACCAACTCGAAGCTCATCACCCTCTTCTTTTATTTTTCCTCTCAATGCGAACAACTTTCGTTTTAAACCAGGCATGATAGCTTTGCTTCCAAATATCCATGGGTTAGAATCGGAAAGTGCTTACTCGTTTCTAAAAGACTTCGAAGATGTATGTGTCACTTTTAATGACCAACAATGTACAAATGAAATTGTCAAGCTAAAATTATTTCCTTTTTCTTTAAAAGATAAAGCAAAAATTTGGCTTCATAATTTAAAACCAAGGTCAATTGGCACATGGCAAGAATTACAAACTGAGTTTCTAAAGAAATTTTTCCCAGCACATAAAACTACTGCTTTGAAAAGACAGATTCAAAATTTCAATCAAAATCAAAATGAAGCATTTTTTCAGTGCTGGGAGCGTTTTAAAGATTTATTAAGTTCTTGTCCACATCATGGTTTTGAAAAATGGCGTCTTATTAGTTTCTTTTATGAAAGTTTAACTCCCGAAACTAAACAATTTGTTGAAACAATGTGTAACAGTGAGTTTCTAGAAAAAGAACCTGAAGAAGCCTTTGACTACCTAGACCATTTGGCAGATAAATCTCAAGCCTGGCACACAGATAATTCCTCTGAAAGTTCCAATAGATCTAATCTTGTTTCTAACAGAGGTAAATATCATTTTAGTCAAGAAGATGAGATAAAAGCTAAAGTAGCTAATTTGGCTAGAAAGATTGAAGCCATGGAACTTAGAGAAGTAAAAGAAGTCAAAACGGTTAAAAATGAAGAAAGTTGTGGAATTTGTGAAATCATGGGATACCCCACTTCTGAATGTCCAAACATTCCCATTCTTAAAGAAGCGTTGCATGATCAAGTAAATTCCATAAACACATTTAAAAAGCCTTTTCCTTCTCCTTACTCTGAAACGTATAACCCTGAATGGAGAAATCATCCCAACTTCAGTTGGCAGAATAATAATCATGTTCAGGTACCACAATCTCAAAAGCCGGGCAACACTTTTTCCTATCAACCTTCACGTGTACAAACCTTGGAAGAGACATTGCAAGCATTCATGCAAACACAAGCAAATGTGAATAACCAAACTTCACAGGACATCAATGAGATCAAAAACACCTTGTCCACATTGACAGCTTCATTACGCACTCAAGAAAAAGGTAAGTTTCCTGCTCAACCTCAGCCTAACCCTTCTACTCAATGTCTTATTTCTTGCTCCAATGAAACTCAAAAGGAAACTGCCAGTTCTATCACAACTCTTCGAAGTGGAAAGGCAATTGACAAAAACATTCCATCAAAAGACCAAGATCCTCCTTCCCCTCCGAAAAGTAATGGTAAGGATGATGGTAAGTCTGAACTTCTTGAAAATTTGGACAAAGAAAAAGGTATGCATCCTGCTCCTTTTCCTCAAAGGTTGCAAACAATAAAGAATTTGAATCAAAATGCAGAAATTTATGAACTTTTCAAACAAGTTAAGATTAACATTCCTTTATTGGATGCAATCAAACAAGTTCCATTTATGCTAAATTTTTGAAGGACATGTGCACAGTTAAAAGGAAACATAATGTACAAAAGAAAGCATTTCTGACGGAAAGTGTGAGCTCAATCATTCAGCACCTTACTACACCAAAATTCAAAGATCCTGGATGTCCAACAATCTCATGCATCATTGGAAACACTAGAATAGAACATGCATTGCTTGATCTTGGTGCTAGTGTTAATCTTTTGCCTTTTTCTGTTTATCAACAGTTAGTTAGGTGAACTCAAGGAAACACCTGTTACACTTCAACTAGCTGATCGTTCTGTAAAAATTCCTCGAGGGATAGTTGAAGATGTTTTGGTTCAAATTGATAATTTTTACTTCCCTGTTGATTTTATTGTTTTGGACACACATACTGTTTCAAATCCAAATGTTCAAATTCCTGTTATATTAGGCCGTCCATTTCTTGCAACTTCTAATGCTCTGATAAATTGCAGGAATGGTATTTTGAACATTTCTTTTGGAAATATGACTTTAGAATTAAATGTGTTCAACACTTGCAAGCAACCTGGTGATGATTCAGAAGTACATGAAGTGGATTTCATTGAAGAACTTGTTCATGAACATCTCACCACTACCACATTCCATGATCCTTTAGAAGCTTATTTAATTGAATGTGAGTTTGATAATGCTTCAGAAATTTCACACACTGATTCTTTGTTAAATTCTTTTCAGGATAAGCATTGTTGGAAACAAAAGTTTGAGGAACTTCCATCACTCACAAATGTCACTGTACCATCAACTATTGAACCACCCAAGCTGGATTTAAAACCATTGCCATTCGAGCTAAAATATTCCTTTTTGGGTGAGAATGAAACTTTTCCAGTCATAAATGAACTTGAGGAACTCAGAAATGATGCATATGAGAATTCTAAAATTAATAAAGAAAGAACTAAAGCCTTTCATGACAAGTTAATTTCAAGAAAAACATTTGATGTTGGGCAAAAAGTTCTACTTTATAATTCTAGACTTCACATATTTCCTGGTAAGCTGAGATCAAGATGGACTGGCCCATTTGTGGTTAAGCATGTGTATCATTATGGAGCAGTTGACATTGAGAATCCTCAAAATGGTAACGTATTCAAGGTAAATGGACAAAGACTCAAACTCTTTTTGGAAAATCATGTTACTCAAGAAGAGGTTGTTTTTCTTTCTGATCCTTGTTTTGAAAATAACTAGATGTAAATATAATTTGTATTTTTTTTTACCCCGGTTAAATGGCAGATAACGGTACTCCGTGATTATTTAAGTCGGTTCCATCAGCTACCCACAAAACTGATATTGTATATAAATTTCTCTTTCAACTTCTCTTTCATAATTTTTTCTTTTTTTTTTTCAGGATGGATGATATTCTCACAAGATTGCAGAAACGATTTCCTCCTTTTCCTCGAAATATTTTACTGAAGCTTTACCAAGTACGATTTGAAAGATTAAGAATTCTTATGCACAAAGGGATTCCTGAAGACATACGTTGGATAATTGAAGCCAAGGTACGTGAAGATGAATATCTTCCTGTTTTGCATTTACCAGGTACAGGTAGAAGCACTTTTGCAAAGAAGCGACGAGCAAAGCGCATGAGTTCAAATTGCCACAAATGTGCACCATGGACGTGTAACGGTAAATGTCGTTCTATTGGGATTCCGTCCTCTAATCGAGATGATAAAATTGAATTCATTAAGGATGGACTGAGTATGGAGAATTTGGGTAATATCCAACTTTCTCTTGAGACGCATCCTAGTGGAGACGTACAAAGAGAAATTCTTGATTTATGGCCGCAATTCCAAAGGGAATGGCAATATCTTGGGAATCTGATGTTAAAAGACCCTGTTTGCCAGCTTCTAAGAAAACTGGATGGGAAGCATATCCTCGACTCATAGAAGGCGTTTAAGCCGTTTCTGGACGTAAAACCAGAGGAAGATGTGAGCCACAATCACAACTACAATAAATGACTTCTCAGCTTTTGGTTTGTTTTGCAATAACTTCATTTCGGTTTAATTTACGTGTTGTTCGATTTGTGTAATTATTCTCGTTTTTTTTTTTGCATTGGTCTTTTACGGTTGATTTTTCTTCTTTTTTTGATTTTCTTCCTGAAATCACGCAAAAATCTTTTGTTAGGTTAACATTTTCTTCTGACGGGTCAAATACACTTTCGACGACATTATTACTCTTGTCTGATTCACTACTCAGTCCTCTATATATTACACCATGTACTCATTCTCTTTCAGGCACTCGAAAAAAAATGGAAAGTACTTCGTCCCAGCACATTGAAAAAATTTGTGTCTTTGGAGGTGCTTATCCAGGGAAAAATAAAATATTCGATGATGAAGCCATAAGAGTTGGAGTAATACTTGCTCAACAAAAGATCCAGTTGATTTATGGAGGCGGTAGTACGGGTTTAATGGGAGCAGTCGCTACAGCAGCACACGCCGGAGGAAGTCCAGTTCTAAGAATCGTGCCAAAACTATTCACAGATTTTTGTGGACCTACCTTGGGTAAGGAAATACAAGTCTGGAGTATCCCTGGACGGATGACAATCATGTACCATTCTGCCGATGCATTCATTGCTTTACCAGGAGGTCTGGGTACATTGGAAGAAATAGCTTGCGTGGCTTCTTGGTCATCTTTGGTCACAAATAAGAAACCCATTGGTTTGCTTAATATTAATGGTTATTTTAGTAATTTGCTTTCATATTTAGATAATGCTGTGGAAAATGGATTCATGTTTTCAGAGGCAAGGAGAACCATAATTTCTGCTACAACCATTGAAGATTTACTCAAAAAGCTTCAAGCTTACGAGTATTTACCTGCTACGATTGTTTCGCAAACGCTCGGAAAAAGAAAAAGAGATATGGACGAGCAAGGAGTGGATTGCACTTTGTCTTTGTGACATTATCTAACATTTTGTTTGTTGTGTCTCAGTTATAATAAGTGGTTAGCAACCTCTGCAGGTAATATCTCCTAAATTCTACCTTTAAAATTTGACATTGGGGACAATGTCATATTTTAGTAGGGGGTAAGGGACATATTTTGCTAATTTGTAAAAAAAAAAAAAAAAAAAAAAAAATATTGTTGTGTTTTAAGCCATTTAGAAGTATTCATTCTGAACAAGGTCTGAGTAAGGGAGACTTGAGACATACCTTGTCAGTTTGATTTAATCTTTTCAAAAAAAAAAAAAACACTATCTGGTCCGTTTATTATCTGCATGTGTTTTTCTACTTTCGTGTATGTATTTTTTTTTTTTTTTGAGTATTAGTATAATCTTGGCAAGCATGTGGATAAAGCAATAGAGTTACAAAGGCTTTGATTAAGTTATCTAGGTTATTTTCAATTTGGTTTTCTGAAAATTGAATATTTTTGATGATCAAATGTCTTTGAGATTGTTTTTGGCAGATCGGTTCGATTTTTGTTGGAATGTGAATTCATGGTGAGCCTTTGGAAAGCCACAGAAAACTGGGAAGACATAGTAAGTTTACTTTTTCTCTTCATTCCACATGCAGATTTAGGTCATCACATAGATGCTTGCATCTATACATGATATGATCTTAGAACAAAGTCACTATCCAGAAAGCCCCTTATCTTTGCCCCCCTTACATTAGGAGCCCATAGGTTGTAAACCTTCGGGTTGGATCCCTAGATATGAACTCCAGAAATTATGCCAAAGTGAACGGATACGATTCTGACCCCCATTCCCTCTTTATACTTTTATGATAATATTTGTGATCATTGGGTTTGGGATTGTGTGTTTCCTTCTTGTTTATTTTGTTATCTTTTGAAATCTGAAAAAAAAATGGGAATAATGCAAAAGAGGGTAGTTAGAATGAGTGACTGTTTTTAGAGTCGTGAACTTCAAACTTATTGATGCCAAAACAATGTTGTGATGAGTTGAGAAAAAGATGCTAAAAAAAAGAGCTGATGAAAATCTGTCTTGTTTGATCAATTGAATGAAAACAAAGAAAAAGAAAGTATGGAATCCAATGTGATTTCAAAAAAAAAAAAAAAGAATGATGATTATGAATAGATGTGATTGTGCATAAAAGATGTCCCAATGAGGGCACAAATCAAAAGAAAATCACTTGTGCTTAAAAAAAAAATCAGAATTCAAGATTCGAGGTTCTTCATTATAGAGAGGTTTTTACTTTTCTATTTTCTTTGGATTGAGTCTTTTCTTGCTTTTTGTTTTCTTTTCAAAATATTTATGTTGAACATAGGACTAAGGATGAGTGAGAATGGAAATATTTTGAGAGGATTGATCACATTATTATTATATTTCTTGAGCCTAACTTGTGATAAACCTCAGATTATGTTTGAACATCCCACCCCTCACTTGTCCATAAGCCTCAGATTCATCTCTGTACCGATCAGATTTGTCGAGTTCACTTGTGAACTGCGGTGACAAGATCTTAGCATGTGTACTTATGAAGCTATAGTTTTCCTAGTCCTCCATGGCTAGCTAAAGTCTCGCCAAGAAGGAAGTTCCTCAATCGTACGGTAATGCCTTCAATTTTAATCTCATTGACCCTTTACTCGAACTTAATATGCCAATGATACTTAATTAGATGCCTTGCCAATTCTTACGCTTGATCTTGCTTGTTTGCTTGAGATCCCTTTAACTTGTTTTCCTGTTTATATTTTTTTTAGGATTGAGTCGTTGCTAGGGACTAGCAACAATCTAAGTGTGGGGGTGTGATAACTCATATAATTATATAGTTTTTAGTTATGTTTTATTATTGTTTTGTGTCAAATACGAGTTATTATTGCTTAGTCTAATTGTGTTTATGATTTTTTTATATTTTTATGTAATTTGGTGTTTTTCACGAGTTTCTTTGAGTGATTTTAGATTACTAGGTTAAATCAAGAATTAAGGGCAAATCCAATTCAGTTCCACTTCCGACACCTTTTCCCATATCAGCTATATCTGGAGTTTCACGGAAGCATTAAGGCTGAAATTTTTACAGTGCATATTTAAGAGGCATATCTATCTTTTTCATGTTTTACACTTCTTGAAACGGAGTCGTTTTCCCTAGCGAAATCAACCATCAAGTTGGCTGATGTGCAATGACGTCTGTGCTGACCCGTTTTGGTATTTTGACCATATCTTCTGATCCACATGAGCAAATGATCTGATTCCAACGGCTATGGATCAGTAACTGATAGGGGAATATTTTTCTAGAAAACCATTTGATCAGATCAAGCCTCCAACATTGACAAAATCAACCATCAAGCTGGCTGATCAGAATTGTCATACAATATGACGAAAATTGTTAGAAAAATGCACCCACCTATTATACCTACCTTTGAAATTTATAAAGCTTGTCTCTTGTCATTTAGCTCTCCAAAATGTGTATAAATAGAGGGCCTTGGATGAGGATCATTATACATTGGTAGGATATTAGCCATTGTAATAAAATTCTCTAAGTTTTCTTCTTCTTTCCTTTCTCTAGTTTTCTTTTTCTTTATTTACTTATGCTTCTTACATTTATTTTCATTTTATTCATATCTAGTATGTGTTGCTAATCATATTGTTGAGGTGATGAGGTGAAGCTCTTGGTAAATGCTAAGGTTAGTCTCTTAAACATGAGCTAAAATGAATCATCATTTATAAACACTAGTATAGATAATATTTTCTTTTGGTTTAAAATCATACTTGCAAAGTAGAGATCTTGATTCATTATTGACAATGAAAATGGCACAGTAAATGCTTGGTTTCATAACCTTGATTTGTTGTAGACATATACCTTGGCATAAGGAATGCTTGGACTCTTTTTATGAGTTTTGAGGACACCAAATGAACATAATATCATATGCTATGGACGTTGGACAATTTGGACTAAATTGCTAAACCTTCCGATTGGAATCTCCCTTATGTGTGAATTTCAATTGTGTAATAAAACAAGATTAATCTTAGCATAACACCAAGAGTGGATTCTCTAACCTCAACATCTTTTCTTATTGTTTTTTTTATATCTTGTTTAATTTCTTTTATGTTATTTTGTTTATTTTGTTCTCTAATATCTTGTTTACTTTGTTTTGTTGTTGATTCCCTAATATCTTTTTTACTTTCTTTTTCTTATATATTTATAAACTTATACTCACTACTACGCTTCCCTGTGGTTCGACCTCGGACACCCGAGAATTTATTACTTGAACATAACCTGCAGTTGGGTTTACAACTCTTAATTGAGTATCCATCACTAAACTACTTGCATCATTTTCGGCAAGACTCCATTCCTTACCTTATGAAGGTTTTCTTGATCATCTTTTGTGGATTACCGTTAGAGGCCAGACACTTGTGTGGCTTGAAGTCTCGGATTGACAGCTTGGTGCTCAATATTGAGTGGGCTGTTTGTAAACTCAAGATTACTATATGTTTGAGTTAAGGTATGATTCTTGATCATATGTATGCTTTATAATTACAAGATCGCATGAAAATTTTACAAGCATGATCCTGTTAGATTCGGCTATCTCTTTGTTTATTTTTTCATTGCGTTCATGTTCTTCTTTAATTCGATTATTGTTTGAGCATGAGAGCGAATCCCAACAGTGGTATCATAGCCTAGCTTGGAAGTTTTCTTGTGATTTGCATGTTTAATTCTTGGTAATATTCAATTGGATTGAATTGTGTGTTCAGCTAGCGAAGTTCTTTCAAGAAAAACGTTTTCTTGTTTTGTTTCAATTCTGACAGCTTCTGTTTGCAATCTGATCTTGGTGTTTTAAATTGTTTAAAACATGTTTAAAATTGATTTGATCAATGTTTAACCTTTCCATATGATTGTATGACACAAAGAAGGTAAAAGAAACAAGTTTGGATTTTATTTGAATTGGTTTTGGTGCTTGAAATTCAAAGAAAACAAGTGCAGGATTTTTCTTCACACCTGCTGTAAGTTGCAATTTTGCCATGGCTAGAGGTGTCAAAAAATACTGAAAATTTGAGGAGAAGTCTGAAACATGTCTATGTTGATGATGTAATTTTTGGTAAATTTTTTTGATTTTTTCTGATTGCCAAAACGGCCTCTCAAAATTTTGTAAACAGTTTGCATGGTTGCTGGAATTTTCTGGGCAGCCTTGAGTTCTTGAATTTGATTCTTGAATTGTTGGTATAATTGGCTGAAAATCAAAGAATGAATTGTGGTGTGAATTGTTCACCACTTAGCCACCAAAAGAGGCAGCTGCTTTGAGGCAAATGTTGCCCCAACAAGAGCTGCAGGTTACGGCGGCGTAACTTACTAAAGGTGGGAGGCGGCTACACACAAAAGTTATGTGTTAAGCATCGCTTTCTATTTTTGGAAATTCTTATTTTGGACGTGTGGAAATTGTTTCCTACTCAAGATTGGATTCCTAAGAGTTAGGAATGCACCTACGCTATCATTGTGGAAATTGTTTCCTAGTTGGACAAGGACTCTTAAAACTTAGGAGAAAGATATGAAACTTTCCTTATAGAGAAAGTTTCCTAATCAAACTTGAACTTTCTGAGGTGTTAGGCAATGTAATTAAATTGTTTAATTAGATGGAAGATTTTAATTCAATGAATCCTAATTGGATTAGGAGTCAAGTAAATTGAATTAAAATTAAAACTGCTAGATAATTTGAGCCAAGTATATTTAAATGAGTTTAAATATTACTTTCCTTAAATGACACACAAGATTACTAAGTGATATTAAATATGTATGCATTTAAATTTATACTTTATGATGTGATTAAGAAAGCATGAGGATGGTTATGGACTTAGACCTTAGACTTAGCTCATGGATAGTTAAATTTTATTTTTGGTATTTTTATAAATATGGTCTGCGAACCCTGCCTTTTTTTTCGGAGTTGTAAATTCTTTTCTCACCTAGCTCCCCTCGAATGTAACTCGAGGTTTCTATCAAAGATATGTAAATGTTATATAGGCTTGTAGATTTAGATTTAGGCTAAGATTAGAATTTATGCAATTCCAAATGTAAGGAGATACGGCGCCAAGAAGAAGGACCAAGGAGATCACCATCAAGACTTATGAAGCCTATGTAAGGTACCCTAGGAATTTGACCAACTAGTTTCCTAATGGCTCAAGGAAACTAGAGTAGTAAAGTCCATAATCATCCTAGTAGATTGCATGAGATAGATTTATTTTTGAATTTATATATGTGATATATATTTGAGTAAATGCTATGCAAGTTAGTCAACAAAGAAAAGCAATGAAACCTATTTAAAGAAATAAAGAAATCGCTCATTAAATTATATTGAGTCAATGTTACACATGATAAGTTACCTTCCACCATCTTAACAAGATAACAAGAGTTCTTCCAGTATGAGGCTTGTTGAGTCACTCCAGGTCAAACTACTGTACGGATATGTTTGAGTTATAGAAGGTAGGTCTTACTCAACTAAGTTTCAAGTTATCTGGATGCGTCAAACTTGATCACATGATATTTAGAGGCAATGGCTAGGCGAAATGCATATGATGCATTTAGGCAAAGAGTTGTCACCTAACTGATCAAGGAGTTGCATAGAGATGCAATAGGTAAGCAAAGTTACCTACTCAATTAGTTTCAACCTAGCTTGTTGAGTCACTCAAGGTCATGGTGGGATGAAAAGTGTCCTTGCTCACTAAGAAGTTTAAAAGTTAAATTTCTCGAATAGTAGAGGAGGACTACTATGTTGATAAAATAGTGAGAACAATCATTCAAATTTTGAAACCTGGTTTTAATGATTGCAATTTGCATAATGACTATTATATGCATTGGTTTATATGGGATATAAATTGTCATGGCAGGTTAACTAGTCACTTGATTGCATACTTGATGCAAAGTCGATTTCACCAATCAATGAAATGAATGTCTATGTCCTAAATGATCCATGAGGTATTTAGCAATGAGAAGTTCAAACATCTTGAGGAATTGTTCCAATGAAAGATGATTTGAGGGTAGCCTATGAGGCATCATGTGCTAATGGATAAATTGACAGGTTTTAGAAACTTGGTTGATTTATGGACTTAGTTCTTTCTTCATTTTCTAAGAGCAATTAGAAAGTCGTGTTGTAGGACAACATGAACCGATTGGTGTTGCTAAATGTGCTCACTAGACTAGAAGATCATCCACTTTGTTACTTCCACCAAGGGAAGGTTACCGAAAAACGTTCTTGAAAGTTAGGATGATGAGATGAAGAAAGAAATTGATATCGATCAAAAAGACATACCATCATTGTGGCAATGCAAGGAATTGGAGGCTTAAATGCAAGAAGTATATTCGATACTTGAAAGGAAGTGAAACTTGAGAAATTTTACTTCATGGTTATTATGAGTTTGTTTTCACTACCTTTAGGAATATGATACCTATAAAATTGATTCAAAGGTATGTATGACATGTAGATGAAACCAATGACAAGGACAAGTGAAAAAGAATAAGTCCGATGAGGTGGCAACCTAGTTGATACTCGATCAAGCTTGCTAACCTATTCATGATGAATGCTTTAGAAACATTATCATTGATATTTTGGTTATGCTAGCATTAGATGCTTGGGCATTCATCCTAGAATGAACCGAAAGGTTTTATGGAATTTGTTCCATATCATAAGTCTTATTACACTCATAAAAACTAGAGACATGTATAAAAGATAATCAAAGGCTGTTCAATTCAAAAGTATAAGATAAAAGTATATAGATACTAGTAGTTTCATTGATTATGAATCAAAGGAAATCTTATACAAAACTTGACAATTAGATGAGCTTTGGCACCAGGAATTTCATAATGAGATTATGAAACTAATTCAGTTAAAGAGCATTCTTATTAAGATATGATCTAAATGAAGAATGGATTGAAACTAAATTGATTGATTATCTAATAGAATTCATATCAGATGAATTGGATGGACATTACTGTATGATGACATAGAAAAGTCCATAATGCTTCAAATAGCCAAGATTGTCGAAAAACTAACCTATAAAGGATTTCGAATTGTATTTGTAAATCAAACATTTATATGGGATATGAGATGTTTGGTTTTATAATTACAAATATGCATTCAAAAGAGTTTTGAATTCACATCCCATAGGAAAAGTAAATGAGTTTACTTTGAATGTTTCTACACAGGTAGGAAACTGTGGGAGAATTATGACATTTAAAAGTTAAAGGTCATAAGTAGAAATCCGAAGTTTATGCATAGGATGTAGAAATGCACAAAGATTTAGTAGGATGCATTATGATGCATTACTCATATGAGATGAGTCTACTAAACATAAGGATTAAGTAGGATGCATAGTGATGCATAACTCATAAGAGATGAGTCTAGTTAATAGAACATTGTTAGACAATGGGTTGAGATATCCAGTTTTGATAGTGACATTAAAGAGTTGAATTTATCAAAAGGATGAGATAACTTTTGTGCAAACCTAAGGGTTAGTGGGAGTAATACAGATTACTAATCAAACAATGTATATCAGATACATTGAAGATTGAAAGGTAACTCGACTAGTAATGCTAAGATCTAACAGATTTAGCAACAGATGATTGGATTAAATGTTAAAAGAGTTTAACATAGAGAGAATCCAACAAGTGACTTAATGCTATGATGTAAACAAATTCAGTCATTTGGAAACGTTCCAAATTTTAGAGGACCGAATTATTTATATTCCAAGTCAGAATACAAACCTTTTGTTTAAGGCTGCAGAAGGTGTATTTGAATCCATAGCTCACTAGGCTAATTAAAAGATTCCTAGTTGTTAAAGTAACAACATGAGCCATAAGAAATAGGGTTTCATTGTGATCCGAATAAGTATTGTGACTATGATAATGGAGATTAACAAAAGTATATGATCGAAGCATATTCTCACAATAAAGTACTGAAGCTATGTCCTAGTAGAGACACAATTGCTAAACGAAAGAGTTCGGCATTGGATGCGTTAGCGATTGGCTTACTGCAAGTGGGAGATTGTTGGTATATGCCCTAGAGCCAATCGGTTTGGTCAGGCATAAACTACAAATAATGCAAACCATCACGATATCTTAGTGATACAAGGTTTTCCTTCATGTTATTACAATGATAAGGAGTTATTAAGTACTAATTGGATGAAGCCCATGGAACATAATGGCCTTGCAAAGGAATTATATATAATTGTGAGATCCTTATGCATCAAAGCCATGTTCGTAAAACGGATTCTGGTCATCGTATTGCCAAGACAGGGCATTGGCAATGCTCAAAGACTGGTGCATGTTAAGTCTACTTACTTAGTAAGCAACTGATCTCACGTGTTGAAGTATATGAGATACTTTAGGATAACATATAGGTGCCTGTCTGTTGAACAAGTTCACTGAACATGACTCGCTGTGAGAACTCCATTTGGTATTGTCACTCAAGTGCCTATGGAAACGTTCACACGTGCCAGTCGTGTAAGTAGTTCTCTGACTTGTGATACTAGGTCATCTTGTATGGGGAGTGTCATACTTTGTTTCCATCTTGAACGGGTCCCTACACTGAGTGATGCTTATGTTAAGGTGGTTTTGGGTATGACATGAACCATACGAAGATGGATGAGTGATCCAGAGAGGATTCACCACTCCAAGTGACATCGGAGACATATCTCATATGTTTTTGGCTTAAGTTAACTTGATGGAATCTCTGGCCAGAGTATGATGAATTTAGGAGAAATAGTTTCTCTAAATTCACAAAGTTAACCAAAAGTTACAAGAATAAATACGGATTGAACATGAGTAGACACTGCGCCATGCTCATGGTCTTTCCGGGATATTAGGTGAAAGGATCGAATTACACTGATAGACTGAACACGAAAGGTTATGTCAAGACCAACATGACTCTCCAGTATTTGGGTGGTCATGATGGCTTGCTAGAGTACGCTCATGATCTATGAGTATAAATTAATTAGATTAATTTATATTCATTGCCAACATATTGGAAGCCTAATGGGTCACACACAGAAAGGTGAATTAAGAGATTAAAATGGAAAGAGCCTAATTGATTAATTTGAGAATTTAATCAATAGGGACTTAATTAAATAGTTTAATTAACTGGAAGGACTTAAGTGCAAATACATAAGAGTTATTGCCCATAGTCCAAACCCTGGAGTGATTGTCGCCCCCTATAAAAGAAACATGATAGCTTGGCCGACCTCGCTATGGCCTTCCTAGCCGCATATATGATATGCTTAGAGGCATTGGTGTCTTCTTGATTTCTTGACTTCCTCCTTACCTCATCATGGATTGCTAGAGAGAAAATATTTTCGTTCAAGAGAGCAAAGGCATAAAGTGAAGAAGAAAAAAGATCAAGATAATCCTTGAGGTTGGCGCACCAAACTCGGAGAAGCAAGAAAAACATTTTCTTCTTCTTGATGCTTATGAAGCATTTGGCCACGGTATGTTTAGATGGGGAGATGTTTCTTAAAACCTAAACTACTTGCATCGTTTACGGCAAGACTCCATTCCTACCTTATGAAGGTTTTCTTGATCATCTTGTGTGGATTACCGTTAGAGGCCAGACACTTGTGTGGCTTGAAGTCTCGGATTGACAGCTTGGTGTTCAACATTGAGTGGGCTGTTTGTAAACTCAAGATTACTATATTTTTGAGTTAAGGTATGATTGTTGATCATATGTATGCTTTATAATTACAAGATTGCATTTTAATTGTACAAGCATGATCCTGTTAGATTCGGCTATCTCTTTGTTTATTTTTCCACTGCGTTCATGTTCTTCTTTAATTCGATTATTGTTTGAGCATGAGGTCGAACCCCAACAGTGGTATCAGAGCCTAGCTTGGAAGTTTTCTTGTGATTTGCATGTTTAAAACTTGGTAATATTCAATTGGATTGAATTGTGTGTTGAGCTAGCAAAGTTTTTTCAAGAAAAACGTTTTCTTGTTTTGTTTCAATTCTGACAGCTTCTGTTTGCAATCTGATCTTGGTGTTTTAAATTGTTTAAAACATGTTTAAAATTGATTTGATCAATGTTTAACCTTTCCATATGATTGTATGACACAAAGAAGGTAAAAGAAACAAGTTTGGATTTTATTTGAATTGGTTTTGGTGCTTGAAATTCAAAGAAAACAAGTGCAGGATTTTTCTTCACACCTGCTGTAAGTTGCAATTTTGCCATGGCTAGAGGTGTCCAAAAATACTGAAAATTTGAGGAGAAGTCTGAAACATGTCTATGTTGATGATGTAATTTTTGGTAAATTTTTTTGATTTTTTCTGATTGCCAAAACGGCCTCTCAAAATTTTGTAAACAGTTTGCATGGTTGCTGGAATTTTCTGGGCAGCCTTGAGTTCTTGAATTTGATTCTTGAATTGTTGGTATAATTGGCTGAAAATCAAAGAATGAATTGTGGTGTGAATTGTTCACCACTTAGCCACCAAAAGAGGCCGCTGCTTTGAGGCAAATGTTGCCCCAACAAGAGCTGCAGGTTACGGCGGCGTAACTTACTAAAGGTGGGAGGCGGCTACACACAAAAGTTATGTGTTAAGCATCGCTTTCTATTTTTGGAAATTCTTATTTTGGACGTGTGGAAATTGTTTCCTACTCAAGATTGGATTCCTAAGAGTTAGGAATGCACCTACGCTATCATTGTGGAAATTGTTTCCTAGTTGGACAAGGACTCTTAAAACTTAGGAGAAAGATATGAAACTTTCCTTATAGAGAAAGTTTCCTAATCAAACTTGAACTTTCTGAGGTGTTAGGCAATGTAATTAAATTGTTTAATTAGATGGAAGATTTTAATTCAATGAATCCTAATTGGATTAGGAGTCAAGTAAATTGAATTAAAATTAAAACTGCTAGATAATTTGAGCCAAGTATATTTAAATGAGTTTAAATATTACTTTCCTTAAATGACACACAAGATTACTAAGTGATATTAAATATGTATGCATTTAAATTTATACTTTATGATGTGATTAAGAAAGCATGAGGATGGTTATGGACTTAGACCTTAGACTTAGCTCATGGATAGTTAAATTTTATATTTGGTATTTTTATAAATATGGTCTGCGAACCCTGCCTTTTTTTTCGGAGTTGTAAATTCTTTTCTCACCTAGCTCCCCTCGAATGTAACTCGAGGTTTCTATCAAAGATATGTAAATGTTATATAGGCTTGTAGATTTAGATTTAGGCTAAGATTAGAATTTATGCAATTCCAAATGTAAGGAGATACGGCGCCAAGAAGAAGGACCAAGGAGATCACCATCAAGACTTATGAAGCCTATGTAAGGTACCCTAGGAATTTGACCAACTAGTTTCCTAATGGCTCAAGGAAACTAGAGTAGTAAAGTCCATAATCATCCTAGTAGATTGCATGAGATAGATTTATTTTTGAATTTATATATGTGATATATATTTGAGTAAATGCTATGCAAGTTAGTCAACAAAGAAAAGCAATGAAACCTATTTAAAGAAATAAAGAAATCGCTCATTAAATTATATTGAGTCAATGTTACACATGATAAGTTACCTTCCACCATCTTAACAAGATAACAAGAGTTCTTCCAGTATGAGGCTTGTTGAGTCACTCCAGGTCAAACTACTGTACGGATATGTTTGAGTTATAGAAGGTAGGTCTTACTCAACTAAGTTTCAAGTTATCTGGATGCGTCAAACTTGATCACATGATATTTAGAGGCAATGGCTAGGCGAAATGCATATGATGCATTTAGGCAAAGAGTTGTCACCTAACTGATCAAGGAGTTGCATAGAGATGCAATAGGTAAGCAAAGTTACCTACTCAATTAGTTTCAACCTAGCTTGTTGAGTCACTCAAGGTCATGGTGGGATGAAAAGTGTCCTTGCTCACTAAGAAGTTTAAAAGTTAAATTTCTCGAATAGTAGAGGAGGACTACTATGTTGATAAAATAGTGAGAACAATCATTCAAATTTTGAAACCTGGTTTTAATGATTGCAATTTGCATAATGACTATTATATGCATTGGTTTATATGGGATATAAATTGTCATGGCAGGTTAACTAGTCACTTGATTGCATACTTGATGCAAAGTCGATTTCACCAATCAATGAAATGAATGTCTATGTCCTAAATGATCCATGAGGTATTTAGCAATGAGAAGTTCAAAAATCTTGAGGAATTGTTCCAATGAAAGATGATTTGAGGGTAGCCTATGAGGCATCATGTGCTAATGGATAAATTGACAGGTTTTAGAAACTTGGTTGATTTATGGACTTAGTTCTTTCTTCATTTTCTAAGAGCAATTAGAAAGTCGTGTTGTAGGACAACATGAACCGATTGGTGTTGCTAAATGTGCTCACTAGACTAGAAGATCATCCACTTTGTTACTTCCACCAAGGGAAGGTTACCGAAAAACGTTCTTGAAAGTTAGGATGATGAGATGAAGAAAGAAATTGATATCGATCAAAAAGACATACCATCATTGTGGCAATGCAAGGAATTGGAGGCTTAAATGCAAGAAGTATATTCGATACTTGAAAGGAAGTGAAACTTGAGAAATTTTACTTCATGGTTATTATGAGTTTGTTTTCACTACCTTTAGGAATATGATACCTATAAAATTGATTCAAAGGTATGTATGACATGTAGATGAAACCAATGACAAGGACAAGTGAAAAAGAATAAGTCCGATGAGGTGGCAACCTAGTTGATACTCGATCAAGCTTGCTAACCTATTCATGATGAATGCTTTAGAAACATTATCATTGATATTTTGGTTATGCTAGCATTAGATGCTTGGGCATTCATCCTAGAATGAACCGAAAGGTTTTATGGAATTTGTTCCATATCATAAGTCTTATTACACTCATAAAAACTAGAGACATGTATAAAAGATAATCAAAGGCTGTTCAATTCAAAAGTATAAGATAAAAGTATATAGATACTAGTAGTTTCATTGATTATGAATCAAAGGAAATCTTATACAAAACTTGACAATTAGATGAGCTTTGGCACCAGGAATTTCATAATGAGATTATGAAACTAATTCAGTGAAAGAGCATTCTTATTAAGATATGATCTAAATGAAGAATGGATTGAAACTAAATTGATTGATTATCTAATAGAATTCATATCAGATGAATTGGATGGACATTACTGTATGATGACATAGAAAAGTCCATAATGCTTCAAATAGCCAAGATTGTCGAAAAACTAACCTATAAAGGATTTCGAATTGTATTTGTAAATCAAACATTTATATGGGATATGAGATGTTTGGTTTTATAATTACAAATATGCATTCAAAAGAGTTTTGAATTCACATCCCATAGGAAAAGTAAATGAGTTTACTTTGAATGTTTCTACACAGGTAGGAAACTGTGGGAGAATTATGACATTTAAAAGTTAAAGGTCATAAGTAGAAATCCGAAGTTTATGCATAGGATGTAGAAATGCACAAAGATTTAGTAGGATGCATTATGATGCATTACTCATATGAGATGAGTCTACTAAACATAAGGATTAAGTAGGATGCATAGTGATGCATAACTCATAAGAGATGAGTCTAGTTAATAGAACATTGTTAGACAATGGGTTGAGATATCCAGTTTTGATAGTGACATTAAAGAGTTGAATTTATCAAAAGGATGAGATAACTTTTGTGCAAACCTAAGGGTTAGTGGGAGTAATACAGATTACTAATCAAACAATGTATATCAGATACATTGAAGATTGAAAGGTAACTCGACTAGTAATGCTAAGATCTAACAGATTTAGCAACAGATGATTGGATTAAATGTTAAAAGAGTTTAACATAGAGAGAATCCAACAAGTGACTTAATGCTATGATGTAAACAAATTCAGTCATTTGGAAACGTTCCAAATTTTAGAGGACCGAATTATTTATATTCCAAGTCAGAATACAAACCTTTTGTTTAAGGCTGCAGAAGGTGTATTTGAATCCATAGCTCACTAGGCTAATTAAAAGATTCCTAGTTGTTAAAGTAACAACATGAGCCATAAGAAATAGGGTTTCATTGTGATCCGAATAAGTATTGTGACTATGATAATGGAGATTAACAAAAGTATATGATCGAAGCATATTCTCACAATAAAGTACTGAAGCTATGTCCTAGTAGAGACACAATTGCTAAACGAAAGAGTTCGGCATTGGATGCGTTAGCGATTGGCTTACTGCAAGTGGGAGATTGTTGGTATATGCCCTAGAGCCAATCGGTTTGGTCAGGCATAAACTACAAATAATGCAAACCATCACGATATCTTAGTGATACAAGGTTTTCCTTCATGTTATTACAATGATAAGGAGTTATTAAGTACTAATTGGATGAAGCCCATGGAACATAATGGCCTTGCAAAGGAATTATATATAATTGTGAGATCCTTATGCATCAAAGCCATGTTCGTAAAACGGATTCTGGTCATCGTATTGCCAAGACAGGGCATTGGCAATGCTCAAAGACTGGTGCATGTTAAGTCTACTTACTTAGTAAGCAACTGATCTCACGTGTTGAAGTATATGAGATACTTTAGGATAACATATAGGTGCCTGTCTGTTGAACAAGTTCACTGAACATGACTCGCTGTGAGAACTCCATTTGGTATTGTCACTCAAGTGCCTATGGAAACGTTCACACGTGCCAGTCGTGTAAGTAGTTCTCTGACTTGTGATACTAGGTCATCTTGTATGGGGAGTGTCATACTTTGTTTCCATCTTGAACGGGTCCCTAACACTGAGTGATGCTTATGTTAAGGTGGTTTTGGGTATGACATGAACCATACGAAGATGGATGAGTGATCCAGAGAGGATTCACCACTCCAAGTGACATCGGAGACATATCTCATATGTTTTTGGCTTAAGTTAACTTGATGGAATCTCTGGCCAGAGTATGATGAATTTAGGAGAAATAGTTTCTCTAAATTCACAAAGTTAACCAAAAGTTACAAGAATAAATACGGATTGAACATGAGTAGACACTGCGCCATGCTCATGGTCTTTCCGGGATATTAGGTGAAAGGATCGAATTACACTGATAGACTGAACACGAAAGGTTATGTCAAGACCAACATGACTCTCCAGTATTTGGGTGGTCATGATGGCTTGCTAGAGTACGCTCATGATCTATGAGTATAAATTAATTAGATTAATTTATATTCATTGCCAACATATTGGAAGCCTAATGGGTCACACACAGAAAGGTGAATTAAGAGATTAAAATGGAAAGAGCCTAATTGATTAATTTGAGAATTTAATCAATAGGGACTTAATTAAATAGTTTAATTAACTGGAAGGACTTAAGTGCAAATACATAAGAGTTATTGCCCATAGTCCAAACCCTGGAGTGATTGTCGCCCCCTATAAAAGAAACATGATAGCTTGGCCGACCTCGCTATGGCCTTCCTAGCCGCATATATGATATGCTTAGAGGCATTGGTGTCTTCTTGATTTCTTGACTTCCTCCTTACCTCATCATGGATTGCTAGAGAGAAAATATTTTCGTTCAAGAGAGCAAAGGCATAAAGTGAAGAAGAAAAAAGATCAAGATAATCCTTGAGGTTGGCGCACCAAACTCGGAGAAGCAAGAAAAACATTTTCTTCTTCTTGATGCTTATGAAGCATTTGGCCACGGTATGTTTAGATGGGGAGATGTTTCTTAAAACCTAAACTACTTGCATCGTTTACGGCAAGACTCCATTCCTACCTTATGAAGGTTTTCTTGATCATCTTGTGTGGATTACCGTTAGAGGCCAGACACTTGTGTGGCTTGAAGTCTCGGATTGACAGCTTGGTGTTCAACATTGAGTGGGCTGTTTGTAAACTCAAGATTACTATATTTTTGAGTTAAGGTATGATTGTTGATCATATGTATGCTTTATAATTACAAGATTGCATTTTAATTGTACAAGCATGATCCTGTTAGATTCGGCTATCTCTTTGTTTATTTTTCCACTGCGTTCATGTTCTTCTTTAATTCGATTATTGTTTGAGCATGAGGTCGAACCCCAACAGTGGTATCAGAGCCTAGCTTGGAAGTTTTCTTGTGATTTGCATGTTTAAAACTTGGTAATATTCAATTGGATTGAATTGTGTGTTGAGCTAGCAAAGTTTTTTCAAGAAAAACGTTTTCTTGTTTTGTTTCAATTCTGACAGCTTCTGTTTGCAATCTGATCTTGGTGTTTTAAATTGTTTAAAACATGTTTAAAATTGATTTGATCAATTTTTATCCTTTCTATATGATTGTATGACACAAAGAAGTTAAAAGAAACAAGTTTGGATATGATTTGAATTGGTTTTGGTGCTTGAATTTCGAAGAAAACAAGTGCAGGATTTTTTTGCACACCTGTTGTAAGTTGCAATTTTTCCATGGTTAGAGGTGTCCAAAAATTCTGAAAATTTGAGGAGAAGTGAGAAACATGTCTATATTGATTCTGTAATTTTTGGTAAATTTTTGGATTTTTTTTAATTTCCGAAACTCCCTCTCAAAGTTGTGCAAACAGTTTGCATGGTTGCTGGAATTTTTTGGGCAGCCTTGAGTTCTTGAATTTGATTCTTGAATTGTAGGTATAACTGGATGAAAATCAAAGAATGAATTGCATGTGAATTGTTCACCACTTAGCCACCAAAAGAGGCGGCTGCTTTGAGGCAAACTTTGACCCAACAAGAGCTGCAGGTTACGGCGGCGTGACTTACTAAAGGTGGGAGGCGGCTACACACAAAAGTTGTGTGTTAGGGCATTGCTTTCTATTTTTGGAAATTCTTATTCTTTGGAATTTTGGACTTGTGGAAATTGTTTCCTAGTCAAGATTGGATTCCTAAGAGTTAGGAATGCACCTAAGCTATCCCTGTGGAAATTGTTTCCTAGTTGGACAAGGACTCCTAAAATTTAGGAGAAAGATATGAAACTTTCCTTGTAGACAAAGTTTCCTAATCAAACTTGAACTTCCTGAGGTGTTAGGAAATCTAATTAAATTGTTTAATTAGATGGAATATTTTAATTCAATGAATCCTAATCGGATTAGGACTCAAGTAAATTGAATTAAAATTAAAATTGCTAGATAATTTGAGCCAAGTATATTTAAATGAGTTTAAATATTACTTTACTTAAATGACACGCAAGATTACTAAGTGATATTAAATATGTATGCATTTAATTTTATACTTTATGATGTTATTATGAAAGTATGCGGATGGTTATGGACTTAGACCTTAGACTTAGGTCATGGATAGTTAAATTTTCTTTTTGGTATTTTTATAAATAGGGTCTACGAACCCTGCCTTCTCTTTTTATTTTCGGAGTTGTAAATTCTCTTCTCACCTAACTCCCCTAGAATGTAACTCGAGGTTTCTATCAAAGATATGTAAATGTTATATAGGCTTGTAGATTTAGATTTAGGCTAAGATTAGAATTTATGCAATTCCAAATGTAAGGAGATAAGGCGCCAAGAAGAAGGACCAAGGAGATCACCATCAAGACTTATGAAGACTATGTATGGTACCCTAGGAATTTGACCAACTAGTTTCCTAATGGCTCAAGGAAACTAGAGTAGTAAAGTCCATAATCATCCTAGTAGATTGCATGAGATAGATTTATTTTTGAATTTATATATGTGATATATATTTGAATAAATGCAATGCATGTCAATCAGCAAAGAAAAGCAATGAAACCTATTTAATGAAATAAAGAAATCCCTCATTAAATTATATTAAGTCCATGTTACACATGATAAGTTGCCTTCCACCATCTTAACAAGATAACTAGAGTTCTTCCAGTAGGAGGCTTGTTGAGTCACTCCAGGTCAAACTATTGTACGAATATGTTTGATTTATAGAAGGTGGGTCTTACTCAACTAAGTTTCATTTTATCCGGATGCGTCAAATTTGATCACATGATATTTAGAGGCAATGGTTAGGCGAAATACATATGATTCATTTAGGCAAAGAGTTGTCACCTAACTGATCAAGGAGTTGCATAGAGATGCAATTGGTAAGCAAAGTTACCTACTCAATTAGTTTCAACCTGGCTTGTTGAGTCACTCAAGGTCATGGTGGGATGAAAGGGGTCCTTGCTCACTAAGAAGTTTAAAAGTTAAATTTCTCGAATAGTAGAGGAGGACTACTATGTTGATAAAATAGTGAGAACAATCATTCAAACTTTAAAACCTGGTTTTAATGATTGCAATTTGCATAATTACTATTATATGCATTGGTTTATATGGGATATAAATTGTCATGGCAGGTTAACTAGTCACTTGATTGCATACTTGATGCAAAGTCGATTTCACCAATCAATGAAATTAATATCTATGTCCTAAATGATCCATGAGGTATTAGCAATGAGAAGTTCAAAAATCTCGAGGAATTGTTGTAATGAAAGATGATTAGAAGGTAGCCTATGAGGCATCATGTGCTAATGGATGAATCGACAGGTTTTAGAAACTTGGTATATTTATGGATCATAATCTAAGTATGGACTTAGTTCTTTCTTCATTGTCTAAGAGAAATTAGCAAGTCGTGTTGTAGGACAACATGAACCGATTGGTGTTGCTAAATGTGCTCACTAGACTAGAAGATCATCCACTTTGTTACTTCCACCAAGGGAATGTAACCGAAGAAACGTTCTTCAAAGTTAGGATGACGAGATGAAGAAAGAAATTGATATCGATCAAAATGACATACCATCATTGTGGCAATGCAAGGCATTGGAGGCTTAAATGCAAGAGGTATATTCGATAATTGAAAGGAAGTGAAACTTGAGAAATTTTACTTCATGGTTATTATGAGTTTGTTTTCACTACCTTTAGGTATATGATACCTATAAAATTGGTTCAAAGATATGTATGACATATAGATGAAACCAATGACAAGGACAAAGAAAAAGAATAAGACCAATGAGGTGGCAACCTAGTTGATACTTGATCAAGCTTGCCAACCTATTCATGATGAATGCTTTAGAAACATTATCATTGATATTTCGGTTATGCTAGCATTGGATGCTTGGGCATTCATCCTAGAATGAACTGAAAGGTTTTATGGAATTTGTTCCATATCTTGGTCTTATTACACTCATAAAAACTAGAGACTTGCATAAAAGATAATCAAAGGTTGTTCAAGTCAAAAGTATAAGATTAAATTATAAAGATACTAGTAGTTTCTTTGATTATGAATCAAAGGAAATCTTATACAAAACATGACAATTAGATGAGCTTCGGCACCAGGAATTTCATAATGAGATTATGAAACTAATTTAGTTAAAGAGCATTCTCATTAAGATATGATCTAAATGAAGAATGGATTGAAACTAAATTGATTGATTATCTAATATAATTCATATCAGATGAATTGGATGGACATTACTATATGATGACATAGAAAAGTCCATAATGCTCCAAATAGCTAAGATTGCCGAAACACTAACCTATAAAGGATTTCGAATTGTATTTGTAAAACAAACATTTATATGGGATATGAGATGTTTGGTTTTATAATTACAAATGTGCATTCAAAAGAGTTTTAAATTCACATCCCATAGGAAAGTAAATGAGTTTACTTTGAATGTTTCTACACATGTAGGAAACAATAGGACTATTATGACATTTAAAAGTTAAAGGTCATAAGTAGAAATCCGAAGTTTATGCATAGGATGCATAAAGGCACAAAGATTTAGTAGGATGCATTATGATGCATTACTCATACGAGATGAGTCTACTAAACATAATGATTAAGTAGGATGCATAGTGATGCATAACTCATAAGAGATTAGTCTACTTAATAGAACATTGTTAGACAATGGATTGAGATATCCAGTTTTGATAGTGACATTCAAGAGTTGAATTTATCAAAAGGATGAGATATCTTTTGTGCAGACCTAAGGGTTAGTGGCAGTAATACAGATTACTCCTCAAACAATGTATACCAGATACATTGAAGATTGAAAGGTAAATCGACTAATAATGCTAAGATCTAATAGATTTACCAACAGATGATTGGATTAAATGTTAAAAGAGTTTAACATAGAGAGAATCGAACAAGTGACTTAATGCTATGATGTAAACAAATTCAGTCATTTGGAAACGTTCCAAATTATAGAGGTCTAAATTATTTATATTCCAAGTCAGAATACAAACCTTTTGTTTAAGGCTACAATAGGTGTATTTGGATCTATAACTCACTGGGCTAATTAAAAGATTCCTAGTTGTTAAAGTAACAACATGAGCCATAAGGAATCGGGTTTCATTGTGAATAAAATAAGTATTGTGACTATGATAATATAGATTATCAAAAGTATATGACCGAAGCATATTCTCACAATAAAGTACTGAAGCTATGTCCTAGTAGAGACACAATTGCTAAACGAAAGAGTTAGGCATTAGATGCGTTAGCGATTGGCTTAGTGTAAGTGGGAGATTGTTGGTATATGCCCTAGAGCCAATCGATTTGGTCAGGCATAAACTACCAATAATGCAAACCCATAACTATATCTTAGTGATACAAGGTTTTCCTTCATGTTATTTCAATGATAAGGAGTTATTAAGTACTAATTGGATGAAGCCCATGGAACATAATGGCCTTGCAAAAGAATTATATATAATTGTGAGATCCTTATGCATCAAAGCCTTGTTCCTAAAATGGTTCGTGGTCATCGTATTGCTAAGACGGGGCATTGGCAATGCTCAAAGACTGGTACATGTTAAGCCTACTTACTTAGTAAGCAACTGATCTCACGTGTTGAAGTATATGAGATACTTTAGGATAACATATAGGTGCTTGTCTATTGAACAAGTTCCCTAAACATGACCCGCTGTGAGAAGTCCTTTTGGTATTGTCACTCAAGTGTCTATGGAAACGTTCTCACGTGTCAGTCGTGTAAGAAGTCCTCTGACTTGTGATACCAGGTCATCTTATATGGGGACTGTCATACTTTGATTCCATCAAGAACGGTTCCCTAACACAGAGTGATGCTAATGGTAGGGTGGTTTTGGGTATGACATGAACCATACGAGGATGGATGAGTGATTTAGAGAGGAGTCACCACGCCAAGTGACATCGGAGACATATCTCATCTGTTTTTGGCTTAAGTTAACTTGATGGAATCTTTGGCCAGAGTATGATGAATTTAGGAGAAATAGTTTCTCTAAATTCACAAAGTTAACCAAAAGTGGCAAGAACTAATATGGATTGAACATGAGTAGACACTGCACCATGCTCATGGTCTTTCCAAGATATTTGGTGAAAGGACCGAATTACGCTGATAGACTGAACTCGAAAGGTTATGTCGAGACTAACTTGACTCTCCAGTATTTGGGTGGTCATGATGGCTTGCTAGAGTCCGCTCATGATCTATGAGTAAAAATTAATTAGATTAATTTATATTCATTGCCAACATATTGGAAGCCTTATGGGTCACACATGGAAATGTGAATTAAGAGATGATGGAGACTCAATTAAGAGTTGTAAACCCAAGTGCAGGTTATGTTCAAGTAATAAATTCTCGGGTGTCCGAGGTCGAACCACAGGGAAGCGTACTAGTAAGTATAAGTTTATAAATATATATGAAAAAGAAAATAAACAAGATATTAGGGAATCAATAACGAAGAAAGTAAACAAGATATTAGAGAACAAAATAAACAAAATAACATAAAAGCAATTAAACAAGATATAAAAAAACAATAAGAAAGGATGTTAAGGTTAGAGAATCCACTCTTGGTGTTATGCTAAGATTAATCTTGTTTTATTACACAATTGAAATTCACACATAAGGGAGGTTCCAATCGGAAGGTTTAGCAATTCAGTCCAAATTGTCCAACGTCCATAGCATATGATATTATGTTCATTTGGTGTCCTCAAAACTCATAAAAAGAGTCCAAGCATTCCTTATGCCAAGGTATATGTCTACAACAAATCAAGGTTATGAAACCAAGCATTTACTGTGCCATTTTCATTGTCAATAATGAATCAAGATCTCTACTTTGCAAGTATGATTTTAAACCAAAAGAAAATATTATCTATACTAGTGTTTATAAATGATGATTCATTTTAGCTCATGTTTAAGAGACTAACCTTAGCATTTACCAAAAGCTTCACCTCATCACCTCAACAATATGATTAGCAACACATACTAGATATGAATAAAATGAAAAGAAATGTAAGAAGCATAAGTAAATAAAAAAAGAAAACTAGAGAAAAGAAAGAAGAAGAAAACTTAGAGAATTTTATTACAATGGCTAATATCCTACCAATGTATCAATGTATCCCAATACTCATCCAAGGCCCTCTATTTATACACATTTTGGAGGGCTAAATGACAAGAGACAAGCTTTACAAATTTCAAAGGTAGGTATAATAGGTGGGTGCATTTTTCTAACAATTTTCGTCATATTGTATGACAATTCTGATCAGCCAGCTTGATGGTCGATTTTGTCAATGTTGGAGGCTCGATCTGATAAAATTGTCTTCTAGAAAAACATACCCCTATCAGTTACGGATCCATAACCGTTGAAATCAGCTCATTTGCTGATGTGGATAAGAAGATATGGGCAAAATACGAAAACAGGTCAGCACAGACGTCATTGCACATCAGCCAACTTTATGGTCGATTTAGCTAGGGAAAACGACTCCGTTTCAAGAAGTGTAAAACATGAAAAAGATAGATATGCCTCTTAGCTTTGCACGGCAACAAATTTCAGCCTTATTGCTTCAGTGACACTCGAGATATAGCTGATATGGCAAACGGTGTCGGAACTGGAACTGAACTGGATTTGCCCTTAATTCTAGTAATCTGAAATCACTCAAAGAAACTTGTGAAAAACACCAAATTACATAAAAATATAAAAGATCATAAACACAATTAGACTAGACAATAATAACTCGTATTTGACACAAAACAATAATAAAACATAACTAAAAACTATATAATTATACGAGTTATCAAGAGATTAAAATGGAAAGAGCCTAATTGATTAATTTGAGAATTTAATCAATAGGGACTTAATTAAATAGTTTAATTAAGTGGAAGGACTTAAGTGTAAATACATAAGAGTTATTGCCCATAGTCCAAACCCTAGAGTGATTGTCGTCCCCTATAAAAGAAACATGATAGCTTGGCTGACCTCCCTATGGTCTTCCTAGCCGCATATGTGCTATGCTTAGAGGCTTTGGTGTCTTCTTGATTTCTTGACTCCCTCCTTTCCTCTTCATGGATTGCTAGAGAGAAAAACGTTTTATTTCAAGAGAGCAAAGGCATAGAGTGAAGAAGAAAAAAGATCAAGATAATCCTTGAGGTTGGCGCACCAAACCGGAGAAGCAAGAAAAGCGTTTTCTTCTTCTTGATGCTTATGAAGTATTCGACCATGGTATGTTTAGATGGGGAGAGGTTTCTTGAAACCTAAACTACTAGCATCATTTCCGGCAAGAATCTATTCCTACCTTATGAAGGTTTTCTTGATCATTTTGTGTGGATTACCATTAGAGGCCAGACACTTGTGTGGCTTGAAGTCTTGGATTGACAGCTTGGTGTTCAAGATTGAGTGGGCTGTTTGTAAACTCAAGATTACTATATCTTTCAGTTAAGGTATGATTCTTGATCATATGTATGCTTTATATACAAGATCGAATTAAAATTTTACAAGCATGATCCTGTTAGATTCGGCTATCTCTTTGTTTATTTTTCGGCTGCGTTCATGTTCTTCTTTAATTAGATTATTGTTTGAGCATGAGGTTGAATCCCAACAGCAACATCACTGGATGTAAGTGGCTGTTGCCCGGTTACCATCTCGAACGAACTCTGGTTTGTGGCCTCACTCCGCTACAAGTTGTAAGAAAACTGTGCTATATCCAACAACTTTGGCCAGTCTTGCTGCATTGCACTCACATAGTGCCTGAGATATACCTCCCATAAAGCATTCACTCTCTCGGTCTGCCCATCTGTTTGTGGATGCAAACTGGTGGAAAAGTTCAAGTCTGTCTCCAACAGCTTGAACAACTCAATCCAAAACCGTCCCGTGAATTGCCCATCCCGAACACCGTCAATGGTCTATGGTACTCCCCAGTACTTCGCCATGTGCTTCAGGAACAATCAGGTTGCTTCCTCCACTGGGCACTCCTTGGTTGTTGGAATGAAATATCTGTCCACCCCTACCATAATGCTCCCAAACTCATCCATCTTAGGCAAACTTGCAATAAAATCCGTGGAGATGCTCTCCCCTGGGAGCTCCGGTATGGACAATGGCTGCAAGAGTCTGACTGGTGTCTTCAACTCCACCTTGTCTTGTTGGCACAATAGACAAGTTTTCACATAGGCCTCAACATCTTCCTGCCTATGTGGCCAATAATAACGGTCCTCCAACAGGGCTCTCTCTTGGATCTTTTTGTAAAGCTCTGTCTCATCGAGCTTTCGACTCTCTAACATCACTGTTTGTCCATCTTGCATCAACACTTCTCCACTAGCAAAGTCTGATGCATAAGTGTGATCCACCTCTTTCTTAGGTGGTAGCCCCTCGGGAAACTCTACAGGCATCACATCACTAAAGTACTGTAGCATCTCTAGCACATCCAGGGGTCTCGTCCTTGGGCTCCTGAGGCTCATCAAACTTCAGGGCCGCCAAGTAGGTGTCTTTATCTCTGGGCACCCCCTTCGCAAATTGGATTGCGGACAACACCTTGGCTCCAACAGCCTTCTCTCGATTCACCGACACAACACATTGATAATGAGCATCCAAGATACATATGCAATCAACAAAAGATACAAGGAGTGAATTAATCATAGTCATCCAATGAGATTACCTCAACAGTTTCCTTGCCTTTCCAGTCTAAAAGTTGTAGTTCCACTGCTTTTAGTATAACCATGGTCGGGACCTCCTTAGAGTTAATAGTCTTGATCCACCCGACTATTTTCTCAATCTTGAGACCAACCTTCCTGGCAGCCTTTTCGAACATGAACAAGTCAGATGCTCCTATGTTAACTAGAGCACTCTTTCGTCTGCCTGCGATGATGATGTCCATGAACATTAGACCCTTCTGCTTTCGGCACCTCCCAATATTCACAGAACTGAGTATAATGGAACCAAGCTTCAGAGTCTCATCCTCTGGCTCATTATCCTCCTTGTTAATTGCGGACAACTTGGTTCGCTTTGGGTAGTCTCGCATCCGTTGTGGACCTGCACATAAGAAGCACTCTACTGGCTCCCTGTCCTTCTTCTTTTCTGACTACTTGTTGGACTTCCACTTCACTATCGGTGGCTTCCCATCGCCATTCTTGGACTGTCGATCCTTGTCTCCCCCACCATTGCCCTTGCCCTTGGGCTTGGAAGACTCGAACTTGTCCGGCTTCTTTGAACAGAGGTCGAGCAAGGACTCAGTTGTAGCCATGGCTTTGGTCAGATCCTGGACACCTCTCTGCTGCAACTTTTTCTTTGCCCCTGGTTTAAGTCTATCCATGAATGAGAATAATGTCTCCTTCTCTCTGAGATCAAAAATCTGGAGCATGAGTTCATTGAACTCCCGCACATACTCCCGAACTGTCTCTTGTTGCGTAAGCCATCGTAACTTTGCAAGCGCCTCATCCTCGACATACTCTGGGTCAAACTACTACCTAAACTCTGTTTGGAACTCCCCCAAGTCCCAATAGCAGTAGCACCACACCTCTCGTCGCTACACCTACGACGCCACCATAAAAGAGCAACATCGGTAAAATACATGGAAGCAGTGTTTACCGTAGTAGCATCATCATCAATGCCTATTGCACGAAAGTGTTGCTCCATCCCCCACAAGAAGTTGTCAACATCCTTCGTCAATCTAGTTCCCTTGAACTCTTTTGGCTTAAGGATCTCCATCCTGTGCTTGGGTGTCACAGCTAGCACGCCACCCCCCTATGGCTGCTTTGCATGATATGAGCTCTACCTTGAGCCCCTCCATCTCCTTCCGCATGGCCACCATCATGGCCTCTAGAGCATTATTCTTTTGGGTGAGCATGTCTATCGCCTCATTGAGAGCACCCTACATCCTCTCCTTGAGCTCCTGCCCCACGGAGTCTATCTCTTCGATGTGACCCTCAATGATCTCAATGTTCTCCCTCATGTCTCCAACGGTCACCTCGAGCTTGGCCACCCTGCCATCCATGGACGATAGAACATCCCTCGAACTGGCCTTCTTTGTTCTCCCACAAGTCTCTAGACATCATGTGTCTGGTTATCTGCCTGAGACGCCATCACTCTTATCAGCACCTTTCATGAACCACGAGCTCTAATACCAACTGTCATGGGATCAGAACTTTAGCCTTGCAAATAGTGCGGTCTTAGGCTCGAAATAGCTTCCATGTATGCCTAAGTCAGCCTACTAACACTCAAGAATAGGGTCCGTCTAGAAGATCACTCCAAGGCACTGGTAACTGAAAGTTACTGGAGCTAAGCAGAAAAATAAAACACGAAGAAATGAGAAGAATACTCAGTGTATATTGATACTCAAGTGTTGAATGATACAAATGAGGTCCGGGGAGGCCTCTATTTATAGTTGAATCCCTCTTACATCAACAATTCAGATCGTTACAAGTGTACGGCTAGAATACATTCTCTACAAAATATCTAGAGGCCTAAACAGTTTAAAGTTTGAACTCTAGAGTCCTAGATAATCTTGAACTCTTGGCAGTAATTATCTTTTACTAAGTCTCCAAGCTTCTAGAACCTCCAGGTAATTATTGTCTTCTAGGATGCTCCAGGGACTGAGCTTGTTCTGGTGGGTTAGGATATTGCCTGTAACTCAGATCCTGATCTAGACCTGTTGTGTGCGTAACGGACCCGAGCGGGCTCGCACGGGTCATGACTCCTTTGCATGCTTTGCATTATAATTCCCATCAGTGTGAGATTGAAAATGTTGGGGAAAAAATTCCTTCATTTTCTTTTTGTTTTAGATTTCAACGTAACTCCAACTTTAAAAGCATTTTTTTTTATTCTTTTTTTTTTCTTTTTCAAAATTCAACATAATTCCAACTTTAAAAGCATTTCTAATCTATAATATTCATACTTTTAGACATACACAAACACTTAATTCTAATTTTCTCAAAATTTGAATGTGAAATAATTATAATTTATCGACCTATATATTAAGCAATAAGCCAACTCGGCAACTCTAATAAAAAGCAAGAGGGGAAGAGTTCATTTATAGGGCAACCTTTCCCTTTGCTTTATATGTTCCTTTGATGTAGGATTAAATTAAAGACTTGATATGCACACAAAAAAAAAAAAAAAAGAAACGGAAGGAGCTTATTTATAAGTTCAACTTCTCGTTTGCATTATATTTTTCACCATTGTGGGATTAAGTTAAAAGAGTCCGGAAGAATTTTTTTTCTTCCTTTTTTGTTTCAAAATTTATTATAACTCAAACTTTAAGCACATAAAAGATTATTACAAAATCATAATCCTAATGAACAAGTGGAGCATTTTTAATCTCTGTTATTCATACTTACTATGATATAAATCGTAAATCATGATTTGAATTGTATTAAAAGATATTAAAGCTAAAATGAACCTACTTGAAAAGAACAAAATATACTATTATCGAGCTTTTACCGAGCTTTATCGAGTTTGTTCACAAACAACTTATCTATCTTATTCAAAAACATAAACCAGCCGAGCTTACTAGTGTTTGAACTCTATTCGTTTATTCAACGAGCCTTAAATCTTTTTGAAGTTCGTTTGTTTAACTTAATAAGTGAACATAAACAAGTCATATCAAGGTTGTTCATGAACAGTTCAACGAACATTTGGTTCATTTACACACCTAACGACAACAGAATTTAAATTTATACGACACGTATAACAGTATTAAAAATTAAAAAGAAAATTATATATTATAATTATATTGGGTATTTGAAAAATATTAATCTTTAAATTTTAAATTTTAAATTTTAAATTTTAATCTAATATTTATTTATAAATTTTCTTAGACATATGTGATATGTCTAAAATTTGTTTTAAAAAATATATTAAAAATTATACTATTAAGTAGTAACTAATAAGTACTAACCAAAAGGATATCAACAATCCTAACAATAATACTACTAATCAAGGTAGCCAATACCATATCGGTGGACATATCGTTTTTATTTTTGTATTGGTACGTACCAGTACCGGCGTGCTTCGACGTACCGTTCCAGATTTACCAGCATTTTTCAAATTTTTTTCAAGTTCCTTAATAAAATATATATTATATACACATGCAAATATACCACCATTACATACATATATAAATTTATATGTAAATATAAATTTTAAATATTTAAATATTTAATATTCAAAATTTTTAAATATCAACTAAATAAAATAAATATAAAAATATTTATAAATTATAGTAAATTATTATTAATTATGTTCAATAGTCTAATTTAATGAACATATTTTATTTCTAAATGTACTTAAAACAAAAATGATCATGATATAAAACGCATTAGAAAGTGGTTTAAAAAAATCAAATAAGCAAATTTTTTTTTAAAAAATAAAAAAAAATTAAAATTTTGTACATTAAACTTTTGTACCAACCGGTATGGACCGGTACAAAAATCAAAATGGTACAATACTGATACTATTTTGGTTTACCTTAAAATTTGTACGGTTGGTACCGGTACAGTACCAACTACACTGCTACTAACTTTTTTATAAGAAAATGAAATAAATCAAAAAATTAAAAAATCAAAACTTAATTATTATGAGATTCAAAATATAATGATACTTATATTATTATTAATTGTTAACTTTTTTTTTCATGCATAAACAAACACTTAATTAGTTTATTCACAATTCACACTCTAATTCAAAAAAAAAATTTAAGTAATTAATTTTTTATCACAATTTAATTAATTAATAAAGTCATAGATATATTATTATTTTATAATGATATTCATACTAATTAAATTAGTTTTTTTTTTATGTTATAAAGATATTGGATATTATATGAGGAGAGATTAAGTTCGCTTTACTTTCCATTTCCTTTAACAATCATACTATTACTACTAACTAAAATGAGTGAATTATATTAAATTAAATGCTTAAATATATCATGTATGTTTAGAATTTATAAATATTTAACATATATTAACTAATTTAATTTCATAATTATTTTCTCATTATACTTTTATGTTGTCCAATGAAATTAAAGAATAAAAGATGAAAGAGAATTTTATTTATGATTTTTTTAAGCTAATAAAAATTTGATTCTTAAGATTTATACTTAAATATATATATATATATATTCATGTCATATTAGAAAAAAATTTATATTTTAATATTAATTTTGATTAACACAAGTACATTGCTATGTTACAAGGTCATTTTGGAAAAAATAAAAAATAAAAAATCTAATCATTAGGGTGATTTAACTAATTATGTTGATTAAGTCATCAAATATTGTTTTATAAAATATCATGCATCTTTAGAATTTAAAGATATTTAACGTAATTAATTTGTTAAATTTATAATTAACTTATTATTATATTTTATTTTAAAAAAATATTTTTTAATTATTATTATATCTAATTACACATATAACTTGGTTTTAGTAGCATTATATCAAAATTCAAGATTTGACTCACTTGATATAGTTCTTAATAATTAAACTTGAAAGCCAAGGTTCAACTCTCCTCGTAAGCATAAATGTTTGCATTTTACAAATAAACATAATGAATTCAGATATCCAAATACGTTATCTGTATAAATAATGCGGATTTTGAAATCCGTAAAAAACGAAACAAATAGTTACAAATAGCTGAATCCGCATTATCTATTACCATCCGTGTACAAAAATGTCCCTAAAAGCAATTAAAAACTACTTTTAAAAAGTTACATTACATGATGCATCGACATTTTTTTTTGCCAAAGTTTCCTTTCCCAAGCAGATTCGACCTCACCGATTTTTGTGTTAGGCTTGGATTTCCTGTCAGACCTCTATATCTTTTTCATTTCTTGCAAATTCCGAGGCATCCATTTGGTCGTTGATGGTCTAATTTTGGAACACTTTTGGTGTTTCCTCTTCATCCATTCGGTTGTTGATGATCGTATTTTGGAACACTTTTGGTGTTTCCTCTTCATCCATTCGGTTGTTGATGATCGTATTTTGGAACACTTTTGGTGTTTCCTCTTCATCCATTCGGTTGTTGATGATCGTATTTTGGAACACTTTTGGTGTTTCCTCTTCTTCATCGTCGACCTTCATTGTTTCTCCAATATTTTTCAGTTCACTATTGGAGATGCTACCATTGCTTTGAAAGAGAATATTTGCAATCCAATTGCGCAATTGCTCCGTGGATACCTCATCTGTGGTCAGAGATGAATCAAGTAATGTAAGATAACCGATATTACTTCAAATTACAACTAGCTATTGCATTACTTCTCCTCATACAAGTCTTACTGGTTAATTTAATGCTATATATTATTGAAACAATTTAAACAAGTTTTTAATTTAAAGAAATGATTAAAAGCTTAGGAACTAAAAATCAAACCTTATTAGAAGATTAGGATCTTGCGGCGTAACATTCTCGAAAAAAGGTTGACAAAACCAAAGTGAACATAGAAAATAGGATAAAATAATTATAAGTGATTAAGGAAATAGGGAGGCTAGAGAAAAACTTTATTCTGATTAATCTTTAATTTCAGTTACATATATATAGGAAAAAAATGAAGAAAAGATAAATCAAATAGAAAAATTAATTTCCTATACATTAAATTCAAAATAAAAGAAAAAACAAATGAGGAGGATAATAATCTGAAAACTTTTAAGTCATATGTTCAAATTAATCCTACCATTAATGGGTTTGTCCAATTCAATGTTAATTATTTTGTTATTGTTTGTTTAGTTATTGGGATATTAATGTACATTTTGGCTACTGATAAATTTTAAGATATTACTTTTATCCATTGCTCTCTATTTTGCTGATTAATTCATGCTACCAAACTGAGTGGAATATTCCATAATATTTATGTCAAAAAAGTTTCCTCATAATATTATGTCATAATGTTTTATTGTCTGTTTTTCCCACGTCACATTTTTGTTTTTTATTTTTGTCATTTCAACATTTTTAATAGACTGATTTCTTAATTGAACAAATTTTGAAATTTTAATTCGCAACACATTAAAAAAATTCGATGGGTTGATTGATAAAATTAATAGTAAAAGTTCGATGGTTTGACTTGATAAAATGGAAGTTCAAAAGTAAGGTTTTATAATAAGTTCAATGGCCAAAATATGTATTAGTCCTTTATTTCCTATACAGATGTAAAAGAGTATATGACCATCTTCAATCAAAAAAGATTTTTAGATTGGAGATTGGAAGTATCTTTTTAATGGGGAGATACATGCTTTTATTATTAAACAAAATGTTATAGATTTTGTATCGATTACTTTTAATTATAATTATTAGGGTAACGTCATATTTAGTCTCTGAATTATAACAAATTGTGTAATGTGATATCTGTATTTTAAAAATGTATAATATGATACTTGTATCATTTCGTCTACCAATGTAGTTAACTCCCTTAACACCGTTAACTATCTATGATGAAGTGGACAATTTACTTAGGTGACGCTCCCACATGTCATATTTTTAAATAATTTAAAAAATATTTTTTAAAATATTTTTTTTCTTCTTTTCTCTCCGTTCCCCTCCCGATCTCCTCGGTTTCTCTTAGTTTTAGGTAAAATCCGGCCAATCAATGGTCGAAAACGGCCTGTAGAGGTCGAGAATGACCTAATGTGGCCAAAAATGGCCTGAAATAGCAAAATCATTTTAGGTCGATTTCGGCTTGGCCAGGCCATTTTCGACCACGCCAGGTCGTTCTCGGCAACACCAGGTCATTTTCGATCACTGATTGACTGGACTTTGCCTAAAACTAGGGGAGAGAAAGGAATAAAGAAAGAAAAGAAAAAGAAAATTTTAAAAAATAATATTTATATTTTAAAAAAATATGACATGTGACAATGCCATGTAGTACTTTTTGTTCACGTGTCATACTACGATTTGTCAAATTGCCATCACAGCATACATATCTAACGGTATTAGAAAGTTAGTGCGCATTGATAAACAGACTGAAACTTCAAGTAGCACATTGCACATTTTTAAAATACCAGTACCACATTGCATATTCACTATAGTTCACATTAACCGTAATTATTATAATTATAATCAATAAAGAAAAACTGAAAACAATTATTTGAGAGAGAGTGGCCAGCTAACAACAAAACTTCACCTGACCAAAATAAAACTGCATGTCAATAAATTTAACGGTTGAATGTTCACTTTGTTAAAGATTATTTTCAATTGAACATTTTATGAAATATAGAAATTAAGTTCATTGAAATTGTGGTATAAGAAGGGCTTAATACTTAATATTGTGGTAGTAATGAGATCAGTGTTAGACTTCAAAATATATTTAGTTAGTTATTTATAAAATTAATTTTCAGCAGAAGAGAAATTATTGGACGAGTAGTTAAATAATGTTGAGTTTAGAAATGGGAATCCCAACCGGCCAAAGTATATAATTTTGAAAAGGCAACAAGTAGCAAGCATTGACGTACGTACCCAGTCGTGGGACAGTGTGGCCCTGGGGGTGCCTTATGATGAGAGGATCATCGAAGGCTGTGGCCAGCTCCTCCGAAGGCAACCTTAACCAGTCCTTAGCTCCGATGAAGTGGACTGATTTGACTTTGATTGTGTCTTTGTAGGCCACCTCGCATATGCTTGGATCTCTGAATTTTGATCCTGATATTGAAACAAACATTTTGAAGGGTGGATGCTCCTTTAACACCTTCCCCTGTTTTGCCACAACTTTTTAGAATATTATTATTAATTACAAATAATTAAATATTGCAAAGAGAAGGCCAAGTTCCTGCATTCGATCGATCGATCGATCGATCTTGGAGTACTAGAACTTATTTTACCTGTGCCTTGTAGCCTAACAAAAGAGCACAAAGAGTTGCACCCTGAAACAGGTACAACACAACAAATAAGAGGATTAAGGGAAAAATCCTAAAAGAATTACTGATTTATTTTAAATGGGTTAATGTCATATTTGATCTTTATACTATACAAATTTTTTTCAATATGATACTTTTATTTTTAAAATATATAATGTGCTACTTGTAATATCATTTAATCTATCAATGTGCTACCTGAAATTAACATCGTTAAATAAAGTGAATGATGTGACTGTCATCTAATCACATGATGACACATACATTATCATTCAAAATTATATTAAAATACATGTGTGACACTAACGTGACATATATATGCCATTTTAAACAAATTTAAAAAAATAAAATAAAAATTTCCCCTCTCGTCCCCTTTCCTCTCTCCCTATCTACCTCTTTCAGGCCAAATCCAGCTAGTCACTTGCCTAATCTGACAAGAGAAAGCCGATTTGGCCTATCAATCTCGGTGTCGACCTCATCTGGCTGTAGGAAGAAACTTATTGTAATAGTTGTAGGAAGAAGATGGATACATACTTGAGAGAAGCCAAGCAATCCATCAAAAGGTCCATTGTTGGTGATATATTGACACAAGTGAGAGATACATTCCTCAAGGTTTGTGTACTCTGTGAAATCCTTGTTGAACTGGAACCACTCAAAGTATGGTGGAGGGAATATGCCTTCTATGTCAGATTTGCCTCCAGCAGGAAATAAACCGTCAGGATAATCCTGTATATTTACATATTTTCCAGAATCACTTAAATTTTAATCTTCATCACTTTTTTATGCAGAAATTCAAAAAGAAAAAAAAATCCTTAAATATGTACTAAATAAGATAATATAGGAATACAACTTCAACTAATTGAAACTTTAGTTTGTTATCTTTTTTCAAGATTGATATATTGGTTTTGTAACTACCCAAAAAAAATAATATTGGTTTTGTACCTATTTAATTTAGAATATTTTATAACTTTATAAAAAAATCAAAGAGTTGACTCGTTCTATATATTATGAAAGCTGATTAATTATTAAATAGACATGCATGAGCCATCTAATATTGTAATGTGTAGAATAATAATGCCTTATTTTATTTTATTTTTTGGTTTTGTTGGGAACAAAAATATTATGGCATAATCAACTTAAAACTAAGGAAATAATAATAGTAAAAACATTTTTGGGTTTGATTGATGACATACCATGTGAAAGTGATGAAGGAAAAGAGAAGGATCCCACTTGCTGATTTGCTTCTGCAGGAACTTCCCACTGGTTCTAAACCCATGGAGGCACAATATCTTCATCTTTTGCTCTTGCTCTTGGCCTTCCATTTTTCTCCTATTAACTATCCTTATTGGAGTATGGCTAACTGGCTATATATTGGTCTTTCATTTATAGTAATAATAATGGAAAAGGTTGTTTGTTAACTGTTCCTACCTAACACAGTTCCCTGGTTAGGTATAGCTAATTAGCTATACATTGCCTTGGTTGGTGGTGCTGCACGTGCTAAAAAAAATTCACCTCTGCCCTTCCTTCTGTTAATAAAGCAAACGGTAGTTAGCAAATTTTTTTTTCCCTTTTTGCTTTTAATATTAAAAATAAGTCTATACAATGTAACGGTTTTTTTTTTTTTTTATAAAAAAAACATGGTACATGCCTACTTTTTAAAATTGATATAAGTAAAAATTTCACTAATTTTTTAGTAAAAGTTTTTGAATATGGTTGAGAATTTTCATATGTTAATATAATTTGATATATTAAAATTTAGTAAATTGTTTTTAAAACAACTTTAAAATGTAATTTTACCATCGCATTTTTAATTTTAGAGCAAATTGATCACTATATTTTTAATTTTGGATAAAAAATGTTATGACTTAACATTATATTTAGTAAAAAAATTCATGATGAAAGAAGAAAAAGAAATAAAATAAAAATCAGATTTTAGCTTAATGCCTATTTTTTCTGCCATGTTATTTTCAAAATATTTCCTCTTAATTATAAAATAGCTTTTAACAAAATATTCTGTGGAATATTTTCAACAGTTACATTTAGACTCAATTTGGTTCTAAATTATAAATATAATGATAAATTTATTAAAAAAATTAAAAATATAATGGTAAAATTATACCAATTAAAAAATATTAACAGTAAATTTGAATCACAAACTTAAATAGAGTGGTAAATTCACAAATTATCCCTAATTATTAGATTTGTGAGTTTTGACCAAATGTGTGAGACATAAAATGATTATTACAAACATAATTTATTTTTTGATATTTGAGGTTGTCAAGGATTAAAACCTAATTATTGAAATTAAAAGTTCAATACTCTACTAAATATAATTATATTTTTCATTGAGGACAAATATTGTTAGCTTAAAGGATTAGATTAAATCAATAGAGAGGTGATTTGATTAATAAAAAATATTAAAATATTCTTAAAACAATATTACCTTTAGTGAAAATTCAATGAAATAAGATACTAATGCACTTAAAACATAGATAAACAACTTCAATGTTAAAAGAGTAAGGAAGATAGTACTAATGCAGTTAAAACATAGATAACCAACTTTAATGTTAAAAGAGAAGGAAGAGAGTACTAATGCACTTAAAACATAGATAAACAACTTTGATATTAAAAGAAGTAAGGAATAAAGATCAAAGACTATAATTTATTAGAGGTTCGATCATTCTTTAAAGAGATTTACGTTTTCTCTCTTAGCTTCACTTGACAAATAATTCAATCCACTATATCTTCAATCTTACAAATACTTTTCACCGTTAAAATATAACTTTCACAATTTTCAATCAAACCCTTAAAAATTTTATCCAAATCTTACTAGCTAAATCAGTTACGGGTTTCACTCTCCTGAACTCTCAATCTCAAGTATATAAATAAAGGTTTTTGTAAATTAAAAGACTTCACAAAGAATTTGATTAATAACTTTTGCTAATGATGTTTCTTGGCTTTAATAATGTTTAAAAACCCTTTTTATAATTAAAATTTTGTTTTTTTTTTAATTATTTTCGTCACTTTCTTCTCTTTTCCAAAAAAATAAAAATAAAAAAATAAAACCGAAAAAAGCAATTGGGACTCGGAACTCTTAAGCTCCATGGAACTGTTAGGTCACACTCTCATGGAGCTTCACAAAATATTTTATATTCCCTCTATTTAAATTGATTATCTATGTTTGACTTTAGATAAAGATTAAGAAGGAAGTTTTCACTTTAATGTCTTTTGACTTTTTGGAAACAATTTATATCATTGATAAATTATAGTTCTTAATGCAAAAAAAATTATTAATATTTATCATAGCATGTAAAAGTTGTCGGTGTTAAAAAAAGGAAAGCCGTAAAAATAAGTTTATTTTCTTTCTTTTATCTAGGGAAAATAGAATGAAAAAGGAAACAAAAGGAAAATGAGAAAACATTATATTAAGGTTAATTTACATTTACATTTTTTTTCTTTGTTTTTATGAAAGTTTCATGAAAATTGTTTATATGAAAGGAAAAAATAGTAAAATGGAAAGAAATTATTATTTTCATTTTTCCTTTTTTTTTTTGCTTTCCCAAATAAAGAAAGATAATACAGAAAAAAAAAAAAAAAGTAAAATAGATTGGGATAGAAGCTCAATGCCCATGGGATAGGACTCAATCTGCTCAAGGGCCGGGCAGCCCACCCGGCCCAGCAGGTCAGGCCCGTATTAGGCCGGGCCTGGGCAAAAGTTTTAGTAATCCGGGCTGGCCCGACCCGGCTTGGATCACTGTTTATCTAATAAAAAAATAATATTTTTTAAATTTAATTTTAAAAATATGTAAAAAAATAAAAAATTATATTTTTAATATAATGAACAATAAATATGGGTCGACGGGCCGGCCCGGCCCAACCCAGGGCGGAGCCTGGGCAAGGAAATAAAAAAAATTTGGACTACGGCCAGCCCATTAGCACCTCTAGGTAGAACTGCCACGTGACACCCCATTAAGCTTTACAGAACTTTTATTCAAACTAGAGGTGTTTATGGCCGGCCGAGTCAGATCGCAATACGAATTTTTCTGAGATCTTTTTAGTCAAGTTCAATTTAGAAATCCATTTCACTGTTTAAAATATTAAAATATTATTTTTACATTAATATTTATATATTTTTATTGTCATAACGAACTCGCGACCGTTGACAGATATTTTGGAGTGAAATAAAATAAAACATAAAAACATGGAGTCGCCACCAATTTATTTATTTTTTAGCTATGTGTGATTAGCCACCTATTAAAATCTATCTTTGAAGAAAAAAAATTAAATTAATTAAAACATTTTAAAAAGATAATTTTAAAGTCTGCAATTGAAAACCAGAGAAAAATCATGACGAGTTCGGGAGTAGGTTACGCATGGGGAGGCATTAGCATCCCCACGACGCCTGTTAATAAAACAGTACCAATTAATCATGTGTTATCCTAAATCTCGATTTTAATGGACTTGACATCGATATTTAAAATTAATTATCTTCTTTTTTCTTTTTCAAAACATGTTTATTAATTTAAAAAAAAAATTGTTCTTATTATTATTTTTTTAAAATGAAAGCAGACGTAAATATTTTATCGAGAATACTCATTAAATATTCTCAATACTTTTTGTGGTATTTAACGAGATCCTCTCACCTCGGAATATCTTAGGAATCATTACTATGACATTCTTCAAATTCCGTAGTTGGTAATTTCCATTCACCTTTTATTTAAATGCATATGATGCAAATATTTAAGTATGGGATGCACATGGTTCAACATATAGGACATGTGATTAAATACATAATCATACGATTAAACATACAAAGCATAAACATGAGCATGGCAATATCAAGCACGTACATATTCATTTTTTTATTTATTATTTTCATCATTTCTATTTTCAAAATGAACACGAATTTTTCGTATTGAAAATGTCGCCAAATACTCTCACTACTTGTGGTGATATTTAACGAAATCCCCTCACCTCGAGATATCTTAGGCATTACTATGACTGTAGACACCTAAATTTGTCCTGACCCCCTAAACAAGGCAAATTCTCCTTTCAACTACTCGGAATGCAAAGAGACTTCCACCATTCCAAAGATGGGTCTCCAAGACTTTGTTTTGGAGGTCCATACAAAAAGTAAACCCGAAAAAAGTCAACTCCAAAAAAGTCAACCCCAAAAAGTCAACCATTGAAAAAGTCAACTCTCAGTCAAAATCAAGATTCGAAGTTGAATTGAACAATGGTGAAAGAATTTTGATAATCGGAGGTCTACAACGAAATATAGAGAATTTGAAAGACAAGTTGCAAAAAATTCAGTGTAAAGAATACCTAATTTTGCAAATTTGGGAAAAATTGCGTAAACGACCAAATTGAACGAAATTGGAGGTTCCAAATAGAATAAGATCAATAAATATGGATATTAGAAGGTCCAATTTTGAAGCGGAGTGAAGGAAGAATTGGTTGGAAGAGAAAAAGGAAAATAAGGATTTAATGAATAAATAGGAAATTCACAAATTTGGGGAAAATTGTGAAGATGGTCCGATTCGGTAAAATTAAAGACCCCAGTTGATAAAGGATAAATAAATAAAAATATCCCAAGCCTTAATTTGAGGTGGATCCCAAGGAAAAGCCGGTTGGAGAAAAAAAAAATTCACAATATTGAGAAAAGGGGAAAACTAAAACGGAGAGGAATTCAGATGTAAAAATTGGGCGTTTTCAGACCAAATCCAATGCAATATATGAAAAAGGCAGTGGAAAAAGAAAAATCGTAAAATTGGCCCGTTTCAAGTAAATCCAATGTTTCGGGGGTTAAAGGGCAATTTTGGAAAATTTGGCAAAAATAGAATCAGAGCTTGAAAAATTATGAAAACTTTCAGAACTGAGTTTTATATTTTATGGAAGGGATTGGAGAAGAAAAATCCAGAATCAGAGCTCAAATAAAAAAGACAAAGTTTGGGTCCACTAATCCGAAATTCCAAGAGAAAATTATGGGAAAAATAGAAAACGAGCTCAGAAAATTATGAAAACTTCCAGATCTGAGTTTTATATTTTATGAAATGGATTGGAAAAGAAAAATCTAGAATCGAAGCTCAAATAAAAAAGGACAAAGTTCGGGTCCACTAATCCAAAATTCCAAGAGAAAATTTCGCTCAAAAAATTATGAAAACTTCTAGATCTGAGTTTTATATTTTATGGAAGGGATTGGAGAAGAAAAATCTAGAATCGGAGCTCAAATAAAAAAACAAAGTTCGGGTGCACTAATCCGAAATTCCAAAAAAAATAGAAAACGAGCTCGGAAAATTATGAAAATTTTCAGATATGAGTTTTATATCTTATGGAAGGGATTGGAGAAGAAAAATCCAGAATAGGAGCTCAAATGGAAAAAGACAAAGTTTGGGAGGCACTAAACTGAAACTTTAGAGAAAAATCTGGGAAAAATAGAATCCGAGCTCGAAAAAATATGAAAACCTTCAGAACTGAGTTTTATATTGGATGTGATGAATTGGAAAAAAAAAATCTGAAATGGGGGTCCATTTGCAAAAAAATTAAGTTTGGGAGCCAAAATGCAATTTTACTGAAAAAACCGAAAAGGGCCATTTTGCAAATAAAAAAAGAGGAATGGCCTGGAAATTTCCAAGCCATTTTTGGCCAGCCTGCTGATTAGAGGAGGTGCTGTGATTATCTTGAATCAAATGGCCAAGGTTGAATAGCAAGATGACATTTTTAAAAGGACAAGATTCTACGCTACTTTGCCTACATGGCATTTTAGGCCAATGGAAGGTCTCCAAATTGCAAAGCCATGTGAAGAGCATGTGAATGCTATAAGATGATGCCAAGTAGGATTAAAAATGCCACCTAGGAAGATATTTTAATAGTAAGCCATATGATCATGACAAGTGGCTTAGATATTTTGAAGAGATAGGAGACAAGAATAATCTAGGTGGCATTGTTGGCCAATGAGAGGCTAGAAAACCTTTAATTTAAGGGAAGCGTCATGCAAATACGGGACAAGCATCTTTAATTTAAGGAAAACATCATGCAAGGAGTTGACAATTTTTAGCCATGTGACAAGGGATGGTTGGAGAGCATGCAAAGCATGACAAATGCTAAAACAATAAAAACACACTCTCTATTAGAATACCAAGGGCCGGCCAACATAAGGAAGAAGGGGATTTTTTTTTCTTCAAGGCATTTTCACTAGATTCTTGGAGGAGAAAAGGAGAAAAAGAAAAAGAGATAAAGAGAAATAGAAAGAGGGAGAAGGAGAAGGAGAAAGAGAAGGAAGGAAAATTTAGAGAGCTTGATTTGGAAAGCAATTGCTAGGTAGCTATTCCCTCTCTTCTTCTTCAATTATTTTTTTTGATATCACGTATTTTTCCTTCTTCTTTTTTTTATATGATTTGTTAACTTTTTGTTGAATAAAATATTTTCAAAACTAAATTTTAAAGGGTTTTTCTCCTTTATTCTTTACAAAATAACCAAGTTGACAAATTTTTTTACATACTCCTTGCTTTAGCCGAAACCTAGGGGAGTTTTTGTGCTTGTTTTTGCTTGATTATTCTTGTTGTTTGTTTGTTCATATTTTTAGCTCATGGTTGATTCATTGTCATTTATTTGTTAGTTGTAAAATCTTGCATTTCATGCCATCTTCAACTTGATTTTTGGCTAAGATCAACCAATGATCTCTAGCCAAAAATCCCTTGTCTATATTAGTTGAAAGAATGATAGTTTAAGTTGGATATTCTGAATTTTGGATTTTTTTTCACTACTCATTTTTTGTCAAAATAAAATTATTTTTTTATCACATGTACTATACTTTGGGAGGATGCCCTGATATTTTTTCCAAGATTTTTAGATTTTTTTATCAAGGTTGGAAAAATGGTTTTTGATAAAATAGTTTTTAGCTCACTGTTCTGACTTTGGTGAAAACTCGACCAAGGCATCCTTGGTCCAAAAATTAAGCTAATTTTTTTCCTTGGAGACCATTATGTCTTAAGTCTATACTAATTTTTCCAAAATGTTTTGAATTTTTTATGAAGGATAAAAAATAGTTTTTCAAAACTGGTTTTGGGAGTTAATATTATTTTTTTAAAACTAATAATTTTTTTTTTGTTTGTATACAAAGAGGGGGCTGATTTGGGTCATTAGCTACTGTCTTAGGTTGATTTCTATGTCATTTCAAAATAAAAACCAATTTTGCAAAAATCGGTCAAGGGTGGTCAACCGGGTTTCAAAAATAATGGGAAACAAGAGCCTTTTTAAGGGGTATTCGGCCATAAGGCCTTTTTTATCCCAAAAATTCCAATTTTTTTTTTTTCTAAATCCGAGCCCAAAGTCTCTCAGTTTTGAAAATCCAATTTAAGTTTCTTCCAAAGGTAGTTAGATACCTTTTTAGGTATACAGATGTCCTTACTTCAAGAGAGAAATACACCTTCATGCATTTTATGTTTTAAAATGTTTTATTTTTTATTTTTTTAATTTGACATAAAACGTATGTTTCGGTTTCCTAAACATTTGGCAAGAGTTAGTTCCTAATTTTTGCCACGTTGCCGGGGAGGTTAGGAAATTGTACAACGAAAGTGTTTATGGAATCGAAAGATATTGGATTTTGTTTAATTCAGAATCATATAAATGTCATAAGAAAGAATTATTTTTCGAGCTTTGCTGGGTTTGCCAGAGAGTGTGGTAAAATCTTCTGATATATGCTATTTGTATGATTCCTCACATGAAAATTCTATATCCGTGAATATTCCATGTTGATGTCATTTTATATTCATGTTGCCATAATTAGATTTTGCCATGTCAAGCATGCCATGTCATTCATACTCCATGTCATCCATTCACTTGCCATGTCATCTAGATTGTGCCATGTCATTCATGCGCATGTCATCCATTCACATGCCATGTCATTCATATGCCATGTCATCCATTCACATGCCATTCATATGCCATGTCATCCATTTACATGCCATATCATCTAGATTGTGCCATGTTATTCATTCATGTACCATGTCATTCAAATTCTATGTCATCCATTCACGTGCCATCATGTCTTCTAGATTATGCCATGCCATGTCATTCATTCATATGCCATGTCATTCATATACCATGTCATCGATTCACATGCCATGTCATCTAGATTATGCCATGTCATTCATGTGCCATTTCATCCATTCACATGCCATGTCATCTAGATTGTGCCATGTCATTCATACACCATGTCATCCATTCACATGCCATGTTATCTAGATTATGCCATGTCATTCATATGCCATGTCATTCATTCATGTGCCATGCCATCCATTCACATGCCATGTCATCTAGATTGTGCCATGTCATTCATTCATATGCCATGTCATCCATTCATATGCCATGTCATCTAGATTATGCCATGTTATTCATTCATGTGTCTTGTCATTTGGACTATTCCATGTCCTTTATTCATGTGCCATGTCATTCATATGCCAAGTCATTCATTCATGTGCCATGTCATTCATTCATGTGCCATGTCATTCATAGGCCTTATAATTCATTCACATGCCATGTCATTCATTCATGAGCCATATCATTCATATGCCATGTCTTTGACTCATATTCCATGCCATTCATTCTTTTGGCTATGTCATTTAAATTTTGTCATGTTATAATAAATTGCTTGCCATGCCATGTTAATTATGCATGTTATATATTCATGTTTTAATGATAATTTATACATTCATGATCATTTAAAATTTTGAAAATTGATATTTTTTAATAAAATAAGACAATATCTCCGAGTTAGTATAATTCATGAATTCTCCTCTGGGTTCCTGAGGAGTCTTCATCAATTATATTAACGAAGGAATACCATTCTAAAAGTGGATGATGCGGAGATTTTCAAAAACAATAAAAATTCTATATTTTTTTTGCCGGTTTGTCGGGGAATATAGAAAATTTTTCCAATAACAAATTCCGGTTAGTTTCCAAACAAAAATAGGATTGTTTTTTTAAATGGGAATTATTTTCAAATACCAAATCTAGAATCGACTTTTCACTGAGATTCGAGATAACAGATGACTAATAAGGTACCGTTCTATACGGGCGTTGTGAGGGTGCTAATCCTTCCCCACACGTAACCGACTCCTGAACCCGCACTTGATTTCTCTAGTTCAAAGCCCAGACTTTAAAATTGGTTTTAAAATATTTTAATTAATTTTAAAATATTTTTCAAAATCGGTTTTAATAGGTGGCCGATCACACCTATCCAAAAAAGATTGGTGGCGACTCCATTTCTTTTTCGAGGTTGTTTTCATACCCTCAACCTTTATTTCAAGAGGAATTAAGTCGTCTTTTCCTCTATGTTTCCAATGTCAGACTCTTAATGGGCTGATGGTCCCACGATGGGGCAATAATTCTTCGGACTCCCCTATTTTATTTTTTTAAAGAGGTTGCGACAACTTGGCGACTCCGTTGGGGAATACTTATTATTTTCTTTTAACGTCCTCCGGCGGGATCCCGCGACAGATCACGTTACAACAGTTTGGCGACTCCACTAGGGACATTTAGAGAGTCAGGCCTAGAATTAGTCATGTGTTATCAAAAGTTTCGATTTTTTCGATTTTAATTGGTATTTAATTATAATTCCCATTTTATTTTTTAAAGAGGATTTTCCTTAAATAATAAAATGTTTTTAAATATGTTCACGTTCATGTACATGCTTATTATCGCTGTTCTCTGGTTATTTAATCTTGTATATTATTATTGTTCTTCTGTTATTTAACCTTGTATATTATTATTGCTCTCTGGTTGGTTAATGCGTTACACTATTCTTGATCTTCGTTTTAATAGATTGCTGGGGCATTTAGAATAGGGTTTGTAAAATGGATGGTGAAAGGTTTGTTGTTCCTCCTCACACACTATATTTGCATTTTCATAACATGAGCCCTCAACCCGGGTTCCGTCCTTCTAGGTAGAGTGAAGTACCTACGCTTCGTGAGGTGATAACCTCCCCATAAGCTAGCGAAACATTCTCGGGGTACAAATTACCTACGCTTCTTGAGGTGTTAACCTCCGCATAAGCCTGGGAAATGTACTCTAACAAATTGAACCCGTTTTGATTGGGGTGCCTTACTAGCCTTCATCGACTATAGTGACGAGTAATTTGGAGCCTTTTTAGAACATAATGCAACCCCATATAGTGAGCCATAAGAAGCAAGCCTAGGTAGGGCCATGCCGAATTTTTGTTAAATGCACTGGATATAGGAACACATGGAGGAATGCTTCTGATCTTTTGCCAATTATTTCTACATTCTGAATAAGCATTGTAGATCGGGCAACGATGAACGTACGCCGCCCGTAATAAATTTAGATTTCCGCCCCAAAGGCATTGTGATGCCTAAATAAGTAGATACTGTTGGGGCAAATGTTCATTGACTTTTTTGTTTTTTGAAATTGAAAATATAAAAATTCTTTTTCAAACATTTTTGCATTTTGCACATTTCATGCATATGTGAATAAAGCATGTACATCCATGGTTGTTTTCTCTCTTTCTTTTCAATAAACGGATGGTGATAATAATCTCATTTGATGATTTCATAAACATTCATTGATTGAATAAGAATTGTAGACCGATAATGTTGAATAAACATTTGGACATTGTGCCATGATAAGATCCATTACCCCAATACTTTTTGAACATTGAAATGTTGATTTTTGCGGGGGAAAAACATGTTTCAAAAAAAATTTTATGGATTAAATTTGGGGGCAAATCTTGCATAGTGAGATTTTGAATAATCAAGATTGGTCCTACCAATTTCGTTTAGTCATTGATTAAAAATTTTGTATATGCCCTTGTGTTAATTCATTTATTCTTTACATGTATCATTTTGACATCATGTTACAGTCCTAACTTGCATGGTCATTCATTTGTGACATACATGGTCATTCTTTGTATATGCCCTCGTGTTAATTCATTTATTCCTTACATGTATCATTTTGACATCATGTTACAGTCCTAACATGCATGGTCATTCATTGTAGAATACATTTGTGACATACATGGTCATTATCTGTTTATACCCGTGTATCAATTTCACCATTCTTTACATGCATCATGTTAGCATCATGTTGCATTTATGACAAACACAGTCAGCATGATTTCTCTGTATATGTTCATGCATTGATTTGTTTATTCTTCACATGCATCGTGTAAGCATCAGGTTGGATTCATGACAAACATAGCCAGCATGATTTTTCTGTATATGTTCATGCATTGATTTGTTTATTCCTCACAATCATCATGTTAGCATCAGGTTGTATTCATGACAAACACAGCCAGTATGATTTCTCTGTATATGTTCATGCATTGATTTGTTTACTCTTTACATGCATCATATTGACATCGTGTTGTATTTATAACATACATGGTCAGCATGTTTCCACTGTATACGTCCATGCATCACTTTGTTTATTCTTTACGTGCATCAAATTGCATTTGTGACCTTCATGGCTCATTCATCATGACACACACTTGGGGGGGATAAAACAGAAGCTGGCTTGGCTGTAAGAGTTTTTGAAGAAATTTCTCTTTCAAATCAGAGGTATAAGAAGTACTGAGCACCTTTATAATATAGGCCAGAGCTATGGAGAGTGAACAAGGGAACAGGAAAAATTGCGAGAACAGTTGACAAAATCTTAAGCAGAATCTAGAGATCAGATGACTAAACTGATGGAGCTGGTGTCCGTCACAATCAAGGGAAATAGATACTGAAAACATGGTCGCCAAAGAAGGGTCAGAGGCACAAAAGGGTTAGAATGAGGTTGTAATGTTAGATGTCCAGTCTTTTCAGAACACAGTTAGTCCCGTCAACGTCCTGAACTTAGATGATCCAACTAAATAGGCAAAATTGAAAATGGTTGAATTGAAGGAGGCTGAGTCGGTAGATTCCCAAGGGAAATATCAGCTATTAGATGAAAGGCTCTGGGCATTAGAAAGCACAGATGTATTTGGGAGTGTAGATGCGAACGAACATTGCTTGGTCCCCGAATTAGTCATTCCTCTTAAATTCAAGGTTCTCAATTTTGAGAAATATGATGGGACAACCGATCCGTTAGCCCATATCACTATGTTCTGCTGAAAGATGACGGTCCATACAGATAATGATAAGCTTTTGATCCACTACTTCCAAGATAGCCTCAGCGAGTCCGCAATTAGGTGGTATAGTCAGTTGAGCAAGGATCGGATTTGCTCTTGGATTGATTTGGCTAATGCATTTTTAAGCCAATACAAGCATGTAACTGATATGGTGCCTGACTGTCTCACTTTGCAAAATATGGAGAAAAAGGTTACTGAGAGCTTCAAAGAGTATGCTCAGAGGTGGAGAAACATGGCCACCCAATTACGATCACCCCTGACTCAGAAGGAAACCACTATCATTTTTGTGAATACACTGCAGGCCCCGTACTATGGTAAACTCGTTGGCAATGCCACGAAGAATTTTTCGGACATGGTAATCTCCGAGGAAATGATTGAGAATGCTATCAAGACTGGGAAACTAAAAGGAGATAAAACATCCAATGCAGAGGGAAATAAGACACCCAAAAAGAAAGAGGGAGATGTCTAAGCTATAGGAGGCTTTGCCCTGTATATTCAGGCCCCCTCATACCAACCATCAAGTCCTTCTATGAACAACATATCCCAGGGTTCATACTTATACCCGATGGCCTCTCATATCCAGCAAATCTTCAACCTCTTGCCAGCCAGAGAAAGCCAAAGAACATCTAAAAAAGAGATCGGTTTGAGCCACTGCCTTTGTCTTACTCTGAACTAGTGCCCCAGCTGGTTGAAGAGAAACTCCTCACTAAAGTTCCAGTGGAACCTATCCAACCCCCATACCCAAGCTGGTATGACGAGAATACATATTGTGATTATCACTCCGGGATTCGAGGACATTCCACAGAAAATTGCATATGTCTAAAACGAAAGGTTCAAGCACTCATCAATAAAGGGTAGTTAGATGTAGGAAAGAAACAAAAGTCATAGCATGGAGAACTCACTGAATGGAATGATGAGACCATGGTGGATGTCATAATGGGGGAGGAAGATGAAAAGGTGAAAAAGAATACCGAGGAATAGCCAATTTGAATTATGGGAAAACATGTCAAGAGGGGAGTTTTTTTATGCATGTAGTTTTATGCCTATCTATGAAAACACTTGTCTTATGTTGACATCCATATAAAATAAATGAATTTTGAATTTTAAAATGCTTTTGTGTTTATTGTATTTTAACAATAATTTGAATGTGCAAAAACAAGCATTAAGGAAGTTCTAATAATGGATAGTCTTGAGAATATTGATGATCATTGTTAGAAATGACCCAATACCCTCCTTCCTCTCTTTTGGGCTTTCTTATGCCTAAATCCCTTGAACCGAGACCACTTGAAAGACCTAATGCTTCAAGGAATATGAATGATTGAACTTCCTAAACCATTGTCACTACAAAATAAGCAAAGATGTAGATCCTAGTCTAGGCTATAAGCAAAGGAACAAAATTTTTGAAAATTTTTCGAGCTCCTTGGAAACTCGAACAAATCAGACGTTCTTTCAAGAATCTAGATCATGGTAATTTGGTGTATGTCAAGGTTGTGCCAAAGCCATTCACAACATTTCTAATAACCACAAAACGCCAATTGCCCAAACTTCACTTCATGATTGACACCTCGGGGCATAATGACTAAACCAGATTATCCCTTGTCCTAGAGAAAATCTATTTTTGGGCCATATTTTTCTTGTCACTTCAAACAAACCCAAGATTGAAATTCAGCATTTTCAATATAGACCTAGACTTGCGACATAATGATACAAATTCTCATGGTTAATCAAAGTGGGGCATCATATGTGGAAATGATGGATTCATGGTGGATAAAGGGGAATTAAAGCATGAATCATCTAGGCATGCAACAAAAAAAAAAAGAAAAAGAATAAGAAAAAAAATTGTGATATCACGCATATGAGAATTCAGATGATTCCAAGTGCAAAATGAAATTTTGATTATCTATTCTCCCTGGGGATTGCTTTTCAATGAAAATATTTGTGCTTGATATGAGAAATGGCCATCTTTCATATCCCTTTCACACAAAAAAATTTCCATAGTCACCCTTTTTGAGTCGAAAGAATTCTTTCTTCTTTGAACCCTAATCAAGGATCACCCACTATATTGGGGGGCAAATGCAAGGAAATATCTTCTCAAAAATCACGGAGAAATGAGTCCTAACTCGAAGACAGATACAAAGCAAATTGAGATCCCAAATAAATACGGGCTCACTCCGTCGAAATGAAGATGCAAAAGGAAAAGGAAAATATAGAAAACATGGCAAAATGAAAGATAAAAAAAGAAGAAGAAAAAACACACAAAAAAATGTGAAAAAGAATGGCGAAATGAAAGCCAAAAACAAAGAAGAAAAGGAGCAAAAGTCAAAAGAAGGAAAGAAAAGTCCAAAAGGGACAAATGCTTCAAAGGGAATGCTCCTCAAGAAATGATCCTTGATCTGATTACACTCAAACACATATTTTGGGCCTATTTATCCTTTTTTTCTGAACCCCAAACCTTACCTAAATTACGTGCTTTAAAAGTCCATTTTGATCAAGCATGAATATTTAACTTGAAGGGTTTTTCCTCAGATTTTATCCCGTCTCATCGAATTATCATTTCACTATGGAAGAATTTAGAATTCTCAAGTGCATGGTAGAATAATAAAAAAGAAAAAAGAAAAAAATGGAAATAATGGGACTCTAAGGCGAAACCCCAAAAATGGCCGGTCTAGAGTAAAATGGAAATTTTCAATGCCATTTATGTTAGTGCCGATGCCACAAAAGAGAAGGTCATCTTGAAGAAATAGAGGAACATCTAGGAATTTTTGAACCTCCTAAACTGTCAATTCTCAACTGGAGGATTGACTTCAAAAACTGAGACTTTTTTCCCTCCAAAATTAACTTCCCAATTGGAACATCCCGGCCAATCTTGATGCTTTTCAAAACGCCATGATTTGGAAACTAAAAGAATGTCAAAATTGTTTGATTCTCAAGGAATTCATGTTTTATAAAACATGTTCCATTTGTGAGCCTAGAAGGGACATACATTTTTCTTGTTGTCAATTTTTCTTCGATCAACCAAAATATTGTTGTATCAAGCCTTTGAATTCAAGTTGAAAAACCCAAATTGACTTTCATTGAAATTTCTAATGATGATCATCAGTCTTCAAGAGATTTATATATCACACATTATGGGGTTAATTTTTTTTGGCTCAGAAGTTTTCATTAAATGAGCAAAAAATTTTCAAAAGGGGAAAACAAATAAAAATATTTTTGAAAAAAACCATTTCTGATGTTGACATAAGACAAGAGTTTTTCAAACCCAAAGGTATGGGACTACTAATATTGATCTTAACTCCTAAAAATGTGAAGAAGGAATGAACATCTGGCTCAGACTTCTGTCAATAAGAGTTTGAAAACTACTGGGGCAAAGAGATAGCCAAAGACTGAAAAGGGAATGATCTCTTATGGGGCACGAGTGTTCAAGATACACACTGATTTGAAAAGGAGAAATGATTTGGAATGGCTAAGTTGAAGGCTAGAAAAATAATCGGGGACATTTGCATCATTCATGAGCACTTACCTCTTTTTTAAACTTTGCATCTGCACTGTGTCAGGAAGCATTTGCATCATTCATGGATATTCGTATTTGCACCATTCCATGAGCATCAGCTTTTTACCATTACATTTACATTTTTCATGGATATTTTCATTTGCATAATCTCGAGCAATTGCGTCATTTCTAGGATCATTGCATTTTCCCTATTGTGTGCTAACTGCAGTTACACCATTCATAAACCACTTGCATGAACAAGATTCATAGGGGCATCTGCATCTTTTCATGAACCATTTGCATCATTATTGATATATGCATTCACATCATACAAAAGCATTTGCACACTACTAATCTTTGCATTTGCATCATTTAGAAGCATTTGCGCACTGCTAATATTTGCATTTGCATCATTCAGAAGCATGTGCATCTTGTTTAATTTAGGTATCTGCATCAAGAAGCATTTGCCTCAATCGAAGACATTTGCATTTGCACCATGAAGCATTTGCATCTTATTCAATCTTTGCATCTGCATCAAGAAGTATTTGCATCAATCCAAGACATTTGCATTTGCAACATGAAGCATTTGCATCTTATTCAATATCTGTACCAAGAAACATTTGCATCAAACCAATACATTTTCATTTGCGCCATGAAGCATTTGCATCTTATTCAATATCTATATCTGCACCAAGAAACATTTGCATCAAACCAAGACATTTACATTTGAGCCATGAAGCATTTGCATCTTATTCAATCTCTGCATTTGCATCAAGAAGAATTTGCATCGATCCAAGACACTTGCATTTGCACCATGAAGCATGTGCATCTTGTTTAATCTCTGCATCTGCATCATGAAGAATTTGCATCTCTATAAGATCCTCAAGGTTAATTTCCAACACATTTTCATAAACTATAGACAAGACATCCAGGAATCATTTTCGAAATCTTTGGCTTCACCATATCTCTTCTCAACTTTTCGCTTCGCCCAGGTCATCTCGTAGAAAATACCTTTGGCTTCACCAGATCTTTTCTCAACTTTCGGTTTCACCCAAGTCATCTCGTCGAAATCTTTGGCTTCACTAGATCTCTTCTCGACTTTTGGTTTCACCTAGGTCATTTCAATTTATGGCTTCACCCAGATTTCTTCTCGACTTTTGGTTTCACCTAGGTCATTTCAATTTCTGGCTTCACCCAGATTTCTTCTCGACTTTTGGTTTCACCTAGGTCATTTCAATCTTTGGCTTCATCCAGATTTCTTCTCGACCTTTGGTTTCACCTTGGTCATTTCAATCTCTATCTTCATCCAGATTTATTCTTGATCTTTGGTTTCACCTAGGTTATTTCAATCTCTGAATTCATCTAGATTTCTTCTCGACCTTCGGTTTCACCTAGGTTATTTCAATATCTGGCTTCATCCAGATTTCTTCTCGACCTTTGGTTTCACTTAGGTCATTTCAATCTTTGGCTTTATCTAGATTTCTTCTTGACCTTTGGTTACACCTAGGTCATTTCAATATCTGGATTCATCCAGATTTCTTCTCGACCTTTGGTTTTGGTGGGTTTACTCTACCTCGGGTCATGCTTAAACAAAATAATCAAAGTGCAGCGGAAGTAAACAAAGAAGCACCCAAAGTACAACAGGATCTTAGGCTTGTGTTTATCATATGTTCATAGCATTCAAAACATAATAAATCACCCATATGATTTAGAAGTTACCTACTTAAGATTCGTAACCTTAAGTTGCAGATCCAAATTGAAAATTGCTCTCAAGTCAAGATCCAATTCGAACAAGATCACAAGAAGCACAATTGTCCTTCCTCTAGAGCTAGTCCACACGAACAACTGATGGATCCTTCTCTAAGGTATGTCGATTCACTTGTGCTAGCAAGTTGATCCTAAGATCACAATCAAAAGATATATCTATTGTGTTTATCTTCCTAAAACAATCTCACTCAACAAGGTGAAGAAGTGAAAAGAAAACACCAAGAGGAAGAGGAATTGCGGCAAGCACAAATCTTGCAAGGAGGTGGCGATATCACTATTTTGCTAAGCTAGGGTTCTCTTCTTTAATCCAAAGTTTTCCTCAAGCACAATCAGAATATCACAAGTAGAATGAATGTCTCAGGTTGCAGCTACAGCCTCTATATCTGATATATAAGTAGGCGCAAACCCTGACCCCCTCTCCCTAAACTTGGCTAGCCCTTGTAGCTTGTTGCACAAGATTTTCATTCATCCACTTAGACTTAAACTATTTATTTCTAAGATGGATCAATAGGCCTATTATATTATCTAATAATATTAATGGTCCATTAACCTTAATACCTTAAGTTGGGCCAACCATCCTTAGTGGACAATCCTAAATTAGAATAGTGTCACATCCCAACTCCGGGAGTGTGACCGGCTAGAGACAAGTTTTTACCCTTGCCTCCGAAGCCTTAACCACTCATCGACCTAACAAAATTTTGGCATGACCCCACCCGATAAGGGGGTATACCGAACCTGCAAAACATGCAAAATAATAATATTAACACATGACATCCCGGTTAGGACACCTCCAACTAGGGAGTAACTAAGATGCCCCGCAACAGACGCACAAAGTGAACCACAATGCATATATTTATATACAATACCACAAATATAAAGAACAATCTCAGTCTGACCAGATAACTGCAAGACACATAATACAACATTCTTAGATAGAAAAACATATGACATCCCTAGGTGACTGTGCACGGCTCCTCCATCAAGCAACAGATCACCTCGTCAAAACGGTATATGATGCTCACCGAATAACGATCACGAGCAAGCTGGCGTAGCGGATGAGGGACCTGGTCGATTAGTACTTGAAATAGAGAAATAACTAAAGGGTGAGTTATAAAGACTCAGTGAGCAAACGCAGAATAAGTAAAGTCTATGGAAAATACTTGTAAGTCATATTAACTAATATCACCTTGATGTTCTTATCCAACATCACAAACAACTATAACATCCAATAGGGTCCGTAGACTCCTACAAACCGGTAGGGCTCGAAACTCCTACAAAACCGATGGGGTACAATGGCAGCCTACAAATACGGTAAGGCACAATGGCAGCCGACAAATCTGGTAGGGCACAATGATAGCCTACAAATCTGGTAGGGCACAATGGCAGCCTAGAAGTCCGGTAGGGCACAATGGTAGCCTACAAATCCGGTAGGCCACAATGGCAGCCTACAAATCCGGTAGGCCACAATGGCAGCCTACAAATCTGGTAGACCACAATAGCAGCCTACCAATTCATTCATAGCTTAACATTACAGTAAACATGCAGCACATAACATTTAAATAAGCATACAAATACGGAAACAATGTGGTGCCATAGAATCGACCACTCATGCATCAATCCCGAATTATTACATAATCATCACTTGTCCATTCCTTGGACCTTTTTCTCACGTCTTTACGAGAATTCGATACCATAAGGTAATTCTATGTCATACACACTACCATTTACCAACTCAAGTGCATTATAATCTATCACCGATACATTCATACAATCACAGTCAGTATGTCATAACATAATCTAATGATTCTACGTCTACCGCTACACGTTTACTCACTGTGCGCTAAGCGGGAGAAATTGGATCCTCGTGCTCTGGAGTTCTTCTTACCACGGACTCAGCTAATCCACGCTCCTAGCACATAAAAAGTCATTTCATAAATATTTTATAATTTAGAAACATTCAGACTATCCAAAATTGTAGCTACTTAGCTACTATTCAAAATTTTACGGCTTAGCTATTTAAGCTTTATAATTTTTACACCTAGCTCGGATGGAAATCCGGAGCAATGATCAACTTGAAAGTTGCTCCCTCGAACCTAGAAAAGCTAACGGTGGCCTCGGATGGTGGTGGAAATGGCGGCACAAGGTGGTTGGCCACCAAGGTATATTCAGCCAAGCTTGGATATCTGTCTCCAAGCCATTTTTTCAATTAACCAACCCCAAATAATGGATGTAGAGGTTGATTTAGGATTATCCATGGTGGTGGTTTAAGGTGGTGGATATGTTGGGAACCACCTAAGGGAAAATGGCCATAAAGAGAAACACATAGCTTCTCCTAGTTTCTTGAAAAACTAACACCAAATAAGTGATCCTCATCTTCTAAATAGTAAGAATATGTATTTTGTTGGCTTGGTGATGAATAGAAATCAAGAAATCAAGCTTACTTAGCTTTTAGCTATGGAGTTTTCTCACTTTGGTTAGGTATTTTGTTGGCTTGGTGATGAATAGAAATCAAGACCTTCCCGCAACCAGTTCCCGATTTTTACTCTTTTAAGCTAGTTAAGGGCGTACCTGATTTTCACTTAATTTTTTAGTTTTAAAAAAAATGTCAAATTTTCAATCTAAGCATCATATTGAGATCCTCTATGATTACGGAGTCTACTAGTACCATATTCGAACCAAAATAAAATTTTGAGTAAAATAACCAAAATACCCCTGGTTCATATTTTACCGGTTTTGTGCCAATTTGATTTTCCAATAATCATGATCAGTAATATATCACATTTAACACTATGTGAAGTTAAAATACCAAAATTTACGGGCTTTACTTTGTCCCGATTGCGATTCCTGACTCGTGGTCATTTTAGCGCTAAATCTCTCAAATAGCCGATTAAACCCCTTACTCTAAAAAATTTTAATATAACAATAAGACCAGATGGTAGTGTGCTTTGTCTACAAGCATACATAAACTTGATCCAGAGTCTATGAATCATTTAAAGAGACCCGAGTCGATCTCTGTCTTACGAGGGTGTTACAAATAGTCACTTTGGACCCATTCTAATTTATCATGCTTATTTATTGGATAGATTAATTTCCAAAACTAATTTAATTCTCAATTAAATTTCTTTCTCGTCATGAACAATTCATGTCATTAATCTATTAATATCAATTCATGACATTATTCCAATATAGCATAGTCATTCGAAATTCACCTTGTACATCACTATGTCAAAGTCGATTATACTAGATAAGAATTCTTGATTCCTCTTATCTCATTAAGACATTGTCATTGGATTTCTCAAATCTCAGTTATGTCTTTATCTCTCTCAATTGCACTTCTTCAATTAAGTCCTCAATATTGATCTTTTTATTCCATTAAGTCTTACCTTAATAGAATACCATGTCTAATCCATACATATCTGTTCTTATGTGTGTGACCCTCTAGGTTCCCAATATGTTGGCAATCAATATAAGTTAATCTTATTAACTTGTTTTCATAAACCATGAGCGGGATCTAGCAACCCATCATGACCACCCAAATATTGTGAAGTCATCGTGACCGTTTTAGAAACCTTTCAGCAACCAGCCTGTCAGTGTAATATAGTTTTTTAACCATATATCCCGGATAGCGCATGAGCATGGTGCAGTGTCTACTCATGATCAATCCATATTATTTCTTCGCATTTAGAGAAACAACTTTCTCCCAAATTCATCATGCTTTGGCCAAAGACTTAATCAGGTTAATCGTAGTCAAGGACAAATGAGATATGTCTCCATTATCACAGGGAGTGGTGAATCCTCTTTGGATCACTCATTCATCTTTGTATGGTTCATGTCATATCCAATAACACCCTACTATAAGCATCCTCGTGTATGGGACCCGTTTGTGATGGAATCTAAGTATGACACTCTCCATACAAGATGACCTGGTATCACAAGTCTGAGGACTAATTTACACAACTCGTACTAAGAGAACATTGTCATAGACACTGGAGTGATATTACCAAATGAAGTTCTCTTGGCGGGCCATGTTCAGTGAACTTGTTCAACAGACAAGCACCTATATGTTATCCCAAGTATCCCATACTTCAAAATGTATGATATCGGTTGCTTACTTCATAAGTAAGAGGGCTTAACATATACTAGTCTTTGAGCATTGCCAATGCCCCATCTTGGCAATACGATGACCAGGAACAATTTGAGGAACAAGGCTTTGATGCATAAGGATATCGTAATTATAACTCTTTATAATTCCTTTGCAAGGCCAATATGTTCCATGGCCTTCATCTGATTAGTACTTAATAACTTCTTATTATTGTATTAACATGAAGGAAAACCTTTTAATCACTATCTTCATAGTGAAGGGTATGCTTTTATTGACTGTGTATCCTATGCTCAATTTGATTGGCTCTAGGGCATTGATGCACCCAAAAGAGTGTATCTTATTTAACCTTGCACTAAAAAGATCAATTGTAAGTATAGTAGTTAGCAAGGGTCGAGTCCTCAGGGATTGGGTTTTAGTTTATAAGTTAATAGTTTAAAACTTAAATTCAAGAACAATAAAATAAAAGGGGTTTTTGAAATCAGATTTAAACTAAAGTAAATAATAAGAATGAGATGCAAGGCGGTATAACCAGCCAATAAAAATATATATACTAAATTAGGCGGTATAACCAGCCAATAAAAATATATATATTAAATTAGGCGGTATAACCAGCCAATAAAAATAAAACAAAGTTAATATACAAATTAGGCGGTATAACCAGCCAATAAAAATAAATATACTTTTAAAAATAAGCAAACTAGAAAAGTAAGAAAACAAGTAAGTAAGAAGAATCAAATATGAAAAATATGGTTAAGGTTTCATTCTCCACCACTAGACATCATTAAGAATCAATTTCAGATCTATCAATATCAACCAACTATCAAAGTTAACAACCGTAGATAACAACAAGCTCTGTTATCCCAATCTTTCCTTAGTTTGTCGTTAAATAGAACAAGCTCTCTATTTAATCTCTAACCATCAAACAACCTAGAATAAGCTCTCTAAATTCAATTTAATGGCAGCTTTATGATGAGAAAGATAGGTTGATCTAAGCAACAAACACATAAGCTCGGATTGTTCAACTTAGGTTATGTTCCACTTTGCAATTATTGAAAACTTGACCATAATCATTAATCACAAATTGCCACTTATGAATAGGAAATCAAGACAATTACACGGATCAAGACTCCTAAACTAGCAATAGATAATTATCAAGATCTATCTAGTTGTACACCTAAATAAATCAAGACAACATCATGAACAATTTTTGTAGAAGAACATAAGCAACTTTGATAGAAAATTAATGATAGATAGAATCTGAAAATCAATCACAAAACATGTCTAGGGCTTTGAAATCACCCTTAACCAAATAGAAGTTTAGCCTAGCATAGACATTGTAAACATAAACATAAAATTAAAGAAAATCTAAGAAGAAAATAAAAGAAAGAAAGAAGAAGAGGAAGAATATTAATTATCCAACCTCTTGCTCTCTCTAATGAAAAAGAAAACTAGAGAAAAGAAAGAAAACTAGAGAAAAGAAAGAAGAAGAAAACTTAGAGAATTTTATTAAAATGGCTAATATCCTACCTATGTACAATATGATCCCTTACAATCATCCAAGGCCCTCTATTTATACACATTTTGGAGGGCTAAATGACAAGAGACAAGCTTTACAAATTTCAAATGTAGGTATAATAGGTGGGTGCATTTTCTAACAATTTTCGTCATACATGACGATTTTGATCAGCCAACTTGATGGTCGATTTTGTCAATTTTGCAGGCCTTATCTGATCACATGGTCTTCTAGAAAAATGTTACCCTATCAGATATGGGCAAAATACGAAAACAGGTCAGCACAGACGTCATTGCACATCAGCCAACTTCATGGTCGATTTCGCTAGGGAAAACGACTCCGTTTCAAGAAGTGTAAAACATGAAAAAGATAAATATGCCTCTTAGCTTTGCACGGCTACAAATTGCAGCCTTATTGCTTCAGTGAAACTCGAGATATAGCTGATATGGCAAAAGGTGTCGGAACTGGAACTGAACTGGATTTACCCTTAATTCTAGTAATCTGAAATCACTCAAAGAAACTTGTGAAAAACACCAAAATACATAAAGATCATAAACACAATTAGACTAAACAATAATAACTCGTATTTGACACAAAACAATAATAAAACATAACTAAAAACTATATAATTATACGAGTTATCAGGCATACACCAACAATCTCCCACTTGCACTAAGCCAATCACTAGTGCATCCAATGCCGAACTCTTTCGATTAGCAATTGTGTCTCTACAAGGACATTGCTTAATTGCATCGAGAATATGCTTTAGTCATATTCATAATAATCTCATTATCAAGGTTAATATTTCAGATCTCAACGAGACCTAGATTCCATTCAAATGGCTCAGTTGTTTCTATAACAACTATTGGAATCTAGTTATTAGCAAGTAGCTAATGATCCAAATATAACTCCTTTTGCATGCGAAAACAAAAGAGTTAATCTTAAAAACCTTTTAACATAAACGTGCAATCCTTTCAAGCTTGGAACGTTTCCAACCAATTGCATTTTTCAAAAATGGCAATTTTATCATAACCTTTTATCATTCAAAGAGTTATTAATAGCTCCCACTAAATCCTACATATGTAGATGTTAAGGGATTAATTCAATAAAAATTTGAATTCCATATCACTAAGCTAAATAGTATTCATAATACTTTGCAAGTTGTATAATATAAGACTATGTTGTAGAACAATTCTATAACTGATTTATCTAAGAGGAAATTAAATAAGCATGGCATCCTATGCCAGCAAAGCAATATGTTTCAAAAAAACATAAATTAAATATCCTCAACATTGGCCCATAATTCCAATAAAACATCAAATGTTTTAAAATAAATCATAAATAAATGTCTTATTAAAAATCCATAAGATTGGCAAGCTCTTATGTAGCATCAAACTCGGTTGCCATCTTCATGGTACAGCTTCACTGCTCCTTTCCTTTGGTCCCTACAATATGTCATACATATTTAGTACCAAGTGATAGGTATCATATACCAAGAGGAGTGAATCATATTATACCTGAAGTTGAAACTCCTTTCAGCTTCTTTCCCTTGTTAGACTCAAGGTACTCCTTTCAATTGAGTCTCCAATGATCAGTTTTCCCACATTGAAAGCAAGCTTTGTTAGCATTATCCGTATCCTTTGTTTCCTTCACAACACCATCATCAGGCTTCAAATTCTTTGAAGCAGGAGGTACATCCTATCTAGTCTTTTTTTTTTCTTCTTACCTTTCGGCTTATAGGAAGAGACTAAATGGAAAGATGACTTGTCCTTAATAATTGTTTTCTCGACCTGTATGAGCATATTCAGCAATCCAGAAAGGGTAGCCTCCAAGAGGTTCACGTTAAAGTTTAATAAAAACTACGAATAGCTCTTGGGTAGTGAAGTAAGGATTAGATCAATGCTTAGATCATGATCCATAACCCATCCAATCTGCTCCAATCAGGTAATATACCCTATCATCTGAAGCACATGAGGCCTCACTGGGCTCCCTCTGACATCTTTGTTTGGAACAATTCCTTTGAGATGTCAAATCACTCAGTGTGATTCTCCTTAGCGAATAGTTCTCTAAGGTTAAGAATGATATCCTCAGTATTCATGGCCTCATGCTGCTTTTGGAGATTAGGTGCCATACTTGCCAATATCACACATGTTGCTTGTAAGAGATCATCTCTATGAACTCTATAGGCCACCCTATCCTCCTCATTTGCATCAGCAACAGGCTCATCTGGAATAGGCTCATCAAGAACATAAGCCTTCTTTTCTGTGTCAAGACAATATTGACATTGCGAAACCAGTCAACGAAGTTTGGCCCAGTTAATTTATTAGCATCAAGTATGCTTCTCAGTGATAATGCATTTGCCATTTTAGCGTTTATATCCTAGATGAATCAAAACATTTAAGAGTCAATAAATAGAAAAGAGTAATCATTTATGTCAGGCTTTAGTACTTAAATGATTATTCTCATTATTTTAACAAAATAATAGCCCTCAACTACTATCTCGAGAAATTTAACTCTTAAACTTCTTAATGAGCTAGGACCTCTTTCATTCCAGCATAACCTTGAGTGACTCAACCAGTTATGTTGAAACTAATTGAGTACGTAACTTAATTTACCAATTACATCTCTATGCAACTCCTAGATCCAGTTAGGTGACAGCTCTTTCCCTAAATACGTCATGTGCCTTTCATCTAACTTTGCCTCTAAATGTTATGCGATCAAGTTTTAAATCATCTGGATAACATAACACGTAGTTGAGTAAGACCCACCTTCAATAACTCAAACATGTTCGTACATAAGTTTGACCTTGAGTGACTCAACAAGCCTCCGAATGGAAGAACTCTGGTTATCTTGTTATGATGGTGGAAGGCAACTTATCATGCGTAACATGGAATCAATATAATTTATTGAGGGATTTAATTTATCTCTTATATAGGTCTCATTGATTTCATATTCAATTGGCATGCATAGCATTCATTTAATTGCATACATCACATATATACATAATTCAAAATAAATCTATCACATGCAATCTACTAGGATGATTATGGACTTTATACTAATCTAGTTTCCTTGATCCATTAGGAAACTAGTTGGTCAAATTCCAAGGGGATACCACATAGTCTTCGAAAGCTTTGTTGGTTATCTCCTTGGTTACTTCTTTTTGGCACCATATCTCCTTACAAACTTGGAATTTACATAAATTCTACTTCCTATCCTATATCTAAATCTATAAAGAATATAACAATTATATTGCTTTATCAAAAACCTCGAGTTACATTCGAGGGGAGTTAGATAAGAAGAGAATTTACAACTCTGGAATGAAAAAGAGAAGACAGGGTGCGCAGATCCTATTTATAAAAATACCAATAAGAAGATTCAACCATACATTCCTTAGTCATACTAAGGTATAGTCCATAACCATCCTTCATGCATACATAATCAAATTATAAGCATGAATTAAAAAACATGCATAGTCAATATAACCTGGTCAACTTGTGTACTATTTGCATAAATGTCACCAAATAAATTTGAGACAATTTATCAAATCATTGTAGCAATTTCGGTTCCAACTATTAAAACACTTTTAATAAAATCTTAATAATTAAGAAAACTATCTTGAAATCGGACTTTTACCTAACTTTTAGGTTGCTTGTCTTAATTAGGACAAAATATTCTAGCATGCTCAGAATCCTAAACCTTTTAGGACACTTCATTGTCTTATACCGAATATTTAAGTTTGCAATCCATCCTAACTCTTTAGGAACTTAAAATCTCATTAGGTAACTCTTACCTAATTATACTACAAGTCTCTCCTAAAATTTAGGATCACACTCCCACTAGGAAACGGTTTCCTTGTTGAAGTAGGACTTTAACTCTTAGTTTCCTAGGCACATGCAATCTCTTTGGCCATCGAATGGCCGCTGCCAACCCGTGATCAGACTATTGTATGCCATCTACTATGGCTACTGGGTGCCCTAAAAAGAGCTTGTTGGCCGCCTCTTACAGCTGCATTCAATTTGGCAACAATTGCCTCCTTGGTGCCGTGGTTTGGCCGACTACCGTGCAACAACTATTGCCGCTTTATCCAGTCATGTTCCATGCCCAAACCAACAATCATAGATGAATCATATTCACCTTAGATTCTGTCCAAAATTCCTAACAAACATGTGAAATGTTTCCACAATCATGCTCGAATTTTATGGCACGCAAACACCTACAAAACAGTCCAAAAATTTTTAACATTGTAGTACCAATGTTTCATGTCCAAAAAAAACTTTGCTTAAATGTTTTAAGCTAAAATCAATTTTGTAACTTCAATGGCAGCATGTAATATAAAATTTCCAGATTTGAGACATCTATAAAATCAATTTTATATCATCCCCAAATCAGCTTACAAAACTTGACTCAAAACTATGTTTTTGACATCAAAACTTATCAGGTTTACAAAGACATGTCATGGCTTTAATCCTTATTGATTAAAACAATTTTAATCTACCGTTTAAGCAATTTTAAACATGATTAAAGTCATTCTATAGCTACTATCCATATTTAACAAAATTAAAGAAAACTATTTTTCCTTTAAATCCATAGGAACCGGAATCATGCCAAAATCAATACACAACACAATAACTTGTATATCACCAAGAATTGACATGCACAAACCTCATGTAAACAACAAAACCTTGGCTCTGATACCACTAGTGGGTTTACTCTACCTCGGGCTTATGCTTAAACAAAATAATCAAAGTGCAGCGGAAGTAAACAAAGAAGCACCCGAAGTACAATAAGATCTTAGGCTTGTGTTTAGCATAGGTTCATAGCATTCAAAACATAATAAATCACCCATATGCTTTAGAAGTTAGCTACTTAAGATATCATAACCTTAATTTGCAAATCCAAATCACAAATTGCTCTCAAGTCAAGATCCAATTCGAACAAGATCACAAGAAGCACAATTGTCCTTCCTCTAGAGCTAGTCCACACGAACAGCTGATGGATCCTTCTCTAAGGTATGGCGATCACTTGTGCTAGTAAGTTGATCCTAAGATTACAATCAAAAGATATATCTATTGTGTTTATCTTCCTAAATCAATCTCACTCAACAAGGTGAAGAAGCAGCAAGAAAACACCAAGAGGAAGAGGAATTGCGGCAAGCATAAATCTTGCAGGGAGGTGGCGATATCACTATTTTGCTAAGATAGGGTTCTCTTATTGAAACCAAACTTTTTCTCAAGAAAAATCAGAATATCTCAAGTAGAATGAATGTCTCAGGTTACAGCTACAGCCTCTATATCTGACATATAAGTAGGCGCAAACCCTGACCCCCTTCTCCCTAAGCTTGGCCGACCCCTGTAGCTTGTTGCACAAGATTTTCATTAATCCACTTGGACTTAAACTATTTAATTCTAAGATGGATCAATAGGCCCATTATATTATCCAATAATATTAATGGTCCATTAACCTTAATGCCTTAAGTTGGGCCAACCATCCTTAGTGGACAGTCCTAAATTAGAATAGTCACTTTGGACCCATTCTAATTTATCATGCTTATTTATTGGATAGATTAATTTCCAAATGAAACTAATTTAATTCTCAATTAAATTTCATTCTCATCATGAACAATTCATGTCATTAATCTATTAATATCATCTCATGACATTATTCCAATATAGCATAGTCATTTGAAATTCACCTTGTACATCACTATGTCAAAGTCGATTATACTAGATAAGACTTCTTGATTCCTCTTATCTCATTAAGACATTGTCGTTGGATTTCTCAAATCTCAATTACTCTCTCAATTGAACTTCTTCAATTAAGTCCTCAATATTGATCTTTTATTCCACTAAGTTTTACATTAATAAAATATCATGTTTAATCCATACATATATGTTCTTATGTGTGTAACCCTCTAGGTTCCAAATAAGTTGACAATGAATATAAGTTAATCTTATTAACTTGTTTTCATAGATCATGAGCGGGATCTAGCAACCCATCATGACCACCCAAATATCGTGAAGTCATCGTGACCTTTTTAGAAACCTTTCAGCAACCAGCCTATACGGTCCTTTCACCATATATCACGGATAGCGCATGAGCGTGGTGCGATGTCTACTCATGATCAATCCATATTAGTTATTCGCAACTTATGATTAACATTATGAGTTTAGAGAAACAACTTTCTCCCAAATTCATCATGATTTGGCCAAAGACTTAATCAAGTTAATAGTAGTCAAGGACAAATGAGATATGTCTCCATTATTACAGGGAGTGGTGAATCCTCTCTGGATCACTCATTCATCTTCGTATGGTTCATGTCATACCCAATAACACCCTACTATAGGCATCCTCGTGTTTGGGATCCGTTTGGGATGGAATTTAACTATGATACTCTCCATACAAGATGACCTGGCATCACAAGTCTGAGGACTAATTTACACGACTGGTACTAAGAGAACATTATCATAGACACCAGAGTGATATTACCAAATGAAGTTCTCTTGGCGGGCCATGTTCAGTGAACTTGTAAAACAGACAAGCACCTATATGTTATCCCAAGTATCCCACACTTCAACCTGTATGAGATCGGTTGCTTACTTCATAATTAAGAAGGCTTAACATATACTAGTCTTTGAGCATTGCCAATGCCCCATCTTGGCAATACGATGACTCAGAACAGTTTGAGGAACAAGGCTTTGATTCGTAAGGATCTCATAATTATAACTCTTTATAATTCCTTTGCAAGGCCATTATGTTCCATGGGCTTCATCCGATTAGTACTTAATAACTCTTTATTATTGTACTAACATGAAGGAAAACCTTTTATCACTATCTTCATAGTGAAGGGTATGCTTTATTGACTATGTATCGCATGTTCAATCTGATTGGCTCTAGGGCATACACCAACAAGTTTCACCCAGGTCATTTCAATTTCTGGCTTCATCCAAATTTCTTTCTCGACTTTCGATTTCACCTAGTTCATTTCAATCTCTGGCTTCATCCAGATTTCTTTCTCGACTTTCGGTTTCACCTAGGTCATTTCAATCTCTAGCTTCATCCAGATCTTTCTCGACTTTCAGTTTCACCCAGGTCATTTAAATCTCTGGCTTTATCCAAATTTCTTTCTTGATTTTCGATTTCACCAAGGTCATTTCTATTTCTGGCTTCATCCAGATCTTTCTCAACTTTGGATTTCACCCAGGTCATTTCAATTTCTGGCTTTATCCAGATCCTTCTCAATTTTTGATTTCACCTAGGTCATTTTCATTTCTGGCTTCATCCAGATCTTTCTCGATTTTCGATTCCACCTAGGTCATCACCCAATTACTGGTTTCACCCAGGTCATTTTAACTTCTAGCTTCATCCAGATCTTTCCCGATTTTTTATTTTACCCCAAAATTATGTACATGTCATGTGAAAAGATATTTTTCCAAAACTTTGTCAGGTTGCCGAGGAGTTCGATATCCTGACACATGTTATTTATATAACAAAATCTCACCAAGATAAGATAAGGCCCCGGGACTTCTGCCGAGATATTATGTTCTCTTGCAAATCGAACTCGTTTTCTTAAGACCGATCGAGCCTTGATTAGTCAATGAACTTTATTTAAGGACAATGTCTTCTATCTTTTTTAAAAAAATATAATTTCATCCCAAAATTATATACACGTCATGTGAAAAGATATTTTTTCTAAGGATCTGCCAGGTTGCTGGGGAGTTCAGCGAAATATCTCGACACATGCCATACATATAATTTCACACCAAGATAAGATAAGGCCGTGGGACTTTCGCTGAGGTATTTTCTTCTCTTGCAAATCGAAATCGTTTCCATAAGACGGGTTGAGCCTTGATTAGTCAGGGAACTCAATTAAAGGGCAAATCTTACCGTTTTTAAAAAAATCACACCAGGATAAGATAAGGCCATGGGACTTCGGCTGAGGTATTGTCTTTTCTTGCAAATAGAACTCGTTTTCTTAAGACGGGTCGAGCCTTGATTAGTTAGGGAACTCAATTTAAGGATAAACTTCTTTTGTTTTGCAGATTACAAAATGAAAAAAAATGAATAAGAAATGATGAGAATTCTCCCTCTTATCCTGCACATGTGATTTCACTAACCGGACAAAATTATTATCTATTTTATCTTTGCCTGATTCCTGATTCCTGATTCTTAGCAATAGTCAAAGAGGGGCTGCTGTAGACACCTAACTTTGTCTAGGCCCCCTAAACAAGGCAAATTCTCCTTTCAACTTTCGAAACGCAAAGAGATTTCCACCATTCCATAGATGGGTCTCCAAGACTTTGTTTTGGAGGTCCACACAAAAAGTCAACCCAAAAAAGTAAACTCTGAAAAAGTCAACCTTGAAATGTCAGCCACTAAAAAAGCCAACTCTCAGCCAAAATCAAGATTCGAAGTTGAATGGAACAATGGTGAAGGAATTTTGATAATCGGAGGTCTACAACGAAAGATAGAGAGTTTGAAAGATAGGTTGCAAAAATTCAATGTAGAGAAATATCTAATTTTTCAAATTTGGAGAAAAGTGCAGAAACGATCAAATTGGACAACATGGAATAAGATCAATAAGTATGGACATTGGAAGGTCCAATTTTGAAGTGGAGTTGAAGGAAGAATTGGTTGGAAGAGAAAAAGGAAAATAAGGATTTAATGAATAAATAGGAAATTCACAAATTTAGGGAAAAATGCGAAGATGGCCAGATTTGGTGAAATTGAAGCCCCCAGTTGATAAAGGATAAATAAATAAAAATATCCCAGGTCCCAATTTGAGGTGGATCCCAAGGAAGAGCCGATTGGAGAAAAAATGAAAAAAACTAGAAAATTCTCAATATTGGGAAAAGGGGAAAACTAAATCGGAGAGGAATTTGGATGTAAAAATAGGGTGTTTTCGGACCAACTCCAATTCAATATATGAAAAAGGTAGTGGAAAAAGAAAATCCAAAAATTGGGCCCGTTTTGAGTAAAACGAGGCTTCGGGAGTTAAAGGGTAATTTTCGAAAATCTGGGACAAATAGATTCCGACTTGAAAAATTATGAAAACTTCCAAAAATTATTTTTATATTTTATGGAAGAGATTAGATAAGAAAAATCTAGAATCGAATATCAAGTAAAAAAGACAAAGATCGGGTACACTAATCCAAAATTCTAAGAGAAAATTCTGGAAAAAATAGAAAACGAGCTCGAGAAATTATGAAAACTTTCAGAACTGAGTTTTATATTTTATGAAAGGGATTAGAGAATAAAAATCCGAAATCGAAGCTCAAATAAAAAGACAAAGTTCGGGTCCACTAATCAAAAATTCCAATAAATATTTTCAAAAAACATTGAAAATGACCTCAAAAAATTATGAAAAATTCCAGATCTGAGTTTTATATTTATGGAAGGGATTGGAGAATAAAAATCCAGGATCAGAGCTCAAATGAAAAAAGACAAAGTTTGGGTGCACTAATTTGAAATTCGAAGAGAAAATTCTGGGAAAAATAGAAAACGAGCTCGAGAAATTTTGAAAAACTTTCAGATCTGAGTTTTATATTTTATGGAAGGGATTGGAGAAGAAAAATCTATAATCGAAGCTCAAATGGAAAAAGACAAAGTTTGGGAGGCATTAAACCGAAACTTTAGAGAAAAATCTGGGAAAAATAGAATCTGAGATCGAAAAAATATGAAAACCTCCAGAACTGAGTTTTATATTGGATGGAATGAATTGGAAAAAAAAATCTAAAATTGGGGTCCATTTGCAAATAAATTAAGTTCGGGGGCCAAAATATAATTTTATCAAAAAACCCAAAAAAGGCTATTTTGCAAAAAAAAAAAAAAAAAAAAGAGGAATGGCCTGGAAATTTGCAGGTTATTTTCGGCCAGGATGCTGATTAAAGGAGGGGGTGTGATCATCTTGAATCAAATGGCCAATGTTCAATAGCAAGATGACATTTTAAAAAAAAAAGATTCTCCACTACTTTGCCTACATGGCATTTTAGGTCAATAGGAGGTCTCCGAATTGCAAAGCCATGTGAAGAGCATGTGAATGCTATGAGATGATGCCAAGTAGGATTAAAAATGCCACCTAGGAAGATGTTTTAAAGTAAGCCATATGATCCTGACAAGTGGCTTAGATATTTTTGTAGAGATAGGAGACAAGAATAATCTAGGTGGCATTGTTGGCCAATGAGAGGCTAGGAAACCCTTAATTGAAGGGAATCATCATGCAAATAGGGGACAAGCACCTTTATCTTAAGGAAAGCATCATGCAAGGAGGGGGGATTTTTAGCCATGTGGCAAGGGATGTTGGGAGAGCATGCAAAGCATGCCAAAGGCTAAAAAAATAAAAACACACTCCCTATTAGAATACCAAGGGCCGGCCAACACAAGGAAGAAGGGGGAATTTTTTTTTTTGAAGGCATTTTCACTAGACACTTGGAGGAGAAAAGGAGAAAAAGAAAAAGAGAGAAAGAGGGAGAAGGATGGAAAATTTAGAGAGCTTGATTTGGAAAGCAATTGCTAGGTAGCTATTCCTTATCTTCTTCTTCAATTATTTTCATTGATATCATGTTCTTTTCCTTCTTCTTTTTCAGATGATTTGTTAACTTTTTTTGAATAAAAGGTTTTCAAAAATAAATTTTAATGGTTTTCTCTCCTTTATTCTTTATTCTTTACAAAATAACAAAGTTGACAAAATTTTTTACATACTCCTTGCTTTAGCCGAAACCTAGGGGAGTTTTTGTGCTTGTTCTTGCTTGATTATTCTTTCTTGTTTGTTTGTTCATATTTTTAACTCATGGTTGATTCATTGTATATGTTTGTTGGTTGTAAAATCATGCATTTCATGCCATCTTCAACTAGATTTTTGGCTAAGATCAACCAATGATCTCTAGCCAAAAATCCTTTATCTATACTAGTTGAAAGAGTTACAGTTTAAGTTGGATATTTTGACTTTGGGATTTTTTTGTCAAAATAAAATGATTTTTTTTATCACATGTAGTAGAGTTTTGGAGAACGCCCTGGTATTTTTTCCAAGATTTTTATATTTTTGTTTTTATCAAGGTTGGAAAAATGGTTTTCGATAAAACAGTTTTTAGCTTACTGTTCTGACTTTGGTTAAACTTCGGTCAAGGCATCCTTGGTCCAAAAATTAAGCTAATTTTTTCCCATGGATACCATTATGTTCTAAGTCTATACTAATTTTTCTATAAGTTTTTAAATTTTTTATGAAGGGTAAAAAATAGTTTTTCAAAACTGGTTTTGGGAGTCAAAATTATTTTTTAAAAACTAATAATTTTATGTTCTTATTTGTATACAAAGAGGGGGCTGATTTGGGTCATTAGCTGCTGTCTTAGGTTGATTTCCATGTCATTTCAAGGATAAAAATCGATTTTGCAAAAATCAGGTCAAGGGTGGTCAACTTGGGTTTAAAAAATATATGGAAACTAGAGCCTTTTTAAGGGGTTATACGGCCATGAGGCCTTTTTCCTCCAAAAAATTATATATTTTTTTAAATCCGAGCCCAAAGTCTCTCGGTTTTGAAAATCCAATTTAATTTCTTTCAAAGGTTGTCAGATACCTTTTTAGGTATACGGATGTCCTTACTTTAAGAGAGAAATACACTTTCATGCATTGCATGTTTTAAAATGTCTTTTATTTTTTAATTTGACATAAAACGTATGTTTCGATTTCCTAAACATTTGGCAAGAATTAGTTCCTAATCTTTGCTGGGATACCGAGGAGGTTAGGAAATGCTTCAACTCACATGTTTATGGAATTGAAAGATATTGGATTTTGTTTTATTCGGAATCATATAAATGTCATAAGAAAGAATTATTTTTCGAGCTTTGCCGGGTTTGTCGGAGAGTGTGGTAATATTTTCTGATATATGCTATTTGTATGATTCCTCACATGAAAATTCTATGTCCATGAATATTCCATGTTGATGTCATTTTATATTCATGTTGCCATAAATAGATTTTCCCATGTCAAGCACGCCATGTCATTCATATGCCATGCCATGTCATTCATGTGCCATGTCATTCATACGCCATGTCATCTAGATTGTGCCATGTCATTCATGTTCCATGTCATCCATTCACATGCCATGCCATCTAGATTGTGCCATGTCATTCATGTGTTTTGTCGTATACCATGTCATTCATTTGCTATGTCATCCATTCATGTGTCATGTCTTCTAGATTATGCCATGTCATTCATATACCATGTCATCTATTCACAAGCTATGTCATCTAGATTATGCCATGCCATGTCATTCATTCATATGCCATGTCATCTAGATTATGCCATGCCATGTCATTCATATGCCATGCCATGTCATTCATACGCCATGTCATCTAGATTGTGCCATGTCATTCATTCATGTGTCATCTCATTTGGACTATGCCATGTCCTTTATTCATGTGCCATGTCATTGATTCATGTGCCATGACATTCAAATGCCATGTCATTCACAGGCCATATCATTCATTCACATGCCATGTCATTTAGATTATGCCATGTCATTCATTCATACGCCATATCATTCATATGCCATGTCTTTGACTCATATTCCATGCCATTCATTCTTTTGGCTATGTCATTTAAAATTTGTCATGTTATAATAAATTGCTTGCCATGCCATGTTAATTATGCATGTTATATATTCATGTTTTAATGATAATTTATACATTCATGATCATTTAAATCTTTTAAAATTGATATGTTTTAATAAAATAAGGCCATATCCCCGAGTTAGTCTAATTCATGAATTCTCCTCCAGGTTGTCGGGGAGTCTTCATCAATTATATTGACGAAGGAATACCCTTCTAAAAAATGATGATGCAGATATTTTCAAAAACAATAAAAATTCTATATTTTTGCTGGTTTGCCGGGGAATATAGAAAATTTTTGCAATAACAAATTCCAGATCATTTCCAAACAAAAATAGGATTGTTTTTAAAACGGGAATTATTTTCAAATACCAAATCTAGAGCTGACTTTTCACCGAGATTCAAGATAACACATGATTAATAAGGTAACATTTTATACGAGCGTTGTGGGGGTGCTAATCCTTCCCCACATGTAACCGACTTCCGAACCCACACTTGTTTTCTCTAGTTCAAAATGCAGTCTTCAAAATTGGTTTTTAAATGTTTTAATTAATTTTAAAATATTTTTCAAAACCAGTTATAATAGGTGGCCGATTACACCTAGCTAAAAAAGATTGGTGGCGACTCCATTTCTTTTTCGAGGTCGTTTTGATACCCTCAACCTTTATTTCAAGAGGCATTAAGTCGTATTTTCCTCTATTTTTCCAATGTCACTCTCTTAATCAATGGGTCGATGGTTTCGCGACAGGGCAATAATTCTTCGGGCTCCCCTATTTTATTTTCTTAAAGAGGTTGCGACAGCTTGACGACTCCGCTGGGAATACTTATTATTTTGTTTCAACATTCTCTGGCAGGATCCCCTGACGGATCAAATTACAACAATGACATCCTTCAATTCTGTCAGAGGAAGTCCACAATCATCTCTACAAATGTACTTATGGTCGTGAGCAAATAAAGCACATGTATTCCATTTCAAAATAATACAATCATATACATACGATACACTAAAATAGAACAATACAAAATAAACAAAACCGAAAATGTATTTCTTTCTTAAAGAGAGGATATCTGAAAACCTAAAAATATGTCCGACTACCTTTGAAATAAACTTAAATTGGATTTTAGAATCGAAAGATTTTGGGCACAAATGTTTTTGCTTGGATTAAGGGGACATCCGAATACCATTGTTTGACATCCAAATTCCTTTAGACGAGCCTTGAATGAAAACATTTTGAAAGAAAAAACAAGTTAAAAAAAGGACGCAAATTTTGAAAGAAATGCCAAGTGACCGAATGGTATTGGTGTTGAAATCCGAGTTTTTGCTCGTTTTAGCTACCCATGACCTGATTTTCTTAAAAAACATTTTTAAACTTTAAATGACATGAAAACAACTCCTACACAGTACCTAAGGATTTTGGCCAGCCCCTCCCTCTTTGTGTAAAAAATCGAAACCTCTGCTAGTTTTAAAGCTTGTTTTGACTTCAAAAACCCGGTTTTACTAAACTATTTTTTAGACCATTAAAAAAAATTCAGAAAAATCTGAACTATTAACCATGGAATCATCTAAAGGTATATGAAATGTGGTTGAAACAGTTTTTTATTTGGACAAGAAATGCATAGGCTGAAGTGGCCGTAAAATCAATATATCCCAGTAAAACCAGTTTTGCCAACACTATTTTTTTAAACCCTTAAGGAAAACTCAAAAAAATATGAAATTTTAACCATGGACTCATCTAAGGGTATATTAAATGTGGTTAAAACATTTTTTTATTTGGACAAAAAATGCATAGGAAAAATATTGCCTGAAATCAGCAACTCCAACTTTTAAACAATGCTTTTTTCAACTAGTTTGAAATCAAGATTTGGGTATATACCATTGGTTGATCTTAACCAAAATCATGCTAGAAATGGTTTGAAAACATTATTTACAGCAAGCAAAAATGATTGGCTCAAAGCTAGCCTCTTTGATGGAAATCCGGCTTAGCCATCACTTGGTAGAAACCAAGGTCATCAAAGCTTTAAAAAAAAATTCTTTTCAAAGAGAAAATGAATATATAACAAAGAGAATGCTCCAGAACCAACTAATATTCAGCAAGATATGCATATGAAGATGACAATATATAAGCAAAAAACATAAATAAACAACAAGAACAAAAGGTTGGCTCAAGGTTGGCCACTTGGATGTTAGTCCGGTCTAACCATCACTTGGTGGAAACCAAGATCATCAAGCTCATAACCTTAACATTTCGTGAAGAAAATAAGAGGAAAATAGCATCAAATAAACCAATATACCAACAAACATTATATATCCAAGATAAAACATAAAAAAAAAGGAAAAACCACCAGCAAACATACCAAGTTTCAATCACCATGCAGAAAAGGAAAAAAATTTGTGAAAACTTTGTTTTCTTAAAAAAGAGAAGAGGAGAAGAAGAAGCGATTTGAAAACCTTTTTGAAACCTTTTGTTTTTAAGAAAAAGAAATGAAAATCATACATAAAATAAAGAAAAGAGAACATGAAATGAAAGAAGAAACCAAGAACAAGCAAAGAAAAGAAAGCTACATAGGTTAGCTTCACCAAAAACCTCTCTACCTTCTCATTCTTCCTTTTTTTTTCTCTCTTCCTCTCCTTTTCTCCTTAGGTGAATTTAGTTGCTGACTTGTGCTCTCAAACTGAGTGTGAATGGCTAAAAAATATCCTCACTCTTGCCTAAAACCACCTTGGCCAAATGGTCCTTTCAAATCCCCTCACTTCATCTTTTTTTTTTAGCCACTTAGCTTCATCATGTTGCTTAGCCAATGAGGTTTAATCCTTAAACATTAAAATACCATCCATTGGCAAGCCAATGGCATTCCTACCTAGTCATCAAGAGTGCTCTCCATTGGCCAAAAATGCCAACTCATGTACTAAATAAGATGACTCATGTCCTTTGCTCTCAACAAGCCATGTGATCATCTTTTCCCTCCCTTTCCCTCTCTTGGCCGAAAATGTGTATGAATGTTCTAGTTTCTTCTTTTTCTTGGACACTAGGAAATATCACATGCTTGAGCCAATGATCCCCCTTCAAGAATGGAACCTATTGGCCAAAAATGCCAACTCATGTACTAAATATGGTGACTCATGTCCTTTGTTGCTATCCATTTATTTACCAACATACCATTTAGCCCCTCTGGGAACACTTTTCACTCATCCTTTTTAATCACAAAAATACCTCACTTATTTGCATCATGCTCCTACAATTTTCACTTAATTCTAAACTCACCCCTTTTTTCCTACACGGACCCTAAGTTTGGGCCTCCCAACAACAAAAATCTAAACGGATTTCCTAAGGTTGGGTCTCTCAACAACAAAAATCTAAATGGACTTCCTAAGGTTGGGCCTTTCAATAAAAAAATTCTAAATGGACTCCTAAGGTTGGGCTCTTAATCCTACCATCTTTAAGCTTCTTGGTCTTGAGAAAAGGTCCACCAAAAACCTATCATTTGGTCATTGAAGATGGGCTCCAATGCTTCCAACAAAATTGGCACCACTTAAGCAAAAATGAGCTTCCCATATTTTTACCAAAAATTGTCATCCATTAAGAAAAATGTGCTTCCATGTTTTCATAAAAAAATTTCATCCATTTGGATAAAAAAAATGGGCCTCCCCCTTGCTCTTTCATGCCTTGGCAGAATTCAACAATGTGTTTTCTACCATTTTTGTTCACTTCATTTCAATTTAATTTATCACTTCAATGCTCAAAATTGACTTCAATAATATCAAGATTACTTCTTTAACACCTAAATTTCCTTTTTAATCTTGATTTTCCAAAGTTGACTTTTTGACCTTTGACTTTTTGGTCAACTTTAGCTTTGACTTTTTGATCAACTTTGACTTTTTGATCCGAAGTAAAAAAATGGTACGCCCACTTCACCGAACCCAAATGTTTAGTTACTAAACCATGAAATTTGAATGAATTTAGAAAATCGTGTTTTGTACGAAAAATGTACCTTTTAGGAGGCCCGAACGAAATTAGGTGTCTATAGCTGCCCCTCTTTGGCCGTTTCTGAAAATCAGGAATGAGTCAAAGACTACAACACCAATTTCGTCCAGCGGTGGAGGCCATTGTGGGAAGATCCTTGTTCCAAAATTCGGGGAGAGTCTGGCTGCTTGGCATTTTTTTTTACACAACCAATTCTAGGGTAAAAATTTGGCTTAAATTAAAGATCTGTAATTTTGAAAGTAAATTGCTCCTCTCATCAGAGGTTCCATCACTTTGAAAAATAAATTGTTCCTCTCGTCAGGGGTTCCATCGCTTTTGAAAAATAAATTGCTCCTCTCATCAGAGGCTTCATCACTTTAAAAATAAATTACTCCTCTCATAAGAGGCTCTATCACTTTAAAAAAAAAAAATTGCTCCTCTCATCAGAGGCTCTATCACTTTAAAAATAAATTGCTCCTCTTATTAGAGGTGCATCATTTAAAAGAATAAATTGTTCCTCTTGTCAGGGGTTCCACTGATTTGAAAAATAAATGGTTCCTCTCATCAAAAGCTCTATCACTTTAAAAATAATTTGCTCCTCTTATCAGAGGCTCTATCACTCTAAAAATAAATTGCTCCTCTCATCAGAGGCTCTATCACTTTAAAAATAAATTGCCCCTCTCATCAGAAGCTCCATCACTTTAAAAATAAATTGTTCCTCTCATCAGAGACTCTATCACTTTTAAAATAAATTGCTCCTCTCATCAAATGCTCTATCACTTTAAAAAATAAATTGCTCCTCTCATTAGAGACTCTATCACTTTGAAAAAATAAATTGCTCATTTCATAAGAGGCTCTATCACTTTGAAAAATAAATTACTCCTCTCATCAGAGGCTCTATCACTTTAAAAATAAATTGCTCCTCTCCTCAGTGGCTCTATCACTTTAAAAAAAAAAATTAGTACCTCTTTCCTGGTTATCATGGTGATTTCCACTTCCTGTTGCAGTCGGGTTTCACTTTTTCCTTGTCCACCTGCCATTCATATTTTTTTTCTGACCAATGATAATTCCTAATTGTTTGCAATGTCATGATAATGCAATGCATGCTTATGATAATGGAATGCATAACTTAAGGCTCGGATCATGATTCAATGCCCCTGTATATATTTCATCAACTAGTGACTCTTTCAGAGCTGGGTCTGATTAAGCCTCTTAGTCCATTCTTTATAAAACTTTTCTATCTTTCCGAATTCCTTTTCTTTTCCTCCTTCGAGTTGACTAGATGTCCACAATTTAATTCCTTACGAATTCTTCATTCTTTCTTGGTCGAAATCAAGGCTTTGTACATTCCTCTAAAAAAACAAATTCATATATCAATCCTTATTCCAATCATTGCTTTCTTTATTTTCACAGAGCATTAATAAATCATGTCCCATATTGCCCTATCGTATCTTTCTCGCTCTCTGGTTTTCCAATTCTCAAATTTCTATAGAGTAATCATGAAAACTCCCTTTGTGCATTGTTCATTTATTTATTATCATTCAAATTGCATGCCAACATAATGCATTATTTAACGAAAATTTCAAAGAAATAAAGATAATTCAAAGATATGGATTGGGGTATGTATTTCCATTCCAGTGAAAGAAAAAGGAACATACTGGTATTAATCAAAGAAAAAGAATGAAAAACAGACTAAGGACAAAGATCTCCTCATAATGAATACTCAAACGATCTCAATCGAGCTAATCTGAATTTCTTTTTTGAAAAAGGATATTCATCAAAGTCTTTGACTCCTTCGAGAGCGTCCAACAATGAGTTACCCCCCATATCTTGTGGAATTCAGTCACGTCACACTTCGCAGTCTGCTCAATATTTCCATTACGCCTGAACCCCTTGTCTCGTGTAATCACTTCACATGGGTTATTGCTAGTTGTCCTAACTTTGTTTTGCTTTCACCTAGGCCGCCCTTTAGGGTTTTCGACCTAGATCCATCCTTTGATTCGAACCGCTCTTTTAGGTTTTTAGTCTGAATCACTCATTTTTTCTTCTTTTTTTACTCAAACCTCCCTGTCGGGTTTTCAGCTTGAATTTTTTTTTAATGCATAATATTTCTTCACTACATCAGCATTGATTGGACTTAAGAAATCTACATAATCTATTTCTGCTAAAATCATTGCCCCTTCTAAAAATACCTTTTTTACCACATACGGACCTTCAAAATTTGGTGCCCACTTCCTTCTTAGATCTTGCTGATTAGGGAGGATCTTCTTCAAAACCAAATCATTCTCTCGAAACTTACTAGAGCAAACTTTTTTATTATGTGCCCTCATCATCTGCATTTGGTATAACTGGCCATGACACAATGCCGTTATCCTTTTTTCCTCGATCAAATTAAGCTGCTCGTACCAGGCTAGAACCCATTCCACTTCTTCAAACTCGACTTCTATCGAAATTCTCAAAGAAAGGATCTCAACTTCAATTGGTAACACAACTTCCATCCCATACACCAAGGAATAAGGGGTTGCCCCATAGAAGTACGCACTGACATTTTGTAAGAAGATTTTGAACTGAGTGCAAATTTCTCTCATCATGGTATTGTTCAAATTTAGAGCATTATTTGAAATAATTCTCTCCGAGAGTCCGTACTAACAAATCATTTCCTTCTTTAAGAATTTGTGCTCCACAGATTTGGTCACATTAGCGTAAGAAGCGGCTTCAACCCATTTTGTCAAGTAATCGATGACCACCAAAATAAAGCGATGTCCGTTCGAGGCCTTAAGGGTAATCGGCCCGATCACATCCATTCCATATAAAAAAACGCCAAGGCATTGACATGACATGCAGAGTTATCAGAGGAACATGCACCTTATCAACATATATCTGGCACTTATGGCAATTCCAGACATATCTAATGCAATCTCTCTCCACGGTCATCCAATAATACCCTGCTCTCATAATATGTTTAGCCATCATATGGCCATTTGCATGTGTTCCACAAACTTCTTCGTTAACCTCTTCGAGTATTCTTTTAGCCTCAGTCGCGTCTACACACCTTAGAAGTGTCTGATCACTACTCCTTTTATATAACACTTCTTTATTTAGAAAGAATTCCATCACCATTCTCCTCAAGATTTTTTTTTCATTTTTCGCAGCATGCTCAGGGTACTACTGATGTTTTATATATTGCAGGATGTCATGGTACCACGTCTCCCATTTGGATTTTCCTCAACATGCATACAGTGTGCAGGCGAATCTTGTATACTTATCTTGATGGCCTGGATATCAGCACTTGTATTTATCTGGAACATTGAGGCCATTGTGGCTAGGGCATCGGCTATCTGATTTTCTTCTCGGGGCAGATATTTGAATTCAATCTTTTTGAATTGCTGAACCAATTCAACTATGAACTTGTGGTAGAGGATCAATTTTGAGTCCTTCGTTTCCCATTCTCCTTTCAAGTAACAAATAACTATAGCAAAATCATCCATACTGATGTGTGCGGTCCTATGAAGACCTTATTACTTAATGGTAGTAGATATTTCATACTATTTATTGATGATAGAACAAGAATATGCTGGGTTTACTTCTTGAAACAGAAATCTGAAGTTGCATCAGTGTTCTGGAAGTTCAAAGCCTATGTTGGGAATCAATCTAGGTGTAAGATGAAGGTCATCAGGTCTGACAATGGAACTGAATATACATATGACAAGTTTGAGGAGTTCTGTGTAACAGCAGGCATTGAGCATCAACTGACAAACACATACAGTCCTCAACAGAATGGGGTTATGAGAGGAAAAATAGAACAGTTATGGAGATGGCAAGATGTTTTTTGTTTGAGAGGAATCGGTCAAAGAATTTTTGGGCAGAAGGAGTCAACACCTCTGTCTACTTTCTCAATGGACTTCCAATAAGAGCTTTAAATGCAATGACTCCATTTGAAGCCTGGTTTGGGCTAAAACCTCTAACGTTACAGTTAAAGGTTTTTGGTTGTATCTGCTATGTTCATATACCAAGTGTTAAAAGAGACAAGTTAGATAAGAAGTCCCAAGTGTGAATCTTTGTTGGCTACAGCAGTAACAAGAAGGGTTATAGGATTTTTTATCCTTTTTCAGATAAAGTCATTGTAAGCAGAGTTTAGTGAGCATGCATTCTGGAACTGAGAAAGATCCCAAGCTGAACCTATTAAAGAAAAGAACTTTGGACTTGATGCACCACAGCAACAAACTGAAGTTGTAAGTAATGAAGAGTGTGATGATGAACATCCTACTAGAGGAACCAGACCACTCTCTGATGTTTATGAAAGATGCAATATAGTTGTCATAGAACCTGTTGACTATGAAGAGGCTTCCAAGACAAATGAGTGGAAGAATGCTATGCTGGAAAAATAAATATGATCCACAATAATAACACTTGGACAGTGGTTGATAGGCCATGGAATAAAAGGGTGACTAGAGTGAAATAGGTGTTCAATACTAAGCAAAATGCTGATTGAATTGTTAACAAACTGAAGGCCAAACTTGTGGTAAAGGGATATGCTCAACAGTTTGGAGTAGACTTCTCAAAAACATTTGCATCGGTGGCAAGGTTGGATTCTATAAGGCTACAGTTGGCTTTAGCTGCTTAGCAACAATGGACAATTCACCAGATTGATGTCAATCAGCCTTCTTAAATGGTTATTTGAGTGAGGAGGTCTACATTGAGCAACCTGAAGGCTTTATTATGAAAGGATGCAAGTCAAAAGTCTACCAGCTCAATAAAGCCTTATATGGATTGAAACAGGCACCCAAAGCTTGGTATGAAATAATCGATAATCATTTGTTGAAATTATGATTCAAAAGACGTCATAGTGAACTTACTCTGTATGTGAAGGAGCTGGGAGAAGAAAACATGTTGATTTTATCATTGTATGTTGATAATTTGTTAGTAATTGGTAGTTGTGAAAATCAAATACATAATTTGAAGCAATAAATGAAAAATGTATTTGAAATATCTGATCTTGGAAAGATGTCCTACTTTCATGGAATGGAGATTCATCAATCTCAATCTGGAATTTCATAGGTCAGCATAAACTCACCTTGAACATACTGAAGAAGTTTCACATGGAGAATTGTAAGTCTATTAGTACTCCTATGGCTCAAGGTGAAAAACTTTGCAAAGAAGATGGTTCGAAGAAATTTGATGAGAAAGTTTACAGAAGTCTCATTGGCTATTTGTTATACTTAAGAGCAACCGGACCCGATATCCTTCTTGCTGTAAGTTTGTTGACCAGGTTTATACACTGCTGCAATGCTAACCATTTTAAGGCAGTAAAGAGATTGCTAAGATATGTCCAAGGGACTACTAATAATGGAGTGAAGTTCAAGAAGGCAAAGAAGCTGAAACTGGTTGGCTATACAGATAGTGATTGGGTCGGTTCAGTTGATGATATGAAGAGTACATTAGGTTATCTTTTTCTCTTGGCAGTGGACGCTTTTCATGGAGTTCAAGGAAGTAAGACACTATTGCTTTGTCTACAGCAGAAGCAGAATACACTACTGCTGCTGCTGCTATAAATCAGGTCATTTGGCTAAGAAAGATATTGAATGATCTAAATCTAGTTCAAGAGGATGCAACAAAGATAATGTGTGACCACCAATCTGCTGTTGCAATTGCAAAAAACCCAGTTTTTCATGGAAGGACCAAGCATTTCAAGATCAAGCTTTATTTTGTGAGAGAAGTGCAACAAACCAATGAGGTCAAACTGGTTCATTATAGTTCAGAAAATCATTTGGTTGATATTTTTACTAAGCCTCTCCCAAAGGCCAAGTTTGAATACTTAAGGAAGTTAATTGGTGTTGGCAGCAAAGTAGCCAAGGAGGAGTGTTGACAGAATGGCCACCATGCTACCTAGTTAAGTTGAAAATGAACTTAGTCTTTTGTGTTGTTTTTCGGTACATTTTGATTGTAAGCTGAAATGACAGTAGTTGTTGAGTTGGTTGTATATGTCTATATATTTTAATCTTATGCAAAATGTAAAAGTTCAAGTCTTGTAGTAGGTGAAAGTTGGTATACTTTTGTTTATGTATACAAACACAAGTCAATGAAAATTTTGAACATTGTAGCTCAGTTTTTGTTCTCTGCTCTCTCGTTTTTCTTTCTCTTCTTCCTTGTTCATTTCTGATAAAACTTTTTATTTGTTCTCCACATGGATATTTGAAAAACAAATTTAAGCAATTTATATTCACATATTCCATCCATGAAGGCATGTTCTTATTGGTTGAAAGCCACAGCACATTAAGTTAACACTATTAGTTATTGGGTTAACTTGGTACAGATTTAGAAAGTTCAGGGGTACATTGTGTATTTTGTTTAGTTCGGGTACCAATTCGTACATTTTAATATAATTCAGGCACCATATCTGTAATTAACTGATTAAGAAATGATCAATGGGTCAATGCAAAAGCCACTTACTTCCAATTTCAGCAAGTACAATACTCTGAATTTCTGAACAATGAGGACACCGCTTAAGTAACAAAGAATCTATAAGCTTCAAGATCATAGATGGGACGACAAGAAGATCAATACATAATTAAATGAAAACACAAGAACAAGTTAACTGGAGTCATCCTTATTATTCCTTCTGAGAAACATTATGAAAGGGATGCAGCTAAAAGTCATAGAATGAGTACCTTTAGCTCGGGAATAAGGAGACCTTCTTTCCCTTTGCTAAGCCAAGAATCTTCCAGCAGAATCTATTAAAAATAATTATTGAAGACGACCCTGATACAAATAGAAATTTCCAAATTATATATATACCTGAAGTTTGTAGATGCTGCAACCGGAGGCAATGTAAACCCAACAAGAGCAGCCATCCTCATTGACCTGATCATTGACCAAGAATTGGACCAAAAAAAAACCAAAAATTAAATAAAGGGAAAATGGGTATTAATGATATCATGTAAATGCAAGAAAATATATAAAAAGAAAAAAAAAAAGCATACATGGAGAGCAAAGCGAGTGGACTGGAGGTTTCCAGGAGATAGGTTGTCTGGGAGTGTTTTGATGCAGACCTTAACTAATTTTTAAGTTTTCTGTTATGAGATGTCAAGTAAACCGAGCCCTTTTGGGCCTTAGTCATTATTTCTGTTTTATATTTTGGTTGTAAGCCCATGAGAGGCCCTATACTTAGTTTGTTACCTTACCATTAGCATCACCTGATAAAAGGTGTGATGTGTGAGGGAATATTCACGTGATTAGTGATACCAAAAATCAAGGCAACATTCTCTCTCATTCCGTTTTCTTTGTTCCTCTTTCTCATTCTCTATTTTCTTCCTCTCTTACTCTCTTTTCAGGTCACAGTTTCTTCTCCTGCTGCTATCATTGTCCTCAGTGATTTCAGGCTTAGTTGGAGGTTAAGAGTAGATTTGTATCAGTGGTATCAGAGCTGTAATCATGGCTATGACAGACGGAGTTACTGCACGTTTACAAAAGGAGGTCAACCAGCTTCAAATCGAACTACAATAGCTTGATAAGAAGGTGGAAGATAAGCTTAGTGGTTTCGTTCTTATCTGACTAGGGAGTTTAAGAAGCTTTTCGACCTCTTGGCAGTACATGAGGAAAACCAGTCTGGAGAGAAGGGTTGTTCTGGATCCTCTGTTCTCCAGGGTAATACGGCATCAACAACCTCAAATTCGGTAAGGTTTCAATTCCTTGATACTTTTACGCAATTTAAACTAGATTGTCCTAAGTTTATGGGGAGGATTGCAAGGGATGGCTGATAAGCTCATAAAATACATATTTTATGCCCTTTCTATTCTTAGTTTTAGTTACGTTTTTTATCTTTATCTTGATTACTTATGTTATGTTTTTTAATTCTAGGTATATTTAAGAGAATGAAGTGAAAAGATTTCAATTATGATGTTAAAGAGCTTACAAAATCACAATCATAAGTTGGAAGAAGACTGGGGAGTCAAAAATATCAATTTTTGGTTGCGAAGCAAGAAGGCAGATTTGACCTCCAGAGCTTGTTGCAAGGAAAACATGATGTTAAAATCTTTATTTAAAGAAACTTTCTTTCTTGACTTTTCAAGCTAACTTGAATACCTTTCCAACTGTATTTTGTACGCTTAAATCGGACAAGAAATGGTCATCCAAATCAGCCAAAGAAGTGCAAGAAGATGCATCAGAAAAATCAATGACCAGGCGCCGCAACGCCCAAACATTTGAGAGCCAACGCTGGCCGAGCTTTCCAAAAGTAAAAAAATCGCAAATTTGACCCCCTAAATTGCCTTGTGTGGCAAGAAAGGGTTTTCAGAGTTTTGAAGCCCTATAAATACCATCTTTTGTGCCACAAACTAGACATCTTTTGAGGAGACTCAAAGATCATCATTCTTCTTCTTCTTCTCCATTCTTTTATTTTATTATGTTTATGTTAATTATGCCTATGCTAGGCTAAACTTCTTTTTGGTTAAGGGTGATTTCAAAGCCCTAGAAAAGTTCTGTAATTGATATTTAGAATTTATCTATCATTGGTTTTCTATCAAAATTGCTTATTTTCTTCCTTTAAAATTGTTCATGATGTTGTCTTGATTTGTTTAGGTGTACAACTAGATATATCTTGAGTAATTATCTAATGCTAATTTAGGACACTTGATATGTAATTGTCTAGATTTCCTATTCAATACTAGCAATTTGTGATTAAGGATTATGGTCAAGTTTTTGCTAATTGTAAAATGGAACATAACCTAAGTTAAACAATTCATGTTTATGCTTTTGTTGCTTAGATCAACCTATCTTTCTCATCATAAAGCTGCTAGCAAATTAAATTTAGAGATGTTTATCCTTGGTTGTTTGGTAGTTAGAGATTAAGTAGTGGCATTTGTCCTATTTAACAACAAACTAAGGAAGGATTGGGGTAACACGGGAGGTTGTTATCTACGGTTGATAATTTTGATAGTTATTGATATTGATAGATTTGAAATTGATTCTCAATGATATCTAGTGGTGGAGAATGAAACCTTAACCATACTTTTCTCATATTTGACTTCTTTTACTTTCTGATTTTAATTATTTCAAAACCCCCATTTTCCTTTATTCTCTTTGAACTAGAGTTATAAACTAATAATTAATAAATTGAAACCCAATCCCTGAGGACTCGACCCTAACTCACTACTATACCTTGTTGGTGTAAGCCCTACAAGCCAATCTAGTTAGGCTTGTAAAATACTATTTATATATTCATCTATTGCACATTATAGTTTATTAATTATAATTGAGGTATTTCTTTATCCATAAGTTTTGTTATAATTGTTATAAATCACTTGTGAGGATAAAGCCCATGAGACACAATGGCATTGCAAAGGAATTATAAGGTGTTACAATTATGAGGATCCTTATGCATCAATGCTGTATTTCTAAAACTGTTCCTGGTCATCGTATTGTCAAGACAGGGCATTGACAATGCTCAAAGACTGACATATGTTAAGCCTTCATGCACTTGATGCATGCAACCGGTCTCATAGGTTGAAAGTATAGAGATACTCGGGGATAACATATGGGTGCTTGTTAGTTGAACAAGTTCACTGAACATGACCCGCTATGAGAGTCCCATTCGGTATTTCACTCAAGTGTCTATGGTAAATACTCTCATGTGTCAATAGTGTAAGTAATCCTTTGACTTGTGACACCAGGTCATCTTGTTTGTGAACTGTCATACCTAGATTTCATCACGAATGGGTCCCAATCACGAGGATGCCTAAAGAAGGGTGTTATTGGGTATGACATGAAGCATACGAAGATGTATGAGTGGTCCAGAGAGGATTCATCACCCCAAGTGATTAAGGGGACATATCTCACATGTATCTGGCTTGTATTAACTTGTTGAAGTCCTTGGCCAAGGCAATACTTAAGGCGTTAATATTAAAGCTGCAGATCTAATATGGAATGGGATTAAGAGTAGACACTGAACCATGCTCTTTCCTATCCCGGGATATTTGATGAAGGGATCGAATTACACAGACATATTGTACACAAAAGGCTAGTCAAAGCTTGATGACTCTCTTGGCATTTGGGTGGTCATGATGCATTGCTAGATGCCATTCATGATCTATAAATATAAAAGGAAATTCTTAATTGAATAAATTATATTTATTGCCAACATGTTAAGGGCCTAATGGGTCACACACAAAAGGTGATTAATGAAATTAAAATGAGATTGAGCCAGATTAAATATTGATTAAGTGTTGTGGGCTTATTGTGAATATTTAATAATATGCTTAAGGGATTTAGTGCAATTAGTCCAATAGTTGGCATGCACTAAACCTAGTAATATATATGCGCAACTTTTGTTGTTGCTGCCCCTAAGAAACCTAACTAGAAACCCTGCAAGTCGGCGACTCACTCCCCCTAAGAGTGAATCGACCGAACAACATTGGCGAGGGAGAATTCGATTCTTCTAGTTTTTCTTTTGGCAAACCAAGATAGAGGAGGAAGGTTTCTCACAACCTAGACCACTAGCATCGTATTGGCAAAACATAATCTCAACTTTGTGAAGGCTTTCAGATCACCTGTATGGATTACTGTTAGAGGTCGGACAATTGGACGACCTTGGTCTTCGACAAGCTAGCATTGTGTACAAGAGCAAGAACATCAAGAATCTATGATATAGTTTCGACAATCTCTATTACAGAGCTTTGAGATTTTGATTGTTATCTGTTCTTGATAGCCTGATCATTTTGAATTCATAGGCAGATCCATGGTGGGATTCACGTCTCTTTGTTTTGTTTTATTCCGCTGCGTTGTATATTTAACTGTTGATTAAATTATACATTATCTTCATTTGAGCATGAGTCGAATCCCAACAGTGGTATCAGAGCCTCGCTTATGTTATTCCTATACGATCTATGCTTTGATTGTTACCTTTAACAAAATTATTTTGCTCTTTGAAGTATTTTGATCCAATTGTCACTAATCAAATTTGTGAGAATTTGTACTTGTAGTGTTTCGGTGAAGGCAGCAGTTAATCATGGTGAATTCTTGTTGATTAATTGGATTAAAATTGTTAATGCAACTGGCGAAAGTTTGGCAGCGATTGAAAACTGTTTAGCCTGCTTTACGCAAATTTGGTGATTTTAGTGAGAAAAACTTGTAGATATTTCTTGGCTGATTTTTAATGCATGTTTTAATGATTTTTAGGATTTAAAATTGCTTAGAATTGTTCTTGGCAAGCCTGAAAAATCATAAAACTAATATAGTATTGAAAAATTGGAAGCTGTGAAAAGTGGATAGACAGCCTGTAGGGAGGTAAGGGGGCGGCGGCTACTCACATTAAACATAGGTTGAGCCTCCCTTGCTAGGGTTTTTCGCTTCTATCAGATTCTCATAGCTTATGAATTTTAGCAATATTAAGTTACTAATGTTGTAGTATCCTAGTTGAGATACAACACTAAAAATTAGTAATTATGGTAATATTGTTAAATTAATTAAATCACCAAAAATAAGAATTTACATGAATATTCAATTAAATTATTTAATTGGATGATAATTTAATTAAAGGAAATAATCCTAATTGGATTAGGATTTATTCTAATGAGATTAGAATAAATGTTTATTATTTTCTTTGAAATAAATTATGGATCAATATAATCAATGATGGTAATTAGAGATTAAAGCATGATTTATATGTTCATAAATTGCTTGTGAATGTATGGGATGATTATGGACTTAGACCTAATATGATTGTGGATGGTTGAATTTAATTTTATGGTTTTTATTAAATTTAAATAGAGACTATATGCCCTGCTTTATCTCTCATTTTCTAGAGTTGTAAAAATTCTTTCCTCACCTAACTCCCTCAAATGTAACTTGAGGTTTCTTTATTACAAATGTAACTAGTTACATCAAAGTGTAAAATTAGGATTAGTTAGGAATAATTTTTGTAACTTGAAGATGAAGAATGGCGCCATGAAGAAAAGGAGATTACAAGCAAGCTTTGAAGACTATGTATGTAATCACCTAGGAATCTGACCAACTAATTTCCTTTTATGGCTCAAGGAAATTAGATTAGAAAAGTCCATAATCATCCAAGTAGAAAGCATGTTATAGATTTATTTTATGCGATATTATAAATTCTATGAATGTTTATTATGATGAGACTTAAAGAAAAGGAAATCCCTCTTTACAATATTGAGTCACATGTTTCGCTTGATAAAGTTGCCTTCCATTATCATAACAAGATAACCAGAGTTCTTCCAATAGGAGGCTTGTTGAGTCACTCAAAGTCAAACTACTGTAGGAATATGTTTGAGTTATGAAGTTGGGTCTTACTCAACTAATGCTATGTTGACAGGATGCTTACAAACTTGACCGCATAGTGTTAGAGGCAAAGTTAGGCAAAGTACATATGATGTGCTTAGACAAAGAGTTGTCACCTAAATAATATGGGAGTGCATAGAGATTCAATTGATAAGCTATGATATCTACCCAACTAGGCTTGTTGTAATTTGTTGAGTCACTCAAGGTTGCAACATGTGGAAAGGGATCCCAGCCCACTAGAAATACCTTGATGAGATTTCCGAATAATAGTGAGGGCTATTATCTCAAAAAATTAGTGGGAGAACCAATAAGAGATTTAATACCTCATCTTGAATTGGTATAAATGCATGAATATAACTGATATATACTTTTTCCATATTAGGTTGTTGAAAATGGTTAATATATTAACTGTACTGCGCGGCATTATGAATGCCATTAGTCCAAAATGTTTGGAATGTTACAAACGATTGAGAAGCGTTCTCAATGAAAGGAAGGTTGCTCACTTGACAAGTCAAGAAGAACTTATAGAAGTTTCTGGGTTGACTGTGTTTGTGATTGAACTGAATCTTTCTACTGTTAAATCTAATTCCTGGATAATTGATTCAGGATGCGGTTCATATCCATGTAATCACATAGCGATGTTCAAAGGAAGTAAAAAGTTAAGCAAGGATGAAGTAGTTCTAAGAGTAGGGTGTTATTGGGTATTACATGAAGCATACGAAGATGAATGAGTGGTCTAGAGAGGATTCATCACCCCAAGTGATTAAAGGGACATATCTCACATGTATCTAGCTTATATTAACTTATTGAAGTCCTTGGTCAAGGCAATACTTAAGTAGTTAATATTAAAGCTGCAGATCTAATATGGAATGGGTTAAGAGTAGACACTGAACCATGCTCTTTTCTATCCCGGGATATTTGATGAAGGGATCGAATTACACAAATATATTGTACATGAAAGGCTAGTCGAAGCTTGATGACTCTCTTGGCATTTGAATGGTCATGATGCATTGCTAGATGCTGCTCATGATCTATAAATATAAAAGGAAATTCTTAATTGAATTAATTATATTTATTGCTGTCGCAACCTAAAAAAATAACAAGTCTCATCACAAAACTTTATTATTTGTTAAGCGTGACATTAAAAAAGAGGAAAAGTCGACTTAATTCCTCTAAAGAATGAAGGTTTTGAAAATGACCTTAAAAAAGACATGGAGTCGCCACCAACCTTTTTTAGCTAGGTGTGATTGGCCACCTATTAAAACCGGTTTTATAAAAATATTTTAAAAATTAATTAAAATATTTTTTAAAACCAATTTCAAGTCTGCGTTTTAAACCAGAGAAATCAAAAAAACGGGTTCGGGACTCGGTTACGTGTGGGGAAGGATTAGCACCCCCACGACGCCCGTATAAAACGATACCATATTAATCATGTGTTATCTCAAGTCTCGGTAAAAAATCGGTTTTAAATTTAGTATTTCAAGTTAATTCCCAATTTAAAGAAAACTAATTCCATTTTTTAATTGAAAATGATCCACAATTTATAAATTCAAAATTTTCCTATATTCCCCAACAAACGTGGCAAAATATAGAGATTTTTATTAGTTTTGGAAAACTTTCCGAATCATTCTCTTTTTTTGAAAGAAAGATGTTCATTTATTAATGATAATTGATGATATTCCCTCCAACAAACCCGATAGAGAACTCATGAATTATTTTAACTCGGGAATATCTTTATTTTTTATTGAAAAATCATTACCTTTTTGAAAACATTTTAAAAGATATGAATATGTATATGCATGACATAGATAAAATGACATAGCTAAATCTAAATAATATAATGCATCCTAAATGATATGATATAATTTAAATGCCTTAGCATATTCTAAATGAAAAGAAATGTCCTAAGTTATATGACATATTCTAAATGAAATGAAATGACCTAGGTAACATAATATATTCTATATGAAATGTAATATCCTAAATCATATGATATATTTTAAATGAAATAAAATATCCTAAATGACATAATATATCCTAAACTGAATGAAATTACCTAGGTAACATAATGTATTCAACATGAAATGAAATGACCTAAGTCACATAATATATTCTATATGAAATGAAATAATTTGAATGACATGGCAAATATGAATGATATGGCATATAATTTAAATGACATGGAATATAAAATAATGCTATCATATAATATGCATGGAAATAAAAATGAAAATAATAATGCATGAACATAGTATATGCTAAATAATATAACAAAAAATAACTAAATAAAAAGCATAGGATATCATGAAATATTCCAAATCATATAATAAACAATATAACATAACTCAAAATCATAACAATATCATAGAACTTATCATAGCAAAAATCACATATTATATAAAATGCATGAATATGGAGAATGCAATGCATGAAAAATGTATTTTTTCCTTTAATTAAGGAAATCCGTATATCTAAAAAGATATCCGGCTACCTTAGGAAAATATGTCGAATTAAATATTCTAAAACCAAAATACTTTGTGATTGTTTGAAAACAATTTGGAAAAGCTTAGATTAAAAAAAAAAATAGACTAAACCCTTTTTTAAATGGCTCTAATTTCCTAAGTTTAAAATCCCGGACTTGACCACCCTTAACCCGAGACTTAAAAAATCATTTTTAGAGTTTAAAAAGGCTTAGAAACTACACTAAGTCAGTAGCTAAACATCCTCGTCAGCCCCCTCTAGGTAACTTAACCAAAACAGAAAAATGATTTTCCTTCAAATTGAATTCTGACTCCACTGTCCAATTTTAAGCCACGATTTTTTATCTTATTTTTAAAACTTCAAAAAAATCTAAAAAAAAGATACTGGAGACTGAGGACATGTAAAACTATACGAGAAAAAATCAGCTTAATTTTATGATTAAAGATGAATGCCCAGAAAAATCGAGAAAGTACGAGTACTGGGTGAAAAAACTGTTTTGCCAAAATACATTTTTGCCTTTGAAAAAATCATTTAAAAATCAAAGTAAAAATATTAACTCGCAAAAAGTAGCTAGGACTTTTAAAAAGTTAGATAAAAATTGGCTAAGTAAACAAAATCACAAAGGTAGAATAATCAATTTGACAAACCTTAATTTTCCACAAGTGTACTCAAGAGAGCATGAACCATTAATTGGCCTAAGTCATTAGTCAAGTGGCATGGACATGAAATGCATGAAAAAAATACAGCAAATATGATGCATGAAATGCATGATTTTAAACCTAAATGTCATGAAAAAAATGCATGGCATCAATATAGTGACCTAGACCTAAATGAACTTGCATGGCATTTAATGCACCCTAGGTCTAAAATGCATGGAAAAATAAACCAAACCTAACAACTAAAATATGCATGGAAATAACACAAACACAAGGCATGCTTAAACCAAAAACTCAACCAAATATCATGCAAATGCCAACCTATCAACTAACATAGCAAAAATACAACACATAATGCAAAATAACATGGTAGCCGAATGGCCTAAGGTTCCAAACAAACATGGCATTTTCTCAAACACTTGGTATACTTAAATTAAATACTCAATCAAATGTCATGCAAATACAAACCTATCAACTAACATGGCAAAAATGCACACACAATACCAACTACATGAAGTGGCCGAATGGCCTAAGATTCCAAACAAGCATGGCATTTTCACAAACACTTGATATACTAACATGCAAAACTAAAATATAACACTCAAATCATGCAAACACATAGTATAAATACTAAAACTAACAAGCATTTTCACAAACACTTGATATACTAACATGCTCAACTAAAACATAACACTCAAATCATGAAAACACAAAGTAGAGACATTAAAACTAACAAGCATTTTCACAAACACTTGATGTACTAAATATAAAACGTCAACAAATTTAAAAATTATGAAAACAGAAAATTAAAAATGCAAGAACATGATATTTAACTCATAAATGGCAACAAACAAAACAACCAAATTAAAACATGCTTCAAGTATATGAAGTAGAAGAACACTTAAAGCATCAAGACTAAAGAAAATAACAAAAATAACATGACAAATCAAAGCCAAAACAGCAACAATAATAAAAAATATAGGCCATTCGGCCATAGTAAGAAAATAAGAAAAAAATGTAAAAAACCTTATTTAAGAAAAAGATGAAGAAAGAACTTAAAAGGACTATATATAAAAACACTTATTTAAAAATAAAACTCACAAAATAATAATCAAAATAGCAAAAACAAGAACGGAAAATCAAGAAAGTGCAAGAGTTGGTGCTCAAAGCAACCTTAAGAAGCTATCTTTCAAGCTTTATCTCTTCAAACTTTCCTTTCTTTTCTAAACTTTTTCTTTTTGCTTTCAACCAAGGAGAGAAAAACTAAGCAAAACCAAGAAGAAATCTGAAAAATGAAGTGACTTGAAATGAAATTTCTGAATTCCTTATGTTGGCCGAACCAGCACTCTCTCATGCCTTGGATGTTGTCATTTTTACTCCAACCAATTTCCATCCAAGGGCCATTATTCTAAGAGGTTTAAAACATTAAATTATCACCCTTTGATTAGTGCATCAGCTGTCCAAAATTACAGCTGTTCAAGAATAATGTTGACATTCTCCCTCTTCATGCATTGGCCTATGTGGCTTAATTACAATGGCTTGATAAAAAAAATCTCTAACTAACTCTTAATTCTTGGCTTTTTGATTGAAACATCAATAGCTTCCTCCCTCCTTTGGGCCTTGGCAGGCCAGCACTCTCTTTTCCAGTCCAAGTCTGATTTTTTGAAAGGCCAAAAGAAGCCCTTTTCGGTTACTTGGGTAAAATGACCGTTTTGCCCCCCAGATGCAAATAAATTGCAAAGGGACTCCAAATTCAAATTTTATTTTTTTAATACTTTAAAAATAATAAAACATTGAATTCTAGAGGTTTTCAAAATTTTCTGAGTTCCTTTGCTATTTATTTGGATTTTTTCTTCCAAAAATGCCCTTTTATGCCCCTATATTTTACCATTTTTTAAACGAGCTCCAAATCAATATTTTTCTTTACCAATATCTTTCAAATAATTTAAAAGTGTGATCTAGAAGTTTTCATAATTTTTGGAGCTCATTTGGTATTTTTTCAGGATTTATTTACTTGAATTACTACATAGGAGGCCCGAGATTTGGCCATTTTGCAAACGAACTCCGAATCAAGATTTTCTTTTGCCAATCTATTCCAAGTAATTTAAAAATGAGATCGTCAAAATTTCAGAATTTTTGGAGTCCATTTACTATTTTTTTTGGGATTTATCTTCTCGAATTATTGCATAAGAGACCCGGGATTTGGCCATTTTGCAAACAAACTCCGAATCAAGAATTTATTTCGCCAATATATTCCAAATGATTGAATAATGAGATTCGGAAATTTTCAGAATTATCGGAGTCCATTTGCTATTTTTCTCAAATTTTCCTATTTTGCCCTTTTACCTCCGAAACCTGGTTTTGCCCAAAACAAGTCTGATTTTCAGTTTTTTTCAAATTAATCCTTGAGCTATCCCTTTTTAATCATTTCTCATCCATTATGGGCTTTGGTCTTACCAAGTCGGGTCATTTTTGTAGTTCTTCCCAATTTCACCGAAATTCACCAAGAACCTTAATTCTCGATTTTCTATCGGATTGACTTTTCTTTCAGTTTTTCTTTCAAGTGACTTTTCCATTACCCGTAGTCAGTGCTTATCTTTCATTTGGAACGTTCAATTTAGGCCAATTCGATTGTTTAAGCACTTTCCCCCAAATTTCCCGGATTAGGGTTTCCTTTCTACTGAATCTTCATAACCCAACTTCCGAACTCCATATCTTTCAATGTAGACCTCAGAAAATCAAAATTCTTTCGCCATTTTTCAATTGAACTTCAAATCTTGATTTTGAAAGTGGGTTGACTTTTTCAGTAGTTGACTTTCCAGGGTTGACTTTTTTGGGGTTGACTTCTTTCAAGTTTGACTTTTTATGCTCACCCTCTTAAACTAAGTCTCGAGGTACCACCTGCAGGATGAAAAAGGTCTTTTTACATTCTGAAACAACAATTTAGGAAGAAAACATACCTGTTTTAGTGGTCCGGACAAAATTAGGTGTCTACAATTGCCAACATGTTAAGGGCCTAATGGGTCACATACAAAAGGTGATTAATGAAACTAAAACGATATTAGGCCAGATTAAATATTCATTAAGTGTTCTAGGCTTATTGTGAATATTTAATAATATGTTTAAGGGCTTTAGTGCAATTAGTCCAATAGTTGGCATGCACTAAACCTAGTATTATATATGCACCACTTATGTTGTTGCCACCCCTAAGGAACCCAACTAGAAACCCTGCAAGTCGGTGGCTCACTCCCCCTAAGAGTGAATCGACCGAACAGCATTGGCAAGGGAGAATTCGATTCTTCTAGTTTTTCTTTTGGCAATCCAAGATAGAGGAGGAAGGTTTCTCACAACCTAGACCACTAGCATTGTCTTGGCAAAACATAATCTCAACCTTGTGAAGGCTTTTAGAACACTTGTGTGGATCACTGTTAGAGGTTGGACAATTTGACGACTTTGGTCTTCGACAAGCTAGCATTGTGTACAAGAGCAAGGACATCAAGAATCTGCGATGTGGTTTTGGCAATCTCCATTACAGAGGTATGAGATTTTGATTGTTATCTGTTCTTGACAGCCTGATCGTATTGAATTCATAGCAGATCCATGGAGGAATTCGGTGTCTCTTTGTTTTCATTTAATTTCGCTGCATTTTATAATTTAACTGTTGATTAAATTATACATTATCTCTATTTGAGCATTAGCTGAATCCCAACATACCTAATGTAGACACCTAATTTTGTCCGGGCCACTAAACAGGTATGTTTTCTTCCTATATTGATGTTTCCGAGTATAAAAAGACTGTTTTCATCCTGCAGGTGGTACTCCGAGACTTAGTTTAAGAGGGCGAGCACAAAAAGTCAAACTTGAAAAAAAGTCAACCCCGAAAAAGTCAACCCTGAAAAAGTCAACCTCGGAAAGTCAACTACTGAAAAAGTCAACCCACTTTCAAAATCAAGATTTTAAGTTCAATTGAAAAATGGAGAAAGAATTTTGATAATCCGAGGTCTACATTGAAAGATATGGAGTTCGGAAGTTGGGATTTGGAGATTCAGTAGAAAAGAAACACTAATCCGAGAAATTTGGGGAAAAGTGCTTAAACGATCAAACTAGTCGAAATTGAAGGTTCCAAATGAAAGATAAGCACTGATTACGGGTAATGGAGAAGTCACTTGCAAGAAAAATCAAAAGAAAAGTCAATCCGGGAGAAAACCGAGAATTAGGGTTTTTAGTGGATTTCGGTGAAATCGGGAAGAATCACAGAAATGGCCCGACTTGGTAAGACCAAAGCCCCCAATGGATGAGGAATGATTAAAAAGGATGGCCCAAGGCTCAGATTGAAGAAAATCTGAAAATCGAACTTGTTTTGAGCAAAACCGGGTTTTGGAGGTTAAAGGGCAAAATTGGAAAAATTTGGGAAAAATAGCAAATGGACTCCGAAAATTCTGAAAAATTTGTCAATCTCATTCTTAAATCATTTGAAGGAGATTGGCGAAAGAAAATCTTGATTCCGAGTTCGTTTGCAAAATGGCCAAATCCCGGGCTTCTAATGCAGTAATTCAAAAAGATAAATCCCGGAAAAATAGCAAATGGACTCCAAAAATTCTGAAATTTGGCAAATCTCATTTTTAAATTATTTGGAAGAGATTGGCGAAAGAAAATCTTGATTCCGAGTTCGTTTGCAAAATGGCCAAATCCCGGGCCTCCTATGCAGTAATTCAAGCCGATAAATCCCGAAAAAATACCAAATGAGCTCCAAAAATTATGAAAACTTCCAGATCACACTTTTTAATTATTTTGAAGAGATTGGTGAAGAAAAATCTTGATTTGGAGCTCGTTTAAAAAATGGTAAAAAGTAGGGGCATAAAAGGACATTTTGGGAAGAAAAAATCCAAATAAATAGCAAACGGACTCGGATAATTTTGAAAACTTCCAGAACTCAATATTTTATTATTTTGGAAGTATTAAAAAAATAAAAATTGAATTTGGAGCCCGTTTGATATTTATTTTGCATCCGGGGGCAAAATGGTCGTTTCACCCAAGCAACCGAAAAGGGCTTCTTTGGGCCTTTCAAAAATCAGAGCTGGGCTGGAAAAGAGAAGTGCTGGCCTGCCCAAGCCCAAAGGAAGGAGGAAGCTTAGGATTTTTTCAATCAAGTGATTAAAAATCAAGAGTTAAGTTAGAGATTTTCATTTTTGAGCCTAAGTCCCAATCCCACATCCCTTTGTAATGTCAAGCCAAGGAGGTGCTCACCTTATAAATAAGGGGTCTTGGCCTTTGGTTGAAATCACCCACTACCCCTTGTGAGATAGTCTATACACTTGTATTAGGATTATCCGGGTGGTGAGTCATAGTGTTTTTGTTGAGAGGGTTTGTAGCTTAATCCGTTCAAAAGCTACTCTGAGGGTTTATAGCTTAATCCGTTCAAAAGCTACTCTGAGGGTTTATAGCTTAATCCGTTCAAAAGCTACTTGTGAGAGGGTTTGTGGCTTAATCCGTTCAAAAGCTACTCTGAGGGTTTATAGCTTAATCCGTTCAAAAGCTACTTGGTGAGTTTTCATTTTAAAATAATGTTTCTTGTTCTTCCTTCATTTCCTTTCTTAAGTATTTTTTTCTTACATTTTGTTTTACAATAAACTCACCATGGCCAAATGGCCTACATTATTTATTTTAAGTTGTTGTTTTTGATTCATTTTACCATGTTGTTTATGCTATTTTCTTTATTTTTGATGTTTTAAATATTATGTTATTTCATGTTCTTAAGTTATATTTAATTTGGTTGCTTTGTTTGTTGCCATTTATGTCTTAGATATCATGTTTTTGCATTTTTAATTTTCTGTTTTTATGTTGTTTAAATTTGAGCATGTTTTAGAGTTAGCATATTAAGTGTTTGTGAAAATGCTTGTGTGATTTTTGTGTTATGACTTAGTTTTTCATGCTAGCATACCAAGTGTTTGTGAAAATGCCATGCATGTCTTAGGTCTAGGTTACATTAAATGTCATGCAAGTTCATGTTAGGTCTAGGCCATATTATTTGTGTCATGCATTTTCCTTACATTTAGGTTTAGATCCATGCATTTCATGCATTATGTTTGCTGCATTGTTTCATGCATTTCATGTTCATGCCAATTGAATAATGACTTGAGCCAATTAATGGTTCAAGATCATGCTCTCTTGAGCACACTTGTGGAAAATTAAGTTTGTCAAATTGATTATTCTACCTTTGTGATTTTTTTTACTTAGCCAATTTTTATCTAACTTTCAAAAAGTCCTAGCTACTGCTTTCAAGTCATTTTATGAGTTTCAAATATTTTTATTTTGATTTTTAAATGATTTTATCAAGGACAAAAAAAAATGTGTTGGCAAAGCAGTTTTTTTCAAAAAACTCGTACATCTCTGATTTTTCTGGGAATTCATCTTTGATCAGAAAATTAATAAAATTTTTCCTCGTGTAGTTTTACATGTCCTGAGTCTCCAGTATGTTTTTTAGAATTTTTGGAATTTTTAAAAATAGGATAAAAAATCGTGGATTAAAACTGGACAGTGAAGTCAGAATTGATTTTAAAGAAAAACAAAGCAGTTTTTTCTCCTCCAAAAACTCGTACATCTCTGGTTTTTCTGGGAATTCAGCTTTGATCAAAAAATTAAGCCGATTTTTTCTCGTGTAGTTTTACATGTCCTGAGTCTCCAGTAATTTTTTCAGAATTTTTGGAATTTTTAAAAATAGGGTAAAAAATCGTGGATTAAAACTGGACAATGGAGTCAGAATTGAATTTAGGAAAATTTTCAAAACCTTAATTGGACAATGGGGAATATAGGAAAATTTTGAATTTATAAATTCCGAATCATTTTCAAATAAAAATTGAATTATTTTTCTTTAAATTGGGGATTAACTTGAAATACTAAATTTAAAACCAATCTTTACGGAGACTTGAGATAATACATGATTAATAAGGTACCGATTTATACGGGCGTTGTGGGGGTGCTAATCCTTCCCCGCACGTAACCGACTCCCGAACCCGCTTCTTTGATTTCTCTGGTTTTAAAACGCAGACTTGAAATTGGTTTTTAAAATGTTTTAATTAATTTTTAAAATATTTATAAAACCGGTTTTAATAGGTGGCCGATCACACCTAGCTAAAAAAGATTGGTGGCGACTCCATGTCTTTTTTAAGGTCATTTTCAAAACCTTAATTTTTCTAGAGGAATTAAGTCGACTTTTCCTCGATTTTTTTTTAAATGTCACGCCTAACGAATAATAAAGTCTTGCGATGAGACTCGTCGTTATTTTTTAGGTTGCGACAGCTTGGCGACTCCACTGGGGAATATTAGAGAGTCAGGCCTAGAATTAGTCGTGTGTTATCAAAGTCTCGGTTTTGTTGGTTTTTGCATTTTTAATTTTCTGTTTTTATGTTGTTTAAATTTGAGCATGTTTTAGAGTTAGCATATTAAGTGTTTGTGAAAATGCTTGTGTGATTTTTGTGTTATGACTTAGTTTTTCATGCTAGCATACCAAGTGTTTGTGAAAATGCCATGCATGTCTTAGGTCTAGGTTACATTAAATGTCATGCAAGTTCATGTTAGGTCTAGGCCATATTATTTGTGTCATGCATTTTCCTTACATTTAGGTTTAGATCCATGCATTTCATGCATTATGTTTGCTGCATTGTTTCATGCATTTCATGTTCATGCCACTTGAATAATGACTTGAGCCAATTAATGGTTCAAGGTCATGCTCTCTTGAGCACACTTGTGGAAAATTAAGTTTGTCAAATTGATTATTCTACCTTTGTGATTTTTTTTACTTAGCCAATTTTTATCTAACTTTCAAAAAGTCCTAGCTACTGTCTTCAAGTCATTCTATGAGTTTCAAATATTTTTATTTTGGTTTTTAAATGATTTTATCAAAGACAAAAAAAATGTGTTGGCAAAGCAGTTTTTTTTTCCACCCAAAACTCGTACATCTCCTATTTTTCTGGGAATTCATCTTTGATCAGAAAATTAAGTCGATTTTTTTCCGTGTATTTTTACATGTCCTGAGTCTCCAATAATTTTTTCAGAATTTTTGGAATTTTTAAAAATAGGGTAAAAAATGATGGATTAAAACTGGACAGTGAAGTCAGAATTGATTTTAAAGAAAAACAAAGCAGTTTTTTCTCCTCCAAAAACTCGTACATCTCTGGTTTTTCTGGGAATTCATCTTTGATCAAAAAATTAAGCCGATTTTTTCTCGTGTATTTTTACATGTCCTGAGTCTCCAGTAATTTTTTCAGAATTTTTGAAATTTTTAAAAATAGGGTAAAAAATCGTGGATTAAAACTGGACAATGGAGTCAGAATTGAATTTAAAGAAAAACCAATTTTCTGTTTTGGTTAATCTACTTAGAGTGGGCTGATTAGGAGGGTTAGCTACTGACTTAGGGTGATTTCTAAGCCTTTTAAACTCTAAAAATGGTTTTTCAAGTCCCGGGCTAAGGGTAGTCAAGTCCGGATTTTTTAAACTTAGGAAATTAGAGCCATTTAAAAATTTTTAGCCCAATTTTTATTGTTAATTCAAGCTTTTCAAAATTGTTTTCAAACAATCACAGAGGTATGAGATTTTGATTGTTATCTGTTTTTTACAAGATGGTCATTTTGAATTCAATAGCAGATCCATGGAGGGATTCGGTTTCTTTTTGTTTTAGTTTTATTCTGCTGCATTGTTAATTTAACTTGTTAATTAAATTATACATTATCTCTGTTTGAGCATGATCTGAATCCCAACTGTGGTATCAGAGCCTTGCTTATGTTATTCCTATATGATCTATGCTTTGATTGTTGCCTTTAACATAACTGTTTTGTTCTTTGAGTTGTTTTGATCCGATTGTCACTATTCGAAATTGTGAGAATTTACACTTCTAATGTTTCGGTGAAGGCAGCAGACTATCATGGTGAATTCTTGTTGATTAATTGGTTTAAAATAATTTAAACTGTTTAATGCAAAGAGCAAAAGTTTGGCAGCAATTGCGAATTGTTTTTGCCTGCTTTGCGCCAACTTGGTGATTTGAAACATAAAAACTTGTACATTTTTCTTGGCTATTTTTAGTGCATGGTTTGATGATTTTTAGGATTTAAAATTCTTAGAATTGTTCTTGGCAAGCCTGAAAAATCATAAACTGATTTGGCATTGAAAACATTGAAGCTGTGAAAAGCGAATAGAGAGGCTGTAGGGAGAAGGGAGGCTGCGGCTATACCCTGTAGCCGCAGCGTGCACCTTTCCTTGCTAGGGTTTTTGCTTCTATCAGATTTTCGCAGCTTGTGGATTTTCGGTAATATTAAGTTACCAATGTTGTGATGTCCTTATTGAACTACAACACTAAATTTGGTGACCATGGTAATATTGTTGAATTAATTAAATCACCGATATGAGAATTTACAAGTTATAAATATTCAATTAAATTGTTTAATTGGATGATAATTTATTTAAGAAAATAATCCTAATTGGATTAGGATTTATTCTAATGAGATTAGAATAAATGTTTATTATTTTTTTTAAATTAAATTATGGATCAAATATAATCATTGAATGATAACTAGAGATTAAAGCATGATTTATATGTTCATAAATTGTATGTGAATGTACAGAATGATTATGGACTTAGACCCAATATGATTGTGGATGGTTAAATTTATTTTTCATTGTTTTTTATTATTAAATAGGGACTTCGTGCCCTGCCTTATCTCTCATTTTCTAGAGTTGTAAAAATTCTTTCTCACCTAATTCCCCTAAAATGTAACTTGAGGTTTCTTTATTGCAAATGTAATTAGTTACATCAAAGTGTAAAATTAGGATTAGCTAGGAATAATTTTTGTAACTTGAAGATGGAGAAGATAGGCGCTATAAAGATAAGGAGATTACAAGCAAGCTTTTGAAGACTATGTATGTAATTCTCTAGGAATTTGACCAACTAATTTCCTTTCATGGCTCAAGGAAATTAGATTAGAAAAATCCATAATCATCCAAGTAGAAAGCATGTTATAGATTTATTTTATGCGATATTATAAATGCTATGAATGCCTGATATGATGAGATTTATAAAGAACGAGGAAATCACTCTTTACAATATTGAGTCACATGTTTCGCATGATAAAGTTGCCTTCCATCATCATAACAAGATAACCAGAGTTCTTCTAGTAGGAGGCTTGTTGAGTCACTCAAGGTCAAACTACTGTACGAATATGTTTGGTTTATGAAGTTGGGTCTTACTCAACTAATGCCATGTTGTCCGGATGCATTAAACTTTACAGCATGATGTTAGAGGCAAAGTTAGGCGAAGTACATATGATGTTCTTAGGCAAGGAGTTGTCACCTAACTGATTTGGGAGTTGCATAGAGATGCAATTGATAAGCTATGTTATCTACCCAACTAGGCTTGTTGTAATTTGTTGAGTCACTCAAGGTTGCAACATGTTGAAAGGGATCCCAGCCTACTAGAAATACCTTGATGATATTTTTGAATAATAGTGAGGGCTATTATCTCGAAAATTAGTGGGAGAACCAATAAGAGATTTAGTACCTTATCTTGTATTGGTATAAATGCATGAACATAACTGATATATACTTTTTCCATATTTTGTTGTTGAAAATGGTTAATACTTTAACTGCATTGCGCGGCATTATGAATGCCATTAGTTCAAAATCTTTGGATTGGTACAAAAGATTGAGAAGCGTTCTCAATGAAATGAAGGTTGCTCACTTGACAAGTCACAAAGAACTTATAGAAGTTTCTAGGTTGAATGTGTTTGTGATTGAACTGAACCTTCTGCTGTTAAATCTAATTCCTGGATAGTTGATTTAGGAAACGGTTCACATCTGTTTAATGACATACAAATGTTGAAAGGTAGTAGAAAGCTGAGCAAAGATGAAGTAGTTCTGAGAGTAGGCAATGGTGCAAAAGTTGCAGCATTGGCCGTTGGAACATGTACTTTATCTTTGCCGTCTGGCATGAAATTGGAACCGAAAGATTGTTACTTTGTTCCAGTATTGTCTAGAAACATCATTTCGATTTCATACCTCATTGTTAATGATGGTTTTGAGATAACAATGAAGGGAAATAGTTGCTCCATCATTCTTAAAGACATTCACTATGGATAGGCAACATTACATAATGGAATATATGTTTTGGATCCAGAGATGACTATGTTCAATATAAATTTCAAGAAAGCAAGAAAGGATGATCCAAGTAACACCTACATCTGGCACTACAAACTTAGTCATATCAATGAGACAAGGATTTCCAAGTTGCATAAACATGGTTATTTGGAACCATTTGATTATGAATCATAGTGGACTTGTGAATATTGTCTCCTTGGTAAGATGACCAGGACTCCCTTTACAGGAAAGGGTGAAAAAGCTGGTGTTTTATTGCGCTTAATACATTCAGATGTATTTAGGCCACTAAACACAGCTGTTAGAGGTAATTACTCATGCTTCATAACCTTTATTGATGATCATTCAAGATATGGTTATGTCTATCTGATGAGATAGAAGTCTGAAGCTTTTGAAAAGTTCAAAGAGTTCAGAGCTGAAGTAGAGAAACAGACTAGGAAAATTATTCTGGCTCTTAGATCAGATCGAGGAGGAGAATATTTAATCCATGATTTCTTGGATCATTTTGTTGGTGTAAGCCCTGCAAGCCAATCTAGTTAGGCTTGTAAAACACTATTTATATATTAATGTATTGCACATTATAGTATATTAATTATAGTTGAGGTATTTCTTTATCCATAATTACTGTTATAATTGTTATAAAATACTTGTGAAGATAAAGCCCATGAGACACAATGGCATTGCAAAGGAATTGTAAGGTGTTACAATTATGAGATCCTTATGCATCAATGTCGTGTTTCTAAAACTGTTCCTGGTTATCGTATTGTCAAGACAGGGCATTGAAAATGCTCAAAGACTGGCATATGTTAAGCCTTCATGCACTTGATGCTTGCAACCGGTCTGATAGGTTGAAAGTATAAAGATACTTGATGCTAACATATGGGTGCTTGTTAGTTGAACAAGTTCACTGAACATGACCCGCTATGAGAGTTCGGTTTGGTATTTCACTCAAGTGTCTATGGTAAATACTCTCATGTGTCAATAGTGTAAGTAATACTTTGACTTGTGACACCAGGTCATCTTGTATGTGAACTACCATACTTAGATTTCATCACGAACAGGTCCCAGTCACGAGAATGCTTAAAGTAGGGTGTTATTGGGTATGACATGAAGCATACGAAGATAGTGGTCCAGATAGGATTCATCACCCCAAGTGATTAAGGGGACATATCTCACATGTATCTGGCTTATATTAACTTATTGAAGTCCTTGGCCAAGGCAATACTTAAGGAGTTAATATTAAAGCTACAGATCTAATATTGAATGGGTTAAGAGTAGACATTGAACCATGCTCTTTCCTATACCGGGATATTTGATGAAGGGATCGAATTACACAGACATATTGAACACGAAAGGCTAGTCGAAGCTTGATGACTCTCTTGGCATTTTGGTGGTCATGATGCATTGCTAGATGCCGCTCATGATCTATAAATATGAATTGGAAATTCTCTAAAGGATTTAATTTATATCTATTCCCAACATGTTAAGGGCCTAATGATCACACACTAAAGGTGATTAATGAAATTAAAATAAGATTGGGCCAGATTAAATATTTAAGTGTTGTGGGCTTATTATGAATATTTAATAATATGTTTAAAGGCTTTCGTGCAATTAGTCCAATAGTTGGCATGCACTAATCCTAGTAATATATATGCATCACTTATGTTGTTGCCGCCCCTAAGGAACCCAACTAAAAACCCTGCAAGTCGACGGCTCACTCCCCTAAGAGTGAATAGGCCGAACAACATTGGCAAAGGAGAATTAGATTCTTCTAGTTTTCTTTTGGCAATCGAAGATAAAGGAGGAAGGTTTCTCACAACCTAGACCACTAGCATCGTCTTGGCAAAACATAATCTCAACCTTGTGAAGGCTTTCAGATCACCTGTGTGGATTACTATTAGAGATCGGACAATTGGATGACTTTCGTCTTTGACAAGCTAGCATTTTGTACAAGAGCAAGAACATCAAGAATCTGTGATGCGGTTTCGGCAATCTCCTTTACCGAGGTATGAGATTTTGATTATTATTTGTCCTTGACAGCCTGATCGTTTTGAATTCATAGCCAGTGGGATTCGTGTCTCTTTGTTTTGTTTTATTCCGCTGCATTATATATTTAACTGTTGATTAAATTATACATTATCTCCGTTTGAGCATGAGTCGAATCCCAACAGTGGTATCAGAGCCTCACTTATGTTATTCCTATATGATCTATGCTTTGATTGTTACCTTTAACAAAATTATTTTGTTCTTTGAGGTATTTTAATCCAATTGTCACTAACCGAATTTGTGAGAATTTGTACTTGTAGTGTTTCGGTGAAGGCAGCCGTTAATCATGGTGAATTCTTGTTGATTAATTGGATTAAAATTGTTTTAAAATGATTAATGCAACTGGCGAAAGTTTGGCAGCGATTGAAAACTGTTTAGCCTACTTTGCGTAAATTTGGTGATTTTAGTGAGAAAAACTTGTAGACTTTTTTTGGCTGATTTTCAATGCATGTTTTAATGATTTTTAGGATTTAAAATTGCTTAGAATTGTTCTTGGCAAGCCTGAAAAATCATAAAACTGATATAATATTGAAAAATTGGAAGCTGTGAAAAGTGGATAGACAACCTGTAGGGAGGTAAGGGGGCGGCGGCTACTCACATTAAATATAGGCTGAGCCTCCATTGCTAGGGTTTTTCGCTTCTATCAGATTCTCATAGCTTATGAATTTTAGCAATATTAAGTTACTAATGTTGTAGTATCCTAGTTGAGATACAACACTAAAAATTAGTGATTATGGTAATATTGTTAAATTAATTAAATCACCAAAAATAAGAATTTACATGAATATTCAATTAAATTATTTAATTGGATAATAATTTAATTAAAGCAAATAATCCTAATTGGATTAGGATTTATTCTAATGAGATTAGAATAAATGTTTATTATTTTATTTGAATCAAATTATGGATCAATATAATCAATGATGGTAATTAGAGATTAAAGCATGATTTATATGTTCATAAATTGTTTGTGAATGTATGGGATGATTATGGACTTAGACCCAATATGATTGTGGATGGTTGAATTTAATTTTATGGTTTTTATTAAATTTGAATAGGGACTGTGTGCCCTGCTTTATCTCTCATTTTCTAGAGTTGTAAAAATTCTTTCCTCACCTAACTCCCCTCAAATGTAACTTGAGGTTTCTTTATTACAAATGTAACTAGTTACATCAAAGTATAAAATTAGGATTACTTAGGAACAATTTTTGTAACCTGAAGATGAAGAATGGCACCATGAAGAAAAGGAGATTACAAGCAAGCTTTGAAGACTATGTATGTAATCACCTAGGAATTTGACCAACTAATTTCCTTTGATGGCTCAAGGAAATTAGATTAGAAAAATCCATAATCATCCAAGTAGAAAGCATGTTATAGATTTATTTTACGCGATATTATAAATGCTATGAATGTTTATTATGATGAGACTTAAAGAAAATGAAATCCCTCTTTACAATATTGACTCACATGTTTCGCATGATGAAGTTGCCTTCCATCATCATAACAAAAAACCAGAGTTTTTCCAGTAGGACGCTTGTTGAGTCACTCAAGGTCAAACTACTGTACGAATATGTTTGAGTTATGAAGTTGGGTCTTACTCAACTAATGCTATGTTGTCTGGATGCTTACAAACTTGACTGCATAGTGTTAAAGGTAACGTTAGGCGAAGTACATATGATGTCCTTAGACAAAGTGTGATCACCTAACTGATCTGGGAATTGCATAGAGATGCAATTGATAAGCTATGTTATCTACCTAACTAGACTTGTTGTAATTTGTTGAGTCACTCAACGTTGCAACATGTTGAAAGGGATCCCTGCCCACTAGAAATACCTTGATGAGATTTTCGAATAAAAGTAAGTGCTATTATCTCAAAACATTTGTGGGAGAACCAATAAGAGATTTAATACCTCATCTTGAATTGGTATAAATGCATGAATATAATTGATATATATATATATATACTTTTTCCATATTAGGTTGTTGAAAATGGTTAATACTTTAACTGTACTGCGCGGCATTATGAATGCTATTAGTCCAAATTGTTTAGATTGGTACAAAAGATTGAGAAGCGTTCTTAATGAAAGGAAGGTTGCTCACTTGACAAGTCAATAAGAACTTATAGAAGTTTCTGGGTTGATTGTGTTTGTGATTAAACTGAATCTTTCTACTGTTAAATCCAATTTCTGGATAATTGATTCAGGATGCGGTTCACATCTATGTAATGACATAGCGATGTTGAAAGGAAGTAGAAAGTTGAGCAAAGATGAAGTAGTTCTAAGAGTAGGCATTGGTGCGAAAGTTGCAGCATTGGCCGTTGGAACATGTACTTTATCTTTGCTTTCTGTCATGAAATTGGAACTGAAAGATTGTTACTTTGTTCAAGTATTGTCTAGAAACATCATTTTGGTTTCATACCTCACTGTTAATGATGGTTTCGAGATAAGAATGAAGGCCAATAGTTGCTCCATCATTCTTAAAGACATTCACTACAGATCGGCAACATTACATAATGGATTATATGTTTTGGATCTAGAGATACGAATGTTCAATATAATTGTCAAGAAAGTAAGAAATGATGATCCAAGTAAGACTTACATCTGGCACTGTAGACTTGGTCATATCAATGAGACAAGGATTTCCAAATTACATAAACATGGTTATTTGGAACCCTTTGATTATGAATCATATGGGACTTGTGAATGTTGTCTCCTTGGTAAGATGACCAAGACTCTCTTTACTGGAAAGGGTGAAAGAGCTGGTGTTTTATTGGGCTTAATACATTCAGATGTATGTAGGCCACTAAACACAGCTGCTAGAGGTGATTTCCTATACTTCATAACCTTTATCGATGATCATTCTAGATATGGTTATGTGTATCTGATGAGATACAAGTCTGAAGCTTTTGAAAAGTTCAAAGAGTTCAAAGCTGAAGTAGAGAAACAAACTGGGAAAAATATTCTAGCTCTTAGATCGGATCGAGGAGGAGAATATTTAACCCATGATTTCTTGGATCATTTGATAGATAATGGAACTCTATCGCAATCTCCACCTAGAACTCCTCAGCATAACTGAGTGTCCGAGAGGAGAAATTGAACCTTGTTGGTCATGGTTTGATCCATGATGACTAAGGCTGACCTTCCTTTTGGGGATATGCCTTAGAAACTGCAACTTACCTTCTAAATAGGGTTCCAAGCAAGTCGACAAATAAGGTACATATGAGATATGGAATGGCAAGAAGCCATGTTTATCTTTTCTAAAGATTTGGGGATGTACTGCTTTTGTGAAGCAAGTACCTTCTAATAAGCTGGGAGCTAGATCAGAAAAATATAGGTTTGTGGGATATCCTAAAGAGACTGCTGGATATTACTTTTATAGTCTTACTGATCAAAAGGTGTTTGTGTCAAAACACGTTGCTTTTCTAGAGAAAAAGTTTCTACTAGAAGGATTCAGTAGGAGTAAAATAGATCTCGAAGAAGTTCAAGAACCACAACCTAACATTCCCTCGAAACCTGAGCCATTGGTCGAGGCATTGGATGCTCGGACTAGTGCTCAAGAAACACAAGTACTCCGAAGGTCTAGTAGGGAAAGGCAAACTCCAATAAGATATGGATTTCTTTTGGAAAGAGATGGTTTGCCCAATGATAATGAACCTGCTACCTACGAGGAAGTGATGTCAGACATCAATTCCAAGAAATGGCTAGAAATCCGAAATGGATGCCATGGAAGTTAACCAAGTTTGGTATTTAGTTGGTCCACTTCAAGGGATAAAACCCATAGGGTGTAAATGGGTCTACAAGATAAAGACAGACATGGATGGTAACGTACAAACGTATAAGGCCAGATTGGTTGCAAAAGGTTATAATCAAGTTGAAGGCATTGATTTTGAAGAAGCCTTTTCACCAGTTGCCATGGTAAAGTCCATTAGGATTATGCTTGCTATTGCTGCATACCATGATTATGAGATATGGCAGATGGATGTAAAAACTGCATTCCTTAACGAGAATTTGCAAGAGAAAGTGTATATGACACAACCTAAAGGTTTTTCATCCAAGGCCACATCTAATAAGGTATGCAAGCTGCAAAAGTCCATTTATGGACTAAAGCAAGCATCTCGGAGTTGGAACATCAAGTTTGATGAAACAATTAAAGAATTTGGTTTCATTAAGAATCCTGATCAACCATGTGTTTACAAGAAGGTAACCAGACATGTAGTTGTGGTTCTAGTGCTATATGTCGATGACATATTGCTCATAGGAAACAATGTACCTATGCTTCATACCACCAAGGTCTTGCTGTCCAAACAATTCTCTATGAAGCAACATATATTCTGGGAATTAAGATCTATAAAGATAGATCAAAAAGGCTGCTTGGATTATCCCAATCCGTTTACATAGACAAGGTGCTAAAAAAGTTTAGCATGGATACTTTCTTGGTCTATGGAGGGGTTGAACTCCAAGTTAGGGGGTTATACAGATGCTGACTTCTAATATGATTAGGATGACAGTAATTCACAGCGTAATTATATATTTATCTTGAATATTGGAACAGTCAGTTGGAAACGTTCCAAACTAGAGATGACTGTAGATTCAACAACAAAAGCCAAGTATATATTCTCGTTTGAGGCAACGAAGGAGGTTGTTTGGATCAAAAAGTTCATTAAAGAACTTGGTTGGTTCCGAGCATTGCTGATCCAGCACCACTTTACTGTGATAACAATGGAGCCATAGTGCACGCTAAAAAACCAAGGTCTCATCGTTGATCCGTACATATATTACGGCAGTTTCACCTGATTAGTGTAATCATTGTAGAAACATAACTGTCGCATGGAAGGACATGGGCTTAAGTACATAGGCGATTGCTTTAGTGCTAGGGGGAGATTATTGGTGTAAGCTCTACAAGCCAATCTAGTTTGGCTTGTAAAACACTATTAATATATTCATGTATTGCACATTATAGTTTATTAAATATAATTGAGGTATTTCTTTATCCATAAGTATTGTTATAATTGTTACAAAAGACTTGTGAAGATAAAGCCCATAAGACACAATGGCATTGCAAAAGAATTGTAAAGTGTTACAATTATGAGGATCCTTATGCATCAATGTCGTGTTTCCAAACAGGTCCTGGTCATTGTATTGTCACCAGCATACGTTAAGCCTTCATGCACTTGATGTATGCAACCGGTCTCATAGGTTGAAAGTATAGAGATACTTGGGGATAACATATGGGTGCTTGTTAGTTGAACAAGTTCACTGAACATGACCCACTATGAGAGTTCCATTTGGTATTTCACTCAAGTGTCTATGGTAAATACTCACATGTGTCAATAGTGTAAGTAATCATTTGACTTGTGATAGCAGGTCATCTTGTACGTGAATGGTCATACTTATATTTCATCACGAACGGGTCCCAATCACGAGGATGCTTAAAGTAGGGTGTTATTGGGTATGACATGAAGCATACGAAGATGAATGAATGGTCCAGAGAGGATTGATCACCCCAAGTGATTAAGGGGACATATCTCACAAGTATCTGGCTTATATTAACTTATTGAAGTCCTTGGCCAAGGCAATACTTAAGGAGTTAATATTAAAGCTGCAGATCTAATATGGAATGGGTTAAGAGTAGACACTGAACCATGCTCTTTCCAATCCCAGGATATTTGATGAAGGGATCGAATTACACAGACATATTGTACACGAAAGGCTAGTCGAAGCTTTATGTCTTTCTTGGCATTTGGGTGGAAATGATGCATTACTAGACGCCGCTCATGATCTATAAATATAAAAGGAAATTCTTAATTGAATTAATTATATTTATTGCCAACATGTTAAGGGTCTAATGGGTCACACACAAAAGGTGATTAATGAAATTAAAAAGAGATTGGGCCAGATTAAATATTCATTAAGTGTTGTGGGCTTATTGTGAATATTTAATAATATGTTTAAGGGCTTTAGTGTAATTAGTCCAATAGTTGGCATGCACTAAACCTAGTAATATATATGCACCACTTATGTTGTTGTCGCCACTAAAGAACCCAACTAGACACCCTATAAATCAACGGCTCACTCCCCCTAAAAGTGAATCAGTCGAACAGCATTGGCAATGGAGAATTCAATTCTTCTTGTTTTCTTTTGGCAATCCAAGATAGAGGAGGAAGGTTTCTCACAACCTAGACCACTAGCATCGTCTTGGCAAAACATAATCTCAACCTTGTGAAGTCTTTCATCACCTGTGTGGATTACTGTTAGAGGTCAGACAATTGGATGACTTTGGTCTTCGACAAGCTAGCATTGTGTACAAGAGCAAGAACATCAAGAATCTATGATGTGGTTTCGGCAATCTCCATTACAGAGGTATGAGATTTTGATTGTTATCTGTTCTTGACAGCCTGATCATTTTGAATTCATAGGCAGATCCATGGAGGGATTCAGTGTCTCTTTGTTTTGTTTTATTCTGCTGCGTTGTATATTTAACTATTGATTAAATTATACATTATCTCTGTTTGAGCATGAGCTGAATCCCAACACATTTGATAGAAAATGGAATTCTGTCGCAATGGACTCCACCTGGAACTCCTCAACATAACGGAGTGTCTGAGAGGAGAAATCAAACCTTGTTGGACATGGTTCGATCCATGATGTCTAAGGCTAACCTTTCGATATCCTTTTTGGGATATGCCTTAGAAACTACAGCTTACCTTCTAAATACGGTTCCAAGAAAATTGGTAGACAAGGTACCATATGAGATATGGTATGGCAGGAAGCCATACTTATCTTATCTAAAGATTTGGGGATGCACGACTTTTGTAAAGTGTGTACCTTCTGATAAGCTGGGAGCTAGATCAGAAAAATGTAAGTTTGTGGAATATCCTAAAGAGACTGTTGGATATTACTTTTACAGTCCTACTGATCAAAAGATGTTTGTGTCAAAACATGCTGCTTTTCTACAGAAAGCGTTTCTAGTATAAGGATTCAGTGGGAGTAAAGTAGAACTTGAAGAAGTTCAAGAATGACAACCCGATATTCCCTCAGAACCGAAGCAATTGGTCGAAGCATTAGATGCTCGGGCTGATGCTCAAGGAACACAAGTGCTCCGAATGTCTAGTGGGATAGACATGATCTAGTGAAATATGGATTTCTATTGAAATGTGATGCGTTGCATATTGATTAACGCAAGCATCTCGGAGCTAGAACATTAGAATTGATGAAATGATTTAAGGATATGGTTTTGTCTAGAATCCTGATGATCCATGTGTTTATAAGAAGGTAAACGGACTGGCAGTTGTTTTCCTGATGCTACATGTCGACGACATATTGCTTATGGGAAATGTTGTACCTATGCTGCTGACGATTGAGGTCTGGCTATCCAAACAATTCTCCATGATGGATTTGGGAGAAGCAGCATTTATTCTGGGAATTAAGATCTATAGTGATAGATCGAAGAGGCTGCTTGGATTCTCCCAATCCACTTACATAGACAAGGTGCTAAAAGGTTTAGCATGGATAGCTCCAAAAGAGAAAACTTGCCTATGTTACATTGTGTACATCTCTCGAAAGAGATATGTCCTAAAACTTTTGAAGAAAGGAAACGAATGGATAGGATCCCATATGCTTCCGTAATAGGATCTATCATGTACTCCATGTTGTGCACAAGACCTGATGCATAGTACGCTCTGAGTGTCACAAGCAAATACCAAAGCAATCCTGGTGAGAGTCAGTGGACTGCTGTGAAAAATATCCTCAAGTACTTGAGAAGAATTAAGGATACTTTCTTGGTCTATGGAGGGGTTGAACTCCAAATTAGGGGTTATACAGATGCTGACTTCTAATCTGATTAGTATGATAGTATATTGCAGTGTAGTTATATATTTACCTCGAATCTTGTTGCAGTCAGTTGGAAAGGCTCCAAACTAGAGATGACTATAGATTCAACAACCAAAGCCGAGTATATCTCCTCGTTTGAGGCAACGAAGGAGGTTGTTTGGATCCAGAAGTTCATTAATGAACTTGGTTGGTTCCAAGCATTGTTGATCCAGTGCCACTTTACTGTGATAACAATGGAGCCATAGCGCAAGCTAAGGAACCAAGGTCTCAATATAAATCCAAACATGTATTGCGGCAATATCTATTCATTAGAGATATAATTCAAAGAGGTGATATAAGTATGGAAAGGGTACCCACAGAGGATAATATAGCTGACCCTTTCACTAAGGTTCTGTCCCAGCAGAAACACAATCGTGGCATGGAAGGACATGGGCTTAAGTACATGGGCGATTGATTTAGTGCCAGTGGGAGATTGTTGGTGTAAGCCCTGCAAGCCAATCTAATTGGGCTTGTAAGACACTATTTATATATTCATGTATTGCACATTATAGTTTATTAATTATAATTGAGGTATTTCTTTATCCATAAGTTTTGTTACAATTGTTATAAATCACTTGTGAAGATAAAGCCCATGAAACACAATGGCATTGCAAAGGAATTGTAAGGAGTTACAATTATGAGGATCATTATGCATCAATACCGTGTTTCTAAAACTATTCCTGGTCATTATATTGTCAAGACAGGGCATTCGCAATGGTCAAAGACTGGCATACGTTAAGCCTTCATGCACTTGATGCATGCAACCGATCTCATAGGTTGAAAGGATAGAGATACTTGGGGATAACATACGGGTGCTTGTTAGTTGAACAAGTTCACTGAACATGACCCGCTATGAGAGTTCCATTTGGTATTTCACTCAAGTGTCTATGGAAAATACTCTCATGTGTCAATAGTGTAAGTAATCCTTTGACTTGTGACACCAGGTCATCTTGTATATGAACTGTCATACTTAGATTTCATCACGAACGAGTCCCAAATATAAGGATGCTTATGGTAGGGTGTTATTGGGTATGACATGAAGCATACGAAGATGAATGAGTGGTCCAGAGAGGATTCATCACCCCAAGGGATATGAGGGGACATATCTCACATGTATCTAGCTTATATTAACTTATGGAAGTCCTTGGCCAAGGCAATACTTAAGGAATTAATATTAAAGCTGCATATCTAATATGGAATAGGATTAAGAGTAGACACTGAACCATGCTCTTTCCTATCCCGGGATATTTGATGAAGGGATCGAATTACACAGATATATTGTACCTGAAAGGCTTGTCGAAGCTTGATGACTCTCTCGGCATTTGGGTGGTCATGATGCATTGCTAGATGCCGCTCATGATCTATAAATATGAATTTGAAATTCTCTAAAGGATTTAATTTATATTTATTGCCAACATGTTGGGGGCCTAATGTTCACACACAAAAGGTGATTAATGAAATTAAAATGAGATTGGGCCAGATTAAATATTCATTAAGTGTTGTGGGCTTATTGTGAATATTTAATAATATGTATAAGGGCTTTAGTGTAGTTAGTCCAATAGTTGGCATACACTAAACCTAGTTATATATATGCCTCATATGTTGTTGTCGCCTCCCTAAGCAATCAAGAAACCCTGGTAGCCGCAGCCTCTCATTCTCCCTGTGTGTTCGGCCGCATAGACAAAAGAGGGAGAGAGAATCGTTTTTTTTTTTGCCTGCTTTGAATCGGCTGACTAGTGTAAGAGGAGGAAGGTTTCTCACAACCTAGACTACTAGCATCGTCTTGGCAAAACATAATCTCAGCCTTGTGAAGGTTTTTGAGTCAACTGTATGGATTACTGTTAGAGGCCGGACAATTGGACAACTTTGGTTTACAACAACTGGGCTTTGTGTGAAAGAACAAGAACCTCAAGAATCTATCTTGAGGTTTCGACAATCTCCATTTCAGAGGTATAAGATTTTGATTGTTATATGTTCTTGACAGGATGATCGTTTTGAATTCATAAGCAGATCCATGGAGGGATTCAGTTTCTCTTTGTTTTAGTTTTATTCTGCTGCGTTGTTAATTTAACTTGTTGATTAAATTATACATTATCTCTGTTTGAGGATGATCCGAATCCCAACAGAACTGTGGGGTACCAAACCATGAGATACCATGGTGACATCAAGAAGCACACCCTGTCTTTACTGATAGACTCCGGTAGTACCCACAACTTTGTGGATTGCAACATAGTTAAGAAGATGGGGTTGCAAATGAGGCAAGGTCAGTAGTCCAGTGTGGCTGTAGCAAATGGACAGAAGAAGTTTACTCAACAAGTCTATAAGAATCTTCAGTGGTCAGTTCAAGGTATCAATTTTACCACTGACTTATGGTGCTACCCTTGAAAGGGTGTGACGCAGATCTAGGTGTTCAATGGTTGGTCACCCTTGGGCCCATTTTTTGGGATTTCCCTAAGTTGACAATGCAATTTCAGTATGATCAAAAGTGGAGACTGATACACGGCATTCAACCAGGATAGGTCCAAATGCTGAGAGACAAACACACCTTGAAGACTCTGTAAACTGTATTGAATAGTAGTGGAAATCACTCTTATGCATTGGTGATATCTTCAGATGCTCAAGTTGAGAAGGATTAATACTAAGGAAGATGATCAAATTGCCAAGGATAAGGAACTGAGTCTGCTGCTACTGAGATATCAAGATCTGTTTGAACTACCAAGAGGACTGCCCCAGCTAGACCACAAGATCATCGAATTCCTTTCAAAAGTGAGGGAGAGACAGTAAGACTTCAAACTTCAGTTATCCATCCGTTTAGAAAGATGAAATAGAAAAAATGGTGGAAGATATGCTAACTGCTTGAATTATCAGGAACATTCGCAGTTCATTTTCCTCTCCCATTGTCATGGTGAAAAAGAAGGACGGTTCATAGAGAATGTATATGGATTATAGGAAGCTAAACCACTTGACCATCAAAGACAGGTTACCCATTCCTCTAGTGGAGGAGTTGCTGGATGAGTTAACTAGTGCCACTATGTTCTCCAAGCTTGACCCGAGGTCAGGATATCACCAAATCAGAATTCATGAGGATGATGTGCATAAGACTACATTCAAGACTCATGATGGTCATTATGAGTTCCTAGTTAAGCTCTTTGGCTTGACCAATGCCCCTTCAACGTTCCAAAACCTAATGAATTGCATCTTCAGACCATACCTGGGGAGGTTTGTTCTTGTCTTCTTTGATGACAGTTTGATATATTCCACTGACTTGGAACAACATTTGAGGCACTTGGAGATGATTTTTGAAGTGCTCAAGGCAAATCAGCTATTCCTCAATGAGAGTAAATGTGAGTTCGCAGCCACAAAAGTAGAGTACTTGGGATATGTCATCACAGGGCAAGGGGTTGTTATGGACCAAAAAAAGATACAGAGTGTGCTAGAGTGGCCAGCACCAAGGAATCTAAAGGAGCTGAGAGGATTTCTAGGTCTCAATGCCTACTATAGAAGGTTCATCAAAAACTATAGGATTCTAGCCAAGCCTTTGACTGAGTCACTGAAGAAAGATGCATTCGGGTGGAGAGAAGTAGCTCAAGAATCTTTCCATTACCTCAAGAAGTCATGACCACAGCACCTGTCTTAGGTCTACCTAATTTTTCTAAGTAGTTTGTAGTAGAAACTGATGCTTTCGGACTTGGAGTAGGAGATATTTTGACTCAGAATGGTAAACCCCTGGCCTACTTCAGTAAAGCATTGGCTAGGACCTAAACACTAGATTTTTTCTATGCAAGAGAAGGAAATGCTAGCAGTTCTATTGGCAATAAAAAAATGGAATGCCTACCTAATTGGAAGACACTTCAAAATTAAGATAGATCACCAAAGTCTTAAGTTTCTTCTCAACCAATAGACCAACACACCAGCTCAACAACTCTGGGTTACCAAGATATTGGGGTTTGACTATGAGGTCTATTAGAAGAATGGCAGTTCCAACACTGTGGCAGATCAGTTGTCAAGAAGGCCTAATGATCAGATTGAGGCTGTGTTAACAGTTATAACTTCTATAAGCAATGACTTGAAAGGAAGAATTCAAGACTCATGGAGCCAGGATATGCACCTACAGAAGCTTATAGTTGATTTGCAATCAGCAATCAACACCAGTTCAAATATTACTTGGGTTGGAGGCCAGTTGAGAAGGAAAGGCAAATTGGTAGTTGAAAGTGAACCCTAGTTGAAAATGGAGTTGTTACAGTACTTCCATGGAAGGCCCACTAGTGGGCACTTGGGTGCAAAAGCTACAATGAACAGGATTAGGAGTGTGTTGTACTGGAAATGTATGTAGAAGGATGTGAGAATAATGGTCAGGGAGTGTTCTGTATGCCATCAACATAAGTATGACACTGCAGCCTCACCAGATTTCTTGCAGCCTTTGCCTATACCAGATCAAGTCTAGTCAGAGATCTCCCTGGATTTTATAGAAGGACCACCTAGATTTGGTGGCAAGGATACCATCATGGTAGTGGTGGATCGGCTCAGCAAGCAAGCATATTTTGTTGCATTGACTTATACCTTTACTGCCCTCGTGGTGGCTCAAGCTTTTATGCATTTCATCTTCAAACTCCATGGGATACCCAGAAGTGTAGTGTCTGATAGGGATAGGGTCTTTATGAGCCAATTTTGGAAGGAGCTGATGAAGAAATTAGGAACCACCCTAAACTTTTCCACTGCCTATCATCCTCAAAGTGATGGTCAAACTGTAGTAATCAACAGGTGTTTGGAGTCCTATCTTAGATGCATGACTAGTGAGAGACCTAGGGAATGGAAACAGTGGTTGTCCTTGCTGAATGGTGGTACAACACTAGTTATTGTTCATCAACACACCTTACTCCCTACGAGGCTGTGTATGGTCAGCCTGCACCAGTGCATCTACCGTACCTAGCTGGGGACTCTAAGGTGGAGAAAGTGGACAGGAGTTTGAGGGCTATAGAGGATGCAATAGAATTACTTAAGTTCTATCTTAAGAAGGCCCGGAATAGAATAAAGAATCTGGCTGATAAGAAGATGAGTGATAGAGAATTTTCCATAGGTGATGATGCACTCAAAAGAGTATATCTTATTTAACCTTGCACTAGAATGATCAATTGTTAAGTATGGTAATTAGTCGAGTACTTAGGGATTGGGTTTTAATTTATTGGCTATTAGTTTAAAAACTTTAGTTCCAAGATAATAAAAGAAAAGTAAAAGAATTAGGGGTTTTTGAAATAATTAAAAAGAAAACAAATCAGAATATTAAGAATGCAAGTAAGTAAATAAAAAAAGTTAAATATGAGAAAAGTTATGGTTAAAGTAATCATTCTCCACCACTAGACATCATTGAGAATCAATTTCATATCTATCAACATCAATTAGCTATCAAAGCTATCAACCGTGGATAACAACAAGCTCTGCTACCCCAATCTTTCCTTAGTTCATTGTTAAATAGAACAAGCTCTCTATTTAATCTCTAACCATCAAACAACCTAGAATAAGCTCTCTAATTAAATTTAATGGCAGCTTTATGAAGAGAAAGATAGGTTGATCTAAGCAACAAACACATAGCTCGAAATGTTCAACTTAGGTTATGTTCCACTTTGCAATTATCGAAAACTTGACTATAATCATTAATCACAAATTGCTACTTATGAATAGGAAATCAAGACAATTACGGATCAAGACTCCTAAACTAGCATTAGATAATTATCAAGATATATCTAGTTGTACAACTAAACAGATGAAGACAACATCATGAACAATTTTAATGGAAGAACATAAGCAACTTTGATAGAAAACAATGATAGATAGATTCTGAAAATTAATTACAAAACATGTCTAGGGATTTGAAATCACCTTTAACCAAAAGAAAACTCTAGCCTAACATAGGCATGTAAACATAAACATGAAATTAAACAGAAAACAAGAAGAAAACTAAAGAAAGAAAGAAGAAGAATATTAATTATTCAACCTCTTGCTCTATCAAACTCTCTCAAATAAAGAGGAAAACAGAAAATAAAAGCTTGTAGATGTGTGAAATTCGGCTGCCCTCTTGCTCTCTATTTATAGGCAGGATTTAGGGCTTCCCCCTTGTGATTTACGGCTATTCCCTTTCTCCTTGGCTGACTTGCGGCTAGGTTAAGGCTTTAAAGGAAAGGTGGCTGCTGACTTTATGTATTTAAGGAAAGATACTAGACTTGGCAATCAAGGTTTAATTACATAAGGAAAGAAAGAATCACTTGCAGCCAAAGCACTCTTTAATAAGGAAATATGCTTCACTTGTAGTCAAAGCATGTAGAAATAAGGAAAGTCATAGCTGATTTAAATCTCTTACTTTGACAAGGATTAGCTTTAAGGAAAGATTCTTGCAATTAATGCAAGTTGACAGCCATTAACCTACTTTGACAAGGAAAGACATATTTTAGCTAGGTATTTATAGGACAAATTAAAGCATCCCATGCATGGTTTAAAGGAAGTGGCGGCTGACATCTTCCTTGTTCAAAATACGTTGCCGCTAGGGCTCAAAATGGTGTAGGAGTGGTTTTTCCAACAAGGATTTTTAGGAATGAAGTGTATGATAAGCCACTAGTTTATTTATGGAAGGTTTAGGTTAGGTTTAGCGACATAGTATCTCTTTGATGGGCAGTCAGCTTTCTTTTGTGCTTGAAGTTTCATTTCTTGTCCAAATTCATTCTTTTCAACTCCATAACAATCCTTATCTTCCAAAACACCTACAAAACACAAAACCATAGTAAACTATCAAGGATTTCAAGGAACTAAGCATAAAATATAAGGAATTGATATATGAAAATACATGTATTTAAACACTAATAAATTTCCCCACACCTAGTCTTTTGCTAGTCCTCGAGCAAAATCAAATAAAGACAAAGTAAGAAAACCGAACCTAGTTCACTTTCAATAACAATTAGAAACAATCATTGGACAAGTCTTATAAACTAACCAATAGCTTAAAGAGTTCATAAACAATCATGCTTAAATGTAAAAATTTAAGTTAAGCCAATAGTAACATAACATATCTCAATCAAAATAATGCATGTTCAACTTAATCTCAACTTCTCACATGGGATACTCTCATGATTTTCACTCTTTAAAGTAGTGGTAAAGTGTTTACACTCAATCAATCTCATGAAAACAGTTCTACCATATGCTTGCTTGTCCACCTATTCTTCACTATTTAGATCATACAACTTCATAAATCAAGAGGTCTTTATTCAAGGTTGTAATGGGGCCAAGGGGTAATAATGTGGCTTAAGAATAAAAGATAAAGGATATTAAAAAAGTTCCAAAGACTTCATAGAATTTAGAGACAAATTAAGATTTTGCAAATAGAACTTTCTCAATATTCTTTAAAAGTACATAATCACATAGGCTAAATATTTAATGTTGAGCCTTTTCTTCATTCTAATCAACTTTGTAACATCTTTTTTTTTCTTTTCCCAAAAATTCAAGAGATGATTCATATATATATATATTTATGGGAATGTATTTTTATAATGTTCCCTTTTCTTTTTCTCTTGACTTTTGCCTTTCTCCTCCCCCACACTTATCTTTTGTTTCTAACCCAACTTTTCAATAAGAATCTATTGTTTTTGCAATATGTATCATACATTCAATTCATCTTTAGAACAAGGGTAGAGATATAAATGTGTTTAGGCTAGGTGTAAGATGTGGTTACCAAAGAAATCATTCAATGTAGGCTCAAATTGGCTCATTAGGGGAGATGTTCTCTTGGAACATCAATAGGGGATGTCTGATTTGGACCTGGTTAAAAATCCTAATGCCTCTATCATATCCATGTTATCATATGTATCAATATAGTCTCAAACGGTTTAAAGCAAGTTCTAGAGAAACATGTAATCATAAGAGCACACAAGAAAGAAATTGGATTGATATGTATAATGCACCAATCATATAGGCTCAAAAACTCACAAGGATGATTATACAAGTCAGATTTAAGTCTAAACATGCTTCTTTCTCAATCAACATATCATATTAACATTGGCTTGTAAAGAAAATATAGTATCAAGAAGAATTCTCATGAAATTCTTTTCACCAATACACTAGTTTTAGACCTATTCAATTCATATCTCATCATAGTATTGAAAGTAACTAAAACACACTAAAAACAAAACAAACTAAAGGAAATCCTAAATTTTTCCCTCCACACTTAGTTCTTATATTGTCCTCAATGTAATACTATTATCCCAAAAGCAAGAATCATGTGTAAAAGAAAAGAATAACTAAACAGAACAAACTAATTAAATACCCCACTAAAATCAAACAATGTAAAGCATCAGTCAAGCAATCATATAAATATACGTGACAAAATAACCAGAGAACAAGTAATAATATGAATGCACATGAATATGGACATATTAAAACATTTTTTATTTTCAAAATTCTCTTTTATTTTAAAAATATGGGAATTAAAATTAAATACCAATTAAACCAACAAAACCGAGACTTTGATAACACATGACTAATTCTAGGCCTGACTCTCTAATAGTCCCCAGCGGAGTCGCCAAGCTGTCGCAACCTAAAAAATAACAAGTCTCATCGCAAGACTTTATTATTCATTAAGCGTGACATTAAAAAAATCGAGGAAAAGTCGACTTAATTCCTCTAAATAATGAAGGTTTTGAAAATGACCTTGAAAAGGATATGGAGTCGCCACCAATCTTTTTTAGCTAGGTGTGATCGGCCACCTATTAAAACCGGTTTTATAAAATATTTTAAAAATTAATTAAAACATTTTTAAAACCAATTTCAAGTCTGCATTTAAACCAGAGAAATCAAAGAAACGGGTTCGGGACTCGGTTATGTGCGGGGAAGGATTAGCACCCCCACAACGCCCGTATAAAACGGTACCTTATTAATCGTGTGTTATCTCAAATCTCGGTGCAAAGTTGGTTTTAAATTTAGTATTTCAAGTTAATTCCCAATGTAAAGAAAAATAATTCCATTTTTAATTAAAAATGATCCGAAATTTATAAATTCAAAATTTTCCTATATTCCCCAACAAACATGGCAAAATATAGAAATTTTTATTAGTTTTTGAAGACTTTCCGAATCATTCTCTTTTTTGAAAGAAAGATATTCCTTTATTAATGATAATTGATGATATTCCCTCCAGCAAACCCGGTAGAGAACTCATGAATTACTTTAACTCGGGAATATCTTTATTTTTTTTATTGAAAAATCATTATCCTTTTGAAAACATTTTAAAAGATATGAATATGTATATGCATGACATAAATAAAATGACATAGCAAAATCTAAATAATATAATGCATCCTAAATGATATGATATAATTTAAATGCCTTAGCATATTCTAAATGAAATGAAATGTCCTCAGTTATATGACATATTATAAATGAAATGAAATGAAATGACCTAGGTAATATAATATATTCTATATAAGATGCAATATCCTAAGTCATATGATATATTCTAAATGAAATAAAATAACCTAAGTAACATACATATTCTATATGAAATGAAATGACCTAAGTAACATACATATTCTATATGAAATGAAATGAATTAAATGACATGGTAAATATGAATGATATGGCATATAATTTAAATGACATGGAATATAAAATAATGCTATCATATAATATGCATGGAAATAAAAAAAAATGCATGAACATAGTATATGCTAAATAATATAACAAAAAAAATAATTAATTAAAAAGCGTGGGATATCATAAAATATTCCAAATCATATAATAAACAATATAACATAACTCAAAATCATAACAATATCATAGAAATTATCATAGCAAAAATCACATATTATATAAAATGCATGAATATGGAAAATGCAATGCATGAAAATGTATTTTTTCCTTTAATTAAGGAAATCCGTATATCTAAAAAGATATCCGGCTACCTTAGGAAAATATGTCAAATTAAATATTCTAAAACAAAAATACTTTGTGATTGTTTGAAAACAATTTTCAAAAGCTTGAATTAAAAATAAAAAATGGGCTAATTTTTTTAAAATGGCTCTAATTTCCTAAGTTTAAAAATTCGGACTTGACTAGCCTTAACCCGAGAGTTAAAAAATTTATTTTTAGAGTTTAAAAAGGCTTAGAAAGTACCCTAAGTCAGTAGCTAACCTTCCTAATCAGCCCCCTCTAAGTAACTTAACCAAAACAGAAAAATGATTTTTCTTTAAATTCAATTCTGACTCCACTGTCCAGTTTTAAGCCACGATTTTTTACCCTATTTTTAAAAATTCAAACAATTCTGAAAAAATAGTGAAGACTCAAGACATGCAAAACTACACGGGAAAAATCCTTTTAATTTTCTGATTAAAGATGAATGCCCAGAAAAATCGGGAAAGTATGAGTACTAGGTGAAAAAACTGCTTTGCCAAAATACATTTTTTTTGCCTTTGATAAAATCATTTAAAAATCAAAGTAAAAATATTTAAGACTCACAAAATGACTCACAAACAGTAGCTAGGACTTTTTGAAAGATAGATGAAAATTGGCTAAGTAAAAAAAATCACAAAGGTAGAATAATCAATTTGACAAAACTTAATTTTCCACAAGTGTGCTCAAGAGAGCATGACTTTGAACCATTTATTGGTCTAAGTCATTATTCAAGTGGCATGGACATGAAATGCATGAAAAATACAGCAAGCATAGTGCATGAAATGCATGAGTTTAAACCTAAATGTCATGAAAAAATGCATGGCATTCATATAGTGACCTAGACCTAAATGAACTTGCATGGCATTTAATGCAACCTAGACATAAAATGCATGAACATGCATAGCAAATAAACCAAACCTAATAACTAAAATATGCATGGCATTTTCACAAACACAAAGCATGCTTAAACCAAAAACTCAACCAAATATCATGCAAATGCTAACCTATCAACTAACATGGCAAGAATGCACATACAATGCAAAAATTCAAGGAGTGGCCGAATGGCCTATGTAACTAGAAAACATGGCATTTTCACAAACACTTGGTATACTAACATGCAAAACTAAATCAAATGTCATGTAAATGCAAAAACCTACCAACTAACATGGCAAAAAATGCAACACACAATGCAAAACACATGGAGTAGCCAAATGGCCTCAAGCTCCAACAAGCATGGCATTTTCACAAACACTTGATATACTAACATGCTCAACTAAAATATAAAACTCAAATCATGCAAAAACCACACAAGCATTTTTACAAACACTTAATATACTAAATCTAAAACATGCTCAACTAAAATATAAAACTCAAATCATGCAAAACCCACACAAGCATTTTCACAAACACTTGATATACTAAATCTAAAACATGCTCAAATTTAAACATCATGAAAACAGAAAATTAAAAATGCAAGAACATGATATTTAGATCATAAATGGCAACAAACAAAACAACCAAATTAAAAATATAACTCAAGTATGTGAAGTAGAATAGCATTTAAAACATCAAGGTCAAAGAAAATAACATAAACAACATGATAAAATGAACCAAAACAGCAACATTAAATAAAGAATGTAGGCCACTCGGCCATGGTGAGAATATTGTAAAAAAAAAAATTGTAAAAAATATATTTAAGAAAGAGATGAAGAAAGAACTTAAGAAGAACAATAAAAAACATTTATTTAAAAAGGAAACTCACCAAATAGTAATTAAAATAGCAAAAATAAGAATGGAAAATCAAGAAAGTGCAAGAGTTGGTGCTCAAGAGCAACCTCAAGAAGCTAATATTTCAAGCTTTATCTCTTCAAACTTTCCTTTCTTTTCTAAACTTTTTATTTTTGCTTTCAACCAAAGAGAGAAAAACCAAGTAAAAACCAAGAGAACTCAGCCAAAAAAAAGTGTAAAAAATAAAATCTGAACCCCCCCAAGTGCTGGCCGAATACCCCTCTAAATCCTCAAGGATGTTGTCAATTTGTAACCAATTTTTCATCAAATGGCTAATAATTCAAGGTGAAAAAATCATGAAATTATCACCCTTAGATTAGCATATCAGCTGCCCCAAATTACAGCTGTTCAAGAATAATTTTGACACTCTCTCTTGGCCTATGCTTAATCACCATGGCTTGATCAAAGAGAATCTCTAACTAACTCTTAATTCTTGGCCATTTGATTGAAAAATCAGAAGCTTCCTCCTTCTTTTGGGCCTTGACAGGCCAGCACTTCGCTTTTCCAGCCCAAGTCTGATTTTTTGAAAGGCCCAAAGAAGCCCTTTTCGGTTGCTTGGATGAAATGACTATTTTGCCCCCCGGATGCAAATAAATATCAAACGGACTCTAAAATCAATTTTTATTTTTTTAATAATTCCAAAATAATAAAACATTGAGTTCTGGAAGTTTTTAAAATTATCCGAGTCCGTTTGCTATTTATTTGGATTTTTTCTTCCAAAAATGCCCTTTTATGCCCCTACATTTTACCATTTTTTAAACGAGCTCCAAATCAATATTTTTCTTCACCAATCTCTTCAAAATAATTTAAAAGTGTGATCTGGGAGTTTTCATAATTTTTGAAGCTCATTTGGTATTTTTTCTAGATTTATCGGTTTGAATTACTACATAGCAGCTCGGGATTTGGCCATTTTGCAAACGAACTCCGAATCAAGATTTTATTTTTCCAATCTCTTCCAAATAATTTAAAAATGAGATTTGCAAAATTTTAGAATTTTTTGAGTCCATTTGCTATTTTTTTGGGATTTATCTTCTTGAATTACTATATAAGAGACTCGGGATTTGGCCATTTTGCAAACGAACTCCGAATCAAGATTTTATTTTGCCAATCTCTCCCAAATAATTTAAAAATGAGATTTGCAAAATTTCAGAAGATTTGGAGCTCATTTGCTATTTTTCCGAGATTTTCCTTCTTGAATTACTACATGAGAAGCCTGTGATTTAGCCATTTTTGCAAACGAACTCCGAATCAAGATTTTCTTTCTCCAATCTCTTCCAAATAATTTAAAAATGAGATTTGCAAAATTTTAGAAGATTTGGAGCTCATTTGCTATTTTTTCGAGATTTTTCTTCTTGAATTATTGCATAAGAAGCCCGGGATTTGGCCATTTTGCAAACGAACTCCGAATCAAGATTTTCTTTTTCCACATCTCTTTCAAATGATTTAAGAATGAGATTTTCAGAATTTTCAGAATTTTCGGAGTCCATTTTCTATTTTTCCCATATTTTCCAATCTTGCCCTTTTGCCTCCGAAACCCGGTTTTGTTCAAAACAAGTCCGATTTTCATATTTTCTTCAAGCTGAGCCTTGGGCTATCCCTTTTTAATCATTCCTCATCCATTGGGGGCTTTGGTCTTACCAAGTCGGACCATTTCTGAATTCTGCCCGATTTCACCAAAATCCACTGAAAACCCTAATTCTCGGTTTTCTCCCGGATTGACTTTTCTTTCATTTTTTCTTGCAAGTGGCTTCTCCATTACCTGTAGTCAATGCTTATCTTCATTTGGAACCTTCAATTTCGACCAATTTGATCGTTTAAGCACTTTTCCCAAATTTCTCGGATTAGGGTTTCCTTTCTACTGAATCTCTAAATCCCAACTTCCGAACTCCATATCTTTCAATGTAGACCTCGGATTATCAAAATTATTTCTCCATTTTTCAATTGAACTTAAAATCTTGATTTTGAAAGTGGGTTGACTTTTTCAGTAGTTGACTTTTTAGGGTTGACTTTTTTGAGGTTGACTTTTTTTGAGGTTGACTTTTTTTCAAGTTTGACTTTTTATGCTCGCCCCTTTAAGCTAAGTCTCGGAGTACCACCTACAGGATGAAAAAGATTTTTTTACATTCTGAAACCTCAATTTAGGAAAGAAAACATACCTGTTTTAGTGGTCCGGACAAAATTAGGTGTCTACATTCCATTGATTCCATATATCCATCAATTCCCGGAGATCATTTTGCCTGATAGTAAGATCAACCTTGGCTGGCAATACTAACACATATCCCATTTTCAAACAATCCAACATTATCTTGCTGACCTTTCTCGGATTGTTTCCTAACCTCTAAATGCTTCTCGACCACTGAGACACTCTAACCTTCCATGGAAGCCTTTTTGATTGAATATTATCCCGAGACCAATAACCTTCCATGTGCAAAAATGATGACAAGAATGCAACAAAAATAAAATAACAAAAAGAAAATGAATTAGTAACGGGAATAAGTTCAAATAATAAAAAACATATAATTCAAATCAAAAATTATCCCTGAGGATGCCAACAAAATTTCGGCATTATAACACCCTTGGGACAAAACACCGATACTTATTACAGGCATTGTGATGTACGTTCATTATTGCCCGATTTTTCAAAAATAAACTTATTCTGAAAGTAGAATATAAGGTAAAAGGATTGGAAATATTCCTCCATGTGTTCTTAACTTCGGGATATCTAATCGAAAATCCGGCATGGCTTCGCCTAGGTTTACTATATGAAGTTGAATTAGTTCTAAAAGCCCCGAATTGTTCCTCACTATCACCGGTGAAGGCTAGTAAGGCACCTCGATAAAAGCAGGTTCAATTCGTTAGAGTCTATTTCCCTAGCCCATGCGGATTGTTAATCATGAAGGCTTAGGTAATTTCATAATCCGAAAGTGTTTCACTAGCCCATGCGGATTGTTAATCACGAAGGCTTAGTTACTTTGCTCCCACCTAAAAGGACGAAACCCGGGTATAGGACTCACGATATGCAAATGCACGTGTATGGTGTGAGGAGAAATAACAAACCTTTTACCACCTATTCTACATCCCTTATTCTAAATGCCCCATAAGGTCAAACAATGTAAAGCATCAATTAGGCAAATAATAACTATATACAACAAAATAACCAGAGAAAAATAATAATATGTATGCACATGAATATGGACATATTTAAAACATTTTATTATTTTCAAAATTCTCCTTATTTAAAAAAAATATGGGAATTAAAATTAAATACCAACTAAACCAACAAAATCGAGACTTTGTTAACACACGACTAATTCTAGGCCTGACTCTCTAATTTCCCCAATGGAGTCGCCAAGCTGTCGCAACCTAAAAAATAACAAGTCTCAGCGCAAAGACTTTATTACACGTTAAGCGTGACATTAAAAAAATAGAGGAAAAGTCGACTTAATTCCTCTTGAAAAATGAAGGTTTTGAAAATGACCTTGAAATGGACATGGAGTCGCCACCAATCTTTTTTAGCTAGGTGTGATCAGCCACCTATTAAAACCGGTTTTGTAAAATATTTTAAAATTAATTAAAACATTTTTAAAACAAATTTCAAGTCTGCGTTATAAACCAAAGAAAATCGAAGAATCGGGTTCGAGACTCGGTTACGTGCGGGGAAGGATTAGCACCCCTACAACGCCCGTATAAAACTGTACCTTATTAATCGTGTGTTATCTCAAGTCTCAGTAAAAAGTCAGTTTTTAATTTAGTATTTCAAGTTAATTCTCAACTTAAAGAAAAAATATTCCATTTTTAATTGAAAACGATTCGGAATTTATTAATTCAAAATTTTCCTATATTCCCCAACAAACGTGACAAAATATAAAAAATTATATTAACTTGGAAAATTTTCCAAATCATTCTCGTTTTAAAGAAGATATTCTGTTATTAATGATAATTGTTGATATCCTTCCCAGCAAACCCGGCAGAGAACTCATGAATTATTTTAACTTGAGAATATCTTTATTTTATTGAAAATCATTATCTTTTTCAAAATATTTTTTTTAAAAAAATATGAATATGAACATGTGTGACCTAAATAAAATGACATAGCAAAGTCTAGATAATATAATGCAACCTAAATGGTATGATATAATTTAAATGTCATAGCATATTCTAAATGAAATGAAATATCCTAAGTCACATGATATATTCTAAATGAAATGAAACATCCTAAGTAACATGATATATTCTATATGAAATTTAATGACCTAGGTAACATGATATACTCTATATGAAATGAAATATCCTAAGTGACATACTATATTCTATATGAAATGAAATGACCTAGGTAACATGATATATTCTAAATGGAATAAAATGATTTAAATGACATGGCAAATGTAAATGATATGGCATATTTTAAATGACATGGCATATTCTAAATAATATAATCTAAATGATATGAAATATAATCTAAGTGACATGAAATGACATGAAACATAAAATAATGCTATCATGAAACATGCATGAAAATAAAATAAAAATAATAATGTATAAACATAGTATATGCTAAATAATGTGACAAAATAAATGACTAAATAAAAAGCATAGGATAGCATGAAATATTCAAAACTATATAACAAACAACATGACACCATAAAATATAAATCAAAATAATAACAATACCATAGAAATTATCATAGCAAAAATCACATATTATATAGTATGCATGAACATGGAAAATGCAATGCATGAAAATGTATTTTTTTTTTCTTTAATTAAGGAAATCCGTATATCTAAAAAGATATCTGGCTACCTTAGAAAAATATATCAAATTAAATTTTCTAAAACCAAAATACTTTTTGATTGTTTGAAAACAATTTTGAAAGAAACTTGAATGAAGATTAAAACCCTAACACAAACCCTTTAAAAATAGCTCTAATTTCCTAAGTCTGAAATCACGGACTTGACCACCCTTAACCCGAGGTTTATAAAATCATTTTTAAAGTTTAAAAAGGCTTAGAAACTACCCTAAGACAGTAGCTAAAGTTTCTAACCAACCCCCTCTAAATGCCTTAGCCAAATTCAATAATTGTTTTTCTTTTGGATTCAAATCTAACTCTACTGTCCGATCTTAAAACACGATTTTTTAACCTATTTTTAAAAATTCCAAAAAATCTAAAAACAATATTGGAGACTCAGAACATGTAAAAATATACGAGAAAAAATTGGAATAATTTTTTTTATTAAAGATGACTGCCCAGAATAATCGGGAAAGTCCGAGTACTGTGTGAAAAAACTGTTTTGCCAAAACACATTTTTGCCTTTGATAAAATCATTTAAAAATCAAAGTAAAAATGTTGGAAACTCTCCTAAAGACCCACAAATAGTAGCTAAAACTTTTAAAAAGTTAGACAAAAATTGGCTTAAGTAAAAAAAAATCACAAAGATAGAATAATCAGTTTTATCAACTCTTTAATTTTCCACAAGTATGCTCAAGTGAGCATGACTTTGAGCCATTGATTGGCCTAAATCATAAATGATGTGGCATGATATGATATGCATGAGAATATAGCAAATATGATGTATGAAATGCATGATTTAAAACCTAAATGACATGAAAAATCCATGGCATAGAGAATATGACCTAGACCTAACATGAACTTACATGGCATTTAATGCAACCTAGGTCTAAAATGCACGATATGTATGGCAATGCAAGCAAAACCTAAACCTAAAGAATGCATGGCCATAACACAAACATATAGCATGCTTAAACAAAATACACAACAACACATCATGGAAATGCAAACCTATCAACTAGCATGAAGAAAATGCACATACAAAGTATACATCATGGGGTAGCCAAATGGTCCTAAATGCAAGATAGTCATGGCATTTTCACAAACACATTACATACTAACATCCAAGGCTAAAGAATAAACATGCTAAAACATGCAAATATGACATAGAAGTAAGAACACAACTAGACATTTTCACAAACACATGAAATAGTAAAATACAAATTATGAGCAAACCAAACATTTTGAAAATAGAAAATTAGAAATGCAAGACAAGGAAAATAAACATAAAAACAAGATAGTAAATTCAACAAAGGAGGTAAGTAAGCAACAAAATCAAAACAAGCTTCATATTTTTTTGTATTTGAATAAGATTTAAAGCATCAAAAACTTGTTAAATACCACTAAAATCATGAAATAAAAAAACAAAACAACAGCTACAGGAAAAAAGGGCCATTCGGCCACCTTAGAAATATGTAAAAAAAAAATTTGTTTTTTTAAGGTTTTTCAAGAAAGTGTCAAGAAAGAACATGAATAAGAAACTTAAAAACATTTATTTTCAAATTAAAATCAAAAGAAACTCACCAAAATATCAATGAAAACAGCAAAATCAAGAATGGAAATGCAAGGAAAGTGCAAGAGTATGGTGCTTTAAGCAACCTCTCAAAGCTATATTGCAAGCCTTTCCTCCTCTTACTTTCTTTGCCTTTCTAAACTTTTCTTTTTGCTTTTCAAAAATGGAGAGAAAATCAACCAAGCAAGAGTCAATGAAAAATGAAGAAGAGACCCCTCCTTTATAGCCTTGGCCAGTTGGCCCTTCCATCTAGAAGCTAGGTGGTTATTTTTTATTTCATCCAATTGCTATCACTCAAGATGCCCTCTATGTAAAAATCCCACCATTAGATTAGAATAATCAGTCCTTGAATTATGATGTCATGAAGATGATGTCATAATAGGATTATAAATATGACATCACTCATCTCCAACCATTGGTCCATTTGTTGCAAATTCAAAGGCTTGATCACAAAAATAACTACCTTCCTCTTCACTTTTGGCCCTTTGATTAAAAAAACAGAAAATATCTGCCCACCATTGGGCCTTGGCCGACTGACCCTTCCTCTTCCAGCCCATGCTTCAATTTTTAAACAACAAGAAAAGGCCTTTTTCGATTTCTTCGATAAAATAACCTTTTTAACCCCCGAACCTAAATAAATAGCAAACGGACTCCAAATTCAGATTTTCTTTTTTCAGTACTTCCGAAATGATAAAAAATTGAATTCTGGAAGTTTTCAAAAACAATTTAGCCCATTTACTATTTTTTTTAGATTTTTCTTCCAAAATTGCCCTTTTGTGCACCCGAACTTTTACCATTTTGTAAACGAGCTCCAAATCCGTATTTTTATTCACCAATATCCTTCAAATAATTTAAAAATGAGATCTAAAAATTTTCAGAATTTTTGGAGCTCATTTGCTATTTTTTCGGGATTTATCTGCTTGATTTTCTGCATAATGGGCTCGGGATTTGGCCATTTCCCAAACGAACTCCGAATCCAGATTTTCTTTCGCTAATCTCTTCCAAATAATTTAAGAATGAGATCTGCAAATTTTCAAAATTTTTGAAACTCGTTTGCTATTTCTTCGGGATTTATCCTTTTGAATTTTTGCATAGTGGGCCCGAGATTTGGCCATTTTGCAAACGAACTCTGAATCTAGATTGTATTTTGCCAATCTCTTCGAAATCATTTAAGAATGAGATCTGCAAATGTTTAGAATTTTTGGAACTCGTTTGCTATTTTCCTAAATTTTTCAATTTTGCCCTTTTGCCTCCGAAGCCCAATTTTGCTCAAAACAAGTTCGATTTTCAGATTCTCTTTTCCTGGGCCTTTGTCATATATTGAATTGGAGTCGGTCTGAAAATGCCCAATTTTTACGAATAAATTCCCTTCCGATTTGATTTTTCCTTTTTCACTATCGGGAATTTCCTCGTTTTTTCGTTTTTCCTCCAATCGGCTCTTTTCTCGGATTATCTTCAAACTGAGCCTTGGGCTATCCTTGTTTACTCATTCCTCATCAATTAGGGGTTTTAGTTTTACCAAATCGGGTCATTTCTACAATTTTCCCAATTTCACCAAAATCCACCAAAAACCCTAATTCTCGATTTTCTTCCGGATTGACTTCTTTCAGTTTTTCTTCCAAGTATTTTCTCCATTACTAGTAGTCAGTGCTTATCTTTCATTTGTAACCTTCAATTTCGACCAATTTGATCGTTTAAGCACTTTTTCCCAAATTTCCCAAACTAGGGTTTCCTTTCTACTGAATCTTCGTAACCCAACTTCCGAACTCCATATCTTTCAATGTAAACCTCGGATTATCAAAATTCTTTCACCATTTCTAAATTGGACTTCATCTCTCGATTTTGAAAGTGGGTTGACTTTTTTAGTAGTTGATTTTTTAGGGTTGATTTTTTTGGGGTTAACTTTTTCAAGTTTGACTTTGTATACTTGCCTTAGACTAAGTCTCGGAGTATCACCTGCAGGATGAGAAAAGCCTTTTTGCATTCTAAAACATCAATTTAGGAAGAAAACATACCTGATTTAGTGGTCCGGACGAAATAAGGTGTCTACACTCGAATTCAAAAAATTATCCGATTATGCCTTAATCTAAAAATTGGGTTCGATAGATATTTATTTTTAAATTAAAAATTATATATTTATTTTTAATATTATTTATTTTTTATTTTTATATGTCAATAAAAATTTTAATTAAATCTGACTCGATCAAAAATTTTGTTTATATTTTATCTGATTTGATTCTAAAACCTGAATAACTCGACTATCAAATCTGATTAACCTGAACTCGAAAACCCGAACCCAAATGACCCAAATTCGAATAACTCGAGTGTCAAACCCAATTGACTTGAACCCGAGATGACTTGAACCGGAAGTGACTTGTACCCAAAATGAACCAAACCAAAAGTGACCCGAATCAGAAATGATCCGAACCCAAAAATGATCCAAAATTTTTAAGACTCAAATTGACCTAACCCGAATTGACCCGGTCCAAAACTAACTCGACTCACTCAATTGACAGGTCTAATCTCAATGCAATAAGATTTGGCAAGTGAGTTTTTTTTAATCGGTTTGGTAGGAATTATTGAGATATAAGCTTATTTTTATGTGTCAAGTACGAGTTCTTCAAGTAATTTATACAAAAGATGGTGGTAAATTTTTTAAAGAATCATTTTTCCTTTCATTTATGTCAATACCAAATTCATATATATATATATATATATATTTATATATATATATATAATTTTTATCTTTAATAATAATGATGATTTTAAAATTCTAATGAAACAATTTGAAGATTAAGATCAAAATGAAACCCGATTAAAAGGTTTGGGATTATAGGTGCACCCTTTTAAAAAGAGAAAGGCTAGATTTGTTCAATTTGCAATTTTTTTTTTCTCTGTCGTAGCAATAACTACCCAATATTCCACCATATTTAGCATGTAATATTGTTTTAATTTCACATTTTGAAACTATAAAGTCACGAGTCACCACTCACTAGACCTGCCCAAGGTTGGGTTACCCGTCCAATCCCGAAGGCCCACCCATATTTAGAAAGGCTTGGACAAAAATATTAGGTCCGAAAAATGGACTTGGACAAAAAATTAAGGCCCGTTTAAAAAATAGGCCGGGTCTTGACTCCCATATTCAAGGCACGAGCCTGGCCCGACCCGTTTTTCAATTATATAATATTTTATTTTAATTTTTATATATATTATGTAATTTATATCCTATAAAAATTAAATATATATAATATTATATTGTAAATATTAAAAAATATGTTAAGTTGTCAATGTTTAAAAACTTAATAAAAGAAAAAAATAAAATTACTAAATATTAAATAAATAAAAAATATATTTTTTTAAAAAAATTAGAAAAAAAATGAACGGGCCTAAACGGGTTTGGACTATGCCTTTACAAATATGGGCGGGCTTGAGCAGAACTTGAGGCCCATATTTCGGGTCGAGACGGGCTTGGACAAGCAAATATGATGTTGATACCATACACCAACCTGAACCCGACCCATGGACACCTCTACCACTCACCATACAACATGCACATTTGCATGAGAATTTATCTTCTATCTAAATAAGGAAAAAAACAGTGAAATTTATCCTTAAAAACATATCATATAAATTGTGTCAATTAAAATAATTGTTTCTACCTTCATTTTTTTTGTATGTATGTATAGTATATACATTAGAATTCATATAAATGTTTATTATCCAATATTCTCTTCAATGAATTTTTTTAATTTTACAAACGAATTTAAAAGATCGACATGTGTTAATTTAGGATATGTTAAAAAATAAATTATTTATTTAAAATTAGTGAATGAACATGCGAAAATCGTATAAATAATTAAATATGCTTTTAAAATTTTTTAATCAAAATTTGCTTATAAAATTTAAAAACTCCATCACTTAAAAAGTGCTTCTAGACACTTTTTTGTTTGAACAGTAATATAATGATTTTATTGAAGAAAAAAGAAAAGTCTCAACGAGTGAATTAAACCACGTCCCGAAAATCTTATATCAAACTACCTTTCAGACACAATGTCTACCTTCTTTGAAACCCTTAGTAATTCCCAAGTAATACTTTGAATGATGAATTACCAGATAACCTTAAAAAGCATATGAGTTTAAACTACTAGAAGCGAAAAATCTCGATATTGAACTGGCGCTGCGACTATGTTTTGTTTCTCCGCTGCAATGCTTCCCTGTTTCGTGGCATCACAGCACTGAATGTCGTTGCGGCCCCAAGTCCTATGTATGCAGTATTAAGAAACAATTCAAAACGGCCGCCGCGGCGCTGGGAAAAGCGTGTCACGGCCCAAAGTTTCTGTCTGCAAGGGTGCAGCAACGCTGCTGACTTCTTTGCCTACCAAAAATTTCACCAATCCTGCTTTGTCTTCACTGCTATAAGCTTATTCCAAACAACCCTGATGCCAAAAATGTGCTTGAAAACCCAAACAACCATATTGAACTAAATGATAACAATGACCCAGTGCACGATAAGAAAGAAAACCAGCAACCATATTGAACTAAATGATAACAATGACCCAGTGCACGATAAGAAAGAAAACCAGCAATATACTACCCAACTAAGCAAAAAACATGCTTTGTCCCTACCATCCCCAAAAAAACATATTGATAAATAAAGCCTAAAGTTTAAATACCCTAGTCTTGCAAAATTCATGCAAGCTCCCTTTTTTCCCCAAAATTTACACTTGATCCATATTTAAACCAAAAAGTTTCACCATGGTTCACCTTACCTGCAAAATTAAAAAAGTCATAAAAAATCCTTCATTCCATGCGCCATCAACCCCTAAAAGCTATTAATTCTCAATCCATGCTACGAAATTTGTCTCTCTACGAACACCTTGTCTAGAAAGAGAATCAGTAAAAGAATTGGCAGATCGTCCCATGTGTACAATCCTACATCCTTGAAATTTTCTCATTATCTTATCAATCACTATAAAAAGCGAATTAAGACGCCAAGGTCTAATCTTGCTAGAGTTACACCACGCAACGGCAGTCGTTGAGTCACTTTCTATTTCCAAATTGATGGATGAAAAATGCTTTGATTGGATTATCTCAAAAGCTTCCTTAATAGCCCTCATTTCTGCCTCAATTGAATCCATTTCCCCCACAAACTTAGAGAACATAGCCAGGACTATCCCTTTATTATTCCTTAGTACCCCTCCAATCCCTGCTCCATATCATCCAAACACATCTGCACCATACGAACAAGTGATCAACAATTTCCACCTCTACTTTGCATAATGGACAGTTAAGATTTTCGTCATTTACAATTTTGCATTTAGACAAATACATAAAAACAGGCATTCTTTTATGGAAAAGAGTCTATAGAAATATCTCCACTTTAGGCGAAATAAGGCCTTGCCATTTATAGAAGTTAAAAACTCCTCTATCTGCTTCATCACCTTCAACTGCTTGTCTGAACAACTTCGTTTTATAGTGACCATCCAAAGCAGGTTTCCAAATAAGTCTGTCATTCTTGTTTTCATCCAACTGAACATCATTATGTTTTTCTTGCAGCCTCTGCCATTGTGTGATTTCCCAATCAAAGATATCTCGTCGCAAAGTGATTCTCCACCTCCAATGATCTCCGTCCCACCACCTGAACTTGTTGACCGCCGCATTTTTTCCACTGACAATGCATAAATTCTTGGAAACTCCTCTTTTAACAACCCCCATCTATCCACCTATACTCCCAAAACAAAATTGATCCATCATTCCCCTCTAATAGTCCTATGTTATTGGTTAGGCAACTACGGAATTTCCCCCCCTCCCGAAGTGGATCTATACTACCTTTCCATAACATAGAAGAATTAAGCCATGGCTGACATTTTGGAATAAGCTCTTTTCCCTCCATTTTGTATTTGGCACATATAACCCTCTTCCAGCTACTCTCATGTTCCTCCGAAAATCTAATATCCATTTGTTCAATAAAGCTCTGTTCTGGACCTTCACTGGTATTATACCTAAACCTCCGCTATTGACGTTTCGACGCAGTTTATGCTTTTAATTGTTCCCATCCCAGAAAAATCTCTTTGTATTCTCTCAATCTCTTTTCATTGTGCTTTAAACAGCGACATGAAATACAATGGCATGCTAGCCATTATCGACTTTATCAAAGTTAACCTTTCCCCTGATGATAGATATCTGTTCTTCCAATGGCCCAACCTTGATTCGATTTTTTTGATCACTGGCTCCCACATAGTTGTATTTCTGGTATCAACCCCCAACGGCATTCCCAAATACTTTAAAGGTCAATTAACTGTTCAGCATGCCAACATACCTCCCCACTCTTTTACGTCTCTCGGATCCACATTAATGCCCACCATACAACTTTTCAAGAAGTTGATTTTCAAACCCGACATTAATTCAAAACACCTGAGAGTGTGCTTTACATTTCTCAATGATGTACCCACTGCTTCACAAAATATCATGGTGTCATTAGCAAACTGTAGATGTGTTATTTCGATACCTTAATGACCAACCACTAGTCCTCTAAATAGATTCAAATCATTCGTTTTCCGCAATAGCACACTGAGACTCTCTGCCACTATATTAAAACGAAAGGAAGATAAAGGACAACCCTGTCTTAATCCCCTCCTCATATCAAACTGGGCCATAGGTGATCCATTAACCAATACAGATAATGGTACTGCTTGAATACATCCCTTCATCCATCTTCTCCATTTGTCACCAAAACCCATTCTTCCCATGACATAATCAAGGAAATCTCATTCTACACAATCATACGCTTTGGCAAAATCAAGCTGTAGTACACATGCATTTTGCTTCTCTTTTCTCACCCAGTCTATAGTTTCATTAGCTATTAACACACTGTCTAGAATCTGACGTCTAGCAATGAAAGTAGACTGTGACTCCCCAATAACTTCTGTCATTACTTGTCTCAATCTATTTGCCAAAATCTTTGCAACAATTTTGTACAAACAACGCACCAAGCATATGGGTCTGAATTCTGACACAACTGAAGGTGACTATACTTTTGGGATTATTGTGATAAAAGACGCTTTCACACATCTTGGCATGAATCCTATCCTCCAAAACTCAAAAACAAAGTTAAGGATGTCTCCCTTCAATAAATCCCATTTCTTATTGATGAAACCTATATTAAAACTATCAGGCCCTGGCGCCTTCGAACTCGCACAGTTTTGAACTGCCCGCCATACTTCGTCCTCTGTCAATGGATTCTCTAAAAATTCTCGACTCTCAGATGATAGTAATTTGAAATCACAACCAGGCATTGTAATATTCATATCTGATGTGCTTGAACTAAAGTGAGTAGAAAAATGATCAAACACTACATATCTAGATCTTGTATTTCGGATATCACTCGCCCATTGTGCAACAACTTCTCCACATTGTTGTGTCTCTTCCTTATTCAGGCAGTTGCATGAAAGAACTTGGTGTTTTATCCCCGCATTGAAACCAATTCAACCTCAATTTTTGTTTCCACTGCATCTCCTCCATTCTGAAAAGATTCCACTATTTGGACGTCAAAAGAATATTGTTGTCTTTATAAGCTTCTAATATCACCCCCTGAATCCATTTTGCATTGATATCCACTAATTCATCCTCTACAATTCTGATTTGATCCTCTAAAGTGTTTCTATCATTTCTTTGCCAATCCCTGATGACTAACTTCAAATTTCGAAACTTTGCCCATGCATTGCCCTCTTGTTCCTTTGTCCATGCGTCTGTTATTACTTTGTCAAACCTATCCTCCAGGAACCAAAGAAACGAAAAGGAATAAGACCCCAGTCCGTGTTCTCAGACATCAAGCATATTGCATTATGGTCTGATAAATAGTTCGACAATCTCTGTACCGAAATGTCTGGAAAGTGTTGCAATAATTCAGGTGTAAATAAGAATCGATCCAACTTGCTCCATGATGTACTTTCCCTAACAGAACAGCAAGTGAAATTGCTACCTCTCATAGGAATCTCAATCAAACCTGCACTTGCAACAAAGGACTGAAAATCCGACATCGCTCTCACATTGTAGTGTCTACCTGTGTGTTCATCAAAATTCAGAATTGCGTTGAAATCACCCCCAAATAGCCATGGACCAGAAAAACTTGTCATCATACTCCAAAGTTCCTCCTAAAGCTCCTTTTTTCCCTCATCATGATTAGGAGAATAGATATGAACTATAGCCACCTTGATATTTGACTGAGTGAATTTCCCCATTACAACTAGATATCTGAACTTCTTTATTGTCTCAGACACCACAAAAACCCTGTCATCCCACATAGTTAGCAAACCACCAAATCTACCCTTTGACACCACTGTCTCCATCGAACCATTACCATCATACCAGATCCTTCTCACAATGTTTTTCTCGACGTTCTCCAACTTGGTTTCTTGTAAAAAGAGCAACCAAGGCTTGTTTTTGGAAGACACTCGCCTCACCATTCTCACATTTTTCTTCTTTCCCAACCCCTGACATTAAAAGAGATAATTTTCATAACAAATAACAAAGCATCCCTTCTTTTATTAAATCTAATGCAATCTATGCTTCTGTTCTACCTCGAGCTGTCTCCGCATCTCTCTATTCCATTTCAATTAACCTTCTCTCAATGTCTCTGTCTTTCTCATTCCCATGCAAACCCATCTTCTGACCCTGTAGCCATGTTGACTTCCCCTCATCATGAGAAGCCCCCTACCTCTGATCTCTATTTTCGTTGTTTAAAAAGCCTCTTGATCTTGATCTTGGGTAATCCTTGTAATCAAAATTCAAGGCCATCAAGTTCAAGATTTTTCTAGGGCCTACCTCTTTTCTTCAGTGTGAACATTAGCTCTCTATGCACCTCTTCCTCTTGTCTATCGTCAACTGTATTCCAATGTTCTCAGACGAAACCATTATCGGGCAACTGATCTCTTCTTCTCACTGATTACTAGGTTCTCGACCATTCTCAACATTGTTCCTTCCTGAATTTTCTTTCCCATTACCCTTTGTATCCCCAATGTTCTCAGTCGAACCCTTTACTGGGTAACTGATGTCCTCTTCTAGCTGATTACTAGGTTCTCGTCCATTCCCAACATTGTCCCTTCCTGAATGTTTTTTCCCATTACCCTCTCCTAATTCTCCTCTGCCACTCTGATAAAAAGATGATCCTCTAAAGTCACCTATATCACATGCTCTCTGTCATGAGCCAACCTTGTATAGGGCCATGACAGGGTAGAGGTGCCATGGGAGGGTAGCCATATGTCTTAGGAAAAAATGTCCCCATTTCAAACATTGTAATGGTTCTTGGTAAAAGTCTTGTAAAATCTCTTAAGCTCTTTATAGGGGGTGATGGAGACTCAATTAAGAGTTGTAAACCCAAGTGCAGGTTATGTTCAAGTAATAAATTCTCGGGTGTCCGAGGTCGAACTACAGGGAAGCGTATTAGTAAGTATAAGTTTATAAATATATAAGAAAAAGAAAGTAAACAAGATATTAGGGAATCAACAACAAAACAAGATAAACAAGATAACATAAAAGAAATTAAACAAGATATAAAAAATAATAAGAAAAGATGTTGAGGTTAGAGAATCCACTCTTGGTGTTATGCTAAGATTAATCTTGTTTTATTACACAATTGAAATTCACACATAAGGGAGATTCCAATCGGAAGGTTTAGCAATTCAGTCCAAATTGTCCAACGTCCATAGCATATGATATTATGTTCATTTGGTATCCTCAAAACTCACAAAAAGAGTTCAAGCATTCCTTATGCCAAGGTATATGTCTACAACAAATCAAGGTTATGAAACCAAGCATTTACTGTGCCATTTTCATTGTCAATAATGAATCAAGATCTCTACTTTGCAAGTATGATTTTAAACCAAAAGAAAATATTATCTATACTAGTGTTTATAAATGATGATTCATTTTAGCTCATGTTTAAGAGACTAACCTTAGCATTTACCAAGAGCTTCACCTCATCACCTCAACAATATGATTAGCAACACATACTAGATATGAATAAAATGAAAAGAAATGTAAGAAGCATAAGTAAATAAAGAAAAAGAAAACTAGAGAAAGGAAAGAAAAAGAAAACTTAGAGAATTTTATTACAATGGCTAATATCCTACCAATGTATATTGTATCACAATACTCATCCAAGGCCCTCTATTTATACACATTTTGGAGAGCTAAATGACAAGAGACAAGCTTTATAAATTTCAAAGGTAGGTATAATAGGTGGGTGCATTTTTCTAACAATTTTCGTCATATTGTATGACAATTCTGATCAGCCAGCTTGATGGTCGAGTTTGTCAATGTTGGAGGCTCGATCTGATAAAATGGTCTTCTATAAAAATATACCCCTATCAGTTATGGATCCATAGCCATTGGAATCCGATCATTTTCTTATGTGGATCGGAAGATATGGTCAAAATACCAAAACGGTGCAGAACAGACGTCATTGCACATCAGCCAACTTGATGGTCGATTTCGCTAGGGAAAACGACTCCGTTTCAAGAAGTGTAAAACATGAAAAAGATAGATATGCCTCTTAAATTTGCACGGTTAAAATTTCAGCCTTATTGCTTCAGTGAAACTCCAGATATAGCTGATATGGCAAAAGCTATCGGAACTGGAACTGAACTGGATTTGCCCTTAATTGTTGATTTAACCTAGTAATCTGAAATCACTCAAAGAAACTCGTGAAAAAACACCAAATCACATAAAAATATAAAAGATCATAAACACAATTAGACTAAGCAATAATAACTCGTATTTGACGCAAAACAATAATAAAACATAACTAAAAACTATATAATTATACGAGTTATCACACCCCCACACTTAGATTGTTGCTAGTCCCTAGCAACGACTCAATAAAAATAAAATAAGAAAATCTAATCTAATCCATTTTCGTAGGAAATCACGGTGGCACTTAGCATGTGACACAAGCCTTTAAACCCCTAGGTGTCCCTAGTGGACGAGTTTAGTCTCGTGAGGGTTTACTAGGACGATACCCACAAACATTGAAGACATAAGAAAAACTAAAAATAATAATTATAACTAATCCTTCCAATATAAATTAGAGATAATCATTGGACAAGTCTTAAAAACTAATCAATAGCTTAAAGAAATTCACAAAAAAATCTTGCTTGAATGTAAATAGTTTGAGTTAAGCCAATATTAACATAACATATTTCAATCAAAATAGTGTATATTCAAACTTAATCTCAACTTCTCACATGGGATACTCTCTTGATTTTCACTCTTTAAAGTAGTGGTAAAGTGTTTACACTCAATCAATCTCATGAAAACACTTCTACCATATGCTTGCTTGTCCACCTATTCTCCACTATTTAGATCATACAACTTCATAAATCAAGAGATCTTTATTCAAGGTTGTAATGGGGCCAAAGGGTTATAATGTGGTTAAAGAACAAAAGGATAAAGATATCACAAAGGTTCCAAAGAGTTCATAGAGTTTAGAGACATAATAAGATCATACAAATAAAACTTCTCAAAACTCTTATAAAGCACATAATAACATAGGCTAAATATTCATGTTGAGCCTTTGCATCATTCTAACCAACTTTGTAACATCTTTTTCTAGAAGTTCAAGAGAATATATATATATTTTTTAATATGGGAATGTATTTGACAATGATCCCTTTCTTTTTCTCTTGACTTTTTCTTTTCTTTTCTTCCCCCACACTTATCTTTTGTTTCTAACCCAAATTTTCAACTAAAAATATCCCTTGTTTTTTTGCAATATGTCTCAAAATATAAAATCCATCTTTAGAACAAGGGTAAGGATATAAGTATATTTAGGCTAGGTGTAAGTTGTGGTTACCAATAAAACAGCATATTTAATGTAGGCTCAAATTGGCTCACTAGTGGGGATGTTCTCGTAGAACATTAATAATGGATGGCTGTTTGGCTCTGGTTATAATCCTAATGCCTCTATCATATTCATGTTGTCACATGTATCAATATAGTCTCAAACGGTTTAAAGCAAGTTCTAGAGAATCATGTAATCATAAGAGCACTCAAGAAAGAAATTAGATTGATTTGTATAATGCATCAATCATTATAGGCTCAAAAACTCACAAGGATGATTATACAAGTCAGATTAAGTCTAAACATGCTTCTTTCTCAATCAACATATCATATTAACATTGGCTCATAAAAAGGTTGATATCAAGCTCAATTCTCATGAAAATCTTCTCACTAATAAATCTGTTTTAGACTTATGCAATTCATATCTCATTATAGTATTGAAAGTAACTAAAAAACACACTAAGTCTAAACATGCTTTTTTTTTTTTTTTTTTTTTTGAAAAAGAAGAAGATTAAATCAAACTGACAAGGTATGTCTCAAGTCTCCCTTACTCAGACCTTGTTCAGAATGAATACTTCTAAATGTCTTAAAACACAACAATTTTTTTTTTTTTTTAAATTAGCAAAATATGTCCCTTACCCCCTACTAAAATATGACATTGTCCCCAATGTCAAATTTTAAAGGTAGAATTTAGGAGATATTACCTACAGAGGTTGCTAACCACTTATTATAACTGAGACACAACAAGCAAAATGTTAGATAATGTCACAAAGACAAAGTGCAATCCACTCCTTGCTCGTCCATATCTCTTTTTCTTTTTCCGAGCGTTTGCGAAACAACCGTAGCAGATAAACACTCATAAGCTTGGAGCTTTTTGAGTAAATCTTCAATGGTTGTAGCAGAAATTATGGTTCTCCTTGCCTCTGAAAACATGAATCCATTATCCACAGCATTATCTAAATATGAAAGCAAATTACTAAAATAACCATTAATATTAAGCAAACCAATGGGTTTCTTATTTGTGACCAAAGATGACCAAGAAGCCACGCAAGCTATTTCTTCCAATGTACCCAGACCTCCTGGTAAAGCAATGAATGCATCGGCAGAATGGTACATGATTGTTATCCGTTCAGGGATACTCCAGACTTGTATTTCTTTACCCACGGTAGGTCCACAAAAATCTGTGAATAGTTTTGGCACGATTCCTAGAACTGGACTTCCTCCGGCGTGTGCTGCTGTAGCGACTGCTCCCATTAGACCCGTACTACCGCCTCCATAAATCAACTGGATCTTTTGTTGGGCAAGTATTACTCCAACTCTTATGGCTTCATCAGCGAATATGTTATTTTTCCCTGGATAAGCACCTCCAAAGACACAAATTTTTTTAATGCGCTGGGACGAAGTGCTTTCCATTTTTTTTCTTTTTCGAGTGCCTGAAAGAGAATGAGTACATGGTGTAATATATAGAGGACTGAGTAATGAATCAGACAAGAGTAATAATGTCGCTGAAAGTGTATTTGACCTGTCAGAAGAAGATGTTAACCTAACAAAAGATTTTTGCGTGATTTCAGGAAGAAAATCAAAAAGAGAAGAAAAATCAACCGTAAAAGACCAATGCAAAAAAAAAATGAGAATAATTACAAAAATCTAACAACACGTAAATTAAACCGAAATGAAGTTATTTCAAATCAAACCAAAAGCTGAGAAGTCATTTATTGTAGTTGTGATTGTGGCTCACATCTTCCTCTGGTTTTACGTCCAGAAACGGCTTAAACGCCTTCTATGAGTCGAGGATATACTTCCCATCCAGTTTTCTTACAAGCTGGCAAACAGGGTCTTTTAACATCAGATTCCCAAGATGTTGCCATTCCCTTTGGAATTGCGGCCATAAATCAAGAATTTCTCTTTGTACGTCTCCACTAGGATGTGTCTCAAGAGAAAGTTGGATATTACCCAAATTCTCCTTACTCAGTCCATCCTTAATGAATTCAATTTTATCATCTCGATTAGAGGACGGAATCCCAATAGAACGACATTTACCGTTACACGTCCATCGTACACACTTGTGGCAATTTGAACTCATGCGCTTTGCTCGTCGCTTCTTTGCATAAGTGCTTCTACCTGTACCTGGTAAATGCAAAACAGGAAGATATTCATCTTCACGTACCTTGGCTTCAATTATCCAACGCATGTCTTCAGGAATCCCTTTGTGCATAAGCATTCTTAATCTTTCAAATCGAACTTGGTAAAGCTTCAGTAAAATATTCCGAGGAAAAAGAGGAAATCGTTTCTGCAATCTTGTGAGAATATCATCCATCTTGAATACGTTACCATTTTGAGGATTCTCAATGTCAACTGCTCCATAATGATACACATGCTTAACCACAAATGGGCCAGTCCATCTTGATCTCAACTTACCAGGAAATATGTGAAGTCTAGAATTATAAAGTAGAACTTTTTGCCCAACATCAAATGTTTTTCTTGAAATTAACTTGTCATGAAAGGCTTTAGTTCTTTCTTTATGAATTTTAGAATTCTCATATGCATCATTTCTGAGTTCCTCAAGTTTTTGTTTCCAACAATGCTTAACCTGAAAAGAATTTAACAAAGAATCAGTGTGTGAAATTTCTGAAGCATTATCAAACTCACATTCAATTAAATAAGCTTCTAAAGGATCATGGAATGTGGTAGTGGTGAGATGTTCATGAACAAGTTCTTCAATGAAATCCACTTCATGTACTTCTGAATCATCACCAGGTTGCTTGCAAGTGTTGAACACATTTAATTCTAAAGTCATATTTCCAAAAGAAATGTTCAACATACCATTCCTGCAATTTATCAGAGCATTAGAAGTTGCAAGAAATGGACGGCCTAATATAACAGGAATTTGAACATTTGGATTTGAAACAGGATGTGTGTCCAAAACAATAAAATCAACAGGGAAGTAAAAATTATCAATTTGAACCAAAACATCTTCAACTATCCCTCGAGGAATTTTTACAGAACGATCAGCTAGTTGAAGTGTAACAGGTGTTTCCTTGAGTTCACCTAAACCTAACTGTTGATAAACAGAAAAAGGCAAAAGATTAACACTAGCACCAAGATCAAGCAATGCACGTTCTATTCTAGTGTTTCCAATAATGCATGAGATTGTTGGACATCCAGGATCTTTGAATTTTGGTGGAGTAAGGTGCTGAATGATTGAGCTCACACTTTCCGTCAGAAATGCTTTCTTTTGTACATTATGTTTCCTTTTAAATGTGCACATGTCCTTCAAAAATTTAGCATAAGATGGAACTTGTTTGATTGCATCCAATAAAGGAATGTTAATCTTAACTTGTTTGAAAAGTTCATAAATTTCTGCATTTTGATTCAAATTCTTTATTGTTTGCAACCTTTGAGGAAAAGGAGCAGGATGCATACCTTTTTCTTTGTCCAAATTTTCAAGAAGTTCAGACTTACCATCATCCTTACCATTACTTTTTGGAGGGGAAAGAGGATCTTGGTCTTTTGATGGAATGTTTTTGTCAATTGCCTTTCCACTTCGAAGAGTTGTGATAGAACTGGCATTTTCCTGTTGAGTGTCATTGGAGCAAGAAACAAGACATTGAGTAGAAGGGTTAGGCTGAGGTTGAGCAGGAAACTTACCTTTTTCTTGAGTGCGTAATGAAGCTGTCAATGTGGACAAGGTGTTTTTGATCTCATTGATGTCCTGTGAAGTCCGGTTATTCACATTTGCTTGTGTTTGCATGAATGCTTGCAATGTCTCTTCCAAGGTTTGTACACGTGAAGGCTGATAGGAAAAAGTGTTGCCCGACTTTTGAGATTGTGGTATCTGAACATGATTATTATTCCGCCAACTGAAGTTGGGATGATTTCTCCATTCAGGGTTATACGTTTCAGAGTAAGGAGAAGGAAAAGGCTTTTTAAATGTGTTTATGGAATTTACTTGATCATGCAACGCTTCTTTAAGAATGGGAATGTTTGGACATTCAGAAGTGGGGTGTCCCATGATTTCACAAATTCCACAACTTTCTTCATTTTTAACCGTTTTGACTTCTTTTACTTCTCTAAGTTCCATGGCTTCAATCTTTCTAGCCAAATTAGCTACTTTAGCTTTTATCTCATCTTCTTGACTAAAATGATTTTTACCTCTGTTAGAAACAAGATTAGATCTATTGAAACTTTCAGAGGAATTATCTGTGTGCCAGGCTTGAGAGTTATCTGCCAAATGGTCTAGGTAGTCAAAGGCTTCTTCAGGTTCTTTTTCTAGAAACTCACCGTTACACATTGTTTCAACAAATTGTTTAGTTTCGGGAGTTAAACTTTCATAAAAGAAACTAATAAGACGCCATTTTTCAAAACCATGATGTGGACAAGAACTTAACAAATCTTTAAAACGCTCCCAGCACTGAAAAAATGCTTCATTTTGATTTTGATTGAAATTTTGAATCTGTCTTTTCAAAGCAGTAGTTTTATGTGCTGGGAAAATTTTCTTTAGAAACTCAGTTTGTAATTCTTGCCATGTGCCAATTGACCTTGGTTTTAAATTATGAAGCCAAATTTTTGCTTTATCTTTTAAAGAAAAAGGAAATAATTTTAGCTTGACAATTTCATTTGTACATTGTTGGTCATTAAAGGTGACACATACATCTTCGAAGTCTTTTAGAAACGAGTAAGCACTTTCCGATTCCAACCCATAGAAATTTGGAAGCAAAGCTATCATACCTGGTTTAAAACGAAAGTTGTTTGCATTGAGAGGAAAAATAAAACAAGAGGGTGATGAGCTTCGAGTTGGTTGCAAGTAGTCACGCATGGTGCGTACTTGTCTGTTCTCATCTTCAGCATGAACACTTTCATTGTCAGCCATGGTAGGAGTTGTATTAGAAAGATTACCTGAAAAAGTTTCACAATAAAATCTAACTAAACGACGAGATTTAAAATCACGTCGCCAAACAAGCATAAAACAAAGTTAATATACAGATTAGGCGGTATAACCAGCCAATAAAAATAAAACAAAGTTAATATACAATATAAATATAAATATATAGAAAATTAGGCGGTATAACCAGCCAAAATAAATCAAAGTTAATATACAAATTAGGCGGTATAACCAGCCAATAAAAATAAATATAGGCGGTATAACCAGCCAATAAAAATAAATATACTTATAAACTTATATACTTAGTATTGCCTCCCCGGCAACGGCGCCAAAAACTTGATGGAGACTCAATTAAGAGTTGTAAACCCAAGTGCAGGTTATGTTCAAGTAATAAATTCTCGGGTGTCCGAGGTCGAACTACAGGGAAGCGTATTAGTAAGTATAAGTTTATAAATATATAAGAAAAAGAAAGTAAACAAGATATTAGGGAATCAACAACAAAACAAGATAAACAAGATAACATAAAAGAAATTAAACAAGATATAAAAAATAATAAGAAAAGATGTTGAGGTTAGAGAATCCACTCTTGGTGTTATGCTAAGATTAATCTTGTTTTATTACACAATTGAAATTCACACATAAGGGAGATTCCAATCGGAAGGTTTAGCAATTCAGTCCAAATTGTCCAACGTCCATAGCATATGATATTATGTTCATTTGGTATCCTCAAAACTCACAAAAAGAGTTCAAGCATTCCTTATGCCAAGGTATATGTCTACAACAAATCAAGGTTATGAAACCAAGCATTTACTGTGCCATTTTCATTGTCAATAATGAATCAAGATCTCTACTTTGCAAGTATGATTTTAAACCAAAAGAAAATATTATCTATACTAGTGTTTATAAATGATGATTCATTTTAGCTCATGTTTAAGAGACTAACCTTAGCATTTACCAAGAGCTTCACCTCATCACCTCAACAATATGATTAGCAACACATACTAGATATGAATAAAATGAAAAGAAATGTAAGAAGCATAAGTAAATAAAGAAAAAGAAAACTAGAGAAAGGAAAGAAAAAGAAAACTTAGAGAATTTTATTACAATGGCTAATATCCTACCAATGTATATTGTATCACAATACTCATCCAAGGCCCTCTATTTATACACATTTTGGAGAGCTAAATGACAAGAGACAAGCTTTATAAATTTCAAAGGTAGGTATAATAGGTGGGTGCATTTTTCTAACAATTTTCGTCATATTGTATGACAATTCTAATCAGCCAGCTTGATGGTCGAGTTTGTCAATGTTGGAGGCTCGATCTGATAAAATGGTCTTCTAGAAAAATATACCCCTATCAGTTATGGATCCATAGCCGTTGGAATCCGATCATTTGCTCATGTGGATCGGAAGATATGGTCAAAATACCAAAACGGTGCAGAACAGACGTCATTGCACATCAGCCAACTTGATGGTCGATTTCGCTAGGGAAAACGACTCCGTTTCAAGAAGTGTAAAACATGAAAAAGATAGATATGCCTCTTAAATTTGCACGGTTAAAATTTCAGCCTTATTGCTTCAGTGAAACTCCAGATATAGCTGATATGGCAAAAGCTATCGGAACTGGAACTGAACTGGATTTGCCCTTAATTGTTGATTTAACCTAGTAATCTGAAATCACTCAAAGAAACTCGTGAAAAAACACCAAATCACATAAAAATATAAAAGATCATAAACACAATTAGACTAAGCAATAATAACTCATATTTGACGCAAAACAATAATAAAACATAACTAAAAACTATATAATTATACGAGTTATCAGGGGGTGAACAGCCGGTGGATTGTTGGGCTGCCTCACTGGTTAAGCTATGTGCTAGGCCACCATCTAGGGCTACCCCTATGGCCCCAACGATGGTGGGGAAGACTCGATGATCTTTTGTAAACTTTTGTACTATTTTCAAAACTAATAAAACTTTTTTCCCTTTGGGGGCATCGGGGGTCGTCGGCGTGCACCCGCTATGCCCCGCGATATCGTGAAGTGGCCTTGAGACTAACTAGTGGTTTATTGTTGCTTAATCAGATAATCGAGAGATCTTAGCTGACTTGTGTGGAAGTGTCCATCCAAGTGCCGCACGGACTAACATTCAATTAAGGCAAAGTTGAGCCTGTGACACTCTCTCTGCTTCACTATTTCTTTCTTCTGCATCCGAATAACCCCTATCACTTTCTTCCCAAAATTCTTTAAAAACCTTCAGATATTGTATAGATGAGGAAAAGTCACCAGAAAACTTTAATGGAAAAATCTCTCCATTAATAACGCAAGAGACCTCCCCATTTAAAGAGAAAGGTTTCGAACATGAGATAAGTATCCTGGCCACGTCAAATCTCTCTCTAGATAAAGTCTTCTCGTCAACCGCTATGAATACCCCCCACTGTTCCACTACAGCCTTAAAAAATCCAAATTCCAATAGATTAATGGCACCCTCTCAACTTGAAGCTAGACATACTCTGGCGAACCAGTCATCTTGCCATTTCTATTCTTCTTCGAGAAACTTATGAAAATCATCCTTGGTCTCAAAAGATAAAAGCACTCTTTTAAGATCAATAATAGCGGCTCTGCACCCTACAAAACCTTGTCCACAGAAAAACTCTTCCAATAGCTTTGGGTTAGTGACATCATGAAGCACACATACAACAGACATCTTTAGCCATTCATCAGACTTAACTACTTCTCCTAATTCTATTGTTTGCACACCAGTGTTTGGAAAACTCACTGAAACTGCTTATCAAGTTCTATACGAGGTTGTGAAGGAACTGTCTCTATCATCTCCTGAACTATCATCAATCTCGTCCTATCTGCTAATGACCGAACCTGTGATGTACGATCCCGCCTGCCCTCTCCAAAATTATTAGTTGTTTCCATATGTTTCTTCTTCGATAAAAAGTGTTGATCAGCGGAAGAAAATTACGCAGATATAGTGGATCTTTTCTTTATGACGTTTTTGCCCTCTAATAAAAATTCCACCTCCTTCCCCTTATTCATTGTTGCTACCTTACTGCTAGTAGGGCATCCCAGAACCTTAGGGAAATCCCTATCAGAAGAAAAGCCTTTCATAGAAGAAAGATCAGTGACCCTTTTATCCCCTTGATGAAAACTTGGTTTTTCGTGTCCCTTTTCTCCATTCATATAACATCTGTTATTAGCATGATTATTATCACCCAATACGTCAACCACCTTCCCACCTGTTTTGTTCGTCACTACTTGTACATAAGATCTGTTATCTCTCAATGAAACCTTAGCCACTGTATTTTTCACATTATCTCTTGAAGAAGCCCTCGGCACTGGCATATCAACCCTATTAGATTTGTTCGTTGGCCCATAACGTGCCCTAGACAGTTTGATTCTTCTACCCATAATGTAATCACCATCACACTTGATGAACAAACGTCTTGCATCTACACCTACCACCTGGATGAAGCCAAACAAATCTCCACGTCTTGGTCTTCTCTTCTTGGAAATAAACAGATCATAAATCCTAGCTACTCTTCCAAAATAATCCATAAGTAACTTGAAACGGACCCTAGTACTGAGATTGTCAATAAACAGAGTTACAATCTCGTTATCGTCTACCTCCCATACTTGTTTGATTGAATGCTTGGGCAAGAGATCATGGCTGCGCCAAGAGCTTCTAGCCGTCTGGAGCATTTCTCTCTCTTTTTCAAGTGCTTCTAGACACTTATTAAAGAGATATGTTTAGAAAACTTTTTTGTAATTAATATATTATTTATTTTTAAATTTGATGAAAATAATACATTAAATGATTAAAAAATTCCTAAAATAAAAATATACGAAACCTTAAGCCCTTAATAAATGTTTATAAGGTACTTCATAACCAAATCCATAAAATAATAGCCTTTTGTATAAGAATTTTGTTAACCAGTGTTTTTAAGTAGAGGTGGCAACATGAACCCGAACCTGAAAACCCGCCCAAAAAAATCCGAACCCGTCCACACCCGATTTGACCAAAAAATCAAAAACCCGAACCCGAAATGGCCCGAACCGAAAGGGCCTGAACACGAAAAAACCCAAACCCGAAAATACCCGAGCCCGAGATCGACCCGAACCCGAATTTAATACTAAAAATAAAAATTATCAAATTGTAATTAAAAAAGTTTTTTTATAAAGTAAGAACTTTATTTATCAATTTTATTCTAATCTCTTTTTTAATAATTTAATTAAAATTTAAAATTTAATTTATATTTTATATATATGATAAAATAATAATTTTATCAAAAATAAAATTATATTTTGTACTTATAACTTTAATATCCCATATCTTGATGAATCCACTATCTAAAGATTCTAAACTCATGAAGATTTTAGAAATGTGATTTTTTTTTTTACATAAAATATTACTTGTCCTTTGTATATGTTATTTTAAGAGCACCCTTATAATAGTATAATAGTGTTTTCTATATATTAAAATTAATTAACAACAATTCATTCATTTTAACTTATATCTAGTATAATAATATTTCTTATATTAAAAATAGATAAAAATACTCAATTATTTTAAATATTAATATGATTAATTTATAATATATCATATTTTTTATAACAAATTATTTTAAAATTTTATATTATATAAAAAATTAATTTTATATTCTTTTGGTGCTCAAATATTAATTTTAATAAATAAATATAATTTAAAATATTATATTATAATAAAAATTTACTTTTAAAAATAATAATATTTTATTTTATTTATTTTTTAAAAGTAAATATTTAAATTACGTAAAAAGTGACTGCATTTAACATAAAATAAAAATGATATAAAATATACCCGAAGCCGAAGGGGTTCGAACCCGAAAGGACCCGAACCTGAAAATGCCTGAATCCCGAATAAGCCCGAACCCGAATGGACCCAAACCCGAATGAACTCGAACCCGAATGGGCCAGACCTAAACCCGCCCAATTGCCACCTCTATTTTTAAGACACTTATTAAATTACTATTTATAATCATATTTTATATTAAATACATTAATTAATTCTTATTTTAATAAATTCTTATGCATGGAAATAATTATTCACTTAATGTGATAATTTTAAAAAATACTCTTAGAACATTCATTTGCAAAACTCTTCGTTTATATAAAAAAAATAGTAAAACCCTTTCTATAAAATGGTACAAAGAAAAAAGAATCTGCATAAAAGCCCAACAGTTTTGGGCACTAAAATTCTGGTCCGAATTAGAGCAGCCCAATAAGCCCAAATACTAAGCAAGCTCTGTCTCCCACTGCCGCCTTTTTTTTCCCGCTTCCCCCTTTGTTTCCCGCTCCGCCCTTTTTTCCCATTAAAAAATATATATAAATAAATAAAAAGCAGCTATAAATCATTGTTTTCACATGAAAGGTCTTTGAGAAAAGAAAACAAAATAGAAAAAAAAAACCCTCAAATGATTCTCATTCCTGTTATTGTGAATTTCGTTCAAAAATATTAACCGATTCTTAAGGTACTAAACTTTCCTCTTCCGTGTCTCTCGATCAGCCACCTAATTGTTCGCTATGGTTTCCTACTTATTTATTTATTTGTTTTTTTTTATTCACTCTTTGTGCTCTAAAGCCAAACCCCATTTTTTTTTTTAATTTTTAATTTATCAATATTTGTTAAAATTAAAGAAATAGCAAAATTTATGAGATAATAATATTAATCATTTTCGTGTGTTCAAATTGAAGCTTTGTGTTTCTGTTTCGTATTCTTTTTTCTTTTTTTTTTCAATTAAGTTTTCATCTGATAGTTTTATTTTTTAAATGTGGTATTTTTAGGGTTTATAGGCTTTGTTTTTAGGGTTTATTTACATTTCTTAGTTCAAGGGACAATGATTTTTTTTTTAAATGTGGTATTTTTAGGGTTTATAGACTTTGTGTTTAGGGTTTATTTACATTTCTTTGTTCAAGGGACAACGGTTTTTTTTTTCTTTCTAAATGTGGATTTGACTTTGAATTTTTAGTCTTTGCAGTTAATTCACGAACGGCAAACTATTACTCTATCATTGTTCTATTTCAGGTTTTCTTGAAATCTATCCACTTAGTATTCAATAGCTGGGATAATTTTTCCATACTCCAGTAATCACTTATTATGTTTCGTTTGTGGTGAAATTCTTGTTTCATTTCTTGTTAAATTTATGTTTCGTAGCTCATTTCTGCGCATGAGATTGTAGAATAAGCCAAATGTAGTTAAAAACAGTGGTTTTCTAGTGGTTGAATGATGCCATAATTTAGTTTTTTATGTATGTTTTATTGTTTGTCGGTATGCAGATTTTCCATTTCAAAAAGCATCCAGACTTATGAAACTCGTGTTTCTATAATAGGTAGATCAAGTGCTTACTCTTGAACTCAAGCATTCTTATGGATGAACTAGGTCCGATGTTTGGCATTTATTCTTCTGGTCCAAGCCTTCCATGGCTTTGGATCATTGAATACCTATCAAGCTTCCCCGAGATAGATACTTCTATTATACGTGGTATGGACAAATACGAATCTCTTGATGTTTGTTGACTTTTTTGGGTGTTTTACCTTTCCTCTCTTCTTTCAGGTTTGATCGAAACAGCTCCACTATTACCAGATGGCTTAGGGAAAAATACAACTGAAATGGTTGCTTTAAGATGTCTGGAGGAGTTGTTTGGTCCTAAAAATTGTCCCAGAAATGTTGCTCCTCCTGATTCAAGAGTTGCCTTTGATCTTTCTTTAAGCTGCAAAGATGTTCTCGAACAGATACTGCAAGAGGTAAAAATATAAAACATACATTCTAGTTTCAGCATTATGAATTTTGGTTGTCTTGAAAGATTTGTTTTTTTACACCTTTCTCTCATTGCAACTCTCTAGCTGGAATGTATACATATTGTCAGTTATAAGTATCTTTCTTTATCAGGTCTCATTTTCAAATATGAAAAAGGGTGGACCAGAGCTTTTGAGATGGGATGTTCACCCCTTTATTATGCATAAAAGAGTCTGCCTACCTAAATGTGCATTAGAACAGGTAAAGTAGGAATTTCTTATTTCTTTGTTCCTGCTGCAATGATGGCATAATGTGTATCAATCTTCATTCTCTTTTTTTGTTCTTTTTTATTTATCATTTCTTATTGACTTTTTTGGAACAGTTGAAAGATTCAATTTTGGAGGAAATTATTGTTCTTGATGGTGATGAAAATGTGCCTACATCAAGGTTTGATGATAGTGATGATGAAAATGGTAATCAAGAGGGTAACTTGATTCCTCAAATTCATGAAAGTGATAATGAAGTGTTGCAAGATGGGTTGCATGAAAGAAATTTATTACCCTCTAAGAGGTGTAGAGATGACTTGGTTGCTGGAAATTTGGTGGGACTAGTGAGTGTTAACCTGGATGTTATGCATAATGATCTTCAATTGAATGCAAAGAAGTTCAAGCAGGATGCCACTCCCACTTGTACTATTCAGTCTGTTGAGCAGATTCCAATTCGGTTGCATTGTGATGAAGATGAGTCTGGAATGACTATAAAAGCTACTGAAATAGAAGTTAATAACTTGGGAAAGGATTCTCAAGAAGGTGAGGGTGATCAAGATGTGCCTGTTGCCTCAAGGACCCTTGGGCAGAGTGATGCTGCTGGTCATGTAGAATTGCGGGACAATCCAATGCAGAATGTTCAAAATGCTGATGCTGATGTAATTATTGAGCTTAAGTATGGAGATAGACCTTGCCAAAATGTTGTGATGGATGAATCCAATTATGTTGAAAATGGTGCACTGCAAAAGGGTCCTAGTGGTGATGCTGGTGAAAATATTGATCAAGGTTTTTCGTTAAGTTCCCCAAATTCTACCTCTACTGATAGATTGCCACAAAATATTGATCCTGATGAGGCCAAAGTTGACATGGAGCATCATTGTGCCAAACAAATATGTGAATATGAAGATGAGAGGTTTAATATTGCCTTGAAGAAGAGCCTTTTCTTGGGTTCGAAGTGCACACCAAGTCAAGATCCTGTGGGAAAAGCTGGCTGGACAAATTTGTGTGTAAAGTGTAATCAAAATGGTCAGGTGTTGGTCTGCAGTTCTAGTGGTTGCCCACTTGTGGTTCATAAGAGCTGCTTGGATTCTGCTGCAAGATTTGATGATAAGGGTAACTTTTATTGCCCTTTCTGTGCATATTCTGTTTCCATCTCAAAGTACCTAGAAGCTAAGGACAAGGCCTCCTTGACAAGGAAGGAAGTAGCTGCATTTATGGAGCTTTGTTCAAAAAAACTTACTGAGGAACAGAGGAAAATTCAGAGTCATTCAAGATTAAATGGTGATGAAGATCTTGTTGGAATTCAGGAGGTTGGGCATCTAGGAGAGAGAGAACATAATTTTATTAGTCAAAATAGAGAAGTTAATCATGGACCTGCATCACGTCGAAATGGTAATAAACTGTGTGTAGAAGAAGATACACTTATGGGTGAGGCAGTAGATGTTCAAGGTGAAAATAATGGAGAGGAAGGAAAAGTGGTCCATGGGCACCGATCCATGAGAGAGCGTGAACACCAACAAGGACTACCAGCCAACCTTAAATCTACTGATGATAATCCAACCAGTGAAAGCATTGAAACTTTCCCTGCAAATCAGGTGGAAGTTGAAGGAGATATTATGAAGGAAGCTGTAGAACCTCAGATTACTGTTCCACTTCAGAAACCTGTCTGTGCTCTCAATAGTGATGGAGAAGAATCTTCTACTGATGCAATTGATAAGTTTATAATATCTAGTTACTCCATAAAGTTCAGAAAACGTGAGACAAAGTAGTAAGTTCCCTTTGCATAAATTGATATTCTTGTTATTCCTGTAATATTCATGTCATCTTCAAGCATAGATATTATTTCTATTCCATTTGTAAAGCATCTTTTTGAAAACTTTAACACGCTTTGGTCATCAATTTTATTACTTTTCTGGAACATGAATAGTTGTTCTGGAAGAAATGTCATTGATAATTAAATCTTAATGTGATTCTTATTTGCAGCTCATTCCCTCCAACTCCACAGTTGAGGAGAAAGAAAGTTCCATGGATGAATGATGAAGAAGAGATGCTCAGGGTAATTATTTTCTATCATAGATGAGTTCTAGAGGAAGTCATATGAATTATAAAGAGTCGTAGGTTTGTATATCTCTATTATTGTGTAATCCTTGTATTCGATTTCAGAAATGTACTTCCTGAATGTTAATTTTCGATATGCTTCCGGTATCATGTGGGCCTGATGAAGATTTTGAGAATTTGGCAGGCTCAACATTAACATATAGATTTTCCAAGCCTGTGGCTTTTAATAAAGAGTTATTATTTCTTGAAGGAGCTGCATCTTGTTTCATCTTGTTCTTCTCAGTTATAGTTTTCTAAGATTTCAGCTGGGCCTGGGTATGATTTGCTTTGTCCATTTTTTGAAGAACATTGCTGTTATTCTTGCAGAAGGGAGTAGAGAAGTTTGCAAATTATGGTGGAAATGTTCCATGGAAGAGAATTTTGGACTTCGGTGCTAAAGTGTTTATGAGTAGTAGGACTACAGTAGACCTCAAGGATAAATGGAGAAATATGTGCAAGGGTAGCCCGAGATGCAAACGAAGTGATGTCCTCTCAGCCCAGTAATTTTGCATATAGAATCATGTCATCTTATTTTGATCTTCTTGGTTAAGTGAGTGGTCTCTTTTTGTATCTTATCTGGTTAAAGGAAGTAGCTGGGTGTTTGGCTTTCTCAAAGTAGCTCTGTTTCTATCACATATATATATATATATATATATATATATAAAATACCGTATCAAGGGGCCAAGGCATGCAGATAGTTAGGAAGTTGAGAGTGGCGGGTTTCCCCCTCCTTTTTGTACTATGTCTTTATGAAATGCTTGTTTGCCATTTGCCTTTGGTGGAAGCCAATATTTTGAATGATGTTTGTCTATTTCCATGTACATTTTGGCATCTCTAATAGTAAGCTACTATTCCTTTAGCCGTTGCTGTTCCTCCTCTCTCTCTCTCTCTCTCTCTCTCTCTCTCTCTCTCGTTTTTTCTTTGGTAATTGTTTTCTAGTAGATTTAATAATTTTAAACATAATACCATTACATGTTATATGATGTAAATACGATACGAAAAAAATAATTAAAAATAACAAAAAACACGGTATGAAAAAATAATATAAACACGATATAATGCGAAAAATAACAAACACGAAACGAATATATGAACATGTTAAAATTTATATAATATGAACAATTAATATGTTAAACACAATTATAATATGTGAAATTTATATAATATAAATTATTAATATGTTAAACACAATTATAATATATAAAAATAATACAAACACTATACGAATACATAAATTATAATCTATTCGTAATTACGTTCTCTTACATTTGCAAATTTACATTTGCAAAATTGAGAATGAGATTTGGAGGCCAGATGCTTAAATTCCAAATTAAAGTTTTCTAAAACAAATGTGACTGGAAGTTAATAGATAAATTTAATTATTTGCTTCTGGAAAAAAAAAAATTGTTATAAATTATAAGTCAAAATTACTTCTCAGACAACTCTACTTCAACAAATTAATTTTTTACTACAATTATTGAAAAGTAAAACGGAATCTATTATAAAAAAAAGTTCAAACAGATTCCGAGTTGTTTTGAAATTGGGACTAGATATTTACAATAAGTGGTTTAGTACAATGTTTAAAAAATCACTGATACTTTTAGTCATTGGTTCAATCGAGTCAATTTATTTAATCAAATGTTTTTATTAAAAATTTTAAATATTAAATAATTAATAAATATAATAAATATTTAATAAAAGTATACATTTTGCTAAATGATATGATTTTTAATATAGAAGTAAGAGGTTAAAAGTTCAAATATCATCATATATATTTTTTTTTTAAATAACTTAAAACCGGTTTTATACCGGTTTAACCGGTTCCCTAAATTTTCGATTCTATAACATATAGCGGACTGGATTGGACTCCGATTTTTTATTGAACCGATCCGACCGATCGATCCGATTTTTTTAATCTTGTATTATTAATATTAAATATATGGTTCACATATATTTAAGACCAATATGAAAAACAAATTTGCAATGGACAAATAAAATTAAAAATTAAGATTTGTATGGAAATATATTCAACAATCTAATATTCATCCCGGCTTGCTTTTGTTGATGTATGTTCTATGATCAATCGAATTGATTATAAAACACATGTTATGTTAAATATTATTTTTATTAATTAAGTTATTTTTTAATATAAAAGATAATATATATTGATATTACTTAAGATAAAATTTATGGAATAAATATGCTTTGAAAAGGAATTATAATGAGTTGTAGTCATCATTGCATCAAAACATTATTCTTAAATTATTCTTAGTCAATACTATGTTTAGGATAAAACATTGATAAAGCTATTGAAATTGGTACATGGTTATACTTTTGCTTATAAAACAAGCAATCGATCTCATAAGTTGAAGTTTGGATAAACTTGAGCTAATATATGGGATCTTTGTTACAAGAACAATTTTACTAAACATGACTCGATATAAGAATCTCATTTGGTAAATCACGTAGTATTTATGACAACATTCTTATGTGGTAGTTGTATAAGTGATCCTTTGACGTAGATTAATATCGATCTTATATGAGGAATGTTATACTTTGATTTCACTTTACATATGGTTCTAATCATGGATGCACATATGAAGATACATGAGTAATCAAGATAAAATTCATTACTTTGAGTAATCGGGATAATATCTCATTAGTCTTGATAAAAAATTAGGATTAAGTATAAAAAGCTCTTGAATTAAAATTAAATAATCATCTAAACCCCTATCATTTTATTGTAATCAATTGAGCCCTCAAACATTTATTTTTATCCATTTGAACCCTTAAACATCTATTTTCATCCATTTAAGTCCTCAAACATCTATTTTCACCTAACTGAGTCATCGATTAGACGGAAATTAATGTTGTCCTTTAAACAATTTTGTCCAATCAAGGGTTTAATTGGGTGAAAATAGATATTTGATGGCTTAATTGATTGCAATGAAATGATAGGGGCTTGGATGATTATTTGATTTTAGTTCAGTTTTTTTTTTTTTTTTTTTTTAATATTTAAGCCTAAAAATTAACTCAATAAATTTTTTGCCAAAATGGAATGAAATTTTGGAATAGTTCTAAAGCTTACTTGAAGAGATAATTACCCAAACTCAAAATTTAATATGGTTAAACAAATTGATTAGATATTAATCCATACTCAATGTTAAACCAAAATGTTAAGTGATGAAATGATAATAATCTTATATAAATATATAAAAGCCAAAGCTTTTGACAAAAATGGAAAATATCCTACATAGATATCCTAACTTTTTGACAAGTGGACAGCTTTTAATAATCGACATGTCTTCCGCATTTAATTATTTTGATTTGATTTAAATTTTAAAATATTTTATATTATAATAAATTATATTTATTTCCTTTTACATTTTTAACTACTTACCTTTTATATAGATATAAACAAATAATAGATTAATTTTCTTTTCATATCTTGCAGAATACATATTAATTCATGGTCAATTTTTCATATTATCTTATATCTTAAATATATAAAAGCCAAAACTTTTGGCAAAAATGGAAAATATCCTACATGCATATCCTAACTTTTTGACAAGTGGACAGCTTTTAATAATCGACATGTCTTCTGCATTTAATTATTTTGATTTGATTTAAATTTTAAAATATTTTATATTATAATAAATTATATTTATTTCCATTTACATTTTTCACTACTTACCTTTTATATAGATATGAACAAATAATAGATTAATTTTCTTTCTATATCTCGTAGAATACATATTAATTCATGGTCAAATTTTCATATTATCTTATATCTTATATAATTGTATATAAATATATAAAAATCAAATTATATGACAAAAAAGATAATTATCATACGTAAATAGACTAACTTTTTTATATGTGAATAATTTTAAATAATTGTCATGTGTCCATTGCTTAATGTCTTTGAATTGATTTAATTTGATTTGATTATGACCAATTAATTACATTTATATTTAATAACTTAAATTTCTCTAAATTAATTTTAATTCTTAATTGATTTTATTCTGGTCAAATTAATTACAGTTGCCTTTAATAGATTAAAATTTTCTCAATTAATTCTATTTGATTTTGACTAAATTAACCACATTTATTTTCGGTAGCTTAAATTTGTCAATTAATTTTATTTTTTATTTTTTGTTTGATTTTCAACACTATAAATATTAGTTAGTTTAGGATGATTGATTGATAAACTAAAAGGGTCTGAACCAAAAGGAACAATAATACTCGGTCATGCTCCACTAAAAATAATATCCACATTGTTATTAGCATATGAGTGGAGAAATTATTCTCCCATATTAGTTTAGTTGCAAGAGCGTATGCCCTCCATTCTACCAATAAAAAAAACAAAGGCTTAAAACACTAAGTTCTTATCTTCGTGTTTAATTGCTTTCTCCATACTTCTTATATTTATTACATATATTTTTTTAGGGTTGCTTCTTCATGTGTATATATTAGTTATTTTTATTTAACTTGAGTTAAGGTATTGAAGGTCTGTTTTAATATTTTAATTTCATTCTATTTGTTAATGTGCATAAGGTTTATATCATCTTCAAAACAAATATGATATTTGTTTTATTATGTCAACATTATATAATTTAATGTAAAAAAAAAAATAAATAATTTTACCTCTAAGATCAATTTGCCTTTTGTACCAAAAAAATATCAATATTTCATTCACTATTCTCCATAAATCTATATAAAGATTGTTTACATTACACAGTTATCTAATTTTTATAAAAAATTTAGTCAACAATATAAAATTTATAAGTGATCCTTTTAAATGATATAATATTTTCTAATCTTTAATATCTAATTTACTTTTTTTTTAAAATTAGTTCACTTTCATTTTAATCATTGATAAAATTAATATTAATATTAATTTTTAATTTATATATATATAATTCGTGCATCGCACGAGATTAAAACTAGTTATACTAAAAAAACTAAGCATAGATAAATTAGTCAAATCTCATTAACTTTTTTTAATAGTTGGATAGTCATGACTCCTTGCTAGATGACAAGTATGATCTACAAATATAAAATTGATTAATTGTAAAATTAATAATGAATTCAAAATGTTTGATTCATTTAATGCAAATAAATTAAAGATTATAATGCTTATATTTATTGCCATATGGAACTTAATGATCACACATGAAAAAGCGTGACTTGTGAAGAATAAATTAGATTAATTAAGTTGAACTTAATTAAAATATGTTAAAAAATTTAAGGACTAAATTAAATAAATTAAAACTCTAAAGAGAGAATAGTCAGCCAAAACCTATTAGAATAGGTTTAGGCCAGCAACTCCTCTATTTAAGAAGGCTTGGCGCCCCTGCCAATTCATTCATACTCTCATGTGTTGAGAAACCCTCAAATTCTAGAGACAACCGCATACCGCTAGCATAGAATTTGACCAACAACCTAGTTTTGATGTGAAGAAGGTTATTTCACTTCTTGTTCGTGTGGACTTTCGTTAGAAGGTTATATTACTTCTTGTTCGTGTGGACTTTCGTTAAAGGCTGGACGTTTTGACAGCTGAAGCTCAACAACCTAGTTTGGTGCTATTGGAGGATTTGTTTTTGCCGATTCTATTTATAGTTGTATATCATGCTATCAACATGTGATCTTTGCTTTTGAAAGTTAAAATTTTGTCTGCTGCATTTACATAATTACATGTTACCTGCATGATCAATTCTCAACAGTTTTTCTATCACTTATGTGCCTTTCGGTCCACGAAATTGCATAATCAATGTCCGTCAACAAAATCAAATGAGTATTATCAATCTCCGAAGTAGATACATCCATCGATAAATTTGATTCTTCTTTACTGCTATAACTATTCGTTGTGCAAACCTCCTCTGGAACATGCCCTAATTGCAAATCAGTAATGTAACAAAAGATTTCTTTAGTTAACACCCCTATTGATAAAGTCGTTAATAAATAGTTAATAAAAATAGAACAACTAAAAATCTTATGAATACAATTATATTAACTCATATCATCTCTCAAATTAATTACATCCTAGCAAATATCCTATTTACTCTAACGTCAAAAAAGCAATTGTCAATTCTTACTTTTCAGACCTTAGTACATATTTTTTTACGTGGTGCCAATGATAATTAATTTTGATTTATTACCCTTAATTGTAATTCTTCATCTTTGTTTTTTTTTTTTTTTTTTTTTTTCTTCTATTCGGCTTTTCCGAACAACAACTTCAGGCTTAAGGCTTTGGCGTTCCCCAAAGTTTTTCATTCTTACTAGAGGTGGCAAAATGAACCCGAACCCGAAAACTCGCCCAGGAAAACCCGAATTCGAACCCGCCCAAACTCGATTTGACCAAAAAGTCAAAAACCCGAACCCGAATGGGCCCGAACCCGAATGGACCCGAACCCGAATGGGCCCGAACCCGAATAGACCCGAACCCGAATGAGCCCGAACCCGAATGGGCCCGAACCCGAATGAGCCCGAACCCGAATGAGCCCGAACCCGAATGGACCCGAACCCGAGACCGGCCCGAACCCGAACCCGAATTTAATAGTAAAAATAAAAATAATCAAATTGCAATTAATTTTTTTTTACAAAGCAATAACTTAATTATTAATTTTATTCTAATTTTTTTTAATAATTTAATTAAAATTTAATATATTATATATATATATATATGATGATGAAATAATAATTTTATCAAAAAGTAAATTATATTTTGTACTTATAAGTTATAACTTTAACGTCTCATATCATGATGAATTTACAATCTAAATATTTTAAATTCTTGAAAATTTTAGAGATGTGAAAAAAAATTTGACAATAATTCAATTATTTTGCCCTTTTGGGTTATACTTATACGGTTAGGTTAGGGTGGGTTTAATTGGATTATGGCTTTCATGAGATTTTATTTTAGCGGGTGGGTTTAATGGGGTTTTGGGTTTTATGGCATTTTGGTTTTGGGTATATTTATTATATATTAATAAATAATCATATTAATTATATATTTATTACGTATAATTTAAATATAAATTATATTTTTTTAGTACTACTTTATAATTTATACTTTATACTGATGAAAAAGATATAAGTACTCGATAGATATATATATATATCTTGACTATAAGCATAAATTTTTTGCATTTTATAAGTATATAAACGAATAGATGAAGGTCAGAATTTATTTTTAAAAGTTTTTTATTTTATAGTGAATATAAATTATAATTTATTTATATTTTGAAATTCGAGTTCATCAAATCAATTATTTTAAATATCAATATGATTAATTTATAATATATCATATTTTTATAATAAATTATTTCAAAATTTGATTTTATATAACAAATTAATTTCTAATTTTTTGGTGCTAACAAATATTAATTTTAAAAAATAAATATAATTAAAAATATCATATAATAGCAAAAGTATAAAAATAATAATAAATTAATAATTTGTTTTTAGATATAAATATTTAAATTACGTAAAAATGATTACATCTAATATAAAATAAAATGATGTAAAACATATCCGAACCCAGACCAAACCCGAACCCAGACCGAACCCGAACCCGAATGGGCCCGAACCCGAATGGGCCCGAACCCGAATGAGCCCGAACCCGACTGGGCCCAAACCCGAATGAGCCCGAACCCGAATGAGCCCGAACCCGAATGGACCCGAACTCGAATGAGCCCGAACCCGGATGGACCCGAACCCGAATGAGCCCGAACCCGAATCAACCCGAACCCGAATAAACCCGAACCCGAATGAACCCGACCCGAACCCGTCCGAACCCGCCCAATTGCCACCTCTAATTCTTACTATCTGTTTCTCTTATTGAATTCCTAAAATTCTCTCTCGTCAATCTATACCCTCTAAAACTGCAAACAACAAAAGACTTTTTTCACTGCTTTTTAAATTATTTGAAGGATGATGCTTTTTCGATTTTATCAAAATTCTGAAACGATAGCCAAAGTCGAGCTCTGTTTCCACACCACCTTAAGTTACGTACATTTTTTCTGTTCTTATTTTGTTTATTTATTTATTTTTTTTGAATTCTTTTTAATCATATTATAGTAATAGAATGAAAATTCCTCAATTTATATTCTTTGAATTTTTATTAATTTTTTTAAGGGAAAAATAAGGAAGTGCTACGGTTCTGGTTAATGGTTTTTGATTTTTTTGTTGTTGAAATTTTAGGGTTTTTAAATTAATTTTAGTTGTTGTTTAATTGTGTCCTACTTTAACTTTATTTTGTTTGTGGAATTCCTTTTATGTATTATTTGAATTGTTTGTGAATTTCTTAGTAGCTAAAGTCAAAAGAAAGTGAAAACTAATAAAGTGATATGGTTTTAGTTAATGATTTTTTTTTTTTATTTTCTTGAATTTTTATAATTTATTTTGATTATTAATTGTTGAACTGTGTCCTATTTTAACTTTATTTTGTTTGTGGAATTCCTTTTATATATGATTTGTATTGTTTATGAATTTCATAGTAGTTGATCTCTAGAAAAAGAGAAAACTAATAAATGGTTCTAGTTAGACCTGCTCACGGGTCGGGCAGCCCGCTCGGCCCGGCAGACCCGGCCCAATACGGGCTGGGCTTGGACAGGATATTTTATATTCCGGGCCGGTTCGGAAGAGTGATTTTTATTATAATAATATTATTTTATTTAATTTTACTTATAAAAAAAATTAAAAAAATTATTTTTTTATTCCAATGAACAGTATTTTGGGCTTAAACGGCGCGGACTTGGACTACCCAAGGCCGGGCCTGGGCAGAGGAAAAAAAAAAAACCGGGCCGCGGCCCGGCCAGGCCCATGACCACCTCTAGTTCTAGTTAATGATTTTTTATTTTCTTGAAATTTTAGAATTTATTTTGATTATTAATTGTTGAACTGTGTACCATTTAAGTTTATTTTGTTGGTGGAATTCTTTTATGTTCATATCGATTGATTCAGATTTCTTGTTTTATTCGACACTTCTAAATATTATATGATTTTTAAAAAAAAAAAAAATTAGAGTGATATTTTCATTATCGACAAGGAAGCTAAAGGAGGAAATCTAACATATGTTATTTTGTTATTGTACTTTGATGTTTTGTGTTTCAAGGTTTCATATTATTCTTATTTTTTATGCATTTTTTTTTTATTTTTTTAGAAGAAATATTGGGACGAAGAAGTGGCTATATAGATAATGGAAAATTTTGTAAATTGTTTTAACATAATTTTCTATAAGAAAAATGGACGAAAAATAACTTAAAAAGCATTTGAAGAAAACTAATGGAATATGAAAAACATGCCATTAGAAGAAATTAAGAAACTGAAAACATTATTAGTTGAAATAGAACTGTTCCTATGAGAGTTTCTACATGTTGCGTTTATGCTGTAAACTGCTTTGATTGGACGTTTTTTCAAAAAAAATTTAAGAGAAAGCTGAAAAGGAAAAAGTTACAACTTTTTGAAAAGAGTTATCTCCTCGTTAAAAACTCAAAAGTTATTAATGATTTGATTAAAAGTATTCATGAAACAGGTCAATTTCAAAAATAATCTCTCTTCAAGTGCTTAATCACACGAATAAATTATCAAGATAAGTATTTTATTTACTGTGCTTTTCGTCGTTCATGTCTAACAAACGAGCAATATGATCGAAATATACAATCCATTGTTTGCATCAACTTTAGCTTGTAAACCAGCTCTATTATGTCCACCAACATTTATGTATCCTCTTTTTATAATTGGCGTACCAATAAATAGGTAATTTTATAATGAATTTTAAATGATTTATTCTTGATTTCATTTTTTGATTTTGCAAAAAAAAAAAAAAGTTTTGAATTCATTATAACAGTATAAAAGAACACGTTGATCATGTGACAATTTAAAATTCGCCATAATAGATATATTTTGACATTTGATATTTATCATATTAGAGTATATTTTAGAATGTTAGGTGTAATAAAATATTTACTTATAATTATGTATATTTGTTTTGAGAAGGTATGTTTTTCTTTAATTAACCCTTTTTTATAATAGATTTTTTTGACAGAATGTAGGTTCATTTCATTTTGTAGATAGTATTTATAATTTAGTGAAACTAATATACATTACTTGAGTGATTGACACTTGATTATTTTTTTATTGGCATGTGTTAGTTTTTTTTTTTTTTTTTTTTAACATTTCATAGTTTTTTTTTTTCATTTTTTATTTTACAAATTGAGAGAAAGCAAGAGATAAAAAAAAAAAAAACTTAAGAAAGTTATAAACGAAAGAGATAAAATAAATAATAGATATTTATTGTGGCAAAAAAAATAAAAATTATCTATAAAAGTTGTATGATAAACACAAAATTATATTTATGCTAAACAATACAAGCTAATATAATATTTAAAAATTATAATTATATACTCCACTCTTTTTAAGTTATTCTATTGAAGTTGTTATATGAATTTTTTGAGCGAAGTTACCATGTGTAATTTAAGAGTTATTATTTATTTTTTAAATATTGAATCAACGATATTAATTGTCTTTCAATGAATAAAAAATAGATCAAATCGATCAAATCGATCAAATTTTTGATTTTCGATTCAATTTGTTCAATTGATTGAACCGATCAATTCAACAATATCTAAAATAGATTTTAACAAAATTTCAAAAAAAAAATATCAAAAAATAAAAAAATTAAGAAAAATAAGATTGAAAAAACCAAAATCCAAATGCTATATTTGTTAAGTGTTCCAATAGCTTCTGCCCATGTTTTTTAATCCTTCCCATTTTCTTTTCTTGATTTTATTCTCTTTTACTCTACAATATTGGACATTTTCGGTTGATACACAATTTTAACAGCTTTTGGTTTATTAAGAGTAACATATATTAAATTGAATTACTTTTTTTTTATTTTTTATGATTTATATGAGTATTTTCCTTGTCTAGACTCTAGAGAGAGGAAGAAGAGCATATGCTCACAAGTATGAAATATCAAAAGAATTGTATGAAACTATTACTTCACGATAATTTTTTTAAAAAATAATTATTTATTACATATTATATGTAATAATTAAATGATAAATATTTATTTTAACAATTCATTCATGATTATTGTAATAAATAATTAATTTGATTACATGACATAATTTAAATGAAAAGTATATATATTGATTTGGAATAACTGTTTCATATAATTTTTTCTCGTATCTAAAATTACAAAATGCAGGGTACAAAATTGAAAAATAAACACAGAAAAAAAATTGCAGAACTTCAAAGCACAAAAATAAACAGGAAAGATAAACGGGAAATAGGAAAAGAGACTAAAGAAGGAAGAAGGTGACATTGAGTGATGAGTGAACCAGCATCAGAACTTCAAAGCACTGGACCAGCAAAATGCGGCTGAAGCTTGAATGAAAGAAGAAAGAGTCATGGAGCTGATCTGAAGAAAAGAGTGAGGAAAGATCAAAGATGCCCTAAAAGTTAAAATTAATTTGGGCTCAAACTAAAAAGCCTAATAGTTTTAGTTTTAGCATAGGTTCAATCGAATGAGTCTTGGATTTTTAATGAAATTGGGCTAAAAAAGCCAAAAAAATCATAAAATTCCGATTTTAACGAGTTTTCCGGGTCAGCCGGTTTCCATTCCAAATTAATTTCGATTTTTACCGATTTTTGAAAATTTTGATTTTAAATATGATTAAACCATCGATTTTCAATTCAATCTGTTGATCCGATATGATTTTTTCATCATTAATCTTTCTAAGTGAAAACTCTGATTCTTAACAAAATTTGATTAGATTGATATAAGAGTTAATAGCACCAATGGTCCCCAAATTATAGGAAATATTTTATATTGGTTCCTAAACTTCAAAACGTATCAAATTGATCCTTACTTACAAGTATAATAACAAATTGGTTCCTTCCGTTAGCTTTTCCGTTACCTTTACTGTAGCAATCAGCTTAGTGGCACGTGTTACTAGCTGATTGCACCACATTTCTCTTCTTTTTTTTAATAAATAAATGTAAATAAATATTTTTTTATAAAATTAATGTAAATAAATATTTATATTTTATAAATTATTTAATTAGTAAAAAATTAATTTAAATTATTATTGCATGACCATAGAATATATGCACATCATTATTTTAAATTTCTTTTTCATGGATATTTTTTTGTGTGAAATTATATAAATGACATGCATTGGGACCTTTTACCAAACTCCCCAACAGACCCGACAGACCCAGCAAAGCTTTGGAAAAACATCTTTTCGCATGACATGTGCATAATTTCGAATAAAACGAAAACCATACCCTACGATTTTATAAACACATGCGTTGAATAATTTTCTAACCTCCCCGGCAAACCCAACAAAGATTAAAAACTAATTCTCATCAAATGTCTTGGAAATCGAGAAGGCACGTTTTCATGTTAAATTAAATAAAAACATTTTAAAAATATACAATGCATGAAAAAGAAATGTGTTTCTCTCTTGAAAAGAGGATATTCGAACACCTAAAAATATGTCCAACTACCTTCGAAAGACTCCGAGTACGAATTTTGGCTCGGATTAAGGGGTATTCGAATGCCCTTGATTGGCACCCTAACACCTCTAAGTGAGCCTCGAATGCAAACATTTTGAAAGTCAAAATAAGCTAAAAAATATACAATATTTGAAATGGAAACCCACATGGCCGAACGACCTAATGTAAACTCATTTTTTGAAACTCACATTAACTACCCATGACCTGATTTGCTTAAAACCAATTTTTAAATGTTAAAAGACCATGAAAACAAACCCAAAACAGTAGCTACAAGTTTCGTCCAGCCCCTCCCCTTTTGTAAAAAAAAAAAAAAAAAGAGAGTTTTGCTAGCTTTAAAAGCTTGTTTTGACTCAAAAAACCGATTTTAGTTAACTATTTTTCCCCCTTATAAAATTTTTTAAAAAATATGAAAAAATAAACTTAGGTTCATAAACTAAATTAGGTAGAAACAATTTTTTATTTTGACAAAAAATGTATAGTGAAAATATTGCCAGAAATTAGCATATCCAACTTGCAAAACATTATTTTATCCAACTAGTTTGAAAATTAGATTTTGGGTACGGATCATTGGTTGATCCTAACTAAAACCATGCTAGAAATGTTTTGAAAACATGATTTACAGCAAGCAAAAATGATTGGCTCAAGGCTAGCCCCTTGGATGTTAATTCGGCTATAGCTATCACTTGGTAAAAACCAAGATCATCAAGCTCAAAATCATTATTTTAAAGAGAAATAAGCAATATAAATCACACAATCAGCAAGATATATATATATATATATATATATATATATATATATATATATATATATATATGTGTGTGTGTGTGTGTGTGAAAATGACAATATATAAGCAAGAAAACGTAACCAAACATGAAAATAAGGTTGGCTCAAAGTTTGGCCTATTGGATGCTAAATATGGCTCAAACTATCACTTGATAAAAACCAAGATCATCAAGCTCAAAACCTTTCAATTTTTTTTTAAAAAAAAACAAAAGGGAAAAATTTGCCCTACCACAATAGCACAACACATATCAAAATGGAAAATAGGAAGCATGAAATAAACACAAGCATAATGAAGGCTCCCTAGGTTCGGCCAAGTAGGAAAATAGAGGAGAAAAGTTTGTAAACTTTGCTTTCTTTGGAAAAAAAAGAAAAGGAAAAAAGAAAAGCTTTTAAGAAAACCATTTTGAAAACCTTTGTTTTTAATAAGATGAAATGAAAAACAATATAGAAAAGAAGAGGAAAAGAATGTGAAATGAAAAAGGAAAAAATGAACAAGAAATGAAAAGGAAGCTACCTAGTAAAGCTTCACCAAAAAGCTCTCAACTCATTCTTCTTCCTCCTTTCCTCTCTTTCTTTCCTTTTCTCCTTAGGTGACTTCAGCTACTGTCCTTAGATCTCAAAATGAGTAGTGAATGAATGAAAGAAAAGCTCCCTCTCTAGCCTAATAACCTTTGGTTGAATGGCCCTTTATCTCCTCCCTCCATCTTGCCTTTTTTTTTTTTGCCACTTGGCTTCTTCATGTTGCCTAACCAATAATGTTTCATCCTTACACATTAAAATGTCATCTATTGGCTAGCCAATGGCCTTCTTACCTAGTCACCAAGAGTGCTCTTCATTGGCCAAAAAATGCCAACTCATGTACTTAAGATGACTCATGTCCTTTGCTCACAACATGGCATGTGATCATCTTTTTTAGCCATTTGGAAATATCACATGGCCTCACTTGTCCTTGGCCGATGAACTTAAATCCTTACCCAATTAGAGTGCTCCTTATTGGCCAAAAATGCCACATAATGTACTAAAAGATGACTCATGCCCTTTGCTTTTGAAAGCTATCCACTTATTTGCATCTTAGCCATTTGATCATATTTTCCTCTCTTTCTCTCTCTCTTGGCCAAAAATAGCCTAGAATGTTCTAGTGTCTTCCTCTTTTCTTTGCTACTTGGTCCCTTATTGGATTTTGGTGTATTTGTATTTTAGCCCCCGAATTTAGCTTATTTGTATTTTGGGCCCAATTTTGGGTTTTTCTCTTCCAATTCATCCTATCCAATTTTTAACTCAATTCTAGAAAATTCTGCAACTTTTCGAGCTCAAATTCCATTTTCCCTGATTTTTCCAAAATTGCATTTTAATCCCCCGAATTTAGTCTATTTTCATTTTGGCTCCAATTTCGGGTTTTTTTTCCCCTTATTCATATCCAAAAACTTAATTCTAGAAGGTTTCACAATTTTTCGAGCTCAAATTCCATTTTTCTTGAATTTTTCCAAAATTACAGTTTAGTCCTTGAAATCTCGTATTTACTCGAACTGGGCCAATTTTCTGGATTTTCTTTTTCCATCCCCTTTTCCCTATATTGAATTGGATTTGAGCTCATTTTGCCCAATTGTTATACCCAAATTTCTTTCCAATTTGATCATTTCCATTTTCCCAAAGATTGGAATTTTCAACTTATTTAATTTTGTCCTTAATTTTCCAATTCCTCTTCCAATTGACTTCTCTTTTCATTCCCCTTCAAATTGAACCTTTAGATATCTCCATTTATTGATTGTTTCTCAATTAAACTTTCAATTTTGCCCAATTTTATCGTTTACATGCTTTTTCCCAAAATTGCAATTTCCAATTTATTCACTTTTGTACAATTCCTCTTCTAATTGACTTTTTTTTTCATTCTCTTTCAAATTAGACCTCTAGATATCTCCATTTATTGATTATTTTCCAGGTTGAAACTTCAATTTTAACCAATTCGTTTGTTTCCATACTTTTCCCCTAAAATTGAAGTTTCCAATTTATTCAATTTAATCCTTTCACTTTCAATTCCCATTCAAATTGATTTCTCCTGTTATCCATTTTGAAATTGAACTTTTCAATTTCATTTCTTTGTTCCCTTTTTTTTCCAAATTGAACTTCCAAATTTTTCCTATTTAAAAATCTCCATGATTCCTCTGGAATTTGAACTTTCAATTTGTTCAATTTAGCCATTCCACCACTAAACTTCAATCTCAACTTTCAATTTTCTTTCCGTTTTCAATTGTAGTTCTCCAATTATCAAGATTTCCTCATCAACATTCAATTCACCTTTCAAATCTTGATTTTTTCAAGAGTTGACTTTTTTCTTGGTTTTGACTTTGACTTTTTTGAGTTTGACTTTTTCGTGTTGACTTTTTTGTGTTGACCTCCAAATCAAAGTGTAAAAAACCAAATTATGGGATTAAGGGAGATTCTTTGGAAACCCGGGGAATTGAAGGGAGAACATACCTTGTTTAGGGGTCCGGACAAAATTAGGTGTCTACAACTGCCCCTCTTTGGCCATTGCTGAAAATCAGGAATAAAGAAAAGACAAATAGACAACCATTTTGTACGGGTATGGAAGTTATTCAAAAAGTTTTTTTTTGGATAAAATGTAAATAAAAGGATTTTTCTTAAATTGAATCTCTTGACTATCATACTAAGGCTCAACCCATCTTAAGGAAACGAGTTCGACTTTGCAAGAAACTCGTCTTTGAAAATGGCGCCCGAAGGTCTTGAAAAATACCATTTCGAAAGATGATACCCAAAGGTTTTAACAAGGTTCCCGGAGGTCTTAAAAATAAAGGTGCTCACTTTGAAAATGGTGCCCGGGAGTCTTGAAAAATACCATTTTAAAAGATGATACCCAAAGGTTTTAAAAGGTGCTCGGAGGTCTTAAAAATAAAGTTGCTCACTTTGAAATTGGTGCTCGGAGGTCTTGCAAAATACCATTTCAAAAGATGATACCCAAAGGTTTTAAAAAAGTGCCCATAGGTCTTAAAAATAAAGGTGCTCACTTTGAAAATAGTGCCTGGAGGTCTTGAAAAATACCATTTTAAAAGATGATACCCAAAGATTTTAAAAAGGTTCCCGGAGGTCTTATCTTATCTTCTACCAACTTTACTGGGCTTAAACATAACTTCCAGCTTACATTGGGCTTAACCAAATTTAAAATGCCAACTTTATTAGGCTTAAACATAACTGCCAGCTTACACTGGGCTTAATCTCATATAAAATACCAACTTCACTGGGCTTAAACATAACTGTTAGCTTACATTGGGCCTAATCTCATCTAAAATGCCAATTTCACTAGGCTTACTTCCTCTTGGTGACAGTTACATTTGGCTTAACCAAATCTAAAACGCCAACTTCATTGGCCTTACTTCCTTTTGATGCCAGCTACATCGGGCTTAATCACATCTAACGTGCCAACTTTACTGGGCTTAAACCATAACTGCCAGCTTACATTGGGCTTAACCAAATTTAAAATGCCAACTTCACTGGCTTACTTCCTCTTAGTGCCAGTTACATTTGTCTTAACCAAATCTAAAATGCCAACTTCACTGGGCTTACTTCCTCTTGGTGCCAATTACATTGGGCTTAAATCTAAAAAGCCAACTTTACTGGGCTTACTTCCTCTTGTGCCAGCTACATTGGGCTTAAAAATCTAAGATGCCAACTTTACTCAGCTTACTTCCTCTTTGTGCTAGCTACATTGGGCTTAAATCTAAAATGCCAACTTTACTAGGCTTACTTCCTCTTGTGCCAGCTACATTGGGCTTAAAATCTAAGATGCCAACTTTAGTGGGCTTACTTCCTCTTGTGCCAGCTACATTGGGCTTTAAAATTCTTTCTTTTGAGAAACTCCTATTTCAAGGCTTCACAACTTTAAAAATTAAAAGTTCCTCTCAACAGAGTCTCCACAACTTTAAAAATTAAAAGCTCCTCTCAACAGAGGCTCCACAACTTTAAAAATTAAAACCTCCTCTCAATAGAGGCCTTTCAACTTTAAAAACTTTCTCATCCAAAAAAGTCTCAACATTTTGAAAAAAAAAAAATTATTTTTATTTTTCGAAAATTTTCATCATTTTGAAATTCTTCAACACTTTCTCGATTTCATCATTTAAAAAAATTCTCAAGACTTACATTTTTTTTAGACAAACTTTTGCTTTTCTTCTTTTTCAACAGATTTTTTCCTCTAAATCTAAAAAAGACCCTTCCATCTGTAGGAAACCTATCTTCTTTTCCCTTTCGTCTTTTCAATGCTTGGCAGCAATGATCAACTGTATTGGTGCAAAAGCCAATGCAACCTACGGAGATGTAGATGCACATGTTCATTATATGATGCATGAATGCTTATGGAGATGAATGACATCATTTCACATTAGGAGAATGTTAAGAGAATTGATCATCTCTCTTTTTCCTTGTGTCCTGGTAAGGTTTCCTCATTCCTTGCTATTTTGTCCTATTGGAGGGAATGATTCTTGCCCTACATCTGCATTGTCCAATTCATCTTGTCGAAAAAAATCGCATAATTTTGTATTTCCAACATTTTCCTTGCCCCAACAAATTCTTTCTTTCCAGTTTCTTGGTCAAAACCAAAATACAAAGTCAGACTTCATTCAAATACAAATTCAAAATTTCATGCCCCTACAATATGAAATTTAACTTTCTGCTAAAGCATATCCACATCTCAATTCCAGTTTGTTCTTCTTAAATCATGTCAATTTCATTTCTTCCAAAACTTGTGAAATTGAAGTCTTTCAGAAATTGGTGATCACTATTCTAAGCGAGATGGGAAATCAGCCTCACTTCTTCAAGTGATTTGAACGGTTTAATGCAACAAGGTCAATGGACTGATGCAATAAGGTCTGAATTTGTCTAAGGAAGTTTTTCAACTTGACAAAGATGGAAAAGGTGAATGTCTTTTTGTCTCAGCTCGTGACTAAGTTTTCTCAAAACATGAAATCCTTAAAACCAAACTTTTTTTTCGGAAAAAGCTTTAAAGTACATTTAAATCTGAACAATCTTCCTATCTCTATATGTGGTACTTTGATAGGTGTTAACCTTAGCCATGATATGTTCTACGTTGAAAGGTTAATTTGGAGGGAAAAAGGGTTTAGCTTTCGAAGTCAGATCCCAAAACAAAGCTGTCACTTTGGGATATCTAGGAGTTTCCTTGGTGCTCCTTGATTTCCTCACACTGATTCTTCTCTCGTCATGGCTTCGAAAATACCATGAGTGGCATCAAAATTTCTTCTTGTTCTGCTCTAGACTACCCGTTTTTGGGCTTTAACCCTAGAGCTTCATTGTTTCTTTCCTTTCTTTTTTCTTCTTTTTCTTTTTTTATTGCTCCACAGTGCATGTGAGAATTCTAAATTCTTCCATAATGAAATGATAATTCAAAGAGATGGGATAGAATCTGAGGAAAAACTCTTCAAGTTAAATATCTAGGCTTGATCAAAATGGACTTTTAAGGCACGTAATGTAGGCCAAGGTTCAGGGTTCGAAAAGAAATGATAAATAGGCCCAAAATATGTGTTTAAGGGTAATTAGATCAAGGATCATTTCCTGAGGAGGATTCCCTTCGAAATATTTGTCCCTTCTGGACTTCTTTTTCCTTCTTTTGACTTTCGTTTCTTTGTTATTGGCTTTCATTTCGCCATCTTTTCTATATTTTCTTTTCCTTTTGCATCTTCATTTTGACATGGTGAGCCCGTACTTATTTGGTAGCTCAATTCGCTTTGTATCTGTCTTCGAGTTAGGACTCATTTCTCCATGATCTTTGAGAAGATCATTTGTCGCATTTTTCCCTAGTGTAGAGGGTGATCCTTGATCAATGTTCAAAGAAAAAAGAATTTTTTAGGCTCAAAAGGGGTGACAATGGATAATTTCTTTTTGTGAAAGGGATAAGAAAGATGGTCATTTCTCATATCAAGTACAAATATTCTCATTGAAAAGTTATCCTCAGGGGAATAGGTAATCGAAATTTCATTTTGCACTTGGAATCATTCGAATTCTCATATGCATGATATCACAATTTTTCTTTTTCATTTTTTTTTGCTACATGCCCCAAAAAATTCATGCATAATTCACCTTCAACCACAAATGATGCCTCATTTTGATTTGCCATTCAAGTGAAGGTCCTTTGGTTTGTGGGAATCTTGTTATGAAGGAATATCCCATGTTTCATTTTTGAGCTTCTTGTTAAAAGAACTCATTTGGATTTCAATTTCCTCAAAGGGTTTCCAACAAATGGGGAGAGAAAAAAAAGGTGTTTTGGTTCATTCTTTGGTTCAGGTGCTCATAAATCAAGGTCTTGGGAAAAGGCCTAGGGGTTTGGCATTTTGAAATCTTTCAAAGGGACACGAGAGGCTTGATATGCTTGATAGTATGGCATAATCTTAACACATATCAATCTACCGGATCTAGATCTTTTGGAAGAATGTCACGTTTGCTTGACTTTCAGGGAATCCATGAAAAGTTTTCTAAATACTTCCTTACTCACGACCTCGATAAAGGTTATTCCTTGGGGATTTTTTAGCAATCTTTTTTTCAGCTGGTTTATGATCTGGGTACATATAGAGATAAGTTGTTCCCTAGGATTAGTCCATCCCTCATGATGATCACCAATTCTTTCAAAACTCATTTCACTTTTCAGAAAGAAAAATCTTATTATTTGCAATACGAAAAATTATTCGTATGAATTTATTTTCAACCTTTTTTGCTTTTGTTGTTTTTTTGAAAATCATAAAACAAAGCTCAAGAAAAATTAAAAAATTCAAAACTTTGAATAAAATATGATGTATGATGCTTGCAATTTAAAGTTCATTCATTTCAAGCAAACTGAAAACATGCACACAATTTAAACCAAGGTTAAGAATTGCCCCTGATTGGCATGCTACCCTGAAAACAAATGACACTTAGTCTGTCGTCCCTAATAAGCATCAATGAGCTCTTTGAACTTTGTCGGGTTTGCATCAATTACGGCTTGAACTTTATCCTTGAAGGCAGTGCAGTTCTACGTGGAATGTCCTTTAACCCCACTATGATACTCGCATGTGGCATTGGGATCATACCATTTCAGGTAAGGGGACTTCCTGGGCTTCGCAAGTACAATGGAGATCATATGTCTTTGGACAAGTAATGGAAGAAGTTCTATGTAGATCATCAGAATTGAATGGTACACCTTTGCATTCTTTCTCTTATTGCTCTGAGAACAGACTGGTTAACCTTCGAGTCATTTGGCGTAGCAAACCCTTGGGCTGGTGTGAAAGGCAATGAAGCATGATGATTGTCGTGCTGAAGCCAATGGTCGACATAGGATTGGGGTGTAAATGACTACCGAAAGGATCATCTTGCATTGCACTGAAACCTCTTTGTTTCTGCCTTCGACATTTATGACTTGGATGTGCTCTTTGGCAATATTATCTTTCTTCTCGAGAAAAATTCTGGCATTATTATCCATAATTTTCCCTTTTTTATCCCATCCTCAATCCAACCCATCGAAAACAATATGTCTGCTAATTCTAAAAAAAAGCATTGCTGATCAACTTGTCATAGTATGGATGTGAGAGAGTATCCACAAATAAAGCATTCATTTTTGTATTAGTAAGAGGTGGTTAGACTTGTGAGGCTACATCTTTCCATCTACAAGCATATTCTTTGTAGTTCTCATTGGGCCCTTTTTTTCATGTTTTGGAGGGTCAATTGGTCTGGAGCTATTTCCAACATGTGCTTATATTGTTTCAAGAATACCCGAGATAAGTCTATCCATGTGCACACCTGGCCTCTCTTCAACTAAAAAAACAACTTGGATGCTGCCCCTGTTAGGCTTTCTTGGAAAACATGGATAAGCAATTTCTCATCATGTGCATGCCCGCCATCCTACGACAATATGCGGCCAAATATGTTTCAGGACACTTGAGTCCATATTTTTCAAATTCTAAAACTTTGAATTTCGGTGGGATGACCATATCGGGGATCAAAGTAACTCCTTCGTATTAAATTCATCTCTACCTTCAATAGCTCGAATCGTTTCCTCCAACAGGGAATACTCTGGTTGTATCTCTGCCTTTCGAATTTGTAAGTGAACCTGATCGAAAATCTGATTTTGACCATTCTTTCCCAAATTGCCACTCTTGAAGTCGATTACTTTTCTATGTAAAGTGTTCTTCCATAGTTTCTATCCATTGTCCAATATTTGCCTAAGTCATCTGAATCACCTACGAGACTTGTTCAGTTGTCTCATTCTGCGCTTGTTCCATTTTTTTCCAATTGGGTAGTATGATCCTCTCCTATTTTACTTTTCTGCAAAAAGAAAACCAAGGCTATCTTTAGACATGAACTCTATCATGGCTCATTATTTTAGAGGTTTGAGAAAAACTCCTTTTTATTTACCTCTAGAAATGAAAAATTATCGATGATAATATTGACTTCTCTATCAGTGGCGTTATAGAGCCATTGCTATCGCAAATGAACTTGATGCCAACAGATGGATAGATGAAATGCGTGGCATGACAAGTAATTGATCGAATGCAAATGCAGGGGAAGCTACTACAGAGGAAATAAGAATCGGAGGAACTTAATCATCAACATCTCATAAATTCCAAACATAATTACTTTATTCCCATGCCAATGTTCACAAGAAATAAACCATATTTACAAAATATGAAAAATGGTTATAAACTGTCTTTGCAAGCATTTTATTTTCCTAGCATCCTAAGGCTATAAGAGTCGGCTACTGAAAAGACAAAATCCTACTACATCATCATCATCAATCTCCCAACCCTAATTAGCCTTCCCAAGTCTTCTATCAATCATTGCACTAGATCGAACCACTTGGCATCTATAAGAGACTGCAATTTGTTCTTGAGGGCCTCACAATCTTCAATGCTATGCTCAACAATTCCACCGTGATAGTCACACCTTGCATTTGGGTTATACCATTTAGGATACGATGGTTTCAGGGGTTTCAACGGTGTATATGCAACAAGGCGATCTTGGATCAATATAGGAAAAAGCTCTTGGTAGCTTATTGTAATGGGATAAAAATGCCTTTGTGTCTTGTCCTTGGGTTGTTTCTTGTTGACACATGGACTAGGAGTTGGGGCATTTGATGGTGGCACGAAGGCTCGAACCGGACTGTTTGAATGGAAAGGTGGCCAATTATATATGGGCGAGGCTATAGATTGATGCCAATTTATGGTAAGAGAATGAGACCCAAATACCTCGTGTTGGTCACCTCAACGGATGGTTGGACAGTAGTAAGGTAAGGGTATTGGTTTGGAATGGAAACAGTTTGCAGGAATTGCATGGGATCCGAAGTTTCCGTCTTTGGCATCATGCTCTCTAGTTTAACCATTTTCATGATACTGTCCACAATTTCATTAGAGCTTAAACCCTTATACCATTGGCCAATGTGGGATCCAATAGAGATCATTCGATCTGGACTCAATCATCTTGGTTGTTCTGAAGGCGATGAAGAGCCTTGAGAGAATTCTCCCTTAACCTTAATAAGATCCTCAACCATTTTCATCAATTTGACGAGTTGTTCTTTCACTTCCCGGATTTCATGTCCAAATTCCTCTTGATTGCGCTCCAAAGCATCCAATCGTTCCTCCAATTCACTTTCCATATTTTAACCCCTTCTATGCAATTGACAAATGAAATTATTATCAAAATGAGATCAAAAATTCGACCATAAATGTTTATGCTCTATTCACACATGAATGTAATGATTATTAATGCATGAAATGTATGAAATGCAAAAATGCTTGAGGAAATGAATTTTCATATCTACAACTTCTCAAATAATATAAATTTTATGCAAAATGCAATTGAAAAGATCAAGGAAAATAATATCCTATATCACTCTTTATTTCTTTGATTTTTTCTTCTTCTTTTTTCTTGAATTTTCTTGACAACTATTTTTTGACATTTTTTTTTTCATATTTTCTCAAAAGTCAAAACTAAAAGGAGATTCTTATTTTTTTTTTCTTTTACAACACTACTCCACTACAAAAGAACTTTTTCATTATTCTCTTCTCATTTTTCATTCATTTTTTTTTGTTGTTTTTCATTTTTTTTTCAAAGAAGAAATATTTTTCATTCTTTTCGTGGAATAAAAACCCTTTTTTTTTCTTTTCTAAAAGTTCCTACAAAGGTATAAGTATCAAATAAAATTTTCAAAATAACTCAAAAATACTAATTTTCATTATTATTACAAATGATATGTGGAAAAAGAGCAAAGCAGTAAAAGAGTAAAATCAAAGTAATAAGTTAATGAACATTTGCCCCAACCATATCAACTTATTTAGGCATTACGATGCCTTTGGGACAAAATTTAAATTTAATACGGGTGATGTACGTTCATCCTTACCCCGTGTATGATGTTTATTCTGAATGTAAAATAGATAGCAAAGGCTTGGAAATTTCCTTCATGTGTTCCTAGCTTTGGGATATCTAACGGGAATCTGGCATGGCTTCGCCTAGGTTCACTATATGGGGTTGAATTGGGTTCTAAAAGTCCCGAATTGTTCCTCACTATCGCCTGTGAAGGCTAGTAAGGCACCCTGATCTAATGGAAAGGGTTCAATTCGTTAGAGTATATTTTCCCTAGCCCATGCGGAGGATCGTCACGAGAGCTTAGGTATTTCTATACTCCGAAAGTGTTTCACTAGCCCATGCGGAGGATCATCATGAAGGCGTAGCTACTTTATTTTCGCTTAAAAGGACGGAGCTTGGGTAGAGAGCTCATGTTATGCAAATGCAAGTGCAATGTGTGAGGAGAAACGAACAAACCTTTCACCACCTATTCTACAACCCCTATTCCAAATGCCCCGACAATTTATTAGAAACAAGATTAAACAATGTAAAGCATTAATTAACCAAAGAGCAGTATTAATATGCAAGGTTAAATAACCAGAGAACAATAGTAATATACATGTACATGAAATATTAAAAACATTTTTAGTATTTGAAGAAAATTCTTTTTATTTAAAAAAATGAGAATTATAATTAAATATCGATTAAAACCAACAAGTCGAAACTTTAGATAACACGTGATCAATTCTAGGCAGGACTCTCTAAAATTCCTCAGTGGAGTCGCCAAGCTGTCATAATGAAAAATCTCATCGCGGGACCCGTTAAGTGACGTTAAGGGGAAAGAGGAAAAAGAAAATTATTGGTGGTTCCTCTTAAATAAAAATGAGGGTTTTAAAACAACCTCAAAAAAATGGAGTCGCCACCGATATTTCTGGGCTAGGTGTGATTGGTTACCTATTAAAATCGATTTTTATAAAGCATTTTAGAATTAATTAAAACATTTTAAGAAAACCAATTTTCAAGTTTGGGTTTTAAACCAGAGAAAACAAAAACGGGTTCGGGAGTCGGTTACGTGCGGGGAAAGATTAGCACCCCCACAGCGCTCGTATAAAACTGTACCTTATTAATCACATGTTATCATGTAGTCTCGATTAAGGTCGGTTTTAGTTTCAATATTTAAAAACAATTCCCTTTTAAAAACAATCACATTATTTGAGAATGATCCAGAATTTATTAAGGTAAACTTTTTCCATATTCTCCGGCAGACCCGGCAAAACATAAAAAATTTTATTTATTTTGGAATTCTCCGAATCACCCTCGTTTTTTTGAGAAAAGGCTATTCCGTTGTTAATGATAATTGATAACATCCTCCCCGACAAACCCAGCTGAGAACTCATAAATTATTTTAACTCGAGAACAACCTTATTTTAAAAATCATTATTATTTTTCATGCATTTAAAATTATTTAAAAATGATCATGGATATGCAAATTATTACTAAGATATAAATATAAATTAAACAACATGCATAATTATCATGACATGGCAAACATTTTCATCATGACCTGGAAAAGGAATTTATGACATGGTAGAAGACTACATGACATGGTAAATCTCATTGTATCATGGTTAAAGAATTCATGACATGACATACATGACATTGCAAAATCTTATTATAACATAGAAAAGAATTCATGACATGGCATACATGACATGGCAAATCCTATTATCACATAGCAAAGAATTCATGACATGGCATACATGGCTTGACAAAATCTTATTATAACATGGAAAAGAATTCATGACATATATGGCATGGCAAAAATCTTATTATAACATGGCAAAGAATTCATGACATGGTATGCATGATATGGCAAATCCTATTATAACATGGCAAAAGAATTTATAACATGGCATAAAAAGATCATATGAGCACCAATCATAGAATGACATCATCATAGAACATTCACATTCAACAACACATCGTGATCAAAATAGCAACATGATTATCAAATCATAAAATGACATCATCATGGAATGTTCATGATCATAGAATTATCCTAATCAAGATGGCAAATGTAGATATTAATTATTAAATGACCTCATCATGGAATATGCATGACCATAGAATATGCGCACATCATTATTTTATAAAAAAAAATCTTGGATATTTTTTGTGTGAAATTATATAAATGGCATGTGTCGGCACCTTTTACCGAACTTCCCGGTAGACCCGACAAAGCTTTGAAAAAAATATCTTTTCGCATGACATGTGCATAATTTCGAATAAAACGAAAACCATACCCTACGATTTCATAAACACGTGCGTTAAATAATTTCCTAACTTTCCCAGCAAACCCGAGAAAGATTAAGAACTAATTCTCGCCAAATGTCTAGAAACCGAGAAGGCGATGTTCTCATGTTAAATTAAATAAAAACATTTTTAAAATATGCAATGCATGAAAATGGGAATGTGTTTCTCTCTTGAAGAGAGGATATCTGAACACCTAAAAAGATGTCTGACTATCTTTTAAAGAAACTTAAATTGAAAGACTCCAAGCACGAATTTTGGCTCGGATTAAGAGGTATTAATGCCCTTGATTGGCACCCTAACACCTCTAAGTGAGCTTCGAATGCAAATATTTTGAAAGCCAAAATAAGCTAAAAAGATTCAATTTTTGAAATGGAAACCCACATGGCCAAACGGCCTAATGTAAAAATCAAGTTTTTAACTCATCTTTTGAAGCTCGGATTAACTACCCATGACCTGATTTGCTTAAAACCAATTTTTAAACTTTAAAAGACCATGAAAACAAACCCAGAACATTAGCTACAAGTTTTGGCTAGCCCCTCCCCTTTTGTAAAAAAAAAAAAAAATTGAGACCTTTGCTAGCTTTAAAAGCTTGTTTTGACTCAAAAAATCGGTTTTAGTTAACTATTTTTCCCCCTTATAAAAAATTCAAAAAAAATCTGAAAAAATAATCTTAGCTTTAGCAAATGATAAACTAAATGAGGTAGAAGCAGTTTTTTATTTTGACAAAAAATGCATACTGAAAATATTGCCCGAAATCAGCATATCCAACTTGCAAAACATTGTTTTCTCCAACTAGTTTGAAATTTAGATTTGGGCTATGGATCATTGGTTGATCCTAACCATAACCATGATGGAAATGGTTTGAAAACATGATTTGCAGCAAGCAAAAATTATTGGCTCAAGGCCAGCCCCTTGGATATTAATCTGGCTATAGCCATCACTTGGTAAAAACCAAGATCATCAATTTCAAAATCATTATTTTAAAGAGAAATAAGCAATATAAATCACACAACCAGCAAGATATATATATATATATATATATATATATATATGAAAATGAAAAAGAAAAAGAAAATGAAAATAAAAATAAAAATGAAAACATATAAGCAAGAAAATGTACACAAACATGAAAATAGGGTTGGCTCAAAGTTTGGTCTCTTGGATGCTAAATTCGGCTCAAACCATCACTTGGTAAAAACCAAGATCATCAAGCTCAAAACCTTTCATTTTTAAAGAAAACAAAAGGGAAAAATCTATCTTACCACAATAGCATAACACACATCAAAATGGGAAACAAGAAGCATGAAATAAACACAAGCACAATGAAGGCTCCCTAGGTTCATCCAAGTAGGAAAATAGAGGAGAAAATATTGTAAAATTTTGCTTTCTTTCGAAAAAAGAGAAAAGGAAAAGAAAAGCTTTTAAGAAAAGCTTTTAAGAAAACCATTTTGAAAATCTTTGTTTTTAAGAAGATGAAATGAAAAATAGTATAGAAAAGAAGAGGAAAAGAACATGAAATGAAAAAGGAAATAATGAACAAGAAAAGGAAGTTACCTAGTAAAGCTTTACCAAAAAGCTTTCAAACTCCTCATTTTTCCGCATTTTCCTCTCTTCCTTTTCTTTTCCCCTTAGGTGATTTTAGCTACTGTCCTTAGCTCTCAAAATGAGTAGTGAATTAATAAAAGAAATGCTCTCTATTGTCGATTTTAATCACTTAAGTGCACGTATCGTTGACAAGTAATATAATGAAAAGTAAAGTGTCGAACCCACGAGGAATTGCTTTTAAATTTGCTAAGTACTAAAACTAAAACAACCTAATCTTATCTAAACAAATAATTAAATATAGTAATTAACAACTAAAATTTAAAAGAAACTAATACTGAAAACAAGTAAACTAAAAATGGTGAATTCAATTAATTATAAAAGACTAGGATTACAACTTCCCTCAACACTTCGCTTGAATCTCTCTCAACCTCTTCACTTGATTAATGATCCTGAGTTGTTAACCTAGAGTTCTATCTTATTTATAAGGATCTTCCGATGGTCTCATAAAAATATCCTTCTTAACCAATTAACTATATTCCTATGATAATTGAATTAAAGAAGAACTCATTAAGCTTAGGCTCTAGCAATGGTTACACATGACAAGTAAGTATATTTCTACCCTACCTGCAGATCAATTCATCCTAATAAATGAATACGAAACATGTATCATTCAATCTATGTCTAACACTAAACTCCCTTTTCCAAGTTGTATTTAGGTTAACAAATCAATCTAATTGGTGGCCAATCAACTAGAAGCATTAAGAACAAGAATGAACAACCAACTCAACAAAACATTAAATCAAGCTAGAGAGAAAGTAAATTCAAACTATGTATTGAGTTCCATTGAAATCCTAGTAAAAGAGATTTAGTTCATGATAATTAATGAAAACAAATAATAAAATAGTTTCACCATCATCAACTACACAAGAAAAATAAAGAAGAAAAAAGAGAAAAGAAGAAACTAAGAGTTTATAGTTCTTGAGTCTTCAATCTTCAAGCTTCCAATATTCTTGAGAGAATTTGATGGTGGCTATCTTCTTGAGAGAATTAGGTTTCTAGATGTCTAATCCTCTTTATTCTGACCTAAAATAGTCCTATTTAAAGTGCCCAAGGCCTCCTAGAGTTCGAAACTTCGTTCCCAAGCAAACAGGTAAGATTTACATTTTTTTTTTCGTTTTTGCAGGTACTGTTCATAGCCCTTGGCACCGCAGCGCCATTGCTACTTCCTCCTTGGTGTTTCTCCTCCGTTTGTCCGAATTGGTTCCTGTCGGCTTCTAGAACTTCATCAGCTATTTTGACTGGGAAAATCTTGTCTGGTTTTGACACACCTTATACCTTTGGAAAGGTATGGAAGTTAGCTTCAAAAGTAAATAATGGAGTTTTCTCATTTGAAGTCTTTAAGATAGATTTTTTCTTAAAAGAAGCTCCGGAGGTCAAATCTGCCTGCTCATTGGAATGCATCAATTTTTGTTGTTTTGCACCTCAAAGCTCCAAATCACCTTGGACCTATAAAAACACATAAATAACAACTAAATAACTATTTTAAAACATAAAATGGATAATTAAAATAAATATAAAAATATCTAAAACTAATAAAATCCTAATAAAATCCTCAAGGACTTAGCCGATTCAAAAGCATAAAAGGTGGCAAAATAACTATATTTCCTAGAGTTATCACACCCCCAAACTTAATATTTTGCTAGTCCTCGAGCAAAACAAAACTAAACACACTAAATAAATAAATTGACTCAAACATCACGCAAGATAAATGCACTCAAACAACGATTTCTTTAATCTTCCTCAAAATCCTGATTCAAAATAGAACATAAACATAATACAAATCTATGATTCAATTCAATCATAAACTTCATGCTTGAATGGATTTTCAGTGTGTGTGTATAATCTCTTGTCTAATCAATGCATGCAATCCAAATAAGTTTATATCAATGAAAAATACGAATTACTAGTAGACTCTCATATGTTTGCTTTTCATCTCTCTCTCCACTAATGTAGACTAACACTTCACCAAGGATTAAGTAGGTATTTATTAAGCTTGTAATGTAAGGCTAGGGTCAAGGTATGATCAATGATAAATTTCGGTTTAAGTTCACCCATAGACACTTTACATTTTTATCAGGATTTTTGAGAGCCATAGTCTTTTCCTCAAATTACATTCTTCATTCTTTGAATACACTTCCCTTTTGCTTCACCAATTTATTCACTTTTTTTTCTGTTTTCTTTTCTGTTCTTCATTTTCGAAGAACCATAACTCCTTTTTTTTTATTCACCACCAATTCACCCAAATTCAACATGGCTCATAATTTTTTCCTGTAATATCATCACATGCCTATGTAGTGAAGGTAATCATGGTTTTTCTTAGTTGGCTAGGCTAAAAGATATATAGAAATTAGGCTCAAAGAGGTACACTAAGGATAATCATATATAAAGGTAAGCTTGAAAGGCTCAAACGATCCAAAGATGGCCTAAATCACTTCCTCAACTTAGTGTTGTCTAGGATTTCGCCTTGAGAGAGAATCAAACAAATTCTAGGGTCTAGACATAATTGCAATTCATAACAACATAAGCAGTCTTTAAATAAGCAATGCAAATCTAAGCAAGAGATCAAGTGCTCAATTTGTGAAAATCACATCCTAACATGAAACTCACAAAAGAATTTAACACAAATTCTTCTTATGCTTATGTTTTCCCAAGAATCAAGATAAATCAAACTAAAATTCATCATTGGATAAGGATTTCATCATTCTAAGTGCAATGTATCTCAAGCAAAAACAAAAACAAAATTAGACTCCTAAAAAAAAAATTAGACATTCACACAAACTAAAATAAATCTAAAGAGACACACCCCCAAACTTAAAACAAACATTGTCCTCAATGTTAAGAACTAAAAAGAGTAAGAACAAGAAAACTTCCCTATCGATGAAAGCAACATAGGAGAAGCTTTAGTTTTCCTCCTAGACTGCATCATGCTTGTCCAAGTTGGGTGAGTAGTCACTACAAAAGAAAACAAAGTAAAAAGAAATTAATAATAATAAAAATACTCTAAAAATTAAAAGAAAATAAAAATAAAAAGTTTAGAACTTGGGTTGCCTCCCAAGAAGCGTTTGATTTTTGGTCATCGGCTTGACTATGTCATTGTTCATCATCCTGTATCCAACCACTTGATGATTTTCGATTCATGCCATTTTGCTGTTCTTTCTTTGAACAACTTCGCTTTCTTGCAGGCTTGAAAGCGGAATTCATCCCTTTCAGTGATAGAATTCAAGAATGCTTTAAGTGGATCAATGGGATAAATCTCTATGAATTCCTCGTTGTTAGCACTCTCTATCCCATCGATTAGTTTTGGCTGTTGGATGCATTGGGGAACAGGTTGTGATGGGTCACACTGGGTCTCCTCTATGTAAACTTTTTCACCTTCTTTTGCATCCAAAATTTCTTCTTCAAGAAATTTGGTTGGTGGTGGTGGGTCGCACTGAATCCCGACTTCTTGAGCTTTCACAAATTCTTCTTCAATAAGCTCACTTGACAATTCTGGGTTCTTGCTATCCTCATCTATCTCTTGTTCAATCCCAAGTGTATTGGCATTGCAATGCTCTTGTTCTTCGCTCATAGGATCGAGTTTAGTATCACTTGGAAGAGTTTCTTGAAGTTGGTTGTTAATGGCATGAGCAAGCTGGCTTATTTGTGTCTCAAGATTCCTAAGTGTTGCTGCTTGACTCTGATTGAACGCTTCCTGTTCCTCCATGTAGTGCATGATCATCTCTTCCAATATTGATGGCTTCTTTTCTGGGATAGGTGCTTGGGCATATTTCTAAAGTACAGCATCGGTGCTTACCATGTAATGCATGAACACCTCTTCCAATGATGGCTTGTTTTCTGGAGCCGGTGCTTGAACATATGGTGGAAACCCATGAGGATATGATTGATTTTCTGAATAGGAGGACCATTGATTGTTGTTCCCAGAAGAATTTTGGTGATCTCCCCAACCTGGACTATAGTCGTTGGAGTAAAAAGTATTTTGCTGCATATTGTAGTTTCCAACATATGGCGTTGATTCAGCATAGGTTGGGAACCAATCACTATGATGTCCACCCTCACAGAGTTCACAAATTACAAACGGGCTTTGGGCAGAAGGTACACACAAAATGTCAAACTTCTTGTTAAATGCAGCCACTTGTACATATAAGGCATTGATTGCATCCCGTTTATAATCCCACATAGTGCATCCAAATCAACAAAACCTAAAAAAAATAAAAAATAACATAAAAATAAAGTTTGGATAAAGACTAAGATTGCTTGGTATTAATATTAACAAAAATAATAAACAATGCCCCGGCAACGACGCCAAAAACTTGTTGTCGATTTTAATCATGCAAGTGCAGGTATCCTTGACAAGTAGTATAATGAAAAGTAAAGTGTCGAACCCATGAGGAATTGCTATTAAATTTGCTAAGTACTAAAATTAAAACAACCTAATCTTATCTAAACAAATAATTAAAGATAGTAATTAACAACTAAAATTAAAAGAAACTAATACTGAAAACAAGTAAACTAAAAAGGGTGAATTCAATTAATTATAAAAGACTAGGATTACAACTTCCCTCAACACTTCGCTTGAATCTCTCTCAACCTCTTCACTTGATTAATGATCCTGAGTTGTGAACCTAGATTTCTATCTTATTTATAAGGATCTTCCGATGGTCTCATAAAAATATCCTTCTTAACCAATTAACTATATTCCTATGATAATTGAACTAAAGAAGAACTCATTAAGCTTAGGCTCTAACAATGGTTACACATGACAAGTAAGTATATTTCTACCCTACCTGCAGATCAATTCATCCTAATAAATGAATAGAAACATGTGTCATTCAATCTATGTCTAACATTAAACTCCCTTTTCCAGGTTGTATTTAGGTTAACAAATCAATCTAATTGGTGGCCAATCAACTAGAAGCTTTAAGAACAAGAATGAACAATCAACTCAATAAACCATTAAATCAAGCTAGAGAGAGAAAGTAAATTCAAACTATGTGTTGAGTTCCATTGAAATCCTAGTAAAAGAGATTTAGTTCATGATAATTAATGAAAACAAATAATAAAATAGTCTCACCGTCATCAACTACACAAGAAAAATAAAAAAGAGAAAAGAAGAAACTAAGAGTTGTCAGTTCTTGAGTCTTCAATCTTCAAGCTTCCAATCTTCTTGAAAGAATTTGATGGTGGCTATCTTCTTGCGAGAATTAGGTTCTAGATGTCTAATCCTCTTATTCTGACCTAAAAGAGTCCTATTTGAAGTGTCCAAGGCCTCCTGGAGTCTGAAACTTCGTTCCCAAGAAAACATGTAAGATTTGCATTTTTTTTCGTTTTCGCAGGTATTGTTCATGACCTTTGGCACCGCGGCGCCACTGCTACTGCCTCCTTGGTGTTTCTCCTTCGTTTGTCCGAATTGGTTTTTTTCGGCTTCTAGAACTTCGTCAGCTGTTTTGACTGGGTAAATTTTGTCCGATTTTGGTGCTCCTTATACCGTTGGAAAGGTATGGAAGTAATATTAAAAAGTCAAGAAGGGAGTTTTCTCATTGTAATTCTTGAAGATCGAGTTTTTATTGAAAGAAGCTCCGGAGGTCGAATCTGCCTGCTCATTGGAATGCATCGGTTTTTGTCGTTTTGCACATCGAAGCTCCAGATCACCTTGGACCTATAAATACACATAAATAACAACTAAATAACTATTTTTAAACATAAAATGGATAATGAAAATAAATATAAAAATATTTAAAACTAATCAAATTCTAATAAAATCCTCAAGGACTTAGCCGATTCAAAAGCATAAAAGGTGGCAAAATAACTATATTTCCTAGAGTTATCACTCCCCCTCTAGCCTAATACCCTTTATGAATGGCCCTTAATCTCGTCCCTCCGTCTTGATTTTTTTTTTTTTTGCCACTTGGCTTCATCATGTTGCCTAGCCAATAATGTTTCATCCTTAAACATTAAAATGCCATCTATTGGCTAGCCAATGGCCTTCTTACCTAATCACCAAGAGAGCTCTTCATTGGCCAAAAAATGCCAACTCATGTAGTTAATAAGATGACTCATGTCCTTTTCTCACAACATGGCATGTGATCATCTTTTTTTAGCCATTTGGAAATACCACATGGCCTCACTTGTCCTTGTCGAATGAGCTTCAATCCTTACCCAATTAGAGTGCTCCTTATTGGCCAAAAATGCCACCAAATATACTAAAAGATAACTCATGTCCTTTGCTTTTAAAAGCTATCCACCTATTTGCATCTTAGCCATTTGATCATATTTTCCTCTCTTCCTCTCTCTCTCGGCCAAAAATGGCCTAGAATGTTCTAGTGTCTTCCTCTTTTCTTCGCTACTTGGTCCCTCCTCGGATTTAGGTGTATTTGCATTTTAGCCCCCAAATTTAGCCTATTTGAACTTTGGCCCCAATTTTGGGTTTTTCACTTCCAATTCATCCTATCCAATATTACACTCAATTCTGGAAAGTTTTGCAACTTTTCGAGCTCAAATTCCATTTTTCCTATTTTTCCAAAATTGCATTTTAACCCCCAAATTTAGCCTATTTGCATTTTAGCCCCAATTTTGGGTTTTTTCTCTTTTATTTCCTTCTTCCTATCCTAAAACTTAATTCTGGAAGGTTTCACAATTTTCCAATCTCGAATTCCAATTTCTCAGATTTTTCCAAAATTGCAGTTTAGTCCCTGAAATCTCATCTTTACTCGAACGGGCCAATTTTCCAGATTTTCTTCCCCTTTGCCCTATATTGAATTGGATTTGAGCTCAGTTTACCCAATTTTTATACTCGAATTCCTTTCCAGTTTGATTATTTCCATTTTCCCAAAGATTGGAATTTTCAACTTATTTAATTTTGTCCTTAATTTTCCAATTCCTCTTCCAATTGACTTCTCTCTTCATTCTCCTTCAAATTGGACCTTTATATATCTCTATTTATTGATTGTTTCTTAATTTGAACCTTCAATTTTTCCCAATTTGATCATTTACATGCTTTTTCCCAAAATTGCAATTTCCAATTTATTCACTTTTGTCCAATTCCTCTTCCAATTGACTTCTCTTTTGATTCTCCTTCAAATTGGACCTTTAGATATCTCTATTTATTGATTATTTTCTAGGTTGAAATTTCAATTTTATCCAATTCATTCGTTTCCATTCTTTTCCCAAAAAATTGAAGTTTCCAATTTATTCAATTTAATCCTTTCACTTTCAAATTGATTTCTCCTTTTATCCATTTTGAAATTGAACTTTTCAATTTCACTTCTTTGTTGGCTTTTTTTTCCAAATTGAACTTCCAAATTCTTTCAATTTAAAAATCTCCATGATTCCTCTTGAATTTGAACTTTTAATTTGTTCAATTAGTCATTTCACCACTAAACTTTCAATTTTCTTTCTCTTTTCAATTGTAGTTCTCCAATCATCAAGAATGCTGCATCAACATTCAATTCACCTTTCAAATCTTGATTTTTTCAAGAGTTGACTTTTTTCTTGATTTTGACTTTGACTTTTTTGAGTTTGACTTTTCCATGTTCACCTCCGGATCAAAGTGTCGAAAACCAAATTATGGGATTAAGGGAGATTCTTTGGAAACTCGGGGAATTGAAAGGAGAACATACCTTGTTTAGGGGCCCGAACAAAATTAAGTGTCTACAACATTTTGCTTATTAGGTAAGTGGCAGTTTGGAAGGCATAGGACCAAAACGATAGTGGAAGGGAGTCTTGATGAAGTAATGTTAGTCCAGTTTCAACAATATGTCTATGCCTTCTTTCTGAGGTACCATTGTGTTGTAGAGTGTGTGGGGGTGTTTGAAGGTGATAGATGCCATGAGTAGCAACAATTTTTGCAAGTTTCTGGTATTCGCCACCATTATCAGAGTACATGGGTATGATAGGAGTGTTAAATTATTTTTCAACAAGTGCATTAAATGTTAGAAAAATAGAGTAAATGTCTGATTTATTTTCATAGGATAAAACCACACATATTTTGAAAAATGATCCACAAAAATAACATAAAAACGATAACCCTCTTTAGAGGTAACAAAGCATGGCCCCTAAAATCAGTATATACTAATTCTATAGGGTTAGTGATTGTGAGATTGTTTTGAGTGAAAGGTAGTTTGTGACTTTTATGACACTGGCATGAGTCACAAGGAGAGCTTAATGAAGATTGAAAAGGTAATAAGGAGGAATTGAGAATAATTTGAAGAACATGACTAGAGGGATGCCTAAACCTTTGGCGCCACTTGTCAACAGAGGTTTTAAGCTGAACCATAGCCTTTGGAGAAGACTTAGAGCAGGAAACAAACTTAGGCAACTCATAAACACCACCATTATTCTGGCCTTTTAATAGAGATGCCCTCGTGGTTAGATCCTTCACCAGAAAATAAGATGGAAAGTGTAGACACCTAATTTTGTCCGGACCACTAAAACATGTATGTTTTCTTCCTAGATTGATGTTTCATAATGTAAAAAAAACTTTTTTCATCCTGCAGGTGGTACTCCAAAACTTAGTTTAAGAGGGCGGGCATAAAAAGTCAAACTTGAAAAAGTCAACCCCAAAAAATTAACTACTAAAAAAGTCAACACACTTTCAAAATCAATATTTGAAGTTCAATTGAAAAATGGAGAAAGAATTTTGATAATCCAAGGTCTACATCGAAAGATATGGAGTTCGAAAGTTGGGTTATGGAGATTCAATAGAAAGAAAACCCTAATTCGAGAAATTTGGGGAAAAGTGCTTAAACGTTCGAATTGGTCAAAATTGAAGGTTCCAAATGAAAGATAAACACTGACTATGGGTAATGGAGAAGCCACTTGAAGGAAAAACTGAAAGAAAAGTCAATCCAGAAGAAAACCGAGAATTAGGGTTTTTGGTGAATTTCGATGAAATTGGAAAGAATTACAAGAAATGGCCCGATTCGGTAGGACTACAGCCCCTAATGGATGAGGAGTGACTTAAAAAGATAGCCCAAGGCTCAGTTTGAAGAAAATCTGAAAATCAGACTTGTTTTGAGCAAAACCGGGTTTCGGAGGCAAAAGGACAAAATTGGAAAATTTAGGAAAAGAAGCAAATGAACTCCAAAAATTCTAAAAAATTGCAAATCTTATTCCTAAATCATTTGGAAGAGATTGGCAAAAGAAAATCTTGATTCGGAGTTCGTTTGCAAAATGGCCAAATCCCGAGTCTCCTATGTAGAAATTCAAGAAGATAAATCCCGAAAAAATAGCAAATGAACTCCAAAAATTCTGAAAATTTGCAATCTCATTTTTAAAATTTTTGGAAGAGATTGGCAAAAGAAAATCTTGATTCGGAGTTCGTTTGCAAAATGGCCAAATCCCGGGCCCCCTATGTAGTAATTCAAGCAGATAAATCCCGAAAAAATACCAAATGAGTTCGAAAAATTATGAAAACTTCCAGATCACATTTTTAAATTATTTGGAAGATATTGGTGAAGAAAAATGTTGATTTGGAGCTCATTTAAAAATGGTAAAATTTGGGGGCATAAAAGGGCAATTTTGGAAGAAAAAATCCAAATAAATAGCAAATGGACTCAAAAAATTTTGAAAACTTTCAGAATCTAATTTTTTTTTTTGAAAGTATTGAAAAAAGAAAATTTGAATTTCGAGTCCGTTTCCATTTATTTACATTCGGGGGGCAAAAAGGTCATTTTACCCAAGAAACCAAAAATGGCTTTTCTTGTCTTTTAAAAAATGAAACATGGGTTGGAAGGAAAGGGGCTGGCCGGCCAAGGCCTAAAGATGGGTAGGAGGTTTCTGATTTTTTAATCAAAAGGCCAACAATGAAGAGTTAGTTAGTGATTTTTTGATCAAGCCTTTGCAAATAAGCCACATGGACCAATGCATGAAGAGGGAGACTGTCAACATAATGGCTTGAGATTATTGAATAGTTGTAATTTTGGATAGCTAATGGCCTAATCTAAGGGTGATAATTTCATGTTTTAAACATCTTGGATCAATAGCCCTTGGATGAAAATTGGTTGATGGAAAAATGACAACATCCTAGCCTAATGGGCGGGTTTCGGCCACTACAAGGGGCATTTCTCTCTTTTATTTTTAGCTACACTCACTCTCTATTCTCTCTTGCTTTTGGCTGATTTTCTCTCCATTGTTGAAAATCAAAAAGAAAAGTTTAGAAAAGAAAAGAAATAAGAGAAAAAGCTTGAAAGATAGTTGCTAGAGGTTGCTTTTAACATCATACTCTTGCACTTTCTTTGATTTTCCATTCTTGATTAGTTGTTTTGATTATTATTTTGGTGAGTTTCTTTTGATTTTTCTTTTTAAATAAGTGTTTTTAATGTTCTTCTTTAAGTTCATTCTTCATCCTTTCTTATAAAAAGCTCTTGAAAAAAAAATTTCCTTAAATTTTGGATATGGCCGAATGGCCCAGTTTTTTTTTCTAGTTGCTGTTTGCTTTGTTATTTCATGTTATTTTTGATATTAAATAAGTCTTGATGCTTTAAATCTTCTTCTAATACATAGACTTTAAGATTTTTTAAATTTGGTTGCTTGTTTATTTCCATTTATGAGTCTATTATCATGTTTATTTTACTATTCTTGCATTTTTTATTTTCTGTTTTCAAAATGTTTAAGTTTGTTCATGTTTTATATTTTGAAATCGATGTGTTTGTGAAAATGCTTGTTGGTTTTTATGCCTCTACTTTATATTTGCATGATTTGAGTGTTATTCTTTAGTTAATTATGTTAGTATAACAAGTGTTTGTGAAAATGCCATGCTCATTTTACACATGAGGCCATTTGGCCACCTCATTTTATTTGCTTTGTGTGTGCATTTTTGTTATGTTAGTTGATAGGTTTGCATTTTCATTACATTTGGTTGAGTATTTTGTTTAAGCATGCCTTGTGTTTGTGTTATTGCCATGCATATTTTAGATATAGGATTGGTTTGTTTTTCCATGCATATCCATGCATTTTAAACCTAGGTTGTATTAAATGCCATACAAGTTCATTTAGGTCTAGGTCATTTTATTGATGCCATGTATTTTTCATGACATTTAGGTTTAAAATCATGCATTTCATGCATCATATTTGATGTAATTTTTCATGCATTTCATGTCCTTGCCACTTGGCTTATGACTTAGGCCAATCAATGATTTAAAGTCATGCTCTCTTGAGCATACTTGTGGAAAATTAAAGAGTTGTCAAATTGATTATTTTACCTTTGTGATTTTTTTACTTAGCCAATTTTTGTCTAACTTTTCAAAAGTGTTAGCTACTGTTTGTGAGTCATTTAGAGAGTCTCTAATATTTTTACTTTGATTTTTAAATTATTTTATCAAAGGCAAAAAATTGTGTTTTGACAAAACAGTTTTTTCACCCAGTACTTGTACTTTCCTAATTTTTATGGGCAGTCATCTTTAATCAAAAAATTAAGCTAATTTTTTCTTGTGTAGTTTTACATGTCTTGAGTCTCCAGTATTTTTTTATATTTTTTTCAATTTTTAAAAATAGGATAAAAAATCATGGTTTAAAACTGGACAGTAGAGTCAGAATTGAATTTGAAGGAAAATCATTTTTCTGTTTTTGTTAACCTACTTAGAGGGGGCTGATTAGGAAGTTTAGCTACTGACTTAAGATAGTTTCTAAGCCTTTTTAAACTCTAAAAATGATTTTTTTAGTCTCGGATTAAGGGTGGTCAAGTTCGGGATTTTAATCTTAGGAAATTAGAGCCATTTAAAAAAGGGTTTAGCTAAGTTTTTATTTTTAATCTAAGCTTTTCAAAATTGTTTTCAAACAATCACAAAGTATTTTGGTTTTAGAATATTTAATTTGATATATTTTCCTAAGGTAGCCGGATATCTTTTAGATATACGGATTTCCTTAATTAAAGGAAAAAATACACTTTCATGTATTGCATTTTCCATATTCATGCATTTTATATAATATGTGATTTTTGCTATGATAATTTCTATGGTATTGTTATTATTTTGATCCATATTTTTGATGTTATATTATTTGTTATATGGTTTTGAATATTTCATGATGTCCTATGCTTTTTATTTAGTTATTTTTGTCATATTATTTAGCACATGCTATGTTCATGCATTATTATTTTTATTTTTATTTTCATGCATATTATATGATAGCATTATTTTATATTTCGTATCATTTAGATTATATGCCATATCATTTATATTGCCATGTCAATTAAATTATTTCATTTCATATAGAATATATTATGTTACCTAGGTCATTTTTATTTCATGTAGAATATATTATGTTACCTAGAGTCATTTCATTTATTTAGAATATATTATGTCACTTAGGATATTTTATTTCATTTAGAATATATCATATGACTTAGGATATCACATTTCATATAGAATATATCATGTTACCGAGGTCATTTCATTTCATTTAGAATATACCATATAACTTAGGATATTACATTTCATTTAGAATATGCTAAGACATTTGAATTATGGCATACCATTTAGGTTGCATTATATTATTTAGACTTTGCTATGTCATTTTATTTATGTCATACATATTCATATTTTTTTAAAATGTTTTAAGAAGGTAATGATTTTCAATAAAAAAAAGATATTCCCGAGTTAAAATAATTCATGAATTCTCTGTCGGGTTTGCTAGGGAGGATATCATCAATTATTACTAATAACGAAATATATTCTTTTAAAATAAGAATGATTCGGAAAGTTTTCCAAACTAATAAAAATTTCTATATTTTGCCACGTTTGTTGGGGAATATAGGAAAATTTTGTATATATAAATTTCGGATCATTTTCAATTAAAAATGGAATTATTTTTCTTTAAACTTGGAATTAACTTGAAATACTAAATTTAAAACCGACTTTTTTATCGAGACTTGAGATAACATATGATTAATAAGGTACCGTTTTATACGGGCATTGTGGGGGTGCTAATCCTTCCCCATACGTAACCAAGTCCCGAACCCGCTTCTTTGATTTCTCTGGTTTAAAACGCAGACTTGAAATTGGTTTTAAAAATGTTGTAATTAATTTAAAAATATTTTATAAAACCGGTTTTAATAGGTGGCTGATCACACCTAGCTAAAAAAGATTGTTGGCGACTCCATATCTTTTCCAAGGTCATTTTCAAAACCTTCATTTTTCAAGAGGAATTACGTCGACTTTTCCTCGATTCTTTTTAATGTCACGCTTAACAAATAATAAAGTATTGTGATGAGACTTGTTATTTTTTAGGTTGCGATAGCTTGGCGACTCCACTGGAGACTATTAGAGAGTCAGGCCTAAAATTAGTCGTGTGTTATCAAAGTCTCAGTTTTGTTGGTTTAATTGGTATTTAATTTTAATTCTCACATTTTAAAAAAATAAGGATAATTTCAAAAATAATAAAATGTTTTTAAATATGTCCGTATTCATGTGCATACATATTATAATTGTTCTCTGGTTATTTTGGTGCATATATTCATTTATTGATTAATTGATGGTTTATGTTGTTTAATCTTGTTAGGGCATTTAGAATAAGGGATATAGAATAGGTGGTGAAAGTTTTGTTATTTCTCCTCACACACTACACGTGCATTTGCATATCATGAATCCTATACCCGGGTTCCGTCCTTTTAGGTGGGAGCAAAGTAACTAAGCCTTCGTGATTAACAATCCGCATGGGCTAGTGAAACACTTCCCAAGTACTAAATTACCTAAGCCTTCGTGATTAACAATCTGCATGGGCTAGGGAAATAGACTCTAACGAATTGAACCCGCTTTTATCAGGGTGCCTTACTAGCCTTCACCAGTGATAGTGAGGAACAATTCAGGGCTTTTAGAATCGATTCACCTTCATATAGTAAACCTAGGCGAAGCCATGCCAAATTTCCAGTTAGATATCCCGAAGTTAAGAACACATGGAGGAATATTTCCAATATTTTTACCTTCTATTCTACTTTCCGAATAAGCTTATTTTCGAAAATCGGACAATGATGAACGTACATCATAATGCCCATAATAAATGTTGGTATTTTATTACAGGGGTGTTGTAATGCCGAAATTTTGGTGGCATCCTCAAGGATAATTATTGTTTTGAATTATATGTTTTTTTTGTATTATTAAAAGTTATTCCCGTTACTAATTCATTTTCTTTTTGTTGTTGTTTTTGTTTTTTTGCATTGTTGTCATCATTTTTTGCACATGGAAGGTTATTGGTCTTGGGATAATATTCAACCAAAAGGGCTTTCATGGAGGGTCAGAGTGTCTCAGTGGTCGAGAAGCATTTAGAGGTTAGGAAACAGTCCGAGAAAGGTCAGCAGGATAATAGGGATTGTTTGAAGATGGGATATGTGTCAGCATTGCCAGTCGAGGTTGATCTTACTATCAAGCAAAATGATCTCCGGTAATTGATGGATATAAGGAATCAGTGGAACATATCAGGAAAAAAAGCCTTCACTCAGACTTATGGGGACATAACACTGCTAGTTCAGGTTAAGGTCAGTGGTGAGGTAATCCGGGCAGTGGTGCAATTCTAGAATCCCGCTTATCGGTGTTTTACCTTCAACCGAGAGGATATGACTCCAACCATAGAGGAATATTCGACCTTCCTGCATATTGAGAACTTTATTCCCGATCGTATTTATTTGAAATGATACAAAGACGCCGAGTTTCAAGAAAAAGGTGTCTAAAATTCTGGGAGTGAAAAGAAATTGGGTTGAAAGCCATGTTGTCTGAAAAGGGGTAAGCTACTGTATAGCATGGGACATTTTACGTACCTTAATCCATAGCCATTCAAGTAAGGAGACAGTTAGGAATATTTTTGCTTTGGCTATCTATGGTTTAGTTATCTTCCCAAAAACATTAGGGTATGTGGATGTGGCGATATTTGATGTTTTTGAGAGGCTTGAGCAAAGGATAAACTCAGCCCCAACAATTATAGCAGAAACAATCAATCCCTGAATTTCTATAGACGGGAAGGAAAAGGGCGTTTCTAGGTTGTATACAGCTCCTTTACATATGGGTTCAGAGCTATTTTTGTAAACAGGAGAATTTCCCTCTTCACTCATACTAGAAATCTTTTGTACCAATTGGTGAATTTCTTAAGAGGGATTGGCTTGAAAATAGGACTGAGGAACAATGGATCAACATATTCTGTTATATCAGGGCTGAGATGATAATTTGGAGAGCTCCATGGATAGCTCCTATGCCAACATTGTACAAGTGCGGAGATAAAGCTTCTGTTCCATTATTGGAAGTATAGGGAGGAGTGAGCTATGCACCACTGCTAGTACTGAAACAATCAGAATCACGTCAGTTTAATCTTATGACCCATGACCTTAGTAATTTGGAATTTGCTTATGGAGAAGATGGATATTCGGGAAAGGTACGTGAGATTGTAGTAGCATGGAGGAAACTCATCGAGTGGAGGTAGCTAGATATGCCGACATCGTCACACCTGATTACCTGACATGGAGGGAATTGAGGGTTAATGATAGGTTGTTGACATCAGATGGGGAAGAAGTTCAGCATTTGAGTTCGCCACCCAAGGAAGCGCCATCGGAGTTAGAAATCGCAAGGGTAGAATTCAAAAAAGAAAAAGCCCAAATGAGCAAGGAAATTGCCCATTTGCAAGAAGAGCTTGAGGATATGAAAAATAGGGAATCAGCCCAAGAAAGAGAAAAGGAAAAGATCAAGAGAGAAAGGAACACTGCTAAAAGCGATCTTCAGGAATTACACTCGGAGAACAAGAGGTACCGTTTCAAGCTCAAATTTGAGGGGACTCTCAAGACTTCCGGGGAATGGGAACAAGAAGTCAAAAACCTCAACAAGGAGAAGAACTATTGGGCAGAAAGAGCAAAGCATGAGGAAGCCCGAGCCAATCAACTGGAGAAACAAGCTAAGGAAAGCTTACATGGTGATGCTTCTGCTGACATGTCAAAGGACCGTGAACAAGTAGGGGTCAGATTGAAGAGCAAGGCAGTCAAAAGAGGACAGTGAAAAAGGTTCAAGATCCGAGGGAGTTACTATAGGACCAGTATTTTGTAATAGCATTTTTAAATTAGGAGAGACAGATTATCAGATTGTCTTAAGCAGTGATCTTTTCTTTGATGTATTTAGTTCCAGGAAATCAATGAAAGACCATTTGGTTGGAATTATCTCGGGGCCAATACTTTTAAATGCATTCATCATTCATTTGTTCTTTCTTTTATATATTTTATTTGTTCATTCATTTATATTCATAATCATTCATTCATTTATTCTTTATAAATTGTTTATACACTTAGTCATTTATTTATTTGTCCATTCATTTATTCTTTATAATTAGTCATTCAGGTTCATACACATTGTCATTTACTTATTTGTTCATTCATTAACATTTAGTCATTTATTCATTCATTCATTTTTATAAAAAAAAAATAAAAAATGTGTCAATAATTTCTAATCCATGGTTTTTAAAACTAAAGGTACAATTGGCCGCACTGAGAAAGAATCAGACTTTCGACACCCTTACAATACCCGATCCCAAGCAAGATCTATGGAGAACGATCAGCTTGCTAGAATTGAAAGGATTGAAAGAATTCAAAAAGAACTGCAGGAACAATTAGCTAAGTCTCAAGAGGAGTCACGGGAACAAATGACCAAACTCATGGAGATGATGAGTACCATGATGAGGCAGAAGTGACCAGGAGAAAATTCAGTTACCGGAATGGGGGCAGTAAACCAGGAAGATAGACCAGAGGTGGTACAGAAAAATGGCCAGACATCCCAGCCTGTAGGAAATGAACTTCCGACTGGGGCAGCATCTTATATTTACATCCAACCAACGGCCGAAGCACAGAATTTTGGTCCTAAAAGGGGTAATATTGGGGTTGATCCAATTGATGTGGAAGTTCCAGACTTTGAAGAAATGGATGAAAAGGAAAGGGCAAAGATGACTGGACTAAAGAGGGTTGAAACTGCAGAATCGCAGAAAAAATATCAGCTGTTGGAGGAAAGGTTAAGGGTAGTTGAAGGGGCGGAGCTATTTGGCAGTCTAGATGCCGAAGAGATGAGTTTAGTGCACGGTCTGGTGATTCCTCCAAAGTTCAAAGTACCAGACTTTGAAAAATATAACGGAACTACCAACCCATCAGCACATCTGACCATGTATTGCCGAAAGATGATCGGACATGATGAAGACGACAAATTGCTCATCCACTGTTTCCAAGATAGCTTGATAGGGTCCGCAACTCGGTGGGATAACCATCTTACCCATTCTAAGATCCGTTCCTGAATGGATCTAGCCAAAGCTTTCATCGAACAATACAAGCATGTGACAAACATGGTGCCTGACCGTTTAACTCTCCAGAACATGGAAAAGAAAGCTACTGAAAGCTTTAAAGAATATTCTCAAATATGGAGAGACCTAGCTACACAAGTGCAACCCCCTTTAACCAACAAGGAAACTACAATGTTTTTCATCAATACCCTGAAAGAACCTTATTATGATAAATTGGTAGGAAGTGCCACCAAGGACTTTGCAGATATGGTGATATCTGGGGAGATGATAGAGTCTGCTATTAAGAACGGGAAAATGGAAGGGGGTGAGTCTGCTACCCCGAAGAGAGTTTTTCCTGCAAAGAAAAAGGAGGAGAAACATGCAGTCAGTTTCAATCAATACCCCTATACACCTCCTACACCATACACACCTTCCAGGCCTTATACACCTACTACATCTTATGCACGTCCGACACCTTACACACCTTACCCGGGGTATAATCCTTACTACCCCAATGTGAACCACCTTACCCAAAATCCATTCCCCTATACCAATATCCCACAACAGCCGTTCCCAACTGGTATATCCCCACAAATAACCCTTCCTCGAAACTCTATCCCAAATACTCAAGGTCCCGCGCGTAATGACTATCGTTCACCAAGGAATAATCAGAAACCCCAATTTGATCCCATTCCTACTACCTATGGTGAGCTATATCCTAAACTACTACAAGGCCAACTGGTCGCACCTGTATATCTTAAACCTTTGCCCCCACCATACCCAAGATGGTACAATGCAAATACCAACTGCACATATCATGCAGAAATTCAGGGGCATTCAACGGAGGATTGCATCACCTTCAAAGAGAAGGTCCAAAGCTTAATCAATACCGGAGTTGTGAAGTTTGGGTCAAAGAATGGGCCGAATGTAGCGGGAAACCTATTGCCCGATCATGCTAAGAATCGGGTAAATGCAGTATTGACAGGGGAAGTCAGAAGGTTAAAAAACGATGTCAGGGAAGTCAAGACTCCAATGTTAACAGTACGGGTCGAGATGACAGTTTTAAAATGGTTGCAAAGAGGGTGCAGAATTGGTGCCCGTTCCATAAATGTTCAGGTCATATCATACAGGATTGCGGGAACTTTCTGGCTAAGGTCTAAAAGATGATAGATGATGAAGAGGCCCAGTTTTATGAGGAGACAGAGGAGGAAGTAGAGGTTACTGAGAATGCGGATGGCTATGGAATAGGAAGACCTTTGATCATCTATTATGATGAACCAGAGAAGACTACCCCGGATGTTGAGAAAATTGCACCCAAGCTAATCATAGATTGGCCTTCTTCCTTTTCATACAAGGAAAGCAAAACTACACCATGGACATATGACTGCAGCATGGTTATGCCTGGGTCATCAAGTCAGCAAGATATTACAGGTGTGGGGCACTTAACACGAAGTGGACGATGTTATGCTCCTGAGGTTGTTGAACAGGGATCAACAAGAAAAGATTGAGGACTGGACAAGGGGAAGAAAAGATTGAGGATCAGCAAATATTGTTCCAGTACCAAAGAAGGATGGCAAGGTACGGATGTGTGTTAATTATCGAGATTTGAACAAGGCCAGCCCTAAAGATAATTTCATTTTGCCCCATATTGATACTCTGTGGATAATACAGCGAAAAGTTCTTTATTTCTTTCATGGATGGATTCTCAGGATACAATCAGATCAAGATGGCACCGGAAGATATGGAGAAAACCACATTTGTTACAATATGGGGAACCTTCTGCTACAAGGTAATGCCATTTGGGTTGAAGAATGCTGGGGCAACATATCAGAGAGCCATGGTGACTTTGTTTCATGATATGATGCATAAGGGAATTGAGGTCTATGTTGATGTTATGATCGCAAAGTCACAAGGAGAAGATGAGCATATTGTGAATCTTAAGAAGCTCTTTGAACGACTAAGGAAGTTTAAACTCAAGCTAAATCCGGCAAAATGCACTTTTGGAGTCACCTCGGGGAAATTGTTGGGTTTTGTCATCAGCAAAAGAGGAATTGAGATTGACTTGGATAAAGTGAAGGCCATTCAGAATTTACCTCCACCTCGTACTCAAAAGGAAGTAAGAGGCTTTCTGGGGAGATTGAATTACATTGCTCGATTTATTTCTCAATTAACCGACAAATGTGACAGAATATTTAAGTTACTTCGAAAATATGATCAAAGAGAATGGGATGAAGGTTGTCAGATTGCATTTGAAAAGGTTAAACATTATCTATCCAACCCACCAATATTAATGCAACCTGTTCCGGATAAACCAATGATACTGTATTTATCAGTAATTGAGAGATCCATGGTTGCGTTTTAGGGCAGCTTGATGAGACTGGAAAGAAAGAACAGGCAATTTACTACCTCAGCAAGAAGTTCACAGATTATGAGTTGAAATATTCGCCGGTAGAAAAGTTGTGTTGTGCCTTAGCTTGGACTGCTCGGAGACTCAGACAGTACATGCTGTACCACACGATGTGGTTGATCGCCAAGCTAGATCCAATCAAGTACATGTTAGAAGCACATTCTTTGTTAGGGAGGACGGCAAGATGGCAGGTTTTGTTGTCAGAATACGACATTGTATATGTGAGTTAGAAAGCTATCAAAGGCAGTGCAGTAGCTGAATTCTTAGCAAGTTGGGCAGTGGAAAATTATGAGCCGTTGAACTTTGACTTCCCGGATGAAGATTTGATGTATGTTTCACAAGCAGATGAGATTCCCCTGAAAAAGAAAGTATGGAAAATGTACTTTGATGGCGCATCTAATGCCATGGGGCACGGAATCGATACAGTCCTCATATCCCATAAGAAGATTATTATCCTTTCACTGCTAGATTGGATTTTGATTGTACAAACAATACTGCCGAGTATGAAGCGCGTACTATGGGCCTTCGTGCTGCAGTGGATAGAAAGATCAAAGTATTGGAAGTTTTCGAAGACTCAGCCTTAGTGATATACCAGTTATGAGGAGAATAGAAAACCCAAGATACAAAGTTAATCTGATACCGAGAACTCATACTGAGTTTATTGGAGGAATTTGAAGAAGTGAATTTCAATTACTTTCCACGAGAAGAAAACCGAATGGCAGATGCTCTGGCTACTTTGTCATCAATGTTTAAAGTGAATGAAGGGGCTGAAGTTATACCAATAAAGATGAGTATATATGAGTCTCATGCCCACTGTCTGAGTATTGAAGAAGAATTAGATGGCCTCCCTTGGTATAACGACATCTTGCAGTACATCAAGAGTCAACAGTATCCAGAACAAGCAACAGAAAATGACAAGAGAACTCTGAGAAGGCTAGCAATGGGTTTTGTTTTAGACAGTGAGATTCTATACAAGAAAGGAAAAGACCAAGTCTTATTGAGATGTGTCGAATCTACCGAAGCTCGGAGAATTATAGAAGAGGTCCATGAAGGGATATGTGGCACTCATGCTAATGGTCACATGCTTGCTAAGCAGATTATGAGGCCAGGGTATTATTGGTTGACAATGGAAGGAGATTGTATCAGTTATTCCTGAAAGTGCGATTAATGCCAGATATATGCAGATAAGATTCATGTGTCGCCATCACCATTACATGTCATGACTGCACAATGGCCCTTTTCAATGTGGGGAATGGATATGATCGGGCCTATTACCCCGAAAGCTTCAAATGGACATCGTTTCATCTTGGTGGCCATAGATTATTTCACAAAGTGGGTAGAAGCTGCTTCCTATGCGAATGTAACAAAGTCGGTGGTATGTATATTTGTTAAGAAAGAAATCATATGCCGTTACAGATTGCCAGCAAGAATTATTTCAGATAATGCTCTCAATTTGAACAATAAGATGATGAGAGAAGTGTGTACTCAGTTCAAGATTACACATCATAATTCGACACCTTACCGTCCGAAGATGAATGGGGCAGTAGAAGCAGCCAATAAGAACATCAAGAAGATTGTTGAGAAGATGACCAATGTGTACAAGGATTGGCATGAGATCTTGTCTTTTTCTCTTCATGCATATCGTACTTCGGTCTGCACATCTACAGGGGCAACGCCGTTTTCTTTGGTATACGGGATGGAAGCAGTGCTACCTATTGAAGTTGAGATCCCTTCACTTCGAGGTTTTGATGAAAGTTGGCCTAGAGGAAGCAGAATGGGTTAGAGCTTGTTATGAACAGTTGAATCTGATCGAGGAGAAAATATTGAAAGCAATTTGTCACGGGCAGTTGTATCAGAAAAGGATGATTCGAGCCCACAACAAGAAGGTTCATCCTAGACAGTTCCGAGAAAGGGAGTTGGTACTGAGGAAAATTCTCCCTATAGTAAAGGACCCGAGAGGAAAATGGGCTCTAAATTGGGAAGGACCCTATGTGGTAAAAAGAGCTTTTTCTGGAGGAGCATTGATTTTCACTAGAATGGACGGGGAAGATTTCAAAAATCCCGTGAATGCTGATGAACTGAAGAAGTATTATGCTTGAAAAAAAATTGTGTAATGCTGTGCACATGGAAATTCGAATGATTCCAAGCGTAAAAATGGAAATTCTATATATCTATCTCCCTTGTGAATAGCTTTTCAAAGAAAATATTCATGCTTGATATGATGAATGGCCATCTTTCATATTCCTTTCACTAAGAAAAAATTATCCTTAGTCACCCCTTTGAGCCTTAGAAATTATTTCTTTCTTTAAACCTTGATCAAGGATCACCCTCTACATTGGAGGGCAAATGCGAGGAAAAATAATCAAAAATCATGGCAAAAAGAAAGCCATCGAAAAATGTGGCAAATGAAAGCCAACAAAGTAAACAAAAAAAAAGAAGAAAAGAAAGTCCAAAAAAGGGACAAATGTTTCAAGAATGAGTTCTCCTCAGGAAATGATCCTTGATCCAATCAACCTTAAAAACACTTTGGGACTATTTTATCCTTTCTTTCTAAACCTAAACCTTGGCCTACATTACGTGCTTTAAAAGCCCATTTTGATCAAGCATGGATATTTAATTTGAATGGTTATTCTCAGAATTCATCCCATCTTTTGAAATGATATTTTTATCTTGGAAGCATTTAGAATTCTCAGATGCATGGTAGAATACAAAAAAAAATGATGAAAATGAAAAAAAAAAGAATGTAAAAGGAGAGGTTTAAGCCGAAAACCCGCAAAGGGCAACTTAATACAGAATAAAGGACATTTGAGTTGAAAACCTGCAAAAGGCGACTCAAGTACTAATCAAAGTTCGAATCAATGCTCTGTGTAAAGGGGGGAAGTATCTGAAAATCAGAAGAAAGGGGAACAACTCAGTCTGATGTAACTATGGAAGCCGAGAGGTTACCCAAGTAAATTACTTATTCAAAAGAAATTCCAGATGGTTTGAAAATGAGGGGTCCAAGATATTCCGCATCCGGGGCATCTACAACCTATAACTTTACATTTGTTTCTTATATCCTTGATATTTATTTTTACTATTTTAAAACATTTCTTGCAATAAATTCTTGTTATCCTTTTCATGACAATTTTTGCTTGATTCATATTTTCTTTCATACATTTTTGAGATGCATTATGATTGTTATTAAATTGAATGATGATTAGTAATAAAAATCTTTAAATAAAAGGATTTCAAAGTATTACTAAGGAATAGATTTAAATCTTGGGAAAGGTTTGGAAAGTTCACCATGAAAAGAAAACAGTGAACGTGTTGGAGACTCCATCACGAAGTCAGAAAATTTGTGAATTTCAACGAAAGTCAGAAACTGAGACTGTTTGACAAGTTATCTTGAGTGAAGGTTTCCTTAAGTGGGGCATCAGAGAACAATTGAAGACTCCGTCATGAAGTCGGATAATCTGTGAACCTCAAAGAAACCATGGATTAGAAATCATGACACAATTATTTGATTGTATTCATTCTTAGGAAACATACAAGCATTTGCAAAGCATGTTATTCTCATCATTGCATTTAGCTATCATTGCAGAAATCAGGAAAACTTGAACATCCACAAAGTGAACTCGTTCTGTTTTTCAAACGAGTCGAGCCCCGAGACCACCTGATGGAGACTCAATTAAGAGTTGTAAACCCAAGTGCAGGTTATGTTCAAGTAATAAATTCTCGGGTGTCCGAGGTCGAACCACAGGGAAGCGTATTAGTAAGTATAAGTTTATAAATATATAAGAAAAAAAAAAGTAAACAATATATTAGGGAATCAACAACAAAACAAGATAAACAAGATATTAGAGAACAAAATAAACAAAACAACATAAAAGAAATTAAACAAGATATAAACAAAACAATGAGAAAAGATGTTGAGGTTAGAGAATCCACTCTTGGTGTTATGCTAAGATTAATCTTGTTTTATTACACAATTGAAATCCACACATAAAGGAGGTTCCAATCGGAAGGTTTAGCAATTCAGTACAAATTGTCCAACGTCCATAGCATATGATATTATGTTCATTTGGTGTCCTCAAAACTCATAAAAAGAGTCCAAGCATTCCTTATGCCAAGGTATATGTCTACAACAAATCAAGGTTATGAAACCAAGCATTTATTGTGCCATTTTCATTGTCAATAATGAATCAAGATCCCTACTTTGCAAGTATGATTTTAAACCAAAAGAAAATATTATCTATACTAGTGTTTATAAATGATAATTCATTTTAGCTCATGTTTAAGAGACTAACCTTAGCATTTACCAAGAGCTTCACCTCATCACCTCAACAATATGTTTAGCAACACATACTAGATATGAATAAAATGAAAAGAAATGTAAGAAGCATAAGTAAATATAGAAAAAGAAAACTAGAGAAAGGAAAGAAAAATAAAACTTAGAGAATTTTATTACAATGGCTAATATCCTACCAATGTATAATGTATCCCAATACTCATCCAAGGCCCTCTATTTATACACATTTTGGAGGGCTAAATGACAAGAGACAAGCTTTACAAATTTCAAAGGTAGGTATAATAGGTGAGTGCATTTTTCTAACAATTTTCGTCATATTGTATGACAATTCTGATCAGCCAGCTTGATGGTCGATTTTGTCAATGTTGGAGGCTCGATCTGAAAACATTGTCTTCTAGAAAAATATACCCCTATCAGTTACGGATCCATAGCCGTTGGAATCAGCTCATTTGCTGATGTGGATAAGAAGATATGAGCAAAATACGAAAACAGGTCAGCACAGACGTCATTGCACATCAGCCAACTTGATGGTCGATTTCACTAGGGAAAACGACTCCGTTTCAAGAAGTGTAAAACATGAAAAAGATAGATATGCCTCTTATCTTTGCACGGCTACAAATTTCAGCCTTATTGCTTCAGTGAAACTCGAGATATAGCTGATATGGTAAACGGTGTCGGAACTGGAACTGAACTGGATTTGCCCTTAATTCTAGTAATCTGAAATCACTCAAAGAAACTTGTGAAAAACACCAAATTACATAAAAATATAAAAGATCATAAACACAATTAGACTAAACAATAATAACTCGTATTTGACACAAAACAATAATAAAACATAACTAAAAACTATATAATTATACGAGTTATCACACCCCCACACTTAGATTGTTGCTAGTCCCTAGCAACGACTCAATAAAAATAAAATAAGAAAATCTAATCTAATCCATTTTCGTAGGAAATCACGGTGGCACTTAGCATGTGACACAAGCCTTTAAACCCCTAGGTGTCCCTAGTGGACGAGTTTAGTCTCGTGAGGGTTTGCTAGAACGATACCCACAAACATTGAAAAACTAAAATATAAGTAAACTACATACACTAAAAATATTTACTCCTAATCCTTTCAATATAAATTAGAGACAATCTTTGAACAAGTCTTATAAACTAATCAATAGCTCAAAGAATTTCTTCATGCTTGAATGTAAATTAATGAGTTAAGCCAATATTAACATAACATATTTCAATCAAAATAGTGCATATTCAACTTAATCTCAACTTCTCACTATACTCTCATGATTTTAACTCTTTAAAGTAGTGGTAAAGTGTTTACACTCAATCAATCTCATGAAAACAGTTCTATCATATGCTTGCTTGTCCACCTATTCTCCACTATTTAGATCATACAACTTCATAAATCAAGAGGTCTTTTTTCAAGGTTGTAATGGGGCCAAAGGGTTATAATGTGGTTAAAGAACAAAAGGATAAAGATATCACAAAGGTTCCAAAGAGTTCATAGAGTTTAGAGACATAATAAGATCATACGAATAAAACTTCTCAAAACTCTTATAAAGCACATAATAACATAGGCTAAATATTCATGTTGAGCCTTTGCTTCATTCTAACCAACTTTGTAACATCTTTTTCTTTACTTTAACTAGAAGTTCAAGAGAAGATTTTTTTTTTTTTTTAATATGGGAATGTATTTGACAATGATCCCTTTCTTTTTCTCTTGACTTTTGCCTCTCTCCTCCCCCACACTTATCTTTCGTTCTAACCCAAATTTTCAAAAAGTATCCCTTGTTTTTGCAATATGTCTCAAAATATATAATCCATCTTTAGAACAAGGGTAAGGATATAAGTATATTTAGGCTAGGTGTAAGTTCTGGTTACCAATAAAATAGCATATTTAATGTAGGCTCAAATTGGCTCACTAGTGGGGATGTTCTCTTAGAACATTAACAATGGATGGCTGTTTGGCTCTGGTTATAATCCTAATGCCTCTATCATATTCATGTTGTCACATGTATCAATATAGTCTCAAACGGTTTAAAGCAAGTTCTAGAGAATCATGTAATCATAAGAGCACTCAAGAAAGAAATTAGATTGATTTGTATAATGCATCAATCATTATAGGCTCAAAAACTCACAAGGATGATTATACAAGTCAGATTAAGTCTAAACATGCTTCTTTCTCAATCAACATATCATATTAACATTGGCTCATAAAAAGGTTGATATCAAGCTCAATTCTCATGAAAATCTTCTCACTAATAAATCTGTTTTAGACTTATGAAATTCATATCTCATTATAGTATTGAAAGTAACTAAAAAAACACACTAAGTCTAAACATGCTTTTTTTTTTTTTGAAGAAGAAGATTAAATCAAACTGACAAGGTATGTCTCAAGTCTCCCTTACTCAGACCTTGTTCAGAATGAATACTTCTAAATGTCTTAAAACACAACAATTTTTTTTTTTTAGCAAAATATGTCCCTTACCCCCTACTAAAATATGACATTGTCCCCAATGTCAAATTTTAAAGGTAGAATTTAGGAGATATTACCGGCAGAGGTTGCTAACCACTTATTATAACTGAGACACAACAAGCAAAATGTTAGATAATGTCACAAAGACAAAGTGCAATCCACTCCTTGCTCGTCCATATCTCTTTTTCTTTTTCCGAGCGTTTGCGAAACAACCGTAGCAGATAAACACTCATAAGCTTGTAGCTTTTTGAGTAAATCTTCAATGGTTGTAGCATAAATTATGGTTCTCCTTGCCTCTGAAAACATGAATCCATTATCCACAGCATTATCTAAATATGAAAGCAAATTACTAAAATAACCATTAATATTAAGCAAACCAATGGGTTTCTTATTTGTGACCAAAGATGACCAAGAAGCCACGCAAGCTATTTCTTCCAATGTACCCAGACCTCCTGGTAAAGCAATGAATGCATCGGCAGAATGGTACATGATTGTCATCCGTTCAGGGATACTCCAGACTTGTATTTCTTTACCCACGGTAGGTCCACAAAAATCTGTGAATAGTTTTGGCACGATTCCTAGAACTGGACTTCCTCCGGCGTGTGCTGCTGTAGCGACTGCTCCCATTAGACCCGTACTACCGCCTCCATAAATCAACTGGATCTTTTGTTGGGCAAGTATTACTCCAACTCTTATGGCTTCATCAGCGAATATGTTATTTTTCCCTGGATAAGCACCTCCAAAGACACAAATTTTTTTAATGCGCTGGGACGAAGTGCTTTCCATTTTTTTTCTTTTTCGAGTGCCTGAAAGAGAATGAGTACATGGTGTAATATATAGAGGACTGAGTAGTGAATCAGACAAGAGTAATAATATCGCCGAAAGTGTATTTGACCTGTCAGAAGAAAATGTTAACCTAACAAAAGATTTTTGCGTGATTTCAGGAAGAAAATCAAAAAGAGAAGAAAAATCAACCGTAAAAGTCAAAAGTAATAATGTCGCCGAAAGTGTATTTGGCATCTTCCTCTGGTTTTACGTCCAGAAACGGCTTAAACGCCTTCTATGAGTCGAGGATATGCTTCCCATCCAGTTTTCTTACAAGCTGGAAAACAGGGTCTTTTATCATCAGATTCCCAAGATGTTGCCATTCCCTTTGGAATTGCGGCCATAAATCAAGAATTTCTCTATGTACGTCTCCACTAGGATGCGTCTCAAGAGAAAATTGGATATTACCCAAATTCTCCTTACTCAGTCCATCCTTAATGGATTCAATTTTATCATCTCGATTAGAGGACGGAATCCCAATAGAACGACATTTACCGTTACACGTCCATCGTGCACACTTGTGGCAATTTGAACTCATGCGCTTTGCTCGTCGCTTCTTTGCATAAGTGCTTCTACCTGTACCTGGTAAATGCAAAACAGGAAGATATTCATCTTCACGTACCTTGGCTTCAATTATCCAACGTATGTCTTCAGGAATCCTTTTGTGCATAAGCATTCTTAATCTTTCAAATCGAACTTGGTAAAGCTTCAGTAAAATATTTCGAGGAAAATGAGGAAATCGTTTCTGCAATCTTGTGAGAATATCATCCATCCTAAATAAAAAATAAAAAAAAATGAAAGAGAAATTGAAAGAGAAATTAATATACAATATCAGTTTTGTGGGTAGCTGATGGAACCGACTTAAATAATCACGGAGTACCGTTATCCGCCATTTAACCGGGAAAAAAATGTATATATATATATATATATTTTTTTTTTTGAAGATTAGTAAAAATTATATTTACATCTAGTTATTTTCAAAACAAGGATCAGAAAGAAAAACAACCTCTTCTTGAGTAACATAATTTTCCAAAAAGAGTTTGAGTCTTTGTCCATTTACCTTGAATACGTTACCATTTTTAGGATTCTCAATGTCAACTGCTCCATAATGATACACATGCTTAACCACAAATGGGCCAGTCCATCTTGATCTCAACTTACCAGGAAATATGTGAAGTCTAGAATTATAAAGTAGAACTTTTTGCCCAACATCAAATGTTTTTCTTGAAATTAACTTGTCATGAAAGGCTTTAGTTCTTTCTTTATGAATTTTAGAATTCTCATATGCATCATTTCTGAGTTCCTCAAGTTCATTTATGACTGGAAAAGTTTCATTCTCACCCAAAAAGGAATATTTTAGCTCGGATGGCAATGGTTTTAAATCCAGCTTGGGTGGTTCAATAGTTGATGGTACAGTGACATTTGTGAGTGATGGAAGTTCCTCAAACTTTTGTTTCCAACAATGCTTAACCTGAAAAGAATTTAACAAAGAATTAGTGTGTGAAATTTCTGAAGCATTATCAAACTCACATTCAAATAAATAAGCTTCTAAAGGATCATGGAATGTGGTAGTGGTGAGATGTTCATGAACAAGTTCTTCAATGAAATCCACTTCATGTACTTCTGAATCATCACCAGGTTGCTTGCAAGTGTTGAACACATTTAATTCTAAAGTCATATTTCCAAAAGAAATGTTCAACATACCATTCCTGCAATTTATCAGAGCATTAGAAGTTGCAAGAAATGGACGGCCTAATATAACAGGAATTTGAACATTTGGATTTGAAACAGGATGTGTGTCCAAAACAATAAAATCAACAGGGAAGTAAAAATTATCAATTTGAACCAAAACATCTTCAACTATCCCTCGAGGAATTTTTACAGAACGATCAGCTAGTTGAAGTGTAACAGGTGTTTCCTTGAGTTCACCTAAACCTAACTGTTGATAAACAGAAAAAGGAAAAAGATTAACACTAGCACCAAGATCAAGCAATGCACGTTCTATTCTAGTGTTTCCAATGATGCATGAGATTGTTGGACATCCAGGATCTTTGAATTTTGGTGGAGTAAGGTGCTGAATGATTGAGCTCACACTTTCCGTCATAAATGCTTTCTTTTGTACATTATGTTTCCTTTTAACTATGCACATGTCCTTCAAAAATTTAGCATAAGATGGAACTTGTTTGATTGCATCCAATAAAGGAATGTTAATCTTAACTTGTTTGAAAAGTTCATAAATTTCTGCATTTTGATTCAAATTCTTTATTGTTTGCAACCTTTGAGGAAAAGGAGCATGATGCATACCTTTTTCTTTGTCCAAATTTTCAAGAAGTTCTGACTTACCATCATCCTTACCATTACTTTTCGGAGGGGAAGGAGGATATTGGTCTTTTGATGGAATATTTTTGTCAATTGCCTTTCCACTTCGAAGAGTTGTGATAGAACTGGCATTTTCCTGTTGAGTTTCATTGGAGCAAGAAACAAGACATTGAGTAGAAGGGTTAGGCTGAGGTTGAGCAGGAAACTTACCTTTTTCTTGAGTGCGTAATGAAGCTGTCAATGTGGACAAGGTGTTTTTGATCTCATTGATGTCCTGTGAAGTCCGGTTATTCACATTTGCTTGTGTTTGCATGAATGCTTGCAATGTCTCTTCCAAGGTTTGTACACGTGAAGGTTGATAGGAAAAAGTGTTGCCCGGCTTTTGAGATTGTGGTACCTGAACATGATTATTATTCCGCCAACTGAAGTTGGGATGATTTCTCCATTCAGGGTTATACGTTTCAGAGTAAGAAGAAGCAAAAGGCTTTTTAAATGTGTTTATGGAATTTACTTGATCATGCAACGCTTCTTTAAGAATGGGAATGTTTGGACATTCAGAAGTGGGGTGTCCCATGATTTCACAAATTCCACAACTTTCTTCATTTTTAACCGTTTTGACCTCTTTTACTTCTCTAAGTTCCATGGCTTCAATCTTTCTAGCCAAATTAGCTACTTTAGCTTTTATCTCATCTTCTTGACTAAAATGATATTTACCTCTGTTAGAAACAAGATTAGATCTATTGGAACTTTCAGAGGAATTATCTGTGTGCCAGGCTTGAGAGTTATCTGCCAAATGGTCTAGGTAGTCAAAGGCTTCTTCAGGTTCTTTTTCTAGAAACTCACCGTTACACATTGTTTCAACAAATTGTTTAGTTTCGGGAGTTAAACTTTCATAAAAGAAACTAATAAGACGCCATTTTTCAAAACCATGATGTGGACAAGAACTTAACAAATCTTTAAAACGCTCCCAGCACTGAAAAAAATGCTTCATTTTGATTTTGATTGAAATTTTGAATCTGTCTTTTCAAAGCAGTAGTTTTATGTGCTGGGAAAAATTTCTTTAGAAACTCAGTTTGTAATTCTTGCCATGTGCCAATTGACCTTGGTTTTAAATTATGAAGCCAAATTTTTGCTTTATCTTTTAAAGAAAAAGGAAATAATTTTAGCTTGACAATTTCATTTGTACATTGTTGGTCATTAAAGGTGACACATACATCTTCGAAGTCTTTTAGAAACGAGTAAGCACTTTCCGATTCCAACCCATAGAAATTTGGAAGCAAAGCTATCATACCTGATTTAAAACGAAAGTTGTTTGCATTGAGAGGAAAAATAAAACAAGAGGGTGATGAGCTTCGAGTTGGTTGCAAGTAGTCACGCATGGTGCGTACTTGTCTGTTCTCATCTTCAGCATGAACACTTTCATTGTCAGCCATGGTAGGAGTTGTATTAGAAAGATTACCTGAAAAAGTTTCACAATAAAATCTAACTAAACGACGAGATCTAAAATCACGTCGCCAAACAAGCATAAAACAAAGTTAATATACAGATTAGGCGGTATAACCAGCCAATAAAAATAAAACAAAGTTAATATACAATATAAATATAAATATATACAAATTAGGCGGTATAACCAGCCAATAAAAATAAATATAGGCGGTATAACCAGCCAATAAAAATAAATATACTTATAAACTTATAAACTTATTATTGCTTCCCCGGCAACGGCGCCAAAAACTTGATGGAGACTCAATTAAGAGTTGTAAACCCAAGTGCAGGTTATGTTCAAGTAATAAATTCTCGGGTGTCCGAGGTCGAACCACAGGGAAGCGTATTAGTAAGTATAAGTTTATAAATATATAAGAAAAAAAAAGTAAACAATATATTAGGGAATCAACAACAAAACAAGATAAACAAGATATTAGAGAACAAAATAAACAAAACAACATAAAAGAAATTAAACAAGATATAAACAAAACAATGAGAAAAGATGTTGAGGTTAGAGAATCCACTCTTGGTGTTATGCTAAGATTAATCTTGTTTTATTACACAATTGAAATCCACACATAAAGGAGGTTCCAATCGGAAGGTTTAGCAATTCAGTACAAATTGTCCAACGTCCATAGCATATGATATTATGTTCATTTGGTGTCCTCAAAACTCATAAAAAGAGTCCAAGCATTCCTTATGCCAAGGTATATGTCTACAACAAATCAAGGTTATGAAACCAAGCATTTATTGTGCCATTTTCATTGTCAATAATGAATCAAGATCCCTACTTTGCAAGTATGATTTTAAACCAAAAGAAAATATTATCTATACTAGTGTTTATAAATGATAATTCATTTTAGCTCATGTTTAAGAGACTAACCTTAGCATTTACCAAGAGCTTCACCTCATCACCTCAACAATATGATTAGCAACACATACTAGATATGAATAAAATGAAAAGAAATGTAAGAAGCATAAGTAAATATAGAAAAAGAAAACTAGAGAAAGGAAAGAAAAAGAAAACTTAGAGAATTTTATTACAATGGCTAATATCCTACCAATGTATAATGTATCCCAATACTCATCCAAGGCCCTCTATTTATACACATTTTGGAGGGCTAAATGACAAGAGACAAGCTTTACAAATTTCAAAGGTAGGTATAATAGGTGGGTGCATTTTTCTAACAATTTTCGTCATATTGTATGACAATTCTGATCAGCCAGCTTGATGGTCGATTTTGTCAATGTTGGAGGCTCGATCTGAAAATATTGTCTTCTAGAAAAATATACCCCTATCAGTTACGGATCCATAGCCGTTGGAATCAGCTCATTTGCTGATGTGGATAAGAAGATATGAGCAAAATACGAAAACAGGTCAGCACAGACGTCATTGCACATCAGCCAACTTGATGGTCGATTTCACTAGGGAAAACGACTCCGTTTCAAGAAGTGTAAAACATGAAAAAGATAGATATGCCTCTTATCTTTGCACGGCTACAAATTTCAGCCTTATTGCTTTAGTGAAACTCGAGATATAGCTGATATGGTAAACGGTGTCGGAACTGGAACTGAACTGGATTTGCCCTTAATTCTAGTAATCTGAAATCACTCAAAGAAACTTGTGAAAAACACCAAATTACATAAAAATATAAAAGATCATAAACACAATTAGACTAAACAATAATAACTCGTATTTGACACAAAACAATAATAAAACATAACTAAAAACTATATAATTATACGAGTTATCACCACCGTCGAGGTATTTTCTTTTGTTTTTAAATAGAATTCATTCTGTTTTATCAAATGATTCGAGCCTTGAGACCACCGTCAAGGTATTTCCTTTTGTTTTAAATCGAATTCATTTTGTTTTATCAAATGAGTCGAGCCTTGAGACCACCGTCGAGGTATTTCCTTTTATTTTTAAAATTCACTCTGTTTTATCAAATGAGTCGAGCCTTGAGACCACCGTCAAGGTATTTCCTTTTGTTTTAAATCGAATTCATTCTGTTTTATCAAACGAGTCGAGCCTTGAGACCACCGTCAAGGTATTTTCTTTTGTTTTAAATCGAATTCATTCTGTTTTATCAAATGAGTCGAGCCTTGAGACCACCGTCGAGGTATTTCCTTTTGTTTTAAATGGAATTCATTCTGTTTATCAAATGAGCCGAGCCTTGATACCATCCTCAAGGTATTTTCAAATCACAGGTAAGGCCTCCGGGCACCATTCTTAATACCTCGGGCATAATTTTTCAAATCATGGGCAAGGCCTTCGGGCACCCTTTTTAAGACCTCTGGGCATCATTCTTAAGACCTCCGGGCACAATTTTTTTCTTGCAAATCGAACTCGTTTCCTTAAGATGGGTCGAGCCTTGATTAGTCAGGGAATTTAATTTAAGGACAATATCTTCAATTTACAGTTTTTCTCAACAAAAAAAAAAAAAAACAAAAAACAAAACAAAACAAAACCAAACCAAACCAAACCGAAAAAAATGAATGAAAAAAAGAAACCCCCTTCTCTTCACATGTGTTTTCACTAACCGGAAAAAATTAGTGTTTATTTATTTTTGCCTGATTCCTGATTCTCAGCAATAGTCAAAGAGAGGCAGTTGTAGACACCTAATTTTGTCCAGACCACTAAAACAGGTATGTTTTCTTCCTAAATTGATGTTTCAGAATGTAAAAAGACTTTTTTCATCCTGTAGGTGGTACTCCAAGACTTAGTTTAAGAGAGCGAGCATAAAAAGTCAAACTTGAAAAAATCAACCCTGGAAAGTCAACCTCGAAAAGTCAACTACTAAAAAAGTCAACCTACTTTCAAAATCAAGATTTGAAGTTCAATTGGAAAATGGTGAAATAATTTTGATAATCCGAGGTCTACATCGAAAGATATGGAGTTCGAAAGTTGGGTTATGGAGATTCATTAGAAAAGAAACCCTAATCCGAGAAATTTGGGGAAAAGTGCTTAAACGATCGAATTGGTCAAAATGGAAGGTTCCAAATGAAAGATAATCACTGACTACGGGTAATGGAGAAGCCACTTGAAGGAAAAACTGAAAGAAAAGTCAATCCGGAAGAAAACCAAGAATTAGGGTTTTTGATGGATTTCGATGAAATTGGGAAGAATTACAAGAAATGGCCCAATTCGGTAGGACTAAAACCCCTAATGGATGAGGAGTGATTTAAAAGGATAGCCCAAGGCTCAGTTTGAAGAAAATCTAAAAATCGGACTTGTTTTGAGCAAAACCGAGTTTCGGAGGCAAAAGGGCAAAATTGGAAAATTTGGGAAAAATAGCAAATAAAATCCAAAAATTCTGAAAAATTGAAAATATCATTCTTAAATCATTTGGAAGAGATTGGCGAAATAAAATCTTGATTCGGAGATCGTTTGCAAAATGGCCAAATCCCGAGTCTCTTATACAGAAATTCAAGAAGATAAATCCCGAAAAAATAGCAAATGAACTCCAAAAATTATGAAAATTTGAAAATCTCATTTTTAAATTATTTGGAAGAGATTGTCAAAATAAAATCTTGATTTGGAGTTCGTTTGCAAAATGGCCAAATGCCGGGGCCCCTTATGTAGTAATTCAAGCAGATAAATCCTGAAAAAATATCAAATTAGTTCCAAAAATTATGAAAACTTCCAGATCATATTTTTAAATTATTTAGAAGATATTGGTGAAGAAAAATCTTGATTTGGAGCTCGTTTAAAAAATGATAAAATTTTGGGGCATAAAAGGGCAATTTTGGAAGAAAAAATCCAAATAAATACCAAATGGACTCAAAAAATTTTGAAAACTTTCAGAATTCAATTTTTTATTATTTTGAAAGTATTGAAAAAATAAAATTTGAATTTGGAGTCCGTTTGCCATTTTATTTACATTAGAGGGCAAAAAGGTCATTTTACCCAAGAAACCGAAAAGCGCTTTCCTTGCCTTTTAAAAAATGAAACATGGGCTGGAAGGAAAGGGGCTGGCCGGCTAAGGCCCAAATATGGGTAGGAGGTTTTTGATTTTTTAATCAAAAGGCCAACAATGAAGAGTTAGAGATTTTTTGATCAAGCCTTTGCAAATAAGCCATATTAACCAATGCATGAAGAGGGAGAGTGTCAACATAATGGCTTAAGATTCTTGAACATCTGTAATTGTGAATATCTGATGGCCTAATCTAAGGGTGATAATTTCATGTTTTAAACATCTTGGATCAATAGCCCTTGGATGAAAATTGGTTGATGGAAAAATGACAACATCCTAGCCTAGAAAGGGGGGTTTCGGCCATAACAAGGGGCATTTCTCTCTTTCATTTTCAACTACACTCACTCTCTATTCTCTCTTGCTTTTGGCTGATTTTCTCTCCATTGTTGAAAAGCAAAAAAGAAAAGAAAAGAAAAGAAAAGAAAGTTAGAAGAGAAAAAGCTTGAAAGATAGCTTCTAGAGGTTGCTTTTAGTATCATACTCTTGCACATTCTTTGATTTTCCATTCTTGATTTTCTGTTTTGATTATTATTTTGGTGAGTTTCTTTTAATTTTTCTTTTTAAATACGTGTTTTTAATGTTCTTCTTTAAGTTCCTTCTTCATCCTTTCTTATAAAAACACTCTTGAAATTTTTTTGCCTTAAATTTTGGATATGGCCGAATGGCCCAGTTTTTTTTTTTTTCTTTCTAGTTGTTGTTTGCTTTGTTATTTCATGTTATTTTTTATATTAAATAAGTCTTGATGCTTTAAATCTTCTTCTAATACATAGACTTAAAGCTTGTTTTAATTTGGTTGCTTGTTTATTTCCATTTATGAGTCTATTACCATGTTTATATTATTATTCTTGCATTTTTGATTTTCTGTTTTCAAAATGTTTAAGTTTGTTTATGTTTTATATTTTGAAATCCATGTGTTCGTGAAAATGCTTGTTGGTTTTCATGCCTCTACTTTATATTTGCATGATTTCAGTGTTATTCTTTAGTTAAGTATGTTAGTATATCAAGTGTTTATGAAAATGCCATGCTCATTTTGAACATGAGGCCATTCGGCCACCTCATTTTATTTGCTTTGTGTGTGCATTTTTGTTATGTTAGTTGATAGGTTTGCATTTTCATGACATTTGGTTGAGTATTTTGTTTAAGCATGCCTTGTGTTTGTGTTATTGCCATGCATATTTTAGATATAGGATTGGTTTGTTTTGCCATGCATATCCATGCATTTTAAACCTAGGTTGCATTAAATGCCATGCAAGTTCATTTAGGTCTAGGTCATTTTATTGATGCCATGCATTTTTCATGACATTTAGGTTTAAAATCATGCATTTCATGCATCATATTTGCTATATTTTTTATGCATTTCATGTCCTTGCCACTTGGCTTATGACTTAGGCCAATCAATGGTTTAAAGTCATGCTCTCTTAAGCATACTTGTGGACAATTAAAGAGTTGTCAAATTGATTATTCTACATTTGTGATTTTTTTTTTACTTAGCCAATTTTTGTCTAACTTTTCAAAAGTGTTAGCTACTGTTTGTGAGTCATTTAGAGAGTCTCTAATATTTTTACTTTGATTTTTAAATGATTTTATCAAAGGCAAAAAATTGTGTTTTGACAAAATAGTTTTTTTCACCCAGTACTCATACTTTCCCGATTTTTCTGGGCAGTCATCTTTAATCAAAAAATTAAGCCAATTTTGTCTCGTGTAGTTTTACATGTCCTAAGTCTCCAGTATGGTTTTTAGATTTTTTTTTAATTTTTAAAATAGGGTAAAAAATCGTGGTTTAAAACTGGACAATGGAGTCATAATTGAATTTGAAGGAAAATCATTTTTCTGTTTTGGTTAAGTTACTTAGAGGGGGCTGATTAGGAAGTTTAGATACTGACTTAGGATAGTTTCTAAGCCTTTTTAAACTCTAAAAATGATTTTTTTAGTCTCGGGTTAAGGGTGGTCAAGTCCGGGATTTTAAACTTAGAAAATTAGAGCCATTTAAAAAAGGGTTTAGCTAAGTTTTTATTTTTAATCTAAGCTTTTCAAAATTGTTTTCAAACAATCACAAAGTATTTTGATTTTAGAATATTTAATTTGATATATTTTTCTAAGGTAGCCAGATATCTTTTAGATATACGGATTTCCTTAATTAAAGGGAAAAAAAATACACTTTCATGCATTGCATTTTCCATATTCATGCATTTTATATAATATGTGATTTTTGCTATGATAATTTCTATAGTATTTTTATTATTTTGATTCATATTTTTGATGTTATATTATTTGTTATATGGTTTTGAATATTTCATGATGTCCTATGCTTTTTATTTAGTTATTTTTGTCATATTATTTAGCATATGCTATGTTCATGCATTATTATTTTTATTTTTATTTTCATGGATATTATATGATAGCATTATTTTATATTTCATGTCATTTAGGTTATATGCCATATCATTTATATTTGCCATGTCATTTAAATTATTTCATTTCATATAGAATATATTATGTTACCTAGGTCATTTCATTTCATGTAGAATATATTATGTTACCTAGAGTCATTTCATTTATTTATAATATATTATGTCAGTTAGGATATTTTATTTCATTTAGAATATATCATATGAATTAGGATATTACATTTCATATAGAATATATCATGTTACCTAGGTCATTTCATTTCATTTAGAATATACCATATAACTTAGGATATTTCATTTCATTTAGAATATGTTAAGACATTTAAATTATGTCATACCATTTAGGTTGCATTATATTATTTAGACTTTGCTATGTCATTTTATTTATGTCATACATATTCATATTCATATTTTTTAAAATATTTTAAAAAGGTAATGATTTTCAATAAAATAAAGATATTCCCAAGTTAAAATAATTCATGAATTTTCTGCCGGGTTTGCTGGGGAGGATATCAATTATTATTAATAACGAAATATCTTCTTTTAAAATAAGAATGATTCGGAAAGTTTTTCAAACTAATAAAAATTTCTATATTTTGCCACGTTTGTTGGGGAATATAGAAAAATTTTGAATTTATAAATTCCGGATCATTTTCAATTAAAAATAGAATTATTTTTCTTTAAATTGGGAATTAACTTGAAATACTAAATTTAAAACCGACTTTTTTACCGAGACTTGAGATAACATATGATTAATAAGGTACCGTTTTATACGGGCATTGTGGGGGTTTTAATCCTTCCCCACACGTAACCGAGTCCCGAACCCGCTTCTTTGATTTCTCTGGTTTAAAACGTAGACTTGAAATTAGTTTTAAAATGTTTTAATTAATTTAAAAATATTTTATAAAATCGGTTTTAATAGGTGGCCGATCACACCTAGCTAAAAAAGATTGGTGGCGACTCCATATTTTTTCAAGGTCATTTTCAAAACTTTCATTTTTCAAGAGGAATTAAGTCGACTTTTACTCGATTCTTTTTAATGTCACGCTTAACGAATAATAAAATCTTGCGATGAGACTTGTTATTTTTTAGGTTGCGACAGAAAGAATTCCACAAAAGCTTGGTTAGTTTTACATAATTGAGAAACATAAATCAAGTTATTCTGAATGGATGGTACACGTAAAACATTTGACAGTTGAAAGGTATGATAATTGGAAGAGAAATGAGTAGAGCCAACATTTGTTATAGGCAAACTTGTGCCACTACCCACGACTATTTCATCTGGTCCTTCATAGTCAGTATACATAAAGAGATTGTGAAGGTCAAATGTGACATGATCAAATGCTCCAAAGTCAATGATCCAACCTTTATCATGGTGAGTCCATTGAACATTGTTAGCCATGGCTGTAGTAGGGGATGAGTTCTTGTTGTAATAACACTGCTTAGCTGTGTGCCCAAACTTATCACAAAGCTGACATTGAGGCCTTCTCTGTTTTGGATGAAAGGATGATGCAGATGCTTGAGGATGAGGTGGCTTGTAGTTGTTTCGATGAGGATGTTTTGGTTTGTAGGTGGTAGTCCTTGCTCTCTGTCTGTGAGAGAAATTAGCAGTGACTATATGTGACGCAGGGTTCCCATCTTCATTGCTGATAACAGTTTCAAAGTCCACCAGTTTTTTGTGTTGTTCCTCAAATGTAATAGGTTTATCACATGCTTTTATTGTTGTTGCAATATCCTTGAATGAGGCATCAAGTCCATTGAGGACACAGACAACCAAATCTTCTTCACTCAAAGGTGAGTTGGCAAGGACTAAATCATCAGAAATTGATCTTATGGCTTGTAGATATTCCGAGACTGACCTATTGCTTGGCTAATTTTTTCCAACCTTCCCTTGAGAAAAATTACTCTGGAGCGAGTTTTGCTTGCGTACATTCGTGTGAGTTTTGTCCAGGCTTTCTCTACAGTCTTGGCTAAAGCAATGAAGGGAAGAACCTGCTCAGAGACTGAGGATACAATGGCATGAAGGAGTAGTTTGTCTTGACGACACCAGATTGCAAAGTCGTGATTGATAATAATGTGAGTGCCTTGAGTAATGTTTGGAGTAGGACACGATTTAGTGCCATCTACAAAGCCTAAAAGGTTATATCCAAAGAGAATGGCATGAAACTATGTGTGCCATAATGCAAAGTTGAAAGGGGTTAGCTTTACTAGTATTTGGGATGCAGCATTAATAGAGATGAGTCCATTTGGTAAAATGGATGTTGAAGAAGTGACAGTGATTGGTTGGACAGTTGAAGTTTCTATGGTTGTATCAGCCATTTGAGAGGGAAAAAAAAAAAAGAGGAGAACTTATGCGGTTAAGCTTACCCAAGCTCTTGATACCATGTAAAAGTTAATAGTGTTTCTGTTTTTCATTCTTTACTGAGTTTACAGCAGTATATATATACATAACAACCTAAGCTATTCATTAGATCACTATACATTTAAATGTTAAGACAAACAAAGCATCTACACTAGTTTAAATCTTGAATAGCCTTTAACTGAATTTTATCTCTTTGATACTTATCAGTAATATTATGATATATAAAAATTATTTTATCATATAAAAGTATGGATGAGAGACGAAAATAAATATAGATGTTCATTATATTTATAAGTTACCATTTTAATTATTTTATTATAAACATTAATAAGATATATTCAATTTATATATAAGAATTCACTTTCATTGAAAGACTTTCATTAAAAAATTTGAACTGATGAAAATAGATATTTATGTTCATTATATTTTTAAACTAGTTTTTCTAACTCGTGTGATGCACGAAATTTTTCATTAAATTTTTATAATTTAATTTTTTTCTTTTCATAATTCATTTTAATATTATTTTTTATAAAATACAAATACTTTTATTTATTTACTATATATAATTATAATCTTGTAAAATTAATATAATTCAATTCTTATATTCATTAAGATATTACATGATATTGAATTTAAAAGGATATAATTGATGATATATATTTTTAAATTTAAAAAAGATAAAAGATTATAAGAAAATTAATTTGTAAAGATGAAAATCATATTTAAGATATTTGAATTTAGAAAAAGATATTTTGTTGATTTAGATTGCAATTCAATTAATTTCAAATTGGTATTTTTTTTTTAAAAATTATATAATTTATATATTATCCTACGTGTCAAAATTATAGATTATCCACGTAGGCGTCTATGTTAGCAAAGTTTATACTGTCAGCATATACCTTGTTATATTATATATATATATATATATATGAATTTCAGTTTAATTTTTATTATACATATTAATAAAATATATAAAATGTATAAATAGAAACTCTACTTCCATTGAAAGAATTCATGAAATAAATTTATTTGATAAATAAAAATGAATTAAAATTTTACATTGAATTTTTTTAGAGTTTTAATTATGTTAATTAATATATGATATATGTATGTATGTGGAATAAATTTTACATGTTAACATGCATTTTATTAAAGTATTCAATGTATAATTATTATTTGTATATATATATTCTATAATTTTTTTTTTTAATTTTAAAATTTTAATTTTACATTAACATTAAAAGTAATAAACTTTATTTTATTTTGATACATTTTGCACATGAAATAAATTTTGCATGTTAATATATATTTTATTAATTTTAAATATTTACAATATTCAATCATATTTTTAATAATACATTATTATATAAAAAAATATTTACCTGAAGAAAATAAAGCTAGAACCTTTTACAAGCCTCTGCGAAAAAAAAAAAAAATCGAATTCAAAACTAAATAAATAGCTTGTGATATGTCAATAAGCTCTCTATTGAATAAAGGTGTTCATGGCCAGACCGGATTGGATTTGAGCCGAGTTTATGTATGATATCAATATTATATATATTTGTTCAAATCCGATCCAGCCCGAAATATGGGCCTCAAATTCTTCTCAAACCTGCTTATATTTGTAAATGGATAGTTCAAACTTGTTTAGGCCAACCCATAATATATTTTTTTTAATTTAAATAAATATTTTTTTATTATTTAATTTTAATAATTTTATCTCTTTTTTCTTTTATTAAATTCTAAAATATGAATAACTTAACATATTTTTAAATCTTCACTATAATAGTATAATATTATATATATATATATATATTTATATTATATAAATTATATAAAATATAAAATATAAAAATAATATATTATATTATATTATATAAATGAAAAACGAGTCAGACCAGGCTCAAATCTTGATTGTTAGAGCCAAGACCCAACTCATTTTTTAAACGGACATCATTTTTTGCTAAACTTTCGGACCTAATATTTTTGTCCAAACCCTCCTAAAAATATAGACAGACCTTCAAGTTTAAATGGATAGTCCGATACTTGAACAGCTCTACTTTTGAAGAATTTGCAATGGTCATTAAATGTTAAACTACGTAAAACAGATTCGGATATAAATTATATAATATACAAAAATTATATATTATATATTATATAAATGAAAAAGGAGTCGGACCGAGCTCAGATCTTGATTATTAAAGCTAAAATCTGGCTCATTTTTTAAACGGACCTCTTTTTTTGCCAAACTTTCGAACCTAATATTTTTGTCCAAACTCTTTTTAAAATATAAACATACCTTCAAACTTAGACGGATAACCTGCTCCTTCAATAGATCTAATTTTGAAGAATTTGCAATGGTCATTAAATGTTAAACTACGTAAAAGTGATTGGGCAGAGATTTACCATTATCATAATTGGTTAAAGTATTTTGATTGTTCTTGTAAAAGTATATTAACATGGACATATAAAATTCACAGAATAGATAATTTGAAGAAAAAAAAAATAATAACGTGTCAATTTTTTTCTCTAAGTGAAATTTAAAAATTAATAAAATAAATGACTTAAAAAAATGATGATATATTTTTATGAGTAAAAAAAAAAATTAAAGAAAATTATATTTTTTTCAATTCCATCAAAATATAAAAATTTGACACTCATTTTTTTTTAAATCATTTTTTCTATCAGTTTCACATGTCTACATTAACATTTAAATGATTTTTCATTAACATTATTACTAATTTTATTTTTTTACACTAATTTCAAACATATAAAAATTAAATTACTCATTTATATAATACAAAAATTAAAATACTCTTTTAATTATATTACAAAAACTCCCTAGATAATTTAACCTATCATAATTAGAAACTTCTCTTAAAACCAGTATGTTCAGATTTCAGAATTGAAAACCTACGATGTCTGAAAGGAAGAAACGAATAAAATTAGAAGAAAGAAATCAAACATGTTGCAAAAATAAAAAGGTTAAATGCAGTTAATGGACGACCATGTCAGATGGTTCGCTGCTGCGTCTGCTCCATTTCTCGGTTGGACTATGGTAAGTCCAATTATATATCAGACCACAGACCAGGGTCAGCAGTGTCTCATTCAAGCCTATCATGGACCTGAACAGCAATTTTTAAGTATCCTTTCATTAAAGAAATGGGAAATGGGATGGATGGTTATACGCACAAGCACCCAAAGAAAATTGGCGCAAAGGAGAAATCGAATTCGAATATATTCTTCTAACTAATTGGTTCAAATTCAAAACATGTAGAATTAGCGCATAAAGGATTTTTTACTGAAAGCAAAATCCAAAACCCCCCACAATAACCACAAAACACGATCAAACAAATATATGCGAAAAATCTTACTACATTGCTCCACTGTCCTCGATAAGCTGACCACACCCCTATACTTCTGATAACCAAACTCTGCCATATAATTTGAAAATTTTAAGAAGATGACAGCACATCGAAATGATGGGAAGATGAAAAAAGCAGCAGAAAAATGTTGATAGCCCTCTACTCGAATGCATCATCATCGTCATCTGGAAGGGGTTGGCTGGCTGCTGCTGCAAGCTCGGCTTCATGCCTGCAAACCAAAAGATGCCACAATTAAGACAAGAAAATGGATAATGCAAATGGGAGGTGATTAGAATCATATAATTGGTACATTGAATTTTAAGGAAGAAAAAAGAAAGAATCAATCAATCCAATTAGATTGCTAAAAATCTTTCCTGCGTTGAATAAAATCAACATAAATGCTCATCATTCATAATCCTGATAAAAGCATGTAGAAAAGCCAAAGTCAAAAGATTAACGCAAAATAAGTTGCTGAGGAATATCTTACTGTTGCTGTGCAGCCAAGTCAATGTGTACTTCTGGAGGAGCAAGAGCAGGAGACTCCACAAAGTGAAGATTAGGATCACTAAAATCATCAAGGCATCATCAATGTTAGGCATCAATCAAAGCATTAGCATAAAAAACATTAATTGTGTAAGAAATGCAATATTCTTTTACCCTGCAAGCTTCCTGGCAAGGTACAAGAAAGGCTTCTCAAAATTGTAGTTGCTCTTGGCAGAAATTTCGTAATATTGCAGATTCTTCTTCCTGTGGAATGTGACCTGCTTTGCCTTCACCTGCCTGTTCTTCACATCAACCTTGTTACCGCAGAGAACAATAGGAATATTCTCACACACCCTGCATTTGCAACAACATAGTTACATACAGTTTTTACACCAGAACCAAAAGAAAACCATAAATGACAAACTGTCAATTTTAACACACCTGCAAAGATCACGGTGCCATGTAGGAACATTCTTGTATGTCAAACGGGCAGTAACATCAAACATAATTATGGCACATTGCCCATGGATGCTGCGACATATATAATATAGAAATGTAAGAAAAAGAACACTCAACAAAGCAATAATAATAGCAATAAAATAATAAAGAACAACTTGATAGGTATAACAACTTGATAGGTATAAAATAATAAAGAACAACTTGATAGGTATAACATTTTGGGTTAATCAACAAAAAAGCCATTAAAAAGCTATGGTATAAGCCATGACGATCATGATATAATTCTGATGCATAACCAACAGAATTTCAACTACTTAACACTCAATGGATTATTCAACAAGTTATACATATAGGTGTGAACAATAATATCATCACTCACTAGTAACCATCTCTGAGACCACCAAACTTCTCCTGTCCAGCAGTATCCCAGCAGTAAAACCGGATTTTTCCACAATTAGTGAAGAAGTCCAATGGGTGAACTTCCACACCAATGGTTGCTGTACAATAAAAATGACAAAAAACTTAAGTGAACACGAATAACAAGCCAACCAATTGCTCAAACAGCTCATAAATCAAAGAGAAGTTTCCCCCAAAAATGTTGAAAAACACTTACGCTCGTATTTCTTTTCAAACTCTCCAGTCAGATGCCTCTTCACGAATGTGGTCTTTCCTGCATCCATCACAGCACGTTCAAGTAATTCCAAAACAATGCGTCCTCTTAAATCAATAAATAACTTAGTTTTCATGACTAAGTAAAAGCCGAAGGTGAACAAAAACATTTTTAAGAGTACAAAAATATTTATTATAGTGTCAAAACATATTCAGAAGCTCTTCTTTCCACCAAATCACAAACCTTGGAAACGAAAAAGTATAATGAATACCTATTTTTTGGGCAAGTCTGTAATTATTTACGTCAAATAACACAAAATTGAAAAGAAATTACAGTTCCAACCAATCTCTATAATAAATAAAATTAGTAATTCGAAGTGATAAAGCAAGAAAAACCCTAAAAATCGAATCTACGAGCAAAGAAAAAAGGAATTACCAGTGCCTCCATCGCCGACGATGACGAGCTTGAAGCTCGGATAATCAACAGTCTGTTGGTTCGGCAAAGCCTACACCACCAAAACAAGAAAACAAAAAATCAAGATCTATAGCAAAACTAAAAACCGTAGATTATTACTAAGATACAAAAACAACAAACCAAACAAAAAAAATCAAGATAAAGAGCGAGGGGATTCACCATTGATTACGAAACTCGAAAGTGGCAACGAGAGAACAGAGAGAATCTACGAATCTGGGTTTGATTGGCGGAATCAGAGAGAGAATCGAGAGGAATGGAGATAGAATGATTTGGGAGATGGACGATAGAAAGGGTTTATAACGGTGAGGGCTTTTCAGTCCCAAGTCTTAGGCCCTGCTTTAAATTGACGCAACTCTCTCTGCCGTTCGATTTGATTACCAACTTTTTTCTCTTCTTTCTAGAACTTGTTCACCGTCCGATCCTTTTTCCTCTGGGTCCACTTACTATTATGCACCATTACTCTTTTTCTTAGAAACCTAAATAAATATGTAGAATTATTTCTTTTCCTAAACAATAATAAAAAAATAAAAACATGTTTTCCTAATCTTTAATAATTTTATTTTTTTAATTAAATTTTAAAATATCAATAACTTAACATGATTTTTAATATAATATTATATACATTTATTATTATATGATATAAATTAAGTAATATATAAATATATAAAAATAATATATATTAAAAATAGGTCGAATGATTTGAATTTGGACTTTAATGTTCGATTTATTTTTAAAACGATTCTATTTTTTATTCAGATTCATTTTTTAAGCTTTATATTTTGCTCAAGTCTTTTAATTTTGGATTGAGTCTCTTAGTTTGGACGAATAACTCAGTCGTTGGTTAAATTGATTGGATGATAATTTCGTAATATTATGTGAACAAAAAATAAAGATATTTTTGACATTCTTTTCTTTTGTATACACCCATCCTTGCCAGCTCAAGCTTATTTTCAAAGCAAACAAACACAGAACTTTTAATTTTTTTTTATTATTTATTGAAAAACATGAAAGAATTAGTTCTCCTTTTTGAATATTTCTAATTCTAACTCATGGAATAACTTTAGAACAATCACTCAAGTGTCTTAGATTCTAGCCAAAAGAACAACAGTTTACCGCTTCTAGTCCTTAGAAAGGACAAAGTTAACTTTAGCAGCCGACACTCCACAAAGACCGTTGGAAATAAGATATAAATAAGATGTATGTGCTCGTAAATTATTTGAGTTTGATTAAAAAAAATTGAATTATGATTGAGTTATTATCGAGTCGAGTTCGAGCACGAGCTCGAACAATTCGAATTATCGAACGAGCCGAGTTCAAATATTTTAATACCCGATTCGAGTAATTTGCAAGTCTAATCGAATTTTACCTTTAATATATATATATATATATTTAAAATCCAAAACCTATTTTTTTTTCTCGTGTTTTCTCACAACCACTCCTCACTTTCTCTCCCTCACATACTCTCATCTTCTCTCCCACTCAGCCACTCCCTCTCAACCACTCCTCACTTTCTCTCTCCAACACAGACTCTCATTTTCTCTCCCACTCAGCCACTCTCTCTTAGCCACTTCCTCTCAACTGCTCCTCAATTTCTCTCTCTCATAGACTCTCATCTTCTTCTAGCAATTTCGCTCCTCAAATTCTCTCCCTCACAAATCCGTGTAAAAAAAAAAATTCATGTTTTCTTTTTTTATTTTTTGTTTATGTGGCAAGTTATCATTGGATACTGTGTGTTTTAGTGGCGGAGCTGCTTTTTTTTCCAATACAAGTTTCGGATGGTGCTAGATTCTTCGTCGCCGTTTGACTTGGGGTTCATCGTCACCCTCTCCTTCCATCGCGCGTTGGCTTCATGGCCGAAACTTAATATGATATTAGCTGCTCTTAATATGGTATTTAAATTTCTTTAAAAAGGTTTAATTTCTAAGTATATTTTTCAAGTTTTAGATTTGTTCTAAGTGTTAACTGTTGTTGATATTTTTTGTTATTTATTTTCTTTTCAAAGCCAAAAACAAAGAACAAGACAATGCGGGGGGGGTTTTATCATTATATTATCTTTAAAAAAATTATTATTTAAATAAAAAAAATCATATATGAAACGAGCCTGAGCTCGGATTCGAGCTCAAGCTTGTAAATCGAGTAAACGAGCTTAATCGAGCTAAACTCGAATAGTTCAATTTTATCTTGAGTTGAGCTCGAGCTTAAAAAATAGTATTTGGTCGAGGTCGAACCGAATTTCAAGTCGAGCTCAAGCTTTTCATTATTCGAGCTTGGCTCGGCTCGATTACAACCCTAATTGGGAAGGAGGAATGCCAAAATAACACGAATAGTCGGCTTTCAATTCATCCCGATCCAATAGGGTGATTTTTTTAAAATCAATGATATGGATTAGAAAATAACGAGATCGAGTCGAAGTCGGGTTTAGGATCCTTCAACTTGCCTCAACTCGGGTATATATAAAAATAATATTTTTATTTTTATTGTTTTATATTATTAAATATAAGTATATTATATTAATAAGTTATTATCTATACTATTATTAAAGAGAATAGTTGAGTTGGTGTCACTGAGTCAAGTGACATCAACTCAGTTGATGAAAAGATAAAAAAAAAAAAAATTAAAAAATTTATTATATCAAAAAAACATATTATTGATGATTTTTTAAATTTTATATGTTTTTTATTTTTAAAAAATTTATCAATCTTTTTTTCTAAAACTACTTATTTTTTTTAAAAAAACTATCCATACTTACAAGTACAAACTATCTACTAATAAATTTTTAAAAAAAATAATTTTTACTCATTTTTTTTCATTCACCCACATAATGAGTGCGCCATAAGCTAGTTTAATATTAATTAAATAAGTTATTATTTAATATTAATTAGAATGGTTAAGTTATTAATATAATACATTAAAAAGTAATTAAGATATAATTTATATTAAAAATAATTTTTTATCAAAAATACATTAAAATAATATATAAATATAAATTTCGGAAAGGATCGAAACAGATCGATCAAATGCGGATTATATATATATATATATATATAATTTGAATCAAATCGGGTATTAAAATATAATCCCAAGTCATGTCGGAATCTAATTTAAAATATATAAAATCTGGTCGAGTTCGAGTGAGAAAAAGATCCACTCCTACTCGACCCATTGCCAGCCCACAAGAAAAACTCTGTACCAATACTACGAATTCATTAACAGATGAAGAGACATTCTGTTGCTCCAAAGATTGAGGTCACAGTTTGGAACTCTTTCATTAGAAATCTATGAGGCATGTAGATACTCGATTTTTACCTGAAACTTTTAATTTAATTATTTCGTTGCTTTCTAGGCTTTAAGTTGGGTTATTGGAATGGATGAGTCCAATTCTACCTATGAGACCGATCCCTTTTGGGTTGTGGATCCAAATCCATTTTGGGCTTTGGACCCAATAAAAATGAGCCCACATTATTATTAATTATTATTTTATTTTTTTTACTTTAGCTTTTATTTTGAACTTCTTCTTTATCTCTTTTCTCCCCCTTTTCAGCTGAAATTGAAGCATACACATATTGATACCAGATGATATCCAAATTAAAAAAAAAATCAAAATCAGTTTAAAATTCGATGAGATAAGATTTAGAATATAAACTTTTTTCTTCAAAACCTATCAAAGAGACACTATAAGTATCACAGATAATCAATCACACAAGCAACAGACAATACAAAGAGTATACAGAGATTACGAAAGGAAAACAGAGAGAAAACAAATTTGGAGAAAGTTGGTTAGTTTCAGGCGTTTCGGTATTTTTGGGGTCTGAGTCAGTGTGTTCGTGTTTAGGGATTATTTTCGAAATAGGAAGGAACAATTTGAAAGGGTCGGAAAAGGAATTTTTTTTTTTTGAAATCTGGGTTTTTATGAGTTTGGTTGAACTTCTCAATGAATTTTCTAGCAAAAAAGTTGAATTTTTCGAGGAGTGTTTGCAGATTCCGGCGAACGCAATATGGAAAATTTGAAGATTTCGGCACCAATTGAAGTTATCGGCATCGAAATATGGATAAACGCAACGGACGATAGTGGTTTTCTGGCTAGCGGTTTGAATTCTGGAGAAGGAAAGAGAGAGATTAGAGGATTTTTTATCTGTAGGTAGAATTTGGACTCAAAAAAAAAAAAAAAAAATTTATAAAGAGTGGGTAGGGTCACGTAGGGATTCGCGCTTCGTCTCACGAGTATAGACACTTAATTTTGTTCGAATTTCTTAAACCAGATAAATTCTCCTTTCAATTTTTCGGAATGCAAAGAGACTTCCACAATTCTTCAGATGGGTCTCCAAGACTTTGTTTCGGAGGTCCATACAAAAAGTCAACTTAAAAAAAGTCAATTCAAAAAAGTCAATCATTGAAAAGTCAACTCTTAGTTAAAATCAAGATTCGAAATTGAATTGAACAATGATGAAATAATTTTGATAATCTGAGATCTACAACGAAAGATAAAGAGTTTGAAAGATGTGTTGCAAAAATTCAGTGTAGAAAAATACCTAATTCGATAAATTTGGAAAAAAGTGCGTAAACAGTCAAAATTGGATGAAATTGGAGGTTCCAAATGGATCAAGATCAATAAATATGGATACTAAAAGGTCTAATTTTGACTCAGAGTTGAAAGAAGAATTGGTTTGAACCGAAAAAAGGAAAATAAGGATTTAATGAATAAATAAGAAATTCACAAGTTTCGAAAAAAATTCAGAAATGACCCGATTCGGTGAAATTGAAGCCCCCAACTGATAAAGGATAAATAAACAAAAATATCCCAAGTCCCACTTTGAAGTGGATCCCAAGGAAGAGCCGGTTAGAGGAAAAACGAAAAAAAAAAAAAATTCTCGATATTGAAAAAGGAAAAACTAAATGGGAGAGGAATTCGATCGTAAAAATTGGGCATTTTCAGACCAATTCTATTTCAATATATAACAAAGGCAGTGGAAAAAGAAAATCTGGAAATCGGACCCATTTTGAATAAAACCGAAGTTTCGGGGGTTAAAGGGTAATCTTAGAAAATCCAGAAAAAATAGAATCCGAGCTTGGAAAATTAGAAAACCTCCAGATCTGAATTTTATATCAGATGGAAGGGATTGGAGAAGAAATCCAGAATCGGAGCTCAAATGAAAAAAGGCAAAGTTCGGGTGCACTAATCCGAAATTTCAAGAGAAAATTTTGGGAAAAGTAGGAAACTAGCTCGAAAAATTATGAAAATCTCCATATCTGAGTTTTATATTTTTTGGAAGGTATTGGAGAAGAAACATCCGGAATTGGAGCTCAAATGAAAAAAGGCAAAGTTCGAGTGCAGTAATCCGAAATCCCAAAAGAAAATTTCGGAAAAAATAGAAAACGAGCTCGAAAAATTATGAAAACTTCCAAATCTGAATTTTATATTTTATGGAAGGGATTGCAGAAGAAAATTCAGAATCGGAGCTCAAATGGAAAAAGACAAAGTTTGGGAGGCACTAAATCGAAACTTTAGAGAAAAATCCGAAAAAATAGAATCCGAGCTCAAAAAAATATGAAAATCTCCAGAACTGAGTTTTATATTGGATGAGATGAATTGGAAAAGAAAAATCCGAAATTGGGGTCCATTTGCAATTAAATTAAGTTTTGGAGCCAAAATGCAATTTTACCGAAGAAACCAAAAATGAGCCATTTTGCAAATAAAAAAAAAGGAATGGCCTGGAAATTTCCAAGCCATTTTCGGTCAACTACTATTAAAGAGGGAGTGTGATAATCATGAATCAAATGGCCAAGGTTGAATAGCAAGATCACATTTTTAAAAGGACAAGATTCTCCACTACTTTGCCTACATGGCATTTTAGGCCAATGGGAGGCCTCCAAATTGCAAAGCCATGTAAAGGCCATGTGAAGAGCATATGAAGGCTATGAGATAATGCCAAGTAGGATTAAAAATGCCACCTAGGAAGATATTTTAATATTAAGTCATATGATCATGACAAGTGGCCTAGATATTTTGTAGAGATAGGAGACAAGAATAATTTAGGTGGCGTTGTTGGCCAATGAGAGGCTAGGAAACCCTTAATTTAAGGGAACCATCATGCAAATAAGGGACAAGCACCCTAAATTTAAGGAAAGCATCATGCAAGGAGGGGATATTTTTTAGCCATGTGGCAAAAATGTTGGAGGAGCATGTGAAGCATGACCAAAGGCAAATAAAACACACACTCACACACTATTAAGGGTAGCCGGCCAAGCAAAGCAAAAGGAGGATTCATTTTTTTTTCTTAAGGCATTTTTTTCACAAGACTCTTGAGAGAAAACAAAGGAAGAAAAAGAAAAGAGAGGAGGAGAATTTGAAAAGCTTGATTTGGTCTTCGCCTACCGCATCAAGCTAAGAAGAAAGAAGAGGAAATCCAACAATAGCTAGATAGCTATTACCTCCCTTCTTCTTCTTTAATATTTTTCTTTGATATTATGATTCTTTTTCTTCTATTTTTTCATGTGATTTCTTAACTTTTTGTTGAATAAAAATATTTTCAAAAATAAATTTTAAAGGTTTTCTATCCTTTATTCCTCATTATTTATCAAATAACCAAGTTCACAAAACTTTTTACATATTTTTTTGCATTTAGTCGAAACTTGGAGGAGGTTTTTGTGCTTGTTCTTGCTTGATTATTCTTGCTTGTTTGTTGTGTTCATATTTTTAACTCATGGTTGATCTATTGTCATATGATTGTGGGCTGTAAAATCACGCATTTCATGATATTTCAACTAGGTTTTTGACCAAGATCAACTAATGATCTCAAGCCAAAAATCCCTTGCCTATACTAGTTGAAAGAGTGATAGTTTAGATTGGGTATTCTGACTTTGGAATTTTTTTTCACTACTCATCCTTGGTCAAAATAAAATGATTTTTTTTTACCACATGCAGTAGTCATTTAAAGGATGCCATGGTATTTTTTTCAAGATTTTTAATTTTTTTTTAATCATGGTTGAAAAAATGGTTTTTAATGAAGCAATTTTTAACTCACTGTTCTGAATTTGGTAAAAATTCGATCAAGGTATCCGTAGTCCAAAAAGTAAGCTAATTTTTTCCCATGAAAATCATCATGTTCTAGGTCTACACTAAGTTTTACAAAGTTTTTTCAAAACATTTTAGAAGGGTAAAAAAAATTTTTTTTCAAAACTGTCTGTGGGAGTCATAATTATTTTTAAGAACATATGATTTTCTGTTTTTATTAATATACAAAGAGGGGGCTGATTTGGGACATTGGTTCCTATCTTAGGTTGATTTCCATGTCATTTCAAGAATAAAATTTGATTTTTTAAAAGGTCGGATCAAGGGTGGTCAACTCGGGTTTCAAAACTAGAAAAAATAGAGCCTTTTATAGATGGGTTCGGCCAAGGCTTCCTTTTTGCTCCAAAAATTCCAATTTTTTTTTAAATTCGAACCGGAAGTCATTTGGTTTTGAAAATCCGATTTAAGTCTCTTCCAAAGGTAGTCGAATGCCTTTTTAGGTATACGGATGTCCTTACTTCAAGGAAGAAATGCATCTTCATGCATTGCATATTTAAAAATGTTTTCATTTAATTTGGCATAAAAATGCGCTTTTCGGTTTCTTAAACATTTGGCGAGAATTAGTTCTTAATATTTGCCGGGTTTGTTGGGGAGGTTAGGAAATTATTCAACGCACGTGGTTATGAAATCGCAAGGCACAAATTTTGTTTTATTCGGAGTCATATAAATATCATATGAAAAAATTATTTTTCCAAGCTTTGCCGGGTTTGCCGGGAAGCACGGTAATATTTTTTGACATATGCCATTTATATGATTCTTCACATGAACAATCCATTTCAAATATTGATGTGTGCATGTGATCATGATGTGATTATGAATATTTTATGATGATGTCATTTTGCGATTTTGCCATGTGAAGCACGCCATGTCATTCATTCACATGCCATGTCATCTAGAATTTGCCCTGTCATTCATATGCCATGTCATTCATTCACATGCTATGTCATCTAGAATTTGCATTGTCATTCATATGCCATGCCATTTATTCACATGCCATGTCATCTAGATTATGCCATGCCATTCATTCACATGCCATGTCATCTAGAATTTGCCTTGTCATTTATATGCCATGCCATTTATTCACATGCCATGTCATCTAGATTATGCCATGTCATTCATATGCCATGCCATGCCATTCATTCACATGCCATGTCATCTAGATTATGCCATGTCATTCATTTACATGCCATGTCATTTAGATTATGCCATGTCATTCATATGCAATGTCATTCATTCACATGCCATATCATTTAGATTATGCCATATCATTCATATGCCATATCATTTATATTATTCCATGTCATTCATTCACTTGCCATGTCATCTAGATTATGCCATGTCATTCATTCATGTGCCATGTCATTTAGATTTTTGTCATGTCAAACATGCCATGTCATTATTTCTTTTGCCATGTCATAATTAAATGTTTGCCATGCCATGATAAATATGCATGTTTTGTTTAATTTTTATCTTAGCAACATTTTTCAATATTCATGATCATTTTCTACGATTTTTTTGAAATACAAAAAAAAAAAAACAAAGAATGATTTTTTATAAATCAAGATTATTCTCGAGTTAAAATAATTCATGAGTTCTCTGCTAGGTCTGCCTGAGAGGATATCATCAATTATCATTAATGACGAAATATCTTTTTCAAAAAAGGCGATTCGGAGAATTTCAAAATCAAGGAAAAATTCCATGTTTTGCCGAGTTTGTCGCAAAATATGGAAAATTTTATGTTAATAAATTCCGGATCATTTTCAAATAAAATATGAATTTTTTAGGGAATTATTTTCAAACACCAAATTTAAAACTGACTTTTTACCAAGACTCGAGATAACACACGACTAATAAGTTACCATTTTATACGGGCGTTGTGGGGGTGCTAATCCTTCCCCGCACGTAACCGACTCCCGAACTCGCACTTGTTTTCTCTGGTTCAAAGCGCGGATTTCAAAATTGATTTTAAAAAATATTTTTATAAAAACCAGTTTTAATAGGTGGCCGATCACACCTAACCAAAAAAATTGGTGGCGACTCCATTTCTTTTTCGAGGACCCCTCAACCTTTAATTTAGAGGAATTAAGTCGTGTTTTCCTCTATTTCTTTCAATGTCACACTCCTTAACGAATGGGCCGATTGTCCCCGCGACAGGAGGCAGATTAATTTTGAACGCTCGTTAAAATAGGGAGGTTGCTACAGTTTGGCTACTCTACTGGGGACTTACTTAGAGAGCCAGGCCTAGAATTAGTTGTGTGTTATTGAAAGTCTCGGTTTTGTCAGTTTTGGTTGGTGTTTACTTTTAATTCCCACTTTTTAATAAGGAGAGTTTTTTTTACAATAACCAAATGTTTTAAATGTGTTCATTCTCATGTGCATGCATATTTTTACTATTCTCTGTTTATTCAGCTTTAAATGTCATTATTATTCCTTGTTTAACTAATGTTTTACATTATTTAATTTTGTCTTTATTAAATTGCTAGGGTGTTTAAGATAGGGGTATAGAATAGGTGGTGAAAGGTTTGTTTGTTCCTCCTCACACACTATACTTGCATTTGCATAACATGAGCCCTCTACTTGGGTTCCGTCTTTTAGGTGGAAGTAAAGTAACTACCCTCTCGTGAGGTGATAACCTCCGCATGGGTTAGCGAAACACTTTCGGAGTAGTAGACTACCTATGCTTTCGTGGGGTGATAACCTTTGTATAGGTGATAACTCGTATAATTATATAGTTTTTAGTTATGTTTTATTATTGTTTTGTGTCAAATACGAGTTATTATTGTTTAGTCTAATTGTGTTTATGATCTTTTATATTTTTATGTAATTTGGTGTTTTTCACAAGTTTCTTTGAGTGATTTCAGATTACTAGAATTAAGGGCAAATCCAAATCAGTTCCAGTTCCGACACCTTTTGCCATATCAGCTATATCTCGAGTTTCACTGAAGCAATAAGGCTGAACTTTGTATCCCTGCAAAGCTAAGAGGCATATCTATCTTTTTCATGTTTTACACTTCTTGAAACGGAGTCGTTTTCCCTAGCGAAATCGACCATCAAGTTGGCTGATGTGCAATGATGTCTGTTCTGCACCGTTTTGGTATTTTGACCATATCTTCCGATCCACGTGCGCAAATGATCTGATTCCAACGGCTATGGATCCGTAACTGATAGGGGTATATTTTTCTAGAAGACCATTTTATCAGATCGAGCCTCCAACATTGACAAAATCGACCATTAATCTGGCTGATCAGAATTGTCATACAATATGACGAAAATTGTTAGAAAAATGCACCCACCTATTATACCTACCTTTGAAATTTGTAAAGCTTGTCTCTTGTCATTTAGCCCTCCAAAATGTGTATAAATAGAGGGCCTTGGATGAGTATTGGGATACATTATACATTGGTAGGATATTAGCCTTTGTAGTAAAATTCTCTAAGTTTTCTTCTTCTTTCCTTTCTCTAGTTTTCTTTTTTATTTACTTATGCTTCTTACATTTCTTTTCATTTTATTCATATCTAGTATGTGTTGCTAATCATATTGTTGAGGTGATGAGGTGAAGCTCTTGGTAAATGCTAAGGTTAGTCTCTTAAACATGAGCTAAAATGAATCATCATTTATAAACACTAGTATAGATAATATTTTCTTTTGGTTTAAAATCATACTTGCAAAGTAGAGATCTTGATTCATTATTGACAATGAAAATGGCACAGTAAATGCTTGGTTTCATAACTTTGATTTGTTGTAGACATATACCTTGGCATAAGGAATGCTTGGACTCTTTTTATGAGTTTTGAGGACACCAAATGAACATAATATCATATGCTATGGACGTTGGACTGAATTGCTAAACCTTCCGATTGGAACCTCCCTTATGTGTGGATTTCAATTGTGTAATAAAACAAGATTAATCTTAGCATAACACCAAGAGTGGATTCTCTAACCTCAACATCCTTTCTTATTGTTTTTTATATTTTGTTTAATTTCTTTTATATTTTGTTGTTGATTCCCTAATATCTTGTTTACTTTCTTTGTCTTATATATTTATAAACTTATACTTATTAATACGCTTCCCTGTGGTTCGACCTCGGACACCCGAGAATTTATTACTTGAACATAACCTGCACTTGGGTTTACAACTCTTAATTGAGTCTCCATCAAGTTTTTGGCGCCGTTGCCGGGGAAGCAATACTAAGTATATAAGTTTATAAGTATATTTATTTTTTTTGGCTGGTTATACCGCCTAATTTGTTTATATTTATTTTTATTGGCTGGTTATACCGCCTAATTTTGTATATTAACTTTGTTTTATGCTTGTTTGGCGACGTGATTTTAGATCTCGTCGTTTAGTTAGATTTTATTGTGAAACTTTTTCAGGTAATCTTTCTAATACAACTCCTACCATGGCTGACAATGAAAGTGTTCATGCTGAAGATGAGAACAGACAAGTACGCACCATGCGTGACTACTTGCAACCAACTCGAAGCTCATCACCCTCTTGTTTTATTTTTCCTCTCAATGCAAACAACTTTCGTTTTAAACCAGGTATGATAGCTTTGCTTCCAAATTTCTATGGGTTGGAATCGGAAAGTGCTTACTCGTTTCTAAAAGACTTCGAAGATGTATGTGTCACCTTTAATGACCAACAATGTACAAATGAAATTGTCAAGCTAAAATTATTTCCTTTTTCTTTAAAAGATAAAGCAAAAATTTGGCTTCATAATTTAAAACCAAGGTCAATTGGCACATGGCAAGAATTACAAACTGAGTTTCTAAAGAAATTTTTCCCAGCACATAAAACTACTGCTTTGAAAAGACAGATTCAAAATTTCAATCAAAATCAAAATGAAGCATTTTTTCAGTGCTGGGATCGTTTTAAAGATTTGTTAAGTTCTTGTCCACATCATGGTTTTGAAAAATGGCGTCTTATTAGTTTCTTTTATGAAAGTTTAACTCCCGAAACTAAACAATTTGTTGAAACAATGTGTAACGGTGAGTTTCTAGAAAAAGAACCTGAAGAAGCCTTTGACTACTTAGACCATTTGGCAGATAACTCTCAAGCCTGGCACACAGATAATTCCTCTGAAAGTTCCAATAGATCTAATGTTGTTTCTAACAGAGGAAAATATCATTTTAGTCAAGAAGATGAGATAAAAGCTAAAGTAGCTAATTTGGCTAGAAAGATTGAAGCCATGGAACTTAGAGAAGTAAAAGAAGTCAAAACGGTTAAAAATGAAGAAAGTTGTGGAATTTGTGAAATCATGGGACACCCCACTTCTGAATGTCCAAACATTCCCATTCTTAAAGAAGCGTTGCATGATCAAGTAAATTCCATAAACACATTTAAAAAACCTTTTCCTTCTCCTTACTCTGAAACGTATAACCCTGAATGGAGAAATCATCCCAACTTCAGTTGGCGGAATAATAATCATGTTCAGGTACCACAATCTCAAAATCCGGGCAACACTTTTTCCTATCAACCTTCACGTGTACAAACCTTGGAAGAGACATTGCAAGCATTCATGCAAACACAAGCAAATGTGAATAGCCGGACTTCACAGGACATCAATGAGATCAAAAACACCTTGTCCACATTGACAGCTTCATTACGCACTCAAGAAAAAGGTAAGTTTCCTGCTCAACCTCAGCCTAACCCTTCTACTCAATGTCTTGTTTCTTGCTCCAATGAAACTCAACAGGAAAATGCCAGTTCTATCACAACTCTTCGAAGTGGAAAGGCAATTGACAAAAAGATTCCATCAAAAGACCAAGATCCTCTTTCCCCTCCGAAAAGTAATGGTAAGGATGGTGGTAAGTCTGAACTTCTTGAAAATTTGGACAAAGAAAAAGGTATGCATCCTGCTCCTTTTCCTCAAAGGTTGCAAACAATAAAGAATTTGAATCAAAATGCAGAAATTTATGAACTTTTCAAACAAGTTAAGATTAACATTCCTTTATTGGATGCAATCAAACAAGTTCCATCTTATGCTAAATTTTTGAAGGACATGTGCACAGTTAAAAGGAAACATAATGTACAAAAGAAAGCATTTTTGACGGAAAGTGTGAGCTCAATCATTCAGCACCTTACTCCACCAAAATTCAAAGATCCTGGATGTCCAACAATCTCATGCATCATTGGAAACACTAGAATAGAACGTGCATTGCTTGATCTTGGTGCTAGTGTTAATCTTTTGCCTTTTTCTGTTTATCAACAGTTAGGTTTAGGTGAACTCAAGGAAACACCTGTTACACTTCAACTAGCTGATCGTTCTGTAAAAATTCCTCGAGGGATAGTTGAAGATGTTTTGGTTCAAATTGATAATTTTTACTTCCCTGTTGATTTTATTGTTTTGGACACACATCCTGTTTCAAATCCAAATGTTCAAATTCCTGTTATATTAGGCCGTCCATTTCTTGCAACTTCTAATGCTCTGATAAATTGCAGGAATGGTATGTTGAACATTTCTTTTGGAAATATGACTTTAGAATTAAATGTGTTCAACATTTGCAAGCAACCTGGTGATAATTCAGAAGTACATGAAGTGGATTTCATTGAAGAACTTGTTCATGAACATCTCACCACTACCACATTCCATGATCCTTTAGAAGCTTATTTAATTGAATATGAGTTTGATAATGCTTCAGAAATGTCACACACTGATTCTTTGTTAAAATCTTTTCAGGATAAGCATTGTTGGAAACAAAAGTTTGAGGAACTACCATCACTTACAAATGTCACTGTACCATCAACTATTGAACCACCCAAGCTGGAGTTAAAACCATTGCCATCCGAGCTAAAATATTCCTTTTTGGGTGAGAGTGAAACTTTTCCAGTCATAATTTCTTCACATCTTGATGAACTACAAGAAGGTAAGTTGTTACAACTTTTGAAGATGCACAAAAATGCATTAGGATGGACCTTAGCTGACATAAAGGGAATAAGCCCATTAATCTGCACACATAATATTTATTTAGAGGAAAATGCTAAACCCTCTAGACAAATGCAACGAAGGCTTAATCCTAATATGAAAGAAGTAGTGAGAAATGAAGTCATTAAACTTCTAGATAATGGAATCATTTATCCTATCTCTGATAGCAAATGGGTAAGTCCTACTCAAGTCGTACCTAAGAAATCTGGAGTTACTGTAGTTAAAAATGAAAACAATGAATTAATTCCAGCTAGGACTGTTACTGGTTGGCGCATGTGCATTGACTATAGGAAACTTAACTCAGTGATGAGGAAAGATCATTTCCCTTTGCCTTTCATGGATCAAATCTTAGAAAGAGTTGCAGGGCATGAGTTTTATTGTTTTCTAGATGGATATTCTGGGTATAATCAAATTGCCATTGCACTTGAGGACCAAGAGAAAACCACTTTTACATGTCCTTTTGGTACTTTTGCATATCGTAGAATGCCATTTGGATTATGTAACGCCCCTGCCACATTTCAAAGATGCATGCTTAGCATTTTTAGTGACATGATTGAACGTAATCTTGAGATTTTCATGGATGATTTTTCTGTTTCTGGTGATTCATTTGATGATTGCTTAGCCAATTTGAAAAATGTATTGATTAGGTGTGAAGAAAAAAATCTTGTTCTTAATTGGGAAAAATGTCATTTCATGGTCACTAAAGGTATTGTACTAGGTCACATTGTTTCTGCAAAAGGGATTGAGGTAGACAAGTCAAAACTTGAATTGATTGCTAATCTACCCACACCAAAGACAGTAAAGGACATTAGGTCATTCTTGGGACATGCAGGTTTTTATAGAAGATTCATAAAAGATTTTAGCACGATATCTAAACCTCTAAGTAATCTTTTAATGAAAGACACTGCATTTGAATGGACTAAAGATTGTGAAGATGCTTTTGAAAAACTCAAAAATATGCTCACTACTGCTCCTATTATGAGATCTCCTGATTGGTCTTTACCATTTGAAATAATGTGTGATGCTAGTGACTATGCTGTTGGTGCTGTGTTAGGACAAAGGAAAGATAATAAACCACATGTAATTTACTATGCAAGTAAAACTTTAAATAGAGCCCAAATGAATTATTCCACTACAGAAAAGGAATTACTTGCAGTTGTTTTTGCATTGGATAAATTCAGATCTTACCTTGTTGGATCATCAATTGTTGTCTTTAGTGATCATGCAGCTTTAAAATATCTTCTCTCTAAGAAGGATGCAAAACCTAGGTTGCTGAGGTGGATCCTTTTGCTGCAAGAATTTGACATCACCATTCGAGATAAAAAAGGAGTAGAAAATGTGGTGGCTGATCATTTATCAAGACTTGTTTGTGATGAATCTTTTGGAACCTCACCAATAAATGATACTTTTCCTGATGAACAACTTCTAATTGTCTCCACGACACCTTGGTTTGCTGACATTGCTAATTTTCTTGCTACAGGAAAAATTCCTTCTCAATGGAGCACACAAGATAAAAGGAAGTTTCTGAATGAGGTAAAGAAGTTCTATTGGGATGACCCTTACTTGTTCAAATATTGTCCTGATCAGATTTTTCGAAGATGCATTCCCGACAATGAGGTAAGTAGTGTAATTAAGTTTTGTCATTCCGAGGCATGTGGTGGTCATTTTTCATCAAAGAAAACTGCTGCAAAAATTTTACAGTGTGGATTTTACTGGCCAACTTTGTTCAAAGATGCACATAATTTTTGCAAGTCATGTGAAAGTTGTCAAAAATTAGGTTCCATTTCGAAAAGAAACATGATGCCTTTGAACCCAATTCTTGTAATTGAAATTTTTGACTGTTGGGGTATTGATTTCATGGGACCATTTCCACCATCTTTTGGTTTCTTATACATTTTAGTTGCAATAGATTATGTTTCAAAGTGGATAGAGGCAATTCCATGTCGAAATAATGATCACAAAACAGTGATTAAATTTTTAAAAGAAAATATTTTGAGTCGATTTGGAATTCCTCGATCTATCATAAGCGATGGGGGAACACATTTTTGCAACAAGGTTTTTGAAACATTAATGAAGAAATATGCCATTACACACAAAGTTGCAACCCCTTATCACCCGCAGACAAATGGACAGGTAGAATTAGCAAATAGGGAGATTAAACAAATTTTGGAAAAGACAGTTAATCCAAATCGCAAAGATTGGTCTCTTAGACTTAACGATGCATTATGGGCCTATCGAACAGCTTTTAAAACAGCATTGGGCATGTCTCCTTATAGGCTAGTTTATGGAAAACCTTGTCATTTACCTGTGGAACTTGAGCATAAAGCATATTGGGCCATTAAAATGTTCAACTCAAACCTTGATGACGCTTCTAATTTACGAAAATTACAAATAAATGAACTTGAGGAACTCAGAAATGATGCATATGAGAATTCTAAAATTCATAAAGAAAGAACTAAAGCCTTTCATGACAAGTTAATTTCAAGAAAAACATTTAATGTTGGGCAAAAAGTTCTACTTTATAATTCTAGACTTCACATATTTCCTGGTAAGTTGAGATCAAGATGGACTGGCCCATTTGTGGTTAAGCATGTGTATCATTATGGAGCAGTTGACATTGAGAATCCTCAAAATGGTAACGTATTCAAGGTAAATGGACAAAGACTCAAACTCTTTTTGGAAAATCATGTTACTCAAGAAGAGGTTGTTTTTCTTTCTGATCCTTGTTTTGAAAATAACTAGATGTAAATATAATTTTTTTTTACCCCGGTTAAATGGCGGATAACGGTACTCCGTGATTATTTAAGTCGGTTCCATCAGCTACCCACAAAACTGATATTGTATATAAATTTCTCTTTCATTTTATTTTATTTCATTTTTTTTTTCAGGATGGATGATATTCTCAAAAGATTGCAGAAACGATTTCCTCCTTTTCCTCGGAATATTTTACTGAAGCTTTACCAAGTTCGATTAGAAAGATTAAGAATGCTTATGAACAAAGGGATTCCTGAAGACATACGTTGGATAATTGAAGCCAAGGTACGTGAAGATGAATATCTTCCTGTTTTGCATTTACCAGGTACAGGTAGAAGCAGTTATGCAAAGAAGCGACGAGCAAAGCGCATGAGTTCAAATTGCCACAAGTGTGCACGATGGACGTGTAACGGTAAATGTCGTTCTATTGGGATTCCGTCCTCTAATCGAGATGATAAAATTGAATTCATTAAGGATGGACTGAGTAAGGAGAATTTGGGTAATATCCAACTTTCTCTTGAGACGCATCCTAGTGGAGACGTACAAAGAGAAATTCTTGATTTATGGCCGCAATTCCAAAGGGAATGGCAACATCTTGGGAATCTGATGATAAAAGACCCTGTTTGCCAGCTTGTAAGAAAACTGGATGGGAAGCATATCCTCGACTCATAGAAGGCGTTTAAGCCGTTTCTGGACGTAAAACCAGAGGAAGATGCCAAATACACTTTCGGCGACATTATTACTTTTGACTTTTACGGTTGATTTTTCTTCTCTTTTTGATTTTCTTCCTGAAATCACGCAAAAATCTTTTGTTAGGTTAACATTTTCTTCTGACAGGTCAAATACACTTTCGGCGACATTATTACTCTTGTCTGATTCACTACTCAGTCCTCTATATATTACACCATGTACTCATTCTCTTTCAGGCACTCGAAAAAGAAAAAAAAATGGAAAGCACTTCGTCCCAGCGCATTAAAAAAATTTGTGTCTTTGGAGGTGCTTATCCAGGGAAAAATAACATATTCGCTGATGAAGCCATAAGAGTTGGAGTAATACTTGCCCAACAAAAGATCCACTTGATTTATGGAGGCGGTAGTACGGGTTTAATGGGAGCAGTCGCTACAGCAGCACACGCCGGAGGAAGTCCAGTTCTAGGAATCGTGCCAAAACTATTCACAGATTTTTGTGGACCTACCGTGGGTAAGGAAATACAAGTCTGGAGTATCCCTGAACGGATAACAATCATGTACCATTCTGCCGATGCATTCATTGCCTTACCAGGAGGTCTGGGTACATTGGAAGAAATAGCTTGCGTGGCTTCTTGGTCATCTTTGGTCACAAATAAGAAACCCATTGGTTTGCTTAATATTAATGGTTATTTTAGTAATTTACTTTCATATTTAGATAATGCTGTGGATAATGGATTCATGTTTTCAGAGGCAAGGAGAACCATAATTTCTGCTACAACCATTGAAGATTTACTCAAAAAGCTACAAGCTTATGAGTGTTTATCTGCTACGGTTGTTTCGCAAACGCTCGGAAAAAGAAAAAGAGATATGGACGAGCAAGGAGTGGATTGCACTTTGTCTTTGTGACATTATCTAACATTTTGCTTGTTGTGTCTCAGTTATAATAAGTGGTTAGCAACCTCTGCAGGTAATATCTCCTAAATTCTACCTTTAAAATTTGACATTGGGGACAATGTCATATTTTAGTAGGGGGTAAGGGACATATTTTGCTAAAAAAAAAAAAAAATTTGTTGTGTTTTAAGACATTTAGAAGTATTCATTCTGAACAAGGTCTGAGTAAGGGAGACTTGAGACATACCTTGTCAGTTTGATTTAATCTTCTTCTTCAAAAAAAACAAAAAAAAAAAAAAAAAAAAAAACAAAAAAAAAAACAAAAAAAAAAACAAAAAAAAAAAACAAAAAAACAAAAAAAAAAGCATGTTTAGACTTAGTGTGTTTTTTTTTTAGTTACTTTCAATACAATGATGAGATATGAATTGCATAAGTCTAAAACAGATTTATTAGTGAGAAGATTTTCATGAGAATTGAGCTTGATGTCAACCTTTTTATGAGCCAATGTTAATATGATATGTTGATTGAGAAAGAAGCATGTTTAGACTTAATCTGACTTGTATAATCATCTTTGTGAGTTTTTGAGCCTATAATGATTGATGCATTATACAAATCAATCTAATTTCTTTCTTGAGTGCTCTTATGATTACATGATTCTCTAGAACTTGCTTTAAACCGTTTGAGACTATATTGATACATGTGACAACATGAATATGATAGAGGCATTAGGATTATAACCAGAGCCAAACAGCCATCCATTATTAATGTTCTACGAGAACATCCCCACTAGTGAGCCAATTTGAGCCTACATTAAATATGATGTTTTATTGGTAACCACAACTTACACCTAGCCTAAATATGCTTATATCCTTACCCTTGTTCTAAAGATGAATTTTATATTTTGAGACATATTGCAAAAAAACAAGGGATATTTTTATTTGAAAATTTGGGTTAGAAACAAAAGATAAGTGTGGGGGAAGAAAAGAAAAGAAAAAGTCAAGAGAAAAAGAAAGGGATCATTGTCAAATACATTCCCATATTAAAAAAAAAAAAAAAAAAAAAATCTTCTCTTGAACTTCTAGAAAAAGATGTTACAAAGTTGGTTAGAATGATGCAAAGGCTCAACATGAATATTTAGCCTATGTTATTATGTGCTTTATAAGAGTTTTGAGAAGTTTTATTTGTATGATCTTATTATGTCTCTAAAATCTATGAACTCTTTGGAACCTTTGTGATATCTTTATCCTTTTGTTCTTTAACCACATTATAACCCTTTGGCCCCATTACAACCTTGAATAAAGACCTCTTGATTTATGAAGTTGTATGATCTAAATAGTGGAGAATAGGTGGACAAGCAAGCATATGGTAGAAGTGTTTTCATGAGATTGATTGAGTGTAAACACTTTACCACTACTTTAAAGAGTGAAAATCAAGAGAGTATCCCATGTGAGAAGTTGAGATTAAGTTTGAATATACACTATTTTGATTGAAATATGTTATGTTATTATTGGCTTAACTCAAACTATTTACATTCAAGCAAGATTTTTTGTGAATTTCTTTAAGCTATTGATTAGTTTTTAAGACTTGTCCAATGATTATCTCTAATTTATATTGGAAGGATTAGTTATAATTATTATTTTTAGTTTTTCTTATGTCTTCAATGTTTGTGGGTATCGTCCTAGTAAACCCTCACGAGACTAAACTCGTCCACTAGGGACACCTAGGGGTTTAAAGGCTTGTGTCACATGCTAAGTGCCACCGTGATTTCCTACGAAAATGGATTAGATTAGATTTTCTTATTTTATTTTTATTGAGTCGTTGCTAGGGACTAGCAACAATCTAAGTATGGGGGTGTGATAACTCGTATAATTATATAGTTTTTAGTTATGTTTTATTATTGTTTTGTGTCAAATACGAGTTATTATTGTTTAGTCTAATTGTGTTTATGATCTTTTATATTTTTATGTAATTTGGTGTTTTTCACAAGTTTCTTTGAGTGATTTCAGATTACTAGAATTAAGGGCAAATCCAAATCAGTTCCAGTTCCGACACCTTTTGCCATATCAGCTATATCTCGAGTTTCACTGAAGCAATAAGGCTGAACTTTGTATCCCTGCAAAGCTAAGAGGCATATCTATCTTTTTCATGTTTTACACTTCTTGAAACGGAGTCGTTTTCCCTAGCGAAATCGACCATCAAGTTGGCTGATGTGCAATGATGTCTGTTCTGCACCGTTTTGGTATTTTGACCATATCTTCCGATCCACGTGCGCAAATGATCTGATTCCAACGGCTATGGATCCGTAACTGATAGGGGTATATTTTGCTAGAAGACCATTTTATCAGATCGAGCCTCCAACATTGACAAAATCGACCATCAATCTGGCTGATCAGAATTGTCATACAATATGACGAAAATTGTTAGAAAAATGCACCCACCTATTATACCTACCTTTGAAATTTGTAAAGCTTGTCTCTTGTCATTTAGCCCTCCAAAATGTGTATAAATAGAGGGCCTTGGATGAGTATTGGGATACATTATACATTGGTAGGATATTAGCCTTTGTAGTAAAATTCTCTAAGTTTTCTTCTTCTTTCCTTTCTCTAGTTTTCTTTTTTATTTACTTATGCTTCTTACATTTCTTTTCATTTTATTCATATCTAGTATGTGTTGCTAATCATATTGTTGAGGTGATGAGGTGAAGCTCTTGGTAAATGCTAAGGTTAGTCTCTTAAACATGAGCTAAAATGAATCATCATTTATAAACACTAGTATAGATAATATTTTCTTTTGGTTTAAAATCATACTTGCAAAGTAGAGATCTTGATTCATTATTGACAATGAAAATGGCACAGTAAATGCTTGGTTTCATAACTTTGATTTGTTGTAGACATATACCTTGGCATAAGGAATGCTTGGACTCTTTTTATGAGTTTTGAGGACACCAAATGAACATAATATCATATGCTATGGACGTTGGACTGAATTGCTAAACCTTCCGATTGGAACCTCCCTTATGTGTGGATTTCAATTGTGTAATAAAACAAGATTAATCTTAGCATAACACCAAGAGTGGATTCTCTAACCTCAACATCTTTTCTTATTGTTTTTTATATTTTGTTTAATTTCTTTTATATTTTGTTGTTGATTCCCTAATATCTTGTTTACTTTCTTTGTCTTATATATTTATAAACTTATACTTATTAATACGCTTCCCTGTGGTTCGACCTCGGACACCCGAGAATTTATTACTTGAACATAACCTGCACTTGGGTTTACAACTCTTAATTGAGTCTCCATCAATAGGCCTGGGAAATACACTCTAACAAATTGAACCTGCTTTTATCGGGGTGCCTTACTAGCATTCACCGGCGACAGTTAGGAGCAATTTGGTGCCTTTTTAGAACCTAATGCAACCTCATATAGTGAACCTAGGCGAAGCCATGTCGTATTTCCATTAGAGGTACCGAAGTTAGGAACACTCGAAGGAACCTTTCTTACCTTTAGATATTTATTTCAATATCGCCTTGATTTGATTATTATACCCTTGTACTGACTCGTTCCCTTTTGTTTTGTTTGTTTTGCTTTGTTTTCATCACATGCATCATGCCCTTTAGGAGTGTTTGCCTTAAGACGAATTCCAATAAAATGAGTTTTCATTATGGTCATGGAACACCAAGACCTTTCATCAGTGTCGGTTACTTCCAAGATATACTGAGAGGTCCGAGTAGAGTCAAAGAAGAATCAGGTCGATAAGGGAGATTGCTTGGTTAGAGATTTTGTATCTGTTCTTCCCGAGTTGGTTCATTTAGATCTGGGTCAGAATGATTTGACAGAATTAGAAGAAATTTGGGGACGATGGGGAATAGCAAAGAAAAATGAGTTCACTAACAAGTATGGCGACATAGCATTACTTCTCCAAATCCAGATAGATGAGTAGTTGATTAGGGCAGTGGTACAATTTTGGGATCCCTCCTACTGGTGCTTCACGTTCAATCGAGAAGATATGACACCCACCATTGATGAGTACTCAACCTTACTTCGTATTGAGTCACCCAGCCCTGATAAGATCTATTGCAAGTAGCAAAAGACAGTTAGTTTTTGAAAAAAGCTATCCAAGATATTGGTTATGGAGATTACGATCGACTCCCCGAGTATTAAGAAGAAGAGTTCGAGTGTTTGTATCCCGTGGGTATTCTTGCGAGATTATATCATGAGCTACCCGGAGAGTGATCGTGTGGTGGATGTATTTTCCTTGGCGATCTATGCTTTGGTGATATTTCCAAAGATTTTAGGGCACATTGAGATGGCCGTAATGGATTTCTTTGATTGTTTGGGCAAACAAATTAATCCTGATCCTGCTATCCTTGCCGAGACGTTTAGGTTACTCAATTTTTGTCGAAAATAAGGCGAGGGACGTTTTGAGGGATGTGCAAAGCTTCTACATTTTTGGATCCAAAGTCATTTTTGGGGAAATGATAAGGAAAAGCTTCGCCCCTACATAAAACTTTCATTCCCCTTAAGGAATTCTGCAAGAAAGAATGGCCGAGAAAAGGAGATAAGAAACAATAGATTATGACTCTTCGTCACTTAGCCCGAGAGGACGTTACTTGGAGAGATCCGTGGATGCCGATGGGATCCATTTTGTATAGCTATGGAGACAAACCGTAGGTTTCGTTAATGGGAGTTTGGGGAGCTATCAGCTATGCACCACTCTGGTACGAAGACAGTACGGGTTTGAGCAGTTCATCCCAATGACTCATGAGCTCACTTTGGTAGATTTTGCATATAATGGGCCCGGATACATGAAGGAAACATGTGAGCTCATCAAAGCATGGAGAAAGTTGCACTGATCAGAATTGGGTAGATATACTGACAACGTTACTCCCGGATACTTGGTTTGGAGAGCCAAGAGGTTTCGTGACATGGTGCTCCCTCCCGAAGATGCCTCTGTTTATCCAGCAATCCTTCAGCCAGAGCCAGTAGTACCATAAGAGGTTGAGCTTGTCAGGCATGAATAAGAAAAGGACAAAGGAAAATTGAAGCGAGAATGTGATAAGTTTCAAGAAGATGTCGAGGATTTGAAGACCAGACTTGAGATCTAAGAGGTCAAGACACGGAAAGTGGCTAGAGAGCAAGACACGACACAATCCGATATAAAGGACTTGCATCAAGAAAAAAAGAAGCTAGAGCCAAGGGAAAGTTCACTGGAACTAGCACATCTCTCGGTACACATGAGAAAGAGATAGAAAAGCTTCAGAAAGAATTGGATTTCTGGAAAGGTAAGGCTAAGGAAAGCAAAGAAAAGAAAAGGAGTCCAGATTTTCTCATGAACAATAGAAGTGGGGAGATGGACGTTCATTGATCTCAGCCAAGTTGGAAAGATGCCTACAAGAGAATGAGCTATTGAAAGCCATATTGGGAAATGAGAGGGAAAAGACATCCATGCTACGCAAAGAGAATGAGACGCTCCATGCGACCATTCAGACCCTAGAGTATCAGTTGCAAGTCTAGAAGGCTGACATCACTGCCATCATTTGAGAATATAGAGAGAGGAAGACCAAGTGGAGCCAAGCAAATGATTTACCTTTAAATGCCAATACGAGGTGGAAGATTGAAACCTTGTGGAGTTAACAGTATATAGACCACCTGACTAGGCAGATCTACAAGGCTGTGGTCATGGCCAGTGAGATGTTGGAGAGAGTGAAGACTCTGAGGTGTGATGTCAACCCGACAAGGGAGCATGGACAACCCCTGCTGAACTTCCTAGAGGAGTCTCAAGACCAGTACGAGCAGATCAGATATATTTATGTAACCCGAGAGTGAGAGATGACTTGTAAAAAAGTTTCTATGAATTAATGAAAAAACCTTTGTGTTGGAATTTGATCTTAAGGCAAATACCATTATTTGTATTATTTCATGTCATACAATTATGGAAACAAACATACATACATTCATTTGTTTGATTAGTCATGCATTGATTCATTTATTCATCCTTGCACACATTTAATAAGCAAAAAGGGAATAATGTGCCCTGAAATTCTAATCCGTGGTATTTACACTAAGCTCTAAAAATTGGGCGTCCACTAAAACTCCCAGAGAGAAGCACTCCGCATCAGTATAATACTCGATCGCAAGTCAAGATCATGGAAAATGAACAGATTGCCCGGATAGAGAGAATGGAAAAAGCATAAGATGAGTTAAGGGAACAGTTGGCCATATCTTAGGCCGAATAAAGAGATCAGATGAATAAGTTGATGGAACTGGTGTCCGCCACATTTAAGGGAAAAGGGACACACGAAAAATTCAACTTTAGGATTAGAATCAGGAAATCAAGAGGGAAAAGAGGGTCAGCAAGAAGCCGTACTGACAAATGGCCAATCTTCGTAGAATACAGAAATTCCACCACCGGCAACTGAAATGCCTTTCGTGTATGTTCAACCCAACACAGGGGCATAGAAACAAATGCCAATTGGGGTGAATCTTGGGGCAATTCCGACAAACCCTATCGATGTCCCAGATCTAGATGATCTCGTCGAACAAGAAAAGAGAAAGATGGCGGAGCTGAAAAGGGTTGAGACGACTGAATCACAAAAGAAGTATCAGCTATTAGAGGAAAGGCTACGGGCTGTGAAAGGGGCTGAGTTGTTTGGAAGCCTCGATGCTAAAGAGATAAGTTTAGTCTCCGGTTTAGTGATCCCACCTAAGTTCAAAACGCCAGATTTTGAGAAGTACAACGGGACCACCAATCCTTTCGCACATTTGACAATGTATTACCGGAAGATGACCAGACATGATAGTGATGAGAAAATGCTTATCCACTGTTTCCAAGACAACCTTACTGGGTCAGCAACTCGATGGTACAATCAGCTTACACGAAGCAAGATTCGTTCCTGGACAGACTTAGCTAGGGCTTTTTTGGAACACTACAAGTATGTGTCTGACATAGTACCTGACAAACTATCCCTGTAAAACATGGAGAAGAAAGCTACTAAAAGCTTCAAACAGTATGCGCAGAAATGGAGTGACATGGCTACCTAGGTGCAGCCACCTTTGACTGATAAAGAAACTATGGTTCTTTTTATCAATACTCTAAAGGCGCCGTACTATGAAAAGTTGGTGGGTAATGCCACTAAAAATTTAGCAGATATGGTCATATTTAGAGAGATGATTGAAACTGCTATCAAGAGCGGGAAGATGGAAAGTGTGGAACAAGTCACCCACAAGAAAACAACTCTTGCCAAGAAAAAAGAAGGGGAAGCTCACGCAGTCAGTTTCAATAACCGACCTTTTGCACCTCCAGCACCCTATACACCTTACCTAACCTACAATCCATACTAACCGGCTATAAACAGCCTCACTCAAAACCCTTTTTCCCTATACAGCCATACCTCAACAAGCATACCCGATTGACATATTTCCTCAAATAGCCATTCCACCAAACACTCAAAACATCACACGAAATGATCAAAGGCCTATGAGGAACAATCCAAAGCCTCAATATGACCCTATCCCTACTACTTACAACGAGTTATACCTGAAGCTTCTACAGGGGAAACTCGTTGCACCTGTCTATCTCCAACCTTTAAAACCTCCTTATCCCAAGTGGTATGATTCCAACGCTCATTGCGCATACCATACGGGGATTCAAGGACACTCAACCGAGAGCTGCACTGCTTTTAAGTGCAAGGTCCAAAGCCTTATTGATGCGGGAATTTTGAAATTTGGACCAAAAAATGGGCCTAATATCGCTGGTAACCCGTTGCCTAATCACACGGAGGCCAAGGTTAAAGCGATAATGTTTGGAGAGGTCGAGAAGGTGAAAAGGGATGTCAGAAAGGTAAAAACGCCAATGATCAGAGTCTGGGTAGAGATGGTCAAGGCAGGCTTGATTAAGCCAAAATAAGATGTGAAGAAAATAGCTAGCCAGTCAAAGGATTTTTTCCAATATCATGAGTGTAAGGGGCATGCCATTCAGGACTGTGAAGAGTTTTTAGCAACGGTTCAAAAGATGATGGATATGAGTGAGGCCCAGTTTTCTGAAAAGATAGAGGAGCTTGAAATCAGTATGAATAAAGTCGGTTATGGGATGGATAGACCTTTAATCATATATTATGATGAGCCAGAGGTAAAGGCTATTCTAGTGGTCGAGGGACTCGCTCCGAAATTGATCATAGAATTGCCGTCACCTTTTTCTTACCAAGGTGACAAGATGATTCCATGGAACTACGAATGCAGTATGACGATGCCGGGAGCCTCGAATCATTAGACAGCTGCCGTGGATGTAACTGGAGTGGGGCATCTAACCCGAAGTGATAGATGTTATGCCTCGGGAATGGGGAAACATAATCAAATGAGAAAGAAAAGAGGACCTGACAAAGGGAAAAGGACAGTGGAACCAGACCCTATGGAGGAGAACAACCTGGGAAGTAGAGAATGATCCAACTCCGATTAATAAAGTAAAAGAGCCGATGAATGAGAAGGAAGCTTGCGATTTCTTAAAGTTCATCAAACATAGTGAATACAGTGTAGTAGAATAATTACACCGCCAACTGATAAGGATTTCAGTTCTTTCACTGCTGTTAAACTCAGAGCCACACCGAAATGTTCTACTGAGAATTTTGAACTAGGCTTACGTGGCCAACAACATACCGGTGGAGAAGTTAGATCGATTGGTGGGGAACATCACAGCAGATGATTACATCTCTTTCAGTTATGATGAGATATCGTAGAATGGAATAGGATCTACCAAAGCTTTTCATATAACCACTACCTGTAAGAGGCACATTTTACCATGAGTACTCCTTGACAATGGATCTTCTCTGAATGTGATGCCATTGGCAACCTTGTCAAAACTGCCAATTGACATGACCTACATGCTGCCAAGTCATATCGTTGTCAGAGCCTTTGATGGCACTCGTCGGGAGGTGATGGGAAGCATCGAAATCCCACTTCAGATAGGCCCCTATACCTATAAGGTTGAGTTCCAAGTGATGGACATCACCCCATCTTACAATTGTTTGCTGGAAAGGTCATGGACATCACCCCATCAAAAGCTAAAATTTGTGTTAGAAGGACGTCTAGTTAGTGTGTCAGGAGATAAAGATATTATAGCTTCTGCATCCACCGATTCCCCTTACATAAAAGTGAATGAAGATGCCGTAAAGTGCTCGTTTAGGATGCTGGAATTTGTCAACGCTGTGTTCATCATTGAAGGATATAAAATTCCAGAGCCGAGGCTACCCAAGAGTACCAAGTTAGGGGTAAAGATGACAGTAGGAAAGGGCTGTCGAGCAGGAAAAAAACTGGGAAAATATCTCCAAGGAATGGCCAGAGAAATAGAAGTGGCTAGAAAGAAAGACCGATTTGGTCTCGGGTACCTCCCTAAAGCCCACGAGAAAAGAAAACAAGTTGAGAAGAACAGAAAGAGGAGAATGGCTCAACTTTCAGGTGTGGATATGGAACGGGAGCCCATGACTTTCCCTCCAATCCTTCACATTTTTCATTCAGCAGGTTTCGAGTTTGGTGATAAGAATTTTGATGATATGATGGTCATGTTGGAACAAGCATTTGAGAAATTCTATGGGGTTGAAGAAAAACAGCCATAGGAAATAATGATCAGCATGGCCGAAGTAGATGAGCTGGGGAATGAAGGCACTAGTTGGATGGTGCGCCCATGTCCTCCGGGTTATGAGTTGACAAATTGGAGTGTGACCGAACTTCCTATAGTTTTTAGGTCTACTCCAGTGTAATGCTCTTAATCAATCTTAATTGTCTCTGCCCAAGTGCATTAAAAATCCTTTTGTATAGGCTTATGTTTAAGACTTTTATTCAATAAATAACAATCACGATGCATTTTCTTCATATTGATGTGTCCGTATTCTTTATTTCATTCCTTCATTCTTTCATTATTTTTGCCTAAATGCCTTCCTATATTGTTTTTTCCCCACCTATTTACAGGTGCCCGCATACGGAATATGAGGATCGTCCTGTCAATAATTCTAAAATTGATTTTGAAAAACCCATCTGTACGGGTGATTTCGACGCTAACAAAGATGTCGAGGATTGTGATTTGCCTCCAGATTTATTGAGAATAATAGAACAAGAGGAAACAAGTATTGCCTCATAAAGAGCAGTTAGAAGTGATAAATTTGGGGAATAAAAAAGAAATAAGAGAGGTCAAGATTGGGACTGCCATTTCGCCATCGATAAAGCAAGATTTGATAATTCTACTTCGGGAATATGCGGATGTGTTTGCATGGTCATACCAAGACATGCCTGGGTTGGACCGTGATATCGTGGTTCACAAACTCCCATTGAAACCAGATTGCAAGCCGATTCAGCAGAAGCTTAGAAGAATGAGGCCCAAAATGTTGTTAAAAGTAAAAGAGAAAGTAAGAAAGCAATTCGATGCCGGATTTTTAGAAGTGGCAAAATACCCGAAGTGGGGTAGCAAACATTGTCCCAGTTCTGAAGAAAGACGACAAAGTTCGAATGTGTGTCGATTACCAGGATCTGAACAGGGCAAGCCCTAAAGATAATTTCCCGTCGCCTCACATTGATACTCTAGTCGATAATACCGCAAAGAATTTCGTGTTTTCCTTCATGGACGAGTTCTCGGGGTACAATCAGATTAAAATGGCACCAGAGGATATGGAGAAAGCCACATTCGTGACAATGTGGGGAACCTTTTGCTATAAGGTGATGCCATTCGGGTTGAAGAACGCTGGGGCAACATATCAAAGAGCCATGGTAACTTTGTTCCATGACATGATGCACAAAGGAATCGAAGTTTATGTCGATGATATGATTGCAAAGTCGCAAAGAGCGGACTAACATATTGCGAATCTTAAAAAGCTCTTTGAAAGGTTGAGAAAATTTCAACTTAAACTCAACTTGGCAAAGTATACTTTTGGGGTCACTTCAAGAAAGCTACTGGGCTTCGTTGTTAGCCAGAAAGGGATTGAGATTGATCTCGATAAAGTGAAAGCTATTCAGAGCTTGCCTCCACCTCGTACTCAGAAGAAAGTAAGAAGTTTTTTTGATAGGCTGAATTATATCGCTCGGTTTATCTCTCAACTGACCGATAAGTGTGATCCGATCTTCAAGCTACTCCAAAAGCGTGATCCAGGGGAATGTGATAAAGGATGCCAGATAGCCTTTGATAAGGTTAAGCATTATTTGGCAAACCCACCAATACTAATGCCACCAGTCTCAGGGAGGCCGCTGATATTGTATTTGTCAGTATTTGAAAGGTCCATGGGATATGTGTTAGGGCAACATGATGAAACAGGAAAGAAAGAACAAGCCATCTACTATCTCAGCAAGAAGTTCACTGAGTACGAGTTGAAGTATTCATTGGTAGAAAGGCTTTGTTGTGCCCTAGCCTGGACTGCCAGGAGGCTCAGACAATACATGTTGTATCACACGATGTGGCTGATTGCAAAGTTAGATCTCCTCAAATACGTATTCGAGGCACCTTCGTTGTCAGGGAGAACGACGAGATAGAAAGTGTTGCTTTCTGAATATGATATTGTATGTGTGAGGCAAAAGGCTATAAAAGGTAGCGCAGTAGTCGAATTCCTAGCAAGTTGAATGGTGGAGGATTACAAAGCCTCTGAATTTTGATTTCCCTGATTAAGACCTAATGTGCGTCTTGCAAGAAGAAGGGAATTCCTCTGAGAAGAAAACCTGGAAAATGTAATTTGATAGCGCATCTAATGCCATGGGGCACGAAATCGATGCAGTGCTCATATCCCCTAAGAAGATTATTATCCTTTCACTATCATATTGGATTTTGATTGTACAAATAATACCGCTGAGTATGAAGCATATACTATGGGTCTTCATGCTGCCATAGAAAGAAAGATCAAAACACTAGAGGTCTTTGAAGATTCAGCCCTAGTGATATGCCAACTGCACAGAGAATGAGAAACCTGGGATGCAAAGTTAATCCAATATTGAGAGCTTATACTGAGCTTAATTGAGGAGTTCGAAGAGGTGGTTTTCAATTACTTGCCCCGAGAAGAAAATAGAATGGCAAATGTTTAGCCACTTTATCTTCAATGTTTAAAGTGAATGAAGGGGCCGAAGTTGTGCCAATTAAGATGAGCATATACGAGTCTCCTGCCCATTGCTTGAGTATCGAAGAAGAAGCAGATGGTCACCTTTGGTATTATGACATCTTGCAATACATCAAGAGTCAACAGTACCATGAATAAGCAACGAAAAATGATAAGAGAACCCTGAGAAGAATGGCGATGGGTTTTGTCTTAGATGGTGAAATCCTTTACAAGAAAGGGAAAGACCAGGTTCTGTTAAGGTGTGTTTTTTGCGCTGAAGCTCAGAGAATCCTTGAAGAGGTCCACGAAAGGATATGCGGCACTCACGCCAATGGCCACATGCTGGCTAAACAGATAATGAGGGCAGATACTATTGGTTAACCATGGAAGGGGATTGCATTAATTATTCTCGAAAGTGCCATAAATGCCAGATATATGCAGACAAGATTCATGTGTCGCCATCGTCGCTGCATGTCATGACGGCTCCATGGCCATTTTCTATGTGGGGTATGGATATGATCGGGCCCATTACCTAAAAGCTTCAAAGGGACACCATTTTATCCTGGTGGCCATAGATTACTTCACAAGTGGGTAGAAGTCACTTCTTATGCCAATGTAACAAAGTTAGTGGAGTGCAGGTTCATTAAGAAGGAGATTGTGTGTCGATATGGCCTTCCGGAAAGAATAATTTTGAACAATGCTCTCAATCTGAACAATAAGATGATGAGGGAAGTATGTACCCAATTCAAGATCAAGCATCATAATTCGGCGCCTTATCATCCGAAAATGAACTGGGTAGTAGAAGCAGCCAATAAGAACATCGAGAAGATTATTGAAAAGATGACTGATGTGTACAAAGTTTGGCATGAAATCTTGCTTTTTGCTCTCCACGCATACCATACTTTCTATTCGCACATCTACGGGTGCCACGCCATTTTCGCTGGTATACGGGATAGAGGCAGTGCTGCCTATTGAGGTTGAAATCTCTTCACATCGTGTTTTGATGGAAGTTGGCTTAGAAGAGGCAGAATGGGTTAGAGCTCGCTATGAACAGTTGAATCTCATCGAGGAGAAAAGGTTGAAGGCAATTTGTCATGGGCAGATGTATCAGAAAAGGATGATTCGAGCCCATAACAAAAAAGTTCACCCCAAGCAATTTCGAGAGGGAGAGTTGGTATTAAGGAAGGTTCTCCTTATTGTGAAAGATCCTCGCAGAAAATGGGCTTCGAATTGGGAATGACCCTATATGGTGAAAGAGCTTTTTCTGGAGGAGCATTGATCTTAACTCGGATGGACAGGGATGACTTGAGAAATCCTGTGAACACCGACGAATTGAAGAAATACTGTGCTTGAAGAAAAAAAGAAAAAAAAAAGTGTGATACTATGCATATGAGAATTCAAATGATTCCAAATGTAAAAATGAAAATTCTATCTATCTATTTCCCCTGAGGATTGCTTTTCAACGGGAATATTCGTGCTTGATATAAGAAATGAACATATTTCATATTTCTTTCACTAAGAAGAAATTATCCTTAGTCACCCCTTTGAGCATTAGGAATTCTTTTTTTTTTTTAATCCTTGATCAAGGATCACCCTCTACAGTGGAGGGCAAATGCGAGGAAAAATCTTCTCCAAAAAAAACATGGCGAAAAGAGCCATCGAAAAAAGAGAAAAAAGGAAAAGAAAAACACAAAAAAAGTGTGAAACCATTATGAATTCTCAGATGCATGGTGGAACATGAAAAAAGAAAAATGAAAAAAAAAGAATTTAAAAGGAGAGGTTTAAGCCGAAAACCCGAAAAGGGCGACTTAAAACCGAGCGAGGGACACTGGGCTGAAAACTCGCAAAGGGCGGCCCAAGTACTGATCAAAGATTGAATCCATGCTCTACGTAAAGGGGGAGAAAATATCAAAAAATCAGAGAAAAGGGGTAAAGCTTAGTCTGAAGCAACAGCAAAAGCCGAGAAGTCACCCAAGCAAATGGCAAGCTCAAAAGATATTTCAGAGGAACTAAAACAGGAAGGATCCAAGATATTCCGCGTCTGGGGCATCTATACCTTCTCCTTTGTTTTTTCCTTTTAATCTTTGATATTTATCTTTGTTATCTAAACCTTTTTGCAATGAACTCTTGTTGGCCTTTTCATGGCATTTGGCTGTTTCATACCATCTTTCATACATGTTGTAATGCATTTTGAATGTTATCAAATTGAATGAAGATTAGTAAAAGGATTTCTTTGTTTTACTATGGAGTAGATTTAAATTTTAAAAGAGGTTTGGATACCACTAAATTTGGAGAAACTCGCGACAAATCCATGATACTGAAAAGTTCATCAAATAGGGCAAACATTGGATGGGTTAAACACATCAATCGATAATGCTGAGAAGCTCATCAAGTAGAGCAAACCATGAATAGGTTGGAGAAACCGTCACGGAATCAGAAAACTTGTAGATCACGGTGAAACCATAGATTAGAGCTCGTCAAGTGGGGAAAGCCAGGGATAGGCTGAGGACACTGTCACAGAATTAGGAAATTTATGAGTCTTAGTGAATCCATGACGAGGAAAAGCTCATCAAGTAGAGTGAACAGTGGAGTTGAGAAGATTCGTGAACCTCAATGAAATCATGGATTAAAACTCATTACAATCATGTAATTGCATTCATCCTTAGGGAACATGCATCTTACAAATATTTGCAAAGCCTGTCATCAGCATCACTGCATTTGACTAACATTGCAAGAACCATGGAAAGTTTTCTTTCTTAAGTCTAACACAACTGACACAAAAGGTAGTATGACATCTAAATTTTCCTGGACAAGACAACCAGATTTCTCGGACAAGACATCCAAATTTTCATTGACAAGACAATCAGAATTCTCGGACAAGACATCCAAATTTTTTTGGACAAGATAACTAGATTTCTTGAACAAGACATCCAAATTTCCCTGACAAGACAACTAGACTTTTTGGATAAGACATCCAAGTTTTAAAGAAATTGAACTCATTTCCTTAAGACGGTTGAGCCTTGATTAGTCAAGGAACTCAATTTAAGGACAAATCTATAATTTAAACAAAGCTTCACGAAGATGAGGTAAGGCCCTGGGATCTCCGCCGAGGTATTGTCTTCTCTTACAAGTCGAATTCGTTTCCTTAAGACGGGTCGAGCCTTAATTAGTCAGGGAACTCAAGTTAAGAACAAATCTTATTGTTTTAGTCAAAGCTAAACCAAGATGAGGTAAGGCCCCGTGACTTTCGTCGAGGTATTTTTTTCACTTGCAAATCGAACTCGTTTCCTTAAGACGAGTCGAGCTTTGATTAGTCAAGGAACTCAATTTAAGGATAAATTTCATTTATTTTACAGTTAAAAAAAAAATCAAAAAATGAATAAAAAATTAAGAGAATTCTCCCTCTTATCCTGCACATGTGATTTCACTAACCGGACAAAATTATTGTCTATTTTATCTTTTCCTGATTCCTAATTATCAGCAATAGTTGTAAACACCTAATTTTGTCTCGAGCCCCTAAACCAGGCAAATTCTCCTTTCAACTTCTCGGAATACAAAGAGACTTCCACCATTCTTCAGATGGGTCTCCAAGACTTTGTTTCGGAGGTCCGCACAAAAAGTCAACTAGAAAAAAGTCAACTTTGAAAAAGTCAACATCAAAAAGTCAACCACTAAAAAAGTCAACTCTCAGTTAAAATCAAGATTCGAAGTTGAATTGAACAATAGTGAAGGAATTTTGATAATCTGAGGTCTACAATGAAAGATAGAGAGTTTGAAAAACGGGTTGCAAAAATTCAGTGTAGAGAAATACCTAATTCGACAAATTTGGGGAAAAGTGTGTAAACGGTCAAAATTGGAGGTTCCAAATGGATCAAGATCAATAAATCTGGACACTGGAAGGTCCAATTTTTACGTAGAGTTGAAAGAAGAATTGGTTTGAAGAGAAAAAAGAAAATAAGGATTTAATGAATAAATAAGAAATTCAAAAGTTTGGGGAAAACTGCAGAGATTGCCCAATTCGGTGAAATTGAAGCCCCCAGCTGATAAAGGATAAATAAACAAAAATATCCCAAGTTCCAGTTTGAAGTGGATCCCAAGGAAGAGCCGGTTAGAGGAAAAACGAAAAAACAAGAAAATTCTCGATATTGAAAAAGGGAAAACTAAATCGGAGAGGAATTCGATCGTAAAAATTGAGTGTTTTCGGACCAACTCCAATTCAATATATAACAAAGGCCGTGGAAAAAGAAAATCTGAAAATCGAACTCATTTTGAGTAAAATCGAGGTTTCGATGGTTAAAGGGTAATCTTAGAAAATCCAGGAAAAATAGAATCCGAGCTCGGAAAATTATGAAAACCCCCAGATCCGAATTTTATAACAGATGGAAGGGATTGAAGAATAAAAATCCAGAATCAGAGCTTAAATGAAAAAGCAAAGTTCGGGTGCACTAATTCGAAATTCCAAGAGAAAATTCTGGGAAAATAGGAAACGAGCGCAGAGAATTATGAATACCTCCAGATCTGAGTTTTATATTTTTTGAAAGGGATTAGTAAAGAAAAATCCAGAATCTGAGCTCAAATGAAAAAAGGCAAATTAGGGTGCACTAACCCGAAATTCCAAGAGAAAATTTTGGGAAAAATAGGAAAAGAGCTCGAAAAATTATGAAAACCTCCAATCTGAATTTTATATCAGATGGAAGGGATTGGAGAAGAAAAATCTAGAATCGAAACTCAAATGAAAAAAGGCAAAGTTCGAGTGCACTAACCCGAAATTCAAGAGAAAATTCTGGAAAAATAGGAAACGAGCTTGAAAACTTATGAAAAATTCTAGATCTGAATTTTATATTTTATGGAAAGGATTGGAGGTGAAAAATCTGAAATCGGAGCTCAAATGAACGGGTGCACTAATCCAAAATTGAAAGAGAAAATTTCGAGAAAAATAGGAAACGAGCTCAAAAAATTATGAAAACCTCAATATCTAAATTTTATATTTTATGGAAGGGATTGGAGAAGAAAAATCCAAAATCGGAGCTCAAATGAAAAAAGGCAAAGTTCGGGTGTACTAATCCAAAATTACAAAAGAAAATTCAGGGAAAAATAGAAAACGAGCTCGAAAAATTACGAAAACTTCCAGATCTGAATTTTATTTTTTATGGAAGGGATTGGAGAAGAAAAATCCAAAATCAGAGCTCAAATGAAAAAATACAAAGTTTGGGAGGCACTAAACCAAAACTTTAGAGAAAAATCCGAAAAATAGAATCCGAGCTCAAAAAATATGAAAACCTCCAAAACTAAGTTTTATATTGGATGAGATCAATTGGAAAAGAAAAATCCAAAATTGGGGTCTATTTGCAATTAAATTAAGTTTGGGGGCCAAAATACAATTTTATCGAAAAAATGAAAAGAGGCCTTTTACAAATAAAAAAAAAGGAATGGCCTGGAAATTTCCTGGCTATTTTTGGCCAGCTTCTGATTAAAGAGGGAGAGTGATCATCATGAATCAAATGGCCAAGGTTGAATAGCAAGATGACATTTTTGAAAGGATAAGATTCTCCACTACTTTGCCTGCATGGCATTTTAGGCCAATGGGAGGCCTCCAAATTGCAAAGCCATGTGAAGGCCATGTGAAGAGCATGTGAAGGCTATCAGATGATGCAAAGTAGGATTAAAAATGCCACCTAGGAAGATATTTTAATTTTAAGCCATATGATCATGACAAGTGGTCTAGATATTTTGTAGAGATAGGAGACGAGAATAATCTAGGTGGCATTGTTGGCCAATGAGAGGCTAGGAAACCCTTAATTTAAGGGAACCATCATGCAAATAGGGGACAAACACCCTAAATTTAAGGAAAGCATCATGCAAAGAGGGGAGATGTTTTAGCCATGTGGCAAGGATGTTGGAGGAGCATGTGAAGCATGACCAAGGGCAAAAAAAATAAAACATACACTCACACATTATTAAGGGCAGCTGACCAAGCAAAGCAAAAGGAGGATTCACTTTTTTTCTTAAGGCATTTTTTCACAAGACTCTTGAGAGAAAAGAAGGAAGAAAAAGAAAAAAGAGGAGGAGAATTTGAAAAGCTTGATTTGGAAAGCAATAGCTAGGTAGCTATCACCTCCCATCTTCTTCTTTAATATTTTTCTTTGATATTATGATTCTTTTTCTTCTCTTTTTTCATGTGATTTGTTAACTTTTTGTTGGATAAAAAGGTTTTCAAAATAAGTTTTAAAGGTTTTCTATCCTTTATTCCTCATTCTTTATCAAATAACCAAGTTGACAATTTTTTTACATATTTTTTGCATTTAGTCGAAACTTGGAGGAGGTTTTTGTGATTGTTCTTGCATGATTATTCTTGCTTGTTTGTTGTGTTCATATTTTTAACTCATGATTGATCTATTGTCATATGATTATGGGCTGTAAAATCATGCATTTCATGACATTTTAACTAGGTTTTTGGCCAAGATCAACCAATGATCTCAAGCATTTCATGATTGAATACACATCATCTTTCCATGAGCGTTGTTGAGAATTTTCAGAACCAATTTTATCCAAACCTTTTCTCATAAATTCCTAAAAGGTAAATAGGAATAATATGACAATCTTCACAGCCAATAATTATCTAAGCAGTAAAAAAGGCACACAATTAAACAAAATAAAAAAGGCAAACAATTAAACAAAAACAAAGGCTAAGTAGTAAGCCCTGCAGTCTTCTTCAATAGGTACACAATTAAACAAAGGATAAGTAGATGTAGTCACGAATAACAAGATTAAGTTTACTTCCCCTTCAATGTACCATCTTTTTAAGTTACTGCAAAAACAAATTCAAATGAACGGTGAATAGTATAGCATTATAATCCAAAACATTCATTTCATAGAGGAAGGTAAACCTATAGCATGATAATTTTGATGACAAACGGATAGCAAAGTTATCACTAACTCTTAATAACTATTCTTTTTCACTTCATTTTAAACAAACGGACAACATGATAAATGTGAGAAAAGATCAAGAAACCTAAACAAAAAGAGGCAACTAGAACTAAGTTATAGCTTTCACTTCATTTTAAACAAAATGTACAGAGTGTAAAGGTGATCATTATTCATCTCATTTAGCCAATAAGTTCCAGAAGCTATACAGCTTAATCTAAGAATTTCTAAAGCATGTTAACAACCAATCTCCTCACTCATAATACATCACTTCAAATACTCCAACTACAAATATAAAAACTATCAAGGAAATGGATATTAACCCAGGACCTAACTTTGTCAAAGGTTGAAAAGAAGATGATCATGACTATGCATCCAAATATCTCAACACCCATAAATATACAAACTTTAAAGAAAGTATTAGAGAGAGAAAGCTGGGAACATAGTGAAAAGAAATTCATCCCAAATTCTCAATATACAAGAAACAAAATAATCATAAATCATTGGACAAAAATAACAGATCAAGCAAAGATAGTTTTCAATCATTGTAGCTAACCAATGTGCAACGATTTCTACCTTTCGCTTTATAAAAGAAAATTGAAATATAGTTTATAAATATCTACCTTCGCTTTACCAGTCAACCAATGTGCAGCAATTAAAATAAATTGCTCTTTGTCAACTCGGGGATCATTAATCTTTCCAGCCATTTCCTCTGGTGTTTTGTGTTCATCATAAAATTTAGACTTCAAATCATTCTTCCATTGCCTCCACTTTACACTCATGTTCTTTATTGTTCAACTCTTAATTTCTTGAATAGTTTCTTCATTAACAGGCGCATCAGTATCGAATTTGTTTTGAAGGCAAGATCTAACAACATCTGATCATTTGTCATGCCAATACTACAGTTGCAAGCATAAAGAGGTTTGTAAGATATATGTTTGAAGCAAGACATTTACAATTTTACATTTAAGGTTAATCTGGGCTATTGCCATTTTCAAGTTATTTTTCTTTATATTCTTGCTAAGTAAATAATGAAAGTATGAAACTGAGAATGCAACATGAAACTTTGAGAAAAAACAGTAATTGAATTACTAGTACTTAAAGTATCAAAAAAGTGATAATAGAAAAACAATAATTTTGAGACAAAGCTAGGCTTTTCTACTTCACATTACGATCATGAAAATGTGAATCAGGCAACTAGCCAAGTCCAAATAACAAACAAAAGTTTTTAGGCAGAGCTAGGCTTTTGGATTTCACATTATAAGCATGAAACTTTCCAAGTCCTAAAAGTAAAAAATAAAAAGCTAAAATATACTGTCTCTAGACCACTTATAGAAAAAATGAAAGCTCCTTGCATGCCTTAATTTCAGGCACTCCATTATTTAAACGGTAAATGCCAACAGCACTGATTTCCTTTCCTAAGGGAAGAATTTTCTCTTCATCAAGCAGACCAACCTTAAAAACAGATAAAATTATGATTTTCAAACAGGTGAGCATGTCTATATAACAAATGATGCAACACCACAATAAATAAGCAATGTAAATCTTTAAATTTTAGCTTCAAAGAAGTAATAAAATTTTTATTTTTTCTTAACTCACAGAGTATTCATGAACAAACAAAGCATAAAGGAATGTATACGGCGAAGCGTTGATAGGCTGCAATTGATGATAAACTGTAGTAAGAGGCAGGGGATGCCTTGAGCCATCCATGTTCACAATGACAAAATTAGATTGCAGCCATTGACCTGATTTCTCCTTGTCCATTGCATCTCCAAAAAATAGGCTTGGACTGATTTCTCCTTGTCCATTGCATCTCCCAAATTGTCTTCTCATTCTTCTCTTCCATCTCTTGGTGACTCCTCAGAAGCAAAGAAGACGTCAATGGGCCTTTTTCATGTCAGGTACATATAAATATTGTAGATAATGGAAATTAATATATACGAGAATATATACAACTATATAAGTAGAAGGAAACAAAGTTTTTTTTTCAATTAATTTCCATATTTGTACCACTTCTTAGGATAATGAAAATATGTAGAGGAATGAGCACAAAAACACCTTAATTTATATCTCCAAACCTCTTTTTGTTTTTGTTGATAATTCTATATCTCCAAACCTCCAGAAATCAGTGGTTTGCTGGTAGCTTTAACGGTCTCTGAAAATTACTTTAACATGCACCTAACCTAAGGCAATCCACCAAATAACTTATAAGTAATTATTATACGATGAGATGATGAAATCACCTTTAATAGGAAAAGAAAGAAAGATTTCCAAAAGACTTTGAAAACTATATCTCAACCAACAAAGCTTTGAAAACTCTACATCTCTATAATTAAGAAATATGATTCCTTTTAGGTCTAGAAAACAAAAATAACAAACAAAATCTTAAGTTCAAGATGTAGAAACATACCGATTTGCTTGAAACAAAATCTGATTCTTATTCAAATCATCATGCATTTGACACCATCTAGATGAGGAAGAGACGGGAGAGAATGAATTTAGCATGAAATTTGTTGGATTCTCTTTCAAAGCGCAAGAAAGAGGCGAAAGAGAAATGAGAGAATGAAAAAGCAAAAAACAAACCCTAAATATAACCTAGGCCTATACCGACGGTCATAAATAAGTGATCCGTTGCTATAGGCTTATTTAATAAAATAAAATAAAGGAAAACGTAAAAAATAAAATTCCTTGCCATTTAAAAAAATGGGGTTTTGTCAAATATACTGACGAAAAAGAGAAGTCATCAGTAAAAAGCATAGTTATACCGATGGCCAATGAAAAATCGTCAGTATACGGGGTATCTATTGATAACTCGTATAATTATATAGTTCTTAGTTATGTTTTATTATTGTTTTGTGTCAAATACGAGTTATTATTGCTTAGTCTAATTGTGTTTATGATATTTTATATTTTTATGTAATTTGGTGTTTTTCACGAGTTTCTTTGAGTGATTTCAGATTACTAGGTTAAATCAACAATTAAGGGCAAATCCAATTCAGTTCCAGTTCCGACACCTTTTGCCATATCCGCTATATCTGGAGTTTCACTGAAGCAATAAGGCTGAATTTTTTACAGTGCAAAGTTAAGAGGCATATCTATCTTTTTCATGTTTTACACTTCTTGAAACGGAGTCGTTTTCCCTAGCGAAATCGACCATCAAGTTGGCTGATGTGCAATGACGTCTGTGCTGACCTGTTTTGGTATTTTGACCATATCTTTTGATCCACATGAGAAAATGATCTGATTCCAACGGCTATGGATCCGTAACTGATAGGGGTATATTTGTCTAGAAGACCATTTGATCAGATCGAGCCTCCAACATTGACAAAATCGACCATCAAGCTGGCTGATCAGAATTGTCATACAATATGACGAAAATTGTTAGAAAAATGCACCCACCTATTATACCTACCTTTGAAATTTATAAAGCTTGTCTCTTGTCATTTAGCTCTCCAAAATGTGTATAAATAGAGGGCCTTGGATGAGCATTAAAGATAGATTGGTAGGATATTAGCCATTGTAATAAAATTCTCTAAGTTTTCTTTTTCTTTCCTTTCTCTAGTTTTCTTTTTCTTTATTTACTTATGCTTCTTACATTTCTTTTCATTTTATTCATATCTAGTATGTGTTGCTAATCATATTGTTGAGGTGATGAGGTGAAGCTTTTGGTAAATGCTAAGGTTAGTCTCTTAAACATGAGCTAAAATGAATCATCATTTATAAACACTAGTATAGATAATATTTTCTTTTGGTTTAAAATCATACTTACAAAGTAGGGATCTTGATTCATTATTGACAAGGAAAATGGCACAGTAAATGCTTGGTTTCATAACCTTGATTTGTTGTAGACATATACCTTGGCATAAGGAATGCTTGTACTCTTTTTATGAGTTTTGAGGATACCAAATGAACATAATATCATATGCTATGGACGTTGGACAATTTGGACTGAATTGCTAAACCTTCCAATTGGAACCTCCTTTATGTGTGGATTTCAATTGTGTAATAAAACAAGATTAATCTTAGCATAACACCAAGAGTGGATTCTCTAACCTCAACATCTTTTCTTATTGTTTTTTATATCTTGTTTAATTTCTTTTATGTTATTTTGTTTATTTTGTTCTCTAATATCTTGTTTATCTTGTTTTGTTGTTGATTCCCTAATATCTTGTTTACTTTCTTTTTATTATATATTTATAAACTTATACTGACTAATACGCTTCCCTGTGGTTCGACCTCGGACACCCGAGAATTTATTACTTGAACATAACCTGCACTTGGGTTTACAACTCTTAATTGAGTCTCCATCAAGTTTTTGGCGCCGTTGCCGGGGAGGCAATACTAAGTATATAAGTTTATAAGTATATTTATTTTTATTTTTATTGGCTGGTTATACCGCCTAATTTTCTATATATTTATATTTATATTGTATATTAACTTTGTTTTACTTTTTATTGGCTGGTTATACCGCCTAATTTGTATATTAACTTTGTTTTATGCTTGTTTGGCGACGTGATTTTAGATCTCGTCGTTTAGTTAGATTTTATTGTGAAACTTTTTCAGGTAATCTTTCTAATACAACTCCTACCATGGCTGACAATGAAAGTGTTCATGCTGAAGATGAGAACAGACAAGTACGCACCATGCGTGACTACTTGCAACCAACTCGAAGCTCATCACCCTCTTGTTTTATTTTTCCTCTCAATGCAAACAACTTTCGTTTTAAACCAGGTATGATAGCTTTGCTTCCAAATTTCCATGGGTTAGAATCGGAAAGTGCTTACTCGTTTCTAAAAGACTTCGAAGATGTATGTGTCACCTTTAATGACCAACAATGTACAAATGAAATTGTCAAGCTAAAATTATTTCCTTTTTCTTTAAAAGATAAAGCAAAAATTTGGCTTCATAATTTAAAACCAAGGTCAATTGGCACATGGCAAGAATTACAAACTGAGTTTCTAAAGAAATTTTTCCCAGCACATAAAACTACTGCTTTGAAAAGACAGATTCAAAATTTCAATCAAAATCAAAATGAAGCATTTTTTCAGTGCTGGGAGCGTTTTAAAGATTTGTTAAGTTCTTGTCCACATCATGGTTTTGAAAAATGGCGTCTTATTAGTTTCTTTTATGAAAGTTTAACTCCCGAAACTAAACAATTTGTTGAAACAATGTGTAACGGTGAGTTTCTAGAAAAGAACCTGAAGAAGCCTTTGACTACCTAGACCATTTGGCAGATAACTCTCAAGCCTGGCACACAGATAATTCCTCTGAAAGTTCCAATAGATCTAATCTTTTTTCTAACAGAGGTAAATATCATTTTAGTCAAGAAGATGAGATAAAAGCTAAAGTAGCTAATTTGGCTAGAAAGATTGAAGCCATGGAACTTAGAGAAGTAAAAGAAGTCAAAACGGTTAAAAATGAAGAAAGTTGTGGAATTTGTGAAATCAAGGGACACCCCACTTCTGAATGTCCAAACATTCCCATTCTTAAAGAAGCGTTGCATGATCAAGTAAATTCCATAAACACATTTAAAAAGCCTTTTCCTTCTCCTTACTCTGAAACGTATAACCCTGAATGGAGAAATCATCCCAACTTCAGTTGGCGGAATAATAATCATGTTCAGGTACCACAATCTCAAAAGCCGGGCAACACTTTTTCCTATCAACCTTCACGTGTACAAACCTTGGAAGAGACATTGCAAGCATTCATGCAAACACAAGCAAATGTGAATAACCAAACTTCACAGGACATCAATGAGATCAAAAACACCTTGTCCACATTGACAGCTTCATTACGCACTCAAGAAAAAGGTAAGTTTCCTGCTCAACCTCAGCCTAACCCTTCTACTCAATGTCTTGTTTCTTGCTCCAATGAAACTCAACAGGAAAATGCCAGTTCTATCACAACTCTTCGAAGTGGAAAGGCAATTGACAAAAACATTCCATCAAAAGACCAAGATCCCCCTTCCCCTCCGAAAAGTAATGGTAAGGATGATGGTAAGTCTGAACTTCTTGAAAATTTGGACAAAGAAAAAGGTATGCATCCTGCTCCTTTTCCTCAAAGGTTGCAAACAATAAAGAATTTGAATCAAAATGCAGAAATATATGAACTTTTCAAACAAGTTAAGATTAACATTCCTTTATTGGATGCAATCAAACAAGTTCCATCTTATGCTAAATTTTTGAAGGACATGTGCACAGTTAAAAGGAAACATAATGTACAAAAGAAAGCATTTCTGACGGAAAGTGTGAGCTCAATCATTCAGCACCTTACTCCACCAAAATTCAAAGATCCTGGATGTCCAACAATCTCATGCATCATTGGAAACACTAGAATAGAACGTGCATTGCTTGATCTTGGTGCTAGTGTTAATCTTTTGCCTTTTTCTGTTTATCAACAGTTAGGTTTAGGTGAACTCAAGGAAACACCTGTTACACTTCAACTAGCTGATCGTTCTGTAAAAATTCCTCGAGGGATAGTTGAAGATGTTTTGGTTCAAATTGATAATTTTTACTTCCCTGTTGATTTTATTGTTTTGGACACACATCCTGTTTCAAATCCAAATGTTCAAATTCCTGTTATATTAGGCCGTCCATTTCTTGCAACTTCTAATGCTCTGATAAATTGCAGGAATGGTATTTTGAACATTTCTTTTGGAAATATGACTTTAGAATTAAATGTGTTCAACATTTGCAAGCAAACTGGTGATGATTCAGAAGTACATGAAGTGGATTTCATTGAAGAACTTGTTCATGAACATCTCACCACTACCACATTCCATGATCCTTTAGAAGCTTATTTAATTGAATGTGAGTTTGATAATGCTTCAGAAATTTCACACACTGATTCTTTGTTAAATTCTTTTCAGGATAAGCATCGTTGGAAACAAAAGTTTGAGGAACTCCCATCACTCACAAATGTCACTGTACCATCAACTATTGAACCATTGCCATCCGAGCTAAAATATTCCTTTTTGGGAAAAATTCCTTCTCAATGGAGCCCCCAAGATAAAAGGAAGTTTCTGAATGAGGTAAAGAAGTTCTACTGGGATGACCCTTACTTGTTCAAATATTGTCCTGATCAAATTTTTCGAAGATGCATTCCCGACAATGAGGTAAGTAGTGTAATTAAGTTTTGTCATTCCGAGGCATGTGGTGGTCATTTTTCATCAAAGAAAACTGCTGCAAAAATTTTACAGTGTGGATTTTACTGGCCAACTTTATTCAAAGATGCATATAATTTTTGCAAGTCATGTGAAAGTTGTCAAAAATTAGGTTCCATTTCGAAAAGAAACATGATGCCTTTGAACCCAATTCTTGTAATTGAAATTTTTGACTGTTGGGGTATTGATTTCATGGGACCATTTCCACCATCTTTTGGTTTCTTATACATTTTAGTTGCAATAGATTATGTTTCAAAGTGGATAGAGGCAATTCCATGTCGAAATAATGATCACAAAACAGTGATTAAATTTTTAAAAGAAAATATTTTGAGTCGATTTGGAATTCCTCGATCTATCATAAGTGATGGGGGAACACATTTTTGCAACAAGGTTTTTGAAACATTAATGAAGAAATATGCCATTACACACAAAGTTGCAACCCTTTATCACCCGCAGACAAATGGACAGGTAGAATTAGCAAATAGGGAGATTAAACAAATTTTGGAAAAGACGGTTAATCCAAATCGCAAAGATTGGTCTCTTAGACTTAACGATGCATTATGGACCTATCGAACAGCTTTTAAAACAGCATTGGGCATGTCTCCTTATAGGCTAGTTTATGGAAAACCTTGTCATTTACCTGTGGAACTTGAGCATAAAGCATATTGGGCCATTAAAATGTTCAACTCAAACCTTGATGACGCTTCTAATTTACGGAAATTACAAATAAATGAACTTGAGGAACTCAGAAATGATGCATATGAGAATTCTAAAATTCATAAAGAAAGAACTAAAGCCTTTCATGACAAGTTAATTTCAAGAAAAACATTTGATGTTGTGCAAAAAGTTCTACTTTATAATTCTAGACTTCACATATTTCCTGGTAAGTTGATATCAAGATGGACTGGCCCATTTGTGGTTAAGCATGTGTATCATTATGGAGCAGTTGACATTGAGAATCCTCAAAATGGTAACGTATTCAAGGTAAATGGACAAAGACTCAAACTCTTTTTGGAAAATCATGTTACTCAAGAAGAGGTTGTTTTTCTTTTTGATCCTTGTTTTGAAAATAACTAGATGTAAATATAATTTTTACTAATCTTCAAAAAAAAAAAAAAACATTTTTTAACCCCGGTTAAATGGCGGATAACGGTACTCCGTGATTATTTAAGTCGGTTCCATCAGCTACCCACAAAACTGATATTGTATATAAATTTCTCTTTCAATTTCTTTTTCATTTTTTTTTCAAGATGGATGATATTCTCACAAGATTGCAGAAACGATTTTCTCCTTTTCCTCGAAATATTTTACTGAAGCTTTACGAAGTTCGATTTGAAAGATTAAGAATGCTTATGCACAAAGGGATTCCTGAAGACATACGTTGGATAATTGAAGCCAAGGTACGTGAAGATGAATATCTTCCTGTTTTGCATTTACCAGGTACAGGTAGAAGCACTTTTGCAAAGAAGCGACGAGCAAAGCGCATGAGTTCAAATTGCCACAAATGTGCACGATGGACGTGTAACGGTAAATGTCGTTCTATTGGGATTCCGTCCTCTAATCGAGATGATAAAATTGAATTCATTAAGGATGGACTGAGTAAGGAGAATTTGGGTAATATCCAACTTTCTCTTGAGACGCATCCTAGTGGAGACGTACAAAGAGAAATTCTTGATTTATGGCCGCAATTCCAAAGGGAATGGCAACATCTTGGGAATCTGATGTTAAAAGACCCTGTTTTCCAGCTTGTAAGAAAACTGGATGGGAAGCATATCCTCGACTCATAGAAGGCGTTTAAGCCGTTTCTGGACGTAAAACCAGAGGAAGATGTGAGCCACAATCACAACTACAATTAATGACTTCTCAACTTTTGGTTTGATTTGCAATAACTTCATTTCGGTTTAATTTACGTGTTGTTAGATTTGTGTAATTATTCTCGTTTTTTTTTTTTGCATTGGTCTTTTACGGTTGATTTTTCTTCTCTTTTTGATTTTCTTCCTGAAATCACGCAAAAATCTTTTGTTAGGTTAACATTTTCTTCTGACAGGTCAAATACACTTTCGGCGACATTATTACTCTTGTCTGATTCATTACTCAGTCCTCTATATATTACACCATGTACTCATTCTCTTTCAGGCACTTGAAAAAAAATGGAAAGTACTTCGTCCCAGCGCATTAAAAAAATTTGTGTCTTTGGAGGTGCTTATCCAGGGAAAAATAACATATTCGCTGATGAAGCCATAAAAGTTGGAGTAATACTTGCCCAACAAAAGATCCAGTTGAACGGGTTTAATGGGAGCAGTCGCTACATCAGCACACGCCGGAGGAAGTCCAGTTCTAGGAATCGTGCCAAAACTATTCACAGGTTTTTGTGGACCTACCGTGGGTAAGGAAATACAAGTCTGGAGTATCCCTGAACGGATGACAATCATGTACCATTCTGCCGATGCATTCATTGCTTTACCAGGAGGTCTGGGTACATTGGAAGAAATAGCTTGCGTGGCTTCTTGGTCATCTTTGGTCACAAATAAGAAACCCATCGGTTTGCTTAATATTAATGGTTATTTTAGTACTTTGCTTTCATATTTAGATAATGTTGTGGATAATGGATTCATGTTTTCAGAGGCAAGGAGAACCATAATTTCTGCTACAACCATTGAAGATTTACTCAAAAAGCTCCAAGCTTATGAGTATTTATCTGCTACGGTTGTTTCGCAAACGCTCGGAAAAAGAAAAAGAGATATGGACGAGCAAGGAGTGGATTGCACTCTGTCTTTGTGACATTATCTAACATTTTGTTTGTTGTGTCTCAGTTATAATAAGTGGTTAGCAACCTCTGCAGGTAATATCTCCTAAATTCTACCTTTAGTAGGGGGTAAGGGACATATTTTGCTAATTTTTTTATAAAAAAAAAAAAAAAATTTGATGTGTTTTAAGCCATTTAGAAGTATTCATTCTGAACAAGGTCTGAGTAAGGGAGACTTGAGACATACCTTGTCAGTTTGATTTCTTCTTTCAAAAAAAAAAAAAGTTTGTTGTGTTTTAAGCAATTTAGAAGTATTCATTCTGAACAAGGTCTGAGTAAGGGAGACTTGAGACATACCTTGTCAGTTTGATTTTAATCTTTTTATGTTTACTTGTTAATTTTTGTTAAGTATTTTAGGATTATTTAGGTTGCATGAGTTTGTTTTGTTTTGAGTCTTAGTTATTCCTATTCTTATGTTATTAGTTCTTTTCTCTTACACATGATTCTTTCATTTGGGTTAATAGACTTACATTGAGGACAATGTAAGAATTAAGTGTGGGGGGAACGATTTAGGATTTCTTTTATTTTTGTCTACTATTTTTTTTATGAGTCTTTATTATTATTATTTTTTTTAATGTGTTCTAGTTCCTTTTTAATACAATGATGAGATATGAATTGCATAAGTCTAAAACAGATTTATTAGTGAGAAGATTTTCATGAGAATTGAGCTTGATGTCAACCTTTTTATGAGCCAATGTTAATATGATATGTTGATTGAGAAAGAAGCATGTTTAGACTTAATCTGACTTGTATAATCATCTTTGTGAGTTTTTGAGCCTATAATGATTGATGCATTATACAAATCAATCTAATTTCTTTCTTGAGTGCTCTTATGATTACATGATTCTCTAGAACTTGCTTTAAACCGTTTGAGACTATATTGATACATGTGACAACATGAATATGATAGAGGCATTAGGATTATAACCAGAGCCAAACAGCCATCCATTATTAATGTTCTAAGAGAACATCCCCACTAGTGAGCCAATTTGAGCCTACATTAAATATGCTATTTTATTGGTAACCAGAACTTACACCTAGCCTAAATATACTTATATCCTTACCCTTGTTCTAAAGATGGATTCTATATTTTGAGACATATTGCAAAAACAAGGGATACTTTTTGAAAATTTGGGTTAGAACGAAAGATAAGTGTGGGGGAGGAGAGAGGCAAAAGTCAAGAGAAAAAGAAAGGGATCATTGTCAAATACATTCCCATATTAAAAAAAAAAAAAAAAATCTTCTCTTGAACTTCTAGTTAAAGTAAAGAAAAAGATGTTACAAAGTTGGTTAGAATGAAGCAAAGGCTCAACATGAATATTTAGCCTATGTTATTATGTGCTTTATAAGAGTTTTGAGAAGTTTTATTTGTATGATCTTATTATGTCTCTAAACTCTATGAACTCTTTGGAACCTTTGTGATATCTTTATCCTTTTGTTCTTTAACCACATTATAACCCTTTGGCCCCATTACAACCTTGAAAAAAGACCTCTTGATTTATGAAGTTGTATGATCTAAATAGTGGAGAATAGGTGGACAAGCAAGCATATGGTAGAACTGTTTTCATGAGATTGATTGAGTGTAAACACTTTACCACTACTTTAAAGAGTGAAAATCATGAGAGTATAGTGAGAAGTTGAGATTAAGTTGAATATGTACTATTTTGATTGAAATATGTTATGTTAATATTGGCTTAACTCATTTATTTACATTCAAGCATAAATTTTTGTGAAATTCTTTGAGCTATTGATTAGTTTATAAGACTTGTTCAAAGATTGTCTCTAATTTATATTGAAAGGATTAGGAGTAAATATTTTTAGTGTATGTAGTTTACTTATATTTTAGTTTTTCAATGTTTGTGGGTATCGTTCTAGCAAACCCTCACGAGACTAAACTCGTCCACTAGGGACACCTAGGGGTTTAAAGGCTTGTGTCACATGCTAAGTGCCACCGTGATTTCCAACGAAAATGGATTAGATTAGATTTTCTTATTTTATTTTTATTGAGTCGTTGCTAGGGACTAGCAACAATCTAAGTGTGGGGGTGTGATAACTCGTATAATTATATAGTTCTTAGTTATGTTTTATTATTGTTTTGTGTCAAATACGAGTTATTATTGCTTAGTCTAATTGTGTTTATGATATTTTATATTTGTATGTAATTTGGTGTTTTTCACGAGTTTCTTTGAGTGATTTCAGATTACTAGGTTAAATCAACAATTAAGGGCAAATACCAGTTCAGTTCCAGTTCCGACACCTTTTGCCATATCCGCTATATCTGGAGTTTCACTGAAGCAATAAGGCTGAATTTTTTACAGTGCAAAGTTAAGAGGCATATCTATCTTTTTCATGTTTTACACTTCTTGAAACGGAGTCGTTTTCCCTAGCGAAATCGACCATCAAGTTGGCTGATGTGCAATGACGTCTGTGCTGACCTGTTTTGGTAGTTTGACCATATCGTCCGATCCACATGAGCAAATGATCTGATTCCAACGGCTATGGATCCGTAACTGATAGGGGTATATTTTTCTAGAAGACCATTTGATCAGATCGAGCTTCCAACATTGACAAAATTGACCATCAAGCTGGCTAATCAGAATTGTCATACAATATGACGAAAATTGTTAGAAAAATGCACCCACCTATTATACCTACCTTTGAAATTTATAAAGCTTGTCTCTTGTCATTTAGCTCTCCAAAATGTGTATAAATAGAGGGCCTTGGATGAGCATTAAAGATAGATTGGTAGGATATTAGCCATTGTAATAAAATTCTCTAAGTTTTCTTTTTCTTTCCTTTCTCTAGTTTTCTTTTTCTTTATTTACTTATGCTTCTTACATTTCTTTTCATTTTATTCATATCTAGTATGTGTTGCTAATCATATTGTTGAGGTGATGAGGTGAAGCTTTTGGTAAATGCTAAGGTTAGTCTCTTAAACATGAGCTAAAATGAATCATCATTTATAAACACTAGTATAGATAATATTTTCTTTTGGTTTAAAATCATACTTACAAAGTAGGGATCTTGATTCATTATTGACAAGGAAAATGGCACAGTAAATGCTTGGTTTCATAACCTTGATTTGTTGTAGACATATACCTTGGCATAAGGAATGCTTGGACTCTTTTTATGAGTTTTGAGGATACCAAATGAACATAATATCATATGCTATGGACGTTGGACAATTTGGACTGAATTGCTAAACCTTCCAATTGGAACCTCCTTTATGTGTGGATTTCAATTGTGTAATAAAACAAGATTAATCTTAGCATAACACCAAGAGTGGATTCTCTAACCTCAACATCTTTTCTTATTGTTTTTTATATCTTGTTTAATTTCTTTTATGTTATTTTGTTTATTTTGTTCTCTAATATCTTGTTTATCTTGTTTTGTTGTTGATTCCCTAATATCTTGTTTACTTTCTTTTTCTTATATATTTATAAACTTATACTTACTAATACGCTTCCCTGTGGTTCGACCTCGGACCCGAGAATTTATTACTTGAACATAACCTGCACTTGGGTTTACAACTCTTAATTGAGTCTCCATCATCTATACCGACGGCCAATGAACAACCGTCAGTATACGGGGTATTTATAGTGACGGACAACAAAGTGTCGGTATATGTTAAACATATACTGACGGTAACAAAAATTCGTCGCAATAGATCCTTTATACCGACGAATTTCTACCATCAGTATAGATAAGCGTTAGTATATGGGAATTTGTTTGCAGTGATACCAAAATATTGATATTTATTCCTTAAATAAAATAGTTTAAGAAAATGGGTTAAATTGTAAATCTTGATTAATTGTTAATACATTCCTTTATTTTTGAATTATTGTTTGTTTAGCATATAATGTATTTATTATTAATATTAAAATTAGATGAGAATGAATTGTTTAGGAGATAACAATAAAAGTAGAAGACTTAAGAGAATTAAAATAGAAAATGATTTTTATCAAGGAATAAATTAAGATCTTTTCGAAGATGAAATTCTAAAAAATCACGAATGGATGATTTTTTTTAATTTAAAAATTGGTAAAAAGAAATCTTTCAAGGTTCTCCAGAATGATGGAAAATCTTGAGGGAAATTCCAATACCCAAAAAATCGATATTTATTTCTCAAACAAAAATAAAATATGAGGAGAATTAAATGATGAGAACGAAATATAAAAATAATTTTGAAAATTAGATTTAGGGTGCTTTCCATAAGAAATTTTCTTTCATAAAACACTAAAATAAATTCGATGACGAAGCCTCTTCAAGGGAACAAATGGTTTCTCTTGAATACTCTTGAAGTGAGAAAGTTTTTTTCTGGAATCCAACTGGCATGATGAAGAAGACCTTAAAGAATTTTTCAATATTTAAATATTGAATTAAGAAACAAAGACCTATTAAATTAAGATCTTTCGAATAACATAAGATTAATTAGGTATTGTCTTTAGGATAGGCGTCGTGGGGTTGCTAATCTTTTCCCACACTTAATCGAACTCCCGAACCTAGTTTTGAAACGTAGACCAGAACTTATTCTTTTTAGAATGTCTTAGTCAAGCTTAGGATTACTTTAAAAATGATAGATTCATATAGGTGACTAATGACACATAATAAAAAAGATTAGTGGCAACTCCCTTTTTGATCTACCATTGGGGACTTCGAGAGTCGAGCCATTAATTAGTCTTCTGACATCCTAGGTCTTAATAAATGGTATTAGAATGTTTATTTTTATTTACTTATTTTAATGGATTTTCTTTTGATGTTCATTCTTTTATTATTAACAATTTTTTTTTTTTAGGTTTTTTTTATTATTTTAAGGCATTCAATATTGGGAGATAAAAAATGTTCTTGCGCACACACTCCACAAGCATGATCATAAGCCCTATACCCGTGCTAGTCTCTTTTAGGAGTGGTAAGATACCTATGCTCTCATGAGGTGATAACCTCCGGATGGGCTAGCAAAACAATTTCAGGGTGTAAAGTACCTAAGCTTACCTGAAGTGATGATCTCCTCAGTGGCTAGGGAAATACTCTCAGACAAGTTGAACCCTTTCCGCTTGAAGCCTGTAATAGGTACGGATCGAGGTGCCTTAGTAATCCATTTTGCTGACAATGAGAAGCAAATTGGGGACCCTTTTAGATCAGTCAAGTATCTTAAACCCAGCATGTAGACAACACTTAAGTGACCAACCTTAGAATAGAGTCATACCAACCATTGCTTAAAAAATAACCCAAGTCTAAACACACGATGAAACTCTTCTTACCTTTTTTGCCACATCTTATATATTTATACATTTTATTTGTTTGTTTGTTATTATATGTACTTTTATTTGTTTATGATATAACTTTTAACTGTTTGATTTCATTTTTCATGGATTTGCATCATAAGATCATCATAGGAGTATTTTGCCACATAACAATTTTTGATAAAACGAGTCCACATCCATGGAAAGCCTAGTGATTACCAAGTGTGAATCCTCAAACAGTTGGAAGGTGAGGTCTGAGGAAGTTGGTAAGGTAGGTGACTATTTGCCAATGCAATATGTTCTTACTCTCCTTGAAAGAGCTCATTTGGACCACATACAAAATAACCTCACTGATTTGATGAACATCTGCAGATCTTGGGACAGGCTAGGCAAGAAGCATTTCAAAAGAAGTATAGGGACGTGGCACTACTTCTTCTAGTAGAGGTAGATAACAATTAATTTGGGCAATGATACAGTTTCGGGATCCCCATGTAAATGCTTTGTGTTCAATGAGGCAAATATGGTTCCAACAATTGAAGAATATTCAGTATTACTCCGTCTGGACCCTTTAAATCCTGACAAGATTTATTGGAAGAACAAGACAGGTTATAAAAAAAAATCTAGCTAGAATGATGGGTATCAGCTCGACTAAAGTCAATAATTTGGTAAAACAGAAAGGTAAAAGTACTTGCGTCCCTTAGAGTGTCTTGCGAGACTTCATTAGCAAACACTCAGACGATGATGATGGTATGAAAGTGATGCTTTAGCTATTTACGGATTGGTGGTCTTTCCAAAAATATTGGGACATGCCGATACTGTGATGGTAGACTTGATTGATCAGATCCAGTACTTGATCAATGTTGCTCCAGCCATTCTAGTTGAAACTATCAGGTCAATAAATCATTGCAGATGCACCGATTAAGGGCGTTTCTAGGGTGGTAATTGGATGACATATCGTCATTCAATGCTATTGAACTTGGATAACTTAGAAGTGAAAATGAAAGGTTGCATATGGAGCTACTGAATGGGAAGACGAGTGCCAAGGCACCATGTAAGAAAATGAGGCACTCAAAGGCATGGTTGGTAAATTAAAAGATGAATTGAGAAAGCTAGAACAAGAATGTGGACAATTTCAAATACCAAATTCGAGAAAACAAAATCATTTAAGGCACTTATTTAACCAAATCAACATGGTAGATTGCAAGGTAGAAGAAATCAAAGAAACGATTGAAGAATTAAAATGAGTACATCCATTCCAGCCCAATGGTCAGCGATTGTATGAATTTCTGGAAGAGGCCCAAGATCACTATCAGTAGATAATGAAGTTTCTCTTGAGACCATAGATGTTTAGGCTTTTTATGGATGTTATTTTGGATTTGCTGTTAAAGACAAAATTTTCAAATAAGATTCCTTTTATTAATAATTGTTATATGGTAAGTATTCCTTTTTGCATTCATATAAGTCATTCATACATGCATACTCACAACCATAAAAGATTCATTTTCATAATGATCCTCCACTCTGGGTGGCAAAGTTCAGAAAGAAATCTATTAGCAAAAAAGAAAGAAAAAGTTGTATGAGATTTTCAGGGCAAAGAAAGTTCATTTCTTTTGTGAAAAAATGATAAGTAAATGTTGAGGAAAAAAAGTGAAAGATGATGAAAAAAAGGTGTGTGATGAAAAAAAGGATGATTGATGAAGAAAAAAAAATGAAAAAAGGTAATCATGAAAAAAAAATGAAAGAAAAGAAGAAGTGATGAAGGAGATGTAAAGCTTGATGCTTCAAGAAATGATCATTTAGTCTACGACCCTTAAACACATATTTGAGCCTATTTTATCCATTATTTCATGACCCCAAACCCGAGCCTACATTACGTAACTCTGAAAGTCCATTTTGATCAAATATGAATGTTCGAATTAAAGAATCATATATTAAATTAGGACGTGATTGTGATATCATCAGACGACAACAAGCTTTGATGCGTGAAGTTAGCTCCAAAGAAGAAAGAAAAGGCTTGGAACACTTTGATATGCTCAACTGCCTCCAAAAACATTGATGCAAATACATGATGAGAAAAGTTTACTCTTGATATTTTATGAGAATTAGTTTTGAAGAAGCTTCTCTTGAATCACATGACCATTGGAGATGACGGATGATCAAGTTGTGGAGTCTTATGAAGTGAAAAGCTTTTCCGAGTGAAGCATTATTTTGAAAAAAAAATGAATAAAGATGATTTGCCAAACATTGTGGAGAAATACTTCCTTTGAAAAAAAAAAAGAAAAAAAAAGAGAAAAGGAAGATTCAAATTGAAAACCCAAAAAGGTTAGTTTAAGTCATAGAGGAATATCTAAGTTGAAAACCTGAAAGGGCGGCTTAGGTATAATGAAAGTTAGTGTTTGTTTGAAGATTTTAGTAAGGGTATGGTTTGGTCTGATACAACTTGAAAAGATCGAGGATACTAGTTAGATTGATTTTTGAAAAAAGAATCATGGATTAGTTTGCTCAAGATTGTCAAAATATTCATTATTTGGAATGTTGACATCCCATCTAAATGTCCTCGTGATAATTCCTTGATTTACCCATTGTGCTTTGACATAATTTGTCCTTTTCCTTTCAATGATAAAGACTCGTTTTTCCAATTTACTTTGCTTCTTACCACTCTTTGTTGCCAACTTTGCATCCCTTAATGAATAGAGCAAATATGCAATGCATTGCATTTGTCATGAAATGGGAATGATAATTGATAAATTAACAAAGATAAATCATGTAAGATCCCTGCATTACTTTGATAAGAAATTTGAGGATAACATTTTAGGGTAAGAATAATGCTGATATAAATGACCATTATAAAAAAAAAACCCATGGGTTTCCATTTGCAAGAAGAGTTTTAAGGTCAGTTATTGACCAATCAAGCACATGATTATGCGTCATCAACATTGAAGATTTTACATGCCATAGTTGAAGTTGAATGTGATTGAAGATGACATTCAAGGGCAGAAAAGAAAAATGAGATAAGGATAATGAAAAACCTAGAAACGTAAAGATGTTCAAAATCTTGGAAATCAAAAGAGATACCCTCTTGGCAAACAATACATGATGAGATCGACGAAGGATCATTCCAGTTGATGGAACTTGCTAGCCAGTTCTAAAGTTGTATGTATGGAAGATGTTAAGAAAACATGAGATAGTGAGCTTGAGAATAATTTTTACCATAATTGAAGAGACATAATATGGATTTAATTGAAGTATTAGCATTGCATGACATTCATTTAATGTATTGCATTACATGGCATTTATAGCATTCATGGCATCTATATTTCATGCATTGTATTCATGTCATTCATCGCATGCATTCAACATATAAGGAAGATTTTAGTTTTGATTTATAAAATTTGAAGTCAAACTAAAAGGTTGAGATTTTTCAAGGATAACTTTTTCGTAAGAATTTTGAAACGTCGATTGAGGAATCTTGTTCAAGATTTTTGAATTTCGATTGAGAAAATTTTTGCAAGGTAAGATGAGATCTTAAAAACCTCTCTTGAGGAGTACTTTAAAATGAATGGGATAGTTTTTAAAACCGCTCTTGAGGATAGTTACCAAGGTAAGATGAGATCTTAAAAACCTCTATTGAGGAGTACTTTAAAATGAATGAGATAGTTTTTAAAACCCCTCTTGAGGATAATTACCAAGTCTCTTTCCAGGATTTTTTTTAAAGCTTCTCATGAGGATGTCTCTAAGCCTCTCACGAGGATATTCGTTTTCAAAGCACTTTACAAGGATGATTTTAGAGTCTCTCACGGGGATGTTTTCTAAGCCTTTTATGTTTTAAAGCCTCTCTTAATGATGTTTTCAAAGCCTCTCTTGAGGATGTTTTCAAAGTCTCTCACGAGGACATTTTCAAAGACTCTCACGAAGGCATTTTTAAAGCCTCTCACGAGATCATTTTCGAAGCCTCTCATGAGGACTTTTTCAAAGCCTCTCATGAGGATATTTTCGAAGCCTCTCACAAAGACGTTTTTAGAACCTCTCAGGAAGATGTTTTAACCTCTCATGAGAATGGTTATTTTCAGAGTCTCTCTTAAGGATATTTGTAAAGCTTATTTCGATAAATAATTTCTTGATTTAAAACCTCTCTCGAGGAACATTTTAAGCCTCACTTGAGGATTATTTTCTAAATTATCTTTTAGTTTTAAAACCTCTCCTGAAGAATATTCTATGAAGCCTATCTTGAGGTTATTTTTGCTGAGCCTCTCTCGAGGAGTATATAGATGTATTTTTAAAGATAATATTTTTTATGAAACATCAAGCCCCACCTGAGGAGCATGTTTTGTATTTCGTAAGTTTACGCCTCGTGGGAAGGAGCGTTTCTTTCACCTTTGGAGAACACTTAAGTTTATGCCTCGTTGGGAAGGATATCTCTTAAAGAAACATTGATCACGCTGGTGATTGCTAAGATCAGGCTGAATGAATGGGTGTCTACGTCTTTACACACTTTCTGTTTTTCAGTAAGTGCACAAAGAGGGGCAGATGTAGAAACCTGATTTTTACTCGGGATTTCTAACTCGCTTCTCAAACGATTGAGTATAATACTAAAATTGATAAGCCCGTTAGTACCCATGGTTTTTTTCCCTTTTGGGTTATGTAACCCAATTCCCGTTTGGGCTTAGTGTTGGGATTCGGATCATGCTCAAACAAGGTAATGTATAATTTAATCAACAAGTTAAATTAACAACGCAGCGGAATAAAACTAAAACAAAGAGAAACCGAATCCCTCCATAGATCTGCTTATGAATTCAAAATGATCATCCTGTCAAGAATAGATAACAATCAAAATCTCATACCTTTGTAATGGAGATTGTCGAAACCTCAAGACAAATTCTTGATGTTCTTGTTCTTGCACACAAAGCCCGGTTGTCGCAAACCAAAGCCGTCCAATTGTCCGGCCTCTAATAGTAATCCACACAGGTGACTTGAAAACCTTCACAAGGTTGAGATTATGTTTTGGCAAGACGATGCTAGTAGTCTAGGTTGTGAGAAACCTTCCTCCTCTTACACTAGTCAGAGATTCAAAGCAAGCAAGAAGAAAATGATTTTCTCTTCCTCTTTTGTCTATGGGGCCAAACTCACAGGGAGAGTGAGAGGTTGTGCTACTAGGGTTTCTTTATTGCTTAGGGAGGCGGCAACTATCGTAACCTAAAAAATATCGACGACAATAACTAGTCTCATCGCAAGACTTTATTATTCGTTTTTCTTAGGCGTGACATTAAAAAAAGAAGGAAAAGTCGACTTAATTCCTCTAGAAAAACGAAGCTGTCGATACGTAATCCCGAATCGCGGGGGACCCGTTCGAGTGAGGGGAAAACAGAAGTAGAGGAAAAGATGACTTAATTCCTCTAGATTGAAATAAAAGGTCGAAGGTATGAAAACGGCCTCGTAAAAAGACATGGAGTCGCCACCAATCTTTTTTAGCTAGGTGTGATCGGCCACCTATTAAAACCGGTTTTATAAAATATTTTAAAATTAATTAAAAAATTTTTAAAACCAATTTCAAGTCTGCTTTATAAGCCAGAGAAATCAAAGAAGCGGGTTCGGGAGTCGGTTACGTGCAGGGAAGGATTAGCACCCCCACAATGCCTGTATAAATCAATACCTTTTTAATCATGTGTTATCTCAAGTCTCGGTAAAAAAGTTGATTTTTAATTTAGTATTTCAAGTTAATTCCCAATTTTAAGAAAAATAATTCCATTTTTAATTGAAAATGATTCAGAATTTATTAATTCAAAATTTTCCTATATTCCCCGAAAAAATCGGCAAAATATAGAAACTTTTAGTCATTTGGAAAACTTTCTGAATCATTCTCCTTTTTTTGAAAGAAAGATATTCCTTTATTAATGATAATTGATGATATTCCCTCCAGCAAACACGGTAGAAAACTCATGAATTGTTTTAACTTGGAAATATCTTTATTTTTATTGAAAATCATTATCTTTTTCAAAATATTTAAAAATATGAACATGAACATGTATGAAAAATAAAATGACATGGCAAATCTAGATAATATAATGCAACCTAAATGATATGACATAATTCAAATGACATAGTATATTCTAGGTAAACTGAAAAAATCCTAAGTACATTGGTATATTCTAAATGAGATAAAATGATTTAAATGACATGGAAATTCTAAATGATATGGCATATTTTAAATGACATGGCATGTTAATGGCTTAGAATATGATCTAAATGACAAGAAATGACATGGAATTAAAATAATGCTAACATATAATATGCATGAAAATGAAAAAAAAATAATAATGCATGAACATAGTATATACTAAACAATATGACAAAAAAAAAAAAACATAGGATATCATGAAACATTCAAAATCATATGGCAAACAAATATAAGATCATAAAATGTGAATTTAAATAATAATAATAATATCATGGAAAATATCATAGCAAAAATAACACATTTAAATAAAATGCATGAACATGGAAAATGCAATGCATGAAAATGTATTTTTTTTCCTTTAATTAAAGAAATCCGTATATCTAAAAAGATATCCGGCTACCTTAGGAAAATATGTCAAATTAGATTTTCTAAAAACACAAAACTTTGTGATTGTTTGAAAATAAATTTGAGGAAAACTTGAATAAAAATTAAAGCCCTTACCAAACCCTTTTAAAATGGCTATAATTTCCTAAGTTTAAAATCCCGGACTTAACTACCCTTAACCCGAGATTTATAAAATCATTTTTAAAGTTAAATAAGGCTTAGAAACTACCTTAAGACAGTAGCTAAAACTTCTACCCAACCCCCTTTAAATGCCTTAGCCAAATTCAACCATTATTCCCCTTTTGATTTCAAATCTGCCTCTACTGTCCGGTTTTGACACATGATTTTTTAGCTTATTTTTAAAAATTCAAAAAAATCTAAAAAAAAATAATGGAGACTCAGAACATGTAAATATACATGAAAACAAAATTGGCTTACTTTTATGATTAAAGATGACTGCCCAGAAAAATTGGAGATTTTCGAGTACTGGGTGAAAAAAAAATGTTTGTCAAAACACATTTTTTTGCCTTTGATAAATTCATTCAAAAACCAAAGTAGAAATTGTTGGAAATCATCCTAAAGACCTAAGGACAGTAGCTAAACATTTTAAAAACCTTGGAAGAAATTGGCTAATTAAAAAAAAATAAAAAAATCACAAAGATAGAATAATCAATTTGACAATTCCTTAATTTTCCACAAGTATGCTCAAGGGAGCATGACTTTGAGCCATTAATTGGCCTAAGTCACAAATCAAGTGGAAATGACATGGAATGCATGAACATACAGCAAATTAAATATATGAAATGCATGATCTAAAGGTCTAAATGGTAAAGGAAATGTATGACAATTCATGGCAACCTAAATGCCTAGCATGAATTTGCATGGCAATAAATGATATCCTAACTCTATATGCATGCAATGCTTGATAATGTAAATGTGACTAGGACCTAATATGTTATGAATATGCATGAAAATGAATGTGACCTAAGACCTAAATAGCATATTAGTGCATGATAATACCAATGTGATTTAAGACTCAATATGCATGGCAATACCAATATGGCCTAGACCTTAAATGTAATGAACATGCCTAGCAATACTATGAACATACAATGACTCATGAAACTAATGTTAATGCTGGAACAAACAGCAACTAATACACAGTTTTAAGAAATGATAATGCAAAGCATGTTACCTAAACAAAATGCAAATGCATGACAAGGCAAGGAATGCATGAAGAGGCCAAATGATCACATGCGACTCTAATACAATCAATCCTATTTAGTAAATGACATAAGTACATGACAAATCATATTAAAATGCATAATGTCATGACATTTTCAGTAACGTATAACATACCAAAATCAAAATGCACAAGCTCATGGCATGGAAATGCAAACAAGTTAAGAAATAAAAGGAAAATGCACATGCAAGGCAAACAAATATGGGATTGTCGAATGGTCATGGAACATTATGGTGACATTTTTATCATAGCATTTTCATAAGGACATGGCATACTAAAATCAGAATATACAAGTTCATGGCATGGAGATGCAAACAAGTTAAGAAGAAAAAGGAAAATACACATGCAAGGCATACAAAATGGAGATTGCCGAATGGTCATGGAACAATACCAAGAAAATGCAAACATGTAAGACATGATACATGAAAAAAATGCACAACATGAGCATATGAACAACAATGGCCGAATATGCAAGGATGTAATATCAAGCATGGAAATGAAATATATAAGTAAATAATGTAAAGAGCATATATACAGAAGATTTAACATAGACATGCAAAAATTACAAGCAAAACTAGTAAGTAGAACAAGGAAAGTTAAGCTCTATGGTTGGTATTAAATGGGCATAGCCTCTCACCAAACCATAATCACTTGGTCTTACCAAGATCATGAAGATTTTCCATCTCAATAAAACAGAAAATAAACCATGTAAAACAGAAAATAAGGTGAGCTTCATGGTAGGTAAAAATGGGCATAGCCTCTCTCCTAACCATGGTCACTTGGTCTAGCCAAGATAATGTAGCCATTTCAACCTTTTTTTGCTTCATCTTTTGTAATCAGAACCTTAGAATACTCTAAAAAAACTTGTAAAAATCATTTTTCACAACAACATGCAAGGAAGAAAAAAAAAAAGAAAAGACAAGGCAAATAAATGTGCCATTTTCGGCCATAGCATGAAACCATAGAAAAAAAATTGTTTTCCACTATTTTAAAGAAGGAGAAGAGATGAAAACATAAGTAAACATTAAAAAACTTTATTTTTATGAAAAATTTTGTAGGAAAACATGATAGAAAAATCAAGAAATCACCATGGAAATGAAGAAGAAAGCTAGCTAGAGCTTGGTAGAGATGACTACCTTCAAGCTCTCTATTGAAAACCTTTTTTTTTTCTTTCTTTCAAAACCTTTTTCTTTCCAAATTAGCTACTATTTTCCAGCCAAAAAACCTCTGAAAAAATGAAAACATACTCCTCCCTTTAGCCTTGGCCGAATGGCCCCTAGCTCTTGGATGGGAATGACACTTTTTTTCCTCCAATCTTGGCCTTTAGATTTAGGTATTTTGATGAAAACATAAAAATGTCATCTTGCCAATTGATAGTAGCCCTTAAGATGTGTACTCATCCCTTGTAGCAACCTTAGCCATTAGATGCAAAAGAGGACCAATCCTATCCACTCCTTTGCTTGCCCCTCTTGAGTACCTACCCTTGGATGAGTTGTGCTCTTCCATTCTTGGTCATTGGATGAGGCCAACATAAAAATGACATCTTACAGATTAAATCCTACCCTCAACATGTGTACTCAGCCCTTGTAGATGGCCTAATCCATTGGATGAAAAGAGATGATCCCATGCACTCCCTTACTCAACCGAATGGATGCTCACCCTTGGATGAATTGTGCTCATATTTTTTCTTCCATTCTTGGCCATTAGATGAGGGTTCTTTTACGACAAATAAAAATGTCATTTTGACATTTAAACTTGGCCATTGGATGGTGCATTCAACTTTCCTACAAGGCACCTAAGCCATTGGATGAAGGGGGGACCATTTGCAAGGTGTTAGTAGTAGCATGTGGCTTGATAGTGACTAGGGAATTAAATTGTTCAAGCTTCCTTCTTCTCCTCTATGTTGGCTGACCAAGGGAAGAAAAAAATCCCAGCAATCCCTTCTTCTTTCATATTTTCCCAATTACCAATTTGCCCTTTTTGGTTTCCTTGGTGAAATGACCTTTTTGCCCCCTGATCTTAAATAAATAGAAAACGGACTCCAAATTTGAATTTTCTTTTTTCAATACTTCTAAAATAATAAAAAATTGAATTCTGGAAGTTTTCAAAATTTTTCGAGTCCATTTGCTATTTATTTTGGATTATTTTCGAAATTATCCCTTTTATGCACCCGAACTTTATCATTTTTTAAACGTCCTCCGAATCCAGATTTTTCTTCACCAATATCTTCCAAATAATTTAAAAATGTGATCTGGAAGTTTTCATAATTTTTGGAACTCATTTGCTATTTTTCCAGGATTTATCTGCTTGAATTATTGAATAGGGGACCCGGGATTTGGCCATTTTGCAAACGTACTCCGAATCAAGATTTTATTTCTAAAATATCTTCCAAATAATTTAAAAATGATATTTGTAAATTTTCAAAATTTTATCTACTTGAATTACTGTATAGGAGACTCGGTATTTGGCTATTTTGCAAACGAACTCCGAATCAAGATTTTCTTTCACCAATATCTTTGAAATGATTTAAGAATGAGATTTGCAAATTTTCAAAATTTTTGGAGTTCATTTGCTATTTTTCCCATATTTTCCAATTTTACCCTTTTGCCTTTGAAACTCGATTTTGCTCAAAACAAGTCCGATTTTTAGATTTTATTCAAACTGAGCCTTGGCTATCCTTGTTTAATCATTTCTCATCAATTAAGGGCTTTAGATCTTCTGAATTGGGCCATTTCTATAATTCTTCCAAATTTCATCGAAATCCACCAAAAAAACCCTAATTCTCGATTTTCTTCCGAATTGACTTTTCTATAAGTTTTTCTTCCAAATGGCTTCTTCATTACCCGTAGTCAGTGCTTATCTTTCATTTGAGACCTTCAACTCCGACCAATTTGATCGTTTAAGCACTTTTCCCCAAATTTCTCGAATTAGGGTTTTCTTTCTACTGAATCTCGTAACCCAACTTCCAAACTCCATATCTTTCAATGTAGACCTCGGATTATCAAACTTATTTCACCATTTTTCAATTGAACATCAAATCTTGATTTTGAAAGTGGGTTGACTTTTTCAATAGTTGACTTTTTTGGGGTTGACTTTTTTTGAGTTTGACTTTTTTTTTCTGTCTATTTTCTTAGACTAAGCCTCAGAGTACCACCTGCAGGATGAGAAAAGCCTTTTAGCATTCTGAAACATCAAGTTAGGAAGAAAATGTACCTGATTTAGGGGTCCGGACAAAATTAGGTGTCTACAGCTACCCTTCTTTGGCTATTGCTGAGAATCAGGAATCAAGCAAAGATAAACAAACACTAATTTTGTACGGTTAGTGAAATCACATGTGAAGGAAAGGGAAAGGGGTTTTCTTTTCTTCTTTTTTTTCTTCATTTTTTCATTATCATTTTTTGTTTGTTGAGAAAGCTGTAAATTGAAGATTTTGTCCTTAAATTGAATTTCCCTGACTAATCAAGGCTCGACCCGTCTTAAGGAAACGGGTTCGATTTCAAAAGAAAAAATTGTGCCCGAAGGTCTTACAAATGGTGCCCGAAAGTCTTTAAAATGGTGCCCGAAGGTCTTTAAAATGGTGCCCGAAGGTCTTTAAAATGGTGCTCGAAGGTCTTTAAAAATGGTGCCCGAAGGTCTTAAAAATGATGCCCGAAGGTCTTTAAAATGGTGCCCGAAGGTCTTTAAAATGGTGCCCGAAGGTCTTTAAAATAGTGCCCGAATTTCTTTAAAAATGGTGCCCGAAGGTCTTTAAAAAAGTGCTCGAAGGTTTTTAAAATGGTACCCGAAGGTCTTACCCGTGATTAAAATACCTTGACGACGATCTCAAGGCTCGACTCATTTGATAAAATAGAATGAATTCGATTTAAAACAAAAGAAAATACCTCGACGGTGGTCTCAAGGCACGACTCATTTGATAAAACAGATTGAATTCGATTTAAAACAAAAGGAAATACCTCGACGGTGGTCTCAAGGCTCGACTCATTTGAGAAGCAGAACGAGTTCGATTTGGGAAGCCAAAGTTTTCTTGATTCCTGCAATGTTAGCTAAATGCAATGATGAGAATGATATGCTTTGCAAATGCTTATAAGTTTCCTGAGGATGAATGCAGTCAAATGATTGTGTCATGATTTCTAATCCATGGTTTCTTTGAGGTTCACAGATTATCCGACTTCATGATGGAGTCTTCAATTGTTCACTGATACCCCACTTAAAGAACCCTTTACTCAAGATAATTTGTCAAACAGGCCCAATTTTTGACTTCACTGAAATTCACAAATTTTTGACTTCATGACGGCGTCTCCAACACATTCACTGTTTTCCTTTTCTTGGTGAATTTTCCATCAGGATTAGTGGTTTCCAAACTTTTTCTAAGATTTAGATCTATTCCTTAGTAATACCTTTAAACTCTTTTTTATTTTAAAAATTTAGGTTTACTAATCATCATTCAATTTAATAACAAACAAAATGCAATTTCGAAAATGTATGAAAGAAAGTATGAAACAAGCAATTGTCATAAAAAGGGGTAACAAAAATTTATTGCAACAAAATGTTTTAAAATGATAAAAGTAGATATCAAGGATATAAGAAACAAATGTAAAGTTATAGGTTGTTGATGCCCCAGATGCGGAATATCTTGGACCCCTCATTTTTCAAATCATCTGAAATTTCTCTTGAATGGTCAATTTACTTGGGTAATCCATCGACTTTCGTAGTTACGTCAGACTGAGTCTTTTCCCTTTTCTCTGATTTTCAAATACTTTCTCCCCTTTTAAATGAAGCATTGATTTAAACCTTAATCAGTACTTGAGCCGCCCTTTGCGGGTTTTCAACTCAAGTGTCCCCCATTCGGTATTAAGTCGCCCTTTGCGGGTTTTAGGCTTAAACCTCTCCTTTTTTTTGTTGTATTCTACCATGCATTTGAGAATTCTAAATGCTTCCAAGGTAAAAATGTCAATTCAAAAGATGGGATGAACTCTGAGAAAAACCTTTCAAATTAAATATCCATGCTTGATCAAAAATGGACTTTTAAAGTACGTAATGTAGGCCAAGGTTCGGGTTTAGAAGGAAAGGATAAAATAGGCCCAAAATGTGTTTAAGGATAATTGGATCAAGGATCATTTCTTGAGGATAATTCATTCTTGAGACATTTGTCCCTTTTTTTGGACTTTTCTCTTTTTTTTTTTATTTTTTTTTATTCATTGCTGGCTTTCATTTGCCATTCTTTGATTTCACATTTTTCAATGTCTTTCTTTTTTTTTTTGCCATGATTTTGATTATTTTTCATCGTATTTGACATCCAGTGTAGAGGGTGATCCTTGATCAAGGTTCAAAGAAAAAAATAATTCCTAAGGCTCAAAGGGGTGACTAGGGATAATTTCTTCTTAGTGAAGGGAATATGAAAGATGGCCATTTATCATACCAAACATTAATATTCTCTTTGAAAAACAATTCTTCGGGGAGATAGATATATATAATTTTCATTTCTACATTTGGAACCATTCGAATTCCCATGTGCATAGCATCACACATTTTTTTTATTTTTTATTTTAAGCATAATACTTCTTCAATTCATCAGCATTCACGGGAAGTGTAAAATCATTCCCATCCATCCGAGTTAGAATCAATGCTCCTCCAGAAAAAGCTCTTTTTACCACATAGGGTATTTCCCAATTTGGAGCCCATTTTCCTTGCGGATCCTACACTATGGGGAGAATTTTTCTCAATACCAATTCTCCTTCTCAGAACAGTCTGGGTCGAACCTTCTTGTTATGGGCTCGAATCATCCTTTTCTGATACAACTGCCCGTGACAAATTGCCTTCAAATTTTTCTCCTCGATGAGATTCAGCTGTTTATAACGAGCTCTAACCTATTCTGCCTCTTCTAGGCCAACCTCCATCAAAAACCCGAAGTGACGGAATCTCAACTTCAATGGGTAACACTGCTTCCATACCATATACCAAAGAAAACGGCGTTGCCCCTGTAGATGTGCGAACTGAAGTGCGATATGCGTGAAGAGCAAAAGGGAAAATCTCATGCCAATCCTTGTACACATCAGTCATCTTCTTGACAATCTTCTTGATGTTCTTGTTGGCTGCTTCTACAGCCCTATTCATCTTCGGACGATAAGGTGCCGAATTGTGATGCGTGATCTTGAACTGAGTACATACCTCTCTCATCATCTTATTTTCAGATTGAGAACATTATCTGAAATAATTCTTGCTGGCAGTCCATATCGGCATACGATTTCCTTCTTAACAAATCTACATACCACCGACTTTATTACATTCGTATAAGAAGCAGCTTCCACCCACTTTGTGAAATAGTCTATGGCCACCAGGATGAAACAATGTCCATTTGAAGCTTTCGGGGTAATAGGCCCAATCATATCCATTCCCCACATTGAAAACGGCCAAGTGCGGTCATGACATGCAATGGCGATAGCGGCACATGAATCTTATCTGCATAGATCTGGAATTTATGATACTTCTGGGAATAACTGATACAATCTCCTTCCATCGTTAGCCAATAATACCCTGCCCTCATAATCTGCTTAGCAAGCATGTAACCATTAGCATGGGTGCCACATATCCCCTCATGGACTTCCTCTATGATTCTTTGAGCTTCGGTAAACCCGATACATCTCAACAGGACTTGATCTTTCCCTTTCTTGTAAAGAATCTCGCTGTCTAGAACAAAACTCATTGCTAGTCTTCTCAGAGTCCTCTTGTCATTTTCTGTTGCATGTTCTAGATACTGTTCACTCTTTATGTACTGCAAGATGTCGTTATACCAAGAGAGACCATCTGCTTCTTCTTCAATACTAAAGCAGTAGGCAGGAGACTCATATATGCTGATCTTGATCGGCACAACTTCCGCCCCTTCATTCACTTTAAACATTGATGACAAAGTAGCCAGAGCATCCGCCATCCGGTTTTCTTCTTGGGGGAAGTAATTGAAACTTACTTCTTCAAACTCCTCCAATAAACTCAGTATGAGTTCTTGGTATCTGATTAGCTTTGTATCTCGGGTTTCCCATTCTCCCCGTAACTAGTATATCACTAAGGCTGAGTCTCCGAAAACTTCCAAAACTTTGATTTTTCTGTCCACTACTGCACGAAAGCCCATAGTACATGCCTCATGCTCAGCCGTATTGTTTGTACAATCAAAATCCAATTTGGCAGTGAAATGATAATAATCTTCTTTTGGGGATATGAGCACTGCACCGATTTCGTGACCCATGGCATTAGATGCCCCATCAAAAGTACATCTTCCATACTTTCTTCTTCAGGGAAGCCTCATCCGCTTGTGAAACATACATCAAATCTTCATCTGGGAAATCAAAGTTCAACGGCTCATAATCTTCCATTGCCCAGCTTGCTGAGAATTCAGCCACTGCACTGCCCTTGATAGCCTTCTAACTCACATATACAATGTCGTATTCTGACAACAAAACCTGCCATCTTGCCGTCCTCCCTGACAAAGAAGGTGCTTCTAACATGTATTTGATTGGATCTAACTTGGCGATCAACCACGTCGTGTGGTACAGCATGTACTGTCTGAGTCTCAGAGTAGTCCAAGCTAAGGCACAACACAACTTTTCTACCGACGAATATTTCAACTGATAATCTGTGAACTTCTTGCTGAGGTAGTAAACCGCCTGTTCTTTCTTTCCAGTCTCATCAAGCTGCCCTAAAACACAACCCATAGATCTCTCAAATACTGAGAGATACAATATCATCAGTTTATCCGAAACGGGTGGCATTAATACTGGTGGGTTTGATAGATAATGCTTAACCTTTTCACAAACAATCTGACACCCTTCATCCCACTCTCCTGGATCACGTTTTCGAAGTAACTTGAATATTGGATCACATTTGTCGGTTAACTGAGAAATAAACTGAGCAATGTAATTCAATCTCCCCAGAAAACCTCTTACTTCTTTTTGAGTACGTGGAGGTGGCAAATTCTGGATGGCCTTCAATTTATCCAGATCAATCTCAATTCCCCTTTTGCTAACAACAAAACCCAACAATTTTCCCGAGGTGACTCCAAAAGTGCATTTTGTCGGGTTTAGCTTGAGTTGAAACTTTCTTAGTCTTTCAAAGAGTTTCCTAAGATTCGCAATATGCTCATCTTCTCCTTGTGACTTTGCAATCAACATAAACCTCGATTCCCTTATGCATCATGTCATGAAACAAGGTCACCATGGCTCTTTGATACGTTGCCTCAGCATTCTTCAACCCAAACGACATTACCTTGTAGCAGAATGTTCCCCACATTGTAACAAATGTGGTTTTCTCCATATCTTCCGGTGCCATCTTAATCTGATTATATCCCAAGAATCCGTCCATGAAAGAAAACAAGGAACTCTTCGCCGTATTATCCACCAAAGTATCAATATGAGGCAAAGGGAAATTATCTTTGGGACTGGCCTTGTTCAAATCTCGGTAATCGACGCACATACGCACCTTGCCATCATTCTTTGCTACTTAAACAATGTTTGCCACCCATTCTGGATATTTCACCACCTCTAAGAATCCAGCATCAAACTGCCTCTTCACCTTCTTTTTTACCTTTAACAGCATATCCGCCTCATTCTTCTCAACTTTTACTGAATTGGCTTGCACTCTGGCTTAAAGGGAGCTTATGAACCACAATGTCTGGATCCAAACCCGACATGTCTTGGTATGACCATGCAAATACATCTACATATTCCCGGAGCAAGGCTATGAGTTTACCCTTTATTGATGACGACAATGTAGTCCCTATTTTAACCTCTTTTATCCCCTCACTACTTTCCAAATTCAAAAATTCCAATAGCTCCTCATGAAGAAGTACTTGTTTCTCTTTTTGTTCTATTTTTCTTAATAAGTCCGGAGGTAGACCATAATCCTCAATATCTTCGTCGACCTCAAAATCACCAGTGCAAATGGGACTCTCAAAATCGATTTCAGAATTACTGGCAGGAAGGTCCTCATATTCCGCATCTGTACACCTGTAAATAGATGTGGAAGAAACAATATAGGAAAACATATATACAATCGAAGCAAAATAAATAGCATAAATGAAAGAATATGGACACATCAATATGAAAGAAATGTATCATGTTTGTTATTTATTGGATGAAAAGTTTTAGACAAAAGCCCATTACAAAAGAAATTCTTAATATCTTCGGGAAAAGATATTTAAGATTTGTTTAAAAGCATTACGTTGGAATAGACCTAAAAACTATGGGTAGCTCGGTTACGCTCCAATTGGTCAGTCCATATCCTGGTGGACAAGGTCGCACCATCCAGTTAGCATTCTCACTTTCAATTCTTTCTTCCCCAGTTGTGCAGATCTCCATATCATACATCTGCTCATCCCTATTCACCTGGAATCTCTCGAAGCTTGCTCTATCATTACGAGCACATCATTAAAATTCTTTTCTCCGAATAGAGAGCCGGCTGAGCAGAAGCTGTGAAGGATAGGTGGGAATGTCATAGGCTCCCATTCAATATCCATACCCGCAAGATGGGCCATCCTCTTTTTTTGGTTCCTTTCAACTTGTTTCCTTTTCTCATGGGCCTTCGGAAGATACCCAAGGCCAAACCGATATTTCTTTCCCATTACTTCCATTGCTCGGGCCATCCCCTGAAGATATTTTTCGAGACCTTTTCCAGCCCCGCAGCCTTTTCCCATGATAGTTCTTACCCCCCAGCCTTGTGTTCTTGGACAGCCTTGGTTTTGGAATTCTTCGTCCTTCAGTGACGAAAACTGCATTTACGAATTCCAAAGACCGAAAGAAACATTCTATAGCATCTTCATTGGGTTCAACATAAGGAGATTCAGTAGATGCAGACGCTATTACGTCCTCTTCTCCTGATACAGTGACTAAACGCCCCTCTATTACAAATTTTAGCTTTTGGTGGAGAGACGAAGGTATAGCCCCTGCTGAATATATCCACGGCCTTCCCAGCAGGCAATTATGGGATGGATTAATATCCATGACCTGAAAGTTCACTGTATAGGTACATGGGCCTATCTCCCGAAGAACCTCAATAGTTCCCATCACATCTCTCTTGGTACCATCAAAGGCTCTGACCACCGTGCAGCTTGGCAACATATAAGAAATATCCACTGGCAATTTGGACAGGGTTGCCAAAGGCATCACATTTAATGAAGAACCATTGTCCAAAAAGACCCTTGGTAATATGTGCCCCTTACAAGTGGTATTTATATGGAGAGCTTTTATTGACCCAATACCATTGGGTGGTATCTCCTCATAACTGAAATATATATGGTCGTCCGCCGCGATGTTTCCTACCAGCCTGTCCAATTTCTCTATCGATATATTGTTAGCCACATATGCCTGATTCAACACTCTTAACAGGGTATTTCTGTGTGGCTCCAAGTTCAAAAGCAAGATTAAATTGAAATTCTATCTGGTTGACGTTGCAGTTGTAGACACCTAATTTTGTCCGGACCACTAAACAGGTATGTTTTCTTCCTATATTGATGTTTCCTAGTGTAAAAAGACTATTTTCATCCTGCAGGTGGTACTCCGAATCTTAGTTTAAGAGGGCGAGCACAAAAAGTCAAACGTGAAAAAAGTCAACCCCGAAAAAAGTCAACCTCAAAAAAGTCAACCCTAGAAAGTCAACTACTAAAAAAGTCAACCCACTTTCAGAATCAAGATTTTAAGTTCAATTGAAAAATGGCGAAAGAATTTTGATAATCCGAGGTCTATATTGAAAGATATGGAGTTCGGAAGTTGGGATTTGGAGATTCAGTAGAAAAGAAACCCTAATCCGAGAAATTTAGGGAAAAGTGCTTAATCGATCAAATTGGTCGAAATTGAAGGTTTCAAATGAAAGATAAGCACTGACTACGGGTAATGGAGAAGTCACTTGGAAGAAAAACCGAAAGAAAAGTCAATCGAGGAGAAAACCAAGAATTAGGGTTTTTAGTGGATTTCGGTGAAATCAGGAAGAATCACAGAAATGGCCCGACTTGGTAAGACCAAAGCCCCCAATGGATGAAGAATGATTAAAAAGGATAGCCCAAGGCTCAGATTGAAGAAAATCTGAAAATCGGACTTGTTTTGAGCAAAATCGGGTTTCGGAGGCAAAAGGGCAAAATTGGAAAATTTGGGAAAAATAGCAAATGGACTCCGAAAATTCTGAAAATTTTTCAATCTCATTCCTTAAATCATTTGAAAGAGATTGGCGAAAGAAAATCTTGATTCGGAGTTCGTTTGCAAAATGGCCAAATACCGGGCCTCCTATGTAGTAATTCAAAAAGGAAAATCCCGGAAAAATAGCAAATGAGCTCCAAATATTCTGAAAAATTTTTCAATCTCATTCTTAAATCATTTGAAAGAGATTGGTAAAAGAAAATCTTGATTCGGAGTTCGTTTGCAAAATGGCCAAATCCCGGGCCTCTAATGCAATAATTCAAAAAGATAAATCCCGGAAAAATAGCAAATGGACTCCAAAAATTCTGAAATTTGGTAAATATCATTTTTAAATTATTTGGAAGAGATTGGCGAAAGAAAATCTTGATTCGGAGTTCTTTGCAAAATGGCCAAATCCCGGGCCTCCTATGCAGTAATTCAAGCCGATAAATCTCGAAAAAATACCAAATGAGCTCCAAAAATTATGAAAACTTCCAGATCACACTTTTTAATTATTTTGAAGAGATTGGTGAAGAAAAATCTTGATTTGGAGCTCGTTTAAAAAATGGTAAAATGTAGGGGCATAAAAGGGCATTTTGGGAAGAAAAATTCCAAATAAATAGCAAACAGACTCGGATAATTTTGAAAACTTCCAGAACTCAATATTTTATTATTTTGGAAGTATTAAAAAAATAAAAATTGAATTTGGAGTCCGTTTGATATTTATTTGCATCCGGGGGGCAAAATGGTCATTTCACCCAAGCAACCGAAAAGGGCTTCTTTGGGCCTTTCAAAAAAATCAGAGTTGGGCTGGAAAAGAGAAGTGCTGGCCTGCCCAAGCCCAAAGGAAGGAGGAAGCTTCTGATTTTTCAATCAAATGGCTAAAAATCAAGAGTTAGTTAGAGATTCTCTTTGATCAAGCCATGGTGATTAAGCCACATAAGCTAAGAAAGATGTCAACATTATTCTTTAATAGCTGTAATTTGAGAGAGCTGAGATGCTAATCTAAAGGTGGTAATTTCATGATTTTTCACCTTGAATTATTAGCCATTTGATGGAAAATTGGTTACACAAAAAATGACAACATCCTAGGGGAGGAGAGAGGTAAAATGCTACCACCATTAAGGGGAGGGGAGAATTTCGAATTTGGAGGTTCATTTTGGCTGATTTCTCTGAGTTTTTCTTAGTTTTTATCTTCTTGGTTGAGAGCAAAAAAGAAAATTTTAGAAAAAAAAGGAAAGTTTGAAGAGAAAAGCTTGAAATATTAGCTTCTTGAGGTTGCTCTTGAGCACCAACTCTTGCACTTTCTTCATTTCCTATTCTTGTTTTTGCTATTTTAATCTCTACTTGGTGAGTTTTCATTTTAAAATAATGTTTTTTGTTCTTCCTTCATCTCCTTTCTTAAGTATATTTTTTTTTACATTTTGTTTTTACAATAAACTCACCATGGCCAAATGGCCTACATTATTTATTTTGAGTTGCTGTTTTGAGTTCATTTTACCGTATAGTTTATGCTATTTTTTTTTGATTTTGATGTTTTAAATGTTATGTTACTTCATGTTCTTGAGTTATATTTTAATTTGGTTGCTTTGTTTGTTGCCATTTATGTCTTAGATATCATGTTTTTGCATTTTTTATTTTTTGTTTTCATGTTGTTTAAATTTGAGCATGTGAAAATGCTTGTGTGATTCTTTGCATGATTTTTGTTTTATATCTTAGTTGAGCATGTTTTAGATTTAGTATATTAAGTGTTTGTGAAAATGCTTGTATGATTTTTGCATGATTTAAGTGTTATGACTTAGTTTTTCATGCTAGTATGCCAAGTGTTTGTGAAAATGCCATGCTTGTTGGAGCTTGAGGCCATTTGGCTACTCCATGTGTTTTACATTGTGTGTTGCATTTTTTGTCATGCTAGTTGTTAGGTTTTTGCATTTGCATGATATTTGGTTGGATTTTTGAATTAAGCATGCCTTGTGTTTGTGAAAATGCCATGCATATTTTAGGTCTAGGTTACATTAAATGCCATGCAAGTTCATTTAGGTATGGGTTACTTTATGAATGTCATGCATTTTTTCATGACATTTAGGTTTAAATCCATGCATTTCATGCATTATGTTTGCTGCATTATTTCATGCATTTCATGTTCATGCCACTTGAATAATGACTTGAGCCAATTAATGGTTCAAAGTCATGCTCTCTTGAGCACACTTGTGGAAAATTAAGTTTGTCAAATTGATTATTCTACCTTTGTGATTTTTTTTACTTAGCCAATTTTTTTATCTAACTTTCAAAAAGTCCTAGCTACTGTTTCCAAGTCATTTTATGAGTTTCAAATATTTTTACTTTGATTTTTAAATGATTTTATCAAAGGCAAAAATGTGTTGACAAAGCAGTTTTTTTCTCCTCCCAAAACTCGTACATCTCTGATTTTTCTGAGAATTCATCTTTGATCAGAAAATTAAGAAGATTTTTTCTCGTGTATTTTTACATGTCCTGAGTCTCCAGTATGTTTTTCAGAATTTTTGGAATTTTTAAAAATAGGGTAAAAAATCGTGGCTTAAAACTGGACAGTGGAGTCAGAATTGAATTTAAAGAAAAACCATTTTTCTGTTTTGGTTAATTTACTTAGAGTGGGCTAATTATGAGGGTTAGCTACTGACTTTTAGTAGTTTCTAAGCCTTTTTAAACTCTAAAAATGGTTTTTCAAGTCCCGGGTTAAGGGTAGTCAAGTCCGGATTTTTTAAACTTAGGAAATTAGAGCTATTTAAAAAATTTTAGCCCAGTTTTTATTTTTAATTCAAGCTTCTCAAAATTGTTTTCAAACAATCACAAAGTATTTTGGTTTTAGAATATTTAATTTGACATATTTTCCTAAGGTAGCCGGATATCTTTTTAGATATACGGATTTCCTTAATTAAAGGAAAAAATACATTTCATGCATTGCATTTTTATATTCATGCATTTTATATGTGATTCTTGCTATAATAATTTCTATGATATTGTTGTTATTTTGATTTATATTTTTTGATGTTCCATGGTTTATTATATGGTTTTGAATATTTCATAATATCCTATGCTTTTATTTAGTTATTTTTATTTAAGCATATACTATGTTCATGCATTATTATTTTTATTTTCATGCATATTATATGATAGCATTATTCTATTCCATGTCATTTAAATTATATGCCAGACCATTCATATTTGTCATGTCATTTAGGTCATTTCATTTCATTTAGGATATATTATGTCATATAGAATATTTTATTTCATTTAGAAAATATCATGTTACTTAGGTTATTTCATTTCATATAGAATATGTTATGTTACTTAGGTTATTCTATTTCATTTAGATTATATCATATGACTTAGAATATTGCATCTCATATAGAATATACTATGTTACCTAGGTCATTTCATTTTATTTAGAATATATTATATAACTTAGGATATTCCATTTCATTTAGAATATGCTAAGGCATTCAAATCATGTCATGACATTTAGGTTGCATTATATTATTTAGATTTTGCTATGTCATTTTATTTATATCATGCATATACATATTCATTTCTTTTAAATGTTTTCAAAAAAAGATAATGGTTTTCAATAAAATAAAGATATTCCCGAGTTAAAATAATTCATGAGTTCTCTGCCGGGTTTGCTGGGGAGGATATCATCAATTATTACTAATAACGGAATATCTTCTTTAAAAAGAGAATGATTCGGAAAATTTTCCAAAATTAATAAAAATTTCTATATTTTGCCACGTTTGTTGGGGAATATAGGAAAATTTTGAATTTATAAATTCCGGATCATTTTCAATAAAAAATGGAATTATTTTTCTTTAAATTGGGAATTAACTTGAAATACTAAATTTAAAACCAATTTTTACCGAGACTTGAGATAACACACGATTAATAAGGTACCGATTTATACGGGCGTTGTGGGGGTGCTAATCCTTCCCCACACATAACCGACTCCCGAACCCGCTTCTTTGATTTCTCTGGTTTAAAACGCAGACTTGAAATTGGTTTTTAAAATATTTTAATTAATTTTTTAAAATATTTTATAAAACCGGTTTTAATAGGTGGCCGATCACACCTAGCTCAAAAAGATTGGTGGCGACTCCATGTCTTTTTTTGAAGGTCATTTTCAAAACCTTCATTTTTCTAGAGGAATTAAGTCGACTTTTCCTCGGTTTTTTTAATGTCACGCTTAACGAATAATAAAGTCTTGCGATGAGACTCGTTATTTTTTAGGTTGCGACAGCAGTTGCTCAACCACGCTATACTCACTATGCTTTATGAATTTTAAGAACTCGCAGGCTTCCTTCTCACACACCGTCTCCTTTTGACAAATCCATCTCAATATGGATTGGTTCAACTTCTTTCTTCCCTTTGTACGTTCCTTTCCCTGTTAACTCTTGTTCAACAGTCTCAGGAGCATAACACCTTTCACTTCGTGTTAAGTGCCCCACACCTGTGATATCTTGCTGACTCGAAGACCCAGGCATAACCATGTTGCAGTCGTATTTCCATGGTGCAGCTTTGTTTTCCTTGTATGAAAAGGAAACAGGCAAATCAATGATTAACTTAGGCGCACTTTCCTCAATGACTGGCATGACTTTCTCCTCTGGTTCATCATAATAAATGATCAAGGGTCTTCCTATCCCGTAGCCAGTTGCATTCTCAATAACCTCTATTTTCTCCTCTGTCTCTTCGTAAAACTGGGCCTCCCCATTATTCATCATCTTTTGGACTTTAGCCAGAAAGTCCCTGCAGTTCTGTATGACATGACCTTCACATTTATGGAACGGGCACTAATTCTGCACCCTTTTTGTGACCATTTTTAAACTGTCTGCATCTCCCACCATTCCTGCCTTGACCATCTCGACCCATACTATCAACATTGGAGTCTTGACTTTCCTAGCATCCCTTTTTACCTTTCTGACTTCCCCTGGCCATACTGCATTTACCCGATTCCCCGCATGATCTAGCAATGGGTTCCCCGATACATTCGGCCCATTCTTTGCCCTAAACTTCACAACTCCGGCATTGATCAGGCTTTGGACTTTTTTTTAAAGGCCATGCAATCTTTAGTCGAATGTCCTTGAATTCCTGTGTGGTATGCACAGTTAGTATTTGCATTGTACCACCTTGGATATGGCGGTGTCAAAGGTTTGAGGTATACGGGCGCAACAAGTTGACGTTGCAACAGTTTAGGATATAATTCACCATAGGTGGTAGGAATCGAATCAAATTGGGTTTTTTTATCGTTCCTTGGTGAACGTTGGTCATTGCGCCCGACTCCATGAGTGTTTGGGGCAGTGTTTCGGGGAAGGTTTATTTGTGGGGATATGCCAGTTGGAAACGGCTTCTATGGTATATGGTGTAAGGGAAGGGATTTTGGGTAAGGTGGTCCACATTGCGGTAATAAAGACTATACCCCGGGTAAGGTATGTAGGGTGTAGGAGGTGCATAAGATGTGGTAGGAGTATAGGGCCTTGGTTGTGTATGTGGTGTGGGAGGTACATATGGGTATTGGTTGATACTAACTGCATGGTTCTCTTCTTTCTTCCTGGCAGGGAATACCTTTTTCGGAATAGAAGGCTCACCCCCTTCCATTTTCCCATTCTTAATGGCCGACTCTATCATCTCCCCAGATATTACTATGTCTGCAAAGTCCTTGGTGGAACTCCCCACCAATTTATCATAATAAGGTGCTTTCAAGGTGTTGATGAAAAGCACTGTAGTTTCTTTGCTAGTTAAAAGGGGTTGCACTTGTGTGGCCAGATCCCTCCACCTTTGCGAGTATTCTTTGAAGCTCTCATTGGACCTCTTTTCAATATTCTGTAGCGACAGCCTATCAGGTACCATGTCAGACACATTCTTATAATATTTCATGAAAGCCCTGGCTAAATCCGTCCATGAACGACTCTTGGTATGACTCAATTGATTGTACCATCGGGTTGCTGACCCTGTCAAGCTATCTTGGAAACAATGGATAAGCAGTTTCTCATTATCATCATACCCCGTCATCCTTCTGCAGTACATGGTCAGATGTGCTGATGGGTTGGTAGTCCCATTATACTTTTCAAAGTCTGGTTCTTTGAACTTTGAGGGAATTACTAGATCGTGTACTAAGCTCATCTCTTTGGCATCCAGACTGCCAAATAACTCTGCCCCTTCAACGGCCCTCAATATCTCCTCCAGCAGTTGATATTTTTTCTGTGACTCTGCCATTTCGACCCTCTTCAGCTCAGTCATCTTTGCTTTTTCCTTTTCAGCGAGTTCTTCAAAGTCTGGAACATTAACATCATTTAGGTCAGCTCCCATATTACCCTTTCCAGGAACATAGTTATGTGTCTCTGTAGCTGGCTGGATGTAAACATAGGAGGCTGCCCCAATTGGCACCTCTTGTTCTTTTGCTGTATGTTTTCAGGCTGATCCTCTTCAACTACCACCCTTTTCCCGGTGACCGATTTCTCTCCCGAACCTTTTTGTTTCATCATGGCACTCATCATTTCCATGAGCTTAGTCATCTGTTCTCGAGACTCCTCCTGAGATTTAGCTAATTGTTCCTGCAGTTCCCTCTGAGTTCTATCCATTCTTTCAATTCTAGCAAGCTGATCATTTTCCATAGCTCTGGCTTGAGATCGAGTATTGTAAGGGTGTCAGAAATTCGTTTCTTTCTGAGCGTGACCAATTGTACCTTTAGTTTTAAAAACCATGAATTAGAAATTATTGACACATCTTTTTTTATTTTTTATAAAAAAAAATGAATGAATGAATGTATGACTAAATGTGAATGAATCAAATAAAATGGATATGTACATGATTATGTATATGAATATGAAAGAATAAATGAATGAACAAGTGAAATGAACAAATAAGTGTTTAAGTGTATGAATATGAATGAATGAACAAGTAAAAGGAATAAATAAATGGTTAAGTGCATGAATATGAATGAATGAACAAGTAAAAGGAATAAATGAGTGGTTAAGTGTATGAATATGAACAAATTTAAAAAATGAATGATTATAAATATGAGTAAATGTACAAATGAACAAACAAAATATATAAAATGTGAATGCATTTGAATGTATTGGCCCCAAGATAATTTCAACCGAATGGTCTTTCATTGATTTCCTGGAACTAAATACATCACAAATAGAATAAAATGATCACTACCTAAGATAAGTCCGTAATTCGCCTTTCAAAGTGATATTACAAAATTAGTCCTATAGTGACTTCCTCGGATCTTGGACTTTCTTTCACAGTCTTCTTTTGATTGCCCTGTTATTCAATCTGACCCCTACTTGTTCACAGCCCTTTGACGTGTCCGCAGAAGCATCACCGTGTAAGCTTTTCTTAGCTTGCTTCTCTAGTTGATTGGCTCGGGCTTCCTCATGCTTCGCTCTCTCTTTCCAGTAGTTATTCTCCTTCTTGAGGTTTTTCACCTCATGCTTCCATTCCCCGAAAGTCTTGAGAGTCCCCTCAAATCTGAGCTCAAAGCGGTACCTTTTGTTCTCCAAATGTAATTCTCGAAGATCGCCCTTAGCAGTGTCCGTTTCTCTCTTGATCTTTTCCTTTTCTTTTTCTCGAGCTGATTCCTTATTTTTCATGTCCTCAAGCTCTTCTTGTAATCGGAATCTCCTTGCTCATCTGGGCCTTTTCTTTTTCAAATTTTGCCCTTGCAATTTCTAACTCTGATGGCATTTCCCTCGGTGGCGGATTCATTAACTGGACCTCTTCCCTATCTGATGTCAACAACCTATCATTAACCCTTAATTCCCTCCGTACCAGGTAATCAGGTGTGACGATGTCGGCATATCTGACCACTTTTATCAGTGAGTTTTTTTCCATGCTTCAATCACTGCCCGCACCTTTCCAGAATATCCGTCTTCCCCATAAGTGAACTCTGATGATCCTAAATTATGAGTCACGGGTGTGAATTGCCGAGACTCAACCTGTCTTTGCATCGACAACGGTGCATAAATCACAGAACCCCAAATTTCGAGTAGTGGAACTCTCGAGTTGTCCCCACATTTGTACATAATCGGCATAGGAACCATCCATGGAGCTCTCCAACTCATCATCTCCCCTTTTAGATTCCAAAACATGTTGACCCATTTCTCTTCATCCCCGTCTTCAGGCCAATCATTTTGAAGGAATTCCCTAATCGGAACTAAAGACTTCATGTACGGTTCGAAGCAAACATTTTCTATCTTCCAAAAGTGACTTTGAATCCAAATATAAAGGAGTTGTACACACCCTTTGATTCTCCACTGTCCTGCCTTTTTGCAAAAATTCAAAGATCGGATAGTTTCAGCTTTGATGGTCGGAGATGGGTTGATCTTCTGTTCCAACCTTTCAAAGAAATCAAACACGATTATATCCACATGACCCAATATCTTCGGGAATATGATTAATCCGTAGATGGCTAGAGCGAAGATGACCCTGGCTTTTTCTTTGTCGAAACAACCTAGTATCAACTGTCAGAGAGTTTCCCACGGAATGCACCCATTTTTCTTCTTTATGTCCACATAACTCTCAACCCATGTTGTATCCATTCCTGTGATCTTAGCCACTTTCTTCTTAAAACCTGAAGCTTTCACTTCCTTCAAATATACCCCATCAGGATTAGGACATTCAATACGTAACAGTGCTGGATATTCTTCGATTAGTGGTGTCATATCCTCTTTGTTAAAAATGAATCATCTATAAGCAGGAATCCAAAACTGTACCATAGCCTAAATCAACCCACTATTGACCCGAATCGAAATTAAGAGTGCTATATCTCCATATTTCTGAGTGAAGGCTTATTTCTCTGATACATTCCACTAATTCCAAATATTGGCTAACCCTCGAAGATTATTCTGTCTAGAATCCACTTTGACCTTTTTCGGCAATACAGACACATAATCTTTCTTCAGGCAATCACCATCCTCCCTCTGATCTTTGTCCGACCGTGCCCTGACTACTGCATGATCTTCTATCACTGAAATAACCTGACACTCCATGAAAGTTCTTTGGGTTGATGACTATCCCGAGGCCAATAAACTCCAAGTGTATGATGATGTCTATGATTCATGTCAAAGAAAAGAAAACAGAAAGAAATAGATTAGTAAACAAATGAATTCACAAATATAACATAAATAACAACATGCCTTTTTATTAAAAAATATCCCAAAAAATTTAACAGAGCTTCGGCATTACGACGCCTTTAGGACAAAATAATAAATTTATTACGAGTGATCACATGAGCCTCTAATACAATCCTATTTAGTAAATGACATAAGTACATGACAAATCATATTAAAATGCATAATGTCATGACATTTTCAATAGCATATAACATACCAAAATCAAAATGCACAAGCTCATGGCATGGAAATGCAAACAAGTTAAGAAACAAAAGGAAAATGCACATGCAAGGCAAACAAACATGGGATTGCCGAATGGTCATGGAACAATATGGTGACATTTTTATCATAGCATTTTCATAAGCACATGGCATACTAAAATCAGAATATACAAGTTCATGGCATGGAGATGCAAACAAGTTAAGAAGCAAAAGGAAAATACACATGCAAGGCATACAAAATGGAGATTGCTGAATGGTCATGGAACAATACCAAGAAAATGCAAACATGTAAGACATGATACATGAAAAAAATGCACAACATGAGCATATGAACAACAATGGCCGAATATGCAAGGATGTAATATCAAGCATGGAAATGAAATATATAAGTAAATAATGTAAAGAACATATATACACAAGATTTAACATAGACATGCAAAAATTACAAGCAAAACTAGTAAGTAGAACAAGGAAAGTTAAGCTCCATGGTTGGTATCAAATGGGCATAGCCTCTCACCAAACCATAATCACTTGGTCTTGCAAAGATCATGAATCCTTTCCATCTCAATAAAACAGAAAATAAACCATGTAAAATAGAAAATAAGGTGAGCTTCATGGTAGGTAAAAATAGGCACAGCCTCTCTCCTAACCATGGTCACTTGGTCTAGTCAAGATCATGTAGCCATTTCAACCTTTTTTTGCTTCATATTTTGTAAAAATCAGAACCTTAGAATACTCTAAAAAAACTTGTAAAAATCATTTTTCACAACAACATGCAAGGAAGAAAAAAAAAATGAAAAGACAAGGCAAATAAATGTGCCATTTTCGGCCATAGCATGAAACCATAGAAAAAAAATGTTTTCCTCCATTTTAAAGAAGGAGAAGAGATGAAAACATAAGTAAACATTAAAAAACTTTATTTCTATGAAAAATGTTGTAGGAAAACATGATAGAAAAATCGAGAAAACACCATGGAAATGAAGAAGAAAGCTAGGCTAGAGCTTGGTAGAGATGACTACCTTCAAGCTCTCTATTGAAAACCTTTTTTTTTTCTTTCTTTCAAAACCTTTTTCTTTCCAAATTAGCTACTGTTTTCCAGCCAAAAAACCTATGAAAAAATGAAAACATACTTCTCCCTTTAGCCTTGGCCGAATGGCCCCCTAGCCCTTGGATGGGAATTGCACTTTTTTCCTCAAATCTTGGCCTTTAGATTTAGATATTTTGATGACAACATAAAAATGTCATCTTGAAAATTGATAGCAGCCCTTAAGATGTGTACTCAGCCCTTGTATTAACCTTAGCCATTAGATGCAAAAGAGGACCAATCCCATGCACTCCCTTGCTTGCCCCTCTTGAGTACCTACCCTTGGATGAGTTGTGCTCTTCCATTCTTGGTCATTGGATGAGGCCAACATAAAAATGACATCTTGTAGATTAAATCCAGCCCTCAACATGTGTACTCAGCCCTTGTAGATGGCCTAAGCCATTGGATGAAAAGAGATGATCCCATGCATTCCCTTGCTCAACCGAATGGATGCTCACCCTTGGATGAATTGTGCTCATCTTTTTTCTTCCATTCTTGGCCATTAGATGAGGGTTCTTTTATGAAAAATAAAAATTTCATTTTTGCATTTAAACTTGGCCATTGGATGGTGCATTCAACTTTCCTACAAGGCACTAAGCCATTGGATGAAGGGGGGACCATTTGCAAGGTGTTAGTGGTAGCATGTGGCTTGATAGTGACTAGGGAATTAAATTGTTCAAGCTTCCTTCTTCTCCTCTATGTTGGCTGACCAAGGGAAGAAAAAAAAATCCCAAAAATCCCTTCTTCTTTCATATTTTCCCCAATTACGAATTTGCCCTTTTTGGTTTCCTTGGTGAAATGACTTTTTTGCCCCCCGAACTTAAATAAATAGCAAATGGACTCCCAATTCGAATTTTATTTTTTCAATACTTCTGAAATAATAAAAAATTGAATTCTGAATGTTTTCAAAATTTTTCGAGCCCATTTGCTATTTATTTTGGATTTATATCCTAAATTACCCTTTTTATGCATCCGAACTTTACCATTTTTTAAACGAGCTCCGAATCCAGATTTTTCTTCACCTATCTTCCAAATAATTTAAAAATGTGATCTGGAAGTTTTCATAATTGTTGGAGCTCATTTGCTATTTTTTCGGGATTTATCTGCTTGAATTACTACATAGGGGACTCGAGATTTGGCCATTTTACAAACGAACTCTGAATCAATATTTTATTTTTCCAATCTCTTCCAAATAATTTAAAAATGAGATTTGCAAATTTTCAAAATTTTTGGAACTCGTTTGCTATTTTTTTCGGGATTTATCTGCTTGAATTACTACATAGGAGACCCGATATTTGGCCATTTTGCAAACGAACTCCGAATCAAGATTTTCTTTCGCCAATCTCTTCAAAATGATTTAAGAATGAGATTTGCAAATTTTCATAATTTTTGGAGTTCATTTGCTATTTTTCCCATATTTTCCAATTTTGCCTTTTTGACTCCGAAACCCAGTTTTGCTCAAAACAAGTCTGATTTTCAGATTTTCTTCAAACTGGGCCTTGGGCTATCCTTGTTTAATCATTTCTCATCAATTAAGGGCTTTAGATCTTTCGAATAGGGCATTTATGTAATTCTTCCAAATTCCACCAAAATCTACCAAAAAAATCCTAATTCTCGGTTTTCTTCCGAATTGACTTTTCTATCAGTTTTTCATCCAAATGGCTTCTCCATTACCCGTAGTCAGTGCTTATCTTTCATTTGAGACCTTCAATTCTGACCAATTTGATCGTTTAAGCACTTTTCCCCAAATTTCTCGAATTAGGGTTTTCTTTCTACTGAATCTCGTACCCAACTTCCGAACTCCATATCTTTCAATGTAAACCTCGGTTTATCAAACAAATTTCACCATTTTTCAATTGAACCTCAAATCTTGATTTTGAAAGTGGATTGACTTTTCCAGTAGTTGACTTTTTTCGGGGTTGATTTTTTTTGAGTTTGACTTTTTTTGTCTGCTTTCTTAGACTAAGCCTCGGAGTACCACCTGCAGGATGAGAAAAGCCTTTTAGCATTCTGAAAAATCAATTTAGGAAGAAAATGTACTTGATTTAAGGGTCTGAACAAAATTAGGTGTCTACAGCAACAATATATGAGGCATATATATACTAGGTTTAGTGTATGCCAACTATTGGACTAACTGCACTAAAGCCCTTATACATATTATTAAATATTCACAATAAGCCCACAACACTTAATGAATATTTAATCTGGCCCAATCTCATTTTAATTTCATTAATCACCTTTTGTGTGTAACCTATTAGGCCCCCAACATGTTGGCAATAAATATAAATGAAATCCTTTAGAGAATTTCCAATTCATATTTATAGATCATGAGCGGTTTCTAGCAATGCATCATGACCACCCAAATGTCGAGAGAGTCAACAAGCTTAGACAAGCCTTTCGTGTACAATATGTCTGTATAATTCGGCCCCTTCATCAAATATCCCGGGATAGGAAAGAGCATGGTTCAGTGTCTACTCTTAATCCCATTCCATATTAGATCTATAGCTTTAATATTAACTCCTTAAGTATTGCCTTGGCCAATGACTTCCATAAGTTAAGATAAGCCAGATACATGTGAGATATGTCCCCTCATATCACTTGGGGTGATGAATCCATTCTGGACCACTCATTCATCTTTGTATGCTTCATGTCATACCCAATAACTGTAAGACCCTCGTAAGTACGAGATCAATTTGAGACAATTATAACATGCGGATGGCTCAAGGTTAAACTTTGAAATGCCTATAGAAAGGATGGGCTACCATGTGGTACACATGTTGTATGATAAATTGTAGAGTTAGGGGTTTAATTGAGTGATTAAGTGATTTAACCCCAAATTGACTAAAAGTCGGGATAGGAGAAAGTCCGTAAAATGTGATAATTTAACTTCACATAGTGTTGATATGTGATATAACATTATTTGGGAGTGTTAGAACAAGAATCGACAGAAAAATCGGTAAAATGTTAACTAGGGGTATTTTGGTTATTTTACCCAAAATTTTGATTTTAGTCCATAAATGGTACCAATGGACTAAGTGATCATATAGGATCATAATATGATGTTTAGATAAAAAATTGGACATTAAAATCAAATCCGATAGCTAAAATTGTCTAATTCGTTATTTAGTGATGCTGGCGTAAATTACCGGGAAAAACATGGTTTATGATTTTTCGAAACTGATCCGAACACATGAACATATGTTATAACATATGAGGATTATGTATATGACAAGAAAAATCAAAAATAGAGTTGAAACCGGATACGTCCTTAAGTAACCTAAAGGAATGAAAACCGAAAACTGACCGCGGAAAGGTCCGAAAAAGGTTTTAAATGGATCAATGATTAATATAGACATAAAATGATGTTAGCAAGCTACTGGTGAAATCAGAACAAAAATCAGAGCTAAAACCAAAAAAGTCAAAATGTTGACCCATTGGCGTTTCGAGGCTCGGATTTGGGTTTCAGGATATCAAAAAAATACCCGAACATGTAGATCAGTATATTATCATATTTGGAATATATCCGTGTCAAGAAAAGTGAAAAATGGGCTTCTGAACATTAAAATTACACATTGGCCCGTTAAGGTACTAAAAGATAAAACAGGGGCAAAATGGTCATTTGACCATGGCTCACTTATTAAGTCTGAAAATCAGACTTCTTCCTCCCCCATTTTCACGTGAAAACCAAAAAATAGAGAAATAAAAAGGGAAAGCCATGGAAGCTTGCTTCCAAGCTTTCTCTCTCCTCCGTTTACTAGGCAAATCACCAAATTTTTTAAAGATTTTACAAACCCAAAGGTAACTTCATGTTCTAAGCTTGATTTTGATGTTATATTTTGAAGATTTTCCTTTAACTATGAGAAACCATGTGGGCTAAAAATTGGTGGTGGTGAACCACCATGTTGCCACCATTTTTTTCCGCCACGGGAGGTGTTCCTCCACCTCCTTAAACCATAAATTAGTATCAGATAACTTTGAATCAAAATTTAGAGGCTAAAACAGGTTTGACCGAAACCCTAGCTTGCCCATGAAATGGTGCCGCCACCTTCCTTGGTTGTTCGAGGCCATTGTTAGCTTTGCTGTCATCGTGTGAGCAACTTTCTAGTTGATTGTTGCTCCGAATTTTAATCCGAGCTAAGTGTAAAAATTATTTTCTAAAAATTCTTAATCTGAAAAATTTTGGATAGCAGCTAACTATTATAAATAATGGGAATTTGAGTGTCCCATAGTTGTAAAATATTTACAGAATATCCTGACGATGCCGTAGGTACCCATATCGTGGAGTTCGCTCGGGATCGCGACAAAGTCACGAAAGTGCCGCTTTAATACTCGAAACAACACATTGAGTATTTAGGTTAATCTAGGAGGTAGTTGTTGTTTTATATGCATTGTTGATTGATATAGATATTGAAACATGAAAGATTGCTCGGATTACGAAAATGGTAAGTTTCGAACCTTACGCGGATCAAAGGCGTAAGTCTGGTGTTAATATGGTTACATGAGGTAAGTGTTGTGGAGTTGAATAATAATGAATGTGAGCTATTTGAAATGCTCGGATATGCTTAATTGAGATGTTGGGCAAGGTACGGATTATGGTTGTACTTGTCGGATTAAAGAACAATAGTACCGAATTGTGTTTGAGGTATTATGGTTACTAATTTGTGAAATTGGTTGATGAATGATATTGTATAGGCTGGTTGAGTATTTAAGGATAGTTAGACAGTGTAGATTAAATGTTATGCACACAAGTCATTTGATAAAATGTCTAAGTGAAATTGTAATGCTTGTGAACATAAGTAGGAATATGCTAGTGTAGAAGCTATTACCTAGCATATTATATAAACCATCTAATAAGATAAACAAATTTAATACATCATGCTATTGTTGTACGGACAGGGTGATGTCCGGGATGCTATTTTTGTACGAAAAGGGTGATGTCCGGGATGCTACTATTGTACGGACAGGGTGATGCTCAGGATGCTATTGTTGTACGGACAGGGTGATGTCCGGGATGCTATTATTGTACGGACAGGGTGATGCCCGGGATGCTATTGTTGTACGGGCAGGGTGATGTCCGGGATGCTAGGATGCTATTATTGTTCGGATAGGGTGATGTCTGGGATGCTATTTTTGTATGAAGAAGGTGATGTCCGGGATGCTATTATTGTACGGATAGGGTGATCTCCGGGATGCTATTATTGTACGGATAGGGTGATGTCCGGGATGCTATTGTTGTACCAACAGGGTGATGTCCGGGATGCTATTGTTGTACAGACAGGGTGATGTCCGGGATGCTATTATTGTACGGACAAGGTGATGTCTGGGATGCTATTATTGTATGAACATGGTGATGTCCGGGATGCTATTACTGTACGGACAAGGTGATGTTCGGGATGCTATTGTTTTACGGACAGGATGATGTCCGGAATGTTATTGTGGTACGGACAGGATGAGTCCAGGATGATACAGACGGGATGAGTCCGGATGATATGGAAAAGATAGTCCGGGATGACAAATATTACGGACTGGTATAAGTCCGGGATGTTTTGATGTTATAGTCATGAAAAATTCCTAAATGATAATTATAGAGGTATACACGTAAAATCGAGTGTTAGATATTTTTGTCTATCGATTCTAAGCTGCCAATGGCCCATTTATATTCAGCGCTCAGCATAAAAGATTTCATATGGGACAAATAATTTTTATATGTCCCGGAACAATTTTTAAATATTACTTTTTGGTTAATTAAACATACTTGAAATGTCTTGTTTATGCTTTAATGGTTAAGAAAGGAAGCATGAATCTTCCAAGTACTCTTCCTAGTTACCTTATGCTCACTGAGTCTTTCGGCTCACTCTGTTTATTTTCATTCTTTTTCAGATCCTGATAGACCCAGCTCTTCCCAGATTTCGGTAGCTAGCTGCTCGTATACTTGTGGTAAGCGAATTGACCCAGGATGTGGTAAACAGTGGCGATGGTGGGATACATTTTGCAGTCACTAGGGTATCATGGGTCCTATGCATTTTGTGTATGATGTATATGTACTTTATATTTTGTAAACTGATGTATCTAAGTGATGTATGATGTATAACGGCCACAGAGGCCTACTATGATCTGGTGATGCTTATGCCGTTATGATATGATTGTATGTTTGTATATAAGATGTCATAAAGGTTGAGTCTGCTGCGGGGCATCTTGGTTACTCCCTATCGGAGGTGTCCAAACCGAGATGTCATGTGTTGATGATTATTACATAGAAAATGTTGATGATTGAGCGGTAAACCCCCATGTAGGGTGAGATTATGCCGAAATTTTGTTTGATTTGGTTTCATGGGTATATTCAGGCTTCGGAGGCAGGGGCATACCTTGTCTCTGGCCGATCACATGCCCTAAATTTGGGGTGTCAAAGGTGGTATCAGAGCATGGTCTAGAGGTCAGTGACTGCAAACTGGGTAGGGTAGTTGTACATTGCTTACAGGTAATCCTAGGGTATCGGTAAGTAGTGTACTGCCCCTACAGATGTCCATCGTCAAATGCTAGTTACGTCGGGTAATCCATAAGCCAGCTAGTACATATAGAATTGTGTTGAGAATATTGTAGAATTACTGATAGTATATTTATTTTCTAAATACAATGTTGTCACGATCACGATCTCATAGATATAGAGATGTATCTAGGGACCGAGAGTCTGAGATCCTGGATAATATTTTTATTGGCACTGAGGTTAGAGGCTAGAGTGAGGGTAGTAGCAGGTCTGCTACTAGGAAAATAGATAGGATTGCTGGAGTATTATTAGACGACGACACATATTAATAGTTGTTGGATATGGTAAATAGAACATATTAATATATTCAGGCCCTGGTAGGGCTGGTGATAGAACAATGACAACCACGACTGTTCGACCAAATTCCTCCAGCCAGGTGTTGTTAGTAATGAGTGGTTGTTGGGACAACATACACCCTATCAGTATATAACCTTACCTACTTTGGAGGAATGTTACCACCTAGTTTTGCAGGGGTGGAATCTGATTTTGATCCTAGAAGGTTTTTAGAAGAGTGCGGCCAACAGTGTGTAGGCTTAGGGTGCTCACCGACTAGAGCCATACAATGGCGAAAGCAAATCTTGATTCGGAGTTCATTTGCAAAATGGTCAAATCCTGGGTCTCCTGTGTAGAAATTCAAGAAGATAAATCCCGAAAAAATAGCAAATGAACTCCAAAAATTCTGAAAATTTGCAAATATCATTTTTAAATTATTTGGAAGAGATTGAAATAATAAAATCTTGATTCAGATTACGTTTGCAAAATGGCCAAATCCCGAGCCCCCTATGTAGTAATTCAAGCAAATAAATCCCGAAAAAATACCAAATGAGTTCCAAAAATTATGAAAACTTTTAGATCACACTTTTAAATTATTTGAAATATACTGATGCAGAAAAATATGGATTTAGATCTCGTTTAAAAGATGGTAAAGTTTGGGGGCATAAAAGGAAAATTTTGGAAGAAAAAATCCAAATAAATAGCAAATGGACTCGAAATTTTTTAAAAACTTCCAGAATTCAATTTTTTATTATTTTGAAAGTATTGAAAAAAGAAAATTTGAATTTGGAGTCCGTTTGCCATTTATTTATGTTCGGGGGCAAAAAGGTCATTTTACCCAAGAAATCAAAAAGGGCTTTTCTTGCCTTTTAAAAAATGAAACATGGGCTGGAAGAAAAGGGGCTGGCCAGCCAAGGCCCAAGGCTAGGTATATAGTTTCTAATTTTTTAATCAGAAGGCCAACAATGAAGAGTTAGTTATTTTTTGATCAAGCCTTTGCAAATAAGCCACATGGACCAATGCATGAAGAGGGAGAGTGTCAACATAATGGCTTAAGATTCTTGAATAGCTGTAATTGGGGATAGCTGATGGCCTAATCTAAGGGTGATAATTTCATTTTTTAAACATCTTAGATCAATAGCTTTTGGATGAAAATTGGTTGATGGAAAAATGACAACATCCTAGCCTAGGGGGCATTTGGCCACACTACAAGAAGGGTCTCTCTTTCATTTTCAAATTTATTCACTCTCTATTCTCTCTTGATTTTTGCTGATTTTCTCTCCATTGTTGAAAAGCAAAAAGAAAAGTTTAGAAAAGAAAAGAAAGTTAGAAGAGAAAAAGCTCGAAAGATAGCTTCTAGATGTTGCTTTAAGCACCATACTCTTGCACTTTCTTTGATTTTCCATTCTTGATTTGCTTTTTTGATCACTATTTTGGTGAGTTTCTTTTGATTTCTCTTTTAAAATAAGTGTTTTTAATGTTCTTCTTTAAGTTCCTTCTTCATTATTTCTTGTAAAAAGCTCTTGAAAAAAAAATTTCCCTTTGTTTTTGGTTGGCCGAATGGTCTAGTGTTTTTTAGAGTTGCTATTTTTCTTTGTTATTTCATGTTATTATTGATATTTGACAAGTTTTGATGCTTTAATCTTCTTCTAATACATAAACTTAAAGCTTGTTTTAATTTGGTTGCTTGTTTATTTTCATTTTTGAGTCTATTATCATGTTTATTTTACTATTCTTGCATTTTTGATTTTCTGTTTTCAAAATGTTTAAGTTTGTTTATGTTTTATATTTTGTAATCCATGTGTATGTAAAAAAGCTTATTCGTTTTCATGCCTTTACTTTATATTTGCATGATTTGAGTGTTATTCTTTAGCTAAGCATGTTAGTATATCCTGTGTTTGTGAAAATGCCATGCCCATTTTAAGCATGAGGCCATTCGGCCACCCTCATGTTGTTTGCTTTGTGTGTGCATTTTTGTTATGTTTGTTGATAGGTTTGCATTTTCATGACATTTGGTTGAGTATTTTTGTTTAAGCATGCCATGTGTTTGTGTTATTGCCATGCATATTTTAGGTTTAGGATTGGTTTGTTTTGCCATGCATATTTATGCATTTTAGACATAGTTTGCATTAAATGCCATGCAAGTTCATTTAGGTCTAGGTCATTTTATTGATGCCATGCATTTTTCATGTTATTTAGGTTTTAAATCATGCATTTCATGCATCATATTTGCTATATTTTTCATGAATTTCATGTCCTTGCCACTTGACTTATGATTTAGGCCAATCAATGGTTCAAAGTCATGCTTTCTTGAGCATACTTGTGGAAACTTAACGAGTTGTCAAATTGATTATTCTACCTTTGTGATTTTTTTTTTACTTAGCCAATTTTTTGTCTAACTTTTCAAAAGTGTTAGCTACTGTTTGTGAGTCATTTATAGAGTCTTTAATATTTTTACATTTGATTTTTAAATGATTTATCAAAGGCAAAAAAATGTGTTTTGGCAAAACAGTTTTTTACCCAGTACTCATACTTTCCCAATTTTTTTGGGCAGTCATATTTAATCAGAAAATTAAGCTGATTTTTTATCGTGTATTTTTACGTGTTCTAAGTCTCCAGTATTTGTTTTAGATTTTTTTGAATTTTTAAAAATAGGATAAAAAATAGTTCTTTAAAACTGGACAGTGGAGTCAGAATTGAATTTGAAGGAAAATCATTTTTCCGTTTTAGTTAATTACTTAGAGGAGGCTGATTAGGAAGTTTAGCTACTGAATTAAGGTAGTTTTGGAGCCTTTTTAAACTCTAAAAATGATTTTTTAAGTCTCGGGTTAAGGGTGGTCAAGTCCGGGATTTTAAACTTAGGAAATTAGAGCCATTTAAAAAAAGGTTTAGCTAAGTTTTTATTTTTAATCTAAGCTTTTCAAAATTGTTTTCAAACAATCACAAAATATTTTGGTTTTAGAATATTTAATTTGATATATTTTCCTAAGGTAGCCGGATATCTTTTTAGATATACGAATTTCCTTAATTAAAGGAAAAAATACATTCTCATGCATTGCATTTTTCATCTTCATGCATATTATATAATATGTAATTTTTGCTATGTTTAATTTTCATGATGGTGTTATTATCTTCGATTTAAATTTTTGATATTATATTATTTGTTATATGGTTTTGAATATTTCATGATATCCTATGCTTTTTATTCAATTATTTTTGTCATATTATTTAGCATATACTATGTTCATGCATTATTATTTTTATTTTTATTTCCATGCATATTATATGATAGCATTATTTTATGTTTCATGTCATTTAGATTATATGCCATATCATTTATATTTGCCATGTCATTTAAATTATTTCATTTCATATAGAATATATTATGTTACCTAGGTCATTTCATTTCATGTAGAATATATTATGTTACCTAGGTCATTTTATTTCATTTAGAATATATTATGTCACTTAGGATATCTTATTTCATTTAGAATATTTCATATGACTTAGGATATTACATTTCATATAGAATACATCATGTTACCTAGGTCATTTCATTTCATTTAGAATATGCTTAGACATTTAAATTATATCATACCATTTAGGTTGCATTATATTATTTAGATTTTGCTATGTCATTTTATTTATGTCATACATATTCATATTCATATTTTTTTTAAATGTTTTGAAAAAGGTAATGATTTTCAATAAAATAAAGATATTCCCGAGTTAAAATAATTCATGAATTCTCTGCCGGATTTGCTGGGGAGGATATCATCAATTATCATTAATAACGAAATATCTTCTTTAAAATGAGAATGATTCGAAAAGTTTTCCAAACTAACAAAAATTTCTATATTTTGCCACGTTTGTTGGGGAATATAGGAAAATTTTGAATTTATAAATTTCGAATCATTTTCAATTAAAAATAAAATTATTGTTCTTTAAATTGGGAATTAACTTGAAATACTAAATTTAAAACTGACTTTTTACCGAGACTTGAGATAACACACGATTAATAAGGTACCGTTTTATACGGGCGTTGTGGAGGTGCTAATCCTTCCCCACACGTAAGTGAGTCCGTACCCACTTCTTTGATTTCTCTGGTTTAAAACGCAGACTTGAAATTGGTTTTTAAAATGTTTTAATTAATTTTAAAATATTTTATAAAATCGGTTTTAATAGGTGGTCGATCACACCTAGCTAAAAAAGATTGGTGGCGACTCCATATCTTTTTCAAGGTCATTTTCAAAACCTTCATTTTTCAAGAGGAATTAAGTCAACTTTTTTCAGTTTTTTTTTAATGTCACGCTTAACGAATAATAAAGTCTTGTTATAAGGCTTGTTATTTTTTAGGTTGCGATAGCTTGGCGACTCCACTAGGAACATATAAGAGAGTCATGCCTAAAATTAGTCTTGTGTTATCAAAGTCTCGGTTTTGTTGGTTTAATTGGTATTTAATTTTAATTCCCATATTTTTTTTAAAAAATAAGGATAATTTCAAAAATAATAAAATATTTTTAAATATGTCCATATTCATGTGCATACATATTATAATTGTTCTCTGGTTATTTTGGTGTATATATTCATTTATTGATTAATTGATGGTTTATGTTATTTAATCTTGTTGGGGCATTTAGAATAAGGGATGTAGAATAGGTGGTGAAAAGTTTGTCATTTCTCCTCATACACTACACGTGCATTTGCATATCATGAATCCTATACTCGAGTTCCATCCTTTTAGGTGGGAGCAAAGTAACTAAGCCTTCGTGATTAACAATCCGCATGGGCTAGTGAAACACTTTCAGAGTACTAAATTACCTAAGCCTTCGTGATTAACAATCCGCATGGGCTAGAGAAATAGACTCTAACGAATTGAACCCGCTTTTATCGGGGTGCCTTACTAGCTTGCACCGGCGACAGTGAGGAACAATTCAGGGCTTTTAGAACTAATTCACCCTCATATAGTAAACCTAGGCAAAGCCATGCCGAATTTCCAATTAGATATCCCGAAGTTAAAAAACACATGGAGGAATATTTCCAATCCTGTTACCTTCTATTCTACTTTCTGAATAAGTTTATTTTTTCAGACAATGATGAACGTACATCACAATGCCTGTAATAAGTATTGGTATTTCATCCCAAGGGTGTTATAATGCCGAAATATTGTTAGCATCCTCAGGGATAATTATTATTTTAAATGATATTTTTTTTTGTATTATTCGAATTTATTCCCGTTACTAATTCATTTTCTTTTTGTGTTTTTTCTTTTTTGCATTCTTGTCATCATTTTTTTGCACATGGAAGGTTATTGGTCTCGGGATAATATTCAACCAAAAGGGCTTTCATGGAGGGTCAGAGTATCTCAGTGGTCGAGAAGCATTTAGAGGTTAGGAAACAGTCCGAGAAAGGTCAACAGGATAATGGGGATTGTTTGAAGATGGGTTATGTGTCAGCATTGCCAGACGAGGTTGATCTTACTATCAAGCAAAATGATCTCCGTGAATTGATGGATATATGGAATCAATGGAACATATCAGAAAAAGAAGCCTTCACTCAGACTTATGGGGACATAGCACTGTTAGCTCAGATTAAGGTCAGTGGTGAGGTGATCCGGGCTGTTGTGCAATTCTGTAATCCCACTTATCGGTGTTTTACCTTCAACCGAGAGGATATGACTCCAACCATAGAGGAATATTCGACCTTGCTGCATATTGAGAACGTTATTCTCGACCATATTTATTTGAAGGAAACAAAGACACCGAGTTTCAAGAAAAAAGTGTCTAAAATTCTGGGAGTGGAAAGAAATTGGGTCGAAAGCCATGTTGTCCGGAAAGGGGTAAGCTACTGTATATCATGGGATAATTTATGAATCTTAATCCATATCCATTCAAGTAAGTAAACAGTTAGGAATATTTTTGCTTTGGCTATCTATGGTTTAGTTATCTTCTCAAAGACATTAGGGTATATGGATGTGGCGATATTTGATGTTTTTGAGAGGCTTGAGCAAAGGATAAACCCAGCCCCGACAATTATAGTAGAAACAATCCGATCGCTGAATTTTTGTAGACGAGAAGGAAAAAGGCATTTTGTAGCTTGTATACAGCTCCTTTACATATGGGTTCAGAGCTATTTTTGTAAACAGGAAAATTTCCCTCTTCTCTCGTATTGGAAGTCTTTTGCACCAATTGGTGAATTTCTTTAGAGAGATTGGCTTGAAAATAGGATTAAGGAACAATGGATCAACATATTCCGGAATATCAGGGCTGAGATGATAATTTGGAGAGCTCCATGGATAGCTCCTATGCCGACATTGTACAAGTACGGAGATAAAGCTTCTGTTCTATTATTGGGAGTATGGGGAGGAGTGAGCTATTCACTACTACTGGTACTAAGACAATCGAAATCCCGTCAGTTTACTCCTATGACCCATGACTTTAGTAATTTGGAATTTGCTTATGGAGAATATGGATATTCGGGAAAGGTACGTGAGACTGTAGTAGCATGGAAGGAAACTCATAGGGTGGAGGTAGCTAGATATGCCGACATCGTCACACCTGATTACCTGACATGGAGCGAATTGAGGGTTAATGATAGGTTGTTAACATCAGACGGGGAAGAAGTTCAGCTTTTGAGTTTGCCACCCAAGGAAGCGCCATCGGAGTTAGAAATTGCAAAGGCAGAATTCGAAAAAGAAAAGGCCCAAATGAGCAAGGAAATTGCCCAATTGCAAGAAGAGCTTGAGGATATGAAAAATAAGGAATCAGCCCGAGAAAGAGAAAAGGAAAAAATCAAGAGAGAAACGTACACGGCTAAAAGCGATCTTCAGGAATTACACTTGGAGAACAAGAGGTACCGTTTCGAGCTCAGATTCGAGGGAACTCTCAAGACTTCCGGGGAATGGGAGCAAGAAGTCAAAAACCTCAAGAAGGAGAGGAACTATTGGACAGAGAGAGCAAAACATGAGAAAGCCCGAGCCAATCAACTGGAGAAACAAGCTAAGGAAAGCTTACACGGTGATGCTTCTGCTGACATGTCAAAGGGCCGTGAACAAGTAGGGGTCATATTGAAGAGCAAGGCAATCAAAAGAAGAGAGTGAAAAAGGTCCGAGATCCAAGGGAGTTACTATAGGACCAGTGTTTTGTAATAGCATTTTTAAATTAGGATAGACAGATTATCAGATTGTCTTAAGCAGTGATCTTTTCTTTGATGTATTTAGTTTCAGGAAATCAATGAAAGACCGTTTGGTTGAAATTATCCCGGGGCCAATACTTTTAAATGCATTCATCATTCATTTGTTCTTTCCTTTATATATTTTGTTTGTTCATTCATTTATATTTATAATCATTCATTCATTTATTCTTTATAAATTGTTCATACACTTAGTCATTTATTTGTCCATTCATTTATTCCTTATAATTAGTCATTCAGGTTCATACACTTAGTCATTTACTTATTTGTTCATTCATTAACATTTAGTCATTTATTCATTCATTCATTTTTAAAATAAAAAATGTGTAAACAATTTCTAATCCATGGTTTTTAAAACTAAAGGTACAATTGGTCGCACTCAGAAAGAATCAGACTTTCGACACCCTTACAATACTCGCTCTCCAGCAAGAGCTATGGAGAACGATCAACTTGCTAGAATTGAAAGGATGGAAAGAATTCAAAAGGAACTGCAAGAACAATTAGCTAAGTCTCAAGAGGAGTCACGGGAACAAATGACAAACTCATGGAGATGATGAGTACCATGATAAGGCAGAAGTGGTAGGGAGAAAATTCAGTTTCCGGAATGGGGGCAGTAAACCAGGAAGATCGACCAGAGGTGGTACAGAAGAATGGCCAGACATCCCAGCCTGTGGGAAATGAACTTCCTACTAGGGCAGCATCATATATTTACATCCAACCAGCGGCCGAAGCATAGAATTTTGGTCCTAAAAGGGGTAATATTGGGGTTGATCCAATTGATGTGGACGTTCCAGACTTTGAGGAATTAGCCGAAAAGGAAAAGGCAAAGATGACTGACTGAAGAGGCTTGAAACAGAAAAATCCCAAAAATAATATCAGCTGCTGGAGGAAAGACTGAGGGCAGTTGAAGGAGCAAAGCTATTTGGCAGTCTAGATGCCAAGGAGACGAGTTTAGTGCACGGTCTGGTGATTCCTCCAAATTTCAAAGTACCAGACTTTGAAAAATATAACTGAACTACCAACCCATCAGCGCATCTGACCATGTATTGCCGAAAGATGACCGGACATGATGAAGACAAAAAAGTGCTCATCCACTGTTTCCAATATAGCTTGATAGGGTCCGCAACTCGATGGTATAACCAGCTTACCCGTTCTAAGATCCGTTCCTAGATGGATCTAGCCAAAGCTTTCATGGAACAGTACAAGCATGTGACGAACATGGTGCTTGACCGTCTAACTCTCCGAAACATGGAAAAGAAAGCTACTGAAAGCTTTAAAGAATATTCTCAAAGATGGAGAGACCTGGCTACACAAGTGCAACCCCCATTAACCAACAAGGAAACTACAGTGCTTTTCATCAATATCCTGAAAGCACCTTATTATGATAAATTGGTGGGAAGTGCCACCAAGGACTTTGCAGATATAGTGATATCTAGGGAGATGATAGGGTCTGCTATTAAGAACGAAAAATGGAAGGGGGTGAGTCTGCTACCCCGAAAAGAGTTTTTCTTGCAAAGAAGAAGGAGGAAACACATGTAGTCAGTTTCAATCAATACCTCTATACATCTCCTACACCATACACACCTCCCAGGCCTTATACTCCTACTACACCTTATGCACCTCCGACACCTTACACACCTTACCCGGGGTATAATCCTTACTACCCCAATGTGAACCACCTTACCCAAAATCCATTCCCCTATACTAATATACCACAACAGCCGTTCCCAACTGGTATATCTCCACAAATAACCCTTCCTCGAAACACTGTCCCAAACACTCAAGGTCTTGTGCGCAATGACTATCGTTCACCAAGGAACAATCAAAAACCCCAGTTTGATCCCATTCCTACAACCTATGGTGAGCTATATCCTAAACTACTACAAGGCCAACTTGTCGCTCCTTTATATCTTAAACCTTTGACACCACCATACCCAAGGTGGTACAATGCAAATATCAACTGTGCATATCATGCAGGAATTCAGGGGCATTCAACGGAGGATTGCATTGCTTTCAAAAAAAAGTCCAAAGTTTAATCAATACCGGAGTTGTAAAGTTTGGGACAAAGAGTGGGCCAAATATAGCGGGAAACCCATTGCCCGATCATGCTAAGAATCGGGTAAATACAATATTGACAGGGTAAGTCAAAAGGTTAAAAAGGGATACTAGGGAAGTCAAGACTCCAATGTTAACAGTATGGGTCGAGATGGTTAAGGCAGGAATGATGGGGGATACAGACAGTTTAAACATGGTTACAAAGAGGGTGCAGAATTGGTGCCGATTCCATAAATGTTCAGTTCATATCATACAGGACTGCGAGGACTTTCTGGCTAAAGTCCAAAAGATGATGGATAATGGAGAGGCCCAGTTTTACGAGGAGACAGAGGAAGAAGTAGGGGTTATTGAGAATGCGGTTGGCTATGGAATAGGAAGACCTTTGATCATCTATTATGATGAACCAGAGAAGACTACCCCGGTTGTTGAGAAAATTGCACCCAAGCTAATCATAGATTTGCCTTCTTCCTTTTCATACAAGGAAAGCAAAACTACACCATGGAAATATGACTGCAGCATGGTTATGCCTGGGTCATCAAGTCAGCAAGATATTACAGGTGTGGGGCACTTAACACGAAGTGGAAGGTGTTATGCCCCTGAGGTTGTTGAACAGGGATCAACTAGAAATGATGGAGGAATGGACAAAGGAAAGAAAATAGTTGAACCAATCCATATTGAGATGGATTTGTCAAAAGAAGCAGAGAGGGGATCAGCCCCGGTAAACAGGATAAAAGAGCCAGTAAACGAGAAGGAGGCCTGCGAGTTTTTAAAGTTCATAAAACATAGTGAGTATAGTGTGGTTGAGCAATTGCAGCGTCAGCCAGCAAGAATCTTCATCTTATCTTTGCTATTAAACTCAGAGCCACACAGAAATGCCCTGTTAAGAGTGTTGAATCAGGCATACGTGGCTAACAACATATCAGTAGAAAAGTTAGACAGGCTGGTGGTAAACATTGCGGTGGACGACCATATATTTTTCAGTTATGATGAAATACCACCCAATGGTATTGGGTCCACAAAGGCTCTTCACATAACAACCACCTGCAAGGGGCATATACTACCAAGGGTACTTCTGGATAATGGTTCTTCATTAAACGTAATGCCTTTGGAAACCCTGTCTAAGTTGCCAGTTGATATGTCTTATATGTTACTGAGTTGCACAATAGTCAGGGCTTTCGATGGTACCAGGAGAGAGGTAATGGAAACTATTGAGGTTCCTCTAGAGATAGGCTCATGCACCTATACGGTGAACTTCTAGGTCATGGATATTAATCCATCTTATAATTGCTTATTGGGAAGGCCATGGATACATTCAGCAGGGGTTGTACCCTCGTCTCTCCACCAAAAGCTGAAATTTGTGATGGAGGGTCGTTTGGTCACTATATCAGGAGAAGAAGACATAATAGCCTCTGCATCTACTGAATCTCCTTATGTTGAACCCAATGAAGATGTCGTAGAATGTTCTTTTTGATCTTTGGAATTCGTAAATGCGGTTTTCGTCTCTGAAGGGCGAAAAATTCCAAAGCCAAGGTTGTCTAAGAACACAAGGCTGGGAGTAAGAACCACAGTGGGAAAAGGCTGTAGGGCTGGAAAAGGTATGGGGAAATATCTTCAAGGGATGGCCCGAGCAATGAAAGTAGTGGAAAAGAAAGACCGGTTTGGCTTAGGGTATCTTTCGAAGGCCCATGAGAGGAGGAAACAAGTTGAAAGGAACAGACAAAGGAGGATAGCCCGTCTCGCGGGTTTGGATATTGAACGGGAACCCATGACTTTTCCACCAATCTTTCACAACTTTCGCTCTGCTGGTTTTTTATTCGGAGAAAAGCATTCAGAGGATGTACTCACAGTGATCGAGCAAACTTTTGAAAAATTCCATGTGAATAAAGGAGGGCAGATTCAGGATATAGTGATTTGCATGACCGGGAAAGAAGGGATGGAAAGTGACAATGAGAATTGGATGGTGCGACCTTGTCCACTAGGATATAGACTAACCAATTTGAGTGCGACTGAGTTGCCCATAGTTTTTAAGTCTATTCCAACGTAATACTTTAAAAAACAATCTTAATTATCTTTACCCAGATATATTAAGAGTTTTTTCTGTAATGGGCTTTTTGTTTAAACATTTGCATTCAATAAATAACAAGCACAATGCATTTTATTCATATTGATGTGTCCATATTCTTTCATTTTTGTTATTTATTTTGTTTTCATTATATATTTTCCTATATTATTTCTTGTCCACATATTTATAGGTGTACGGATATGGAATATGAGGACCTTCCTGTCAGTAATTCTAAAATTGATTTTGAAAGACCCATTTGCACGGGTGATTTTGAGGCTAACGAAGATACTAAGGATTATGGTCTACCTCCGGATCTATTAAGGAAAATTAAACAAGAGGATAAACAAGTTCTTCCTCATAAGGAATTATTGGAAATGATAAATCTGGGAGATAGTGAAGAGATAAAGGAAATCAAAATCGGAACTTCAATGTCATCATCAATAAAGGGTGAATTGATAGCCTTGCTCCAAGAATGTGTGGATGTATTTGCATGGTCTTATCAAGACATGCCAGGGTTGGATCCGGATATTATGGTTCATAAACTCCCTTTAAAGCTAGAATGCAAACCAATTCAGCAAAAGTTGAAAAGAATGAGGCCGGACATGATGCTTGTAGACACCTAATTTTGTCCGGACCACTAAACAGGTATGTTTTCTTCCCATATTGATGTTTCCAAGTATAAAAATACTGTTTTCATCCTGCAGGTGAGACTTCGAGACTTAGTTTAAAAGGGCGAGCACAAAAAGTCAAACTTGAAAAAAAGTCAACCCCGAAAAAGTCAACCCCGAAAAAGTCAACCCCAGAAAGTCAACTACTGAAAAAGTCAACCCACTTTCAAAATCAAGATTTTAAGTTCAATTGAAAAATGGAGAAAGAATTTTGATAATCCGAGGTCTACATTGAAAGATATGGAGTTCGGAAGTTGGGATTTGTAGGTTCAGTAGAAAAGAAACCCTAATCCGAGAAATTTGGGGAAAAGTGCTTAAATGATCAAACTGGTCGAAATTGAAGGTTCCAAATGAAAGATAAGCACTGAATACGGGTAATGGAGAAGTCACTTGCAAGAAAAACCGAAAGAAAGGTCAATCCGGGAGAAAACCGAGAATTAGGGTTTTTAGTGGATTTCGGTGAAATCGGGAAGAATCACAGAAATGGCCCGACTTGGTAAGACCAAAGCCCCCAATGGATGAGGAATGATTAAAAAGGATGGCCCAAGGCTCAGATTGAAGAAAATCTGAAAATCGGACTTGTTTTGAGCAAAATCGGGTTTCGGAGGTTAAAGGGGCAAAATTGGAAAAATTTGGGAAAAATAGCAAATGGACTCCGAAAATTCTGAAAAATTTGTCAATCTCATTTTTAAATTGTTTGGAAGAGATTGGCGAAAGAAAATCTTGATTCCGAGTTCGGTTGCAAAATGGCCAAATCCCGGGCTTCTTATGCAATAATTCAAAAAGATAAATCCCGGAAAAATAGCAAATGGGCTCCAAATATTTTGAAATTTTGCAGATCTCATTTTTAAATTATTTGGAAGAGATTGGCGAAAGAAAATCTTGATTCCGAGTTCGTTTGCAAAATGGCTAAATCCCGAGCCTCCTATGCAGTAATTCAAGCCGATAAATCCCGAAAAAATACCAAATGAGCTCCAAAAATTATGAAAACTTCCAGATCACACTTTTTAATTATTTTGAAGAGATTGGTGAAGAAAAATCTTGATTTGGAGCTCGTTTAAAAAATGGTAAAAAGTAGGGGCATAAAAGGACATTTTGGGAAGAAAAAATCCAAATAAATAGCAAACGGACTCGGATAATTTTGAAAACTTCCAGAACTCAATATTTTATTATTTTGGAAGTATTAAAAAAGAAAATTTGAATTTGGAGCCCGTTTGATATTTATTTTGCATCCGGGGGGCAAAATGGTCGTTTCACCCAAGCAACCGAAAAGGGCTTCTTTGGGCCTTTCAAAAATCAGAGCTGGGCTGGAAAAGAGAAGTGCTGGCCTGCCCAAGCCCAAAGGAAGGAGGAAGCTTAGGATTTTTTCAATCAAGTGATTAAAAATCAAGAGTTAAGTTAGAGATTTTCATTTTTGAGCCTAAGTCCCAATCCCACATCCCTTTGTAATGTCAAGCCAAGGAGGTGCTCACCTTATAAATAAGGAGTCTTGGCCTTTGGTTGAGACCACCCACTACCCCTTGTGAGATAGTCTATACACTTGTATTAGGATTATCCGGGTGGTGAGTCATAGTGTTTTTGTTGAGAGGGTTTGTAGCTTAATCCGTTCAAAAGCTACTCTGAGGGTTTGTAGCTTAATCCGTTCAAAAGCTACTCTGAGGGTTTGTAGCTTAATCCGTTCAAAAGCTACTCTGAGGGTTTATAGCTTAATCCTTTCAAAAGCTACTTGTGAGAGGGTTTGTGGCTTAATCCGTTCAAAAGCTACTCTGAGGGTTTATAGCTTAATCCGTTCAAAAGCTACTTGGTGAGTTTTCATTTTAAAATAATGTTTCTTGTTCTTCCTTCATTTTCTTTCTTAAGTATATTTTTTTTACATTTTGTTTTTACAATAAACTCACCATGGCCAAATGGCCTACATTATTTATTTTAAGTTGTTGTTTTTGATTCATTTTACCATGTTGTTTATGCTATTTTCTTTATTTTTGATGTTTTAAATATTATGTTATTTCAGGTTCTTAAGTTATATTTAATTTGGTTGCTTTGTTTGTTGCCATTTATGTCTTAGATATCATGTTTTTGCATTTTTAATTTTCTGTTTTCATGTTGTTTAAATTTGAGCATGTTTTAGAGTTAGCATATTAAGTGTTTGTGAAAATGCTTGTGTGATTCTTTGCATGATTCTTGTTTTATATCTTAGTGAGCATGTTTTAGATTTGGTATATTAGGTGTTTGTGAAAATGCTTGTGTGATTTTTGTGTTATGACTTAATTTTTCATGCTAGTATGCCAAGTGTTTGAGAAAATGCCATGCTTGTTGGAGCTTGAGGCCATTTGGCTACTCCATGTGTTTTGCATTGTGTGTTGCATTTTTTGTCATGCTAGTTGTTAGGTTTTTGCATTTGCATGATATTTGGTTGGATTTTTGAATTAAGCATGCCTTGTGTTTGTGAAAATGCCATGCATATCTTAGGTCTAGGTTGCATTTATTGCCATGCAAGTTCATGTTAGGTCTAGGCCATATTATTTATGTCATGCATTTTCCTTACATTTAGGTTTAGGTCCATGCATTTCATGCATTATGTTTGCTGCATTGTTTCATGCATTTCATGTTCATGCCACTTGAATAATGACTTGAGCCAATTAATGGTTCAAGATCATGCTCTCTTGAGCACACTTGTGGAAAATTAAGTTTGTCAAATTGATTATTCTACCTTTGTGATTTTTTTTACTTAGCCAATTTTTATCTAACTTTCAAAAAGTCCTAGCTACTGCTTTCAAGTCATTTTATGAGTTTCAAATATTTTTATTTTTATTTTTAAATGATTTTATCAAAGACAAAAAAAATATGTTGGCAAAGCAGTTTTTTTTTCCACCCAAAACTCGTACATCTCCGATTTTTCTGGGAATTCATCTTTGATCAGAAAATTAAGTCGATTTTTTCCCGTGTATTTTTACATGTCCTGAGTCTCTAATAATTGTTTCAGAATTTTTGGAATTTTTAAAAATAGGGTAAAAAATCGTGGATTAAAACTGGACAGTGGAGTCAGAATTGATTTTAAAGAAAAACAAAGCAGTTTTTTTTTCTCCTCCAAAAACTCGTACATCTCTGGTTTTTCTGGGAATTCATCTTTGATCAGAAAATTAAGTCGATTTTTTTCCGTGTATTTTTACATGTCCTGAGTCTCCAATATTTTTTTCAGAATTTTTAGAATTTTTAAAAATAGGGTAAAAAATCGTGGATTAAAACTGGACAGTGGAGTCAGAATTGAATTTAAAGAAAAACCAATTTTCTGTTTTGGTTAATTTACTTAGAGTGGGCTGATTAGGAGGGTTAGCTACTGACTTAGGGTAATTTCTAAGCCTTTTTAAACTCTAAAAATGGTTTTTCAAGTCCCGGGTTAAGGGTAGCCAAGTCCGGATTTTTTAAAACTTAGGAAATTAGAGTCATTTTAAAAATTTTAGCCCAGTTTTTATTTTTAATTCAAGCTTTTCAAAATTGTTTTCAAACAATCACAAAGTATTTTGGTTTTAGAATATTTAATTTGACATATGTTCCTAAGGTAACCGGATATCTTTTTAGATATACGGATTTCCTTAATTAAAGGAAAAAATACATTTCATGCATTGCATTTTTATATTCATGCATTTTATATAATATGTGATTCTTGCCATAATAATTTCTATGTGTCATGACATTTAGGTTGCATTATATTATTTAGATTTTGCTATGTCATTTTATTTATGTCATGCCTATACGTATTCATTTCTTTTAAATGTTTTCAAAAAAGATAATGGTTTTCAATAAAAATAAAGATATTCCCGAGTTAAAATAATTCATGAGTTCTTTACCGGGTTTGCTGGAGGGAATATCATCAATTATTATTAATAAAGGAATATCTTTCTTTCAAAAAAAAAAAAAAGAGAATGATTCGGAAAGTTTTCCAAAACTAATAAAAATTTCTATATTTTGCCACGTTTGTTGGGGAATATAGGAAAATTTTGAATTTATAAATTCCGGATCATTTTCAATAAAAAATGGAATTATTTTTCTTTAAATTGGGAATTAATTTGAAATACTAAATTTAAAACCAACTTTTACCAAGACTTGAGATAACACACGATTAATAAGGTACCGATTTATACGGGCGTTGTGGGGGTGCTAATCCTTCCCCACACGTAACCGACTCCCGAACCGCTTCTTTGATTTCTCTGGTTTAAAACGCAGACTTGAAATCGGTTTTTAAAATGTTTTAATTAATTTTTAAAATATTTTATAAAATCGGTTTTAATAGGTGGCCGATCACACCTAGCTAAAAAAGATTGGTGGCGACTCAATGTCTTTTTTAAGGTCATTTTCAAAACCTTAATTTTTCTAGAGGAATTAAGTCGACTTTTCCTCGATTTTTTTTTTTAAATGTCACGCCTAACGAATAATAAAGTCTTGCGATGAGACTCGTCGTTATTTTTTTTAGGTTGCGACAGCTTGGCGACTCCACTGGGGAAATATTAGAGAGTCAGGCCTAGAATTAGTCGTGTGTTATCTCAGTCTCGGTTTTGTTGGTTTAATTGGTATTTAATTTTAATTCCCACATTTTTTTAATAAGGAGAATTTTGAAAAATAGTAAAATATTTTTAAATATGTTCATACTCATGTGCATGCATTTTATTATTGTTCTCTAGTTATTTAAGGTTGCATATTATAATTGCTTGTTGGTTAATGCGTTACACTATTCTTGAATGTTTTAATTGCTAGGGCATTTAGAATAAGGTTTGTAGAATAGGTGGTGAAAGGTTTATTATTCCTCCACACACACTACACGTGCATTTGCATAACATGAATCCTATACCCGGGTTCCGTCCTTTTAAGTGGGAGTAAAGTAACTACGCCTTCGTGATGATCCTCCGTATGGGCTAGTGAAACACTTTCGGAGTATAAAGTACCTAATGCCTTCGTGATAATCCTCCGTACGGGCATAGGAAAATATACTCTAACGAATTGAACCCGCTTTTATCGGGGTGCCTTACTAGCCTTCACCGGCGATAGTGAGGAACAATTCGGGGCCTTAGAACCGATTCACCCTCATATAGTTGAACCTAGGCGAAGCCATCCCGAATTTCCGTTAGATATACCGAAAATAGGAACACATGGAGGGACATTTCTAAACTTTTTGTTACCTATTTTACACTTCGAATAAGTGTGGTAGATCGGGCAACGATGTACGTACATCGCCCGTAATAAATGTGATACTCTGCCTCGAAGGCATCGTGATGCCTAAATAAGCAGATATTGTTGGGGCAGATGTTCATTAGCTGTTTTTTTTTTTTAAAAAAAAATCCTTTTTCAAGAATTTTTGCATTTTGCACATTTCATACATGTGTGAATAGAGCATGTACATTTTGGTTGTATTATTGATCTCGTTTTTGCAAAAAATGGATGGTGATAATAGTTTCATTTCATGATTTCATAAAACCAGTAGTATTGCATGAACATTTTGAATTGGCTATGTTGATGATTAAGTTCCTCCGATTCTTATTTCCTCCGTGATATCTTCCCCTTTTCATTTTGCATCCGATCAATTATTTGTCAGGTTGCATTCATGCATTCATAGTCAGCATGATTTTTCTGTATATATCCATATATCAATTTATTCTTTCTTTACATGCATAATGTTGGCATCAGGGTGCATTCATGGCATACATAGTCATCATGATATGCTCATGCATTAATTTGTCATATTGGCATCATGTTGCGTTCATGACATACACGGCCAGCATGACTTTCGTTGTATATACTCTGTGTCAGTCATTTATTCTTCACATGTATCATAATTGACATTGTGTGGCATTCATAGTGTATATGATCATTCATTGGGAAATACATTTGGAACATACATGGTCATTCATTGTATATATCCATGCATTGATCTGCTTATTCTTTACATGCATCATGTTGACTTTGGGTTGCATTCATAACAAATATAGTCAGCATAATTTCTTTGTATATGTTCATGCATTAATTTGCTTATTACATACATCATGTTAGCATTAGGTCGCATTCATGACACACATGGTTAGCATGATTTTCTTTGTATATACTCTATATCAATCATTCATTGTTTGCATGTATCATAATTGACACCGTGTTGCATTCATAGGATATATGATCATTCATTGGGAAACATGCTAAAATGCACATGATCAGTCATTGCATATATCCATGTGTTGATTTGTTTATTCTTTGTTTGCAACATGTTGGCATTGTGATTGCATTTATCACATATATGGTCAGCATGTTTCCATTGTACATATCCATACATCATATTGTTTAGGCTTCACATGCATCAAATTGCATTCATGGCTCATTCATCATGACATACATTTGGGGGAAATAAAATAGAAGTTGGCTTGGCTTTAGGAGTCTTTGAAAGAATTTCCATTTCAAATCAGAAGAAGTACTGAGTACACTTTTAATACAGGCTGGTGCTATGGAGGATGAACAAGTTGCCCGAATGGAAAAAATGGAAAGGGAACAGAGAGAATTGCGAGAACAGCTAGCAAAATCTCAAGCAGAATCTAAGGATCAGATGACTAAACTGATGGAGCTAATGTCTGCTGTAATCAAGGGAAAAGGATACACCGAAAACTTTGTCGCCGGAGAAGGGTTAGAGGTACAAAAGGGCCAAGATGAGGTCGCAATAAGTGATGCCCAGAACACTGTTAACCCCGTCAATGTCCTAAACTCAGATGATCCAGCTGAACAGGCAAAGTTGAAAAGGGTTGCAGTAAATGAGGTTGAGTTGGCAGATTCTCAAGGGGAATATCAGTTGTTAGATGAAAGGCTCTGGGCAATAGAAAGAACAGATGTATTCGGGAGTGTGGAGGCGAAAGAACGATGCTTGGTCCTCGATTTAGTCATTCCTCCTAAGTTCAAGATCCCTGACTTTGTGAAATATGACGGGAAGACCGATCCATCAGCCCACATCACTATGTTCTGCCGAAAGATGACAAGTCAGATAGATAATGATAAGCTTTTAATTCACTGCTTTCAGGATAGCCTCAACGGGTCCGCAATTAGGTGGTATAGTCAGTTGAGCAAGGATCAGATTCGCTCTTGGAATGATTTGGCTGGGGCTTTTCTAAACCAGTACAAGCATATGACCGACAGGACACTTGATCGTCTCACTTTGCAAAATATGGAGAAAAAAGCTACTGAGAGCTTCAAAGAATATGTACAACGGTGGATGAGCCTGGCTGCCCAAGTACAACCGCCCTTGACACAAAAGGAAATCACTATCCTTTTTGTGAATACACTGCAGGCCCCGTACTATGACAGACTCGTCGGCAATGCTTCGAAGAATTTTGCGGACATGGTAATTTCAGGGGAGATGATTGAGAATGCTATCAAGAATGGGAAACTTGAAAGAGAAGGAACATCCAATACCGAGAGAAATAAGGCACCAAGAAAGAAAGAGGAAGATGTCCAAACTATGGAAGATTTCATCACATATTCCCAATTTTCCTCATACCAATCATGTTACCCTACTGAGGTATCTCCAAGCCTTTATCCTTACCTACCTACCCAAACACCTAATCCTATACCAGCCCTTGCAACAAGGCCTACTTCTAGAAAACGACCGCGAGAAAATCAAGAAAGAATTCCAATCCCCATCCCTGACTTACTGCCATTACTAATAAAGAATCAGTACCTTACCCCGGTACCTTTGAAAATAGCTCCGAATCCATCAGCAAGGAGTTATGACCCTGATAGCAAGTGTGATTATCACCTAGGGGTAGTTGGGCATTCAACTGAAAAATGCAAACAACTGAAGGAAAGGATTGAAAGTCTTATCCGTGATGGTATTTTAACACCGGAGCTTATCGATCAATGGAAGGCCACTTAGCCCTAAATCAATTTCTTTCAGGGTTTTAGGGGGAGAATTACTACCTTTGAAGGATGTCAATAGGAGCATTTTTGACGCATGTAGTTTTATACACTGTGATGATGAAAGCACTTGTCTCATGTTAACATCTACATGAATTAAATGAATTTTAAATGCTTTGTGTTTGTTGTGTTTTAAATAAACGTGAATTTACAAAAACAAGCATTAAGGAAGTTTTAATAATGGATAGTCTCAAGAAGATTGATGATCAGTGTTAGAAATGACCCAACACCATCCCCCTTCTTTTTGGGCTTCTCTATACCTAAACCTTGAATCAATAACACTTGAAAGACCTAATGCTTCAAGGAAAAATGAATGAAAAAAGAGAAGCATTGTCATTGTAAAATAAGCAAGGATGTAGATCCTAGTCTAGGCTATGAACAAAGGAACGAACTTTTTGAAATTTTTCGAATTCCTTGAAAATCAAACAAATGAGACATTCTTTCAAGAGTCTAGATTTTGATAATTTGGTGTGTCAAGATTGTGCTAAAACCATTCATGACCTTTCCCAATAACTACAAAACACTAATTGCCCAAACATCACTTCATGATTGACATCCTGGGGCACAATGATTAAACTAGATTATCCCTTGTCCCAGAGAAAACCCGTTTTTGGGTCATATTTTCCTTATCTCTTCAAAAAAAAAACTCAGATTGGAAACTCAGCCTTTTCAAAAATAGACCTAGACTTGCTATGTTCCTCGTTGATACAGATTCTCATGGTTAATCAAATTGGGGCATCATATATGGAAATGATGGATACATGGTAAAGAAGGATGGGCTAATGCATGAATCATTGGGGGGATGCGACGAAAAAAAAAAAAAGAAAAAAAAAAGAAAAATCGTGATATCATGCATGTGAGAATTCGGATGATTCCAAAGTGCAAAATGAAATTCTGAATATCTATTTCCCCTGGGGATTGCTTTTCAATGTGAATATTTGTGCTTGACATGAGAAATTGCCATCTTTCATATCCCCTTCACACAAAAAGAAATTATCCATAGTCACCCTTTTTGAGCCAAAAGAATTCTTTCTTCTTTGAACCCTGATCAAGGATTACCCTCTACACTGGGGGGCAAATGCGAGGAAAGATCTTTTCAAAGATCATTGAGAAATGAGTGATAGCTCAAGGACAGACACAAAGCAAATGGAGCCCCGAATAAATACGGGCTCACTCTGTCAAAGAAAAAGAAGAGAAAAAGATGGTGAAATGAAAGCCAAGAAAAACAAAAGAAAAACACAATAAAAAAGAAAACAAAATGTGTGAAAGACATGGCAAATGGAAAGCCAAAAGCAAGGAAGAAAAAAGAGCAAAGTCAAAAGGAAAGAAATGTCCGAGAAGGGACAAATGCTTCAAAGAGAATCCTCCTCAAGAAATGATCCTTGATCTGATTACCCTCAAACACATTCTTTGGGCCTATTTATCCTTTCTTTTTGAACCCCGAACCATGGCCTACATTACGTGCTTTAAAAGTCCATTTTGATCAAGCATAAATATTTAATTTGAAGGGTTTTTCCTCGGATTTTATCCCATTTCATCGAATTATCATTTCACTAAGGAAGAATTTAGAATTCTCAAGTGCATGGTAAAACAATGAAAAAGAAAAAAGAAAGAGAAGGGAAAATGGAAAGAATGAGACTCTAGGGATAAAACCCAAAAAAAAAGGCGGTCTAGAGTAAAATGGAAATTTTTGATGCCATCTATGAAAGTACCGATACAACAAAAGAGAAGATCATCATAAAGAAGTGGTCATCGAGGAACATCTAGGAATTCCTGAAGCCCCAAATTGTCAGCTCTCATTCGGAGGATTGTCTTCAAAAATTGAATCTTTTTTTCCTCCAAGATTAAACTTTCCGATTTAAACATCCTGGCCAATCTTGACGCTTGTCAAAACGCCTTGATATGGAAACTAAAAGAATGTTGAATTTGCTTGGTTCTCAATGAATTCATGATTTATAAAACCTGTTCCATGTGTGAGCCTAAAAGGGACATACATTTTTGTTGTGAAGTTTTCCTGGAAAAACCAAAATCTTGTTGTATCGAGCCTTGTCAATTCAAATTGAAAAACCCAAATTAAATACTTAGGGAAATTTCTAACAGTGATCATCAGTCATCAAAAGATTTGTACATCATACACTGTGGAGTTAAAATTTTTGGCTTAGAAGTTTTCCTTAAATAAGCAAAATTGTTTTTCAAAAAGGGAAAATAAAAATATTTTTGAAATGCCCATATTTGATGTTGACATGAGACAAGGGTTTTTCTAACCCAAAGGTATAGAACTGCCAGGGTAGGTCCTGACTTCCAGATATGAGAAGAAGAAATCGAACCCAGTGTAGATCTCTGTTGATGAAAGTTTGAAAACTGTTGGGGCAAAGAGAATAGCCAAAATGAATTGAAGATATACTCTGATTTGAAGAAGAAAAATGAATTTGAAAGGCTAAGCCAAAGTCTAGAATAAACAACCGGAGGCATTTGCATCACTCATGAGCACTCATCTCTTCATCGAGCTTTTGCATCTGCACAGTGTCGGTAAGCATTTGCATCATTTATGGGTATTTGCATTGGCATTATTCCATAAGCATCTGCATTTTACCTTTACATTTACATTCTTCATGGAATTCACATTTGTGTCGTCTCAAGTAATTGCATCATCTCTAGAATCATTGCATTTTCATTAATGTGTGGTAATTGTAGTTACACCATTCATAAACCAGTTACATGAACACAATTAGTAGGGGCATCTGCATCATGAAACATGGGCATCAATCCAGGCCATTTGCATTTGCACTAAGAAATATTTTACATTTGCACCATGAAGCATGAGCACCTTGTTAAAAGACATGTGCATCTGCATCATTTCTCAAAGCTTCTGGTGGGGATATCCAGAATTTTACAGTTTTTAAAAAGTGAACAAGTCTTCGGTGGTGATAGCTGAAGCCTCTGGTGGAGATATCCAGAGTTCTATAATTTTAAAAAATGAGAAATTTTCTTCTGGTGGGGATATCCAGAATTTTACAATGAGCAAGTCTTCGGTGGTGATATCCAGAATTTTGCAGTTTTAAAAGTGAACAAGTCTTCGGTGGTGATAGCTGAAGCCTCTGGTGGAGATATCCAGGGTTTTATAATTTTAAAACATGAGAAATTTTATTCTGAGTGAGTTACCCAGAATTTTACAATGAGCAAGTCTTTGGTGGTGATAGCCAAAGCTTCTGGTGGGGATATCCAGAATTTTACAGTTTTTAAAGTGAACAAGTCTTCGGTGGTGATAGCTGAAGCCTCTGGTGGAGATATCCAGGGTTTATAATTTTGAAAACATGAGAAATTTTATTCTGAAGGAGTTACCTAGAATTTTACAATGAGCAAGTCTTTGGTGGTGATAGCCAAAGCTTCTAGTGGTGATATCCAGAATTTTGCAGTTTTAAAAGTGAACAAGTCTTCAGTGGTGATAGCTGAAGCCTCTGGTGGAGATATCCAGGGTTTTATAATTTTGAAAAATGAGAAATTTTATTCTGAAGGAGTTACCCAGAATTTTACAATGAGCAAGTCTTTGGTGGTGATAGCCAAAGCTTCTGCTGGGGATATCCAGAATTTTACAGTTTTAAAAGTGAACAAGTCTTCGGTGGTGATAGCTGAAGCCTCTGGTGGAGATATCCAGGGTTTTATAATTTTGAAAAATGAGAAATTTTATTCTGAAGGAGTTACCCAGAATTTTACAATGACCAAGTCTTTGGTGGTGATAGCCAAAGCTTCTGGTGGTGATATCCAGAATTTTGCAGTTTTAAAAGTGAATAAGTCTTCGGTGGTGATAGCTAAATCCTCTGGTGGAGATATCCAGGGTTTTATAATTTTGAAACATGAGAAATCTTCTTCTAGATGAGTTATCTAGAATTTTATATTGAGCAAGTCTTTGGTGGTGATAGCCAAAGCTTCTGGTGGGGATATCCAGAATTTTACAGTTTTAAAAATGAAGAAGTCTTCGGTGGTGATAGCTGAAGCCTCTGGTGGAGATATCCAGGGTTTTATAATTTTGAAAAATGAGAAATTTTATTCTGAAGGAGTTACCCAGAATTTTACAATGACCAAGTCTTTGGTGGTGATAGCCAAAGCTTCTGGTGGTGATATCCAGAATTTTTGCAGTTTTAAAAGTGAATAAGTCTTCGGTGGTGATAGCTGAAGCCTCTGGTGGAGATATCCAGGGTTTTATAATTTTGAAAAATGAGAAATCTTCTTTTGAAGGAGTTATCCAGAATTTTTTTCAACATGTGCATCTACATCAAGAAGCATTTGCATCAATCTAAGTTAGTTAAATCTGCATCAAGAAAGTTTGCATCAAATCAAGTCATTTACTTTTGCATCAAAGACATTTGCACCAATCTAAGTCATTTGCATCTACATCAAGAAGCGTTTGCATCAACAAAAGACATTTGCATTTGCATCATGAAGCATTTGTATCATCTCTTAAAGCTTTCAGGTATAATCGATTTCGTTTCCTTAAGGCAAGTCGAGCCCCGAAATCATCGTCGAGGTACTTTTTTTATTTATGAACAAGTCTTCGGTGGTGATAGCTGAAGCCTCTGGTGGAGATATCCAGAGTTTTTTTTAAAGTCCTTTGAAAAGGTAAAAAGTCTTCGGTGGTGATAGCTGAAGCTTCTGGAGATGATACCCAGAATTTTACAGTTTTAAAAATGAGCAAGACTTCGGTGGTGGTAGCTGAAGCCTCTGGTGGAGATATCCAGAGTTTTAAAATCCTTTGAAAAGATAGAAAGTCTTCGGTGGTGATTGCTGAAGCTTCTGGAGGTGATACCCAGAATTTTTACTTTTTAAAAAAAATGAGCAAGACTTTGGTGGTGATAGCCGAAGCTTCTGGAGGAGATATCCAGAATTTTAAAACAGCTGAGAACAAGACAGGTTAAGGCCCCGAGACCATCGTCGAGGTCATTTCCTTTCTTGCAAATCGAATTCGTTTCCTTAAGACGAATCGAGCCTTGATTAGGTAGGGAATTCAATTTAAAGACAAATCTTCAATTTACTGTTTTTTTTTTAAAAAAATAAAAAATTAAAAAAAATTAAATTAAAAAAATGATGAAAAAAATGATGAAAAAAATTGAAAAAAAGAAAAAAGGAAAAATGAAAAAAAATGAAAAAATAGAAAATGAAAAAAATGAAAAATGAAAAAGAAAAAGAAAACCCCTTTCCTTTCCTTCACATGTGATTTCACTGACCGTACAAAATTAGTGTTGGTTTATCTTTGCCTGATTCCTGATTCTCAGCAATAGCCAAAGAGGGGCAGCTGTAGACACCTAATTTTGTCCGGACCACTAAACAGGTATGTTTTCTTCCCATATTGATGTTTCCAAGTATAAAAAGACTGTTTTCATCTTGCATGTGAGACTCCGAGACTTAGTTTAAAAGGGCGAGCACAAAAAGTCAAACTTGAAAAAAAAGTCAACCTCGAAAAAGTCAACCCCGAAAAAGTCAACCCTAGAAAGTCAACTATTGATAAAGTCAACCCACTTTCAAAATCAAGATTTTAAGTTCAATTGAAAAATGGAGAAAGAATTTTGATAATCCGAGGTCTACATTGAAAGATATGGAGTTCGGAAGTTGGGATTTGGAGGTTCAGTAGAAAAGAAACCCTAATCCGAGAAATTTGGGGAAAAGTGCTTAAATGATCAAACTGGTCGAAATTGAAAGTTCCAAATGAAAGATAAGCACTGACTACGGGTAATGGAGAAGTCACTTGCAAGAAAAACCGAAAGAAAGGTCAACCCGGGAGAAAACCGAGAATTAGGGTTTTTAGTGGATTTCGGTGAAATCGGGAAGAATCACAGAAATGGCCCGACTTGGTAAGACCAAAATGGATGAGGAATGATTAAAAAGGATGGCCCAAGGCTCAGATTGAAGAAAATCTGAAAATCGGACTTGTTTTGAGCAAAACCGGGTTTCGGATGTTAAAGGGGCAAAATTGGAAAAATTTGGGAAAAATAGCAAATGGACTCCGAAAATTCTGAAAAATTTGTCAATCTCATTTTTAAATTGTTTGGAAGAGATTGGCGAAAGAAAATCTTGATTCCGAGTTCGGTTGCAAAATGGCCAAATCCCGGGCTTCTTATGCAATAATTCAAAAAGATAAATCCCGGAAAAATAGCAAATGGGCTCCAAATCTTTTGAAATTTTGCAGATCTCATTTTTAAATTATTTGGAAGAGATTGGCGAAAGAAAATCTTGATTCCGAGTTCGTTTGCAAAATGGCTAAATCCCGAGCCTCCTATGCAGTAATTCAAGCCGATAAATCCCGAAAAAATACCAAATGAGCTCCAAAAATTATGAAAACTTCCAGATCACACTTTTTAATTATTTTGAAGATATTGGTGAAGAAAAATCTTGATTTGGAGCTCGTTTAAAAAATGGTAAAAAGTAGGGGCATAAAAGGACATTTTGGGAAGAAAAAATCCAAATAAATAGCAAACGGACTCGGATAATTTTGAAAACTTCTAGAACACAATATTTTATTATTTTGGAAGTATTAAAAAAGAAAATTTGAATTTGGAGCCCGTTTGATATTTATTTTGCATCCGGGGGGCAAAATGGTCGTTTCACCCAAGCAACCGAAAAGGGCTTCTTTGGGCCTTTCAAAAATCAGAGCTGGGCTGGAAAAGAGAAGTGCTGGCCTGCCCAAGCCCAAAGGAAGGAGGAAGCTTAGGATTTTTTCAATCAAGTGATTAAAAATCAAGAGTTAAGTTAGAGATTTTCATTTTTGAGCCTAAGTCCCAATCCCACATCCCTTTGTAATGTCAAGCCAAGGAGGTGCTCACCTTATAAATAAGGAGTCTTGGCCTTTGGTTGAGACCACCCACTACCCCTTGTGAGATAGTCTATACACTTGTATTAGGATTATCCGGGTGGTGAGTCATAGTGTTTTTGTTGAGAGGGTTTGTAGCTTAATCCGTTCAAAAGCTACTCTGAGGGTTTGTAGCTTAATCCGTTCAAAAGCTACTCTGAGGGTTTGTAGCTTAATCCGTTCAAAAGCTACTCTGAGGGTTTATAGCTTAATCCGTTCAAAAGCTACTTGTGAAAGGGTTTGTGGCTTAATCCGTTCAAAAGCTACTCTGATGGTTTATAGCTTAATCCGTTCAAAAGCTACTTGGTGAGTTTTCATTTTAAAATAATGTTTCTTGTTCTTCCTTCATTTTCTTTCTTAAGTATATTTTTTTTACATTTTGTTTTTACAATAAACTCACCATGGCCAAATGGCCTACATTATTTATTTTAAGTTGTTGTTTTTGATTCATTTTACCATGTTGTTTATGCTATTTTCTTTATTTTTGATGTTTTAAATATTATGTTATTTCATGTTCTTAAGTTATATTTAATTTGGTTGCTTTGTTTGTTGCCATTTATGTCTTAGATATCATGTTTTTGCATTTTTAATTTTCTGTTTTCATGTTGTTTAAATTTGAGCATGTTTTAGAGTTAGCATATTAAGTGTTTGTAAAATGCTTGTGTGATTCTTTGCATGATTCTTGTTTTATATCTTAGTGAGCATGTTTTAGATTTGGTATATTAGGTGTTTGTGAAAATGCTTGTGTGATTTTTGTGTTATGACTTAATTTTTCATGCTAGTATGCCAAGTGTTTGAGAAAATGCCATGCTTGTTGGAGCTTGAGGCCATTTGGCTACTCCATGTGTTTTGCATTGTGTGTTGCATTTTTTGTCATGCTAGTTGTTAGGTTTTTGCATTTGCATGATATTTTGTTGGATTTTTGAATTAAGCATGCCTTGTGTTTGTGAAAATGCCATGCATATCTTAGGTCTAGGTTGCATTTATTGCCATGCAAGTTCATGTTAGGTCTAGGCCATATTATTTATGTCATGCATTTTCCTTACATTTAGGTTTAGGTCCATGCATTTCATGCATTATGTTTGCTGCATTGTTTCATGCATTTCATGTTCATGCCACTTGAATAATGACTTGAGCCAATTAATGGTTCAAGATCATGCTCTCTTGAGCACACTTGTGGAAAATTAAGTTTGTCAAATTGATTATTCTACCTTTGTGATTTTTTTTACTTAGCCAATTTTTATCTAACTTTCAAAAAGTCCTAGCTACTGCTTTCAAGTCATTTTATGAGTTTCAAATATTTTTATTTTTAAATGATTTTATCAAAGACAAAAAAAAAATGTGTTGGCAAAGCAGTTTTTTTTTTCCACCCAAAACTCGTACATCTCCGATTTTTCTGGGAATTCATCTTTGATCAGAAAATTAAGTCGATTTTTTCCCGTGTATTTTTACATGTCCTGAGTCTCCAATAATTTTTTCAGAATTTTTGGAATTTTTCAAAATAGGGTAAAAAATCGTGGATTAAAACTGGACAGTGGAGTCAGAATTGATTTTAAAGAAAAACACAGCAGTTTTTTTTTCTCCTCCAAAAACTCGTACATCTCTGGTTTTTCTGGGAATTCATCTTTGATCAGAAAATTAAGTCGATTTTTTTCCGTGTATTTTTACATGTCCTGAGTCTCCAATATTTTTTTCAGAATTTTTGGAATTTTTAAAAATAGGGTAAAAAATCGTGGATTAAAATTGGACAGTGGAGTCAGAATTGAATTTAAAGAAAAACCAATTTTCTGTTTTGGTTAATTTACTTAGAGTGGGCTGATTAGGAGGGTTAGCTACTGACTTAGGGTAATTTCTAAGCCTTTTTAAACTCTAAAAATGGTTTTTCAAGTCCCGGGTTAAGGGTAGCCAAGTCCGGAGTTTTTTAAACTTAGGAAATTAGAGTCATTTTAAAAAATTTAGCCCAGTTTTTATTTTTAATTCAAGCTTTTCAAAATTGTTTTCAAACAATCACAAAGTATTTTGGTTTTAGAATATTTAATTTGACATATGTTCCTAAGGTAACCGGATATCTTTTTAGATATACGGATTTCCTTAATTAAAGGAAAAAATACATTTCATGCATTGCATTTTTATATTCATGCATTTTATATAATATGTGATTCTTGCCATAATAATTTCTCTGTGTCATGACATTTAGGTTGCATTATATTATTTAGATTTTGCTATGTCATTTTATTTATGTCATGCCTATACATATTCATTTCTTTTAAATGTTTTCAAAAAAGATAATGGTTTTCAATAAAAATAAAGATATTCCCGAGTTAAAATAATTCATGAGTTCTCTACCGGGTTTGCTGGAGGGAATATCATCAATTATTATTAATAAAGGAATATCTTTCTTTCAAAAAAAAAAGAGAATGATTCGGAAAGTTTTCCAAAACTAATAAAAATTTCTATATTTTGCCACGTTTGTTGGGGAATATAGGAAAATTTTGAATTTATAAATTCCGGATCATTTTCAATAAAAAATGAAATTATTTTTCTTTAAATTGGGAATTAATTTGAAATACTAAATTTAAAACCAACTTTTACCAAGACTTGAGATAACACACGATTAATAAGGTACCGATTTATATGGGCGTTGTGGGGGTGCTAATCCTTCCCCACACGTAACCGACTCCCGAACCCGCTTCTTTGATTTCTCTGGTTTAAAACGCAGACTTGAAATCGGTTTTTAAAATGTTTTAATTAATTTTTAAAATATTTTATAAAATCGGTTTTAATAGGTGGCCGATCACACCTAGCTAAAAAAGATTGGTGGCGACTCAATGTCTTTTTTAAGGTCATTTTCAAAACCTTAATTTTTCTAGAGGAATTAAGTCAACTTTTCCTCGATTTTTTTTATTTTAAATGTCACGCCTAACGAATAATAAAGTCTTGCGATGAGACTCGTCGTTATTTTTTTTAGGTTGCGACAATGCTAAAGATAAAAGAGGAGGTGAAGAAGCAATTTGATGTTGGATTCTTAGAGATGGCAAAATATCCAGAACGGGTGGCAAATATTGTTCTAGTACCAAAGAAGGATGGCAAGGTGCGGATATGCGTTGATTACCGAGATTTGAACAAAGCAAGCCCTAAAGATAATTTCCCTTTGCCCCATAGATACTCTGGTGGATAATACGGCAAAGACTTCTTTATTTTCCTTCATGGACGGATTCTCAGGATACAATTAGATTAAGATGGCACCGGAAGATATGGAGAAAACCACATTTGTTACAATATGGGGAACCTTTTGCTACAAGGTAATGCCATTTGGGTTGAAGAATGCTGGGGCAACATATCAAAGAGCCATGGTGACCTTGTTTCATGATATGATGCATAAAGGAATTGAGGTCTATGTTGATGATATGATCGCAAAGTCACAAGGAGAAGAGGAGCATATTGCGAATCTTAAGAAGCTCTTCGAACGACTAAGAAAGTTTAGACTCAAGCTAAATCCGGCAAAATGCACTTTTGGAGTCACCTCGGGAAAATTGTTGGGTTTTGTCGTCAACAAAAGAGGAATTGAGATTGACCCGAATAAAGTGAAGGCCATTCAGAATTTACCACCACCTCCTACTCAAAATGAAGTAAGAGGCTTTCTGGGGAGATTGAATTACATTGCTCGATTTATTTCTCAGTTAACCGACAAATGTGATCCAATATTTAAGTTACTTCGAAAACGTGATCCAGGAGAATGGGATGAAGGTTGTCAGATTGCATTTGAAAAAGTTAAACATTATCTAATCAACCCACCAATATTACTGTCACCTGTTCCGGATAAACCAATGATACTGTATTTATCAGTATTTGAGAGATCCATGGGTTGTGTTTTGGGGCAGCTTGATGAGACCGGAAAGAAAGAACAGGCAGTTTACTACCTCAGCAAAAAGTTCACAGATTATAAGTTGAAATATTTGTCGGTAGAAAAGTTGTGATGTGCCTTAGCTTGGACTGCTGCAGACTCAGACAGTACATGTTGTACCACACAACGTGGTTGATTGCCAAGCTAGATCCAATCAAGTACATGTTGGAAGCACCTTATTTGTCAGGGAGGACGGCAAGATGGCAGGTTTTATTGTCAGAGTACGACATTGTATATATAAGTCAAAAAGCTATAAAGAGCAGTGCAGTGGCTGAATTCTTAGCAAGACGAGCAGTTGAAGATTATGAGCCATTGAACTTTGACTTCTCGGATGAAGATTTGATATATGTTTCACAAGCAAATGAGATTCCCCTGAAAAAGAAAGTGTGGAAAATGTATTTTGCTGGCGCATCTAATGCCATAGGGCATGGAATCGGTGCAGTGCTCACATCCCTAGAAGAAGATTATTATCCTTTCACTGCTAGATTGGATTTTGATTGTACAAACAATATTGTCGAGTATGAAGCATTTACTATGGGCCTTCGTGCTGCAGTGGACAAAAAGATCAAAGTATTGGAAGTTTTCGGAGACTCAGCCTTAGTGATATACTAGCTACGAGGAGAATGAAAAACCCGAGATACAAAACTAATCCGATACCGAGAACTCATATTGAGTTTATTGGAGGAATTTGAAGAAGTGAATTCCTCGAGAAGAAAATCGAATGGCAGATGCTCTGCCTACTTTGTCATCAATGTTTAAAGTAAATGAAGGGGCTGAAGTTGTGCCAATAAAGATGAGTATATATGAGTCTCCTGCCCACTATCTGAGTATTGAAGAAGAAGCAGATGGCCTCCCTTGGTATAACGACATCTTGCAATACATCAAGAGTCAACAGTATCCAGAACAAGCAACAGAAAATGACAAGAGGACTCTGAGAAGGCTAGCAATGGGTTTTGTTCTAGACAGTAAGATTCTCTACAAGAAAGGAAAAGACCAAGTCTTATTGAGATGTGTCGGATCTGCCGAAGCTCGGAGAATTATAGAAGAGGTTCATGAAGGGATATGTGGCACTCATGCTAATGGTCACATGCTTGCTAAACAGATTACGAGGGCAGGGTACTATTGGTTGACAATGGAAGGAGATTGTATCAGTTATTCCCGGAAGTGCCATAAATGCCAGATATATGCAGATAAGATTCATGTGCCGCCATCGCCATTACATGTCATGACTGTACCATGGCCCTTTTCAATGTGGGGAATGGATATGATCGAGCTTATTACCCTGAAAGCTTCAGATGGACATCGTTTCATCTTGGTGGCCATAGATTATTTCACAAAGTGGGTAGAAGCTGCTTCCTATGCGAATGTAACAAAGTTGATGGTATGTAGATTTGTTAAGAAAAAAAATCATATGTCATTACAGGTTTCCAGCAAGAATTATTTTGGATAATGCTCTCAATTTGAACAATAAGATGATGAGAGAAGTGTGTACTCAGTTCAAGATCACACATCATAATTCGGCACCTTACCATCCGAAGATGAATGGGGTAGTAGAAGCAGCCAATAAGAACATCAAGAAGATTGTTGAGAAGATGACTAATGTGTACAAGGATTGGCATGAGATCTTGCCTTTTGCTCTTCATGCATATCGTACTTCGGTCCGCACATCTACAAGGGCAATACCGTTTTCTTTGGTATACGTGATGGAAGCAGTGCTACCTATTGAAGTTGAGATCCCTTCACTTCGGGTTTTGATGGAAGTTGGCCTAGAGGAAGCAAAATGGGTTAAAGCTCGTTATGAACAGTTGAATCTCATCGAGGAGAAAAGATTGAAAGCAATTTGTCACGGGCAGTTGTATCAGAAAAGGATGATTTGAGCCCATGACAAGAAAGTTCGTCCTAGACAGTTTCGAGAAGGGGACTTGGTACTGAGGAAAATTCTCCCTATAGTGAAAGACCCGCGAGAAAAGTGGGCTCCGAATTGGGAAGGACCCTATGTGGTAAAAAAAGCTTTTTCTAGAGGAGCATTGATTTTAACTAGAATGGACGGGGAGGATTTCAGAAATCCCGTGAATGCTGATGAACTGAAGAAGTATTATGCTTAAAAAAAAAAAGTGATATTGTGCACATGGAAATTCGAATGATTTCAAGTGTAAAAATTAAAATTCTATATATCTATCTCCCCTGTGAATTGCTTTTCAAAGAGAATATTCATGCTTGATATGATGAATGGCCATCTTTCATATTCTTTTCACTAAGAAGAAATTATCCTTAGTCACAGCTTTGAGCCTTAGGAATTTTTTCTTTCTTTAAACCTTGATCAAGGATCACCCTCTACACTGGAGGGCAAATGCGAGGAAAAATAATTAAAAAATCATGGCAAAAAGAAAGCCATCGAAAAATGTGGCAAATGAAAGCCAACAAGGCAAAAAAGAAAAAAGAAAAAAAGAAGAAAAGAAAGTCCAAAAAAAGGACAAATATTTCAAGAATAAGTTCTCCTCAGGAAATGATCTTTGATCCAATCACCCTTAATCACACTTTGGGCCTATTTTATCTTTCCTTTCTAAACCTGAACCTTGGCCTACATTACGTGCTTTAAAAGCCCATTTTGATCAAGCATGGATATTTAATTTGAAAGGTTATTCTCATAATTCATCCCATATTATGAATTGATATTTTTACCTTGGAAGCATTTAGAATTCTCAGATGCATGGTAGAAAAAAAAATAGAAATGAAAAAAGAATGTAAAATGAGAGGTTTAAGCCGAAAACCCGTAAAGGGCGATTTAATACCGAATGGAGGATACTTGAGTTGAAAACCAACAAAAGACAGCTCAGGTACTGATTAAAAGTTTGAATCAATGCTCCATGTAAAGGGGGAGAAAGTATCTAAAAATCAGAAGAAAAGAGAACAACTCAGTCTGATGTAACTACAGAAGCCGAGAGGTTACCCAATTGCTCGTTCAAGAGAAATTTCAGATGGTTTGAAAAGGAGGGGTCCAAGATATTCCGCATCCGGGGCATCTACAACCTATAACTTTACATTTGTTTCTTATATCCTTGATATTTATTTTTACTATTTTAAAACATTGCTTGCAATAAATTCTTGTTATCCTTTTCATGACAATTTTTGCTTGATTCATATTTTATTTCATACATTTTTTAGATGCATTATGATTGTTATTAAATTTAATGATGATTAGGAATAAAAAAGTTTTTAAAAAAAAAAAAAAGATTTCAGAGTATTATTAAGGAATAGATTTAAATCTTGGGAAAAGTTTGGAAAGTTCACCAAAAAAGAAAACAGTGGACGTATTGGAGACTCCATCACGAAGTCAGAAAATCTGTGAATTTCAGCGAAAGCCAGAAACTGAGACTGTTTGACAAGTTATCTTGAGTGAAGGATTCCTTAAGTGGGGCATCAATGAACAATTGAAGACTCCATCATGAAGTCAGATAATCTGTGAACCTCAAAGAAACCATGGATTAGAAATCATGACACAATCATTTGATTGCATTCATTCTTAGGAAACATACAAGCATTTGCAAAGCATGTCATTCTCATCATTGCATTTAGCTAACATTGCAAAGTTCAGGAAAACATGGACTTCCCCGAAGTGAACTCGTTCTGTTTTTCAAATGAGTCGAGCCCTGAGATCATCGTCGAGGTACGTTTCCTTTCCAAATCGAACTCATTTTGCTTCTCAAATAAGTCGAGCCCCGAGACGCCGTCGAGGTATGTTCCTTTAATTTTCAAGTTAAATTTATTTTTTTGAACCAAACCCAGAATCATTTTTAGTATTTCCTTTTGTTTTAAATCGAATTCATTATGTTTTATCAAATGAGTCGAGCCTTGAGACCACCGTCGAGGTATTTCTTTTTGTTTTAAATCGAATTCATTCTATTTTATCAAATGAGTCGAGCCTTGAGACCACCGTCGAGGTATTTCCTTTTGTTTTAAATCAAATTCATTTTGTTTTATCAAATGAGTTGAGCCTTGAGACCTGATGGTGACTCAATTAAGAGTCGTAAACCCAAGTGCAGGTTATGTTCAAGTAATAAATTCTCGGGTGTCCGAGGTCGAACCACAGGGAAGCATATTAGTAAGTATAAGTTTATAAATATATAAGAAAAAGAAAGTAAAAAAGATATTAGGGAATCAACAACAAAACAAGATAAACAAGATATTAGAGAACAAAATAAACAAAATAACATAAAAGAAATTAAACAAGATATAAAAACAATAAGAAAAGATGTTGAGGTTAGAGAATCCACTCTTGGTGTTATGCTAAGATTAATCTTGTTTTATTACACAATTGAAATTCACACATAAGGGAGATTCCAATCGGAAGGTTTAGCAATTCAGTCCAAATTGTCCAACGTCCATAGCATATGATATTATGTTCATTTGGTGTCCTCAAAACTCACAAAAAGAGTCCAAGCATTCCTTATGCCAAGGTATATGTCTACAACAAATCAAGGTTATGAAACCAAGCATTTACTGTGCCATTTTCATTGTCAATAATGAATCAAGATCCCTACTTTGCAAGTATGATTTTCAACCAAAAGAAAATATTATCTATACTAAATGATGATTCATTTTAGCTCATGTTTAAGAGACAAACCTTAGCATTTACCAAGAGCTTCACCTCATCACCTCAACAATATGATTAGCAACACATACTAGATATGAAGAAAATGAAAAGAAAAATAAAGAAAAAGAAAACTAGAGAAAGGAAAGAAGAAGAAAACTTAGAGAATTACATTGCAATGGCTAATATCCTACCAATGTATCAATCCATTCTTACACTCATCCAAGGCCCTCTATTTATACACATTTTGGAGAGCTAAATGACAAGAGACAAGCTTTATAAATTTCAAAGGTAGGTATAATAGGTGGGTGTATTTTTCTAACAATTTTCGTCATATTGTATGACAATTCTGATCAGCCAGCTTGATGGTCGATTTTGTCAATGTTGGAGGCTCGATCTGATCAAATGGTCTTCTAGAAAAATATACCCCTATCAGTTACGGATCCATAGCCGTTGGAATCAGATCATTTGCTCACGTGGATCGGAAGATATGGTCAAAATACCAAAATAGGTCAGCACAGACGTCATTGCACATCAGCCAACTTGATGGTCGATTTCACTAGGGAAAACGACTCCGTTTCAAGAAGTGTAAAACATGAAAAAGCTAGATATGCCTCTTAACTTTACACGGTTAAAATTGCAGCCTTATTGCGTCAGTGAAACTCCAGATATAGCTGATATGGCAAAAGGTGTCGGAACTGGAACTGAACTGGATTTGCCCTTAATTCTTTATTTAACCTAGTAATCTGAAATCACTCAAAGAAACTCGTGAAAAACACCAAATTACATAAAAATATAAAATATCATAAACACAATTAGACTAAGCAATAATAACTCGTATTTGACACAAAACAATAATAAAACATAACTAAAAACTATATAATTATACGAGTTATCACACCCCCACACTTAGATTGTTGCTAGTCCCTAGTAACGACTCAATAAAAATAAAATAAGAAAATCTAATCTAATCCATTTTCGTATGAAATCACGGTGGCACTTAGCATGTGACACAAGCCTTTAAACCCCTAGGTGTCCCTAGTGGACGAGTTTAGTCTCGTGAGGGTTTGCTAGAACGATACCCACAAACATTGAAAAACTAAAATATAAGTAAACTACATACACTAAAAATATTTACTCCTAATCCTTTCAATATAAATTAGAGACAATCTTTGAACAAGTCTTATAAACTAATCAATAGCTCAAAGAATTTCACAAAAATTCATGCTTGAATGTAAATAAATGAGTTAAGCCAATATTAACATAACATATTTCAATCAAAATAGTGCATATTCAACTTAATCTCAACTTCTCACTATACTCTCATGATTTTCACTCTTTAAAGTAGTGGTAAAGTGTTTACACTCAATCAATCTCATGAAAACAGTTCTACCATATGCTTGCTTGTCCACCTATTCTCCACTATTTAGATCATACAACTTCATAAATCAAGAGGTCTTTTTTCAAGGTTGTAATGGGGCCAAAGGGTTATAATGTAGTTAAAGAACAAAAGGATAAAGATATCACAAAGGTTCCAAAGAGTTCATAGAGTTTAGAGACATAATAAGATCATACAAATAAAACTTCTCAAAACTCTTATAAAGCACATAATAACATAGGCTAAATATTCATGTTGAGCCTTTGCTTCATTCTAACCAACTTTGTAACATCTTTTTCTTTACTTTAACTAGAAGTTCAAGAGAAGATTTTTTTTTAATATGGGAATGTATTTGACAATGATCCCTTTCTTTTTCTCTTGACTTTTGCCTCTCTCCTCCCCCACACTTATCTTTCGTTCTAACCCAAATTTTCAAAAAGTATCCCTTGTTTTTGCAATATGTCTCAAAATATATAATCCATCTTTAGAACAAGGGTAAGGATATAAGTATATTTAGGCTAGGTGTAAGTTCTGGTTACCAATAAAATAGCATATTTAATGTAGGCTCAAATTGGCTCACTAGTGGGGATGTTCTTTTAGAACATTAATAATGGATGGCTGTTTGGCTCTGGTTATAATCCTAATGCCTTTATCATATTCATGTTGTCACATGTATCAATATAGTCTCAAACGGTTTAAAGCAAGTTCTAGAGAATCATGTAATCATAAGAGCACTCAAGAAAGAAATTAGATTGATTTGTATAATGCATCAATCATTATAGGCTCAAAAACTCACAAGGATGATTATACAAGTCAGATTAAGTCTAAACATGCTTCTTTCTCAATCAACATATCATATTAACATTGGCTCATAAAAAGGTTGACATCAAGCTCAATTCTCATGAAAATCTTCTCACTAATAAATCTGTTTTAGACTTATGCAATTCATATCTAATCATTGTATTAAAAAGGAACTAGAACACATTAAAAAAATAATAATAATAATAAAGACTCAAAAAAAAATAGTAGACAAAAATAAAAGAAATCCTAAATCGTTCCCCCCACACTTAATTCTTACATTATCCTCAATGTAAGTCTCTTAACCCAAATGAAAGAATCATGTGTAAGAGAAAAGAACTAATATCATAAGAATAGGAATAACTAAGACTCAAAACAAAACAAACTCATGCAACCTAAATAATCCTAAAATACTAAACAAAGATTAACAAGTAAACATAAAAAGATTAAAATCAAACTGACAAGGTATGTCTCAAGTCTCCCTTACTCAGACCTTGTTCAGAATGAATACTTCTAAATTGCTTAAAACACAACAAACTTTTTTTTTTTGAAAGAAGAAATCAAACTGACAAGGTATGTCTCAAGTCTCCCTTACTCAGACCTTGTTCAGAATGAATACTTCTAAATGGCTTAAAACACATCAAAATTTTTTTTTTTTTTAAATTAGCAAAATATGTCCCTTACCCCCTACTAAAGGTAGAATTTAGGAGATATTACCTGCAGAGGTTGCTAACCACTTATTATAACTGAGACACAACAAACAAAATGTTAGATAATGTCACAAAGACAAAGTGCAATCCACTCCTTGCTCGTCCATATCTCGTTTTCTTTTTCCGAGCGTTTGCGAAACAACCGTAGCAGATAAATACTCATAAGCTTGGAGCTTTTTGAGTAAATCTTCAATGGTTGTAGCAGAAATTATGGTTCTCCTTGCCTCTGAAAACATGAATCCATTTTCCACAGCATTATCTAAATATGAAAGCAAATTACTAAAATAACCATTAATATTAAGCAAACCAATGGGTTTCTTATTTGTGACCAAAGATGTCCAAGAAGCCACGCAAGCTATTTCTTCCAATGTACCCAGACCTCCTGGTAAAGCAATGAATGCATCGGCAGAATGGTACATGATTGTCATCCGTTCAGGGATACTCCAGACTTGTATTTCCTTACCCACGGTAGGTCCACAAAAATCTGTGAATAGTTTTGGCACGATTCCTAGAACTGGACTTCCTCCGGCGTGTGCTGCTGTAGCGACTGCTCCCATTAAACCCGTACTACCGCCTCCATAAATCAACTGGATCTTTTGTTGGGCAAGTATTACTCCAACTCTTATGGCTTCATCAGCGAATATGTTATTTTTCCCCGGATAAGCACCTCCAAAGACACAAATTTTTTTAATGCGCTGGGACGAAGTACTTTCCATTTTTTTCGAGTGCCTGAAAGAGAATGAGTACATGGTGTAATATATAGAGGACTGAGTAGTGAATCAGACAAGAGTAATAATGTCGCCGAAAGTGTATTTGACCTGTCAGAAGAAAATGTTAACCTAACAAAAGATTTTTGCGTGATTTCAGGAAGAAAATCAAAAAGAGAAGAAAAATCAACCGTAAAAGACCAATGCAAAAAAAAAACGAGAATAATTACACAAATCGAACAACACGTAAATTAAACCGAAATAAAATTATTGCAAATCAAACCAAAAGCTGAGAAGTCATTTATTGTAGTTGTGATTGTGGCTCACATCTTCCTCTGGTTTTACGTCCAGAAACGGCTTAAACGCCTTCTATGAGTCGAGGATATGCTTCCCATCCAGTTTTCGTACAAGCTGGCAAACAGGGTCTTTTAACATCAGATTCCCAAGATGTTGCCATTCCCTTTAGAATTGCGGCCATAAATCAAGAATTTCTCTTTGTACGTCTCCACTAGGATGCGTCTCAAGAGAAAGTTGGATATTACCCAAATTCTCCTTACTCAGTCCATCCTTAATGAATTCAATTTTTATCATCTCGATTAGAGGACGGAATCCCAATAGAACGACATTTACCGTTACACGTCCATCGTGCACATGGTAGGAGTTGTATTAGAAAGATTACCTGAAAAAGTTTCACAATAAAATCTAACTAAACGACGAGATCTAAAATCACGTCGCCAAACAAGCATAAAACAAAGTTAATATACAGATTAGGCGGTATAACCAGCCAATGAAAATAAAACAAAGTTAATATACAATATAAATATAAATATATAGAAAATTAGGCGGTATAACCAGCCAATAAAAATAAATATACTAAATTAGGCGGTATAACCAGCCAATAAAAATAAATATACTTATAAACTTATATACTTAGTATTGCTTCCCCGGCAACGGCGCCAAAAACTTGATGGTGACTCAATTAAGAGTCGTAAACCCAAGTGCAGGTTATGTTCAAGTAATAAATTCTCGGGTGTCCGAGGTTGAACCACAGGGAAGCGTATTAGTAAGTATAAGTTTATAAATATATAAGAAAAATAAAGTAAAAAAGATATTAGGGAATCAACAACAAAACAAGATAAACAAGATATTAGAGAACAAAATAAACAAAATAACATAAAAGAAATTAAACAAGATATAAAAACAATAAGAAAAGATGTTGAGGTTAGAGAATCCACTCTTGGTGTTATGCTAAGATTAATCTTGTTTTATTACACAATTGAAATTCACACATAAGGGAGATTCCAATCGGAAGGTTTAGCAATTCAGTCCAAATTGTCCAACGTCCATAGCATATGATATTATGTTCATTTGGTGTCCTCAAAACTCACAAAAAGAGTCCAAGCATTCCTTATGCCAAGGTATATGTCTACAACAAATCAAGGTTATTAAACCAAGCATTTACTGTGCCATTTTCATTGTCAATAATGAATCAAGATCCCTACTTTGCAAGTATGATTTTCAACCAAAAGAAAATATTATCTATACTAAATGATGATTCATTTTAGCTCATGTTTAAGAGACTAACCTTAGCATTTACCAAGATGTTCACCTCATCACCTCAACAATATGATTAGCAACACATACTAGATATGAAGAAAATGAAAAGAAAAATAAAGAAAAAGAAAACTAGAGAAAGGAAAGAAGAAGAAAACTTAGAGAATTACATTGCAATGGCTAATATCCTACCAATGTATCAATCCATTCTTACACTCATCCAAGGCCCTCTATTTATACATATTTTGGAGAGCTAAATGACAAGAGACAAGCTTTATAAATTTCAAAGGTAGGTATAATAGGTGGGTGTATTTTTCTAACAATTTTCGTCATATTGTATGACAATTCTGATCAGCCAGCTTGATGGTCGATTTTGTCAATGTTGGAGGCTCGATCTGATCAAATGGTCTTCTAGAAAAATATACTCCTATCAGTTACGGATCCATAGCCGTTGGAATCAGATCATTTGATCACGTGGATCGGAAGATATGGTCAAAATACCAAAATAGGTCAGCACAGACGTCATTGCACATCAGCCAACTTGATGGTCGATTTCACTAGGGAAAACGACCCCGTTTCAAGAAGTGTAAAACATGAAAAAGATAGATATGCCTCTTAACTTTACACGGTTAAAATTTCAGCCTTATTGCTTCAGTGAAACTCCAGATATAGCTGATATGGCAAAAGGTGTCGGAACTGGAACTGAACTGGATTTGCCCTTAATTCTTTATTTAACCTAGTAATCTGAAATCACTCAAAGAAACTCGTGAAAAACACCAAATTACATAAAAATATAAAATATCATAAACACAATTAGACTAAGCAATAATAACTCGTATTTGACACAAAACAATAATAAAACATAACTAAAAACTATATAACTATACGAGTTATCAAGACCTCCATCGAGGTATTTCCTTTTGTTTTAAATCGAATACATTCTGTTTTATCAAAATAAGTCGAGCCTTGAGACCACCGTCAAGTATTTCCTTTTGTTTTAAATCGAATTCATTCTGTTTATCAAATGAGTCGAGCCTTGAGACCGTCGTCAAGGTATTTTCAAATCACGGGTAAGGCCTCCGGGCACCATTCTTAAGACCTCCGGGCATCAATTTTTTTAAGCCGCATACAACGCATTTTTTTTTCAAATCAAGGGTAAGGCCTCCGGGCACCATTCTTAAGACCTCCGGGCATCATTTTTTTAAAGCCGCATACAGTGCATTTTTTTTTTCAAATCACGGGTAAGGCCTCCAGGCATCATTTTTTTAAAAGTCGCATACAGCGTATTTGTTTTCAAATCACGGGTAAGGCCTCAGAGCACCTTTTTTTAAGACCTCCAGGCATAAGTTACCAGAATTTTTACATTTGCTTGAACAAGTCTTTGGTGGTGATAGCCAAAGTCTCTAGTGGAGATATCCAAAGTTTTACATTTGCTTGGAACAAGTCTTTGGTAGTGATAGTCAAAGCCTTTGGTGGAGATATCCAGAGTTTTAAATTTGCTTGAGCAAGTCTTTGGTACTGATAGCCGAAGCTTCTAGAGGAGATACCCAGAATTTTCAACATAGCTTAGCACAAAACAGGTTAAGCCCTCGAGACCATCGTCGAGGTTTTTTCTTCTCTTGCAAATCGAACTTGTTTCCTTAAGACGAGTCGAGCCTTGATTAGTCAGGGAATTCAATTTAATGATAATATCTTCTATTTACAGTTTTTTTTCAACAAAAAAAAAATGAAAATCAAATGAAAAAGGAAAACCCCTTTCTTTTCCCTTTACATGTGATTTCACTAACCGGACAAAATTAGTATTTGTTTATCTTTGCCTGATTCCTGATTCTTAGCAATAGCCAAAGAGGGGTAGCTGTAGACACCAAATTTTGTCTAAACCACTAAAACATGTATGTTTTCTTCCAAAATTGATGTTTCAAAATGTAAAAAGATTTTTTTCATCCTGCAGGTGGTACTCCTTGACTTAGTCTAAGAAGGCGAGCATAAAAAGTCAAACTTGAAAAAAGCCAACCTCAAAAAGTCAACTACTAAAAAAGTCAACCCACTTTCAAAATCAAGATTTGAAGTTCAATTGAAAAATGGCAAAAGAATTTTGATAATCCGAGGTCAACATTGAAAGATATGGAGTTCAGAAGTTGGGTTATGGAGATTTAGTAGAAAGTAAACCCTAATCCGAGAAATTTGGGGAAAAGTTCTTAAACGATCGAATTGGTCAAAATTGAAGGTTCTAAATAAAGATAAGCACTAACTATGGGTAATGGAGAAGCCACTTGAAAGAAAAACTAAAAGAAAAGTCAATCTGGAAGAAAACCGAGAATTAGGGTTTTTGGTGGATTTCGGTGAAATTGGGAAGAATTACAGAAATGGCCCGACTTGGTAGGACTAAAGCCCTAATGGATGAAAGTGATTAAAAAAGGATATCCTAAGGCTCATTTTGAAGAAAATCTAAAAATCGAACTTGTTTTGAGCAAAATCGAGTTTCGGAGGCAAAAGGGTAAAATTGGAAAATTTGCAAAAAATAGCAAATGAACTCCAAAAATTCTGAAAAATTGAAAATCTCATTCTTAAATCATTTTGAAGAGATTGGAAAAATATAATCTCGATTCGGAGTTCGTTTGCAAAATAGCCAAATCCCGGGTCTCTTATGTAGAAATTCAAGAAGATAAATCCCGAAAAAAATAGCAAATGAACTCCAAAAATTCTGAAATTTTCAAATCGTATTTTTAAATTATTTGGAAGAGATTGGCTAAAGAAAATCTTGATTCAGAGTTCGTTTGCAAAATGGCCAAATCTCGGGCCCCCTATGCAGATAAATCCCGAAAAAATACCAAATGAGTTCCAAAAATTATGAAAACTTTCAGATCACACTTTTAAATTATTTGGAAGATATTGGTGAAGAAAAATCTGGATTTAGAGCTCGTTTAAAATATGGCTAAGCTTGGGGCGTAAAAGGGCAATTTTGGAAGAAAAAATCCAAATAAATAGCAAATAGACTCGAAAAAATTTGAAAACTTTCAGAATTCAATTTTTTATTATTTTGAAAGTATTGGAAAAATAAAATTTGAATTTGGAATCCGTTTATCATTATTTATGTTCGAGGGGCAAAAAGGTCATTTTACCCAAGAAAGCGAAAAGGGCTTTTCTTGCATTTTAAAAAATGAAACATAGGCTGGAAGAAAAGGGGCTGGCCAGCCAAGGCCCAAGGCTAGGTAGATAGTTTCTAATTTTTTAATCAAAAGTCCAACAATGAAGAGTTAGTTATTTTTTGATCAAGCCTTTGCAAATAAGCCACATGGACCAACGCATGAAGAGGGAGAGTGTCAACATAATGGCTTAAGATTCTTGAACAGCTGTAATTGTGGATAGCTGATGGCCTAATATAAGGGTGATAATTTCATGTTTTAAACATCTTAAATCAATAGCCTTTGGATGAAAATTGGTTGATGAAAAAATGACAACATCCTAGCCTAGGGGGCATTCGGCCACACTACAAGGGAGGGGTCTCTCTTTCATTTTCAGATTTATTCACTCTCTATTGTCTCTTAGTTTTTACTGATTTTCTCTCCATTGTTGAAAAGCAAAAAGAAAAGTTTAGAAAAGAAAATAAAGTTAGAAGAGAAAAAGCTTGAAAGATAGCTTCTAGAGGTTGCTTTAAGCACCATATTCTTGCACTTTCTTTGGTTTTCCATTCTTGATTTGCTGTTTTGATCACTATTTTGGTGTGTTTCTTTTGATTTCTCTTTTAAAATAAGTGTTTTTAATGTTCTTCTTTAAGTTTCTTCTTCATTCTTTCTTGTAAAAAGCTCTTGAAAAAAAATTTCCCTTTGTTTTTTGTTGGCCGAATGGTCTAGTGTTTTTTAGAGTTGCTGTTTTGCTTTGTTATTTCATGTTATTCTTGAGATTTGACAAGTTTCGATGCTTTAATCTTCTTCTAATACATAAACTTGAAGCTTGTTTTAATTTGGTTGCTTGTCTATTTCCATTTTTGAGTCTATTATCATGTTTATTTTACTATTCTTGTATTTTTTATTTTCTGTTTTCAAAATGTTTATGTTTTATATTTTGTAATCCACGTGTTTGTGAAAATGCTTATTGGTTTTCATGCCTTTACTTTATATTTGCATGATTTGAGTGTTATTCTTTATCTAAGCATGTTAGTATATTATGTGTTTGTGAAAATGTCATGCCCATTTTAAGCATGAGGCCATTTGGCTACCCTCATGTTGTTTGCTTTGTGTGTGCATTTTTGTTATGTTAGTTGATAGGTTTGCATTTTCATGACATTTGGTTGAGTATTTTGTTTAAGCATGCCATGTGTTTGTGTTATTGCCATGCATATTTAGGTTTAGGATTGGTTTGTTTTGCCATGCATATTCATGCATTTTAGACATAGGTTACATTAAATGCCATGCAAGTTCATTTAGGTCTAGGTTATTTTATTGATGTCATGCATTTTTCATGTCATTTAGGTTTTAAATCATGCATTTCATGCATCATATTTGCTGTATTTTTCATGCGTTTCATGTCCTTGCTACTTGACTTATGACTTAGGCCAATCAATGGTTCAAAGTCATGATCTCTTGAGCATACTTGTGAAAAATTAAAGAGTTGTCAAATTGATTATTCTACCTTTGTGATTTTTTTTTTTACTTTGCCAATTTTTTGTCTAACTTTTCAAAAGTGTTAGCTATTGTTTGTGAGTCATTTATAGAGTTTTTAATATTTTTACTTTGATTTTTAAATGATTTTATCAAAGGCAAAAGAATGTGTTTTGGCAAAACAATTTTTTACCCAGTACTCGTACTTTCCCCTTTTTTTGGGCAGTCATCTTTAATTAGAAAATTAAGCCGATTTTTTTCCATGTAGTTTTACATGTTCTGAGTCTTCATTATTGTTTTTAGATTTTTTTGAATTTTTAAAAATAGGATAAAAAATCGTTCTTTAAAACTGGACAGTGGAGTCATAATTGAATTTGAAGGAAAATCATTTTTCTGTTTTGGTTAAGTTACTTAGAGGAGGCTGATTAGGAAGTTTAGCTACTGACTTAAGGTAGTTTCTAAGCCTTTTTAAACTCTAAAAATGATTTTTTAAGTCTCGGGTTAAGGGTGGTCAAGTCCGGGATTTTAAACTTTGGAAATTAGAGCCATTTAAAAAAGGGTTTAGCTAAGTTTTTATTTTTAATCTAAGCTTTTCAAAATTGTTTTCAAACAATCACAAAGTATTTTGGTTCTAGAATATTTAATTTGATATATTTTCCTAAGGTAGTCGGATATCTTTTTAGATATACGGATTTCTTTAATTAAAGAAAAAAATACATTCTCATGCATTAAATTTTTCATATTCATGCATATTAAATAATATGTAAATTTTGCTATGTTTAATTTTCATGATGGTGTTATTATCTTGGATTTAAATTTTTGATATTATATTATTTGTTATATGATTTTGAATATTTCATGATATCCTATGCTTTTTATTTAATTATTTTTGTCATATTATTTAGCATATAATATGTTCATGCATTATTATTTATATTTTTATTTCCATGCATATTATATGATAGCATTATTTTATGTTTCATGTCATTTAGATTATATGCCATATCATTTATATTTGCCATGTCATTTAAATTATTTCATTTCATATAAAATATATTATGTTACCTAGGTCGTTTCATTTCATGTAGAATATATTATGTTACCTAAGTCATTTTATTTCATTTAGAATATTTTATGTCACTTAGGATATTTTATTTCATTTAGAATATATCATATGACATAGGATATTACATTTCATATAGAATATATCATGTTACCTAGGTCATTTCATTTAGAATATGCTAAGACATTTAAATTATATCATACCATTTAGGTTGCATTATATTATTTAGACTTTGCTATATCATTTTATTTATGTCATACATATTCATATTCATATTTGTTAAAATGTTTTGAAAAAGGTAATGATTTTCAATAAAATAAAGATATTCTCGAGTTAAATTAATTCATGAATTCTCTGTCGGGTTTGCTGGGGAGGATATCATCAATTATCATTAATAACAGAATATCTTCTTTAAAATGAGAATGATTCGAAAAGTTTTCCAAATCAATAAAAATTTCTATATTTTGTCACATTTGTTGGGGAATATAGGAAAATTTTAAATTTATAAATTCCGGATCATTTTCAATTAAAAATGAAATTATTTTTCTTTAAATTGGGAATTAATTTGAAATACTAAATTTAAAACTGATTTTTTACCGAAACTTGAGATAACACACAATTTATAAAGTACCATTTTATACGGGCGTCGTGAGGGTGCTAATCCTTCCCCACATGTAACCGAGTCCCGAACCCGCTTCTTTAATTTCTCTGATTTAAAACACAGACTTGAAATTAATTTTTAAAATATTTTAATTAATTTTAAAATATTTTATAAAACTTGTTTTAATAGGTGACCGATCACACCTAGCTAAAAAATATTGGTGACGATTCCATATCTTTTTTAAAGTCATTTTCAAAATCTCCATTTTTCAAGAGAAATTAAGTTGATTTTTCCTCGGTTTTTTTTAATATCACGCCTAACGAATAATAAAATCTTGCGATGAGACTTGTTATTTTTTAGGTTGCGACAAAATGTAAAAGGAAGAAATAAGTAGAACCATTTATAGTGCATATAGATTTCTGAACCAAAGAAATCCATGCAGAAATAGGTTGAATTTTCTTCAATCCTTGAACTTTACATGCATTTGACTTCTCATAAACTCACAGATCAGTTAATTGAATTTCAACAGAAAAGCAGTGGGACTCACTCTGTTTTAGCTTTTACATTTTCTTTCTCCTCTGTTATTGGCTTAACTACCAACCGAAAAGTCCAGACTGCCAACAAAGTTGCCTCTATTGGAGCAAGCCAGTATACAAGTATATGCTCCTTCGTGATATGATCTCCACGAGCATAAGCCCATCCCATCACCTAGAAGATTAAAGTGTTTGATCCATTAAGTTTGCTATTGAACACATCTGGACTAAAAAAACTGGGAGTCAGGTGTGCAAGATATGCAGTTAATGATTTTGGGTACTTACAGAGGCAGGGTTCATACATCCACCGGTGAGATCAGATCCAAGAATATGAAGAGCTAACTTGGAGACACTTGCAATCCATGTCTTCATGAAGAAACTACAAGGGATCTTTCTAGCAAGCCCAAGTGAGATGATGACAATTGTAAATGTCAAGAATCCTTCAGTTAGTGCACCTCGGTGGACGTCAACATTCAAACGAGGCCCGAGTCCAATTCCAGGAAAGGTCTGAATAATGAGCCTAACCCCAGTAATAGATCCGATTACCTGAAGGAAAAGTAAGAAGGAGAAGAAAAAGGACGATAAATAGAAATAACAATACCTCGACCTAAAGAAGTGCAACGAAGAAAAGTGTTTTTTACACTTGGGAAGATGCACATTTGAGATCACACATAGCTTTGGAAAATACTGTGATCAACCCAAACATTAGTCTGAAAATGTTAGATGGGCCATAGAACTATAAGCTCTGGGTCGTCAATGAAAAAAGAAAGCGAAAGAAATTTGTGAAAATGCTACAAGGAAATGGATCCAATTTCATAGCAATATCAATAATTTTCTTTTTCTATGCTCATGCATCGTAAGAACCCTTAGTTTTTATTTTTTTCTCTATAGTTAAATATCTTCTCTTTAGACCCTGACTATACCATGTTACAAGTCATGTCTAACAGAAAAACCTGTCCTAACAGAATAATGTACTAACTAGAGCAAAATGCATGGAAAAATCCTTTGATGGACCAGTAAAATTCAGAATATGTAGCTATAAAACCAAATTTTGTTTCCATCTTATATCACTATTGTGTTTAGATTCTAGGATTAAAGGGAAAGAATCATATAGGAAGACAACTAAATGTTTAAACAGAGAGTGATGGAATAAAAAATAGAAGTTAAAACAAAAGAAACTTGTCAGAAGTGAATCAAGTACCCAATCAACCAATATATCATCAATAAGAAACAAGAATAAACCCATAAGATAAAACAATATACTATACCAAGAAAATAAAGATCTAGAATCCTTTTTTTGAGAGTTGTTCTATTGCTGCAATACTCAATCCATAATACTTAGAATGTTCTTCCATTTAAAGCAAATGAACATTTCTAGAAAACAGAGACAGCAAGCACGGAAAACCGGGGAGGGGGGGTTATCATCATAGATATGTTACAGAACTAAAAGGCCTCCAATTGTTAATTACCCTGAACACTATCAGGCTAATGATAGGCAAGCCTTGAAATTGCAATTCTTTCTCTCTATGCCAGTATATTTCCTAATAGGGTTCATAATTGAAGTCCTCATCTAGAGACCTCCAAACAGTTGAAAATGATCAGAAAAGCACTCTCTTATCTTTCCAAAAAAAATCGAATCCACCTTAGCTTTGAAAAATATGCTTGTAGCTCCTTTCTACTAGTAATTTCTTCCATCCATCCATCTTGGGATCCCATAGGCAAAATTGATGAGATAAGACAACAGCCTCAAGAAATGATGAGACAACTAATTTCGATATATCATTCTGTACAACAGGTACCATTTAAAAGAACGAGACACTTTGATTGCGGAGTTATCCAGTAAATCGAGATCCACGTTAGTTTGGTATGAACAACAACATTATAGTCCGAAGTTTGCAAGTAAGAAATAAATTGATGCAGGCATGAGATGGATGGTAGTGGCAGAGGATTTAGACAAATTCAAACAAGAGTGTCATGCCCTAGAGGTGCCTAAATTAAGATATAGACAAGCAACTTATGGAAATCTAAGTATATAGTGGTCAATCAAATATTAAGCACAATTTGATGTGCTATAGGGCATATAATATCCCCAATATATCCGACAAATGTGGATTAAGCAATAAAGCAGGCATTCTACTCGGATTACTTCATTCCCACCCCAACCTATTGGAGCCATGAATAATCTAGGGATTCTTAATCCGTTCACCATTTAGATCAAAGGAAACAGAAAAGTACCACTAAACCGGGCATTGCATAAGCATTGGAGATCTTCACAAAATCATTAAAAAAAAAAAAAAAAAAGGTAACCTGGGCAGGAATTCTGGCCCCAACAGTGAAAAGAAAATGGCTGAAATCCCCAGAAACGGCAGAAGAGAAAACGGTCAAAGGATTGTAAGCGCCACCTTTGGTAACGTTAGCCAAGAATGCAAAGAAGAACATGTTGATAACGGACAAAACACCCTTCACGATTTCAGCCTTTGGTTGGTGACCCATCCTTAAACCCTCCATCACAAACATCTGTACCAAACTACCAGACCATACCCACATGAAGGAGATAATAAAATCGTATAAAATCAGCCGGACCTTGCCCATCCGTTCCAGCTTCAGCTTCTTATTACAAGTCTGATTGTCTCTTTCCAGATTTACTTCATCTTATTCCACCAATTCCTCTTTCATTCATCCAATCTTTCTACAACTTCCATACAACTGGGTCTGCGAAAGCGGACAGATTTCTCCAAGTGTGGGGTTAGCAACGAACTTTCAGGGAAAATTCAGCGGCAACTTCTTAAGCTGAGCTTTTCCTGATGTGACATGCCACGTTACCATTTAACAATCCATCAACCGGTTAGAAACAAAATTTTGACTTCAGTATATGTGTGATGTATGGAAACATTTGCACATTACTTAATATATATATATATATACATATATACGAAAAGGGATCCACTTACATTAGTATAAAATTAAATTAGTTTTACACAGTTTCATAACTATTTATACGATTTATACTTTAACAAACTGACCATTGGATTAACAATATAATTGTACTCGTCGTGCACGTAAAGTTTCGAATCGATTCAATATCTCTATCATATCGATCGAGAATATTGTCTTTTTCAATATATATTTAACAGTTGAAAGTTTTTTATATCGAACAAATAATTAGACATTTTTAATTTACTCGAAACTTGACGTGCATGGTTTACGTGAATAGGATATGAAATACGACGATGGGATTGAACAAATATATATATAGAGAGAGATGAGGGATTAGGGATGAGAGATCCACTTACATTAATGTAAAACTAAATTAGTTTTACACACTTTCGTAATTTTTTATACGATTTATATTTTAACAAACTGACCGTTGGATTTAACAATATAATTGTATTCGTGCACGTAAAATTTTGAATCGATCTGATAACTCTATTATATCAATTGAGAATACTATCTTTTTCAATATATATATTTAACGTTGAAAGTTTTTTCATCGAACAAATAGTTAGATATTTTTAATTTACTCGAAACTCGACGTGCGTGATCTACATGAATAGAACATGAAATACGACAGTCGAATTAAACAAACATAAATCGTATAAAAAATTATGTGAGTGTGTAAAACTAATTTAGTTTTACACTAGTGTAACTAAATTAGTTAAACACACTTTTGTAATTTTTTTTATATGATTTATATTTGTTTAATCCGACCGTCGTTTTTCATGTTCTATTCACATAGATCATGCACGTCGAGTTTCGAGTAAATTAAAAATATGTAACTATTTGTTCGATGTAAAAAATTTCAACCGTTAAATATATATTGAAAAAGACAATATTCTTGATCGATATGATAAAGATATCGGATCGATTCGAAACTTTACGTGCACGACAAGTACAATTATATTGTTAAATCCAACGATTGATTTGTTTAAATATAAATCATATAAAAAATTATTGGAGTGTGTAAAACTAATTCAATTTTACACTAATGTAAGTGAATTCTCTCTCTCTCTCTCTCTCTCTCTCTCTCTCTCTCTATATATATATATATATATATATATATATATATATAAAAGAGATCAACTTAAATTGATATAAAATTAATTAATTTTACACGTTTTTATAATTTTGTATATAATTGATATTTTAACAAACTAATCGTTAGATTTAACAATATAATCGCATTCGTCGTGCACGTAAAATTTTAAATCGATCCGATATTTATATCATGTTGATTGAGAATATCATTTATATATATATATATATATATTTAACGGTTGAATTTTTTTTACATAAAATAAATAGTTAAACATTTTTAAGTTACTCGAAATTTAAGATGTACGATCTATACAAATAGAGCATGAAATGCAATTGTTGAATTAAACCAATATAAATCATGTAAAAAATTATGAAAGTATGTAAAATTAATTTAATTTGACTAAATTTGATAGCACTAAATCAAATGAGATCAACTCATTCCGAAGTAAATTTTTTTTTTTTAAATAAATCATGATATCAAATGAAAATAAAAGAGTGTTTTGGTTTTTTTAACTTTTTTTACATAATGTATTTTAAAATATCAATGACTTATTTTTCTTAAAAGATTACCTATTTCTTAAGAAAATTGACTAAATTTGGTATCACTAAATCAAATATGACACCAACTCATTTCAAAATAAAATAAATAAATAAATTATGATATCAAATGAAAATGTAAGAGTGTTTTGGTTTTTTTAACTTTTTTTTTATATAATATATTTTTAAATATCAATGACTTATTTTTCTTAAAAGATTACCTATTATTTAAAAACTACCATAAAACTATACTCGTCTTAAAAATTACAATAAATAATTTCTTTTTTTTTTATAAATATTTTAATTTTAACACATTTTTTCCCTTCAATATATACATAATTTTTAGTATATATATTTATATAATTAAATATTAATTTCAAGCAATCAAAAAAGTGCTCGGTATATAATAAAAAAATAATGACAATCAATCACAAGACAAAAGTGATTTTTTGTGATTATAGAACTTACACGGATAATTATCAAAAATTTAATATATTAAATTAATATTAAAATAAATTTATAATTTTCTAAAATTTATCTTTAGATATATTCAAATTAGATATATATATATATATATATATATATTATTACAAGATACATGCTTACTTGGTAAACATTGTTGACATGAAAAATTACATAAACACCTCATGTTGATGACATGTACGACAAACTTAACCTAAATAAGATTATATTTTATCAACTCATAAAATTTTAAAATTTAAAAAAGAAAAATAATCCACTCTCTATTATTTTTAATAAGTGTTTGTTCTATTTTGATCTATATCTTTAAAAGTGATTCTTTTTTAACAACAAATCTTGATTTATAAATTCCATACGTTGATTTTAAGTTATCAACATTTATTTAAGCCAATTTAAATTAAAATCTAAATAGATAAAAACTATCCATTCAAATTCAAGATTAAATTTTAAAACTATCATAAATTTTATCACTGGTATTTTTTTATTTATTTAAATTTGAGTCTCTGGACAAGATTAGTTGAATTTGAAAATGATCACATTCGTTGTCTCTGGTAGGGATGTAAATGAGACACCTGTACTCGCAAGCTACTCTGGTTCAACTCGAAAAAAACTTGAATTCGATTCGGTCTTATCGAGCCGAGCTCGAGCTATCAAGCGAGCTGAATTCGAGTATCTTAATACCCGATTCGAGTAGCTCGCGAACCTAATCGAGTTTTTTTATTTATAATATATTTTAATATTAATTTATTATTTTATCCTTTATATATATATATATATATATATATATACGGTTTAAGTACCCATTTAGTTCATATACGGTAGTGAAAAGAGTAAATCAGTTCTTATACTGTAAAAGTGAGTAATTTAGTCCCTATACAATTGAAATAGGTGCAAATAAATAAAATTGATAACGGTTTTAATGAAAAACCGTTAAAATGCTGATATGGACTCGTAAATCTAACAGATTTAAATATATTTCAAGTCATATTTTATTTCAAGTCATTCATTCTGTTAGATTTTACGAGTTCACATCAGCATTTTAACGATTTTTCTTTAACATCATAATCAATTTTACTTATTTGCACTTATTTCAATTGTACAGAGATTAAATTGCTCACTTTTACAGTACAGAGACTAAATTACTCTTTTCACTATAGTACAGGGACTATGTGAGTACTTAAATTTATATATACATACACTTCACAACCCTAAAACCTAATTTCTTTTCCCTGTCTCCCTCCCATTCAGTCGCATCTTTTCTTTCTCTCTTACAGACAGTCTCACTTCTCGGCTATTCGGCCACTCCGACAGTCCCACTCTCACTTGCGCTTTCAGCCTCCTTCCATACAAGGCCATTTTTGTAGTATTGTTCTAATCGCTAGCATGTTGACCTTCCAGCTTCCCTAACTTTGCAAGGCATTTTGTTAGTGCTTGTACTCTTATTCTTGGGCTGGAGGCATACCTGAAGGACTAGATGATCATGGAAAGCTAACTCGTGTAGTATGCCTTAGCTAATCATTTTCTAATCATTTCCTCTTTCTCAATTTATTATCTAAACATCTTCAAATTGTTTTTTTTTTTTTTTTTCATAAGTCTTTTAGCATTATAAATACATTATTCCTTAATCCTTATCACACCTTCCATTTTTCTTGGGAGCTTGAAATTACAATTTTTAATAGGGATTGATTCTGGTTATTTTGATTGAAATTTTTATCTTTTTGTGTTTAGAAAAATTTGGATTTATTTGGTGTGTAACATTTTTTTTTTATCATTATATCAATTTGAAATTTTTTTATTATTTAAATATAAAAAACTTGTATATGAAACGAGCTCGAATATTTAAATCGAGTAAACGAGCCTAATCGAACCGAACTCAAATAGTTCGATTTTATCTCAAGTCGAGAAAATAGTATTCGAACGAGCTCGAGCCGAGTTTTGAATCGCAAGTTTCAAATCGAGTTCGAGCTTCTCACTATTCGAGCTCGGCTCGGCTCGATTACAGCCTTAGTCTCTAGTGACTACTCTTAATATTTGTATTCTAGCCTCTAACTTGGTTATTTTTTTTTATCGGAGTGAAACAATGCCAGAGAAAGAGAGTAAAGGAGATTACCTTCAAAGATTTATGAAGTTATTTTTCATTTTTAAAAAAAAAAAAAAAAAAGGGAACTGAAAAATTGAGATTTTTTGAAATTGTACATCACATAATATATCATGCAAAAACGATGGTACTAATAGAAAGTGACCTTATAGAAAGGTTTGGTTTTCATTGCTATGACTTTCTAAAAATCTTTTCTTTTCTTTTCAATTTAAATACTAATATTTTTTTACTGCATGTGTTTTTTAGTGCATATGTTCATAACTTACAAACTTACAGAAGAAAGATCTGAATTAAAAACTCTATCAAATTCAAATGATCCACACGAAAGGGTTGATACTAAAAAATGAAATCTAGAGAAAAGAAGTAAATATGGCTAAACTTTATAAGGAAGATGCATAAGTACTATTTAATTTTATAATAGTATTATTTGACAATATACTAAAATTCAATCTACAATTGGAGTGATTTTTTTTTTATTGAGATTTTTGGGATAATTTTTTTTGGAGTGATTCTGGTTCTTTTTATATACCCTTATAAACTTTATCTAATTTATTAGAGGTTTCAATTTGAATATGTGAATTTTGAAAGTTAACTAACGGAAATGAACAAAATGTAAGAGATTAGAATATCAAATGTTTTTATGAACGAAGATTGACTTTTAAAGATTCAATTTTTTTCATCAAAGTGACATTTTTTATTACTTTTTTGTAACAAAGAGATAAATAATTTTTATATTCATATTATAATTGAGTTTGAAATACTTTAATCAAAATTTTTTGTTGGTCTTGTTGTCTTATGTTTAAATTTTGCATATTAATTGAGTTTGAAAGACTTTAAACGGGTAATTACATATTTATCAATAGTAAATAGAACGTTATATAAAATATTTATTTTATAAATACATTCAAAAACAAGATCTTCAATAAAATGCAGTGCATTTTGAAAAATGTATATTATAATTTATGATGTAAATACAATCAAATAATTGATGATTCTCAAGTCCAAGAGTAAAATTTAAATCATATAAAAAATAATACATTTACATTTATCGATGCTAATGATCATCCACTATATTCTATTTAATTTTATATCTTTATAATTAATTGATAATATTAAAATTGACCATGCAAAGCGGGTCAAATTTATTTATTAATAAATAATATTGTGGGTTGAGTTGGATCTAGACATAAAAAAAAAAAAAAAAAAAAATCTTATTTAAAACCGACCCGGTTCAGGTAGAGCCATCAGGCTTGTGAGTTTTTGTCTTTATTTGTTTTAATCAATTAAGTGGTGAATGGAGAATTGGAGATTGCTACTGTAACGTAGCTTCATTTAAGCCACTGTTTTGTTGGTACGAAGTCAATTAATCATAATAAAAATTGAGTTAAAGCATAACTTCTTAATTTTTGTTTTTTCTGTAACCCCAATTTCCATTCATAGCATCAAAATAGCTCCACAAGGGAGAGTTCATGGTTGAGGAAGAGGCCTAGCCTAGAACGCATTATTTAATTAACCAACGAAAATAAGTATGAGAAGGAGAAAAAAAGGGAAAAGATCAGATGCAAAATGGCATAATTTTTTATGTTTACACAAGAAAAATAAGGGTCACACAGCATTAAAATGTTTCTCTGTTTCATTTGCTAAATCTTGCGATCATATAACTTGACAGGACAGCAGAACTAAAGCTGAAAATTGTACCAGACAAATGGAACTCATACCAAAAAAGAAAAAAAATTAGTACACAACTAGTGGTTCAAACTCTGCCAAATCAACAGACCCGGACTCGATTGGTGGCATCAGATATGTAGCCAGGAGCTCTGAAGCCAATGCTGCAATTAGTGGAATCCTCTTCAAGTTCTTTACCAAGGGAATATCCTCACTCTCCCCAGCAGCAATCAACTTTTGGTTGATCTCGACCATTCTGTCCAACCTCCTCTTGAACTCTGGATTCTCAACATCCAGCACAGCAGGGAAAATCCTGGCTGTTGTGCGGTTTGTCTGTATGCAAGGAATTTCAAGATTAACAACTTAAATGACTGCCAAAACTCTAGAGTTCAGCATATTTTGTTTGCCAAGGCCTTATAGAACCCTTTTGCTGAAACATGTGATTAGCTGCTAACTGGTAACTTCTACCAAGCTTGGGTCTTACATGGTTTGGGAATTGGAATCCTTGTACCATGTTCTAAGGCATTTCGGGAAGATACAGAATCCCCAGTATCATGGCTCAACCATATCAAAAACATGAACAAATGCAAGATATATAGAGTGGGATTTGATTTGCTATTAATTAACCATCCTCCATGACAATATTTCTACATAGAGCTCAAATTTTAGCATAAGCACCTGGAATGTTTTAAATTTAATCAAAATGACATTGGAACCAGAAGCTAACCTCGATGATGACATGCATGTCAAATTCTTTGGTGTTGAGTCCAATTCCCTCATAGAAAGAAGTGCGCTGACAGTCGTTGAGGTACATTGTAACATACACCTGCAGGACAAAATTGTAACACTATGATAGGGGACATATTCTGAGGTTTGAATTGTCTATAGGCTTACTTCAAATTAAATTCAAATGCAATGTAGTATGACATAAATAATAAAGCCGTGTGTGAGGATATTGTCAAAGATTATGTAGCAACAAAAGATTATTACCGAGAGGCAGAAAAATCTGGACCAGAGCTTTGCCTTCCAATCATTAAGGAATTGGGGCTGTGCCTTCATCAATGCAGAGAAGAAGTCACCATGACGGTTTTCATCCTGGCACCAGTTCTCAAAAAACTTGAAAATAGGATAACATTGGTACTCAGGATTTTCTTTGAGATGTCTGTAGATAGTAATGTATCTCCAATATCCAATTTTCTCAGATAAATATGTAGCATAGAAAATGAACTTTGGCTTGAAAAATGTGTACTTCCTAGCCTTTGTCAAGAACCCAAGGTCTAATGCCAAATTGAAATCAGACAAACCCTTGTTCAGAAACCTGTAACCAATAAAATGGTAAACATATCTGGATAAGAAGCTGTGATTTTTGTTAATGCCCATAAACGGGAGAGCTATCAAAGTGCATACCCGGCATGCCTGGCTTCATCCCTTGACATAAGAGAGAAAATCTCAGCCACAACTGAATTGGTTTTCTGCAGTATCAATTTGTGAAACCTTTAGTTGAATGACCTTTTAGTTGATTAAGGAAGGAAATTCCTCCAAGAGAACCGAGTTAAAACAGTATACAACATGTCGTTTAGATATGGAAATGTAGGGGAAAGAAAACCACATTTGGCAACGGATTTCAGTCAGCACTAAAATAATAACATGCCTCAACTTGATGGCTAAAGCTATTCACGGATTAGTGCAATTGAAGATTAATGGGGGCGAATTTCCGAATAATTAGTGAAATAGCTTCTTTACTTATACATACTAGGATTAATCTTAAGCACAGGATAAGAAAAATTCCCAGAATGCAGCAATAGAAACAAATTCATGATCATCTCTCAAAAATATATAGATATAGCGAGAAAAGAGGTGTTGAAAGACTAAATTAATACCTTGAGCCTCCTTCCGAGTTCTTTGTAGAGGAGAAAGCCAGAGAACTCAGCAGTGCAAGACCTCTCCAAGAACTCAACGAAGATCTGTCTCAAAGGACCTTGCATCTTATCAGCAGCCTCCTTGAACTCCTTGTTCCTCACAAAGTGAGTCTGATTGTAATCAGTCTTGAACTCTTGCAGCAGTGCCTCAAATTCGGACTGGTTGAGGTTCTTGTTAATCTCAGTGTTGAAAAGGGCCTCCATCTCATCAAAGTCAGTGGTGTAAAACCTTGGCGCCAAAAGGGTCTCTTTGATTCCGGTTTTGGCGGCTTTCTTGCTGCCCTTTGCGGAGGTCTTTGTTGTTGGCTGTGAAGTAGATGACATCCTGACGGCGGTGAACTTCCCATATCGTGGGTTGCTAAACATTGGATTGCTTGTACTGAATTTGGAGATAGGCTTTACAAGGGCCATCTCCGCTGCCATTTTTTTTTTCCTGGCTTCTGCTCAAACTTGGTAGAGACTGGGAAGAAAGAGAGTGGGGGCATATGGGATAAGCTGTTTGATTTATAGTCGACTGACAGTTGATTGAATCTCATCCAACGAAATCTGTGTCTCTAAATTGAATCCTGACACGTGTAATTCTTGTATTACCCTGTTTGTTTCTGATAACGTGTTCCCATGGCCATGGTTTTGCCCTATGCGCTATGGCTAAGGATTTGTGGTGTATCTTTCACGGAGCTGGATTTTGATTCGTAGCCCTCCAGATATATATATTTTTTGTTATGTGGAAGGGCTGAACATGATATTCCCATTGAAACTTGTAAAATTTAATGTTGAAAAAATCGGATTGGATCATCGATCGAATTTGTTCAATCGAAAAGTTTATTCGATTTGATGCATATTAAAAAATTGGTAATATAGAGAATCGGCAAAAAATCGATAAAAATTGATTTTATGTAAATTTTATTTTTTTATTAATTTTTTTTTTATAAGTGAGGAGATTTGAACAATTAACTTTTTGATTATATATTCGAGATTATACCATTAAGCCAAATGCATGTTTTTATTAACTACTTATTATATTTAATATCAAAATTATATATTTAATATGTAATTTATTTTTTAATTGAATTGTCTAATTCAACCGATTAGACTGTTCATCGAAAATTTTATCGGTTTAACTTCAGATCTGATTTTTTATTTATTGTTAATGGTAAAACTCCTACATTGTTGTTAAGTGTGTTATCGCTCAACTTCGTTAACCCAACCAAAATATATAAAATTTTAAGTTTAATCAATCCTAATATTTGGATTAATGTGGCATGATTTCAAACTTTATGAAATTTATTTTTATTTTTAATCTTTAACAATTATATAACTTAAAATTAATCTTTATTGTACCCAACATTACACTAGGTTAAGGCTCAATACATAGCTAAGCTTATAAGGCCTCATAGCATAAAGGCAACAGTTGATTCTTGGAATGAATGACATCTGTTCATAACTAATCTGATCCCACATGGTAGATAGGATCAAGTAATTGCCATAGCTGGTAAGGGCAGGCAGCTCGAGATTCTTTATGCATCCAAGTATAAAAGGTGTGAGGTAAGGTTAAAAGCCCTAAAACATCATTCGCTGTCTATTTCCTTGCTCTCTACCTCATTTTTCCTCCATAGATCCTTGCTAACTTAAGTATCGGAGCGCGTCCCAAAGTCCTAACTCCGGCGCCCCTTTGACTGTGTTATTTCTTAACAGGTCTTGTTCTACCTCACCCTACCTCCATATTCATCATAGCTAAGTGATGGAGACTCAATTAAGAGTTGTAAACCCAAGTGCAGGTTATGTTCAAGTAATAAATTCTCGGGTGTCCGAGGTCGAACCACAGGGAAGCGTATTAGTAAGTATAAGTTTATAAATATATAAGACAAAGAAAGTAAACAAGATATTAGGGAATCAACAACAAATAAACAAAATATAAAAGAAATTAAACAAGATATAAAAAACAATAAGAAAAGATGTTGAGGTTAGAGAATCCACTCTTGGTGTTATGCTAAGATTAATCTTGTTTTATTACACAATTGAAATTCACACATAAGGGAGATTCCAATCGGAAGGTTTAGCAATTCAGTCCAAATTGTCCAACGTCCATAGCATATGATATTATGTTCATTTGGTGTCCTCAAAACTCACAAAAAGAGTCCAAGCATTCCTTATGCCAAGGTATATGTCTACAACAAATCAAGGTTATGAAACCAAGCATTTACTGTGCCATTTTCATTGTCAATAATGAATCAAGATCCCTACTTTGCAAGTATGATTTTAAACCAAAAGAAAATATTATCTATACTAGTGTTTATAAATGATGATTCATTTTAGCTCATGTTTAAGAGACTAACCTTAGCATTTACCAAGAGCTTCACCTCATCACCTCAACAGTATGATTAGAAACACATACTAGATATGAATAAAATGAAAAGAAATGTAAGAAGCATAAGTAAATAAAAAAAGAAAACTAGAGAAAGGAAAGAAGAAGAAAACTTAGAGAATTTTATTACAATGGCTAATATCCTACCAATGTATAATGTATCCTAATACTCATCCAAGGCCCTCTATTTATACACATTTTGGAGAGCTAAATGACAAGAGACAAGCTTTATAAATTTCAAAGGTAGGTATAATAGGTGGGTGCATTTTTCTAACAATTTTCGTCATGTTATATGACAATTCTGATCAGCCAGCTTGATGGTCGATTTTGTCAATGTTGGAGGCTCGATCTGATCCAATGGTATTCTAGAAAAATATGCCCCTATCAGTTACTGATCCATAGCCATTGGAATCAGATCATTTGCTCATGTGGATCAGAAGATATGGTCAAAATACCAAAACGGTGCAGAACAGACGTCATTGCACATCAGCCAACTTGATGGCTGATTTCGGTAGGAAAAACGACTTCGTTTCAAGAAGTGTAAAACATGAAAAAGATAGATATGCCTCTTAACTTTGCACTGTCAAAATTTCAGCCTTAATGCTTTGGTGAAACTCCAGATATAGCTGATATGGCAAAAGGTGTCGGAACTGGAACTGAATTGGATTTGCCCTTAATTCTTGATTTAACCTAGTAATCTGAAATCACTCAAAGAAACTCATGAAAAACACCAAATTACATAAAAATATAAAAGATCATAAACACAAGTAGACTAAGCAATAATAACTCATATTTGACACAAAACAATAATAAAACATAACTAAAAACTATATAATTATACGAGTTATCACACCCCCACACTTAGATTGTTGCTAGTCCCTAGCAACGACTCAATAAAAATAAAATAAGAAAATCTAATCTAATCCATTTTCGTAGGAAATCACGGTGGCACTTAGCATGTGACACAAGCCTTTAAACCCCTAGGTGTCCCTAGTGGACGAGTTTAGTCTCGTGAGGGTTTGCTAGAACGATACCCACAAACATTGAAAAACTAAAATATAAGTAAACTACATACACTAAAAATATTTACTCCTAATCCTTTCAATATAAATTAGAGACAATCTTTGAACAAGTCTTATAAACTAATCAATAGCTCAAAGAATTTCACAAAAATTTATGCTTGAATGTAAATAAATGAGTTAAGCCAATATTAACATAACATATTTCAATCAAAATAGTGCATATTCAACTTAATCTCAACTTCTCACTATACTCTCATGATTTTCACTCTTTAAAGTAGTGGTAAAGTGTTTACACTCAATCAATCTCATGAAAACAGTTCTACCATATGCTTGCTTGTCCACCTATTCTCCACTATTTAGATCATACAACTTCATAAATCAAGAGGTCTTTTTTCAAGGTTGTAATGGGGCCAAAGGGTTATAATGTGGTTAAAGAACAAAAGGATAAAGATATCACAAAGGTTCCAAAGAGTTCATAGAGTTTAGAGACATAATAAGATCATACAAATAAAACTTCTCAAAACTCCTATAAAGCACATAATAACATAGGCTAAATATTCATGTTGAGCCTTTGCTTCATTCTAACCAACTTTGTAACATCTTTTTCTTTACTTTAACTAGAAGTTCAAGAGAATATATATATATTTTTTAATATGGGAATGTATTTGACAATGATCCCTTTCTTTTTCTCTTGACTTTTGCCTCTCTCCTCCCCCACACTTATCTTTCGTTCTAACCCAAATTTTCAAAAAGTATCCCTTGTTTTTGCAATATGTCTCAAAATATATAATCCATCTTTAGAACAAGGGTAAGGATATAAGTATATTTAGGCTGGGTGTAAGTTCTGGTTACCAATAAAATAGCATATTTAATGTAGGCTCAAATTGGCTCACTAGTGGGGATGTTCTCTTAGAACATTAATAATGGATAGCTGTTTGGCTCTGGTTATAATCCTAATGCCTCTATCATATTCATGTTGTCACATGTATCAATATAGTCTCAAACGGTTTAAAGCAAGTTCTAGAGAATCATGTAATCATAAGAGCACTCAAGAAAGAAATTAGATTGATTTGTATAATGCATCAATCATTATAGGCTCAAAAACTCACAAGGATGATTATACAAGTCAGATTAAGTCTAAACATGCTTCTTTCTCAATCAACATATCATATTAACATTGACTCATAAAAAGGTTGACATCAAGCTCAATTCTCATGAAAATCTTCTCACTAATAAATCTATTTTAGACTTATGCAATTCATATCTCATCATTGTATTAAAAAGGAACTAGAACACATTAAAATAATAATAATAATAATAAAGACTCATAAAAAAATAAAAAAAATAGTAGACAAAAATAAAAGAAATCCTAAATCGTTCCCCCCACACTTAATTCTTACATTGTCCTCAATGTAAGTCTATTAACCCAAATGAAAGAATCATGTGTAAGAGAAAAGAACTAATAACATAAGAATAGGAATAACTAAGACTCAAAACAAAACAAACTCATGCAACCTAATTAATCCTAAAATACTAAACAAAAATTAACAAGTAAACATAAAAAGATTAAAATCAAACTGACAAGGTATGTCTCAAGTCTTCCTTACTCAGACCTTGTTCAGAATGAATACTTCTAAATGGCTTAAAACACATCAAATTTTTTTATTTTTTTTAATTAGCAAAATATGTCTCTTACCCCCTACTAAAGGTAGAATTTAGGAGATATTACCTGCAGAGGTTGCTAACCACTTATTATAACTGAGACACAACAAACAAAATGTTAGATAATGTCACAAAGACAGAGTGCAATCCACTCCTTGCTCGTCCATATCTCTTTTTCTTTTTCCGAGCGTTTGCAAAACAATCGTAGTAGATAAATACTCATAATCTTGGAGCTTTTTGAGTAAATCTTCAATGGTTGTAGCAGAAATTATGGTTTTCCTTGCCTCTGAAAACATGAATCCATTTTCCACAGCATTATCTAAATATGAAAGCAAATTACTAAAATAACCATTAATATTAAGCAAACCAATGGGTTTCTTATTTGTGACCAAAGATGACCAAGAAGCCACGCAAGCTATTTCTTCCAATGTACCCAGACCTCCTGGTAAAGCAATGAATGCATCGGCAGAATGGTACATGATTGTCATCCGTTCAGGGATACTCCAGACTTGTATTTCCTTACCCACGGTAGGTCCACAAAAACCTGTGAATAGTTTTGGCACGATTCCTAGAACTGGACTTCCTCCGGCGTGTGCTGCTGTAGCGACTGCTCCCATTAAACCCGTACTACCGCCTCCATAAATCAACTGGATCTTTTGTTGGGCAAGTATTACTCCAACTCTTATGGCTTCATCAGCGAATATGTTATTTTTCCCTGGATAAGCACCTCCAAAGACACAAATTTTTTTAATGCGCTGGGACGAAGTACTTTCCATTTTTTTTTCAAGTGCATCTTCCTCTGGTTTTACGTCCAGAAACGGCTTAAACGCCTTCTATGAGTCGAGGATATGCTTCCCATCCAGTTTTCTTACAAGCTGGCAAACAGGGTCTTTTAACATCAGATTCCCAAGATGTTGCCATTCCTTTTGGAATTGCGGCCATAAATCAAGAATTTCTCTTTGTACGTCTCCACTAGGATGCGTCTCAAGAGAAAGTTGGATATTACCCAAATTCTCCTTACTCAGTCCATCCTTAATGAATTCAATTTTATCATCTCGATTAGAGGACGGAATCCCAATAGAACGACATTTACCGTTACACGTCCATCGTGCACATTTGTGGCAATTTGAACTCATGCGCTTTGCTCGTCGCTTCTTTGCAAAAGTGCTTCTACCTGTACCTGGTAAATGCAAAACAGTAAGATATTCATTTTCACGTACCTTGGCTTCAATTATCCAACGTATGTCTTCAGGAATCCCTTTGTGCATAAACATTCTTAATCTTTCAAATCGAACTTGGTAAAGCTTCAGTAAAATATTCCGAGGAAAAGGAGGAAATCGTTTCTGCAATCTTGTAGAATATCATCCATCTTGAAAAAAAAATGAAAAAGAAATTGAAAGAGAAATTTATATACAATATCAGTTTTGTGGGTAGCTGATGGAACTGACTTAAATAATCACGGAGTACCGTTATCCGCCATTTAACCGGGGTTAAAAAAAATGTATTATTATTATTATTATTTTTTTTTTGGAAATTAGTAAAAATTATATTTACATCTAGTTATTTTCAAAACAAGAATCAGAAAGAAAAACAACCTCTTCTTGAGTAACATGATTTTCCAAAAAGAGTTTGAGTCTTTGTCCATTTACCTTGAATACGTTACCATTTTGAGGATTCTCAATGTGAACTGCTCCATAATGATACACATGCTTAACCACAAATGGGCCAGTCCATCTTGATCTCAACTTACCAGGAAATATGTGAAGTCTAGAATTATAAAGTAGAACTTTTTGCCCAACATCAAATATTTTTCTTGAAATTAACTTGTCATGAAAGGCTTTAGTTCTTTCTTTATGAATTTTAGAATTCTCATATGCATCATTTCTGAGTTCCTCAAGTTCATTTATGACTGGAAAAGTTTCATTCTCACCCAAAAAGGAATATTTTAGCTCGGATGGCAATGGTTTTAAATCCAGCTTGGGTGGTTCAATAGTTGATGGTACAGTGACATTTGTGAGTGATGGAAGTTCCTCAAACTTTTGTTTCCAACAATGCTTAACCTGAAAAGAATTTAACAAAGAATCAGTGTGTGAAATTTCTGAAGCATTATCAAACTCACATTCAATTAAATAAGCTTCTAAAGGATCATGGAATGTGGTAGTGGTGAGATGTTCATGAACAAGTTCTTCAATGAAATCCACTTCATGTACTTCTGAATCATCACCAGGTTGCTTGCAAATGTTGAACACATTTAATTCTAAAGTCATATTTCCAAAAGAAATGTTCAAAATACCATTCCTGCAATTTATCAGAGCATTAGAAGTTGCAAGAAATGGACGGCCTAATATTACAGGAATTTGAACATTTGGATTTGAAACAGGATGTGTGTCCAAAACAATAAAATCAACAGGGAAGTAAAAATTTTCAATTTGAACCAAAACATCTTCAACTATCCCTCGAGGAATTTTTACAGAACGATCAGCTAGTTGAAGTGTAACAGGTGTTTCCTTGAGTTCACCTAAACCTAACTGTTGATAAACAGAAAAAGGCAAAAGATTAACACTAGCACCAAGATCAAGCAATGCACGTTCTATTCTAGTGTTTCCAATGATGCATGAGATTGTTGGACATCCAGGATCTTTGAATTTTGGTGGAGTAAGGTGCTGAATGATTGAGCTCACACTTTCCGTCAGAAATGCTTTCTTTTGTACATTATGTTTCCTTTTAAATGTGCACATGTCCTTCAAAAATTTAGCATAAGATGGAACTTGTTTGATTGCATCCAATAAAGGAATGTTAATCTTAACTTGTTTGAAAAGTTCATAAATTTCTGCATTTTGATTCAAATTCTTTATTGTTTGCATCCTTTGAGGAAAAGGAGCAGGATGCATACCTTTTTCTTTGTCCAAATTTTCAAGAAGTTCAGACTTACCATCATCCTTACCAATACTTTTCAGAGGGGAAGGAGGATCTTGGTCTTTTGATGGAATGTTTTTCTCAATTGCCTTTCCACTTCGAAGAGTTGTGATAGAACTGGCATTTTCCTGTTGAGTTTCATTGGAGCAAGAAACAAAACATTGAGTAGAAGGGTTAGGCTGAGGTTGAGCAGGAAACTTACCTTTTTCTTGAGTGCGTAATGAAGCTGTCAATGTGGACAAGGTGTTTTTGATCTCATTGATGTCCTGTGAAGTTTGGTTATTCACATTTGCTTGTGTTTGCATGAATGCTTGCAATGTCTCTTCCAAGGTTTGTACACGTGAAGGTTGATAGGAAAAAGTGTTGCCCGGCTTTTGAGATTGTGGTACCTGAACATGATTATTATTCCGCCAACTGAAGTTGGGATGATTTCTCCATTCAGGGTTATACGTTTCAGAGTAAGGAGAAGGAAAAGGCTTTTTAAATGTGTTTATGGAATTTACTTGATCATGCAACGCTTCTTTAAGAATGGGAATATTTGGACATTCAGAAGTGGGGTGTCCCATGATTTCACAAATTCCACAACTTTCTTCATTTTTAACCGTTTTGACTTCTTTTACTTCTCTAAGTTCCATGGCTTCAATCTTTCTAGCCAAATTAGCTACTTTAGCTTTTATCTCATCTTCTTGACTAAAATGATATTTACCTCTGTTAGAAACAAGATTAGATCTATTGAAACTTTCAGAGGAATTATCTGTGTGCCAGGCTTGAGAGTTATCTGCCAAATGGTCTAGGTAGTCAAAGGCTTCTTCAGGTTCTTTTTCTAGAAACTCACCGTTACACATTGTTTCAACAAATTGTTTAGTTTCGGGAGTTAAACTTTCATAAAAGAAACTAATAAGACGCCATTTTTCAAAACCATGATGTGGACAAGAACTTAACAAATCTTTAAAATGCTCCCAGCACTGAAAAAATGCTTCATTTTGATTTTGATTGAAATTTTGAATCTGTCTTTTCAAAGCAGTAGTTTTATGTGCTGGGAAAAATTTCTTTAGAAACTCAGTTTGTAATTCTTGCCATGTGCCAATTGACCTTGGTTTTAAATTATGAAGCCAAATTTTTGCTTTATCTTTTAAAGAAAAAGGAAATAATTTTAGCTTGACAATTTCATTTGTACATTGTTGGTCATTAAAGGTGACACATACATCTTCGAAGTCTTTTAGAAACGAGTAAGCACTTTCCGATTCTAACCCATGGAAATTTGGAAGCAAAGCTATCATACCTGGTTTAAAACGAAAGTTGTTTGCATTGAGAGGAAAAATAAAACAAGAGGGTGATGAGCTTCGAGTTGGTTGCAAGTAGTCACGCATGGTGCGTACTTGTCTGTTCTCATCTTCAGCATGAACACTTTCATTGTCAGCCATAGTAGGAGTTGTATTAGAAAGATTACCTGAAAAAGTTTCACAATAAAATCTAACTAAACGACGAGATCTAAAATCACGTCGCCAAACAAGCATAAAACAAAGTTAATATACAGATTAGGCGGTATAACCAGCCAATAAAAATAAAACAAAGTTAATATACAATATAAATATAAATATATAGAAAATTAGGCGGTATAACCAGCCAATAAAAATAAATATACTTATAAACTTATATACTTAGTATTGCCTCCCCGGCAACGGCGCCAAAAACTTGATGGAGACTCAATTAAGAGTTGTAAACCCAAGTGCAGGTTATGTTCAAGTAATAAATTCTCGGGTGTCCGAGGTCGAACCACAGGGAAGCGTATTAGTAAGTATAAGTTTATAAATATATAAGACAAAGAAAGTAAACAAGATATTAGGGAATCAACAACAAATAAACAAAATATAAAAGAAATTAAACAAGATATAAAAAACAATAAGAAAAGATGTTGAGGTTAGAGAATCCACTCTTGGTGTTATGCTAAGATTAATCTTGTTTTATTACACAATTGAAATTCACACATAAGGGAGATTCCAATCGGAAGGTTTAGCAATTCAGTCCAAATTGTCCAACGTCCATAGCATATGATATTATGTTCATTTGGTGTCCTCAAAACTCACAAAAAGAGTCCAAGCATTCCTTATGCCAAGGTATATGTCTACAACAAATCAAGGTTATGAAACCAAGCATTTACTGTGCCATTTTCATTGTCAATAATGAATCAAGATCCCTACTTTGCAAGTATGATTTTAAACCAAAAGAAAATATTATCTATACTAGTGTTTATAAATGATGATTCATTTTAGCTCATGTTTAAGAGACTAACCTTAGCATTTACCAAGAGCTTCACCTCATCACCTCAACAGTATGATTAGAAACACATACTAGATATGAATAAAATGAAAAGAAATGTAAGAAGCATAAGTAAATAAAAAAAGAAAACTAGAGAAAGGAAAGAAGAAGAAAACTTAGAGAATTTTATTACAATGGCTAATATCCTACCAATGTATAATGTATCCTAATACTCATCCAAGGCCCTCTATTTATACACATTTTGGAGAGCTAAATGACAAGAGACAAGCTTTATAAATTTCAAAGGTAGGTATAATAGGTGGGTGCATTTTTCTAACAATTTTCGTCATGTTATATGACAATTCTGATCAGCCAGCTTGATGGTCGATTTTGTCAATGTTGGAGGCTCGATCTGATCCAATGGTATTCTAGAAAAATATGCCCCTATCAGTTACTGATCCATAGCCATTGGAATCAGATCATTTGCTCATGTGGATCAGAAGATATGGTCAAAATACCAAAACGGTGCAGAACAGACGTCATTGCACATCAGCCAACTTGATGGCTGATTTCGGTAGGAAAAACGACTTCGTTTCAAGAAGTGTAAAACATGAAAAAGATAGATATGCCTCTTAACTTTGCACTGTCAAAATTTCAGCCTTAATGCTTTGGTGAAACTCCAGATATAGCTGATATGGCAAAAGGTGTCGGAACTGGAACTGAATTGGATTTGCCCTTAATTCTTGATTTAACCTAGTAATCTGAAATCACTCAAAGAAACTCATGAAAAACACCAAATTACATAAAAATATAAAAGATCATAAACACAAGTAGACTAAGCAATAATAACTCATATTTGACACAAAACAATAATAAAACATAACTAAAAACTATATAATTATACGAGTTATCACTAAGCTCAACTTTCTCCAAGCCTAGAAAACCATCAACAATTGGCACGTCTATAGAAAACAACCAAAAAACAATGTCGCAAATACCAGCTGATGCAATAACCTCCACCAATGAATCTGTCTCCACCATACTAAGGCCTCCAACCCTCCCCACTAGGTACATCTAATACAACAACAGTTGCTTCTTCTCCCATGGTTTCCACCCCTATACCTTCTCTTCCTTTGTATGAGACTTTTAGTCAACCGACATTTCAATATGCATCCCCATACCCTCACTCCCCCATGTCTCTCACCAACTGGTTGCAACAACCATCACATAGCTATTACCAAAATCTATTGGGACTTCTTCACATTCATTTGCAACTCTATCAAGTATTGTCCACACAAGCATATTGCCCCCTAGAACCATCATCGTAACAACAATCCTAGTATCTCTCAACCTCATCACTTCTCAACCACCATCCAAATAATGGCCACTCCCACCACAAGCAACACACTTCCTGTAATAGGACAAAACATTACCGACCAGCTAAACCCTTTTTATCTCCTATCTCCCCTAATCTCACCATATCTTATTATACCACCATCGATCCTACCACAACTAGACTACTACTCTCCCTATTTAGCACAATTCCAAATGCTGACCAACCAAATCGCTGCCCAGCAATAGATTATCCAACAGACCTATCAACAACTTGCTTGCCTAAACTAACCAAATCCTGGCTGCCTACTTCCTCCACGTCAGCAAGAGAGCTCAGATTCGTTTTCGAGAGACAACAACACTAACCGACAAGGAAAAGGAAAAGAACCAGGAAAAGAGAAAGAAACCATCCAAAAATCGAAATACACGACCATAGAAAAACTCACTTACCCACTTTAAGACCTTAACCTTGCAGAGTTGGTCGCAGCACTAAAACAAGAAATCAAAAGCATCAAACAACCCTATAAGGATGACATGGACTGGCTCAATAACGAGTATAACCCCTTATCTCTGGTTGTCCTACAAGTAAAGGTCCCCATAACCATTAAACTCTCCCCAGATACTTATGACGGAACTACTGGCCCAGCTGATCACCTCAACCACTTTTGATCATTTTGCAACCTTAGAAATGTATTGAATCCTATAAAGTGCGGGATATTTCCCACCACTCTCGAAGTCCTGGCAAGAACTGTTGGATTTTGACTTATGAAATCCGAGAACATAGAAAAAGAGTTCAGATCACTTACTTGTCTTCCTATGCAATGCTCACTTGTTGTGGATATGAGTAATGAACTCAACCGAATGGCTAGGGCAGTCTTGTAATCAACCTGTTAAGGCAACTAAAAGAAATCTTTCCACAACCTAACTTGCTCGTCAAAACCAGAATGCTTTGTGCCTTGTCTCTTCATAACTTAGCAATCAAGAACTCCTCACTCACTAGCAATTGCACTTAGCAATTTGTCTTTCAATTCTGTCTCTTAACAGATTATGCACTTGTATGTGTCTTGGCCGAATCCTTCTATTTATAGCCTTCAAAGGTTGCTTCATGAATGATAACACATGTCACAATCCTATTGGTGAGATTTAGACATGATGGTGCTGATATGTCACACCTATGTGCCACATCATCGAGCCAACCTAGCTGCCACTAGCTAGTGTCACTCCACCTCATAGAGTGTCACTCACCTAGATACCCTTTAGCTACATGTAGCTGAGTGAGTTGGTGTCCAGCTCCTTAAGCTGAGCTAGCTGGTGTCCAGCTACCTTGAGCTGACTTGGGCTGAGTAAGCTTTCACTTTGAGCTCCTTATGAGCTTCCATAAGCTTATCTCGTGTCCTTGCTAGTTTACCATCATCATACATCATTCATATCAATTTAATCTTGTGCGTACTTGGTGTATTTGTTAACTTATGTCCAAATACTTCCAACAGATCCCACTCGCACTATATAAACTTGATGCTACCATATACACACATATTCAGACCAAAGACATAATCAAAGCAAAGTATTCATACATTGGAATAACATATGCAAGTAGGTCGTGCGACCCTAGGCATGCAATTGAATTCATCTCACTATGCAACTGTTAAGTTATACATAAGAGATCTTACTCAATCCATATAACTCATCCATGACTTATCATAGATGTCAAATCAGGATAACTCTTAAGTTATTCATGTTAATGATCGATATATCATTAACCATGCCTCATGTGCTCTAAGACTTGTCGATACATAGTTTGGCTACTTTCAATCCCTTTCATGTGAGTTGAAATCACATTTCAAACTCATGAAACGTACCAAACACCAAGTGCACTTGTTTTGTCTAGACATCTTTATACTTGAATTCATTTATATTACACAAAGTAATATGCGTGCGTCTTTCAAGTATAAATTCCAAATGTATCTTAACAATGTCTTTCCTTTTGCACTAACTATCTAACAATTTGAAACTATGCATTTACCCAACAAGGTTCCAACATACCACATTTTCCATAGTCATAGGAAATCACATCAAGTAAACACAATGCTTTCAAATCATCAAATATTAGTCAATAGTCACTAAGAGCATCCAAGCTGATCAAAACTAATTCGATCAAAGAAACTCACACCACAAGGAGACAGGGATCACTCATTGTTTTCTTTTTGGTCATCTTATACACATATGATATGCGCATGTGCTACAATATTATTTCCACTTAAATGATTTACTTTACAACATGAGTTTGTCAACTCCCACTTAAATTATTTAATCATGGACATCCCCTCAATGGACTCCCACTTGGATAAACAAGTCTATATAATTCCCATATGGAATTATCAGCCATTAGGAGTATATGCTAATTCAATAATACTCAAATACCGTATAGGTCTTAATTAATCAAACATATTGATTAACCTGAATATTCACGTCTTGAACATTCACACCTGGCTACATAGGTTTAATTCATGTATGTGTGGTCATACATGTTTGATAAATCACACATTACCTCATCTTGATTCTCTTAATCAAGACGACCAATATGCTCAAGTTGTCACATGTTTGGAAGATGTGACTCCCACTTGAATAAGTATACTCTCATTTTAAGACAACAAATGTCTATTCCTTTAAACAACAAATGTTTATTCTTCAAGACAACAAATGTCTAAACTTATTCTTTTGAGCAGTTTCATCTCTATTCTTACACAAAGAATAGAGGTAGATTGTTCGTGTGAGCGAACCAATCCTCTACCTATGTTTGACAAATAATTTTCATTCGTTGTGAAACATATAGAATATGCATAGAATTGTATTAAACTCATAAAAACACAATTCATTCATTAAATCATACTAAGGTACAAGTACATGACATCAAGAAGTTCATCCAAACGAATTATAATCTACGGAGACCTATTACCCTAACATGTTTGGCAAACAAGATTGGTGGTATTGGTTTAGTTAAAGGATCCACCACCATCTCATACGTAGAGATGTATTCCATTTGAACTTCTTTCCCTTCAATTGCATCTCTCATAAAGTTATACTTATCCCTATATGCTTGGTCTTTCCATGATATTTTGGATCCTTAATATAAGCCAAAGCAGCCATGCTATCACAAAAGATAGTGGTTGGCTTTTCATTAGGTGCTACAACACCTAAGTGACCAAGGAAACAACCAAGCCACAAGGCTTCTTGTACAACAACTGATTCGGCAACAAATCCGTGCAAGTTTGCTTCTCACTATTAAGCAAAAAAATATAACCTGATGTAGACTTGTATTCATCTCTATCACCAGCCCAATCAGCATCCGTGTATCCTTGCAACCTCATGTTACCCTTTTGGTAACACAACCAATAGTCTTTCATACACTTAAGATAGCGAAATACTCTTTTGATACACTTCCAATGCTGTTGACTAGGGTTAGATGAATACCTAGCTAACAAACCAACAGCTTAACTAATGTCCGGCCTAGTACATAACATGGCATACATTAGACTTCTTATGGCATTTAGATATGAAACTCTTTTCATTTCTTCCTTTTCTTTAAGAGTTTGTGGACACATTGCTTCACCAATTTTACAATTGTGAGCAATAGGGGTATTCATAGGCTTTGAGTTGTGCATGTTGAAGCGTTCAAGAATCTTATTGATATAAGGTTCTTGAGACAACGCCAACAATCTTTTGGTCCTATCTCTTAGAATCTTAACTCCAACAATGTAAGCCGCTTCTCCCATATCCTTCATATGAAAGGTGGAAGACAACCATCTCTTAATGGTGTGCACAGAAATCAAATCATTACTAGCTAACAGTATGTCATCAACATATAATGACATAATTATAAACTTGTTCTTGGAATTTAAGACATAAACAAAATGGTCTTCATCCATCATCTTGAAACCAAAGTTCAAGACTAATCTATGAAACTTCAAATACCATTGTCTTGAAGCTTGTTTAAGACCATATATTGACTTCTTTAGTCGACATACTTTGTGTTCCTTACCTTCTATAATGAAACCTTCTGGTTGTTTCATGTAGATCTCTTCACTCAAATCACCCTTGAGGAAGGTAGTCTTAACATCCATTTGATGTAATTCCAAGTCAAGATTAGCAACAATAGATAGTATCAACCCGATGGAGTTGAATCTCACAACAGGTGAAAAGGTATTTTTATAATCAACACCTTCTACTTGTGTATACCCCTTGGAAACCAAACGTGCCTTGTACCTTTCAATGGTACCATCCACTTTTCTTTTGATCTTGAGAACCCATTTGTTCCCAATGGCCTTTCTATCTTTAGGAAGATCAACTAAGTGATATTAGCACATCACTAGTGCTAGTTAGTTTATATTCATTAACTTCATATAATGGATAATTCTTATTACCATTCCCTTTCTTAGGAAACTCATTTCCTAAGAAAGTTACGTCCCTTAACTCGAATTCAACTTATCTATCCAAATCCATGAACACATAACCCTTAGAGTGTTCAGAATAACCGAGAAGAACACATTTCTTCCCTCTTGGTCCTAATTTACCAAGAATATGATTTGGATTATGGACAAAGGCTGCACAGCCCCAAGACCTTAGATTACTCAAATCCGACTTTCTTCTAGTCCATAACTCATTAGGAGTATACAAAACAGATTTGGATGGCACTCTATTCAATATGTAGACAGCCGTGAGTAATGCATCTCCCCAAAAGGAAATGTCCATGTTGGCTTGAGCAATATGCATCTCACCATGTCTAGGAGAGTTCTATTCTTTCTTATTCCACTCCATTCTGTTGGGGTGTTCTAAGAATAGTCAATTGCCTTGATATTTCTTTCTCATCACATAACCCCTTTGAATTCATTTGACAAATACTCTCCACTCGCTCTTCCTTGGGATCCACTTCAAATTGGGACTTGGGATATTTTTATTTATTTATCCTTTATCAACTGGGGGCTTCAATTTCATCTAATCGGGCCATCTCTGCAGTTTTCCCAAAATTTGTGGTTTTCTTATTTATTCATTAAATCCTTATTTTCCTTTTTCTCTTCAAATCACATTTTCCTTCAACTCCGCTTCAAAATTGGACCTTCCAATATCCATATTTATTGATCTTATTCCATTTGGAACCTCCAATTTGATCGTTTACGCAGTTTTTCCCAAATTTGCAAAATTAGGTATTTTTCCTACACTCAATTTTTGCAATGTTTTTCAAACTCTCTATCTTTCATTGTAGACATCCGATTATCAAAATTTCTTCACCATTGTTCAATTCAACTTCGAATCTTGATTTTGACTGAGAGTTGACTTTTTTAGTGGTTGACATTTTGAGGTTGACTTTTTTGGAGTTGACTTTTTCGCTTTGACCTCCGAATCAAAGTTTTGGAGATCCATTAGCAAAATAAGGGAAGATTCTTTGCATTCCGGAAAGTCAAAAAGAGAATTGACCTTGTTTAGGGGTCCGAAAAAAATTAGGTGTCTACATAATGAATGTATGAAATGCAATGGTCTATGTGTGGTGAGCTACGCTTACATGAAATGCAACATATGTGTAATGCAAGTTTAATGAAAACATATCATTGGTGATTGCATGTTCATTAAATGTAGTGGTCCATTACAATGATGATCTATATTTACATAAGATGTGATGCAAGGTGAAAACATACTATTGATGAATGTATGTAGATCATACATTTGATGAAAAAGGTCATTGGTGAATGGATGCGATGTCCTATTAAATTCAATGTATGTATGATAAAAATCATATTAGTTGTGATTTGTGAATTTGAAATATGATGAAGATGGGTGTGATAAGAAACAGGATCATACAATACAATGAGTAAAATCTTTCCTTCGACCATTTCAATTTTTTTCCATTTCTATTTTTGGAAAGAGAGAGCTATGAACGAGAAAAACAATTTATTTTAGAGAGAATGTAATTTATTCAATAAAGAAAAATGAAAGCTATTTTCTTATTTTGAAGAAAAATGTAGGAAAGAAAGAGAATTTCTCTTTTCTCTTGAAAAGAAAGATAACCTTCTTTTCGTTCTTAGTTTTTAATAAAAGGAATTTTTTTTTTTTTTTAAAAAGAAAGAAAAGTTTGAAACGTTTTTTTTTGAAGGAGAGAGTGGTGAAAGAAAAATTTTCTATTTTAGAGAAAATAAAAAATCTCTTTTTTTTGTGGAAAAATATCAATGAAAATGAAAACCTCATTTTATTTTTAAAAAAGATTGTAATGAAAAAAATGTTCCACCTTTTTTATAAGAAAGTGTTTTTGTAAACAAAAGGGATTTTTGTTTTTAATCAGTGAAATCAGAAGAAAAACTCTTTTTGTTTATCATTTTCCTTTTTTGAAGAAAATAAATGAAATGAAGAAAAATAACTCATTTTGTGTTTAAAGAAACTGAAAGGCGTATCTCCTTTTTTATATTTTCTTGCCCATTTTTTAAGAAAAAAAGAAAAATATTAAGAAAATTTTCTTTTTTTCGAAAATGCAGTTTTTAAGAAATTTTTGAAAAGAAAAAGTATTTGAATTTTTGTTATGAAAAATAAAAATTGTTTTGAAAATATAAGTTTTTTTTTAACAAAAAAATCGAAAGCAACTTCAACCGAATTTTATAATATTACATGCAAAGTTTTATTTGAAAAAAAAAGAAGTAGATGTTTTTTATTTTAAATTTTTACATTTTTTATTTGTCTTGTTTTGCCGGATGTGTAATGTGTTTGCAAAAATATATATTTTATTATTGCTATAAAAGGGAATTTAAGACAAAAATGTTCTTTCACGTGTCTTATTTTCGGATAGTTTCTTACAAAAACACTGGTATATAGCTCTACCTAAGCAGGTCCCTAAAGATTCATTATATGATTGTTTGGATATTCAAATATCTAAAGGTTCTCAAATTGTTCATTATCATTGTTAATGTGGAATAGTAAGACTCTTCGATCCTCACTTATTATAGGTTACAAACTAAAAAGGTTCAATCTGAATAAGAGTATTTCGTTAACTCATATAGAAGATAATCACAAAGGCGTTTAGGTAGACAAACAAGGAAAACGGAATTAAGATAAGAACAATAGAGCGAAAAAAAAATAACCCTTGCAAACTTAGAGTTTAGTTTAATTGATTCATGTAATCACTTTTAAAATGTGGTATTCAATAGGTTTAGAATTCGAATTACAATATTTACAACTCCTTCCCCTATTCTTAAGCTACGGCCTTATTTGTACCAAAAAAATTCCTTACCATTGTCCTTGCCCAGTTGCGGAGCTAGATTAAGTATAAGTCTATCCACCACGGAGGAACTAACGACTCTTGAAGGAAAAAGATTCAATAAGTTCAAGCCAACACAAACTGATATTTCAGGAGTGTAATGTAATCAATATTTTACTTTATACAATATAATTTATGTTAAATTTCAAATAATCTGGTTTCGAATCCCTATACTTGCCTCATATTTCAAGGTTTATCACAAAAATAAGGTTGTTCCTTGAACTGTATATAGTTTTAAAAAAACAAATCAGCTTCATATTTGATTTCTAACCGGTTAATTACGAACTAATTAATGTGTTTCTAAAGAAAAATGAAACTGTATCTGGTTTCTAAAAACACTCTTTTATACATTCAAATAACTTTAAGTGAGCACTTAGCTGGCCATTTTCTTGCGCCAGTTACCCCTTTCTTTTCTTATGCTAACCCAGTCATTCTACCATCCTCATAAACGTTATATGCAGCCTCATCTGAAAACACGAGGTCTTCACAAACTCTTAGTTTATACTCAACCAGTGGATATATGCTGAATTCCAAGAAGTTAGGCAAATTTCTAGGACCATGTCTAATTACTGATTAAAGGGTTTATATTTGATTTACTAAGATTATGTTTAATTAATGATTAAAAGATTTATATTTGATGTAAGAAAATACGTATGAATTTGGGAAATAAATCTCTTATTTTAGATTAGATCTATGTTGTTCGGACTCGGTAATGGGTGTCGGATACGGGTATGTATCCAAGTATCAGACGCGTCAATCACCTTAAATCTAAGACACGGGGATTCGGCTCAAAAGTGTCGAAGAAAAGGACACTGGTGCGGGGACTCTTTGTAGAATTTTATTTTATTAGGATGATTAATAATAATTTTAAGTTCAAGATGACTTATAATATTTATGCATATATGAGAATTAACTATTAAGCATATTTCGTATTAAAAGTTTAACCATTCGTTTAATAAAATTAGGACAATTTTAATAAAGAAAATAAAATTAATTTATCCATTTTTCTATCTATAATTGAAATCATTTTGATTAAAAAAATCATAAAATTATGATAGTAATGATAATCTTGGTTTTTTTTTTTTTTTTTTTAAATCTTAAAATAATAATGTCCATATTTTACATAATGCCAATGAAACATAAGGCTTAAATATAAAAATTATAAAGCCCAAATTGTTAATAAAACCTAACTCTTTATTAAAAGTCTTAACTAACTAAAACCAAAATACCATTTTTTTTTTATTTGGATCCAAATATTAGCAATTTTTTCAAGCCCAAATATAATTAAAAGAAACCCAAAACATAATGATACAGCCCGATAAGCTTTGAAAGCCCAATTGTTTTTCTTTTTCTCTGCCGCTGCTCGCGTCATCTTCTTCTTCCTATTTTTTCAGAAGTTTCTTTTTATGCTTACTCCAGCTACTGCCAACCACAATAAGCCATGTCCGACGAATCTAACATGGGTCCCATACCCGTGTCAGTGTCGACTAGTATCAACACCGATATGCTGTCGTTTTCGGCGAGTCCGAGCAACAGAGGATTAGATTGTATCAACCTTTTCTAAACGTAATATGCTTCTTCAACAACTGGCATAAGCAATTAGTAGTAAAATGCAGCAATCATTTTTCAATTTTACCCAATAGTTCACTTTCATTTTATCTTTAAAAGTTCAAATTTTAAATTTATAAAATTTTAAAAAATATATTTTAAATTCATCTATTCTGTTAATCACTATTATATATAAAAAAAATGTAATATATCACATGTGGATGTCCACATGGCAGATTATTTAAAATTTAATGATAACTAGCAGAATGAACGAATTTAAACATTTTAAAACTTAAAATCATAAATTCAAAAATTAAAATTTAAAAGTCATGATTTAAAATAAAATATTAAAAAAAAAAAAAGGGTCTGGAGAACAAAAAGGGGATCTGAAGAGAAGAAAAATAAAAAAGAAGTGGTCAATGAGTCTCTATCTAAGGGTGATTTTAGGGACCTGAGAAAAATTCTTGATGAGGATGCAAAAACGACTTGGTGTCTGGAGAAGAAATTGAGTTGTTTTGCGAACTGTGAAGATGAGATGGTAATAGAGAGAATAAACGAGCTGAACTCTAGAAGATAGCGACTGGAGTTAGTAGGTGTGTTTCTTATTCACTGTTCTTTGCTTTTATCATTTTCCTTTGGTGAATATTAAGGTTGGTTTGGTAAATGGTTTAGTATGAAAGTCCTGAGTTCGAATATACGAGGTTTGGGTAGTTGGTCTAAATGTTCTTCTCTGAAGAAGTAATATAAACAAGAATTAGTTGCTAGAATCAATGTTAAAAATTGGAAGAAGGGAAGATTCTGAGATTTTGGGGCAATTGCAATTTTGATTGGAAGTATATAAATTTTAAAGGAAGGTTTGGAGGGTTAGTGATGGTGTGGGATATAAGTAAATTCGAGTTTGTTAGCAGCAAGTGTTACGATAGATTTATGGTAATAAAGGGTAGATGGTTTCATTGGAATTTTGATAGTGTTATTTGTAACGTATATGCTCCGTGCAACGTGGTGGTAAGAGGATTGTATGGGAAGATATTTTGAAAGTGAAAATTGAATTGGGGGGTTAATGGTGCATTTTAGGTGATTTTATTATAGTATTAGATTCTGAAAGAAATGGGTGCTCGTATGGGGGAGTGGAACTGAAGGAGTTTAAGGATTTTAATGATGCCTTTGAATTGATAGAAATGCTTTTACTGGGAAAAAGTTTACTTGGTATGGATGGGGCAATAACAGAAGTCGTCTAGATAGATGTTTTGTGGATCCTGGAAGGGTTATAACTTATAAGGTTTAAGAGATGATGCTAGTATTATACGTGCAGTGTTTCTCCTGTCCACTTGGGACTTGTGATTCCAATGTGGCTGAGATGTTGGCATTCAAATTTGCTATTGAAATTTTTCTGAATACTGGGATGGCGGATGATTCTGAGTTGGTCAATTAATCTGACTCAAGTGTTGCCTTGTCGTGGTGTTTGAGTAGCGATAATAGACCATGGAAGTTATAGAAGATTACGAATGAGATCGATTGCTTGCGGGAGAAACGTAAAAATGTAAAATTTGTGAAGATTCTGGGAGAAAATAATGGCATGGCGGATTTCTTTGCTAAGGCAGGGGTTGATAGGATGGAAAACTTCTTGGCTTGGCTTGGTGGTAATTTCTTTTTATTGGTTGTATCCTATTGTATACCTAGATAATGGTTGGGTATGGTGTTGTTGAGTATGTTGAGTCCAAGTCCTACATCGAGTAACTTGGTTAAGCCAAGGGGAGTTCTCATCCCACATCGATTAATTATGTTGAGCCAATGGGAGTGCTTACCTATAAGTAAGAGCCTTGACTTTTGGGGAGAAACCACCACTTGTGAGAGAGAGTCTATACACTTGAGAGAAGTTGTATTGTGACTTTTTGGGTGGTGAGTGATAATATTTGTGAGGAAGGTTTGTAATTTTGTCCGTTTAAAATTTACAAGTTGTAATATTCTTTATTAGTGGAGTATTTTATCCCTTTAAGATCGTGGACGTAGGCCAAAAGGGCTGAACCACGTTAAAATTTGTTTTCTTTTATTTTCTTTCTTCTTGAGTACTTGTTGTGGGTTGTCACGGTATTCCCAACAACTGGTATCAGAGCTTTTGATTCAAGGGAAAAGAGTTGCTGCCAAGAGGAAATGAGTGCTTCATTATAGTATGGCTGGTGCGATGAATTTTGAAGTCTCGCTCTTTGATGGGAAAAGTAATTTCATTATGTGGAAGTGCACCATTCAAGATCTTTTGGTGCAACAACGTCTTGATGCTGCCTTGGATGAAACAAAGCCTGACGAGATTAAAGAAAATGAGAGGAAGTCAATGCAGAGGAAAGCTACAAGCACAATCAAGTTAGCTCTTACTCCTGCAATTAAGTACAATGTGTTAAATGAGCAAACACCTATCGGGATTTGGAAAAATTTGGAGATTTATGCATCGAATTCACTAACCAATTGCCTGTGCTTGAAAATTGACTTATACACACTGAAAATGGAAGAAGGAGGTAATTTGCATGATCATATTAATGAGTTTAACCAGCTAGTGTGTCAATTATTGAATATAGGAGAGAAGCTAAGTGATGAAGAGCAAGCAATTGCTTTATTAGCTTCACTGCCGCAATCTTATAGATAATTGGTAAGATCGTTGTTGGTTGGCAAAAATACCATCAAGCTAGATGATATAACCACTGTTCTGCGAGATGATCAAAGGATGCATAGAGAAGATCACGCCAACGAAAGTGGAAGCGTATTAGCTGTGAAGAGATATCAAAGAGGAAGGAACACTTCCCGTGGTAGAAGTGGACAGCGAGGAAAATCTAGAGGGAGAGACTATAGTGATATGAAGTGCTACTACTACGAAGAAGATGGGAATTTTCAGTCTCAATGTCCACAAATGCGAGAAGACTTGAAGAGTCTAAAACTGCAAAAAAAGAATGTGAAGGCTAATGCTAATGTAGTTGAAACCGGTGATCATGCTGATTTGCTTTATGTAGAAGGTAATGACTCTATTGAAAGTCATTCTAAATGGGTATTAGATTCTGCTGCTGATGTGCATGTCTGTAAGGATCAAGCCACGCTTACTACTTTGCAAAAGGATGGAGATTTTGGCTGCATCAATGTGGGGAAGAAACTGAAGCTGAAAGTTGAAGGCATGGGAAAGGTTCGCCTGAAGCTCCACAATGGTAAAGTCCAAGATGTTCCCAATGTGAGGTATGTACCTACTGCTAATGTCAACATTATTTCATTGGGAGAGATGACATCGCATCGGTGCAAGTATGTAGGAATTGGGAAGAAGTGCAAAGTGTATAAGGGAAATCACTTGGTTTTACAAGGCAAAAAAGACGAGAAAAATATTTGTTATTTGGAAGGCCACTCCATGAAGGGAACGCTTGAAGATAACAAAGTAGAGAAAAAGAAAAAGACTGAGAAAAGAGTTCATTTTTCAGACAAGTTTGAGGTAATTGAGACTTTGACTCAAGGGAGGATTTATTGAGTATGTTGGGTCCAAATCCCACATTGAGTAACTTGATTAAGCCAAGGGGAGTTCTCATCCCACATCGATTAATTATGTTGAGCCAATGGGAGTTCTCACCTATAAGTAAGAGCCTTGACTTTTGGAGAGAAACCACCACTTGTGAGAGAGAGTCTATACACTTGAGAGAAGTTGTATTGTGACTTTTTGGATGGTGAATTATAATATTTGTGAGGAAGGTTTGTAGTTTTGTCCGTTTAAAAGTTATAAGTTGTAATATTCTTTCTTAGTGGAGTATTTTATCCCTTTGAGATCGTGGACGTAGACCAGAAGGGCTGAACCACATTAAAATTTGTGTTCTTTTATTTTCTTTCTTCTTGAGTACTTGTTGTAGGTTGTCACGCTATTCCCAACAACTTTTTCCTGGTTTGGTTCACTCTGTTTGATGATTAGTTTGTTAGTTGTGTAATGCGGGTTAGTAAAGGTGGAATGAGAGGAAGTTCCTGGTACTGTTCTGTAACCTTGCCTATGTTCTTCTTGAGGTGTGTTGTTATGGTAAAGTGAATCTGAGTTTATGGGGTGTTATTTTTTTGGAATGTATTGTATTCTGTTTTTTTGGGACTTTAAGGGGTTTGATGCGTCTTGATGTATTGATCTGTCATTCAACTTCCTATTTTGTTAATAAAAAGGTTGAATTAGCAACAAAAAAAAATTAAACAAAAATTATGAATATATGATATAACTTATTCGACAGTTAACGATCTTTTTAGGTGTTTATAACAATCATGTAAGCCAAACTCACTCATAGTAGTAGAAGCATTAGCAGCTAGCCCAAGCTTGCAATTGGGGTTTGGCAAAGAGGGTAGCCTCATCAATCTAATGTTAATTTTGAAGAGGCCGATTAGGGGAGGTTCTACCATGAGCTCTTTAAAATAGGCTTATGGTAGGCTCCAAAATTAGAAAACCTGAATAACAGGTTATCAGGTTACCAATTTTTATATATAAACATGATCGAAATTACACATAAACATGACAAACATGACAAATCATATATAAACATAACAAATAACATATAAACATGATAATTTACATATAAATATGACCAATTACATATAAACATGACAAATGACAAATTACATATAAACATGATAAATTATATATAAACATCACGAATGACAAATTACATATAAACATAACAAATTACATATAAATATAAATATGACCAATTACATATAAACATGACAAATTACATATAAACATGATAAGTTACATATAAACATGACAAATTACATATAAACATGATAAATTACATATAAACATGACCAATTACATATAAACATGACAAATTACATATAAACATGAAAAATTACAAATTACATATAAACATGACAAATTACAATAAACATAACAAATGACAAATTACATATAAACATGACCAATTACATATAAACATAACAAATGACAAATTACATATAAACATGATAAATTACATATAAACATGATAAATGATAAATTACATATAAACATGACAAATTACATATAAACATGACAAATTACATATAAACATGACAAATTATATAAATTATTAAAGGATATTGTCATGTATTTATATAATTGAGAAAAGAGAATCAAAAGTTATAATGTATTTATGTAATTTTTTTACATATAAATATGACCAAAATTACATATAAACATGACAAATTGCATAAATCATTAAAGGATATTGTCATGTATTTATGTAATCGAAAAAAGGGAATAAAAAATTATCATGTATTTATGTAATTTTTTTACCACTTAATATTTATAATTTTTGTTAGAAAAATACTAAAATGTATTATATAAATTACAGTGATAATTTTGTCCTTTAACCCTTTTAAAAAACAATACAAATTTTTGATAATTTTAAAAACTAATTACATAAATAAAATAGTCTTTTGATTGAATCTTGATTTAATAAAAATATGTTAAAATTAATCAAATTGCATGATATATTATGCTTTGAACTATTTATCTCATTTAATTAATTAAACACATCTCATACAATAATTTCAACATATAATATCCAATGATACTTTTATAGCCATATAACGTCACTTTTCTTGGACGCTATTAAAGCCAAGTCCTTAAAACTCTTAAAAACGACATCAAATTCACATAAGTAAATCTCCTAAAATGTGTTTCCACAACTATAATACTATGAAATAATTTTAGGTTATGAACTTATAGGTGTATTAAAACTATGTTTTACTTATCTTTCTTTTACCATAATTATGGTACGTAACATTTTATTTGGGATGGTTGTATAAAATGTCCAACATTGTTAGCTTTACTTGGTATTAAGAATAAATTTTCATTTTCTCTTAATTGACTTGATTAAAATATTTTTAAAAAAATAATAGATTAAAATCTTAATTAAATACAAGAGCTATAATAAATATTATACAAAATTGTAATTTTCATTCTTTTATAAAAATTAAATTAGAAAAAAATACATATTTTTTTTAAATAGTAAAAACTTGTTCAACCTAAGCAACTGAACTTGATCCATTACAAATACTACCTTATACTTGCTCATCTATTTTTGATAAATAAAAATCAACATTAAAGAGAAAATTAATTTATCATAAAAATTCTTAATCTAATTACTCACTAAAGTTACACTGAGTGTATCAAAACTCTAAAAAAATCATGTATTAAGTTACTTTATAATAAATCCTAATATAATTTTACAACTTTTGTAGTAAAAATTTGTTTACTCTTTTAATATATTTAAAACTTAATTCATCATGAAAATATAATACAAAATAAAAAATAAAAAACTTGTATTTATAATTATAAAATAATACAAAATTAGCTGTAATTTCCTAAACTAAGAAAGAATCCAGGCAAAAACCTAAGAAATATCATAGAATTAAGTCTTAATTAATGCTATTACTATTACAAATACATCTGGTTTTCGTCACTGTAAGAATCCAAATTAGCCTCCATAATAGGTTTTGCTTCTCAACTTGATGTGCATATTCATCTGCTTCCAGGACACCTGGGCAAACAATAACAAGGTACTGGTATAATTAACAAATAAAGTAAAAATACTAAAATTGCAAGCTATAATTCAAACTTATTAAGTAGAGGACAGTTTTTACTTTTCAATTGCAACTCATTGTCATACAAACAGCACAACATTTAAATGTAACACTTTGAAAATTCAAAACATTACCAAAATTATATATCCAGACAAATTACCAACATTATACATTCAAACTTATTAGTAGGAGCAACAGGCAGTAACTAATCTAGTTTATGGTTTCATATTGGCTATGCTTTGGGTTTTGTTGAAGTTTGTATTTCGACATTTCTTAATAAAACTACTTTACTTTTTCACTATCACATGTGATATGTCAATTGCAAGAAAACAAAAATATAATCAAAACAACTAGGTTACATTACTCTTGGTTGAGGAAAGTATGTCATTATTTTCTTTCGAGATTCTTTCATTTTTCTTTGTGTGCGGAGAGTGGAAGGAAGTTCACTAATGCAGGCATATCATATTTTATAGCTGATTAAGAAAGCCAACAAGATAAAACAAGTTCTTCCAGATATCAAACTTTAATCAACCATTACCTCGAATACTTAATTTGATTTCAATGAAGGCAATAATTAAAAAAAAAGTAAATTTGAAATAGCCAAAACTTTAAATCTACTATCACAGAAGCATAAAACAAGGACAGAAAAACCTCCATAATACTCTATGAAATGCAGATCTTAGCATTACACCATCAAACAAAGTGGACTCATTAATTACAGAGCAAGGACTTCATGCTAAAAAACTGCAGAGAAGGAACCTAGACCATGCTATATAAACATGATTTGAATTTGTGAATAAGTTTGATTTAAACCCACATATGTATATATATATATATATATATATATATATATATATATATACACACACACATAATTCAACAAGTTTTTAAAGCAATCAATAGCATTATATGATTTTTAGCTTGTAAAACATATTGCAAACTAAAACGACTTTTAATAATATGGCATCCAAGTGATGAAGAGACACCAGAGGTGATAATGGGTGTGTAGTAAGCATTCCAAAAAAATTACCTCGCATGTCAACTAGGAGAAAATAAATAAATAAATAAATAAGCTGAAAGTTTATTTTAAATTAAACTAAATCAATAATCTTCAGAGCATCTAAGTTGAAATCGATCAAGCAGCAGTCTCTTACTAAATCCATGGACAAGACCCAAACAACATAAATAAAACCATTCAAAACTCAAAAACAACATAACCATTCGGCTTTTAAGCCTCTTGAGAAATATCCAAATCAGATTTTCTTTCACCATATTTTACATGCCCAAGTAAGATAATAAATAGTTGAAGAGGCTCAAAATGATGTATCATGTTTGAAAAGAAAGGGCATCCATAGCAGCTGAAGTAATAAGAAATGCCTTTGAATAGAACTCACCAACAGAGCAACTCAAATCTATAAGGCTAGTGGGGATTTTAGAAATTAAAATCAAAGAGATTGTGGCTTTGAGGCGTGATTCAATCATTATCCTTAAGGCAGTACTTGCATTCTCTCTTTAAAAAAATTTGTTGTCAAATTCATTGAAAAGTCACCTATAGTATATAAGAAAACCATTAAGACCCACCATCAATGATACTGACTATTTCCTTGGAAAACTTCTCCTAGCAATTGTGCATTGAACAACAAGAGATTATTTTTGTTGTATGAATTGCAATAGAACTTTTTATTACTTAAAAAAAAAATTTAAAAAAGGAAAGAAAAAACACCCCTTTTGAAGCAAACAGTTCTTCTATCTATCTAACTGACACTATCTTCGATCACATACACTTAAATACTTTCAATTAATACACCAACTACTGTTACAATCCAACTAAACTGAAATTAATATCCTAAGATCAAGATATTTAAAATGTCTTAATTAGATTGTAAGTCCGCGAACCGCTACACTTCAAGAACAACATCAAGCATTTTACAAGTTCATTATTACCCAATTTAAATTCGATATAAAAGGCTAAAAGCTGATGATCCTAAAGTGCACTCATTGTATTGTTATTTGGTAGCAGGTTTCCCCTGCTCTTTGGATAATGAAATACTACTTATTCAAAAATAAAACTGATGGTTCACATGTTCCAGTTTTTAAACAGTTGAAAGACCAAAAGTAGGAATTGGCCGAGTTTTAGAATATCTTATCCAACATTGTTCTGTATATCTAACAAGCTCCTAGCAAGATACTTTTATCATTTGACAACTAACTGATAGAGAACATTATAAAGGTTGTTTAAATGGAACTCTCAACTTGATTTCTTGAGGAGAAATCAAAGACTTACTCTTTGTTTCTTCCAAATCCCAAATCTTTATCACACCCGTAGATGGTCCAGCAAGCACCAAGACTTCTGCCAAATCAAAAGCTAAAGATTCCACCGGACTAGTATGACCACAGAGGCTCTGCACATTAACACATAAGAATACCTTTATTCTTTTATTCAAGATAAAACATCACCCTTATTCTTATTGGCATCTATTGATCCAAAATGTGAATTCAAGGGATGAAAACAATTACTACATAAGAGATACCATCCAAAAGCTAAACTTGGCAAGAATCTAAGTAAGAGAGAAGCTTATAAAACTTACCATTAAAGAATTGGGTTTCCTAATTACCCAAACATTGACTTTATGATCATCTCCGCCTGTAATAAGAAGCCTACATGTTTTTTTCCCATACTTAGACAATTCACATTCGCCTTGTGAGCCACAAATTCCTATACTGTAATCATATACTGTAATCCTCAATAAATATATCAAACCTATGTAAATTATGGTTTTAACAAGAAGTACATTAACTAAATCAGAAACCATTTAATCTTACAATGGCAATGTTGTTTCCATTAAGCAAAATTTAATCAAGCTTTGTTATCCGTCTCCTTCAGCAGTGATCTCATTGTGATATGCAAATAGAAACAGAGAAGCAAACAAGGTCAGCACAAGCTATGAAGGCTGTCCTATTTAATGGGATAAACATTCTGCAATTACTTTGTCAGTATGTCTCGATGGGATTTAAATAACGAAGTTTTGCCAGTCTTTTTGTATTCAACATTGGAATCATTAGCATAATTGTATTAAAAAAAACACATTGTATTAAGGCATATGGTCTCAATATTAGGCTAAGAACAAACAGGTGGTACCTAGCAATAATTCATACCTTTATAGGGGCTGAGCATATATAAGGAAATTGTTGCATATCCTCACTTGGTGGACAAATAGACGAGCTGCCATTATATAATGAAGACCTTAATCTTCAAAACTAGAGTTTACAGAAAAAGAAAAGAAAATCTCACATATGCAGTTATCAGAAAGTTATACAAAAATTGCCTATAGAGCCATTACTATCAAACCTAGTTTCTGAAAGAAAAAAAATTACTTGAAGTTTGTAGGAGTAAAAGACTGCAATCCAATCACCCTGGGAAGGTTTAGGGCATTCAACTTTTACAGTTATCTAGTCAGAATCTCCCCCGTGCATACAAACCAAGGCAGTTATAAGGAATCTATATATCTCAGCTACTCAAAACACCATGCTTCAGTTTGATTAAATTTATTGAAGAGCTAACATCAGTAATATAACAAGCCATATAGTGGTTCTTCAAGACTTTGTCTTTGGAAAACAAGTTACAGAATCTAGATAAATCAATAATATAACAAACCTCATTCTCCAAGATCTCTTTTCTACATCTAACTCAAAAAAAAGAAACTAAAATCTCAAATTTCTCATCACGAAAATTAAAAAAAGAGTTTAAATTTAATTGAGTTTGACCTTTAGAGGTAGTTATTCTCCATTTTATCCTAATTTCTTTTCTTAACAACCATACAGAGAAATAAAGAAAGGGTACATTACAAAAGATTATGTTTAAGAAAACCTTTTAAAGGATCCATGGTCAGGAGTGAAGAGCTCAAGAGTGACAGATCGATGAGAATAGAAAATCAGTGGAAAAGCGAAGTCGCTTCGAAGATCAATACGAAGAGTAAGAGAACCACAAATCCAAATAGATTTCAGGCAATTTCCTGCAATTAAAATCCAACTCATTTCAGTCAGTCAACCACCTAAAAACTGGCATTTATTCTTGCAAATAATTTTTCTTACAAGATTTCAAAATGAAAATAATTAGGGAAATCCCTATAATTTAGAAATATTTTAGATCGAGAAAAAGAAAAACTTATGAGAAACGTGAAAGAAATTGGTCGTTTTTTTTTGTTGAACTCTTCGGAGTCTTTGTTTAAGAGAAATAGGAGTTCCCTCTTCCTCTTCTTCCTCTTTACATCTTGGCCATGGGCAAGCGGCGATTTGTTTGAGGAAATGAGATGGCACTGGGCAGCGGCTGAATTGAAGAAAAGAAAAAATTGTGAGACTTTTTCTTTTAGGTTAAATGTTACTCGGTTAACTAGTAAATAAAATTTTTCTTTTTTTATATAATCAATGGTTGAGATGAAAATTTTTAAATCTAAAGGTCTATTTTATCTTAAGCATATGGGAAGCTTATGGTAAGAAACCGTTTTTAGAATTTTTCGCCGATTAGGGTTGTAATACACTTATCTCTCAGGCCTACGCAGTATAATAATCCTCGTGAATTGTGAAATTTATATTTATGAATAATAATTAACGATATATTAAAAAAATAAAGAATTAAAGAAAGATTCAGATTTTACGGATAAAATTTGTACCTTTTAAAGTATAATTCAAATTTAATATTAATACACGTTTGTCCTGCGTTATTTTTTCGTGTTGTGTTTTTCTTCTTGTTTTAATTATTTTTTGTATCATATTTTATGTCGTATAATCATTTCGTACCTAAATTATCTGATTTAATCGTACATGCCCAAAAAATAAAAAGCATCGTACATATTGAGCTTTAAACCACTCAAAATTAGATTGTGCTGCTAGGTCAAGTGAGATCTGGCAATTCATGTATCCGTGTCTTATTTGTGTATTTTTTTTCGTATTATAATCAAGTTTAAGATGTTTTATATATATATATATATATATATATTGACATGTTAATTATTTGTTTTATATAGATTTTGACATGTTTGCTTATTCGTGTCGTGTTTGTATTTCTTTTTCGTATCGTATTTTATGTCATATTTTAATTATTTTTTTCGTGTCATAATGATGTCCTGTAATCATGTCATGTCCAATATTACCAAATCAAAATCATCACTCAACTTGTTTTGGCATCACATGCGTGGGTCAAGTTTGCCACCCCATAAATTGGGTGGGTCAAGTCCTCTCCAGAGACCATTTCTGGCTGGCATGGGGAAGTCCAGCTCCCCATAATTTTTATTTTTTTTTAATTTGAGGAAGATAACTCGAATTTAATTTTTTAAGAAAACATGCACTTATTGAATTAAAAATATGCTTAATTTTACGTGGTACTAACTAGACAACAAAGTTCAAACCACTACAAACAATTTGCCATATACTGACGCTCATCTAAACCGACGATCATAATCCGTCGGTAAAAGGTATCTATACCGACGAATTTTTGTTATCGTCAGAATATGTTTACCAATACCGACACTTTATTTTCCGTTGCTATAGATACCCCGTATACTAACGGTTTTTCATTGACCGTCGGTATAAGTATTATTTTTATTGACGGTTCTCCACCTTCCGTCAGTATAGTTGCAGAAAAAAAAAAACCATTTTTTTAAAAAATGGTGAGGGAATTTATTTTAGTTTTTTTTTTTTTAATTTTTTAAATTAAATATACTTATAGCAACGGGTGTTTAATTTTTGGACCGTCGGTATAGAATAAATTATTTTGAGGGTTGGTTTTTTTCTTCATTTCCCTCCTACCACACTCTCTCTCTCTTTGCAAATCCTCACTCTCTTTAAAAGTAACTCTCCATATCTGCTTCTTCAAACTTCAGCCTCATCACCCATATTCTGACGATCTATCGTTGCACTCAATTGTAAGTCATCGCCTTCCATCGTTGATTTTTCATCAAAATTTACCCAATGATTTCTCTTGATCTCCTCTTTCACCCTACCAAATTCTTTTTTCAAAAAGTCCCTAGAAAATCCTAAATCTAAACCAAACGCCGCGACCTCCGTCACACATTTTCACTATTTTTCATTGCCTCAAACACTTTCCTTTAACCCTTTTCCATCTTCCCTAATATTAAAATGCCTCAAAGCCCCTCCAAAAGGCATAGACCTAAAAAGCCCTAGGGAGCTACTGCATCCACCGTCGTTACTTTGCCGATTGGAGCCATCATTAATAGTTTCTTTTTCTTCCTTTCCTATTTCTCTCATTTTTTATCAATCCAAAATCTTAAAACTCTCTCCAAAAATTTAAACTTGGAACCACCAAATCAAAGCCCATGCTTTTGAATTTTTTGTTATTTGTTATTCAATATTATTCTAGTATATATGTCCTTGTGTGGTTTGATATATTATTTTGGTGTATTATTATAATTCTGGTGTATATTATTTTGGTGTATTATAATCGCGTTATCACGTAATCTACTTCTACTTTTTGTTTCGAGAGAAGGCCTCAGTTTGGTCAGGCTGTTCACTATCTCTGACGGGGACTTTAGGGAAGAACGACTGAAAGAAAATCCACGAAATTAGGTAGATTTCTTAAATTGTGACCATTATTTATTTAATTGTTTTTGGTTTCTTAAATGAAATTTCTTCTGTTTGCTTGTGAATTGTTAAAAGAAATTAGATAGATTTCTTAAATGAAATTTCTTCTGTTTGCTTGTGAATTGTGATAGGGAGATATTATTATATTATATATATCATATTTATCATTGTTAGAGGGCTACAGCTTATGGGCTATGGGCTATGGCATTGCCAATTTGCCATCCAGTCCAGTAGTAGTAAGTTTGATATATTGTTATGAGTATGAAACCCAAACTGAATATAGGGGGGAGAAAAGTGGAAAATTGTGATACACTTATAGCATAGCATCCATTACAGTAAACCAGTAAACCAGAGCAGGGGTATGTTCTTAAGTCAAACTGAGGTCCTGAGTCATTGGATTCTTCTGCAAATAATGTTGGAAATTACTGAAATTGATCACATGATGTCTACGACCAATTCACTAAACTGGTCTTTCCTAATTATAATTCTTTTCTCCTAGTCAAAATCCAAGAAAAATATGTGGAGCTAAGCTATATTTCATAGTATTGATTTACGAGACAACTGCATTGTAATTGCCTTTGATTAATGTTTTTCTTTTTTTTTTTTTAATTTCAATATTTGGTTATTTGTATTCTCAGCTGTAGGGGTTAAAGACTCAATCAAGATTGCATGCTATATTCAACCACTCTCCCGAAAGGAAAGTTGCATCAAGCTGGTATTCCACTAGGAGGTATTTAAATATTCCACTAGGATTAATGATTTTATCAAACAAAGCAACCATTTAGTCCCCTATTCCCTTCACTGGCTTTACTGCAGTAACAATCAAATTGTTGTTTTACAATCTTGCAGGTTGGAGGTTTAGAGTTGTCTCGTAAGTTGGAGGTTCTGAGCTGTCCTATTATTCATTTCTTAGTGCAAAAGCAGACAAGGTACTTTTAGAGTTATTATCTTGTTTGTTAAAATTGTTTAAAATTGTTTCATGTTTGTGTAATATATCTAGCTGGAATGTGAGATAACGAAATGTCTTTATATTACAGTTTTAATCATTTCACATTCTATGGATAAGACGTGGATAAATCTTACGTCCAGAGCAAGTGAAGAATACATTAATGAGGTCATCAATTTCTTAGAATTTGCCTTGGCAAGATCATCTGAAAATGGAAAAATTTGGTGTCCTTGTGTTAAATGTGTCAACACATATAGAGTATCTAGGGCAGAGGCATTTGATCACATTATATGTAAAGGTTTTCTGAAAGGATATGTTCGATGGTTTTTTCATGGGGAGGTCTTGGATGCTAGCTCTACTACTATTAGAACTAATGAGGAAGATAGAGAGTAAGGTCATGATGTGAATGAAATATTGCATGATATTATGGCCGAAAGAGGCAGGAATATTGATGTGGGTAGCATAGAATTGGAAGATGCTTATGGAGACCAACATCATGGTCGAAGAATTAATAGTGACAAGTTCTATGATTTACTTAAAGATGCAGAGGAGAAACTATTTCCAAATTGCAAAAACTTCACAAAGTTCTCTTTTGTAGTCTATTTGTTCCACATTAAGTGTTTTAATGGATGGTCTAACAAATCTTTCAATACATTATTGGAGTTGTTGAAACTTGCTCTACCAGAGGGTAATACATTGCCAGGGTCTTATAAAGAATTGAAAAAGATGATTTCTTCCTTAAGTTTGGGATATGAAAAAATTCATGCTTGTCCCAACGATTGCATGTTGTTTTGGAAGGATAAGGAAAATGAAGAAATTTGTCGTAAATGTGGTGCTTCTAGGTGGAAAGAGAGCGTGAATGATGTAGAAAGTGATACTGAAGATACTTTTGTAAAAAAAAAAGAAAGCTGTAAAGATTTTGCGTTGGTTTCCTCTAATTCCAAGACTACAAAGGCTATTCATGTTTTCAAAAACTGCTCCTTTAATGACTTGGCATGAGCATGAGTGAACTAATGATGGACGTCTAAGACATCCGGCAGATTCTCCTGCTTGGAAAGAATTAGACTCTTGGTATCCTCAGTTTTTGTTTGACCCTCGCAACATGCACTTAGGATTAGCTTCTGATGGCTTTAACCCTTCAAAACAATGAGTGTGATTCATAGCACTTGGCCTGTTATCTTGATACCTTATAATTTTCCTTTATGGATGTGCATGAAGCAATCAAACTTTATGCTTTCCCTACTTATTCTTGGTCCAAAAGCACCTGGAAATAATCTAGATGTATACCTTCAGCCTTTGATAGAAGAACTGAATGAACTTTGGGAAATTGGTGTTGACACTTTTGATGCTTCCAAAAATGAAAACTTCCGACTACGTGCAGCATTACTTTGGACCATTAATGACTTTCCTGCATATGCCAATTTGTCTGGATGGAGTACAAGGGGGAATACGCATATCCTTGTTGTGGATATGATACTAAATCCAAGTGGTTACGGCATGGTAGAAAGTATTGTTACATGTGTCATTGCAGGTGGTTAGAAGCTGATCATAAGTTTCGGAATGATAAACAGTCTTTTGATGGGACTCGAGAATTTAGAAGTGCTCATTCACCACCTTCCGGTAGTGTTGTCTTGAGACAATTGGAGAACTGGAATGGTAATGAAAATGGACCTTGGAAGAAAAAGAGCATTTTCTTCACATTACCTTACTGGCAACATCTTTTATTGCATCACAATCTCGATGTGATGCATATAGAGAAGAATGTTTGTGATAACATTCTTGGCACATTGCTTGGACAAGAGGAGAAGTCAAAGGATAACTATAAAGCACGACTTGACCTTGTAGAACTGGGTTTAAGGAGTGTTCTTCATCCAAAGACTCGTCCTGGGACTAACACCCAATACTTGCCTCAAGCTTCTTATCAAATGAGCTTGAATGAAAAAAATGCCTTTTTGAAGATTCTCAAGGAAATGAGAACTCCAGATGAATACTCTTCCAATGTCTCACGTTGTGTGCAACTTAAACAACGGAGGCTTATAGGTCTCAAAAGTTATGATTGCCATCTCTTAATGCAAGAATTTCTTCCTATAGTAATACGATGTTCTTTACCTGATAAGGTATGCTCGGTTCTAATAGACTTGTGCAATTGGTTTAAAGACCTTTGTTCTAAAGTTCTTGAAGAACGTGAGCTTGAATTACTTGAGTCTTGGGATGCATTAATTCTATGTGAAATGGAGAAGATTCTTCCTCCATCTTTTTTCACAATGATGGTGCATTTAGTTATCCATTTGGCAAATGAAGCAAAAATTACCGGTCTAGTCATATATCGGTGGATGTATCCCATTGAGAGGTAATATGGTCAAGTCTTATAGTATAGTGACCATTGTTTTTACCTAAATTTTAAATTGATTTTGCTAATGATCTCTATTCTTTAAATAGGTTTCTTCTTACACTTAAGAATTTTGTGTGCAATAGAGCTTGTCTGGAGGGTTCAATTGCGGAAGAATACTTAGCAAATGAATGCTTAACTTTTTATTCACGATACTTTGTGGGGATTGAGACTAGTTTTAATCGACCCATCCGAAATGAAGAAGAAAAGAATCTTTTTGATGAAGAAGTATCTATTCTTTCTACTATAGGAAGACCTTTGGGAAGGAGAAAACATAAAGGATTTAATGTTAATAAGCGTAAAAGGGTCTCTCGCGTTGTTCTTGATAGGCAAACATGGGTGCAAGCACATCGCTATGTGCTATTTAATAGTGATGTAGTTGCTCCCATATTTAAAGTAAGAACACATATCTTTGTGCTTTTCTATATTACCTCATAACTTTCTTTTGTCTAATATTTTAGGGTTTTATAAAACTTTTTGCGTATAGAAAACACGAGCAACTTATTAAAAGGCATAACCGCTCCTCTCGTCTTTTGCCATATGAGATACAAAAGTTACAAAGTGAAACTTTTCATGATTGGTTTTGTGATCATGTAAGTTTTGCATCATGTTTGGACCATGCATTTTTAGTTTCGTGTAGTTAGATAAGTATTTTAATTATGTATGCAATTACCTAGGTTGCACACTTGGATCCACAAGGAAATACAGACATCACAGATCAACTTCGATGGCTTGCTCGTGGTCCAACAGATACGGCTAGGATATACAACGGTTACATTGTTAATGGTTTTAGATTCCATACCAAAGCACGTGAGAGATGCTTGAAAACTCAAAATAGTGGAGTCGTTGTAACAACCAAAATAGAGAGTTATGCAAGTGCAAGAGATGCACAACCTATTGAAGGAGAAGTTAATTGTTACGGGGATTTAATAGACATCATTCAGTTAAACTATTCTGGTAGATTTAAGATGGTGTTATTTAAATGTGATTGGATTGATATCAATAGAGGTTGCAAGAAAGATAAGTTTGGTTTCACACTTGTGAATTTTTCACATCTAGCCCACAATGAAACCAATTTGGTTCATGATCCTTTTATTTTGGCATCACAAGCTAAGAAAGTATACTATGTTAAAGATAAAGGTCATCAAGGTTGGGTTCTTGTAAAGCATGCAAAACTTAGGGATGTATTTGATATGGGTGATCTATTATCCTTTGATAGAGAGCAAGGGAATGGAGAAATGCATGATAATGAATTTGATGATACACGCAGTGCTTCAAATTGGGTTAGAAATGAAGCTGATGATGAAGGAGTGGACGTCACACCAGAGATGGAGAATGAGCATGTAGAAGAAGATCCCATAGATGAACATAATGGGGAGGACATTTTTTAATTTTATAGAAAATAGTTTAATTATATGTAATGGATTTGGATTATAAGACATTGTGACTTTGTATTTTTCTGTTCTTTCCTTTTCCCTTTGCCATAAATGAACATATTGCATTCTTGCTTATCTTGGCTTGGATTTCACTGAATGTTATTGAGTGCCTACTGTTATTGCATCCTTGCTTAGCTTGTATTCTCTGTTATTGAGTGTCTACTGTTGTATTATCTGTTGAAACTCAAAATAGACTAAGTGGTAAATGTAAATCTGATGCCAAGAAAGCTTTTTTCAGCTATTGTTTTTCAGTTACTTGAGATGGGAAAGTGTAGACGATTGAATATCATTAGGGAAGATCGGAGCTCTAATTCTCAATTGCAAACGCAATCTGAACAACAATCAATGCCAGCAAGATCCGAGCCTCCACAACAAAAGCCTTTGCAAGAGCTTCCACAACATGAGCCTCCTCAACAATCAATGCCACCATCTTATTCTTCTACCTCTAATCCAACTGAAGATGCTACATTCGGTAACCCTCATTCTTAATGTACTATTCCAGTATTGTAGTTTAAATTATTAATGTATTAATTTGTTTTCTATTATACAATTGTTATATGTAGACAATGCTCCACGTAGAAAGGTTCGAGGTGCCACACGTATGGCCGATATTTGGGATTTAGAAGAAAGGGGCATGTTGTTGTTAAGGTGAATGATCATAATATACCAATTGGTAAAGAATCTTGCACTTTAACACGATTCATTGGTACATTGGTGAGAATGCCTAGTTTTGCACCTATTAGTTACCAAAATTGGCATGAAATGTCGGATTTGAAGAAAGAAGAAATGTTGGAAACAATAAAGGTATAAGATATTAAATGTTTTAGTTTGTAGTTCATGTGTTCTTACTGTATTCACACAACTTGACATGTTTTTCTTTATTTTGTGTTTTCCTTTTCCAAAATTTTAGTCCAAGTTTGAATTTCAGAAATTCAATTCTGATGCGCCTGTTAATGAAGAAACTATTCAAGAAATTAAGACTTGGATAATAAAGAACATGAGTACAAAGTGGAGGCAATGGAAGAATCATTTGAAGTCTAAATTTTATGATGAACACACAATACCAGAGGAAATGGCTGCTAAGGTTGATGATCCCCGGGTTGACAAAGAGAAATTTATTTTAATTGCTGCACATTGGTTGACTGGTAAAGCGAAGGTAGATATTTATAAACTATATTTTAATTTTCTTTTATAAATCAAAGGTAGAAATTGTCATATTGGTTAACTACAACCTTTTCTTTTATTTCAATTTGCTTTTATAGGAACAAAGTGATTTAAACAAAATAAAACGCTCAAAGTTGGATGAGCCTCATTGCAGTGGAACAACATCATTCCCTAGGATCATCCGAACTTTGGTACTTATATCAATTTTTTCCTTTGAGTTAAATTTATATGAAGTTTACTTTATGTATTTGTGGTTTTGTTATCTAGATAGTTAATGGATGATTTTTGTAGACTGAACAAGCTAATGGAGTTCAACCATCACGTGCTGATATGTATATTCATACTCGTACACGTAAAGATGGAAGTGTTGTAAATGAGAAGGCAGTAGAAATTGTGGTATTCTATCTTTCTTTTTTCTTTATTTTGTTGATTTTGTTGGATATTTCTGTCTTAGCCATAAAAGTTGAAGCCTATGTAGTTTTCTTGGGTTTGATTTACCAGTGCAATTTTTTGACTGATCACTACTACTAAGGTCAAGCTATTTATACTTTATGGCAGCATGGTGTTATCATATGATCATATTCTGCTTATGTAATGTAGCTAGTGATACTTGAATGAATGAATGGTTGGGACCTGAACTAGCGAGATTGTCTCTTTTTCTTTTTCTTTTTCTTGTTCTGTTTTTGTTTTTGTTTAACTATGTGCACTGAATTGAACAAGGATTTTGTTCCATGTAACACTTTCCTTGTAGGAACTCATGAGAAAAGGTTTGGATGAAATTAAATCTGAAAATTCTCAACAATGCTCATGGAAAGATGATGTGTATTCAAAAGTTAAAGGACCAAAGAAAAAAGGGTGTGTTCGTTGTTTGGGAACAACATCTACTTCATCGCATAAATCGGCTTCTTCATGTTCTCAAACAATGCTGCGTGATGAAAAGATACTAGGGTTAGAGGCTAAGGTTGAAGAATTGAAGGCCGCTTTGAGTAATGTTTTATCAGTGTTTCAAAGACAATTTCCTAATGAGAACTTATATATTTTGGCTTCTGCTACTCGAGTGGCCGATAGAGAGGTAATATATTTCTGTAGCAGTGTTAATGTAGAATAAATTCATCTTTTAAAAACATTCTTGAAAAATAATGCTTTCTAGTGAGAGATCTGTAGATCATCTTTCACATAATATCTAGGTTAGGCATGTTGCTTGATTGTGGTAGGATTGTGGAACTTGAAATGTCGAAGAATTGCTTGATTGTGGTAGGATTGTGGAACTTGAAATGTAGATCATCTTTCACATAATATCTAGGTTAGGCATGTTGCTTGATTGTGGTAGGATTGTGGAACTTGAAATGTCGAGGAATTGCTTGATTGTGGTAGGAATTTTTGTACTTGAGAGATCCTTCCACTGTAGACGATCAGGTTTTGAGGTAGTTTAAATATTATTATCGCATAAATAGCCTACAACAGTATTATAGAAATTTAGAAAACCAGGTTTTGAGGTAGTATGCTTATACATTCAGAGAAATGAGTGATCAAAGGGCATAAGGAACAGAATTTTCCATGTCAAAGTTGGAAGAATTTTTTTCCTTGTACATTATTGAGAGAAAGTACATACAGTGCCATTGTTTTGATAGGATTGACTACATTGTTTGTTGGATATTCTCTGCTCTAGCAATTTTATTGGGCTTGCAAATTTGCCCAAATGAATGAAATGGCTGTTTTAAAGAAGACATGAATGTAGAAAGAGCTTAAAAATGGGTTAAAAAAGAAAAGAAAAAGCCGCACTTGATCTTCCTCTTCATATCCAGGTCTCAAGCAACTCCATTGGTCACAATATTTGACATAGATGGAACCAGACGGATGCAAGTAAAAGCCATATTAGGTTGTTGAAAATTTTATTCTTCTGTGAATTACCTGCATGAATATATGTCACGTGAAATAAAATAGAAACAAGATTACCCTAAACAAGATGAAACAGAAGAGTTGACTATTGATGCACCCAAAAGAGTGTATCTTATTTAACCTTGCACTAAAAAGATAAATTGTAAGTATAGTAGTTAGCAAGGGTCGAGTCCTCAGGGATTGGGTTTTAGTTTATAAGTTAATAGTTTAAAACTTACGTTCAAAGAAAACAATAAAAGAAAAGGGGTTTTTGAAGCCAGATTTAAACTAAAGTAAATAATAAGAATAAAATGCAAGGCGGTATAACCAGCCAATAAAAATATATATACCAAATTAGGCGGTATAACCAGCCAATCAAAATATATATACTAAATTAGGGGGTATAACCAGCCAATAAAAATATATATACTAAATTAGGCGGTATAACCAGCCAATAAAAATAAAACAAAGTTAATATACAAATTAGGCGGTATAACCAGCCAATAAAAATAAATATACTTTTAAAAATAAGCAAACTAGAAAAGTAAGAAAACAAGTAAGTAAGAAGAATCAAATATGAAGAATATGGTTAAGGTTTCATTCTCCACCACTAGACATCATTAAGAATCAATTTCAGATCTATCAATATCAACCAACTATCAAAGTTAACAACCGTAGATAACAACAAGCTCTGTTACCCCAATCTTTCCTTAGTTTGTCGTTAAATAGAACAAGCTCTCTATTTAATCTCTAACCATTAAACAACCTAGAATAAGCTCTCTAAATTCAATTTAATGGCAGCTTTATGATGAGAAAGATAGGTTGATCTAAGCAACAAACACATAAGCTCGGATTGTTCAACTTAGGTTATGTTCCACTTTGCAATTATTGAAAACTTGACCATAATCATTAATCACAAATTGCCACTTATGAATAGGAAATCAAGACAATTACACGGATCAAGACTCCTAAACTAGCAATAGATAATTATCAAGATCTATCTAGTTGTACACCTAAATAAATCAAGACAACATCATGAACAATTCTTGTAGAAGAACATAAGCAACTTTGATAGAAAATTAATGATAGATAGAATCTGAAAATCAATCACAAAACATGTCTAAGGCTTTGAAATCACCCTTAACCAAATAGAAGTTTAGCCTAGCATAGGCATTGTAAACATAAACATAAAATTAAAGAAAATCTAAGAAGAAAATAAAAGAAAGAAAGAAGAAGAGGAAGAATATTAATTATCCAACCTCTTGCTCTCTCTAAAGAAAAAGAAAACTAGAGAAAAGAAAGAAAACTAGAGAAAAGAAAGAAGAAGAAAACTTAGAGAATTTTATTAAAATGGCTAATATCCTACCTATGTACAATATGATCCTCTACAATCATCCAAGGCCCTCTATTTATACACATTTTGGAGGGCTAAATGACAAGAGACAAGCTTTACAAATTTCAAAGGTAGGTATAATAGGTGGGTGCATTTTCTAACAATTTTCGTCATACATGACGATTTTGATCAGCCAACTTGATGGTCGATTTTGTCAATGTTTCAGGCCTTATCTGATCACATGGTCTTCTAGAAAAATGTTACCCTATCAGTTACTGATCCATAGCCGTTGGAATCAGCTCATTTGCTGATGTGGAGAAGAAGATATGGGCAAAATACGAAAACAGGTCAGCACAGACGTCATTGCACATCAGCCAACTTGATGGTCGATTTCTTCAATATTGGAGGCTTTATCTGATCACATGGTCTTCTAGACAAATGTTCCCCTATCAGTTAGTGATCCATAGCCGTTGGAATCAGCTCATTTGCTGATGTGTATCGGACGACATGGTCAAAATGCGAAACCTGCTCAGGACAGACGTCATTGCACATCAGCCAACTTGATGGTTGATTTCGCTAGGGAAAACGACTCCGTTTCAAGCAGTGTAAAACATGAAAAAGATAGATATGCCTCTTAACATTGCACGGTTAAAATTTCAGCCTTATTGCTTCAGTGAAACTCCAGATATAGCTGATATGGCAAAAGGTGTCAGAACTGGAACTGAACTGGATTTGCCCTTAATTCTAGTAATCTGAAATCACTCAAAGAAACTTGTGAAAAACACCAAATTACATAAAAATATAAAAGATCATAAACACAATTAGACTAAACAATAATAACTCGTATTTGACACAAAACAATAATAAAACATAACTAAAAACTATATAATTATACGAGTTATCACACCCCCACACTTAGATTGTTGCTAGTCCCTAGCAACGACTCAATAAAAATAAAATAAGAAAATCTAATCTAATCCATTTTCGTAGGAAATCACGGTGGCACTTAGCATGTGACACAAGCCTTTAAACCCCTAGGTGTCCCTAGTGGACGAGTTTAGTCTCGTGAGGGTTTACTAGGACGATACCCACAAACATTGAAAACATAAGAAAAACTAAAAATAATAATTATAACTAATCCTTCCAATATAAATTAGAGATAATCATTGGACAAGTCTTAAAAACTAATCAATAGCTCAAAGAAATTCACAAAAAATCTTGCTTGAATGTAAATAGTTTGAGTTAAGCCAATATTAACATAACATATTTCAATCAAAATAGTGCATATTCAAACTTAATCTCAACTTCTCACATGGGATACTCCCTTGATTTTCACTCTTTAAAGTAGTGGTAAAGTGTTTACACTCAATCAATCTCATGAAAACACTTCTACCATATGCTTGCTTGTCCACCTATTCTCCACTAAAAGATCATGCAACTTCATAAATCAAGAGGTCTTTAATCAAGGTTGTAATGGGCCAAGGGGTTTGTAATGTGGTTGAAGAACAAAAGGATAAAGATATCACAAAGGTTCCAAAGAGTTCATAAAGTTTAGAGACATAAAAAGATTATACAAAGAAACTTCTCAAAACTCTTTACAAGTACATAGTCACCTAGGCCGGATATTCATGTTGGGCCTTTTCTTCATTCTAAACAACTTTGTAATATCTTTTTCTTTTTCCACAAATTCAAGAGATGATTCATATTTTTTTTTTTACATAGGAATGTATTTGCCAGTATTCCATTTCTTTTTCTCTTGACTTTTCTTTTCTTTTCCCCCCACACTTATTTCTTGTTTCTAACCAAAAAATATCCCTTGTCTTTGCTACTTGTCTCAAATCATGCTAATTCTTCTTTGGAACAAAGGTAAAGATATAAGTATATTTAGGTTAGGGACAAGTTATGGTTACCAAAGAGATAGCTTATTCAATGTAGGCTCAAATTGGTTCACTAAGGGTGTGTTATCTTGGAACATCAATAAGGGATGGCTGTTTGGCCCTGGCTAAAAATCCTAATGCCTCTATCATATTCATGTTGTCACATGCATCAATATAGTCTCAAACGGTTTAAAGCAAGTTCTAGAGAATCATGTAATCATAAGAGCACTCAAGAAAGAAATTAGATTGATTTGTATAATGCATCAATCATTATAGGCTCAAAAACTCACAAGGATGATTATACAAGTCAGATTAAGTCTAAACATGCTTCTTTCTCAATCAACATATCATATTAACATTGGCTCATAAAAAGGTTGACATCAAGCTCAATTCTCATGAAAATCTTCTCACTAATAAATCTGTTTTAGACTTATGCAATTCATATCTCATCATTGTATTAAAAAGGAACTAAAACACACTAAAATAATAATAATAATAATAATAATAATAATAAAGACTCATAAAAAAAATAGTAGACAAAAATAAAAGAAATCCTAAATCATTCCCCCCACACTTAATTCTTACATTGTCCTCAATGTAAGTCTATTAACCCAAATGAAAGAATCATGTGTAAGAGAAAAGAACTAATAACATAAGAATAGGAACAACTAAGACTCAAAACAAAACAAAACAAACTCATGCAACCTAAATAATCCTAAAATACTAAACAAAAATTAACAAGTAAACATAAAAAGATTAAAATCAAAATGACAAGGTATGTCTCAAGTCTCCCTTACTCAGACCTTGTCCAGAATGAATACTTCTAAATTGCTTAAAACACAACAAACTTTTTTTTTTTTTTTTTGAAAAGAAGAAATCAAACTGACAAGGTATGTCTCAAGTCTCCCTTACTCAGACCTTGTTCAGAATGAATACTTCTAAATGGCTTAAAACACATCAAATTTTTTTTTTTTTAAATTAGCAAAATATGTCCCTTACCCCCTACTAAAGGTAGAATTTAGGAGATATTACCTGTAGAGGTTGCTAACCACTTATTATAACTGAGACACAACAAACAAAATGTTAGATAATGTCACAAAGACAAAGTACAATCCACTCCTTGCTCGTCCATATCTCTTTTTCTTTTTCCGCGCGTTTGCGAAACAACCGTAGCAGATAAACACTCATAAGCTTGGAGCTTTTTGAGTAAATCTTCAATGGTTGTAGCAGAAATTATGGTTCTCCTTGCCTCTGAAAACATGAATCCATTATCCACAGCATTATCTAAATATGAAAGCAAATTACTAAAATAACCATTAATATTAAGCAAACCAATGGGTTTCTTATTTGTGACCAAAGATGACCAAGAAGCCACGCAAGCTATTTCTTCCAATGTACCCAGACCTCCTGGTATAGCAATGAATGCATCGGCAGAATGGTACATGATTGTCATCCGTTCAGGGATACTCCAGACTTGTATTTCCTTACCCACGGTAGGTCCACAAAAACCTGTGAATAGTTTTGGCACGACTCCTAGAACTGGACTTCCTCCGGCGTGTGCTGCTGTAGCGACTGCTCCCATTAAACCCGTACTACCGCCTCCATAAATCAACTGGATCTTTTGTTGGGCAAGTATTACTCCAACTCTTATGGCTTCATCAGCGAATATGTTATTTTTCCCTGGATAAGCACCTCCAAAGACACAAATTTTTTTAATGCGTTGGGACGAAGTACTTTCCATTTTTTTTTTCGAGTGCCTGAAAGAGAATGAGTACATGGTGTATAATATATAGAGGACTGAGTGTTGAATCAGACAAGAGTAATAATGTCGCCGAAAGTGTATCTGACATGTCAGAAGAAAATGTTAACCTAACAAAAGATTTTTGCGTGATTTCAGGAAGAAAATCAAAAAGAGAAGAAAAATCAACCGTAAAAGTCAAGAGTAATAATGTCGCCGAAAGTGTATTTGGCATGTCAGAAGAAAATGTTAACCTAACAAAAGATTTTTGCGTGATTTCAGGAAGAAAATCAAAAAGAGAAGAAAAATCAACCGTAAAAGACAAATAAAAAAAATGAGAATAATTACACAAATCGAATAACACGTAAATTAAACTGAAATAAAGTTATTGCAAATCAAACCAAAAGCTGAGAAGTTATTTATTGTAGTTGTGATTGTGGCTCACATCTTCCTCTGGTTTTACGTCCAGAAACGGCTTAAACGCCTTCTATGAGTCGAGGATATGCTTCCCATCCAGTTTTCTTACAAGCTGGCAAACAGGGTCTTTTAACATCAGATTCCCAAGATGTTGCCATTCCCTTTGGAATTGCGGCCATAAATCAAGAATTTCTCTTTGTACGTCTCCACTAGGATGCGTCTCAAGAGAAAGTTGGATATTACCCAAATTCTCCTTACTCAGTCCATCCTTAATGAATTCAATTTTATCATCTCGATTAGAGGACGGAATCCCAATAGAACGACATTTACCGTTACACGTCCATCGTGCACATTTGTGGCAATTTGAACTCATGCGCTTTGCTCGTCGCTTCTTTGCAAAAGTGCTTCTACCTGTACCTGGTAAATGCAAAACAGGAAGATATTCATCTTCACGTACCTTGGCTTCAATTATCCAACGTATGTCTCCAGGAATCCCTTTGTGCATAAGCATTCTTAATCTTTCAAATCGAACTTGGTAAAGCTTCAGTAAAATATTTCGAGGAAAAGGAGGAAATCGTTTCTGCAATCTTGTGAGAATATCATCCATCCTAAAAAAAATGAAAAAAAATGGAAAGAGAAATTGGAAGAGAAATTTATATACAATATCAGTTTTGTGGGTAGCTGATGGAACCGATTTAAATAATCACGGAGTACCGTTATCTGCCATTTAACCGGGGTAAAAAAATAAATATAATATTTACATCTAGTTATTTTCAAAACAAGGACCAGAAAGAAAAACAACATAAAAAAAAACTCAAAAACAAAACACTCTAAATAAAATCCTAAATTCTTCCCCCCACACATAATTCTTACATTGTCATTAATGTAATGCTATTATCCCCCAATGCAAGAATTATATGTAAGAGAAAAGAACTATTAAATAAAAGAAACTTATGCAGCCTAAATGAACTTAAAAACAGTAAACACAATTAACAAAGAAACATAAGAAATAAAAATAAAAACAATAAAAATAATAAAAGAAAAAGAAAGAGAAAGCAAATCTGAATATGGAAGGTTGGCAATTTCATCTTTAATTGGGCTGCCTTCCCAATTAACACTTGAGTTAGTGTTTTGAATCTAACCAACACCCCTTCTTGGCTTTTTAGGCTTGTCAGGCTCATAGATGAAATTTCCCAAATTTATGCGTTTGAGAGGAAGCTTTCTTTGCACAACAGTGGATGCATTCTCCATTACAAGTATTATTCCATCATCCTTGGTGGTGCATATCTCATCGAGGAATGGTGCATATTTTGGTACTTGTTGAATGACATCCACAAACAAACTGTTTAAGGTTTCCAGCGTGTCTTGTTCATGTTCATCCTCCTTGAACTTTGCGAATCTACTAGGAAAAGGTGGATAAGAAACATTAGTAAAAATTGGAATCTCAAACGTTACCTCAGGTGCCGAAATACTCTTATTTGTATTTGTGGCTTCATTATCCTCAAGAATAGAATCCATCTCTAATTTTGTCTCATCCTCATCTTGTTCCTCATTCTTCAAGGTCACAATAGTAGCATTCTCCTTTGGGTTAATCATCGTTTGGGCTGGGAGTTCTTCAGATCTTTGTGCTACCCATCCCACCATACTACTAGTCAATTGGATCATTTGCTTTTCCAAACTCTGGATGCTTGCCCTTGTTTCCTGTTGAAATTGCAAAGTATCAGTAACAAGAGAATAGACAAGATCTTCTAAAGAAGTACCTGAGTTTTGAGTCATATGTGGTGGTTGAAAAAGATTTGGTTCTTGGGACCATGATTGATTGAAGCTAGATGGATGAGTGTAATTGGCATAAGGATCTACTTCTTGGTAATTTTTCGAGTAGCCATAATTAGTATGATCCCACCATCCCTCATGGTAAGTGTTTGAGTAATGATCATACCGTTGGTCTTGGAACACTTGATGGCCTTGACATCCTCCCATGGCAAATTGTTGAACTGGAAAGGTGAGATTGGCTTGTTGATTCTCCATGTTCATGTATGCCACCAACTCTTCAAGTGTTAGATTGCTCAATTCCATCGTTGTTTTTTTTTTTTCAAAATTTGATAAGAAGAACCCGTATGTACAAGAAAATAAAACTCATTAGAACTGAAAATAAGAATAAACCAAGTAACAAATAAACTAAAGAAAACAATCCCCGGCAACGGCGCCAAAAATTTGATGCACCCAAAAGAGTGTATCTTATTTAACCTTGCACTAAAAAGATAAATTGTAAGTATAGTAGTTAGCAAGGGTCGAGTCCTCAGGGATTGGGTTTTAGTTTATAAGTTAATAGTTTAAAACTTACGTTCAAAGAAAACAATAAAAGAAAAGGGGTTTTTGAAGCCAGATTTAAACTAAAGTAAATAATAAGAATAAAATGCAAGGCGGTATAACCAGCCAATAAAAATATATATACCAAATTAGGCGGTATAACCAGCCAATCAAAATATATATACTAAATTAGGGGGTATAACCAGCCAATAAAAATATATATACTAAATTAGGCGGTATAACCAGCCAATAAAAATAAAACAAAGTTAATATACAAATTAGGCGGTATAACCAGCCAATAAAAATAAATATACTTTTAAAAATAAGCAAACTAGAAAAGTAAGAAAACAAGTAAGTAAGAAGAATCAAATATGAAGAATATGGTTAAGGTTTCATTCTCCACCACTAGACATCATTAAGAATCAATTTCAGATCTATCAATATCAACCAACTATCAAAGTTAACAACCGTAGATAACAACAAGCTCTGTTACCCCAATCTTTCCTTAGTTTGTCGTTAAATAGAACAAGCTCTCTATTTAATCTCTAACCATTAAACAACCTAGAATAAGCTCTCTAAATTCAATTTAATGGCAGCTTTATGATGAGAAAGATAGGTTGATCTAAGCAACAAACACATAAGCTCGGATTGTTCAACTTAGGTTATGTTCCACTTTGCAATTATTGAAAACTTGACCATAATCATTAATCACAAATTGCCACTTATGAATAGGAAATCAAGACAATTACACGGATCAAGACTCCTAAACTAGCAATAGATAATTATCAAGATCTATCTAGTTGTACACCTAAATAAATCAAGACAACATCATGAACAATTCTTGTAGAAGAACATAAGCAACTTTGATAGAAAATTAATGATAGATAGAATCTGAAAATCAATCACAAAACATGTCTAAGGCTTTGAAATCACCCTTAACCAAATAGAAGTTTAGCCTAGCATAGGCATTGTAAACATAAACATAAAATTAAAGAAAATCTAAGAAGAAAATAAAAGAAAGAAAGAAGAAGAGGAAGAATATTAATTATCCAACCTCTTGCTCTCTCTAAAGAAAAAGAAAACTAGAGAAAAGAAAGAAAACTAGAGAAAAGAAAGAAGAAGAAAACTTAGAGAATTTTATTAAAATGGCTAATATCCTACCTATGTACAATATGATCCTCTACAATCATCCAAGGCCCTCTATTTATACACATTTTGGAGGGCTAAATGACAAGAGACAAGCTTTACAAATTTCAAAGGTAGGTATAATAGGTGGGTGCATTTTCTAACAATTTTCGTCATACATGACGATTTTGATCAGCCAACTTGATGGTCGATTTTGTCAATGTTTCAGGCCTTATCTGATCACATGGTCTTCTAGAAAAATGTTACCCTATCAGTTACTGATCCATAGCCGTTGGAATCAGCTCATTTGCTGATGTGGAGAAGAAGATATGGGCAAAATACGAAAACAGGTCAGCACAGACGTCATTGCACATCAGCCAACTTGATGGTCGATTTCTTCAATATTGGAGGCTTTATCTGATCACATGGTCTTCTAGACAAATGTTCCCCTATCAGTTAGTGATCCATAGCCGTTGGAATCAGCTCATTTGCTGATGTGTATCGGACGACATGGTCAAAATGCGAAACCTGCTCAGGACAGACGTCATTGCACATCAGCCAACTTGATGGTTGATTTCGCTAGGGAAAACGACTCCGTTTCAAGCAGTGTAAAACATGAAAAAGATAGATATGCCTCTTAACATTGCACGGTTAAAATTTCAGCCTTATTGCTTCAGTGAAACTCCAGATATAGCTGATATGGCAAAAGGTGTCAGAACTGGAACTGAACTGGATTTGCCCTTAATTCTAGTAATCTGAAATCACTCAAAGAAACTTGTGAAAAACACCAAATTACATAAAAATATAAAAGATCATAAACACAATTAGACTAAACAATAATAACTCGTATTTGACACAAAACAATAATAAAACATAACTAAAAACTATATAATTATACGAGTTATCAACTATAATTGGAAGACCTCAGCACCCTAAACATCCATGTTTGAAAACAAAATGGAGATGGGTTTAGAATGTCTATAGTTTATTATTGCATACATGTCTATAGTTTATTTGTGATACTCACACCTGTTAGGTCACATGTAATGATCAAATGCATAACTGTATTGACTATGCAAGCATCTAGAGTGGAATGTCTAAGCAAATCTGTGTATGATGCATTGCATTAATCTGATTGTGTTATGTTTAAATAACATGCGCCTTTATGGCATATATATTTTTACCCTTTGAGTAGATGTAATGTGTATAAACTTAATTCAATAAATATATATTGACAGAACATATACTTTTTAGGTACCTGATGCTGGCAGTGCTCCAAATTTGTCACCAATAATAAAGTCTTCAACTTCTCGTCATCAAGTTAATGAAAATGAAGATGGTAAACTACTTGATTATTTTATTCTTCTATATTGATTTCACTACTTAATTGCTTTTAATTGTATAAATATTTGTCAATTTTATGCAGATGCTGCTCCATAGGAATATTCATGAGATTTGGATTGCTTATTTCACTTTATGTATTTGGATTGCTTATTTACTTTGTGTTTGGGTTGCTAATTTTCAATTTTAAGACTGTATTATGACTTTAGCTTGCGACTTCTATTCAGCTTGTAAAAGTTATATAATTAAGACAATTTATTTGTAATTTTATTTTTAATATTATGAAATATTTTGTACTTTCTTATGATGGTTTTTTTTATATGAAATATGTTGGATTAAATTATAAATATATCAATATTAGTAATTGAAAATATGATAAAATTTTATTTTTATCGACGCTTTGACCTCTATACTGACAGTTTTTATAACAACAAAAAATGTATAGTATACTGACGGAGTAAACCATCGGTAAATTTACGAAAAACCGTCTCTATAGATTAATTATATATTTTACATTTTCATCTATACCGACGGACGCGAAAAAAAAAAACGTCGGTATATATAAATCTACGGTATCTATACCGACGGATACAAAATCCGTCGGTATATCTATACCAACGGACAGAAGAGCCGTCGGTATAGGTAAAAGCAAAAGGGGCTAACCCAACATAAGTTATACAGACGGTAGTAACATTAGTGACGCCTAAAACCGTCGGTATAGGTTATACATCCTATTTCACGGTCGCCTTTTTCGTCGGTATAGGTCTATACCGACGAGGGTTTTACCGTCGCTTAATTTTTTGTCGGAATAGTCATTATGACTGTCGGTATAGGATTTTAGGACTTTTAGCGACGGATTTTTGAGTTTTACCAATGCTTCTTGGACTGTCACTATATGGCAATTTGTTTGTAGTGAATATATGTATATGCTTATATATATTATTAATAAGGTGATTGTCTGTGTTTGATATCATTGAGTCAAGTGATGTCAGCGCAGTTGGTGAAATGAGACAAAATATAAATTATAATTATAATAAATCTATATAATAAAAAGATAAAAATATTATTTAATATAAAAATTAAATATAAAAATTAATTTTTTTTTTAAATATTCACACATGAAAAAATAATTACCCATTACTTTCATAATTAGGTAACTTCTTTCTAGACTTGTTCACGAGTCGAGCTATTCGTTCAAACTTGAAAGCCCGTCTGATATTTGCAAAGACTTGGACAAAAATATAGTCCAAACCTAAATGTCCGTACGATTTTTGAGAAGGCTTGGACAAAAATATTAGACTGAAAAAAAGGGTTTGGACAAAATAATTATACTCGTTTAAAAAATAAGTTGAATCTTGACTCCAACATTCAAGATTTAAGTCCAACCCAACCCAACCCGATCCGTTTTTGGTGTTCAAAAGTTGAATCTAAGCTAGCAACTGATGATAGTGGTCCATTGGTGGGGGCATGAACGGTGCACCATGAGGATAACTTGGCGGTCTTAGCATGGGTTGTGATGCATATATATATCGATGGAAGGAGTGGTTCTTTGGTTTATACCCGTGGCGGGCAATGTCACATTTATGGTGGAAGATATGACTTGTGGGATTGTTGGATATCAATTGATATTATTTGGGTGTATATATACGAAATATGTATTCCAATATGTAGGATGCCGCAACTACATATACAGTATATAATTACATACACAATTGATATTAATTTTGAATGAGAAATTAGTCTCATTTAACACCCACTTGAAGAGGAAGTATGTTGTTTGAAGGTGTGGTTGTTTTTCAATCCCACGTGGAACTAAGATTGGCTTTTGCTTATAGTTTATATAAGCTAGTGTTCCATGTTGGGTTGGAACTCAAGGGTTGCCCAAGTTTTGTGGTAGGTGAGGACCTACACAACTTGGGTTGGACCACACGAGCACGCACCGATGTCGGGTCAGACTGGGCTTGGGCCTGTATCTATCTTTTTGCTGCCCAGCCCAATTATCAAACCAACATTTTCTTGTCCGAATAAGTCTTGTCTTTTCGATTGAAGACCGAACCATTTAGTGTCTATTCAGGTTTGAATCGAACGAGTTCGTGTTTGTTCCAACAGGACTGTTTTTTACCTGCTGGCTGAACCGGTTGTCTGTTCCAACAAAGTTGTCTGCTGCCTGTTGGATGAACTGGTTCGTTCAACAGTCTTGACTGTTCCGAACAGTCTTTTGTTCCTCTATAAATACCAGTCTTGGGTGTCTGTTTTATTCACTGATTTTCCAGAATAGAATAGTTCTTCTCTTCCTCCGGTTTTCCTTTTCTGTCTGTGTTGAGAGAGAGTCTAACATTTTCTTGGTTCGCTGAGTTGCTTCGAGTGTGCCCTCTAGAGCAACGTTATCAAGGAGGCTTGGGAGACGATTTGCATACATCTGCAAGCACCTTAGAGGCAGGCAAAATTCGTCTTAAGGTCAGAGGTGAAACCTTTACTCGATATTAATTTTTTCAAATCAATTCCTGTAAGTGTTCATGTTTCCGATTCTATGTTATCTGTTACATGCTTGTTAAAAGTCAGTATTAATATTTATTTCATGTAAGTTCATTTATATATATTGAAATTCATTTCTCTAATTTATTTTATATACTGTTTATTTATATATGTTTTATTATTATTCGGTAATGGTATAATCGGTATTGTTCAAACATTCTTAAGACGAATTTTGCAACTTCTATATCGATTTTAACATTACTGTTTGTTAGCATATTTACTTACTGAATTTCTTGTTTTCAAAGCTTACTGACTTCTTTGTAAGTTTTTCAATTTATATGTTTTTTCGGTTTTTTTTTTTTTAATATTCTTCTTACGTTTTTATAATATATATATTATATTATATTTTGTAAGTTTGTTTGATAGCTTTTATAAATACTGTTTGTTGTTTTTATACCTTTATATATATCAGTAACCGTATATTGTTTCATTGTAGTTATTATATTATATTCATACATAGCTACTGTTTGTTTAAACTTATATGTTCTTATTATTACTTGATATATATATATATATATATTATTTCTTTAGTAAGACATTATATTCGTTTGTAATATATTTGTTTAATAACTTATATTACATACTGTTTATTATATTATATATTTATATATATAGTTTTGGATTGTTGTTATAGTTTTTAATAATATATATTATTATTTGTTAGTAATAATTATATATATCGTGTGAACGTTTTTAGTTACATTACTTTTTTGTACTGTAATATTTTTGTATAAACTGTTACGAGTTAATCCTGTTATTTTGGAAATAACAGATGGCTGAAATATCTATGGGTACTGCTAAAACGCCCGTAGCGCCACAACCTCTACATGTCACACATGGTGAGAAACCCGAGAAGCTCAACGGTCAGGACTTCAAACGATGGCAGCAAAAAATGCTGTTCTATTTGACCACCCTGAACCTAGCCAAGTTTTTACGGGAGGAGGCCCCGACTCTGAACGAGGGAGAGACCGATACTACTATTGTAGCCTCGGTAGATGCATGGAAGCATTCTGACTTCCTCTGCAAGAACTACATCCTCAATGGTTTGGACAACACGTTATACAACGTGTATAGTCCGATAAAGATAGCGAGAGAGCTGCGAGAGTCCTTAGAAAGGAAATATAGAACCGAGGATGCCGGCACAAAGAAATTTGTGGTTGGCCGGTTTCTGGATTTCAAAATGGTGGACTTGAAAACCATAATAAGTCAAGTCCAAGAGTTTCAGTTGATCCTCCATGAGATTTTTTCCGAAGGAATGACTCTTAGTGATACATTTGAAACAGCGGCTTTGATAGAGAAACTCCCTCCTTCGTGGAAGGATTTCAAGAATTATTTAAAGCGCAAATGAAAGGAGATGGCATTAGAGGACTTGATTGTTCGATTGAGAATCGAGGAGGATCACCGAGGTTCAGAAAAAAGGGCTAAGGTTCAGACCATGGAAGCCAAGGCGAATGTAGTTGAACATTTGAAGGAAACCAACAAGAGGAAATTTGTTGGTTCTAGTTCTTCCCAAGATAAGAAAGGAACGGATTTCAAGAAGTTCACGGTAACTTGTTTCAATTGCAACAAGCCCGGACATCGTGCAAAGGACTACCGACAAAATAAGAAGAAGAAAGATCAAGCCAACCTGGTTGATGATTATGAGATTGAGCTCTCTGCTGTGGTGTCACAATTGAACCTAGTGGAAAACCCTACGACGTGGTGGGTTGATACTGGGGCCACTTGTCACGTATGTTCTGAGAGGAAGAGTTTCACCTAGTACAAAGAAGCTGCTGATGATGAGCAACTGTTTATGGAAAACTCTACGGTTTGCAAGGTACGAGGCCACAAGAAAGTGGTACTCAAGATGACTTCCAGGAAAGAACTTACTTTGAACAATGTGGTTCATGTTCTCGAAATTCGAAAGAACTTGGTTTCTGGCTCTTTGTTGAACAAAAACGGGTTTAGACTCGTATTCGAGTCTAATAAATTTGTACTCACTAAAAGTGGGGTGTTTGTTGGTAGGGGATACCTATGTGATGGGCTTTTTAAGCTCAATGTTATGACCATTGTACCAAAGAACAAATTTATTAATAAAGCTATTTCTTCTGTTTATTTGGTTGAGTCATCTAAATTGTGGCATGGTAGGTGAGGTCATGTAAATTACAAGACCTTGAAGAGAATTAACAATTTGGATTTGCTTCCAAAAATTTTCATTGAAAAAAATCACAAATGTGAAATTTGTGTGGAATCCAAATTAGCTACGGCTTCTTTCTATTCAATAGAAAGAAGTAGTGAACCTCTAGAGTTAATTCACACTGATATTTATGATTTAAAATTTGTGCAAACTAGAGGCGGTAAAAAGTATTTTATTACTTTTATTGATGATTTCACAAGATATTGTTACGTCTATTTGCTAAGAAGCAAAGACCCAGGCCTTGGAAGCTTTTAAGCTCTTTAAGAATGAGCTTGAAAATCAACTAAGCAAGAAAATTAAGATAGTAAGGAGTGATAGAGGTGGTGAATATGATTCATTGTTTAATGAATTCTGTTCGGATAATATCATCTATCAAACCACTGATCCTTATTCACCTCAACAAAATAGTATTGCCAAACACAAGAACCGAACGTTGAAAGAAATGATGAACGCTTTGTTGATAAGTTTAGGGTTACCTTAGAACTTGTGGGGGGAAGCTACTTTATCAGCTAATTATATTTTAAATAAAATACCTTACAAGAAGTTAGACAAGACACCATATGAGTTGTGGAAGGGTCAAAAACCATCCTAAAAATACATGAAAATGTGGGGGTGTCTTGCGAAGGTAGTTGTTCCTCCACCTAAGAAGGTCAAAATAGGACCTAAAACTGTTGATTGCGTATTCATTGGATATGCAAACAATAGTGTTGCTTACCATTTTCTTGTGTTCAAGTCGGACATTCCCGATATTCATATCAATATGATAATTGAATCAAGGAATGCTTCGTTCTTTGAAGATGTTCTTCCTTACAAAGAAAAACAAGAAAACAAGACTACTAAGAGAACTCATGAGTCCTCGAGTAGTGATCCACATATGGATGAAAAGGAACAAGAGAAACCTAGAAGAAGCAAATAGGCTAAAGTACCGACTACTTATGGTCCGGATTATCTAACATATTTGTTAGAAAATGAACCTCAAACTTTTAAGGAGGCTATGTCATCTCCAGAAACACAATTATGGAAAGAGGCTGTTAACAATGAAATAGAATCCATCATGCAAAATCATACATGGGAACTGGTGGATTTTCCTCTCGGGCATAAGTCGTTAGGATCCAAATGGATATTTAAGAGGAAGATGAAAGCAGATGGATCGATTGAAAAATATAAAGCCAGGCTTGTTATAAAAGGATACAAGCAAAAGGAAGGGCTCGATTATTTGATACGTTCTCACTAGTTACGAGAATAACATCCATTCGAATGTTAATAGCTATAACAGCTCTTAACAATCTCGAAATACACCAAATGGATGTTAAGATAGCTTTCCTGAACGGAGATTTAGACGAAGAAATCTATATGGAACAACCCGAAGGGTTCAAATTTTCGGGATAGGAAACGAAGGTGTGTAAGCTTGTTAAATCATTATTTGGTTTAAAACAAGCTCCTAAACGATGGCATCAAAAAATTGACAATACAATGTTGTCAAATGGTTTTTGTATTAATGAATGTGATAAATGTGTATACGTGAAGAATACGTATAAGGGATATGTCATTCTTTGTTTATACGTAGACGATATGTTGATCTTAGGCAGTAATGATGAGATCATTAAAGCTACCAAAGCATGGTTGACTAGTAAGTTTGATATGAAAGATATGGGTGTAGCTAATGTGGTTTTAGGAATTAAAATTTCTAAAACACAAGATGGCATGGTAATATATCAAGATCATTATGTAAATAATATTCTTGAGAAATTCAGTAAGAATAATACCAATATTGCCAAAACACCCGTAGATGTTAATATACATCTAAAAGAAAAATATTGGTGACGCAATGTCTCAAATTGAGTATTCGCATATAATTGGTAGTCTTATGTATCTCATGAACTGTACAAGACCAGACATAGCTTACTCAGTTAGCAAACTAAGTAGATTCACTAGTAATCCTAGAATGGATCACTGGAAGGCCATTGTGAGGGTACTCAAATATTGAAGATACACCTCAGATTTTGGACTGCACTATACAAGATATCCAGCTGTACTTGAAGGGTACACTAATGCAAAATGGATATCCGATGCTAAAGATTCGAAATCCACTAGCGGATTTATCTTTACTATTGGAGGAGCTGCAGTGTCATGGAAATCTTCTAAACAAACATGTATTACCAGATCCACCATGGAATCTGAGTTTATAGCTTTAGATAAAGCTGGAGAAAAAGCAGAATGGCTTCGAAAATTTTTAGAAGATATTCCATGTTGGCCGAAACCTATGCCTGCAATTTGTATGCATTGTGATAGCCAATTTGCAATTGGTAAGGCACAGAGTTGTTTGTATAACGATAAATCTCGACACATTCGTCGAAGACACAATACCGTTAGACAGTTGCTCTCAAATGGGATTATCTCTAGTGATTATGTAAAATCAAAAGATAATATTGCGGATCCGCTAACGAAAGGTTTAACGAGAGAGCAAGTAGAAAATTTATCAAGAGGGATGGGTCTTAAGCCTATAAATTAAAGTTACATAATGGCAACCCAACCTAGCTGACTGGAGATCCCAAGATCTAGGTTCAAAGGGACAATCGAGCATTGAAAGAATTAAATACTCTAATCCATTCCTATGATAAGATAGTGCTGCCTGCAAAGGAGTTAGGATAAGCTATGCTTTTAATGATTCTTATATCTTGATAAACACTCTAGTGGGGTATTGCAGTATACTCTTAATAAGCAATCACCTATTATGAGTAAGAAACGTGGTCACTTCTATGAGAATTGATCTGGCTAAATTCTCTAGAGTAATCATAGAAACCAGGCAGTGTCCAGGGCCAAAATGAACACAACCGTGAGAACCGAAGATGTTCGAAGAGGAATCGCATGATACCTATTGTCTTGTTTTACGCAAAAGGCTGAATAGTTCAAGACATCATGTTCACTAGTTAGCCGAGTAAATTCGATAGTTATCACTATGGAAGGTTCAAAGCCAAAAGTTACCTATCTTGATACAATTACTTTTCAAAGTTACTCTCTCTAAAATTTTCAACTCAGTTTGTCGGTTTATTCAGACAATTTTCATTCATGTGGGGATTGTTGGATATCAATTGATATTATTTGGGTGTATATATACGAAATACATATTCCAATACGTAGGATATCGTAACTACATACACGGTGTATAATTACATACAAAATTGATATTAATTTTGAATGAGAAATTAGTCTCATTTAACACCCACTTGAAGAGGAAGTATGTTGGTTGAAGGTGTGGTTGTTTTTCAATCCCACATGGAACTAAGATTGGCTTTTGCTTATAGTTTATATAAGCTAGTTTTCCATGTTGGGGTGGACCCAAGAGGCACCCAAGTTTTATGGTGGGTGATGACCTACACAACTTGGGCTAGACCACATACGCTCGCGCCACCGCCGTCGAGTTGGGCTGGACCGGGTTGTACACCGGGCTTGGGCTTGTATCTATCTTTTTGCTACCCAGCCCCATTATCCAACCAACATTTTCTTTTTCAAATAAGTCTTGTCTTTTCGGTTGAAGACCGAACCATTTAGTGTCTGTCTGGGTTTGAACGGAAACGATTCGTGTCTGTTCCAACAGGGCTGTTTGTTACTTGTTGGCTGAACCAGTGTTGGATATCATAGTATATATTAAGTGTATACATATGAAATACGTATTCTAATATGTAGGCTGTCGTAGCTAGATACACGGTGTACATTAACATACACAAATGATATCAAAGTGAATGAGAAATTAGTCTCATTATTTACCCACTTGAAGAGGAAAGAAAGTTGGTTGAATGTATGTATGATTGTCAATCCCACATAGGTCTAAAAATTGGCTTTAGCTTATAGTTTATATAAGCTAGAGTGTCATGATGGGTTGGACCCCAAGGGGCATCCAAGTTTTTGTGGAGGGTGAGGACCTACACAACTTGGGCTGGACCACGCACGCGCGCCGCCGCTGCCGAGCCAAGCCAGGCCGGGCCGGGCTTGGGCTGGGCTGGGTTGGTTCGGGGGGTTTGCGTCAGTAATTAATTTTTTACTGCCCAACCAGCTTAAATATTTTGTCCAAACCGATCAAGCTCAACACCAACCAGCTTTATGTTTGTCCGAATAATTCATCTTCTAGAATGTATCTGTTCGGTCTTTTCCTTCAGTTATTTCTGTTCATTTCAGTTGCGTCCTTTGCTTGTTGGTTCAACCAGTTCCTTGCTACAGACTTGTCTTTTGACCGAACTGGTTTCTGTCCAACAGATGTGTCTGACTGGACAGACTTCTCTGTATCTATAAATAGGAGTGTTCTGTATCTGTTTCAACACACTAATTCATCGAAATATTCTTGTCTTCTAAGAGAGAGACTTCAGCATTCTTCTGTTCGTCGTGTTGCATCCTAGTGTGCTCTTATTTGCAACGTATATCGAGAAAACCTGGGAGACGATTTGCATTGATACTGTAAGCACCTTAGGCAGGCAAAAAACGTCTTAAGGTTAGAGGTCCAACCTTGACTCGATATTGATTTTTTCAAATCAATTATTATAAGTGTTTTTAAATTCAATTCTGCATATTGATTGTAATTTGTTCGTATAATATATATATATATATATCCAGTTCTTTTCTGTTTATATTTTTACAGTATATAGCATCTATATTTTCCAACATTCTTAAGATGTTTTTTGTTTTATTTGTTATATACTGTGTTTGAATATATATTCGGATATATTGTTATACTAACTTCATAGTTCGCTAATGTCTGAATATTTTCTATTCTGTTTATGATTTTTGTTTATACAATCTGTTTCTATAAAATCTGCTACTGCTACTGTTTCTTTTATTTTGGTGGCGTCATTACTTTATTGTATAGATATAGTTTTGTTATATATATATATATATATATATATATATTATTTTCACTTGCTACTGTTTGTTTTTAGTAGTATATAGCAAGTGAAAATAATATAATATATATATTTATATATTGTGGTTATTATTGCACAGTTTTCACATATTTTCACATTCTATTGTGTTGTTTATATATATTATATATATATATATAGTTTTGGTTTTTCCTTTCTTCTTATATACTGTTTCTATATATATATATATATATATTATTTCGGTGAATATATATGTATTTGTTATATATATATATACTTACAGCTTTAGTTAACTTTTTAGTTTTGCTTTCTTACATTCTGTTTTTAAGTTTCTTTGAAAGCTTATTTATATTCATTGGTTTTATTATATTTGTTATTGCGACTGTTAGTAATATATATATATAAATATATATATATTTATTTATTGTGAACAGTAGTTATATTACATTTGTATAATTTATATACTTTAGTTGGTCATATTATTCCTGAATAATAGATGGCCAAAACATCTAACGGTATTCGGTATTGTTAGAGCGCCTGTAGCGCCACAGCCTCTATATGTTACACATGGTGAGAAACCCGAGAAGTTCAATGGTCAGGACTTCAAACGATGGCAGCAAAAGATGCTGTTCTATTTTACCACCCTCAATCTAGCCAAGTTCTTACGGGAGGAGGCCCCGACTTTGAACGAGGGAGAGACCGATACTACAATTGTAGCCTCGGTAGATGCATGGAAGCATTCTGACTTCCTATGCAAGAACTACATCCTCAATGGTTTGGACAACACGTTATACAACGTATATAGTCCGACAGCGAGAGAGCTGTTGGAGTCCTTGGAAAGAAAATACAGAACTTAGGATGCCGGCACAAAGAAATTTGTGGCTGGCCGATTTTTGGATTTCAAAATGGTGGACTCGAAAACCATTATAAGTCAAGTCCAAGAGTTTCAATTGATTCTCCATGAGATTTTTGTTGAAGGAATGACTCTTAGTGAATCATTCGAAACGGTGACTTTGATAGAGAAACTCTCTCCTTCATGGAAGGATTTCAAGAACTATTTAAAGCACAAACGAAAGGAGATGTCTTTAGAGGACTTGATTGTTCAATTGAGAATCGAGGAGGACAACCGTGGTTTAGAGAAGATGGTCAAGGTTCAGACCATGGAAGCCAAAGCGAATGTTGTTGAACATTCGAAAAAGACCAACAAGAGGAAATTCGTTGGTTCAAGTTCTTCCCAAGCTAAGAAGGGAACGGATTTCAGAAGGTTCACGGGAACTTGTCTCAACTGCGACAAGCCCAGACATCGTGCGAAGGACTAACGACAGAACAAGAAGAAGAAAGCTCAAGCCAACCTGGTTGATGATTATGAGCTAGCTGCTGTTGTTTCACAAGTGAACTTGGTGGAGAACCCTAAGACATGGTGGGTTGATACCGGGGCCACTTGTCACGTGTGTTCAGAAAGGAAGAGTTTCTCTTAATACAAAGAAGCTGCTGTTGATGAGCAACTATATATGGGGAACTCTACTGCTTGCAAGGTACGAGGCCATGGAAAGGTGGTACTCAAGATGACCTCCGGGAAGGATCTCACATTGAACAATGTTGTTCATGCTCCCGAAATCTGAAAGAATTTGGTTTCTGGCTCTCTACTGAGCAAGAATATGTTTAGGCTCGTATTCGAGTCTGATAAATTTGTACTCACTAAGAGTAGGATATTTGTGGGAAGGGGATATCTTTGTGATGGGCTTTTTAAGCTCAATGTTATGACAATTGTACCCAAGAATAAGATTATTAATAATAATATTTCTTCTGTTTACTTGGTTGAGTCCTCTACTTTATGGCATGGTAGATTAGGTCATGTAAATTACAAGACCTTACAGAAAATCAGCAATTTGGATTTGCTTCCGAAATTGTCATTGACAAGAATCACAAATGTGAAATTTGTGTAGAATCCAAATTAGCTAAGACTCATTTCTATTCAATAGAAAGAAGTAGTAAACCTCTAGAGTTAATTCACACTGATATTTGTGATTTAAAATTTGTGCAAACTAGAGGTGGTAAAAAGTATTTTATTACTTTTATAGATGATAGCACACGATATTGTTACGTCTATTTGCTAAAAAGAAAAGACGAGGCCTTGGAAGCATTTAAGCTCTTTAAGAATGAGGTCGAAAATCAACTAAGCAAGAAAATAAGGAGTGATAGAGGTGGTGAATATGATTCATTACTTAATGAATTCTGTTCGGAAAATGGACTCATCCATCAGACCACTGCTCTTTATTCATCTCAACAAAATGGTATTACAGAACTGAAGAACCGAACGTTGAAAGAAATGATGAACGCTTTGTTGATAAGTTCAGGGTTACCTCAAAACTTGTGAGGGAAGCTATTTTATCAGCTAATTATATTTTGAATAAAATACCCCACAAGAAGTTTGACAAGACACCGTATGAATTGTGGAAGGGTCTAAGACCAAACTATATACACATGAAAGTGTAGGGGTGTCTTGCGAAGCTAGCTGTTCCTCCACCTGAAAAGGTCAAAATAGGACCTAGAACTATTGATTGCGTATTCATCGGATATGCAAACAATAATACTGCTTACCGTTTTCCTGTGTTCAAGTCGGACATTCCCGATATTCATATCAATACGATAACTGAATCAAGGAATGCTTCTTTCTTTGAAGATGTTCTTCCTTATAAGGAAAAACAAGAAAACAAGACTACAAAGAGAACTCATGAGTCCTCGAGTAGTGATCCACATATGGATGAAGAGGAACAAGAGGAAGCTAGAAAGAGCAAACGAGCTAAAGTGCCGACTACTTATGGTCCGAATTTTCTAACATATTTGTTAGAAAATGAACCTCAAACTTTTAGCAAGGCTATGTCATCTCCAAAAACTCAATTCTGGAAAGAGACCGTTAACAATGAAATAGAATCCATCATGTAGAATCATACATGGGAACTGGTGGATCTTTCTCAAGGGAATAAGCCTTTAGGATCCAAATGGATATTTAAAAGGATGATGAAAGTAGATGGATCGATTAATAAATATAAAGCTCGACTTGTAATAAAAGGATACAAGCAAAAGGAAGGGCTCGATTATTTTGATAAGTATTCACCAGTTACGAGAATAACATCCATTCGAATGTTAATAGCTATAGCAGCTCTTAACAATCTCGTTATACACCAAATGGGTGTTAAGACAGCTTTCCTGAATGGAGATTTAGACGAAGAAATCTATATGGAACAACCCGAATGGGTTCAAAGTTCCAGGACAGGAAAGGAAGGTGTGTAGACTTGTTAGGTCATTATATGGTTTAAAACAAGCTACTAAACAATGGCATTAGAAATTTGACAATACAATGCTGTCAAATGGTTTTCGTATTAATGAATGCGATAAGTGCGTATACGTAAAAGATATGAATAAAGGATATGTCATTGTTTGTCTATACGTAGACAATATGTTGATCTTAGGTAGTAACAATAAGATCATTAAAGCTACCAAAGCATGGTTGACCAGTAAGTTTGATATGAAAGATACGGGTGTAGCTGATGTGGTTTTAGGAATTAAAATTTCTAAACCTCAAGATGGCTTGGTAATATCTCAAGATCATTATGTAAATAATATTCTTGAGAAATTCAGTAAGAATGATACCGATATAGCCAAAACACCTGTAGATGTTAATTTACATCTAAAGAAAAATACTGGTGACGCAATATCTCAATTAGAATATTCGCGAATAATTGGTAGTCTTATATATCTTATGAACTGCACAAGACCAGATATAGCTTACTCAGTTAGCAAACTAAGTAGATTTACTAGTAATCCTGGAAAAGATCACTGGAAGGCCATTGTGAGGGTACTCAGATATTTGAGATACACCTCATGTTATGGACTACACTATACAAGATATCCAGCTGTACTTGAAGGGTACACTGATGCAAACTGGATATCCGATACTAAAGATTCTAAATCCACTAGCGGATTTATCTTTACTATTGGAGGAGCTGCAGTGTCATGGAAATATTCTAAACAAACATGTATTGCCAGATCCACTATGGAATCTGAGTTTATAGCTTTAGATAAAGTTGGAGAAGAAGTAGAATGGTTTCGAAATTTTTTAGAAGATATTCCATGTTGGCCGAAACCTGTGTCGGCAATTAGTATACATTGCGATAGCCAATCTGCAATTGGTAGGGCACAGAGTAGTTTGTATAACGGCAAATCTTGACATATTCGTCGAAGACACAATACCGTTAGACAGTTTCTCTCAAATGGAATTATCTCTATTGATTATGTAAAATCAAAGGATAATATTGCAGATCCACTTACTAAAGGTTTAACGAGAGAGCAAGTAAATATATCATCGAGGGGAATGGGTCTTAAGCCTATAAATTAAAGTTACATCGTGGAAACCCAACCTAGCTGACTGGAGATCCCAAGATCTAGGTTCAAAAGGGACAACTAAATTATGTAACTGAGTGTAAGCACTAAAAGAGTTAAACACTCTTATCTATTCCTATGATGATTTAGTGCTGCCTGCAAATAAGGTAGGATAAGCTATGCTTTTAATGATTCTTATAGCTTTATAAAAAATCAAGTGGGATATTGCAAGATACTCTTAATGAGCAATCACCTATTATGAGTAAGAAACGTGGCCATTTCTATGAGAATTGATCAGGCAAAATTCTCTAGAGCACTCATAAGAAACCAGGGAGTGTCCGGGGCCAAAATAGACACAACAGTGAGAACCGAAGATTTTCGAAGGGGAATTGTGTGATAATTATTGTCTTGGTTTACACAAAAGGCTGAATAGTTCAAGAGATCATGTTCACTAGTTAGCCGAGTAAATCCGATAGTTATTCACAATGGAGGGTTCAAAGCCAAAAGCTACCTATCTTGATGCAATTACTCTTCAAAGAAAGTCTCTCTCGTACTCCGAGTCAGTTCGTCGTTTTGTTCAGACAATTTCCATTCATGTGGGAGATTGTTGGATATCATAGTATATATTAAGTGTATACATATGAAATACGTATTCTAATACGTAGGTTGTCGTAGCTAGATACATGGTGTACATTAATGTATGCAAATGATATCAAAGTGAATGAGAAATTAGTCTCATTATTTACCCACTTGAAGAGGAAGAAAAGTTGGTTGTTAGGTATGTATGATTGCCAATCCCACATAGGTCTAAGAATGACTTTAGCTTATAGTTTATATAAGCTAGAGTGTCATGATGGGTTGGGCCCCAAAGGGCACCCAAGTTTTTGTGGAGGGTGAGGACCTACACAACTTGGGCTGGACCACACACAGGCGCTCGCCGCCGAGCCGGGCTAGGCTGGGTCGGGTTTGGGTTTGGGTTAGTAATTAATTTTTTACTGTCCAACCGGCTTAAACATTTTGTCCAAACTGAACCAGCTCAACACCAACCAGCCGAACCAGCTCAACACCAACCAGCTTTATGTTTGTTCGAATAATTCATTTTCTAGAATGTGCCTGTTCGGTCTTTTCCTTCAGTTATTTTTGTTCATTTCAGTTGCGTCCTTTGCCTGTTGGTTCAACCGGTTCCTTGCTACAGACTTGTCTTTTGACCGAACCGGTTCTTGTCCAACAGATGTGTCTGACCGGACAAACTTCTCTGTATCTATAAATAGGAGTGTTTTGTATATGTTTCAGCACACTAATTCGCCGAAATATTCTTGTCTTCTGAGAGAGAGACTTCAGCATTCTTCTGTTCGCCATATTGCATCCAAGTGTGCTCTCAATTGCAACGTATATCGAGAATACCTGGGAGACGATTTGCATCGATACTGTAAGCACCTTAGACAGGCAAAAACGTCTTAAGGTTAGAGGTCCAACCTTGACTCGATATTGATTTTTTCAAATCAATTACTTCAAGTGTTTTTAAATTCAATTCTTCATATTGGTTGTAATCTGTTCGTATAATATATATCCAGTTCTTCTTTTCTATTTATATTTTTATAGTATATAACATCTATATTTTCCAACAATCAGTTCGTTCAAACAGTCTTGACTGTTCGGTTTGAACTGAACCGGTTCATGTTTGTTCCAACAGGGTTGTCTGCTGCCTGTTGGATGAACCGATTCGTTCAACAGTCTTGACTGTTCCGGACAGTCCTTTGTTCCTCTATAAATACCGATTTTGGGTGTCTATTTTGTTCACTGATTTTCCAAAATAGAATAGTTCTTCTCTTCCTCCGGTTTTTCTTTTCTGTCTGTGTTGAGAGAGAGTCTAACATTTTCTTGGTTCGCTGAGTTGCTTCGAGTGTGCCCTCTAAAGCAACGTTATCGAGGAGGCTTAGGAGACGATTTGCATACATCTGCAAGCACCTTAGAGGCAGACAAAATTCGCCTTAAGGTCAGAGGTGAAATCTTGACTCGATATTGATTTTTTCAAATCAATTCCTGTAAGTGTTCGTATTTCCGATTCTGTGTTATCTGTTACGTGCTTGTTAAAAGTCAGTATTAATATTTATTTCATGTAAGTTCATTTATATATATATATATATATATATATATATTGAAATTCATTTTTGTAATTTTTTTTTTATATACTGTTTATTTATATATGTTTTATTATTGTTCGGTGCCATATAATCGGTATTGTTCAAACAGGGATTACATCAAGGCCTGTGGTGGATTTTGGGGGGGTCAAGTACCATGCCAGAGGAGGCCTGGGTGAGCAGAGCAATAGCAACCATGGTGGTGAAATGGCACTTGTTTGAATAAGGGATGATGAGGTAGAATAGAGGGGCTCAAAAGCTCCCATAAGGCTTTGAAAATAGTTTTGCCGGTATGGTAGCCAGGTACTGAATGACATTAAACAGTGGAGATAAGGGGAGGCATATCATAGATCGAATGCTGAAAAAGGTTTTCAAGAATGGATGCACTAGTAGAATTGATGATATTGGTAGAGATGTCCATAAAGGAGTGGCTGATGGTGTGGCCTTGCCCGTGGAGGCGAAAGAGGAACCAATGGCGGGTATGGGAATCTCATAATTAGGTAGTGCTATGGCTGTCTTTCCCACAAACGACGTTAAATTATTGACGTCTTTTTGGGTTTGTAGGAGAGAGCTCGTGACAGGCTCGGGGATGGTGACTCACATGACTTGTCAAAGAGTAGAAAATTATCAAAGGGACATCAAAGTTTAAATTTTGAAGTGCGCTCCGACTCAAGTAAGTAAGTGAATATCCAAGAAAAAGGTGATGACGGCAAAGGGAGAGAATAGCAAATGAATGAGAATAATGTGATCTAGGATTTTGATTTTTTTTTCTCTCTTATCTTTTATATCTTGAATCATGGATACATGGGTACAGACAACCGTACCTGCTAGCTGTAGCATGCGCTTGTCTTTTCTTAAACTATGAGCCAAGTCTTGTTTGAACATGTGACACTTGTGTCTTTGAGTCATTTAACAATTCCTTAATTTTGACTCTGATGGACTTAGTTTTATCTTGGACCTTAAGCCTCGAAGAATAATGATCATAAAAATCAACTATGACTTTAGCAAGCAACGATCAAAAACACGGTACTAAACGAAATTTGGGTGGTGAAGGGCAAAAAAAAAAACGAAATTTGGGTGGTAGAATTATATTCAATTACCCTACTCTTTTGCGTTTTGTTCTTTATTGCCAATTGAATGTAGACATTAGCCAGACTTCAAATACATACAATTGATATGAAAGTTGGATCCACATTTACTGGATTATGCTATTTTTCTTGGGTCTTACTTTCAACATCCTTGACTTGTAAGGTTGTCGTTTTGAGTTAATAATTCAATTAGTTAAATAAAGAATTAATGAAATCAAATCATGGGATATTAAAAGTCAATTTTTGATGTTAAAGGTATTCTCGCTTTGCTTGTCTAGTTTAAAAAATAAAATCAACGGCAAACATGTAAGGATATCCAAAATAATATTCTTACTCATAAAATTGCTTTATCTGTAACTGTAATCTATATGAGATAATTTACTTTGCAGTTTTTATTTATTTATTTTTACACATGCATGACTGAAAACCCTCAAACCCCCCCCCCCCCCCAAAAAAAAAAAAAAGAAGCTTAAGCACCTATCAACGCCCAATCGGGACTATGATCTCGGAGAATTCTACTCCAGGGGTGGGATCTGAACCACCGTTCCGAGGTACTCCAGGAACATCTAGGATGACAGGCAATTCACAAGCTGTGTTCGTGTCTACTACACCGCAGTTGCCATCATTTTCGAAACAAGCACTCTCCTGCTGCTGCCACGCCTGCTCCAAATTCCACAACACCTCACCCATAGTTGGCCGTTCACTACCCTTATCAGCCAAGTATTTGCTTGCAACGTCTGTGAATGTCTTCAAACCTGTTGGATCTATTTTTCCTTGTAGATATGGGTCGATAATTTGGTCAAGCGATCCTGATCGGTAACAATGCAGGGCCCAGTCAACCAAATTTACGTTCTCTTGTTCTTCCTCCATATTTTCTGTCACTTTTAGAACAGCAGGTGTAGCACATAGTACCTCAAATAATACTACCCCAAAGGAGTACACATCTGATTTCTCGGTTAACTTCTGACGCTTGTAATACTCTGGATCCAAGTACCCGAAGCTTCCCTTGACCATTGTAGTAACTTGACTCTTTGATTGGGTTAGCATGTTGGGGCCAATTTTTGATAGCCCAAAATCTGAAACTTTAGCCACCCAATTCTGATCTAACAATATATTGGTACTCTTCACATCACGGTGAATAATGTTGTGCTTTGCACCTGTGTGAAGGTAATGCAACCCTCGAGCTGCACCAATACAGATTGTGAGCCTTCGCTTCCATGAAAGTGGAGGATTCTTGGTCTTGTATAGATGATCACGTAAGGTGCCATTAGCCATATAATCATAAACAAGTATCATTTCCTTTTTTTCCTTGCAGCACCCGATCAAAGAGACTAACTGGCAGTGTCGGAGCTGTGACAGCAGAAAGATTTCGGTTTGGAACTCATTTAGACCTTGGTGTGAAAATGGATTGGCTCGTTTTATTGCAACGATATTGGTGCCACCATTAATGGATCCCTTGTAAACTTTCCCATAGCCTCCAGCCCCAAGAAGTAAAGCATCAGAGAAGTTATTGGTCGCTAACTTTACCTCATCAAATGAGAAGCTCTTGCAATGGTCTGATGATTGTGACTGCATGAAAGTTTTTCTCTTCCGTTTCGAAACAGATATAAGTACTTTATAGAAAAGACCAAGAACTGCTGATATTAAAAAAGCGTAGCCAAAAATTTGGCTGCAAATTTTAACAGCTTTATAATTTTTATCATAATTCCTCGATGCTTTTGAGGGCTTTCTCGTTCCGAATGAAAATGGTCCTGCAAGATTGTTGTTGAAGTCAGACAACTTGAAAATTTCTAACCCGTTTAAGATCGCTGGCTCGTGTGTTTTGATTGAGCCATTGCTATTTTCTATTGAAAGTGATAGATATGTTCTCTCTTGGGTATGTTTGGAAAAATTTACAACATAGTCTCTATAAACTGGAATCCCAGCTCCATAGCCCCAACGAAATATATCTGCCTGATCCTCAGCAACTTGGTCCTTAATATAGACATGAAAAACTCTTTGATCAACGCGCTGAATCTTATCTGAAATCTCACAGAAATGGAGTCTAACAAGGTAATAGAAACCAGAATCAACTGGCAATGACCATCTAGCTCCATCTTGATTACTTCGAGCAACAACTGCCCTGGCGGAAGCATAAACATGCTCAGGAGCTACGTATGCTGGCACAAACGAGCTGCGCTTTATTTGAACATTTGAATCAATGATACCTGTATTACTTTCATCGGTAGTCAAAAAAATTGCATCGGGTAATCATTGGCGAAACATACCAGTATCTTCTTGGGGAGGGATCAAATCTCCACCTATGTTCAGTCGATGCATCATCTCAAGAGCTCTTGAGTTCTTGATATAATATGGAGAAGGTTGTCCAATTAGGGGAAGTGGAACAACTTCTTGTTAGATATCATAGTATATATATTAAGTATGTATATATATACGAAATACGTATTCTAATACGTAGGTTATCGTACACAAATGATATCAAAGTGAATGAGAAATTAGTCTCATTATTTACCCATTTGAAGAGTAAGGAAAGTTGGTTGAAGGTATGTGTGGTAGTCAATCCCACATAGGACTAAGAATGACTTTAGCTTATAGTTTATATAAGCTAGAGTGTCATGATGGGTTGGGCCCTAAGGGGCACCCAAGTTTTTGTGGAGGGTGAGGACCTACACAACTTGGGCTAGACCACGCGCGCCGCCGAGCCGGGCTGGGTTGGGTCGGGTTTGGGTCAATAAATAATTTTTTACTGCCCAACCGGATTATTTTTTGTCCAAACCGAACCAGCTCAACACCAAGCAGCCGAACCAGCTCAAATCCAACTAGCTTTATGTTTGTCCGAATAATTCTTCTTCTAGAATGTATCTGTTCGGTTCCTTGCCTTTTTCTGAAGTGTCTTGCCTTTTGGATTGAACCGGTTCATTGATTCAGACTTGTCTTTTGACCGAACCGGTTCATGTCCAACAGTTGTGTCTGACCGAACAGACTTCTCTGTATCTATAAATAGGACTGTTTGTATCTGTTTTAAAACACTCATTCACCGAAAATATTCTTGCTTTCTGAGAGAGAGACTTCAACATTCTTCAGTTCGCTGTGTTGCATCCGGGTGTGCTCTCATTTGCAACGTATATCGAGGAAACCTGGGAGACGATTTGCATCGATACTGTAAGCACCTTAGACAGGCAAAAAACGTCTTAAGGTTAAAAGGTCCAACCTTGACTCGATATTTGATTTTTTCAAATCAATTTCTGTAAGTGTCTTTGTTCGTTTTTACATATTTCTTGTAATCTGCTTTTATATATATATATATCAAGTTCTTCTTTTATTTCTATTTATATTTTCACAGTATATAGCATATATTGCATTATATTTTGAATAACATTCTTAAGACGTTTTTTTTGTATTTGTTATATACTGTGTTTAGAGTTTCGAATATATTGTTACGGTATATGTTTTTATTCTGTCTTTCATATACTGTACCTTTTTTTTTACGTACTGTCTTATATGCTTCTTATTGTTGTTATCGCACAGATTGCATAACTTTCTTTGTTTATTGATATATATATATATATATATATATATATATATATATATATACTGTGTATGCTTTTTGTGGTTTGAAATATTTGTCATATACTGTGTATGCTTTGGTTCTCGTTTTTGTATGCTTTATATATATATATATATATATATATATATATATTTTATATCTTTTAGTCTTTGTTAGAATAAAGGCTTATTACTGTTTTATTATTCATGCATGAGTTTTTGACTGGTAATATTATTCTTGCTCTGTAATATTTGTGTCCATTCAAAAAGATGGGATTGGTTAATAGTTGTAATGATTCGGTCATGATTTTTTAATCTTTTACGTTTATTATTGTTCATGTTTCATTACTGTTTTGAAAGCATTTTTATATACGGTTTTTACATTGCTACTGTTTTGTGTTATATATATATAGATATATATAGATTACATTCTTATATTTTTTATTGTTCACGTGAGTTTCATGATTTCATTTAGAATATATATATTTGTTTTATTATATTAGTGTTATCATATTTGTATAGCATCTATATATATTTTTGTTTTAATATATATATTTGTGTTGTTCGTATATTATATATATATTTATAATATTCTATTTGAGTGTTGCTTATATTATATATATATATATATTTTGTTTGAATATATATATATATAGTATATTCTTTTTTGTTTATTATATATATTACTTTTTAGTATATTTGTATATTTGTATATTTTATATACAAGTTGATCCTATTATTCTTGAATAATAGATGGCCGAAACATCTACCGGTATTGCTAGAGCGCCCGTAGCGCCACAACCTCTACATGTAACACATGCTGAGAAACCCGAGAAGTTCAATGGTCAGGACTTCAAACGATGGCAGCAAAAGATGCTGTTCTATTTGACCACCCTCAATCTAGCCAAGTTCTTACAGGAGGAGGCCCCGACTTTGGACGAGGGAGAGACCGATACTACAATGGTTGCCTCGGTTGATGCATGGAAGCATTCTGACTTCCTATGCAAGAACTACATCCTCAATGGTTTGGACAACACGTTATACAACGTGTATAGTCCGATAAAGACAGCGAAAGAGCTGTGGGAGTCCTTGGAAAGGAAATATAGAATCGAGGATGCCGGCACAAAGAAATTTGTGGTTGGCCGGTTTCTAGATTTTAAAATGGCGGACTCGAAAATCATTATCAGTCAAGTTCAAGAGTTTCAATTGATTCTCCATGAGATCTTTGCCGAGGGAATGACTCTTAGTGACACATTCGAAACGGCAACTTTGATAGAGAAACTCCCTCCTTCGTGGAAGGATTTCAAGAACTATCTAAAGCACAAACGTAAGGAGATGTCTTTAGAGGACTTGATTGTTCGATTGAGAAATCGAGGAGGATAATCGTAGTTCAGAGAAGAGGGTCATGGTCCAGACCATGGAAGCCAAAGCGAATGTTGTTGAACATTTGAAAAAGACCAACAAGAGGAAATTCGTTGGTTCAAGTTCTTCCCAAGCAAAGAAGGGAACGGATTTTAGAAAGTTCACGGGAAATTGTTTCAATTGCAACAAGCCCGGACACCGTGCAAAGGACTGCCGACAGAACAAGAGGAAGAAAGCTCAAGCCAACCTAGTTGATGATTTTGAGCTTGCTGTTGTTGTTTCACAAGTGAACTTGGTGGAAAACCCTAAGACATGGTGGGTTGATACCGGGGCCACTTGTCACGTATGTTCTTAAAGGAAGAGTTTTTCCGAATATAAAGAAGCTGCTAATGATGAGCAACTATATATGGGAAACTCTACGGCTTGCAAGGTACGAGGCCATGGAAAGGTGGTACTCAAGATGACCTCCGGGAAGCAACTCACATTGAACAATGTTGTTCATGCTCCCGAAATCCGAAAGAATTTGGTTTCCGGCTCTTTATTGAGCAAGAATGGGTTTAGGCTCGTATTCGAGTCTGATAAATTTGTACTCACCAAGAGTGGGATATTTGTGGGAAGGGGATATCTTTGTGATGGGCTTTTTAAGCTCAATGTTATGACAATTGTACCCAAGAATAAGATTATTAATAATAATATTTCTTCTGTTTACTTGGTTGAGTCCCCTACTTTATTGCATGGTAGATTAGGTCATGTAAATTACAAGACCTTGCAGAAAATCAGCAATTTGGATTTGCTTCCGAAATTTGTCATTGACAAGAATCACAAATGTGAAATTTGTGTAGAATCCCAATTAGCTAAGGCTCATTTCTATTCAATAGAAAGAAGTAGTGAACCTCTAGAGTTAATTCACACTGATATTTGTGATTTAAAATTTGTGCAAACTAGAGGTGGTAAGAAGTATTTTATTACTTTTATAGATGATAGCACGCGATATTGTTACGTCTATTTGCTAAAAAGCAAAGACGAGGCCTTGGAAGCATTTAAGCTCTTTAAGAATGAGGTTGAAAATCAACTAAGCAAGAAAATAAAGAAAATAAAGAGTGATAGAGGTGGTGAATATGATTCATTTTTTAATGAATTCTGTTCGGAAAATAGAATCATCCATCAAACCACTGCTCCTTATTCACCTCAACAAAATGGTATTGCAGAACGCAAGAACCGAACGTTGAAAGAAATGATGAACGCTTTGTTGATAAGTTCAGGGTTACCTCAGAACTTGTGGGGGGAAGCTATCTTATCAGCTAATTATATTTTAAATAAAATACCCCATAAGAAATTAGACAAGACACCGTATGAATTGTGGAAGGGTGTAAGACCAAACTACAATTACATGAAAGTGTGGGGGTGTCTTGCGAAGGTAGCAGTTCCTCCACCTAAAAAGGTCAAGATAGGACCTAAAACTATTGATTGCGTATTCATTGGATATGCAAACAATAGTGCTGCTTACCGTTTTCTTGTATTTAAGTCGGACATTCCCGATATTCATATCAATACGATAATGGAATCAAGGAATGCTTCGTTCTTTGAAGATGTTCTTCCTTATAAAGAAAAACAAGAAAACAAGATTGCAAAGAGAACTCATGAGTCCTCGAGTAGTAATCCACATATGGATGAAGAGGAACAAGAGGAACCTAGAAAGAGCAAACGGGCTAAAGTGCCGACTACTTATAGTCCGAATTTTCTAACATATTTGTTAGAAAATGAACCTCAAACTTTTAGCGAGGCTATGTCATCTCCAAAAACTCAATTCTGGAAAGAGACCGTTAACAATGAAATAGAATCCATCATGTAGAATCATACATGGGAACTGGTGGATCTTCCTCAAGGGAATAAGCCTTTAGGATCCAAATGGATATTTAAAAGGAAGATGAAAGTAGATGGATCGATTAATAAATATAAAGCTCGACTTGTAATAAAATGATACAGGCAAAAGGAAGGGCTCGATTATTTTGATAAGTATTCACCAGTTACGAGAATAACATCCATTCGAATGTTAATAGCTATAGCAGCTCTTAACAATCTCGTTATACACCAAATGGATGTTAAGACAGCTTTCCTGAATGGAGATTTATACGAAGAAATCTATATGGAACAACCCGAATGGGTTCAAAGTTCCAGGACAGGAAAGGAAGGTGTGTAGACTTGTTAGGTCATTATATGGTTTAAAACAAGCTACTAAACAATGGCATTAGAAATTTGACAATACAATGCTGTCAAATGGTTTTCGTATTAATGAATGCGATAAGTGCGTATACGTAAAAGATACGAATAAAGGATATGTCATTGTTTGTCTATACGTAGACAATATGTTGATCTTAGGTAGTAACAATAAGATCATTAAAGCTACCAAAGCATGGTTGACCAGTAAGTTTGATATGAAAGATACGGGTGTAGCTGATGTGGTTTTAGGAATTAAAATTTCTAAACCTCAAGATGGCTTGGTAATATCTCAAGATCATTATGTAAATAATATTCTTGAGAAATTCAGTAAGAATGATACGATATAGCCAAAACACCTGTAGATGTTAATTTACATCTAAAGAAAAATACTGGTGACGCAATATCTCAATTAGAATATTCGCGAATAATTGGTAGTCTTATATATCTTATGAACTGCACAAGACCAGATATAGCTTACTCAGTTAGCAAACTAAGTAGATTTACTAGTAATCCTGGAAAAGATCACTGGAAGGCCATTGTGAGGGTACTAAGATATTTGAGATACACCTCATGTTATGGACTACACTATACAAGATATCCAGCTGTACTTGAAGGGTACACTGATGCAAACTGGATATCCGATACTAAAGATTCTAAATCTACTAGCGGATTTATCTTTACTATTGGAGGAGCTGCAGTGTCATGGAAATCTTCTAAACAAACATGTATTGCCAGATCCACTATGGAATCTGAGTTTATAGCTTTAGATAAAGCTGGAGAAGAAGCAGAATGGCTTCGGAATTTTTTAGAAGATATTCCATGTTGGCCGAAACCTGTGCCGGCAATAAGTATACATTGCGATAGCCAATCTGCAATTGGTAGGGCACAGAGTAGTTTATATAACGGTAAATCTCGACACATTCGTCGAAGACACAACACCGTTAGACAGTTGCTCTCAAATGGAATTATCTCTATTGATTATGTAAAATCAAAGGATAATATTGCGGATCCGCTTACTAAAGGTTTAACGAGAGAGCAAGTAAATACATCATCGAGGGGAATGGGTCTTAAGCCTATAAATTAAAGTTACATAGTGGAAACCCAACCTAGCTGACTGGAGATCCCAAGATCTAGGTTCAAAAGGGACAACTAAATTATGTAACTGTGTGTAAGCACTAAAAGAGTTAAACACTCTTATCCATTCCTATGATGATTTAGTGCTGCCTGCAAGGTAGGATAAGCTATGCTTTTAATGATTCTTATAGCTTGATAAATGATCAAGTGGGGTATTGCAGGATACTCTTAATGAGCAATCACCTATTATGAGTAAGAAACGTGGCCACTTCTATGAGAATTGATCAGGCTAAATCCTCTAGAGTACTCATAAGAAACCAGGAAGTGTCCGAGGCCAAAATGGACACAACCGTGAGAACCGAAGATGTTCGAAGGGGAATTGTGTGATAATTATTGTCTTGGTTTACACTAAAGGCTGAATAGTTCAAGACATCATGTTCACTAGTTAGCCGAGTAAATTCGATAGTTATTCACTATGGAGGGTTCAAAGCCAAAAGCTACCTATCTTGATGCAATTACTCTTCAAAGAAAGTCTCTCTCGTACTCCGAGTCAGTTTGTCGTTTTATTCAGACAATTTCCATTCATGTGGGGGATTGTTAGATATCATAGTATATATATTAAGTATGTATATATATACGAAATACGTATTCTAATACGTAGGTTATCGTACACAAATGATATCAAAGTGAATGAGAAATTAGTCTCATTATTTACCCATTTGAAGAGGAAGGAAAGTTGGTTGAAGGTATGTGTGGTAGTCAATCCCACATAGGACTAAGAATGACTTTAGCTTATAGTTTATATAAGTTAGAGTGTCATGATGGGTTGGGCCCCAAGGGGCACCCAAGTTTTTGTGGAGGGTGAGGACCTACACAACTTGGGCTAGACCACACGCGCGCGCCGCCGCCGCCGAGCTGGGCTGGGCTGGGTCGGGTCGGGTTTGGGTTTGGGTCAGTAAATAATTTTTTACTGCCCAACCGGATTATTTTTTGTCCAAACCGAACCAGCTCAACACCAAGCAGCCGAACCAGCTCAAATCCAACCAGCTTTATGTTTGTCCGAATAATTCTTCTTCTAGAATGTATCTGTTCGGTTCCTTGCCTTTTTCTGAAGTGTCTTGCCTTTTGGATTGAACCGGTTCATTGATTCAGACTTGTCTTTTGACCGAATCGGTTCATGTCCAACAGTTGTGTCTGACCGAACAGACTTCTCTGTATCTATAAATAGGACTGTTTGTATCTGTTTTAAAACACTCATTCACCGAAAATATTCTTGCTTTCTGAGAAAGAGACTTCAACATTCTTCAGTTCGCTGTGTTGCATCTGGGTGTGCTCTCATTGGCAACGTATATCGAGGAAACCTGGGAGACGATTTGCATCGATACTGTAAGCACCTTAGACAGGCAAAAAACGTCTTAAGGTTAAAAGGTCCAACCTTGACTCGATATTGATTTTTTCAAATCAATTTCTGTAAGTGTCTTTGTTCGTTTTTACATATTTATTGTAATCTGCTTTTATATATATATATATATATATATATATATATCAAGTTCTTCTTTTATTTCTATTTATATTTTCACAGTATATAGCATATATTGCATTATATTTTGAATAACACTTCTCGTGTTTAAAGATTTAAAGGCATCGAGACAACCTCAATCTTGTTCACAAATGCATAGGCATCAGAAACATCTGGTGATGGGATGAATGTCAGATTTAACTCTTGGTCATCCATGTTGATACAAAATTCTTTAACAGTATAACTGCCACCAGCATCTAACTTACTTTCAGAATATGAAGCATTGGAGGTTTTTAGAACAGTGTAGTGACCAGCGCTGACAGAGAATAAAGCTCTGGAAATATCGAAGCCTGAATATGAGGTTGGATTGAACTGAAGTCGAATGAATTTGGGACCAGGAGAGATAAGAAATTTATATGTGAAGTGTTTCTTGTGGACGCAAGGTTTATTTTGCCGTTTTCCACCGAAGCTGGGTTCTCTGGTGTAAACTTTCGACACAACGTAGAAATTAGGTTTAGAATCATCAAGGGAACTCATTCTGTCTACAAGGGATCCTAGATCAGATGAGGAACAATCTAGGATGAAGCCATCTGTGGGCTCATATGAAGATACGTCAACAGAGATGGCGACCAGACTATGTGTTATAAGAAAGAAACTGAAAGACAACATAGAAAACGTATAGGGCATTGAGCTTCCGGTTGTGTTTTCCCTCTTATTAGACATGGTTGAAGAGTTTAGGCAGATCAGAACAGTACTCTCCACTGTCAACTGGACAAGAATGACGCCTAGAATTTTGAAGACCTATTAATAGTTATATATGCATGGCATGCAGGTTTTCTTTTCTCGGATGTTTAAATATTGTTTTAAGATTTACTCTTTTATAACAGCCGGTGACAGTAATTCCAGTTTGATTTTTAGTTCAATCCCATAATTTCAAAGTTGAAACCAATAGGAAGAAAGAGATCAAAGGAGCAATCAAGGAGGTCAACTTCACTGAAAGTCTTCGACCCGTGGATTACTTCTTGTTCAACACGTCCTTTAGATCAACTTCGGAAGCAGAGGAGCAAGCACGGATGGATGTCCTTGTCCCACCATCTTAATTTGTCTCCTAAAGAAGTTTCAAAGAGATGCCATGCCAGTCTATTTTGTAATTACTTGGACGATGCTGCAATTACAAATTATACAAGCTTTGTGTCTCCAATTATTCAAAAGGTAGTCAGTTCAAAATTAAATGGATGTGGAAATAAGTGCTCTATGTCTTCAAGAGGAAATTGTGGTGATTGAAAATCTGAGTCTCCCATTTTAACAACTCATATTTGAGTCTTTGAAAAGAAAACAAAAAACAAAGGAGAGATAACACGTTTCCGTCTAAATTCAACAATTGCGAGGCCCACCCTTCCTACCGCAATTAAAAATGATACCTCAGTGAGTCACCATAGTTAATTAGCATAATTGGAATCTCAATTTCAGTCTAAATAGTAAATAGGCAAACACTAGAGATGAATTTTCTTTTATCGACAGCAAACATCAAGGACGAGATGGATGCGATTGATCAGCACCCACAAGCAGAACCTAAATTATTTGGGACCAAAAAGATTGCCAAAGTCACAAAAACAACAAAGCATTTTATCATTATAGAGAGTATACTTAAATTTCTCATTATATTACGAGTTCATATTTAATTTATTAAATTTTGTATTTTTTTTTTTTGAACATAAAGTAATAAGAATTATAAAAATTTATCAGCTACATTAATAAAATATTTCATATAGAGTTGGTAAAATTGATCTGAACTCGGTAACTCGTTCAGGTTGACTCGTGACCAAACCCGAACTAACCAAATTGACTTAAAAAAGTAAAAGATTTGAACCCGAAAAAATTCGAAATTGAAATAAATTGAATCCACTAAGACCCGAACAGGAGATCGATCCAATTCGATTCGAAATCATAAAAATCAAATTTATAACCTGAAAAAAATTCAAACTATAATTATATAATTTTATTCAAAAAAAAATTATAAAATTTTTCTTAAATATATTTTTAATTTTTAAAATGTTATCTTACCTATTAGATTAAAAGAATCTGTTTCGGCTACTGTAACTAAGGGAAGAAACATGATAATGACACGTTCTTGAATCCGCTAAGATCCAAACAAGAGATCAATCCGATCCGAAATCGTAAAAATCAAATTTTATAGCATGAAAAAAAATTGAATTATAATTATATGATTTTATTTAAAAAAAAAGATAAATTTTTTCATAAATAAAATTTTTTAAAATGTTAATGACACAACAATCCTTTTAAATTTCCTTAAAAATTTTAAAATAATTACAAAATGAGTTAATGAATCAAAAACATATACTATTTATTATCATTACAATAAATAACTATTAGTAAGGAAATAAAAATATGTATATCTAACATAAAGGAGAAATTTTTTTGGGGGAGAATTATCAAATGGACCAGTGAACCAAAATATTTATTATCTACTATCATTACAATAAATAATTATTAATAAGAAAATAAAGAAAATTATATAAAAGAAAGATTCTACAATTTTTTTTTTATCCTTCGATATGAGGAGAGAAAAAGAAAAGGCAGAAGCAGCAATTGATTGGTTTAGGCTCTTACAATTGAAAAAAGTGAAATCCGATTGGTAAAAAAATTGATTTAAGTTTCATTTTTAGATTAATTTATCTCTTGATTTAAAAATAAAATAAAAAAATTATAGTTTTATGTTTTTTTATTCGATGCTGATTTAATAAGCAAATTTTTATTTGTTAGGAAGATGTAATTTCAAATAATAAATTTATATATATATATATATATAATTTTTATATTAAAAACATAATATTTTAATTATCAAAATATATTAAAATATTAAATTTAAATAAATAATTATTATTTAATATAATCGAAACTAGATAAAAAAATCCCTAACGTAGCGGGGAAGACATTCTAGTTATTTATAATTATTATACAATTAAATAAATAATTTATTATCAAAAAGTTAATTAGTATTAAATCTTTAAATTGAATTAGAAAATAAAATGAATTTGAAATACATTAAATATGAATATTTGATTATTAGTAATATATTTATTATATTTACAACAATTAACCAGAAATATAACAAATGATATTGTTAATCTAACATTTGATTTTATTATAAAATAATCATTTACAATATATTATTACATACTTAAATTTTATTTTTAATACATAAATAATTTAAATATATAAAAAATAATAATATTATAATTTTAACATATTGAAATTGAGAGGGAGTTTTAGAGTAAGTTTTTAGGGTGAGCTTAAAATAGATTTCATTACATATAAACATGATAAAATCACATATAAACATGACAAATGACATAAAGTTGTCATATTTATATGTAATTTCTTTTTACATATAAATATAACAAATTACATATAAACATACAAATTATATATAAACATTACAAATATGTCATATATTTATGTAATTTCTTTTACATATAAACATAACACAAATTACATATACAATGAAACTTATGAAAAACTCATTTTAAAAAAAAAAAAATTCAAAAAAGTTTCCATTAAACTTGAACTTGATGTTACAATCCAAAATCTTTTGTTTATTAAAAAAAATGACAGTAGGAAAGGTAGGTGAAAAAGGTGGCTGCTTTGGGGGTGGAAGTGCCGAGTGTAGGAAAAGAAAAATGAGAAAAAACCATCTTAATTCGGGAGGCGGCATATGAGAAATGAAATATTAAAAATGAAAAGATTGACAATAAAGTGAAAAAAATAGAGAAAGACGATAAATGAGAAAATGTTTAGATATGATTATGAGTCGGGTTATTCGTTCAAATTCAAAAGTTTGTAGATATTTGAAATGATTTGGACAAAAATATTAAACTTAAAAAATAAACCTAGACAAAATAAAAATTCATTTTTTAAACAGGTCCGTCCTTAAACAGAATTTTAAGCTTGATCCGACTCGAATAATATATTTTTATATAATATTTATATTTTATAATATAATTATATAGATTTATCTTTAAGAAGACGACCAAAAGTAAAGGCTCGAACTTCGCCCTTGTTTTTCATTCCTTCCTTCTTCCTGTCCTTCTGATTCCTTAACTAGAAGTATTCGCCTCAATCGAACAAAAATCATAGTTCACAAGCTCTGGGTCTATATTAGTAAATTAATATTTATTTAAAAATATTAATATTTAGTTTGATTTAATTTAATTTATTTAAAAATAAAATTAATTATCAATAGTAAATTAAAGTATAATTTAGAGGTGTACTATATTAGTAATTTTAATACAATTCGTTTTACTTTTAAGTGTAATTAGTTTTTATAATTTATTGATATTAAGGTTGATTATTTTTAAGTAATAAGACATGTTAACTTAAAATTTTAAATAAAATTTAAATATCTTATATTTAAACTAAATAAAATTAATATATTATTACGTTATTAATTAATTTTAAATATTATGAATTTTTATTATCACAAACTTCAATTAATAATATACATACTAATTGATTGGTACATGTATTAAAATATTATGTTATTTTTCATGCTTTCGTTAATGTCAAAATAGTTTAATACTACATCAATTACTTTTTACATATCATATTATCTTATAGTTTCTAACTATTAAGGTCGGACTAATTAATTGACCAATTATTCATATTAAGTATTTTTGGTGATGATGATTTATACTCTTTTTAATAATATCTACTATTCAACATTATAATTGGACATTATAGTAATTGATATATATGATATATCTAATGTTAATGTCAAAGTAGTCAAATATTAAAATTGAATCAATACTATGGGTTTGTTTGTTTAGCGAGAATGACTTTCAAAAAATATTTTTCGAAAAATGAATTTCAAGTAAACGAAAAATTAACCCATTTTTCAAGAAACATCTTATGCCTTTGAAAAGTGTAAGTCATTTTTTTAAAGCTGGAACAAAGCAAAAAGGATCAATCCCTAAATTTAGGATCTATCATTTCTTAAATCAAAGCAAAAAAGGATCGATCCCCTACATGTAGAGATCGATCTCCTGAGAATAGAAATTAAATCAAAGTTAAAAAAGATGGATAGGTGTAGGGATTGATTCTTTTATATCAATGCAAATTTTTCAAAAAACGAAATATAATTTACATAAAATCATCCAAACAATAAAAAATATCAATTTTTCTAGAAAATAAATCCATTTTTCAGAAATCGTTTTTCGGAAGTAATTTTTTTCGAAACAAACGGACCTTATATAATTAGTTTTTACATATCAGGTTTCCTAAAAGCTTTTAAATATTAATTATTAATGTTAAACCAATTAATTGGTATTTTTTTAATGTCTACTATTTAACATTCTAATTGAACATTTAGTCAATTTTTAATATAAAATTAGATCTAATATAATAATATTTATAATTTATGTCCAAACTAAAATATAAAATTTTCTTAAAATGTTAAAATACTATTAAAAATTATAATGCAATGACTAAGAAAGCTAATAAAGTAAAAGAAAAAAGTTAAAAATTAAAAGTTAAAAATGAAAAATGAAAAATGAAAATTTTGTTAGACTAATTGCCTAATGGACTAGTGGATTAAGAGTAAGAAGTTATTTATATAAATGTTAAGTGATATTTACTTGTAACTTGTTTTCTTAAATTGATTTTTATTTAGCCCAACAGTTTTGGACTTTTATTTTTTTAATGTTATTTTATATTTATTTTAATTTACTTATAAAATAAAAAAAATTATATAATCATTAATTATATTTATATTTAATATCAAATATCATAAAAAAAATATAAATATATAATCATTGTAAAATAATAAGAACTGTCAAAATGTACAAAATTTATAAGTTGGGATTTGAGATTACAATTGACTTTTCAACAAAAACATGGTAGTGCTAGATATGGATCGTTTGAGGAGAATAAATTGTCAAAGATTTGATAAACTATTATGTATTAAGGAGTCACTTGTAAAAAAAAAAATTCTAGCCATGTGTTGAATAAAGATGTTACTATGAAATAGAGCTGCTCCTGAGTCAGACCGGGTCGGGCCTCGATCCGATTTATTTTTTTTTGTTTTTCTTATCCAAGCTTGGCCCTGGGCCGGTCCGTCAATCCATATTCACTGTTCATTTATATTAAAAAAACATTTTATAATTAAATTTAAAAAATAATTTTTTTTTATTGAGTGAACAATGATCCGGGTCGGATCGGGCCGGGCCAGGCTGGCCGGGATCATTAAAATACATGTCCGGTCCGTGAGCAGGTCTACTATGAAATCTATAGTTGACAAGGTTTTTATTTTGCTTCGCTTGTCAAATTGAATTGTTCTTCAATGGATAATATTTATTGAAATATTATAATTTTCATATGTAATGTTGGAACATGATAAAGAAAGTTTTGGGACCCTTGGTTTATGTTAAGTGTCGTAACAATTTTTCAATCACTAGACGTAAAAAATAAAAGCAAAGGCGACTTTTCAAAATTTTAATTTTATTTGTTTTGTGTTTTTGGAAATGACTACCCATCATTTTTTAAAACTAAACCAGAAATAAGAAATTAAAGATGTCGTCACCAATTATTTTTGGATAGGTGTAATCAGTCTACTATAAAAATTTATCTTCCTAAAAATTTTAAAATTAATTAAGATTTATTAAAAAAATAATTTTGAGATTTGCATAGAAACCAAAGGAAACCAGAGACGATTCATGAGTTGATTATGCGCGGGGAGAGTATTAGCATCCCATGATGCTCATTGGAAGAAAATATCAATTAATCAGGTGTTATCCTTAGTCTTGAGAAAAAATGATTTTAATTTCAGTTTTGAAAATAATTCCCTTAACACCTTTTTAATAAAATCCTTTCTACTTAGGAATAAAATAAAAATCTTCAACATCGAAAAAGTTTTCTAAACTCCCCAACGTCTAGACAGAATTTAAAAAAATCTCTTTTGTTTAAAAGTTTTCATAATTAACCCTCAAACTAAGATGATATTCTTTTGTAAATAATAATTATTGAAAACTCTTCAACGTCTAGACAGAGTACCAAGAATCATCTTTACTCATAATGTATACATCCAATTTTATTCAGGTCCTTAAAATTGACAAATGAGATTATTTGAATTAAATTAAGCTTGATGATTAATTTGACATCTTTTGAGGCGTTTTAATTTAGTCAAGTATATTTTAATTTAATCTCGACATTTGAATGTCGATTATAGATCTATGGTCCAACTTTATAAAACTGAACTTGTGTCTTGAATCAAACATTGGGCTTTAAATTTATTTGAGCCTTATTTTGCTTTTGGATCCTAACCCATTTATTATTTTGGATGTTATTATGGAGCTCAGTATACCCATTGAGTAGTGGTATCTATAGTCCAATAAGATTGAAGGTATTTCTCCTTTAAATTAGGGAATTTGTATACTTATAGAGAGGTAAATACTTTTAAAAAAATGTCAATAAAATTATAAAATGTTAAGACATCCAAATACAATGGAAGGGACATTCAAATCCTTATATATGGGCAAATGATTTTAATTTGAAAACAAGTGGTATTCGGATGCTATTAGGGAGCCATCCGAATGCCCGAATGCCCAAGAGAAATTCTGAAACAAGCTTAAAACAAAAGCAAGGTATTCAAATGCTACCTGAGAGCATTCGAATACCATATCTGAAAACCATTTTTTGAGTGAAAAAACAAGAAGTTATGCAAATGCCTGATATTGAGTATACGAATGCCTTAGAGTAAAATTTAAGTAAATTTGTTTCAAAAGTGGGGCATCTAAATGTTATTGATAGGGCATCTGAATGTCCATTGGAGTGTCATAAAAAACGAATTGAAATCTTCTTCCAAATTAATTGTAATCCAGTTTATGATTAGAACCAAAAAAGACCAAACATAAATTTGTTTTTGAAACAAAATAAACTTTTATTCCTTTCAAATGTAAGAAAAAAGCATATTGAAAATTGTAGTTTTATTTTGAACAAAGGATGAGTTCTTCCTCAAGGTATAGAATCCGGAAAAAATATAGCCCAGTTCTGACTTTTTTCAATCTGCTTTTAGATTTTATTATTTCTGATTGCATTGAAAATCATTTTTGACAAAGGATTAATGAATTTGATTTTCGAAAAAAATAATCAAAAGATTTTTTGAAAATATTTCTAAAAAAAGAGTTGATTAGTTCAAAGATGATCATGGTATTTAAACCAGTATCATCCAATCAAAAATGAAAATATGCCACTGCAAGAAAAGGAAAATCATGTAGGAAAAAATGAAGAAAGATAGGCAAGAGCTTGGGCTTGACTCTTTTAATTAAATTTGTTTTTACACCTTATTAATAAGGTGAAAAAAGTAAAAAAAAAAAAAAAAAAAAAAAAAAAAATTCCCTTTTTGTTAATTTGATAAGAAAATATTATGTTTTTATTTTGAGTGCACAAGCTATGTACGCGTAGCGTTTTATAAGATGGTTTGTTAGTTGAAGTTTGTTAAGACACAATTCCAAAGACTTCGTTAAGTGCATTCCAAATATTGAAAAATTAACATGTAGGTGATATGAGTAGATTTATTGAAGGGTTTATTTGTTCGATTTGATAGATTTAATTTGATTAAAATTAGATTTAAATAAGATATTGTAATTTCGAATCAATTCAATTTGAATTATTATTTAATTAATAAAAAAATTTAATTTAAATTTAATTATAAAAAATAAATTAATATTAATATAAATTAATTTTTTAATATTTAATATATTTTAAACAATAAAATAAAATTTTCAAATTTGACAAGTCGAGTCAAATCTTGAATAAATAATTATTTTTTACGACTTGACTCAATCTAACACGATTCATTAACAATTTTAAATATAATAAAGTAGAAAGAAAGCAAGGGCAAGTGGATATAAGCACTAGCGTAATGTATTTATTAAAAATTAAGGATGTAAAAGTCCAATGGTTTGGTCTTGTAGTAATTAAGCTATAACAAATTAGTTTGATTGTGAAAACTTTGGTTCTTGGAAAACGAGGAGGAACTATCAAAGCCATCAACGTCGATCCTCTGCAAAAGCTTGGGAACCCCCATTTCTATGTCAAAATTGTCTTTGGAAGCAATATTGCAATCCCCGTTGTCATCCATAACAGAGGACACCACTGAAAGGTTGTCATCTACTGAAGTCCATGCCCGAAAATTAATCATTGAAGGTGGGATCTTTGAAAGCAACACTTGTTTGAAGTTGCTTAATATGCCTTTGTTAAAAGGATTTTCCTTCCTATCATACCGGTACCGAAAACTCTCATAGGTTGTCTGAAATTCATATTGCAAAAGCAGAAATTAAGAAAGAAAATTATTTAAAATATATTGAAATATTAAACAAATTAATCAAGCCTTTAATTATACATGTAGATAAGAAAAAACAAGCATATATGTATAGAATGAAAGAAAGAAATGAAGAAAAACATGATGGACGGAGAAGTGAAGAAAGTAAAAAATGACCTGGTTAGTGCAAATGAGGTAGAAATGGAAAACTGTAAGGCCACCAACAAACCAGACGACTATGAAGCAATAGACAATGAGAATAACTGATAGAATATCACGAGACATGGCACCCCACAAGCCGCAGTTTTGTCGAAGAATGTTCAGCCAAGAGCACACGAAGACGTATACGCACAAGGCAGTGGATGATGATATAAAACAAATGAAGAAAGGGTAGTTGCGCTGCAAACATTAATTAATTTGTTTTAAAAACTTAATAATGTAACTAATTACTTTAGTCCTTTTATAATATCTGTCTCTATATATATATAGCGGTGTTCATGCGTCGGACGGATTCAGATCGAGTTTAAGTATGGTATTAACATCATATGTACTTATTCAAATTCAGTTCAATTCGAAATATAGGTCTTAAATTTTACCTAAATCCGTCTATATTTGTAAATAGATAACCCATACTCGTTCAGACCGTCCATATTATTTTTTCTAATTTTTTTTATAAAAAAAGTATGTTTTTTAATTAATTTTTAGCAATTTAATTAATTTTTATTATTATTAAATTTTAAAACATGAATGTATATATATTAATGCTTATATTATAATATATATTTATTCTTTAATTATATGATATAAATTAAATAATATATATTATATAATTAAAAAAGGGTCGGACCGAGCTCAGACCTTAAATGTTGGAGTCAATGTCTGACCCGTTTTTTAAAGGGATCTCAATTTTTTTGCTCAAACTCATTTTTGAATCTAATATTTTTGTTCAAACCCTATCAAATATTGGACGGGTCTTCAGACTTGAGTAGGTAATCCAGTCCCATAGATAGATCTATATATATTATTAAAAAATTTAATTGAATTTGGTTTCACGAGTCAAGTGACACTAATTAAATTAAAAAATACAAAAAAAAAACCAAAATAAAATAATAATAAAAATATAAAAGTATGAATATTTATGTTTATTAAATTATTATTATTTAAAAAGTTGTTAAAATTATCAATTTTACCATAAAAATTACGTCAATAATTTTTTTTTTTTTTTTTAAAATTCATCACATAATGGATGTATCAACTTTTAGTTATATAGTGCATTGTTAAGATGAAAACACTTGACTTTTTAAATAATCAACAATGAGTATTTTGCTATATGCATTAAATATAAAACGCTGCCATTAGTATGACTTTTGCTTTTCTCAAATAATCACAGGATAAATGACAGAATTAGTAGTATTATTTGGTGAAACAAGACAAACAGATTGGTTGTTCGTTCATGATAAGAAAAGCCTTTTTTGGGTTGTTTTGAGTGACACCAAACTACTGAACTATAGAATCCCAAAACCAAGTTTTGCAGAAATTGAAAGTTTTTAATACTTGGGTATTCGTCAAATGTTGAATTCTTCAATATTTTTCAATGGAGAAACAAAGTGTGAATTAAATGAGTTTGAGAGTTGCCTTTGATTTTGTTTCAGTTTATTGAGAAAAAGAAATGATTGAATCTGTGGGTTTGAAAGAGAACAAAAAAAGCTTGATTAATGAGATTGAGAATGGGAGTGAAGTGCAAATTCGGCTGAACAACAATTGTAGATCAGTTTGGCTTCAAAGTCAAAGCAAGAGATGAGTGAACCGAGTCCGAAATTAGAGAAGGATGAATTTGCTGCGGAGGATTGAAGCAAAAAAATAGCAAATCTTGGGATTTTCATTTAAAAAAAAAAAAGAGAGAGAAGTTAATTTAATATTCAGCGTTCATTATTTAAGAAGTCAATTGTTTTCATCTTAACAATGCACTTAACGGCGTGGAGAAGAGCCGGATCCATAAAAGCGAAGAGTGAGCGTGAGAAAAGGAAATTAATTAATTAATTAAAGAAACTTACTGCTCCGATGCATTGACCCACCCATGGACAATGGTGGTCGAACCTCTGGACACAATTGTTGCAAATGGAGCAATGAGATGCACGCGGCGAACGATATAACAGGCATGTATCACAAAACTTGACTTGAACCGTTTCACCACTCACCAATATTACTTCCTTAATCTTTGGCAGTCTCAGATTTGCAGGTTTACTACTCACCCACTCAAACGATGGGCTCTTGCATAGATGATCTGCTTCATCTGACGACGATTCAGGTGGTTGTGAATTTCTAGGTATTATTCCCGGATCTCTACTACTTGTCAGAAATAGAAAACCTAAATCCTGCAAAAACAATAATCTATTACAATTCAGTAAACAATAAACAAGTAAGGAGGAGATGTTAATTGAGGGAGCTAGGTTGAGGAAGGCAAGTCAACAACCAGCCGCTACAAAATCCAATAATAATAATAATAAGCATGAATCTAAATAAAATGTTATGATTATTATTTTGTGATTTTTATTTTTTCTCTAATCAATAATTGTTTTAATTAAGTGCGATAACATTATTATATTAACAATTGCAATTTAAATCTCTGATAATAAACACATATATATTAATTAATAGAGTTTTGTTAACGAGTGTCTTTAGGACACTCTTTAAGGTTAGTTAATTTGTTATTTATAGTAATAACATTGTATTAAATGCAATAGTTGATAATTTTATTCATCATTTTCAATATATTGAATGAAGATATTACTATATTTAGTAACCTTAAAAGTGCACTTGTTAGCAAAATCCATAATAATAATTTTCATTAAAATTAGCTGCATAATATTTTACCAACCAAAACAGTGAGGATGAGTCCCCCAAGCAATATTTGACGGTTAAAAACTGGATCGTCGTGCGTGATATTCACCACCATCTTTATGCAGAAGGCTATTGCAGGGCATCCAATCAAAAAGGAAGTTAAGAAAAGTGATGATGCATCGGGGCCAAACACCATTCTCCCACCACAACAAAATTTCTGACATTTAAAATTTGTTCATTAGCCCATAAAATGCCAAATTTTGGAATTATATATATATATATATAGCTTGTATACTTGATGCATATGAGATTGACCCGTGTTCATTAAAAGCAATCAAAAGTTATCCAGCAATTAAATAAACCATTAAAAGAAAGCAGCTAGGCAGAAAACAAATCAAATAATGGAACAAACAATAATATGATTAGTCGTCATTGTTTATTGCTCACTTTTCGAGCAAATTATCCATATGTACTATTTGTTCTCCAACATAAAACAAATTATTATTTAATTATTATTTCAACCCAAATACCATTTAGGAGAGTATTCAAAGCATAAATGTTTACTATCATGCATATGTATATAAATATTAGCAATGATATGAGTGATAATTAACTTTATTATAATTTGCAAGTCTAATACTTTACAATTGTCTTTATATAAGCTAAAACTTCATGCATAAATGAACCACCACATGTGTCAACTTTTAAGAAGTCAATTATTAGGATCCTAAAAGTGTCTCAAGCCATCATCAGAATTCAGAGCCAAAGATTATAATAACTCTCTCAAGTTTAATTGGAATTAGTTTTCCCTTTACAAATTGATGCAAAAAAAAAAAAAAAAAAAAACAATTGTTTGTGAGATGGACAGAAATATGAAATTTCTTTGAAAGTGTATTAACAACATATAAATGACATGCACATTGTTGAAAGTTCATTAATCAAAATAAACCTTAAATGCAAAATGATGACAAGCAATAAGAAGAATATTATTAGAAAAAGGGAACTTAAGCATATTATCCATCATAGAACACAAAATAAAAAAGGCAGCATTTGCAAAAGCATGAAACGCTAGAAAAATGAAAACAAATTAAGGAAGAAAAATACATTATTTCCCTTCCAAACTTGATAAATCCTCTTGGGAATGGGTTTGGGAGGAGACTTTTCCATGTCAATGGAGGAAGAATCATAAATTTGGCTTTTGTTCTTTTTCATGATTCTCTTTTTTCGGTCTTTCATCTGTATTGTATGCACGATCCAAGCTACCTGATAATGGAGACAAACACCCACAAAGAGAAAACCAAAAAGCCAAAACTTGAAGAAAAAAAAAAAAGAATCAACCTTACAAAAACCACACAAAATTCAAAAGGGTCAAAGGGCTTTCATTGTTCTCGTAGCATAAGAAAGCGAAGGACAACGATATTAAACGATTTGTGGGCGTTTGCTTTTCTTCTCTCTCTCATCAACTTCCCTTATTAACAATTGTTGGTTTACCAGATCGATCCTGACAACCTTTTCTTAACAAACTTTTTATGGGTCCTCAAGATTTCTAAATTCAAGCGAGCTTTCCGCAGCCAAAACTAATTGCTTGTTATATTCCAATACAATATTTTAGTAGACACAAAACATAATTGCGCTTCATGTTTAATTTATTTACAACTTATCTTATTGTATCTAGACCTGCTCATGGACCGGGCAGCCCGTCCAGCCTGACAGACCCGGCTCGTACTGGGTAGGGCATGGGCAGGAATATTTATGATTCGAACCAGCCTGAATCACTGTTCACATATTAAAATAATAATATTTTTTAAAATTTAATTATAAAAAAATATTTTTTAAAATGAAATTTACTATTCATCCGGGCCGACGGGCCGGGCCTGGGTAAAGAAGTAAAAAAAAAAAATCGGGCCGCGATCCGACCCGACCCATAAACAGGTCTAATTGTATCTATACTAATTATAAAATTTTTGACTTTAATAGGTATCGGGAGTTAAGTTACATTAATTCGATTACAAAATTACATAAAAGTCAAATTTAACTATTAAAGTTATAGTAATAAAATAAACTTAAGGGTCTTTTAATTTTTAAAAATAATTACTACTTAAAAAATTACTCAACCTTTTTTAATATCTTTTAATTTTTAAAAATAACTACTCACTAAAAGAACTACTCAACTATATTTAACTTATTAAAATATAACAATTTTCTTTTAAGAACACATTTTTTAGCTACAAAGTGGATGTAATAAATTCTAGTTTATTTAAATTCAATGTTGAATGCCAATAAAAATGGAAAAAATTCATAATATATATATATATAATGTAACATAATAAGATTTAATAATTGATCCATCCTTTAGTTTAACGGTGTGTGCATGTGTATACACTAAATTATCTTTTGTTGAATAGAATCATTAGATTTGATATCATAACTCGTGTATTTTTAAATTAGATGAAGATATTTAATTATATTTTACTATTGTTAAAATTTTAAGAATTAAATGAGTGTTTGGTCCCACTTATGGAAGAGTTTATCTACTACAAAAGTAAAAGTCAAGTGTTTGGGATTCAAAATTTAAAGATTTTTAATTTATATGGAAAGCAAATTTTAGTTTTTAGACAGAATTATATCTCAAAATTTTTCTAAAAAAATGTTAATTTAATAATAAGTATTAAATATATATATATTTTTTTTACATGCTCACTTTACTCTTCAATAGTTCACAAAATTATAAGAAGGATTATATTATTTTGCATTCATTTTTTTTTTATATTTTGTATTCCGATTAATAAAAACATCTCTTTATTATATTTGTTTCTTTCATGTAAAAACTTGTGATTTAATTTTAAAAATATTATTTATTTTTATTTATTAAAAATATAAAAATACTATCAAATAGTTTTCAATACTTTACAGCATTTCTACATTAAGTTTACCAAACGCTATTTTAGCTTCTCTTTACAACACTCTTAGGACAACTCTACTAAAGCAACACTTCTTACAGAAGTTCAAGCCGGGCCGAGCACACCATTTTGCTTACAAAGTAAAAGACCTTTTTTTTTTTTTTTGTTAATGTTTACAAATATCATATTGATTTAAAAGTTTATGTGCATAACTAATGATGGAAACTCAATTAAGAGTTGTAAACCCAAGTGCAGGTTATGTTCAAGTAATAAATTCTCGGGTGTCCGAGGTCGAACCACAGGGAAGCGTATTAGTAAGTATAAGTTTATAAATATATAAGAAAAAGAAAGTAAACAAGATATTAGGGAATCAACAACAAAACAAAATAAACAAGATATTAGAGAACAAAATAAATAAAATAACATAAAAGAAATTAAACAAAATATAAAAAACAATAAGAAAGGATGTTGAGGTTAGAGAATCCACTCTTGGTGTTATGCTAAGATTAATCTTGTTTTATTACACAATTGAAATCCACACATAAGGGAGGTTCCAATCGGAAGGTTTAGCAATTCAGTCCAAATTGTCCAACGTCCATAGCATATGATATTATGTTCATTTGGTGTCCTCAAAACTCATAAAAAGAGTCCAAGCATTCCTTATGCCAAGGTATATGTCTACAACAAATCAAGGTTATGAAACCAAGCATTTACTGTGCCATTTTCATTGTCAATAATGAATCAAGATCTCTACTTTGCAAGTATGATTTAAACCAAAAGAAAATATTATCTATGCTAGTGCTTATAAATGATAATTCATTTTAGCTCATGTTTAAGAGACTAACCTTAGCATTTACCAAGAGCTTCACCTCATCACCTCAACAATATGATTAGAAACACATACTAGATATGAATAAAATGAAAAGAAATGTAAGAAGAAAAAGAAAACTAGAGAAAGGAAAGAAAAAGAAAACTTAGAGAATTTTATTACAATGGCTATCCTACCAATGTATCAATGTATCCCAATACTCATCCAAGGCCCTCTATTTATACACATTTTGGAGGGCTAAATGACAAGAGACAAGCTTTACAAATTTCAAAGGTAGGTATAATAGGTGGGTGCATTTTTCTAACAATTTTCGTCATATTGTATGACAATTCTGATCAGCCAGCTTGATGGTCGATTTTGTCAATGTTGGAGGCTCGATCTGATAAAATGGTCTTCTAGAAAAATATACCCCTATCAGTTACGGATCCATAGCCGTTGGAATCAGATTATTTGCGCACGTGGATCGGGAGATATGGTCAAAATACCAAAACGGTGCAGAACAGACGTCATTGCACATCAGCCAACTTGATGGTCGATTTCGCTAGGGAAAACGACTCCGTTTCAAGAAGTGTAAAACATGAAAAAGATAGATATGCCTCTTAGCTTTGCAGGGATACAAAGTTCAGCCTTATTGCTTCAGTGAAACTCGAGATATAGCTGATATGGCAAAAGGTGTCGGAACTGGAACTGAACTGGATTTGCCCTTAATTCTAGTAATCTGAAATCACTCAAAGAAACTTGTGAAAAACACCAAATTACATAAAAATATAAAAGATCATAAACACAATTAGACTAAACAATAATAACTCGTATTTGACACAAAACAATAATAAAACATAACTAAAAACTATATAATTATACGAGTTATCACACCCCCATACTTAGATTGTTGCTAGTCCCTAGCAACGACTCAATAAAAAAAAATAATAATAAAATAAGAAAATCTAATCTAATCCATTTTCGTAGGAAATCACGGTGGCACTTAGCATGTGACACAAGCCTTTAAACCCCTAGGTGTCCCTAGTGGACGAGTTTAGTCTCGTGAGGGTTTACTAGGACGATACCCACAAACATTGAAGACATAAGAAAAACTAAAAATAATAATTATAACTAATCCTTCCAATATAAATTAGAGATAATCATTGGACAAGTCTTAAAAACTAATCAATAGCTTAAAGAAATTCACAAAAAATCTTGCTTGAATGTAAATAGTTTGAGTTAAGCCAATAATAACATAACATATTTCAATCAAAATAGTGTATATTCAAACTTAATCTCAACTTCTCACATGGGATACTCTCTTGATTTTCACTCTTTAAAGTAGTGGTAAAGTGTTTACACTCAATCAATCTCATGAAAACACTTCTACCATATGCTTGCTTGTCCACCTATTCTCCACTATTTAGATCATACAACTTCATAAATCAAGAGGTCTTTATTCAAGGTTGTAATGGGGCCAAAGGGTTATAATGTGGTTAAAGAACAAAAGGATAAAGATATCACAAAGGTTCCAAAGAGTTCATAGATTTTAGAGACATAATAAGATCATACAAATAAAACTTCTCAAAACTCTTATAAAGCACATAATAACATAGGCTAAATATTCATGTTGAGCCTTTGCATCATTCTAACCAACTTTGTAACATCTTTTTCTAGAAGTTCAAGAGAAGATTTTTTTTTTTTTTTTTTTTTTAATATGGGAATGTATTTGACAATGATCCCTTTCTTTTTCTCTTGACTTTTTCTTTTCTTTTCTTTCCCCCACACTTATCTTTTGTTTCTAACCCAAATTTTCAAATAAAAATATCCCTTGTTTTTTTGCAATATGTCTCAAAATATAAAATTCATCTTTAGAACAAGGGTAAGGATATAAGCATATTTAGGCTAGGTGTAAGTTGTGGTTACCAATAAAACATCATATTTAATGTAGGCTCAAATTGGCTCACTAGTGGGGATGTTCTCGTAGAACATTAATAATGGATGGCTGTTTGGCTCTGGTTATAATCCTAATGCCTCTATCATATTCATGTTGTCACATGTATCAATATAGTCTCAAACGGTTTAAAGCAAGTTCTAGAGAATCATGTAATCATAAGAGCACTCAAGAAAGAAATTAGATTGATTTGTATAATGCATCAATCATTATAGGCTCAAAAACTCACAAAGATGATTATACAAGTCAGATTAAGTCTAAACATGCTTCTTTCTCAATCAACATATATATTAACATTGGCTCATAAAAAGGTTGACATCAAGCTCAATTCTCATGAAAATCTTCTCACTAATAAATCTGTTTTAGACTTATGCAATTCATATCTCATCATTGTATTGAAAGTAACTAAAAAAAAACACACTAAGTCTAAACATGCTTTTTTCTTTGTTTTTTTTTGTTTTTTTTGTTTTTTTGTTTTTTGTTTTTTGTTTTTTTGAAGAAGAAGATTAAATCAAACTGACAAGGTATGTCTCAAGTCTCCCTTACTCAGACCTTGTTCAGAATGAATACTTCTAAATGTCTTAAAACACAAAAATTATTTTTTTTTTTTTAGCAAAATATGTCCCTTACCCCCTACTAAAATATGACATTGTCCCCAATGTCAAATTTTAAAGGTAGAATTTAGGAGATATTACCTGCAGAGGTTGCTAACCACTTATTATAACTGAGACACAACAAGCAAAATGTTAGATAATGTCACAAAGACAAAGTGCAATCCACTCCTTGCTCGTCCATATCTCTTTTTCTTTTTCCGAGCGTTTGCGAAACAACCGTAGCAGATAAACACTCATAAGCTTGTAGCTTTTTGAGTAAATCTTCAATGGTTGTAGCAGAAATTATGGTTCTCCTTGCCTCTGAAAACATGAATCCATTATCCACAGCATTATCTAAATATGAAAGTAAATTACTAAAATAACCATTAATATTAAGCAAACCAATGGGTTTCTTATTTGTGACCAAAGATGACCAAGAAGCCACGCAAGCTATTTCTTCCAATGTACCCAGACCTCCTGGTAAGGCAATGAATGCATCGGCAGAATGGTACATGATTGTTATCCGTTCAGGGATACTCCAGACTTGTATTTCCTTACCCACGGTAGGTCCACAAAAATCTGTGAATAGTTTTGGCACGATTCCTAGAACTGGACTTCCTCCGGCGTGTGCTGCTGTAGCGACTGCTCCCATTAAACCCGTACTACCGCCTCCATAAATCAAGTGGATCTTTTGTTGGGCAAGTATTACTCCAACTCTTATGGCTTCATCAGCGAATATGTTATTTTTCCCTGGATAAGCACCTCCAAAGACACAAATTTTTTTAATGCGCTGGGACGAAGTGCTTTCCATTTTTTTTCTTTTTCGAGTGCCTGAAAGAGAATGAGTACATGGTGTAATATATAGAGGACTGAGTAATGAATCAGACAAGAGTAATAATGTCGCCGAAAGTGTATTTGTCCTGTCAGAAGAAAATGTTAACCTACAAAAGATTTTTGCGTGATTTCAGGAAGAAAATCAAAAAGAGAAGAAAAATCAACCGTAAAAGACCAATGCAAAAAAAATAAAACAAAAATAATTACACAAATCGAACAACACGTAAATTAAACCGAAATAAAGTTATTGCAAATCAAACCAACAGCTGAGAAGTCATTTATTGTAGTTGTGATTGTGGCTCACATCTTCCTCTGGTTTTACGTCCAGAAACGGCTTAAACGCCTTCTATGAGTCGAGGATATGCTTCCCATCCAGTTTTCTTACAAGCTGGCAAACAGGGTCTTTTAACATCAGATTCCCAAGATGTTGCCATTCCCTTTGGAATTGCGGCCATAAATCAAGAATTTCTCTTTGTACGTCTTCCACTAGGATGCGTCTCAAGAGAAAGTTGGATATTACCCAAATTCTCCTTACTCAGTCCATCCTTAATGAATTCAATTTTATCATCTCGATTAGAGGACGGAATCCCAATAGAACGACATTTACCGTTACACGTCCATCGTGCACACTTGTGGCAATTTGAACTCATGCGCTTTGCTCGTCGCTTCTTTGCATAAGTGCTTCTACCTGTACCTGGTAAATGCAAAACAGGAAGATATTCATCTTCACGTACCTTGGCTTCAATTATCCAACGTATGTCTTCAGGAATCCCTTTGTTCATAAGCATTCTTAATCTTTCTAATCGAACTTGGTAAAGCTTCAGTAAAATATTCCGAGGAAAAGGAGGAAATCGTTTCTGCAATCTTTTGAGAATATCATCCATCCTGAAAAAAAAATGAAATAAAATAAAATGAAAGAGAAATTTATATACAATATCAGTTTTGTGGGTAGCTGATGGAACCGACTTAAATAATCACGGAGTACCGTTATCCGCCATTTAACCGGGAAAAAAAATGAATTTTTTTTTTTTTTTTTTTGAAGATTAGTAAAAATTATATTTACATCTAGTTATTTTCAAAACAAGGATCAGAAAGAAAAACAACCTCTTCTTGAGTAACATGATTTTCCAAAAAGAGTTTGAGTCTTTGTCCATTTACCTTGAATACGTTACCATTTTGAGGATTCTCAATGTCAACTGCTCCATAATGATACACATGCTTAACCACAAATGGGCCAGTCCATCTTGATCTCAACTTACCAGGAAATATGTGAAGTCTAGAATTATAAAGTAGAACTTTTTGCCCAACATCAAATATTTTTCTTGAAATTAACTTGTCATGAAAGGCTTTAGTTCTTTCTTTATGAATTTTAGAATTCTCATATGCATCATTTCTGAGTTCCTCAAGTTCATTTATTTGTAATTTTCGTAAATTAGAAGCGTCATCAAGGTTTGAGTTGAACATTTTAATGGCCCAATATGCTTTATGCTCAAGTTCCACAGGTAAATGACAAGGTTTTCCATAAACTAGCCTATAAGGAGACATGCCCAATGCTGTTTTAAAAGCTGTTCGATAGGCCCATAATGCATCGTTAAGTCTAAGAGACCAATCTTTGCGATTTGGATTAACTGTCTTTTCCAAAATTTGTTTAATCTCCCTATTTGCTAATTCTACCTGTCCATTTGTCTGCGGGTGATAAGGGGTTGCAACTTTGTGTGTAATGGCATATTTCTTCATTAATGTTTCAAAAACCTTGTTGCAAAAATGTGTTCCCCCATCGCTTATGATAGATCGAGGAATTCCAAATCGACTCAAAATATTTTCTTTTAAAAATTTAATCACTGTTTTGTGATCATTATTTCGACATGGAATTGCCTCTATCCACTTTGAAACATAATCTATTGCAACTAAAATGTATAAGAAACCAAAAGATGGTGGAAATGGTCCCATGAAATCAATACCCCAACAGTCAAAAATTTCAATTACAAGAATTGGGTTCAAAGGCATCATGTTTCTTTTCGAAATGGAACCTAATTTTTGACAACTTTCACATGACTTGCAAAAATTATGTGCATCTTTGAACAAAGTTGGCCAGTAAAATCCACACTGTAAAATTTTTGCAGCAGTTTTCTTTGATGAAAAATGACCACCACATGCCTCGGAATGACAAAACTTAATTACACTACTTACCTCATTGTCGGGAATGCATCTTCGAAAAATCTGATCAGGACAATATTTGAACAAGTAAGGGTCATCCCAATAGAACTTCTTTACCTCATTCAGAAACTTCCTTTTATCTTGTGTGCTCCATTGAGAAGGAATTTTTCCTGTAGCAAGAAAATTAGCAATGTCAGCAAACCAAGGTGTCGTGGAGACAATTAGAAGTTGTTCATCAGGAAAAGTATCATTTATTGGTGAGGTTCCAAAAGATTCATCACAAACAAGTCTTGATAAATGATCAGCCACCACATTTTCTACTCCTTTTTTATCTCGAATGGTGATGTCAAATTCTTGCAGCAAAAGGATCCACCTCAGCAACCTAGGTTTTGCATCCTTCTTAGAGAGAAGATATTTTAAAGCTGCATGATCACTAAAGACAACAATTGATGATCCAACAAGGTAAGATCTGAATTTATCCAATGCAAAAACAACTGCAAGTAATTCCTTTTCTGTAGTGGAATAATTCATTTGGGCTCTATTTAAAGTTTTACTTGCATAGTAAATTACATGTGGTTTATTATCTTTCCTTTGTCCTAACACAGCACCAACAGCATAGTCACTAGCATCACACATTATTTCAAATGGTAAAGACCAATCAGGAGATCTCATAATAGGAGCAGTAGTGAGCATATTTTTGAGTTTTTCAAAAGCATCTTCACAATCTTTAGTCCATTCAAATGCAGTGTCTTTCATTAAAAGATTACATAGAGGTTTAGATATCGTGCTAAAATCTTTTATGAATCTTCTATAAAAACCTGCATGTCCCAAGAATGACCTAATGTCCTTTACTGTCTTTGGTGTGGGTAGATTAGCAATCAATTCAAGTTTTGACTTGTCTACCTCAATCCCTTTTGCAGAAACAATGTGACCTAGTACAATACCTTTAGTGACCATGAAATGACATTTTTCCCAATTAAGAACAAGATTTTTTTCTTCACACCTAATCAATACATTTTTCAAATTGGCTAAGCAATCATCAAATGAATCACCAGAAACAGAAAAATCATCCATGAAAATCTCAAGATTACGTTCAATCATGTCACTAAAAATGCTAAGCATGCATCTTTGAAATGTGGCAGGGGCGTTACATAATCCAAATGGCATTCTACGATATGCAAAAGTACCAAAAGGACATGTAAAAGTGGTTTTCTCTTGGTCCTCAAGTGCAATGGCAATTTGATTATACCCAGAATATCCATCTAGAAAACAATAAAACTCATGTCCTGCAACTCTTTCTAAGATTTGATCCATGAAAGGCAAAGGGAAATGATCTTTCCTCGTCACTGAGTTAAGTTTCCTATAGTCAATGCACATGCGCCAACCAGTAACAGTCCTAGCTGGAATTAATTCATTGTTTTCATTTTTAACTACAGTAACTCCAGATTTCTTAGGTACGACTTGAGTAGGACTTACCCATTTGCTATCAGAGATAGGATAAATGATTCCATTATCTAGAAGTTTAATGACTTCATTTCTCACTACTTCTTTCATATTAGGATTAAGCCTTCGTTGCATTTGTCTAGAGGGTTTAGCATTTTCCTCTAAATAAATATTATGTGTGCAGATTAATGGGCTTATTCCCTTTATGTCAGCTAAGGTCCATCCTAATGCATTTTTGTGCATCTTCAAAAGTTGTAACAACTTACCTTCTTGTAGTTCATCAAGATGTGAAGAAATTATGACTGGAAAAGTTTCACTCTCACCCAAAAAGGAATATTTTAGCTCGGATGGCAATGGTTTTAACTCCAGCTTGGGTGGTTCAATAGTTAATGGTACAGTGACATTTGTAAGTGATGGTAGTTCCTCAAACTTTTGTTTCCAACAATGCTTATCCTGAAAAGATTTTAACAAAGAATCAGTGTGTGAAATTTCTGAAGCATTATCAAACTCATATTCAATTAAATAAGCTTCTAAAGGATCATGGAATGTGGTAGTGGTGAGATGTTCATGAACAAGTTCTTCAATGAAATCCACTTCATGTACTTCTGAATTATCACCAGGTTGCTTGCAAATGTTGAACACATTTAATTCTAAAGTCATATTTCCAAAAGAAATGTTCAACATACCATTCCTGCAATTTATCAGAGCATTAGAAGTTGCAAGAAATGGACGGCCTAATATAACAGGAATTTGAACATTTGGATTTGAAACAGGATGTGTGTCCAAAACAATAAAATCAACAGGGAAGTAAAAATTATCAATTTGAACCAAAACATCTTCAACTATCCCTCGAGGAATTTTTACAGAACGATCAGCTAGTTGAAGTGTAACAGGTGTTTCCTTGAGTTCACCTAAACCTAACTGTTGATAAACAGAAAAAGGCAAAAGATTAACACTAGCACCAAGATCAAGCAATGCACGTTCTATTCTAGTGTTTCCAATGATGCATGAGATTGTTGGACATCCAGGATCTTTGAATTTTGGTGGAGTAAGGTGCTGAATGATTGAGCTCACACTTTCCGTCAGAAATGCTTTCTTTTGTACATTATGTTTCCTTTTAACTGTGCACATGTCCTTCAAAAATTTAGCATAAGATGGAACTTGTTTGATTGCATCCAATAAAGGAATGTTAATCTTAACTTGTTTGAAAAGTTCATAAATTTCTGCATTTTGATTCAAATTCTTTATTGTTTGCAACCTTTGAGGAAAAGGAGCAGGATGCATACCTTTTTCTTTGTCCAAAGTTTCAAGAAGTTCAGACTTACCATCATCCTTACCATTACTTTTCGGAGGGGAAAGAGGATCTTGGTCTTTTGATGGAATCTTTTTGTCAATTGCCTTTCCACTTCGAAGAGTTGTGATAGAACTGGCATTTTCCTGTTGAGTTTCATTGGAGCAAGAAACAAGACATTGAGTAGAAGGGTTAGGCTGAGGTTGAGCAGGAAACTTACCTTTTTCTTGAGTGCGTAATGAAGCTGTCAATGTGGACAAGGTGTTTTTGATCTCATTGATGTCCTGTGAAGTCCGGCTATTCACATTTGCTTGTGTTTGCATGAATGCTTGCAATGTTTCTTCCAAGGTTTGTACACGTGAAGGTTGATAGGAAAAAGTGTTGCCCGGCTTTTGAGATTGTGGTACCTGAACATGATTATTATTCCGCCAACTGAAGTTGGGATGATTTCTCCATTCAGGGTTATACGTTTCAGAGTAAGGAGAAGAAAAAGGCTTTTTAAATGTGTTTATGGAATTTACTTGATCATGCAACGCTTCTTTAAGAATGGGAATGTTTGGACATTCAGAAGTGGGGTGTCCCATGATTTCACAAATTCCACAACTTTCTTCATTTTTAACCGTTTTGACTTCTTTTACTTCTCTAAGTTCCATGGCTTCAATCTTTCTAGCCAAATTAGCTACTTTAGCTTTTATCTCATCTTCTTGACTAAAATGATATTTTCCTCTGTTAGAAACAACATTAGATCTATTGGAACTTTCAGAGGAATTATCTGTGTGCCAGGCTTGAGAGTTATCTGCCAAATGGTCTAAGTAGTCAAAGGCTTCTTCAGGTTCTTTTTCTAGAAACTCACCGTTACACATTGTTTCAACAAATTGTTTAGTTTCGGGAGTTAAACTTTCATAAAAGAAACTAATAATACGCCATTTTTCAAAACCATGATGTGGACAAGAACTTAACAAATCTTTAAAACGCTCCCAGCACTGAAAAAATGCTTCATTTTGATTTTGATTGAAATTTTGAATCTGTCTTTTCAAAGCAGTAGTTTTATGTGCTGGGAAAAATTTCTTTAGAAACTCAGTTTGTAATTCTTGCCATGTGCCAATTGACCTTGGTTTTAAATTATGAAGCCAAATTTTTGCTTTATCTTTTAAAGAAAAAGGAAATAATTTTAGCTTGACAATTTCATTTGTACATTGTTGGTCATTAAAGGTGACACATACATCTTCGAAGTCTTTTAGAAACGAGTAAGCACTTTCCGATTCCAACCCATGGAAATTTGGAAGCAAAGCTATCATACCTGGTTTAAAACGAAAGTTGTTTGCATTGAGAGGAAAAATAAAACAAGAGGGTGATGAGCTTCGAGTTGGTTGCAAGTAGTCACGCATGGTGCGTACTTGTCTGTTCTCATCTTCAGTATGAACACTTTCATTGTCAGCCATGGTAGGAGTTGTATTAGAAAGATTACCTGAAAAAGTTTCACAATAAAATCTAACTAAACGACGAGATCTAAAATCACGTCGCCAAACAAGCATAAAACAAAGTTAATATACAAATTAGGCGGTATAACCAGCCAAACAAAATAAATATATATAAAATTAGGCGGTATAACCAGCCAATAAAAATAAATATACTTATAAACTTATATACTTAGTATTGCCTCCCCGGCAACGGCGCCAAAAACTTGATGGAAACTCAATTAAGAGTTGTAAACCCAAGTGCAGGTTATGTTCAAGTAATAAATTCTCGGGTGTCCGAGGTCGAACCACAGGGAAGCGTATTAGTAAGTATAAGTTTATAAATATATAAGAAAAAGAAAGTAAACAAGATATTAGGGAATCAACAACAAAACAAAATAAACAAGATATTAGAGAACAAAATAAATAAAATAACATAAAAGAAATTAAACAAAATATAAAAAACAATAAGAAAGGATGTTGAGGTTAGAGAATCCACTCTTGGTGTTATGCTAAGATTAATCTTGTTTTATTACACAATTGAAATCCACACATAAGGGAGGTTCCAATCGGAAGGTTTAGCAATTCAGTCCAAATTGTCCAACGTCCATAGCATATGATATTATGTTCATTTGGTGTCCTCAAAACTCATAAAAAGAGTCCAAGCATTCCTTATGCCAAGGTATATGTCTACAACAAATCAAGGTTATGAAACCAAGCATTTACTGTGCCATTTTCATTGTCAATAATGAATCAAGATCTCTACTTTGCAAGTATGATTTAAACCAAAAGAAAATATTATCTATGCTAGTGCTTATAAATGATAATTCATTTTAGCTCATGTTTAAGAGACTAACCTTAGCATTTACCAAGAGCTTCACCTCATCACCTCAACAATATGATTAGAAACACATACTAGATATGAATAAAATGAAAAGAAATGTAAGAAGAAAAAGAAAACTAGAGAAAGGAAAGAAAAAGAAAACTTAGAGAATTTTATTACAATGGCTATCCTACCAATGTATCAATGTATCCCAATACTCATCCAAGGCCCTCTATTTATACACATTTTGGAGGGCTAAATGACAAGAGACAAGCTTTACAAATTTCAAAGGTAGGTATAATAGGTGGGTGCATTTTTCTAACAATTTTCGTCATATTGTATGACAATTCTGATCAGCCAGCTTGATGGTCGATTTTGTCAATGTTGGAGGCTCGATCTGATAAAATGGTCTTCTAGAAAAATATACCCCTATCAGTTACGGATCCATAGCCGTTGGAATCAGATTATTTGCGCACGTGGATCGGGAGATATGGTCAAAATACCAAAACGGTGCAGAACAGACGTCATTGCACATCAGCCAACTTGATGGTCGATTTCGCTAGGGAAAACGACTCCGTTTCAAGAAGTGTAAAACATGAAAAAGATAGATATGCCTCTTAGCTTTGCAGGGATACAAAGTTCAGCCTTATTGCTTCAGTGAAACTCGAGATATAGCTGATATGGCAAAAGGTGTCGGAACTGGAACTGAACTGGATTTGCCCTTAATTCTAGTAATCTGAAATCACTCAAAGAAACTTGTGAAAAACACCAAATTACATAAAAATATAAAAGATCATAAACACAATTAGACTAAACAATAATAACTCGTATTTGACACAAAACAATAATAAAACATAACTAAAAACTATATAATTATACGAGTTATCAACTAATATATTATTAATCCAATACTTAAATTGATAATAAATCAAATATACAAAATTTTATAGGTGTACAATTAATAGTGTTTTTTTGGCACATGGTTAAATTTTATCTCAAAGAGGTTAAGTACAATTCTAGCATGTAATACCATTGTATTCATCCCCAATGACAGAGTTTAAAATGTAATCAAATTTATATTTACGTATGGATTCATAAATGTGGCAACCTAAAAAATAACGAGTCTCATCGCAAGACTTTATTATTTGTTAAGCGTGACATTAAAAAAAAAACCGAGGAAAAGTCGACTTAATTCCTCTAGAAAAATGAAGGTTTTGAAAATGACCTTAAAAAAGACATGGAGTCGTCACCAATCTTTTTTAGCTAGGTGTGATCGGCCACCTATTAAAACCGGTTTTATAAAATATTTTAAAAATTAATTAAAACATTTTAAAAACCAATTTCAAGTCTGTATTTTAAACCAGAGAAATCAAAGAAGCGGGTTCGGGAGTCGGTTACGTGCGGGGAAGGATTAGCACCCCCACAACGCCCGTATAAATCGGTACCTTATTAATCGTGTGTTATCTCAAGCCTCGGTAAAAATTGGTTTTAAATTTAGTATTTCGAGTTAATTCCCGATTTAAAGAAAAATAATTCCATTTTTAATTGAAAATGATTCGGAATTTATAAATTCAAAATTTTCCTATATTCCCCAACAAACGTGGCAAAATATAGAAATTTTTATTAGTTTTGAAAAACTTTCCGAATCATTCACTTTTTTGAAAGAAAGATATTCCTTTATTAATGATAATTGATGATATTCCCTCCAGCAAACCCGGTAGAGAACTCATGAATTATTTTAACTCGGGAATATCTTTATTTTTTATTGAAAAATCATTATCCTTTTAAAAACATTTTAAAAGATATGAATATGTATATGCATGACATAAATAAAATGACATGGCAAAATCTAAATAATATAATGCATCCTAAATAACATGATATAATTTAAATGTCTTAGCATATTCTAAATGAAATGAAATATCCTAAGTTATATGATATATTCTAAATGAAATGAAATGACCTAAGTAACACAATATATTCTATATGAAATGAAACAACCTAGGTAACATGATATATTCTAAATGAAATAAAATAACCTAAGTAACATAACACATTCTATATGAAATGAAATAACCTAGGTAACATGATATATTCTAAATGAAATAAAATAACCTAAGTAACATAACATATTCTATATGAAATGAAATAATTTAAATGACATGGCAAACATGAATGATATGGCATATAATTTAAATGACATGGAATATAAAATGATGCTATCATATAATATGCATGGAAATAAAAATGAAAATAATAATGCAAGAACATAGCATATGCTAAATAATATGACAAAAAAAATAATTAAATAAAAAGCATAGGATATCATGAAATATTCCAAATCATATAATAAACAATATAACATAATTCAAAATCATAACAATATCATAGAAATTATCATAGCAAGAATCACATATTATATAAAGTGCATGAATATGGAAAATGCAATGCATGAAATGTATTTTTTCCTTTAATTAAGGAAATCCGTATATCTAAAAAGATATCCGGCTACCTTAGGAAAATATGTCAAATTAAATATTCTAAAACCAAAATACTTTGTGATTGTTTGAAAACAATCTTGAAAAGCTTGAATTAAAAAATAAAAACTGGGCTAAATCTTTTTTTTTTTAAATGGCTCTAATTTCCTAAGTTTAAAAATCCGGACTTGACTACCCTTAACCCGAGACTTGAAAAACCATTTTTAGAGTTTAAAAAGGCTTAGAAACTACCCTAAGTCAGTAGCTAACCCTCCTAATCAGCCCACTCTAAGTAACTTAACCAAAACAGAAAAATGATTTTTCTTTAAATTCAATTCTGACTCCACTGTCCAGTTTTAAGCCACGATTTTTTGTCCTATTTTTAAAAATTCAAAAAATTCTGAAAAATGTACTGGAGACTCAGGACATGTAAAACTACACGGGAAAAAATCGGCTTAATTTTCTAATCAAAGATAAGTTCCCAGAAAAATCAGAGATGTACAAGTTTTTGGTGAAAAAAAAAACTGCTTTCCAAAACACATTTTTTGCCTTTGATAAAATCATTTAAAAATCGAAGTAAAAATATTTGAAACTCATAAAATGACTTACAAACAGTAGCTAGGACTTTTTGAAAGTTAGATAAAAATTGGCTAAGTAAAAAAAATCACAAAGGTAGAATAATCAATTTGACAAACTTAATTTTCCACAAGTGTGCTCAAGAGAGCATGACTTTGAACCATTAATTGGCTCAAGTCATTATTGAAGTGGCATGAACATGAAATGCATGAAATAATGCAGCAAACATAATGCATGAAATGCATGGATTTAAACCTAAATGTCATGAAAAAAATGCATGGCATTCATAAAGTGACCTAAACCTAAATGAACTTGCATGGCATTTAATGTAACCTAGACCTAAAATGCATGAATATGCATGGCAAATAAACCTAGCTTAATAACTAAAATATGCATGGCATTTTCACAAACACAAAGCATGCTTAATCCAAAAACTCAATCAAATATCATGCAAAATGCTAACCTATCAACTAACATGGCAAGAATGCTCAAAAAATGTAAAAATTCCAAGAGGGCCGAATAGCATAATGTAACAAGCAAACATGACATTTTCACAAACACTTGGCATACTAGCATGCAAAACTAAATCAAATGACATATAAATGCAAAAACCTACCAACTAACATGGAAAAAAATGCAACACACAATGCAAAACACATGGAGTAGCCAAATGGCCTCAAGCTCCAACAAGCATGGCATTTTCACAAACACTTGGTATACTAACATGCTCAACTAAAATATAACACTTAAATCATGCAAAAATCACACAAGCATTTTCACAAACACTTAATATACTAAATCTAAAACATGCTCAACTAAGATATAAAACAAAAATCATGCAAAGACCACACAAGCATTTTCACAAACACTTGATATACTAAATCTAAAACATGCTCAAATTTAAACAACATGAAAACAGAAAATTAAAAATGCAAAAACATGATATCTAAAATATAAATGGCAACAAACAAAGCAAACAAATTAAAATACAACTCAAGAATATGAAGTAAAATAACATTTAAAACATCAAAATCAAAGAAAATAACATAAACAATATGGTAAAATGAACCCAAAACAGCAACTTAAAATAAATAATGTAGGCCATTTGGCCATGGTGAGTTTATTGTAAAAATAAAATGTAAAAAATATACTTAAGAAAGAGATGAAGGAAGAACTTAAAAGAACAATAAAAAAAACCTTTATTTAAAATAGAAACTCACCAAATAGAGATTAAAATAGAAAAAACTAAGTAAAAACTCTAAGAACTCAGCAAAATGAAGAAGAAAAAATGAAAATCTGACCTCCAAACAAGGGCTGGCCGAATGGGATTATATTGGCTCCAAGATGTTGTCATTTTTGTGTAACCAATTTTCCATCAAATGACTAATAATTCAAGGTGAAAAATCATGAAATTACCACCTTTAGATTAGCATCTCAGCTCTCTCAAATTACAGCTGTCCAAGAATAATGTTGACATCTTTCTTAGCCAATGTGGCTTAATCACCATGGCTTGATCAAAGAGAATCTCTAACTAACTCTTGATTTTTAGCCATTTGATTGAAAAATCAGAAGCTTCCTCCTTACTTTGGGCTTGGGCAGGCCAGCACTTCTCTTTTCCAGCCCAACTCAGATTTTTTTTAAAGGCCCAAAAAAGCCATTTTCGGTTGCTTGGGTGAAATGACCGTTTTGCCCCCCGGATATAAATAAATATCAAACGGACTCCAAATTCAATTTTTATTTTTTTAATACTTCCAAAATAATAAAATATTGAGTTCTGGAATTTTTCAAAATTATCCGAGTCCATTTGCTATTTATTTGGATTTTTTCTTCCCAAAATGCCCTTTTATGCCCCTACATTTTACCATTTTTTAAACGAGCTCCAAATCAAGATTTTTCTTCACCAATCTCTTCAAAATAATTAAAAAGTGTGATCTGGAAGTTTTCATAATTTTTGGAGCTCATTTGGTATTTTTCGGGATTTATCGGCTTGAATTACTACGTAGGAGGCTCGGGATTTGGCCATTTTGCAAATGAACTCCGAATCAAGATTTTCTTTCGCAAATCTCTTTCAAATAATTTAAAAATGGGATTTGCAAAATTTCAGAATTTTTGGAGCTCATTTGCTATTTTTCGGGATTTATCTTCTTGAATTATTGCATAGGAGGCCCGAGATTTGGCCATTTTGCAAACGAACTCCGAATCAAGATTTTTTTTTTACCAATCTCTTTCAAATGATTTAAGAATGAGATTGACAAATTTTTAGAATTTTCGGAGTCCATTTGCTATTTTTCCCAAATTTTCCAATTTTGCCATTTTGCCTCCGAAACCCGGTTTTGCTCAAAACAAGTCCGATTTTCAGAATTTCTTCAATCTGAGCCTTGGGCTATCCTTTTTAATCATTCTTCACCCATTGGGGGTTTTGGTCTTACCAAGTCGGGCCATTTCTGTGATTCTTCCCGATTTCACCGAAATTCACTAAAAACCCTAATTCTTGGTTTTCTCCCGGATTGACTTTTCTTTCGATTTTTCTTGCAAGTGACTTCTCCATTACCCATATTCAGTGTTTATATTTCATTTGGAACCTTCAATTTTGATCAATTTGATCGTTTAAGCACTTTTCCCCAAATTTCTCGGATTAGGGTTTCCTTTCTATTGAATCTCCAAATCCCAACTTCCGAACTCCATATCTTTCAATGTAGACCTCGGATTATCAAAATTCTTTCGCCATTTTTCAATTGAACTTAAAATCTTGATTTTGAAAATGGGTTGACTTTTTTAGTAGTTGACTTTTTGGGGTTGACTTTTTCGGGGTTGACTTTTTTTCGGGGTTGATTTTTTTCAAGTTTGACTTTTTGTACTCGCCCTCTTAAACTAAGTCTCGAAGTACCACCTGCAGGATGAAAACAGTCTTTTTACACTCGAAAACATTAATATAGGAAGAGAACATACCTGTTTAGTGGTCCGGACAAAATTAGGTGTCTACAGCTGCCCCTCTTTGGCTATTGCTGAGAATCAGGAATCAGCCAAAGATAAACCAACACTAATTTTGTACGGTCAGTGAAATCACATGTGAAGGAAAGGGAAAAGGGTTTTCTTTTTCATTCTTCTATCATTCTTTCATTTCATTTTTCATTTTTTTTTTTGAAAATAAGCTGTAAATTGAAGATTTATCCTTAAATTGAATTCCCTGACTAATCAAGGCGCGATCCGTCTTAAGAAAACGAATTCGATTTTCAAAAGAAAAATGGTGCCCGGAGGTCTTAAAAAACTGGTGCCCGAAGGTCTTAAAAAAACTGGTGCTCGAAGGTTTTTTAAAAAACTGGTGTCCGGAGGTCTTTGAAACTAGCGAAAATACATTTACGACAGTCTCAGGGTTCGACTCATTTGATAAAACAGAATGAATTCGATTTAAAACAAAAGGAAATACCTCGACGATGGTCTCAAGGCTCGACTCATTTGATGGAACAGAATGAATTCGATTTAAAACAAAAGGAAATACCTCGACGATGGTCTCAAGGCTCGACTCATTTGATAGAACAGAATGAATTCAATTTAAAACAAAAGGAAATACCTCAACGGTGGTCTCAAGGCTCAACTCATTTGATAAAACAGAATGAATTCGATTTAAAACAAAAGGAAATACCTCGACGGTGGTCTCAAGGCTCAACTCATTTGTTAAAACAGAATGAATTCGATTTAAAACAAAAGGAAATACCTCGACGGTGGTCTCAAGGCTCGACTTATTTGATAAAACATAATGAATTTGATTTAAAACAAAAGGAAATACCTCGACGGTGGTCTCAAGGCTCAACTCATTTGATAAAACAGAATGAATTCGATTTAAAACAAAAGGAAATACCTCGACGGTGGTCTCAAGGCTCGACTCATTTGATAAAACAGAATGAATTCGATTTAAAACAAAAAGAAATACCTCGACGGTGGTCTCAAGGCTCGACTCATTTGATAAAACAGAATGAATTTGATTTAAAACAAAAGGAAATACCTTGATGGCGATCTCAAACTCTGAATCTTTTGAGAAACAAAACGAGTTCTTTTTTAGGGAAGTCCAAGCTTTCCTGATTCCTTCACTGTTAGCTAAATGTAATGATGAGAATGCCATGCTTTTGCAAATGCTTGTATGCTTCCTAAAATAAATGCAATCAAATGATTGTGCCATAATTCCTAATCCATGGTTTCTTTGAGGTTCACAGATTATATGACTTCAGGACAAAGTCTTCAACTGTTCATTGATGCCCCACTTGAGGAATCCTTCACTCAAGATATCTTGTTAAATAGTCTCAGCTTCTGTCTCTCGCTGAAGTTCACAGATTTTCTGACTACGCGAAGGAGTCTCCACCACGTTCACTGTTTTCTTTTCTTGGTGAACTTTCCAAACCTTCCCAAGATTTAAATCTATTCCTTAGTAATACTTTGAAATCCCTTTATTTACAGATTTTTATTACTAAACATCGTTCAATTTAATAACAACCATAATGCATCTCAAAAGTATATGAAAGAGAATATGAATCAATCAAAAATTGTCATGAAAAGGATAACAAGAATTTATTGCAAGAAATGTTTTAAAATGGTAAAAATAAATATCAAGGATATAAGAAACAAATATAAGGTTATAGGCTGTAGATGCCTCGGATGCGGAATAACTTGGATCCCTCTTTTTTCAAACCATCTGGACTTTCTCTTGAACGAGCAATTCACCTGGGTAATCTCTTAGCTTCTGTAGTTACATCAGACTGAGTTGTTCCCCTTTTCTCTGATTGTCAGATACTTTCTCCCCCTTTACACGGAGCATTGATTCAAACTTTGATTATTACTTGAGCCGCCTTTTGTAGGTTTTCAACTCAAGTTTCCTCCGTTCGGTATTAAGTCGCCCTTTGGGGTTTTCAGCTTAAACCTCTCATTTTCATTCTTTTTTTTTATTATTTTATTCTACCATGCATCTGAGAATTCTAAATGCTTCCAAGGTAAAAATATCAATTCAAAAGATGGGATGGATTCTGAGAATAACCTTTCAACTTAAATATCCATGCTTGATCAAAATGGGCTTTTAAAGCATGTAATGTAGGCCAAGGTTTAGGTTTAGAAAAAAAGGATAAATAGGCCCAAAATGTGTTTAAGGGTGATTGGATCAAGGATCACTTCCTGAGGAGAACTCATTCTTGAAATATTTGTCCCTTTTTAGACTTTCTTTTCTTTTTGCTTTGTTGGCTTTCATTTGCCATATTTTCCGATGGCTTTCTTTTTGCCATGATTTTTTATTACCTTTCCTCGCATTTGCCCTCCAGTGTAGAGGGTGATCCTTGATCAAGGTTTAAAGAAAGAAATAATTCTTAAGGCTCAAAGGGGTGACTAAGGATAATTTCTTCTTAGTGGAAGGAGTATGAAAAACGGCCATTCATCATATCAAGCATAAATATTCTCTTTGAAAAGCAATTCTCAGGGGAAATAGATATATAGAATTTCTATTTTTACACTTGGAATCATTCGAATTTTCATGTGCACAGCATCACACAATTTTTTTTTTCAATCATAATACTTCTTCAGTTCATCAGCATTCACGGGATGTCTAAAATCATCTCCGTCCATCCGAGTTAGAATCAATGCTCCTCCAGAAAAAGCTCTCTTTGCCACATAGGGTCCTTCCCAATTTGGAGCCCATTTTCCTCTCGGGTCCTTCACTATAGGGAGAATTTTCCTCAATACCAACTCCCCCTCTCGGAACTATCTGGGACGAACTTTCTTGTTGTGGGCTCGAATCATCCTTTTCTGATACAACTGCCCGTGACAAATTGCTTTCAATCTTTTCTCCTCAATGAGATTCAACTGTTCATAACGAGCTCTAACCCATTCTGCTTCCTCTAGGCCAACTTCCATCAAAACCCGGAGTGAAGGGATCTCAACTTCAATAGGTAGCACTGCTTCCATCCCGTATACCAGAGAAAATGGTGTTGCCCCTGTAGATGTGCGGACCGAAGTACGATATGCATGAAGAGCGAAAGGCAGGATCTCATGCCAATCTTTGTACACATTGGTCATCTTCTCAACCATCCTCTTGATGTTCTTATTAGCTGCTTCTACTGCGCCATTCATCTTCAGACGGTAAGGTTCCGAATTATGATGTGTGATCTTGAATTGAGTACACACTTCTCTCATCATCTTATTGTTCAAATTGAGAGCATTATCCGAAATAATTCTTGCTGGCAACCCATAACGGCATATGATTTCTTTCTTGACGAATCTGCATACCACTGACTTTGTTACATTTGCATAAGACGCAGCTTCTACCCACTTTGTGAAATAATCTATGGCCACCAAGATGAGACGATGTCCATTTGAAGCTTTTGGGGTAATAGGCCCGATCATATCCATTCCCCACATTGAAAAAGGCCATGGTGCAGTCATGACATGTAAAGGCGATGGTGACACATGAATCTTATCTGCATAATCTGGCATTTATGACACTTCCGTGAATAACTGATACAATCTCCTTCCATGGTCAGCCAATAGTACCCTGCCCTCATAATCTGTTTAGCAAGCATGTGACCATTAGCATGGGTGCCACATATCCCTTCATGGACCTCTTCTATGATTCTTCGAGCTTCGGCAGACCCGACACATCTCAACAAGACTTGATCTTTCCCTTTCTTGTAGAGAATCTCACTATCTAGAACAAAACCCATTGCTAACCTTCTCAGAGTCCTCTTATCATTCTCTGTTGCTTGTTCTGGATACTGTTGACTCTTGATGTACTGCAAGATGTCATTATACCAAGGGAGACCATCTGCTTCTTCTTCGATACTCAAACAGTGGGCAGGAGATTCATATATGCTCATGTTGATCGGCACAACTTTCGCCCCTTCATTTACTTTAAACATTGATGACAAAGTAGCCAGAGCATCTGCCATTCGGTTTTCTTCTCGAGGAAAGTAATTCAAAATTCACTTCTTCAAACTCCTCTAATAAACTCAGTATGAGTTCACGGTATCAGATCAGCTTTGTATCTCGGGTTTTCCATTCTCCTCGTAACTGGTAAATCGCCAAGGCTGAGTCTCCGTAAACTTCCAATACTTTGATCTTTCTATCCACTGCAGCACGAAGGCCCATAGTACATGCTTCATACTCGGCAGTATTGTTTGTACAATCAAAATCCAATCTAGCAGTGAAAGGATAACAGTCTTCTTCTGGGGATATAAGTACTGCACCGATTCCATGCCCCATGGCATTAGATGCGCCATCAAAGTACATTTTCCATACTTTCTTCTTTAGGGGAATCTCATCTGCTTGCGACACATACATCAAATCCTCATCTGGGAAGTCAAAGCTCAACAGCTCATAATCTTCCACTGCCCGACTTGCTAAGAATTCAGCCACTACACTGCCTTTGATAGCTTTTTGACTTACATATACAATGTCGTACTCTGATAATAAAACCTGCCATCTTGCCGTCCTCCCTGACAGAGAAGGTGCTTCCAACATGTACTTGATTGGATCCAGCTTGGCAATCAACCACGTTGTGTGGTACAACATATACTGTCTGAGTCTTCGAGCAGTCCAGGCTAAGGCGCAGCACAACTTTTCTACCGACGAATACTTCAACTCATAATCTGTGAACTTCTTGCTAAGATAGTAAACTGCCTGTTCTTTCTTTCCCGTTTCATCAAGCTGCCCCAAAACACAACCCATGGATCTTTCAAATACTGATAAATACAGTATCATTGGTTTATCCGGAATAGGTGGCATTAATACTGGTGGGTTTAGTAGATAATGCTTAACTTTTTCAAAAGCAATCTGACACCTTCATCCCATTCTCCTGGATCACGTTTTCGAAGTAACTTAAATATTGGATCATATTTGTCAGTCAACTGTGAGATAAACCGAGCAATATAATTCAATCTCCCCAAAAAGCCTCTTACTTCCTTTTGAGTGCGAGGTGGTGGCAGATTCTGAATGGCCTTCACTTTATCTGGGTCAATCTCAATTCCTCTTTTGCTGACGACAAAACCCAACAACTTCCCCGAGGTGACTCCAAAAGTGCATTTTGCCGGATTTAGCTTGAGTCTAAATTTCCTTAATCGTTCAAACAGCTTCTTAAGATTCGCAATATGCTCCTCTTCTCCTTGTGACTTTGCGATCATATCATCAACGTAGACCTCAATTCCCTTATGCATCATATCATGAAACAAGGTCACCATGGCTCTCTGGTATGTTGCCCCAGCATTCTTCAATCCAAATGACATTACTTTGTAGCAGAAGGTGCCCCACATCGTAACAAATGTGGTTTTCTCCATATCTTTCGGTGCCATCTTGATATGATTATATCCTGAGAATCCGTCCATAAAAGAAAATAAAGAACTCTTCGCTGTATTATCCACCAGAGTATCAATATGGGGCAAAGGGAAATTATCTTTAGGGCTGGCCTTGTTCAAATCTCGATAATCAACGCACATCCGCACCTTGCCATCCTTTTTCGGTACTGGAACAATATTTGCCACCCATTCTGGATATTTTGCCACCTCTAGGAATCCGACATCAAATTGTTTCTTCACCTCCTCTTTTATCTTTAACAGCATATCAGGCCTCATTCTTCTCAACTTTTGCTGAATTGGTTTGCTCTCTGGCCTCAAAGGGAGCTTATGAACTACAATATCCGGATCTAACCCTGGCATATCTTGGTAAGACCATGCAAATACATCCACATACTCCTGGAGCAAAGTTATCAATTCACCTTTTATTGATGGTGACAATGAAGTTCCAATTTTGACTTCTTTTATCTCTTCACCATTTCCCAAATTTATTGTTTCCAATAATTCCTTATGAGGAAGTACTTGTTTCTCCTCTTGTTCTATTTTCCTCAATAGATCCGGAGGTAAACTATAATCCTCAGTATCTTCATTAGCCTCAAAATCACCCGTGCAAATGGGTCTTTCAAAATCAATTTCAGAATTACTGACAGGAGGGTCCTCATATTCCGCATCCGTACACCTGTAAATAGGTGGAGAAAAAAACAATATAGGAAAAATATATATAGAAAACAAAATGAATAACAAAAATGAAAGAATATGGACACAACAATATGGATAATGCATTGTGCTTGTTATTTATTGAATGAAAATGTTTAAAAAGCCCATTACAGAAAAAACTCTTAATATCTCTGGGTAAAGATAATTAAGATTGCTTTTTAAAAGTATTACTTTGGAATAGACTTAAAGACTATGGGCAACTCAGTCGCACTCCAATTGGTTAGCCTATATCCTGGTGGACAAGGTCGCACCATCCAGCTAGTACTCTCTCTTTCAATCCTGTCTTTCTCGATCGTGCAGATTTCCACATCATACATCTGCTCATCATTATTCACCTGGAATCTCTTGAAGGCTTTCTCTATCATTACAAGCACATCATCAGGATTCTTTTCTCCGAATAGAGAATCGGCTGAGCGGAAGCTGTAAAGGATAGGTGGGAATGTCATAGGCTCCCACTCAATATCCATACCCGTAAGATGGGCCATCCTCCATTATCGGTTCTTTTCCACTTGTCTTCTTTTCTCATGGGCCTTCAGAAGATATCCTAGGCCAAATCGGTCATTCTTTCCTTTTACTTCTATGGCTCGAGCCATCCCCTGAAGATATTTCCCGAGACCCTTTCCTCCCCTGCAGCCTTTTTCTACGGTGGTTCTTATCCCCAACCTTGTGTTCTTGGACAACTTTGGTTTTGGAATTTTTTGTCCTTCAGCGACAAAAACTGCATTTACAAATTCCAAAGACCGGAAAGAACACTCCACAGCCTCTTCATTCGGCTCCACATAAGGAGATTCAGTGGATACAGAGGCTATTATGTCTTCCTCCCCTGATATCGTGATCAACCGGCCCTCCATCACAAATTTTAGTTTCTAGTGAAGAGACGAGGGTACAGCCCCAGCTGAATGTATCCATGGTCTTCCCAACTAACAGTTATAAGATGGATTGATATCCATAACCTGGAAGTTCACTGTATATGTGCACGGGCCTATTTCCAGAGGAACTTCAATGGTTCCCATAACCTCCCTCCTGGTTCCGTCAAAAGCTCTGACCACCGTGCAACTTGGTATCATATAGGATAAATCCACTGGTAACTTGGATAAGGTTGCTAAAGGCATCACATTTAGTGAAGAACCGTTATCCAGAAGGACCCTCGATAATATGTGCCCCTTACAAGTGGTGGTTATATGGAGAGCTTTTGTTGATCCAATACCATTGGATGGTATTTCCTCATAGCTGAAAAATATGTAGTCATCAGCTGCGATGTTTCCCACCAATCTATCCAGCTTTTCCACTGATATATTATTGGCCACGTACGCTTGATTTAATACTCTTAATAAAGCATTTCTGTGTGGTTTTGAATTTAAAAGCAAGGATAAGATTGAAATCCTAGCTGGTTGACGTTGCAGTTGTTCAACCACTCTATATTCACTATGCTTTATAAATTTCAAGAACTCACAAGCTTCTTTCTCACATACTGGCTCTTTGATTCTATTAACCGGGGCTGATCCCCTCTCTGTTTCCTCTGGCAAATCCATCTCAATATGGATTGGCTTGACGACCTTCTTCCCTTTGTCAATTCCTCTGTCTTTCCCTGCTACCCCTTGTTCAACGACCTCCAGAGCATAACACCTCCCACTTCGGGTTAAATGCCCCACACCTGTAATATCCTGTTGGCTTGAAGACCCGGGCATAACCATGCTGCAGTCATACTTCCATGGTGTAGCCTTGTTTTCCTTGTATGGAAAGGAAATAGGTAAATCAATGATTAATTTGGGCGCATTTTCTTCCATGGCTGGCATAACTTTTTCCTCCGGTTCATCATAGTAGATGATTAGGGGTCTTCCTATCCCATAGCCACTTGTATTTTCAATGACTTCTATTTCCCCTTCTATCTCCTCATAGTATTGGGCTACCCCACTATCCATCATTCTTTGGACTTTAACCCGGAAGTCCCCGCAGTTCTGTATGTTATGGCCTTCACTCTTATGGAACGGGCACCAATCATGCACCCTCCTTGCAACCATTTTCAGATTTTCCGTACCTTCCACCAATTATGCCTTGACCATTTCAGCCCATATTGTCATCATCGGAGTCTTAACCTCCCCAATATCCCTTTTTAATCTTCTGTCCTCTCCGGTTAATATTGCATTCACCTGATTTCCAGCATGATTGGGCAATGGATTTCCAGCTACGTTCGGCCCATTTTTTGATCCAAATTTCACTACCCCAGCATTAATCAGGCTTTGGACTTTCTTTTTGAAGGCCAGGCAATCTTCAATTGAATGTCCTTGGATTCCCGCATGGTATGCACAGTTGGTATTTGCATTGTATCATCTTGGATATGGAGGTGTCAAAGGTTTTAGGTACACAGGTGCAACAAGTTGACCCTGCAACAGTTTTGGATATAGATCACCGTAAGTCGTGGGAACCGGATCAAATTGGGCTTTTTGATCGTTCCTTGGTGAACGTTGGTCATTACGCGAAGGCCCTTGTGTATTGGGAACAACATTTCTAGGAAGGGTGATTTGAGGGGATATGCCAGTTGGGAATAGCTGTTGTGGTATATTGGTGTAGGGGAACGGGTTTTGGGTAAGGTGGTTGACATTAGGGCAATAAGGATTATACCTCGGGTATGGTGTGTATGGTGTAGGAGGTGTATAAGGTGTGGTAGGGGTATAAGGCCTCGGTGGTGTGTATGGTGTAGGAGGTGTATAAGGGTATTGGTTGAAGCTTACTGCATGGGTTTCCTCCTTTTTCTTTGTAGGAAAAGCTCTCTTTGGGGTAGCTGACTCGCCCCCTTCCATCTTTCCACTCTTAATGGCTGACTCAATCATTTCTCCAGATATTACCATATCAGAAAAATCTTTGGTAGCGTTTCCCACCAATCTGTCATAATAAGGTGCTTTCAATGTGTTGATGAAAAGCACCATGGTTTCTTTGTTGGTTGAAAAGGGTTGCACTTGTGTAGCCAGATCCCTCCACCTCTGCGAATACTCCTTGAAGGTCTCATTGGACCTCTTTTCCATGTTCTGTAATGACAGCCTGTCGGGTACCATATCAGAAAAGTGCTTATAATACTCCATAAAAGCCCTAGCCAAATCCGTCCATGAACGAATCTTGGTACGACTGAGTTGGTTGTACCATCGGGTGGCTGACCCTGTTAAGTTGTCCTGGAAGCAATGAATAAGCAATTTTTCATTATCCTCATGCCCTGTCATCCTTCTACAGTACATAGTCAGATGAGCCGATGGGTTGGTGGTCCTATTATACTTTTCAAAATCTGGTACTTTGAACTTCGGTGGAATTATTAGATCATGTAACAGGCTCATCTCTTTGGCATCTAGACTGCCAAACAACTCTGCTCCTTCCACTGCTCTTAGCCTTTCTTCCAACAACTCATATTTTTTCTCAGATTCAGCAGTTTCGACCCTTTTCAGTTTAGTCATTTTGGCCCTTTCCTTCTCTGCCATTTCTTCAAAGTCTGGAACCTCAACCTCAATTGGATCAACTCCGATGTTACCCCTTTTTGGACCGAAATTCTGTGCTTCGGCCGCCGGCTGGATGTAGATGTAGGATGCTGCCCCAGTTGGAATTTCATTTCCCACAGGTTGGGATGTCTGGCCATTTCTCTGTACCACTTCTGGTCTATCCTCCTGATTTGCTGTCCCCATTCCAGCAGCTGAATTCTCTTCGGTCACTTCCGCTTCATCATATTGCTCATCATCTCCATGAGCTTTGTCATCTGTTCTCGTGTCTCCTCTTGAGACTTAGTCAATTGTTCTTGTAGTTCTTTCTGGATTCTTTCCATTCTCTCAATCCTGGGAAGTTGATCGTTTTCCATGGCTTTTGTTCGAGATCGAGTATTGTAAGAGTGTTGGAAATCTGGTTCTTTCTGAGTGCGACCAATTGTACCTTTATTTTTTAAAAACCATGGATTAGAAATTATTGACACATTTCTTATTTTATAAAAAATGAATGAATGAATGAATGAATCAGTGTTAATGAATGAACAACTAAGTAAATGACTAAGTGTATGAACTTAGATGACTAATTATAAATGAATGAACAAATAAATAAATGGCTAAGTGTATGAACAATTTATAAAGAATAAATGAATGAATGATTACGAATATGAACAAATAAAAATGAGTGAATAATGAATGTATTTAAAGTATTGGCCCCGGGATAATTCCAACCAAACGGTCTTTCATTGATTTCCTGGAACTAAATACATCAAACAAAAGATCACTGTTTAAGACAACATGATAATCTGTCTCTCCTAAAAACTATTACAAGATACTAGTCCTATAATAACTCCCTCGGATCCTGGACCTTCTTCAATGTCCTCCTTTAACTCCTTGCTCTTCCATCTGATCCCTACTTGTTCACGGCCCTTTGACGTGTTAGCAGAAGCATCACCCTGTAAGCTCTCCCTAGCTTGTTCCTCAAGTTGATTTGCTCGGGCTTCCTCGTGTTTTGCCTTTTCTGCCCAATAGTTCTTCTCCTTTTTGAGGTTTCTAACTTCTTGTTCCCATTCCCCGGAAGTCTTGAGAGTCCCTTCAAATCTGAGCTCAAAGCGATACCTCTTGTTCTCCAAATGTAATTCCCGAAGGTCGCCCTTAACGGTGTCCCTTTCTCTCTTAATCTGTTCCTTCTCTTTTTCCTGAGCTGATTCCCTATTTTTCATGTCCTCAAGCTCTTCTTGCAGTCGGGCAATTTCCTTACTCATCCAGGCCTTTTCTTTTTCAAATTTCGCTCTTGCAATTTCTAACTCTGATGGCATTTCCCTCCGTGGCGGATTCATGAACTGGACCTCTTCCCCATCTGATATCACTAGTCTATCATTAACCCTTAATTCCCTCCATACCAGATAATCAGGTGTGACGGTGTCGGCATATCTGGCCACTTTTATCCGGTGAGTTTTCTTCCATGCTTCAATCGCTGCCCGCACTTTTCCAGAATATCCGTCTTCCCCATAAGTGAACTCTAATGATCCTAAATTATGAGTCATGGGTGTGAATTGCCGAGACTCAACCTGTCTTTGCACCAACAGAGGCGCATAACTCACAGACCCCCAAATTTCGAGCAGTGGAACCCCCGGGTTGTCCCCATATTTGTACATAATCGGCATAGGAACCATCCATGGAGCTCTCCAAGTCACCATCTCCCTTTTTAGATTTTGGAACATGTTGACCCATTTCTCTTAATTCCCGTCCTTAGGCCAATCATTTTGAAGGAATTCCCTAATCGGAACTAAAGTCTTCATTTACGGTTTGAAGGAAACATTTTCTATCTTCCAAAAGTGACTTTGAATCCAAATATAACGGAGTTGTACACACCCCTTGATTCTCCCTTGTCCGGCCCTTTTACAAAAATTCAAGGATCGGATAGTTTCAGCTATGATGGTCAGAGATGGGTTGATCTTTTGTTCCAACTTTTCAAAGAAATCAAACACGGCTATATCATGTCCAATATCTTCGGGAATATGATTAACCCGTAGATGGCTAGATCGAAGATGTCCCTGGCTTTTGCTTTGTCGGAACAACCCAATATCAACTGTCGGAGCGTTTCCCACGGAATGCACCCATTTTTCTGCTTTGTGTCCACATGACTCTCAACCCATGTTGTATCCATTTCCGTGATCCTAGCCACTTTCTTCTTAAGAGCTGAAGGTTTCATTTCCTTCAAATATACCCGATCAGGATTAGGACATTCAATACGTAACAGTGTCGAATATTCTTCGATCAGTGGTGTCATATCCTCCTTGTTAAAAGTGAAACATCTATAAGCAGGATTCCAAAACTGTACCATAGCCTGAATCAATCCACTATTGACCTGAATCGGAATTAAGAGTGCTATGTCTCCATATTTCTGAGTGAAGGCTTCTTTCTCTGATACATTCCACTGGTTCCAAATCTCGGCTAACCCTCGGAGATTATTCTGTCTAGGATCCACTTTGACCCTTTCCGGCAATATTGACACATAATCCTTCTTGAGGCAATCACCATCCTCCCTCTGATCTTTTTCCGACCGTGCCCTGACTACTGTATGATCTTCTATCACTGAAATAACCTGACCCTCCATGAAAGTCCTTTGGGTTGATAACTATCCCGAGGCCAATAAACTTCAAATGTATGATGATGTCTATGATGCATGTCAAAGAAAAGAAAACAGAAAGAAATAGATTAGTAAGGAAATGAATTCACAAATATAACATAAATAACAACATGCTTAAAAAAATATCCCAAAATTTAAATAGAGCTACGACATTACGACGCCTTTGGGATAAAATAATAATAATAAAAAATACGAGTGGTATGATGTTCGTTCATCATCACCCAATTTGTATCTACCATATAGAAAGATGGTAAAAGGTTGGAAATGTTCCTCCATGTGTTCTTAAACTTCGGGTATCTAACAGAAATCTGGCATGGCTTCGCCTAGGTTCACTATATGAAGGTGAATTGGTTCTAAGGCCCCGAATTGTTCCTCACTGTCGCCGGTGAAGGCTAGTAAGGCACCCCGATAAAAGCGGGTTCAATTCGTTAGAGTATATTTTCCTATGCCCGTACGGAGGATTATCACGAAGGCATTAGGTACTTTATACTCCGGAAGTGTTTCACTAGCCCATACGGAGGATCAATCACGAAGGCGTAGTTACTTTACTTCCACTTAAAAGGACGGAACCCGGGTAGAGGATTCATGTTATGCAAATGCAAATACAGTGTGTGCGGAGGAACAAAACAGACCTGTCACCACCTATTCTACAACCCTTATTCTAAATACCCCACTAAAATCAAACAATGTAAAGCATCAGTCAAACAAACATATAAATATACGCAACAAAATAAACAGAGAACAACTAATAATATGAATGCACATGAATATGGACATATTAAAACATTTTTTTTTATTTTCAAAATTCTCTTTTATTTAAAAAAAAATATGGAAATTAAAATTAAATACCAATTAAACCAACAAAATCGAGACTTTGATAACACACGACTAATTCTAGGCCCGACTCTCTAATATGTCCCCAGTGGAGTCGCCAAGCTGTCGCAACCTAAAAAATAACGAGTCTCATCGCAAGACTTTATTATTTGTTAAGCGTGACATTAAAAAAAACCGAGGAAAAGTCGACTTAATTCCTCTAGAAAAACGAAGGTTTTGAAAATGACCTTAAAAAAGACATGGAGTCGCCACCAATCTTTTTTAGCTAGGTGTGATCGGCCACCTATTAAAACCGATTTTATAAAATATTTTAAAAATTAATTAAAACATTTTAAAAACCAATTTCAAGTCTGCGTGTTTAAACCAGAGAAATCAAAGAAGCGGGTTCGGGAGTCGGTTACGTGCGGGGAAGGATTAGCACCCCTACAACGCCCGTATAATCGGTACCTTATTAATCGTGTGTTATCTCAAGCCTCGATAAAAATTGGTTTTAAATTTAGTATTTCGAGTTAATTCCTGATTTAAAGAAAAGTAATTCCATTTTAATTGAAAATGATTCGGAATTTATAAATTCAAAATTTTTCTATATTCCCCAACAAACGTGGCAAAATATAGAAATTTTTATTAGTTTTGAAAAACTTTCCGAATCATTCCCTTTTTTGAAAGAAAAATATTCCTTTATTAATAATAATTGATGATATTTCCTCCAGCAAACCCGGTAGAGAACTCATGAATTATTTTAACTCGGGAATATTTTTATTTTTTATTGAAAAATCATTATCCTTTTGAAAACATTTTAAAAGATATGAATATGTATATGCATGACATAAATAAAATGACATGGCAAAATCTAAATAATATAATGCATCGTAAATGACATGATATAATTTAAATGTCTTAGCATATTCTAAATGAAATGAAATATCCTAAGTTATATGATATATTATAAATGAAATGAAATGACCTAAGTAACACAATATATTCTATATGAAATGAAACAACCTAGGTAACATGATATATTCTAAATGAAATAAAATAACCTAAGTAACATAACACATTCTATATGAAATGAAATAACCTAGGTAACATGATATATTCTAAATGAAATAAAATAACCTAAGTAACATAACATATTCTATATGAAATGAAATAATTTAAATGACGTGGCAAACATGAATGATATGGCATATAATTTAAATGAAATGGAATATAAAATGATGCTATCATATAATATGCATGGAAATAAAAATGAAAATAATAATGCATGAACATAGCATATGCTAAATAATATGACAAAAAAAAAATAATTAAATAAAAAGCATAGGATATCATGAAATATTCCAAATCATATAATAAACAATATAACATAATTCAAAATCATAACAATATCATAGAAATTATCATAGCAAGAATCACATATTATATAAAGTGCATGAATATGGAAAATGCAATGCATGAAATGTATTTTTTCCTTTAATTAAGGAAATCCGTATATCTAAAAAGATATCCGGCTACCTTAGGAAAATATGTCAAATTAAATATTATAAAACCAAAATACTTTGTGATTGTTTGAAAATAATTTTGAAAAGCTTGAATTAAAAAATAAAAACTGGGGTAAATCTTTTTTTTTTAATGGCTCTAATTTCCTATGTTTAAAAATCCGGACTTGACTACCTTTAACTCGAGACTTGAAAAACCATTTTTAGAGTTTAAAAAGGCTTAGAAACTACCCTAAGTCAGTAGCTAACCCTCCTAATCAGCCCACTCTAAGTAACTTAACCAAAACAGAAAAATGATTTTTCTTTAAATTCAATTCTGACTCCACTGTCCAGTTTTAAGCCACGATTTGTTATCCTATTTTTAAAAATTCAAACAATTCTGAAACAAATACTAGAGACTCAGGAAATGTAAAAATACACGGGAAAAAATTGGCTTAATTTTCTGATCAAAGATGAGTTCCCAGAAAAATCGGAGATGTACGAGTTTTTGGTGAAAAAAAAAACTGCTTTCCAAAACACATTTTTGCCTTTGATAAAATCATTTAAAAATCAAAGTAAAAATATTTGAAACTCATAAAATGACTTACAAACAGTAGCTAGGACTTTTTGAAAGTTAGATAAAAATTGGCTAAGTAAAAAAAATCACAAAGGTAGAATAATCAATTTGACAAACTTAATTTTCCACAAGTGTGCTCAAGAGAGCATGACTTTGAACCATTAATTGGCTCAAGTCATTATTGAAGTGGCATGAACATGAAATGCATGAAATAATGCAGCAAACATAATGCATGAAATGCATGGATTTAAACCTAAATGTCATGAAAAAAAATGCATGGCATTCATAAAGTGACCTAAACCTAAATGAATTTGCATGGCATTTAATGTAACCTAGACCTAAAATGCATGAATATGCATGGCAAATAAACCTAGCTTAATAACTAAAATATGCATGGCATTTTCACAAACACAAAGCATGCTTAATCCAAAAACTCAATCAAATATCATGCAAAATGCTAACCTATCAACTAACATGGCAAGAATGCACAAAAAATGTAAAAATTCCAAGAGGGCCGAATAGCATAATGTAACAAGCAAACATGACATTTTCACAAACACTTGGCATACTAGCATGCAAAACTAAAACAAATGACATATAAATGCAAAAACCTACCAACTAACATGGAAAAAAATGCAACACACAATGCAAAACACATGGAGTAGCCAAATGGCCTCAAGCTCCAACAAGCATGGCATTTTCACAAACACTTGGTATACTAACATGCTCAACTAAAATATAACACTTAAATCATGCAAAAATCACACAAGCATTTTCACAAACACTTAATATACTAAATCTAAAACATGCTCAACTAAGATATAAAACAAAAATCATGCAAAGACCATACAAGCATTTTCACAAACACTTGATATACTAAATCTAAAACATGCTCAAATTTAAACAACATGAAAACAGAAAATTAAAAATGCAAAAACATGATATCTAAAACATAAATGGCAACAAACAAAGCAACCAAATTAAAATATAACTCAAGAATATGAAGTAAAATAACATTTAAAACATCACAATCAAAGAAAATAACATAAACAATATGGTAAAATGAACCCAAAACAGCAACTTAAAATAAATAATGTAGGCCATTTGGCCATGGTGAGTTTATTGTAAAAATAAAATGTAAAAAATATACTTAAGAAAGAGATGAAGGAAGAACTTAAAAGAACAATAAAAAAACCTTTATTTAAAATAGAAACTCACCAAATAGAGATTAAAATAGCAAAAACTAAGTAAAAACTCTAAGAACTCAGCAAAATGAAGAAGAAAAAATGAAAATCTGACCTCCAAACAAGGGCTGGCCGAATGGGATTATATTGGCTCCAAGATGTTGTCATTTTTGTGTAACCAATTTTCCATCAAATGGCTAATAATTCAAGGTGAAAAATCATGAAATTACCACCTTTAGATTAGCATCTCAGCTCTCTCAAATTACAGCTGTCCAAGAATAATGTTGACATCTTTCTTAGCCTATGTGACTTAATCACCATGGCTTGATCAAAGAGAATCTCTAACTAACTCTTGATTTTTAGCCATTTGATTGAAAAATCAAAAGCTTCCTACTTCCTTTGGGCTTGGGCAGGCCAGCACTTCTCTTTTCCAGCCCAAATATGATTTTTTGAAAGGCCCAAAAAACCCCTTTTCGGTTGCTTGGGTGAAATGACCGTTTTGCCCCCTGGATGTAAATAAATATCAAACGGACTCCAAATTGAATTTTTCTTTTTTTAATACTTCCAAAATAATAAAATATTGAGTTCTGGAAGTTTTCAAAATTATCCGAGTCCATTTGCTATTTATTTGGATTTTTTCTTCCCAAAATGCCCTTTTATGCCCCTACATTTTACCATTTTTTAAACGAGCTCCAAATCAAGATTTTTCTTCACCAATCTCTTCAAAATAATTAAAAAGTGTGATCTGGAAGTTTTCATAATTTTTGGAGCTCATTTGGTATTTTTTCGGGATTTATCGGCTTGAATTATTGCATAGGAGGCCCGGGATTTGGCCATTTTGCAAACGAACTCCGAATTAAGATTTTCTTTCGCCAATCTCTTTCAAATAATTTAAAAATGAGATTTGAAAATTTTCAGAATTTTTGGAGCTCATTTGCTATTTTTCATTTGGAACTTCTCCATTACCCGTAGTCAGTGCTTATCTTTCATTTGGAACCTTCAATTTCGATCAATTTGATCGTTTAAGCACTTTTCCCCAAATTTCTCGGATTAGGGTTTCCTTTCACTGAATCTCCAAATCCCAACTTCCGAACTCCATATCTTTCAATGTAGATCTCGAATTATCAAAATTCTTTCGCCATTTTTCAATTGAACTTAAAATCTTGATTTTGAAAGTGGGTTGACTTTTTCAGTAGTTGACTTTCTGGGGTTGACTTTTTCGGGGCTGACTTTTTTTCAAGTTTGACTTTTTGTGCTCGCCCTCTTAAACTAAGTCTCGGAGTACCATCTGCAGGATGAAAACAGTCTTTTTACACTCATAAACATCAATATAGGAAGAAAACATACCTGTTTAGTGGTCCGGACAAAATTAGGTGTCTACAATAAACATATTCATATTCATATACATATTCAATTTCAAATTCAAATTTATTAGGCCACGACCACTTTCACCTTACTTTAAAATTGATGCACTCAGAATAGTGTATCTTATTAAACCTTGCAAATAATATCAATTGTTTAGTAAAGTAGTAACCAACGGTCGAATCCACAGAGATTGCTCTTAATTTAGATGTTACTGACTTAAAACTTTAGTTCTAAAAGAATTAAAGGGGGTTTTAAATTGTTTTGAAAGTAAAGCTAACAAGAAAAAATAAGATTTAAAGAAATAAGATGAAATCAAATAAGAGAAGTATGGTTAAGGTGTAATTCGCCACCACTAAACATCATTGAAAATCAATATCAGACTTATCAAACATCAATAATCTATCAAAACTATCAACCATAGATAACAACAAGCTCTGCTACCGCAATATTTCCTTACTTCGTCGTTAAATAAAACAAGCTCTCTATTTAATCTCTAACTATCAAACAACCTAGAATAAGCTCTCTAGATTCAACTTGACAACAACTTTATGATGAGAAAGATAAGTTGATCTAAGCAATAAACACATAAGCTCGGATTGTTTAACCTATGTTATGTTCCACATTGCAATTAGCGAGAACTCTAACATAATCATTAATCATAAATTGCTACTAATGGATAGTAGATCAAGACAATTACGGATCAAGACTCTTAAACTAGCAATAGACAACTATCAAGATCTATCTAGTATGCATCCTAAACAAATGAAGACAAAGATCATGAACAATTTTTATAGAAGAACATAAGCAATTTTGATAGAAAATCAATGTATGCTAAAATCTGAATATCAATTACACAACTTGTCTAGGGCTTTGAAATCACCCTTAACCAAAGAGAAGTTTAGCCTAGCATAGGCATTGTTAACATAAACGTAAAACTAGAAAGAAAATAAGAAGAAACTAATAAAATCTTACTACTATATTATGTACAAGTGTGTTTCGGCTCTCCCCTTTGTGTCTCTATTTATAGGCAGCCTCTAGGTCCTTTTTTTTTCATGATTTGCAGCTCCCAGGGTTTAATATAATGTGTTGCGGCTAGGGCTTTAGTGTATTAAGGTTAGGCAGCCGCTAGGGCTTAAGCAAGGAAAGTTTGGACTAGGTTTAGCCACATGATTTCTCCTTGGTGGGCAAGTGGCTTTCCCTTGAGCTTGAAGCTTCAAAACTTGTCCAAATTCATTCTTTTTAACTCCAAAGCCTCCATCATCTTCCAAAACACCTACAAAACATAAAACCTAAGTAAAATGTCAAGGAATTTAAGAATCAAAGCATAAAGTATAAGGAAAGTAGATGGAAAAAAGTATGAAATTAAGCACTTATCAAACTCCCCCACACTTAGGCCTTGTTTTGCATTGCTTCTGACACAGCTTTTGAGGTCAAAAGCTATTTTCACCGCAAACACAATGCTAAATAGATAAAAGAATTTGGCTTCTGCTGTTGAAACCATGGTTTGAAAAGCCAAACCAAAAACCCAAAAAATATAGCTTTTGATCTTTAAAAGCTAGCTTTTGGATAAAATGACTTTATTATCCTCACATCTCTACACTTTTATTTTTTTAAAACATATCTTTTTTTGACATTTCAATTTTCTACAACACTTTTTCATAGCAATGCTAAACACTTAAAAGTTTTTAAATTACAGTTTTTTACCATTCTTTTTAAACACATTTTTTTCAACTCAAACTTTTTTCATCCCAAGCTTTTTCCAACAGCAATGCTAAACTAGCGCTTAATCTTTTGCTAGTCCTCGAGCAAACGAAATAGAAACAAGGTAAGAAAACCTAATCTAATCCACTTTTAATAAAAATTAGAGACAATCACTGGACAAGTCTAATAAACTAATCAATAGCTTAAAGAAGTTTACAAAGAATCATGCTTGAATGTAAATGGTTTGAGTTGAGCCAACATTAACATAACATATCTCAATCAAATTAATGCATATTCAACTTAATCTAAACTTCTCACATGGGATACTCTCATGATTTTCACTCAATATAGTAATGGTAAGGTGTTTACACTCAATCAATCTCATGAAAACAGTCCTACCATGTGCTTGCTTGTCCACCTAGTCTTACTATTTAGATCATACAACTTCATGAATCAAGATGTCTTTATTCAAGGTTGTAATAAGGCCAAGGGGTAGCAATGTGGTTAAAGAATAAAAAGGAAAAGGATATCACAAAGGTTCCAAAGACTTCATAGAGTTTAGAGACATAATCAGATTTATGCAAAGAAAACTTTCTCAATACTCCTTAGAAGCACATAATAACATAGGCTAGATATTTATGTTGAGCCTTTGCTTCATTATAACCAACCTTGTAACATGTTTTTCTTTAACCAAAATTTCAAGAGATGCTTCAACTTTTCTTTCTTTCCTTTTTTTTTTTTTTATATATGGGAAAGTATTTTGACAATGTTCCCTTTCTTTTTCTCTTGACTTTTGCCTTTCTCCTCCCCCACACTTATTTCTTGTTTCTAACCCAAATTTTCAATAGATATCCCTTGCTTATGAAATATGTCTCAAAACATTCTAATCATCTTTTAGAACAAGGGTAATGATATAAGTATATTTAGGCTGGGTGGGAGATGTGGTTACCAATGAAATAGCTTATTCAATGTAGGCTCAAATTGGCTCACTAAGGGGATGTTCTCTTGGAACATCAATAGGGGATGACTGATTTGGCCATGGTAAAAATCCTAATGCCTTTATCATATCCATGTAGTCATATGTATCAATATAGTCTCAAATAGTTTAAAGCAAGTTCTAGAGAAACATGTAATCATAAGAGCACACAAGAAAGAAATTGGATTGATATGTATAATGCATCAATCATATATGCTCAAAACTCACAAGGATGTTTATGCAAGTCAATATCAAGTCTAATCATGATTCTTTCTCAATCAACATATCATATTAACATTGGCTCATGAAAAATGATATTTCAAGCATAATTCTCATGAAAGTTCTTTTCACTAATAAGCTAGTTTTAGACCTACACAATTCATATCTCATCATTGTATTGAAAGAAACTAAAAATACACTAAAATTAAAGACTCAAAACAAAAAAACAACCTAAATAAAAGAAATCCTAAATTCTTCCCCCCCCCCACACTTAATTCTTACATTCTCCTCAATGTATAACTATCACCCACATGAAAGAATTATGTGCGAGAGAAAAGAATTAAAAACAAAACAATCAAAATAACTAAAGAAAGCAATAAAAGATAAAATGATGGAGAGTAAGTAGTAGCAAATCTGTTAATTATGTGTGCTCTCCATCCATTGGGTTGCCTTCCAATAAGCGCTTGGTTTATTTTCCTCAGCCCGACTTGGACTCATAATATCACCTATAACATATCCTTGAGTAATTCAAATGATCCGGGAGTGGTTTTAAGTTCAAGGTTAGTGCCTGAAAATAAAAGGTAGAAGTTTCACATTAGATATAGGAAGATTAATAAATGAAACATCAAACCTTTTATCACAAGATGGAAACACTTGTAGAGATGCCAATGCCTTCTCCACATGTTACTCAAAATTGGTTCCTCTTTAGAGTTCTTCCGTCTAAGGTGTTTTCTAAAGTTGGCAACACTGAAGGGTCAAATGTATCAATTTTAAAAACAAAACGTAAATCACTAGGATATCTCGTGGCTTCAAAGATATTGAACGAATTACCTCGCCATCAAATTCCATAGTGAGGGTGCCATCATGAACATTAATAATTGTCTTGGTTGTTTTTAAGAATGGTATTCCTAATAAAATAGGTGTAGGATTGGAAGACATCTCATCTTCCATCTCAAGAACATCAAAGTTAGCTGGAAAGACCAATTCGTTAACTTGCACAAGAACATTCTCTACAACTCCTTTTGGATAAGTAATAGAACGATCAGTGAGTTGTATAATAACACCAGTTTCTTCTAATGGTCCTAGTTTCAAAGAAGCATAAATTGAATACGGCATAACATTGATAGATGCTCTTAAGTCTAGCATAGCACGTTCAAACCTGGTGTTACCTATCTTACAAGGAATGGTGAACATACCTGGATCCTTACACTCAAGTGGGAGTTTTTCTTTAGAACGGCTGAGACATTCTCTCCCATACTTATCTTTTCATTCCCCTTGAGTTTCCGTTTAGACGTGCACAATTCTTTCAAAAAATTTGCATAATAGAGCACTTGCTTTATAGCATCTAATGGTAAACACCTCTACCTTCCAAAACGTCTCTAAATTTTCATTCTCTTGCTCATTCTTTTTGGATTTTGCCAACTTGCTTGGAAAAGGTAGAAGAGTTATATAAGAAGAAAAGAGGGTTTATGGCTTACCTTAGATGGTGCATCAAGTTGTGATGATGATGTTTTGGTGTTTTCTTCTCTTTAAGCACTATCCTTAGTAGGCACCAATGGTATTGCCTTTTGTGGTATCTCAAACTGTTTCCCACTTCTTAGAGTTATGGCATTCACATTTTCTCTAAGATTCACTATAGTTTGAGAAGGTAATTTTCCTGAATCCCTTGCTTCAAATCTACTCATTCATGTTGTCAATTGTCTCACTTGAGTTTCCAAATTATAAATGCTTGCTTGAATTCCTTGTTGAAATTGCAAAGTGTTAGTAGTAAGAGATTTGAAAAGATCTTCTAAAGAATTACCTGAGTTTTGAGGTGGTGGCACTTGTTGTCGGGTTTGGTATGGTTGTTGTGTTCTTTTCTGAAAACCCGGTGGTCGATTATCAATGGATGGATGAGCAGCTTGTGGTTGATTCCTTCCATGATTAAAGTTTGGATGATCCCTCCATCTTGGATTATATGTATTTGAGTAGGGATCATACTTCCTTTGTTGTTGGCTCAGGAATCCACCCATAGCATTGACATGTTCATTGGATCCATCTTGAAGTGTTGGGCACATATCAGTTGGGTGCCCCATTGTAGAACATACACCATAAGCTTTGATTTGCTGTAAATTACCTACAGCCAATTGTTGCACAAGAGAAGTAAGTTGAGAAAGTTGTTGTTCAATGGAAGATGTACTTACCTCATTTACTTTCTTAGGTTGTGGTGATGGTGGTTCATGTCTCATGGTGAATTGTTGTGAGTTGGCTGCCATGTTGGAGATAAGAAGCCTAGCAGCTTCAGGAGTCTTATCAACTAGAGCTCCTCCACTTGCAGCATCTATCATGTTTCTCTAAATGGGCATGAGACCTTCATAGAAGTATTGAATAAGAAGTTGTTCACTTATCTGATGAGTGGGCAACTTGCACAAAGTTTCTTGAACCTCTCCCAATATTCATACAAGGACTCTCCATTATATTGCCGAATCCCACATATCTATTTTCTAATGTTGGAAGCCTTAGACGCTAGGAAATATTTTTCCAAGAATGCTTTCTTCATTGTATTCCATGTAGTGATGGTCCTGGATGGTAAGTAGTAGAGCCATTCCTTTGCCGAGTCAGCTAGAAAGAATGGAAAGGCTCTCAACTTGATTTGCTCTTCGGAGATCTCGGTTGGCCTCATGCTTGAGCATACTACATGGAACTCCTTAAGGTTCTTATTTGGATCCTCTCCAACAAAACCATGAAATGTTGGGAGAATATGAATTAAACCAGATCTAAGCTCAAAAGCTACCTCAAGTTTAGGATATTCTATGCATAACGGTTGTTTATCCAAATCCGGAGCTATTAACTCCTTAAGAGTTTGGTTGTTCAATGGCCTCTCTCCTTGCTCAACTTGAACTATTTGGATCAGCTCCTCGTTAGACTTATGGTAAGAAGTTGTGAATTCCAAGATTCTCCTAAGCCTTAGCTGATTTGTGTCTTCTTTGGGAGCTTGGAACATTCACTGAAAAAGAAAACAAGAAAACTAAACTAATTAGAACTAAACATAACAAAATAAACCAAGTAACAAATAAATTAAAGAAAGCAATCCCCGGCAACGGCACCAAAAACTTGATGCACTCATAATAGTGTATCTTATTAAATCTTGCACTAATATAATCAATTGTTTAGTAAAGTAGTAAGCAAAGGTTGAATCCATAGAGATTGTTCTTAATTTCGATGTTACTGACTTAAAACTTTAGTTCTAAAAGAATTAAAGGGGGTTTTAAATTGTTTTGAAAGTAAAGCTAACAAGAAAAAAAGATTTAAAGAAATAAGACGAAATCAATTAAGAGAAGTATGGTTAAGGTGTCATTCGCCACCACTAAACATCATTGAAAATCAATATCAGACTTATCAACATCAATAATCTATCAAAACTATCAACCGTAGATAACAACAAGCTCTGCTACCCCAATCTTTCCTTAGTTTGTCGTTAAATAGAACAAGCTCTCTATTTAATCTCTAACTATTAAACAACCTAGAATAAACTCTCTAGATTCAACTTGACAATAGCTTTATGATGAGAAAGATAGGTTGATCTAAGCAACAAACACATAAGCTATGTTATGTTCCACATTGCAATTAGCGAAAACTCTAACATAATCATTAATCACAAATTGCTACTAATGGATAGGATAACAAGCCAATTACGGATCAAGACTCCTAAACTAGCAATAAACAATTATCAAGATCTATCTAGTATGCATCCTAAACAAATGAAGACAAAGATCATGAACAATTTTTATAGAAGAACATAAGCAATTTTCATAGAAAATCAATGTATGATAAAATCTGAATATCAATTACACAACTTGTCTAGGGATTTGAAATCACCCTTAACCAAAGAGAAGTTTACCTTAGCATAGACATTGTTAACTTAAACATAAAACTAGAAAGAAAATAAGAAGAAACTAATAAAATCTTACTACTATATTATGTACAAGTGTGTTTCGGCTCTCCCCTTTGTGTCTCTATTTATAGGCAGCCTCTAAGTCTTTTTATTTTCATGATTTGTGGCTCCCAGGGTTTAATATAATGTGTTGCGGTTAGGGCTTTAGTGTATTAAGGTTAGGCAGTCGCTAGGGCTTAAGCAAGGAAAGTTTGGACTAGGTTTAGCCACATGGTTTCTCCTTGATGGGCAGGTGGCTTTCCCTTGAGCTTGAAGCTTCAAAACTTGTCCAAATTCATTCTTTTTAACTGCAAAGCATCCATTATCTTCCAAAACACCTACAAAACATAAAACCTAAGTAAAATGTCAAGAGATTTAAGAATCAAAGCACAAAGTATAAGGAAGGTAGATAGAAAAATTTATGAAATTAAGCACTTATAAAAAATGTACAAAGTTGTCATGTAATCCATTGAATTTTATTCACGTCTTATTGCAAAATTAAGGAGTTAAGATTCTTCTCTCTTTGAACTCATCCCAATAAATTGATGAACTATATCTACTCTGAAACAAAACCTCAAAATAAGTCATTTGAATGTTTTCTTGATAATTATTATTATAAGCAAATTTCTCAAGCACAAATGTTATTCCTCCAAGAACCACTCATAATAATAGCACATGCTCTCAATACAAAATGAACCTAAACAGTCTTTTCAAATTAACTATCAATGTGAAGATAGAAAATTATAGAGACAATTAATTTCGTTCCATAACATTATGAATATGGATATTCCCACTAGGGTGAAAGTGGGCACAGCCTAATGAATTTGAAATTGAAATTGAATACATATGAATATGTTTAAGAATCCGTACATGAATTTGTTTATGTATGTGAATATGAATTTGGCTATGTTTTGGACCATGCCATTGGGGATGAATACAATGGTACTACATGCTAGCATTGTATTAACCTCTTCTAGGTGACAATATGAATATGGACCTTGCCAGTAGGGTGAAAGTGGACGTAGCTCAAAGTTCCTTGATTTGGCTACGTTCTGTATCCTGCCATTGTGGATGAATACAATAGTACTACATGCTAGCATTGTACTTAACTTCTTCGATGTGAAATTATGAATATGGACCTTGCTACTAGGGTGAAAGTGGTCATAGCCCAATGAATTTGAATTTGAAATTGAATATGTTTGTGAATTTGTACATAATACGTTTTTGTATGTGAATATGAATTTGAATATGTATCCACAATTATTCATATTATTTATTCTTCATGCGTTGTTATTTGAATCTAAAGATCTATTTTATTATTGAAATTTGAATGATTTGTGAATAATTGTTTAATGATGAAATATTAATGTATGAATCTATTTTACAAAAAAATGGTTTGATGATGTTTTCAAGGTGATTTGGCATCTATATGTATGTAGCATATTTTGACCTGGTTGATTGAGAAGGATTGTCACTTACTAAGTATTTTTTACTCATTTCGTTAATTTACTATTTTCTTTCAGATGTTGAGGAGTACCCGCTAGTTAACTAGTCTTCACTTACTATTTAGTTAAATAAATTGGAGACTACTAGTTTGTTTTAAGAGTTAAGCAAATGTTGAATTTATTATAAATTTTGGAGTTCTCAAGCAATTATTACAAGTGAAAATTTTAAAATCTGTAGCCTTACATACTTACAAAGGTATGTGGATGTTGTCACGTTTTAGTCTCGGGATGGGGGCGTGACAGCTTTAGTGGTATCAGTTACATATGCAGTGGTTCCACCCTCTTTGTTACTTTTTATTTGTTTAAATACTTGTGTTGAAACTATCTTCAACCACACTAAATTGACAAGAAGTGTCAACTATTTTTGAACAAAAATTGGCAAAGTTTCCAAGGTGCATGTTGATCGTGGTGACCTTCACCTTTTGAAGTGAGTCAATTGGTTGAGGTTAAATCAAAGGCATCAATTTTCAAATCAATCAAACAATTTATGTTCGAGAAGAATGTCTAAACTTATGACTCCTTTCGAAACTACAAAGCAAGTTGATTAGAACATCAAAAGTATTAAATAAATGCAAAAAAATATCAAGAGCAATTGAATAATAATTAAACTTCAAGAACAAGGAAATAGGAAAGCTTATTGATTCGAGGCTCCTGGCCAAGAAGAACTTGCACAAACTTGATCGTAAATGATTGAAAAGGTAAATTGTTGATTGCTTGAGAACTTTTAATTGTTTACAAATCATCAAACTTAATATCTAAAAACTGATTACATGGAACATATTCTCGAGAGCTGGAACAAAACTTATCAAACTTAATGAAGATCGAAGGCTAAAATACTAAAAAGCTCATAAGTTTTTACTTTTCTTTAAAATATTCCTATAATTTTATTGTACCTAAATAAACCCTTATCCTTTGATTTGTACCTAAATAAGTCCTCATTTTAAATGAACGGTTGATTTATGTTAAGGATTTATTTAGGTATTGTAGACACCTAATTTTGTTCAGGCCCTTAAATAAAATACGTTTTCCTTCAAATTCGAGTTTTTTAATTTACCTCATTTTCATGGTCTAGTGACTTAACATTTGGGTTCGGCAAAGTGGCCGATTTTGATATTTTGGTTCGAAAAAATCAACATTGGAAAAGTCAAAGTCAAAGTTGACCAAAAGTCAAAGGGTAAAAAGACAATTTTGAAAAATCAAGATTAAAGGGGAAAATTGGATGTTAAAGAGGTAATCTTAATGATTGAAAGCCAACTTTGAATATTGGAAGAATATATGGTTGGAATAAATTAGTGGGAAAGGCTTGTTGGAAAATTCAAGACAATTTTAGGAGCCCATTTTATAAAAAAAAAAAAAAAAAATCCAAATGGTAGAAATTGTTGAAAATTTTGAAAGCCCAACTTGGAATTTTGGTAGAAACTTGGTCTAAGATGAAAGCCCATTTTTTAGTCTAAAATGATATGAAAATTTGGTGAAAATTGGAAGCCCATTTTTATATCCAAATGGTAAAATTTTTGGTGGAAGATGGAAGCCCATTTTTTTGGAGACAAATGGTTGGAAATTTGGTGGAAGTTGGAAGCCCATTTTTTATATCCAAGTGGTAGAAAAATTGGTGGAAGATGGAAGCCTAATTTTCAAAGAGAAAAATTATTGAAATTTTTTGTGGAAGTTGGAAGCCCATTTTTTTCCAAGTGGTAGGAAATTTAGTGGAAGATAGAAGCCCATATTTTAAAGATCCAAGTGGTAGGAAGTTGATGGAAGCCCACTTTTGTAAAGACATATAGAAAGCCCAAGTTTAAGGGTCCAAGAAGAGAAGAATATGGTGGAAGGCCCAAAGTTAAAGTCCATGTAGGAAAATGGATGGAAGGAAGAGGGGTAAAATTAAAAACAAATAAAAAGTTGTAGGAAATTGTATAAATAAGTACAAGGTAAAGTTGTAATAAAGTAAAAGAGTGGAAAATACTCTTGGAAGGCCAAATGGCAACTTAGTAAATAAGTGGATAAGTCATAAAACTAAGGACATGACTCATCATGTTAGTACATGACATGGCATTGACTAGCTAATGAGAGCCAAACTTGGAGTCCAAGTTGGAAGATCATTGGTCAGCCAATGGATGGTGAGCTTAATGATGAAGGGAGGAAGCTCATTAGTTAATGCATGAGGAGATGCCATTTGGCTACAAGAAAGAAGAGACTAGAAGGTTTTTTAGGGAGGTGGCGGCAAAACAAAATAAAAAGAAGAAGGCAGCCCATTCATTACACCATTCCGCTACCACTAAAAAAAAACATTAAGGAAGAAAAAAAAAAGGAGAAAGAGAGAAAAAAAAAAGAAAGAAAGAAAGAAAAAGAGAGAGAGTTTTGGCTAGGAAAAGCTTCGTTAAGGTAGTTTCCTATTCTACTTCTCCTTTTTCTTTCTAAACTTTTCTTCTTCATGTTTCTTTTCTTTTGAATTTTTTTCTCCATGATTTTACTACTCATCCTCAAACTTTAAGGTTTTTTTCTAAAAGGTTTTACAAAAGGCTTTTCTTCTTTTCTTGAATTTTTTTCAAAAATGATAAAATATTTTTGAAAGTGATGCAAACTTTGTCTTTATTTTACTATTTTTCTTTTGTTCAGCTTGTTTTGATATATGATTATTGTGGTCTATTGTGGTTATTTGATGATTTCATTTTGTTTCCCTTTTGAAAATAAAGAAGTTATGAGCTTGATGATCTTAGATTTTTCTAAGTGATAATTGAGTTGGATTAGCCATCCATGTGGCCAACTTTGAGCCAATTTTTTTTTTTTTAAATCTTTATCTATGATCTCTTGTTTATGTTTTTGCTATCTTTGGTTTGCCATGGTTGATTGTGGAGCATTCTTAATGTTTGATGTTTTTCTTTTCTTTGAAAAGGTGAGTTATGAGCTTGATGATCTTGGAGCATTCTTGCTCTAAGTGATAGTTGAGCCGGACTAACCATCCACGAAGCCAACTTTGAGCCAACCATTTTGTTTGCTTAAAACTTGTTTTTAAAATCATTCCCAGGATTAACTAATAGCCCATAACCAAGGTCTTGTTTTTCAAAGTGTTGGGTATATTAATGTTTTAAATGTTGGATATGGATATTGTGAGCAACATGAGTCTAGGCATTTTGTTTGCTTAAAGCTTGATGCACTATCTCCCTTCAACCCTTTGAGCGAAATGCGGCAAAAGGAAGGAAAATCCATGGACCAACCCCATCGTCTCCACCCCGTAGGAACTACGAGATCACCCCAAGGACGCCTTCGGTATCCAGGGGTCGCGGACCGACCATAGAACCCTGTTTTCAAAGTCATTTTGTTAGTTTTTCAAGGTTTATAAATGATGTTTAAAGAAAAACGAGCTTTGGAAGTTAAAACGAGCTCATTCGTTTTACAATTTAGATGAGCTCCATACATTCAGACATTAGTTCATTTGTTTGTTTATTTACTTATTCATTCATTTATTCATTAGTTATTTACTTGTGCATTTATTCATACATTTTAATCACTCATTCATTCTTCTGTACCTTTTAATAAACTATAATGGGATAATACATCATGAGGTTCTGATCTGTGATATTTAAAAAAGGGGTATAAAGATTGGGCGACCGTTGAAGAACCTAGAGAAAGGCACCCAAAGCAGCCAATATCGATATAATACCTGTTCGCAAACAAGAATCATGGAGAATGAGCAACAGACTGGAATGGACAGAATAGAGAGGGCTCAGCAAGAGGCCCAAGAAAGGATGTTGAAACATTAGGAAAAAGTTAGGGAGCAGATGGCAAAGCTTATGGAACTAGTGCCCGCCTCACTTAAGGGAAAGGGACACGCTGAAAACTCAGCCGCCAGGGAAGAGTCAGGGACCCAATGGGGTTAGAATGAGACGCTATTGCCTAATGGACAATCTAATCAGAGTGCTCAAGTCCTACCCCCAACAGGGGCAATGTCTGCCGTCTACAATCATCCCATGGCGGGATCACAACAGAATCAAGCGCCCATAGGCCTAAATCCGGGGGCCACCCCGGCTAATCTTATCAAAGTCCCGAATTTAGATGAGCTTGCTAAACAAGAAAAGTTAAAGATGACTGCATTGAAAGAGGCTAAGTTGGCAGACTCACAGAACAAGTACCGATTTTTGGAGGAAAGGCTACGAGTCGTAGAAGGGGAGAAACTATTTGGTAGTCTTAACACCAGAGAGCTAAGTCAGGTTCTCGATTTGGTAATTCCCCCCAAATTCAAAGTGCCAGACTTTGAAAAATATGATGGGACCAGCAATCCATCAGCTCACTTGACTATGTATTACCGAAAAATGACCGGGCATGCTGAAGATGACAAGTTGCTCATTCACTGTTTCCAAGACAGTCTTACAGGGTCAGCAACTAGATGGTACAAGCAATTAAGTAGAAGCAAGATCTGTTCTTGGACAGATTTAGCTAGGGCATTTCTGGAGCAGTATAAGCACATATCGGACATGGTTTCAAATAGAATTTCACTGCAGAATATGGAGAAAAAAACTACCAATAGTTTTAAGCAATGCGCTCAAAAGTGGAGGGATATGACCACTCAAGTACAGCCTCCCCTCACAGAAAAAGAGACCAATGTCCTTTTTGTTTACATGCTGAAGGCCTCATTTTATGATAAACTTGTGGGTAATGCCACAAAGAATTTCGCTGACATGGTTATATCAGGGGAAATGATCGATAGCGCCATCAAGAGTGGAAAGATGGATGGTGGAGAATCTGCAATTCCCAAGAAAACCATCCCCGCTAAAAAGAAAAAAAGGAGAAACTGACACAGTTGGTTTTGGTAACCATCCATTCACCTTACCTAATACACCACCCATACTACCCAACCATAAACAATCATACCTAAAACCCCTTTCCATATATGGCTATACCTCAGCAAGTATATCTGGCTGGTATTTCACCTCAAATGGCCATTCCCTCTAGTGTCATGCCAAACACTCAAACCACCACTCAAAGAAACTACCAAAGAGCCCCCAAGAACAACCAAAGGCCTCAATTTGACCCGACCCCAATGACTTACGGTGAGTTGTATCCTAAACTGCTATAGAGGCAGCTTGTCGCACCCGTCTATCTTGAACCCCTGAAATTGCCACACCGTAAATGGTATGACCCCAATGCCCGTTGCCAATATCATACGGGGATTCTGGGACATTCAATTGAAAACTGCACTGCTCTGAAACACAAGGTCCAAAGCCTTATAAATGCCAAGATTCTGAAATTTGGACCAAGAGTGGGACCTAATGTTGCGGGCAATCTGTTGCCCAACCATAATGAGGCCAAGGTCAATACAATAACATAGGGGGAAATAGGAAAGACCAAAAAGGATGTCAACAAAGTGAAAACACCCATGGTCAAGGTTTGGGTAGAAATGATCAAGGTCGGGATGATTCTATCTAAGATGAGTCTGAAGGAAGCAACAAGTAAATCGAGGACTTTTTCCAATTTCATGGGTGCGAGGGCAAGCTATTCGGGGTTGTAAAGAGTTCTTAGCGAAGGTTCAAATAATGATGGATGTGGGCAAGGCCCAATTTTACGAAGAATCCGACGGATCTAAGGAGAAGGAAGTAAGTGTAAACAAAAGGACAACTAGTTATGGGATAGATATACCTTTGATCATCTACTATGACGAGCCAGAAGTGAAGGCCGTTCCAGTTAATAAGGAGCCCGCTCCAAAAATTATTATAGAGGTATCGTCTCTTTTTCCTTACAAAGAGGACAAAGCAGTGCCGTGGAGATACGATTGCAGCATAGTAACGTCGGGATCCTCGGCTCATCAGGCAGCAAGCTATCGATATAACTAGAGTGGGCCATCTTACTAGAAGTGGAAGGTGTTATGCATCGGAGATGGTAGAATCGATCAGGGGAAGAAGATAGCGGAATCCAATCATGGGAAAAAGATAGTGGAATAGGTACCTATGGAGAGAATACACGCAAAAGAGGTAGAGATGAATTCACCCTCGGTTAATAGAATGAAGAAGTCGATGAGTGTGAAAGAGGCCTACGAATTTCTTAAATTCATTTAGCATAGTGAATACAGTGTGGTGGAGTAGTTGCACTGCCAGCAGGCAAGGATCTCAGTCCTCTCATTGTTGTTGAACTCGGAGCCTCACCAAAATGCTTTATTGAGGATTTTGAATCAGGTTTATGTATCCTACAACATATCAGTAGAAAGTTGGATCGTTTGGTGGGGAACATTACTGCTGATTATTTCATCTCTTTCAGTGACGATGAAATACCACCCAATAGGATGGGGTCTACCAAATCCCTGCACATAACCACTATTTTTAAAGGGCACATCCTGTCAATGGTACTAATCGATAATGAATCGTTGTTGACTGTGTTGCCTCTGACAATGTTGTCCAAGCTGCCAATAGATATATCTTATATGAAGCTGAGTCACACGATAGTAAGGGATTTTGACGGGACCAAGCGAGATGTGATAGGAAATATTGAAATCCCGCTGCAAATTGGTCCATCTACCTAGAGATCAAGTTCCAAGTGATGGACAACACCCTGTCTTATAACTGCCTTTTGGGAAGGCCATGGATTCATTCGATAGGCGTGGTACCATCTTCCCTTCACCTGAAATTCAAGTTTGTGGTGGAAGAGCGTTTGGTCAGTGTGGTGGGGAAAGAAAAGATAATAGCCTCTACATCAACCGACACCCCTTACGTCGAAGTGAGTGAGGAAGCAGTGGAGTGATCATGCAGGTCCCTTGAGTTTGTTAATGCCACGTTCACCACTAAAGGATACAAGATCCCGATGCCTCGACTATCTAAGAGCACCAAGATGGGTGTGAAATTGACAGTAGGAAAAGGATGTTGCGCTGGAAAAGGGCTTGAAAATGCTTGCAAGGAATGGCTTGGGCAATAAAGATGACTACGAAGAAAGACAGATTTGACCTTGGATACCTCCCCAAAGGGCATGAGAAAAGGAAGCAAGTGGAAATGAACAAACAAATGAGGTTGGTCCGGTTCTCTGGAACAGAGATGGAATGGAACCCTATGACTTTCCCTCCGATTCTAGATGTCTTTCGCTCTGGAGGTTATGAGCATGGAAAGCTGAATTCTGATGATGTGTTGGTAATTCTGGAGTAAGAATTTTAGAAGTTCTTTGTTAAAGGAGAAAAGAGAAGATGCTGGAAAGTCTATAATCGGCATGGTTGAAGAGGAAGAAATGGAGAAAGCAAGCTTAAGTCAGATGGTGCGCTCGTGTCCCTCGGGGTATGTGTTGAAGAATTGGAATGCAACTGAACTTCCTGTAACATTTAAATCCACTCCAGAGTAATGCTTAGAAACAATATGAATCGTTTTTGCCCAAAGGCATTAAGAATCATTTTGTACGGGCCTATGTTTACGAATCATCATTAAATAAATGAAAATCACGATGCGTTTTCTTCATTTGATCTGATTCTTTCATTATTTTTGTCTATATACTTTTCTATATTGTTTCCTTCTCACCTATTTCTAGGTGTCCGGATACGGAATATGAGACTATCCCATCAATAATTCTGAAGTTGGTTTTGAAAGACCCATTTGCGTGGGTGATTTTGACACCGACGAAAATGTCAATGATTTTGTTTTGCCCCCGGATTTGTTAAGAATAATAGAACAAGAGGAGAAGCATGTGTTAACTTATAAAGAGTCGATGGAAGTTATAAATCTGAGAAGTGAAAAGGAAATAAAAGAGGTCAAAATTGAAACCTCAATATCGCCATCTATAAGGCAAGAGTTGATAGCCTTACTCCGGGAGTATGTAGACGTGCTCGCATGGTCCTACCAAGACATTCCAGGATTGGACTCCAATGTTGTGGACCATAAACTCCCTCTGAAGCCAGATTGCAAGCCAATTCAGCAAAAGTTAAGGAGGATGAGGCCTGAAATGCTATTGAAAATAAAAGAAGTAAAGAAGCAGTTTGATGCCGGATTCTTGGAAGTGGAAAAATATCTAGAATGGCTAGCGAATATTGTCTAGTTATGAAAAAGGATGACAAAGTGTGGATGTGCGTTGATTACCGATGTCGCAACCTAAAAAAATAACAAGTCCCATCGCAATACTTTATTATTCGTTCAGCGTGACATTAAAAAAAACGAGGAAAAGTCGACTTAATTCTTCTAGAAAAATGAAGGTTTTGAAAATGACCTTGAAAAAGACATGGAGTCGCCACCAATCGTTTTTAGCTAGGTATGATCGGCCACCTATTAAACCGGTTTTATAAAATATTTTAAAAATTAATTAAAACATTTTTAAAACCAATTTCAAGTCTGCGTTTTAAACCAGAGAAATCAAAGAAACAGGTTCGGGACTCGGTTACGTGCGGGGAAGGATTAGCACCCCCACAAAAGCCCGTATAAAACGGTACCTTATTAATCGTGTATTATCTCAAGTCTCGGTAAAAAGTCGGTTTTAAATTTAGTATTTCAAGTTAATTCCCAATTTAAAGAAAAATAATTCCATTTTTAATTGAAAATGATCCGGAATTTATAAATTCAAAATTTTCCTATATTCCCCAACAAACATGGCAAAATATAGAAATTTTTATTAGTTTTGGAAAACTTTCTGAATCATTCTCTTTTTAAAGAAGATATTCCATTATTAATGATAATTGATGATATCCTTCCCAGCAAACCCGGTAGAGAACTCATGAATTATTTTAACTCAGGAATATCTTTATTTTATTGAAATCATTACCTTTTTTGAAAACATTTAGAAGAAATGAATATGTATATGCATGACATAAATAAAATGACATAGCAAAATCTAAATAATATAATGCACCCTAAATGATATGATATGATTTAAATGTCTTAGCATATTCTAAATGAAATGAAATGACCTAGGTTATATGACATATTCTAAATGAAATGAAATGACCTAGGTACATAATATATTCTATATGAAATGTAATATCCTAAGTCATATGATATATTCTAAATGAAATAAAATATCCTAAATGACATAATATATATCCTAAATGAAATGACCTAGGTAACATAATATATTCTACATGAAATGACCTAGGTAACATAATATATTCTATATGAAATGAAATAATTTGAATGACATGGCAAATATGAATGATATGGCATATAGTTTAAATGACATGGAATAAAAAATAATGCTATCATATAATATGCATGGAAATAAAAATGAAAATAATAATGCATGAACATAGTATATGCTAAATAATATAACAAAAAATAATTAAATAAAAAGCATAGGATATCATGAAATATTCCAAATCATATAATAAATAATATAATATAACTCAAAATCATAACAATATCATAGAAATTATCATAGCAAAAATCACATATTATATAAAATGCATGAATATAGAAAATGCAATGCATGAAAATGTATTTTTTCCTTTAATTAAGGAAATCCGTATGTCTAAAAACATATCCGGCCAACTTAGGAAAATATGTCAAATTAAATATTCTAAAACCAAAATACTTTGTGATTGTTTGAAAACAATTTGGAAAAGCTTAGATTACAAATAAAAAAATTGGGCTAAACCTTTTTTAAAAGGCTCTAATTTCCTAAGTTTAAAATTCCGGACTTGACCACCCTTAACCCGAGACTTAAAAAAATCATTTTTAGAGTTTAAAAAGGCTTAGAAACTACTCTAAGTTAGTAGCTAAACTTCCTAATCAGCTCCCTCTAAGTAACTTAACCAAAACAGAAAAATGATTTTTCTTTAAATTCAATTCTGACTCCACTGTCCAGTTTTAAGCCACGAATTTTTACCCTATTTTTAAAAATTCAAAAAAATCTAAAAAACATACTGGAGAATCAGGACATGTAAAAATACACGAAAAAAATCAGCTTAATTTTCTAATTAAAGAGGAATGCCCAGAAAAATTGGGAAAGTACGAGTACTAGGTGAAAAAAACTGTTTTGCCAGAATACATTTTTGCCTTTGATAAAATCATTTAAAAATCAAAGTAAAAATATTTAAGACTCATAAAATGACTCACAAACAGTAGCTAGGACTTTTTAAAAGTTAGATAAAAATTGGCTAAGTAAAAAAAAATCACAAAGGTAGAATAATCAATTTGACAAACCTTAATTTTCCACAAGTGTGCTCAAGAGAGCATGACTTTGAACCATTAATTGGCCTAAGTCATTAGTCAAGTGGCATGGACATGAAATGCATGAAAAAATATAGCAAATATGATGCATGGAATGCATGGTTTTAAACCTAATTGTCATGAAAAAAAATGCATGGCATCAAAATAGTGACCTAGACCTAAATGAACTTGCATGGCATTTAATGCAACCTAGGTCTAAAATGCATGGACATGCATGGCAAAATAAACCAAACCTAACAACTAAAATATGCATGGCAATAACACAAACACAAGGCATGCTTAAACCAAAAACTCAACCAAATATCATGCAAATGCCAACCTATCAACTAACATAGCAAAAATGCAACATACAATGCAAAATAACATGGTACCTGAATGGCCTAAGGTCCCACACAAGCATGGCATTTTCATAAACACTTGATATACTAACATGCTCAACTAAAATATAACACTCAAATCATGCAAATACAAAGTAGAGGTATTAAAACTAACAAGCATTTTCACAAACACTCGATATACTAAATATAAAACATCAACAAATTTAAACATTATGAAAACAGAAAATTGAAAATGCAAGAATATGATAATAAACTCATAAATGGCAACAAACAAGCATCCAAATTAAAGCAAACTTCAAGTATATGTAGTAGATGAAGATTTAAAGCATCAAGACTAAAAAAAATAACCAAAATAACATGATAAATCAAGGCAAAACAGCAACTATATAAAAAAAAATCTGGGATATTCGGCCATGGTAAAAAAATAAGAAAAAAAATGTAAGAACTTGTTTAAGAAAAAGATGAAGAAAGAACTTAAAAAGAACATAAAAAACATTTATTTAAAAAGAAAACTCACCAAATAATAATCAAAAACAGCAAAAACAAGAATGGAAAATCAAGAAAGTGCAAGAGTTGGTGCTAAAAGCAACCTCAAGAAGCTATCTTTCAAGCTTTTTCTCTTCAAACTTTCTTTTCCTTTCTTTTCTAAACTTTTCTTTTTTGCTTTCAACCAAGGAGAGAAAACTAAGCAAAAACCAAGAAGAAATCTGAAAATGAAGTTCTCCCTTAAGCTGGCCGAACCATGCCTCTCTCTTCCCTTGGAATGTTGTCATTTTTTCTCCAACCAATTTCCATCCAAGGGCTAGTGATTCAAGGTGAAAAATCATGAAATTATCACCCTTAGATTAGTGTATCAGCTGTCCATAATTACAGCTGTTCAAGAATAATGTTGACACTCTCCCTCCTCATGCATTGGCCTATGTGGCTTAATCACAATGGCTTGATCAAAAAAAATCTCTAACTCTTAATTCTTGGCCTTTTGATTGAAAAATCAGAAACTTCCTCCTTCCTTTGGGCCTTGGCAGGCCAGCACTCTCTTTTCCAGCCCAATTCTAATTTTTTGAAACGCCAAAAGAAGCCCTTTTCGGTTGCTTGGGTAAAATGATCATTTTGCCCCCGGATGCAAATAAATGGCAAACGGACTCCAAATTCAAATTTTATTTTTTTAATACTTTCAAAATAATAAAGTATTGAATTCTGGAAGTTTTCAAAATTTCTCGAGTCCGTTTGCTATTTATTAGGATTTTTTCTTCCAAAGATAACCTTTCATGCCCCCACATTTTATCATTTTTTAAACGAGCTCCATTCAAGATTTTTATTCACCAATACTTTCCAAATAATTTAAAAGTGTGATATGGAAGTTTTCACAATTTTTGGAACTCATTTGGTATTTTTTCGGGATTTATCTTCTTGAATTACTACATAGGGGCTTGGGATTTTTCCATTTTGCAAACGAACTCCGAATAAAGATTTTATTTTTCCAATATCTTCCAAATAATTTAAAAATGAGATTCTCAAATTTTTAGAATTTTTGGAGTCCATTTTCTATTTTTTCGGGATTTATCTTCTTGAATTATTGCATAGGAGGCCGGGATTTGGCCATTTTGCAAATGAACTCCGAATCAAGATTTTATTTCGCCAATATCTTCCAAATGATTTAAAAATGAGATTTACAAATTTTTAGAAGATTTGGAGTTCATTTGCTATTTTTTCGGGATTTTCCTTCTTGAATTTCTGCATGAGAGACCCGGGATTTGACCATTTTGCAAACGAACTCCGAATCAAGATTTTCTTTTTCCAATCTCTTCCAAATGATTTAATAATGAGATTTGCAAATTTTCAGAATCTTCGGAGTCCATTTGCTATTTTCCCAAATTTTCCAATTTTGTCTTTTTGCCTCCGAAACCCGGTTTTGCTCAAAACAAGTCCGATTTTCAGATTTTCTTCAAGCTGAGCCTTGGGCTATCCCTTTTTAATCATTCCTCATCCATTGGGGGCTTTAGTCTTACCAAGTCGGGCCAATTGTGTTCCCGATTTCACCGAAATCCACCAAAAACCCTAATTCTTGGTTTTCTCCCCGATTGACTTTTCTCTCAATTTTGCTTTCAAGTGGCTTCTCCATTACCTATAGTCAGTGCTTATCTTTCATTTGGAACCTTCAATTTCGACCAATTTGATCGTTTAAGCATTTCCCCAAATTTCTCGGATTTGGGTTTCTTTTCTACTGAATCTGCATAACCCAACTTCCGAACTCTATATCTTTCAATGTAGACCTCGGATTATCAAAATTCTTTCGCCATCTTTCAATTGAACTTCAAATCTTGATTTTGAAAGTGGGTTGACTTTTTTAGTAGTTGACTTTTCAGGGTTGACTTTTTTCGGGGTTGACTTTTTTCGAGTTTGACTTTTTATGCTCATCCTCTTAAACTAAGTCTCGGAGTACCACCTGCAGGATGAAAAAAAGTCTTTTTACATTCTGAAACATCAATTTAGGAAGAAAATATACCTGTTTTAATGGTCCGGACAAAATTAGGTGTCTACAGCTGCCCCTCTTTGGCTATTGCTGAGAATCAAGAATCAGGCAAAGATAAACAAACACTAATTTTGTACGATTAGTGAAATCACATATGAAGGAAAGGGAAATGGGTTTTCTTTTTTCTTTTCTTCTTTTTTTTTTTGTTTTTTCAATTTTTCATTTTTTCAATTCTTCATTTTTTCAGTTTTTTCATTTTCTTTTTTTTTTTTTGAGAAAGCAGAAAATTGAAGATTTGTCCTTAAATTAAATTCCCTGACTAATCAAGGCTCGACCCGTTTTAAGGAAACGAATTCGCTTTGCAAGAAAAAGTTATGCCCGGAGGTCTTAAAAAGGTGTCCGAAGGTCTTTAAAACTGGTGCTCGTAGGCCTTACCCGTATGGATGAAACCAAAAATTAAAATGCATGGATGAAACCATAAAATTGAAAGAGATTTGGATGAAACCAAGGAAATTGAAGGCATGGGTGAAACCATGAAATTGAAAGAGATCTGGATGAAACCAAGGAAATTGAAGGCATGGGTGAAACCATGAAATTGAAAGAGATCTGGATGAAACCAAGGAAATTGAAAGCATGGGTGAAACCATGAAATTGAAAAAGATCTGGATGAAACCAAGAAAATTGACCCATAAAATTGAAAGAGATCTGGATGAAACTAAGAAAATTGAAGGCATGGGTGAAACCATGAAATTGAAAGAGATCTAGATGAAACCAAGGAAATTGAAAGCATGGGTGAAACCATGAAATTGAAAAAGATCTGGATGAAACCAAGGAAATTAAAGGCATGGGTGAAACCATGAAATTGAAAGAGATCTGGATGAAACCAAAGAATTTGAAAGCATGAGTGAAACCATGAAATTGAAAGAGATCTGGATGAAACCAAGGAAATTGAAGGCATGGGTGAAACCATGAAATTGAAAGAGATCTGGATGAAACCAAGGAATTTGAAAGCATGAGTGAAACCATGAAATTGAAAGAGATCTGGATGAAACCAAGGAAATTGAAAGCATAGGTGAAACCATGAAATTGAAAAAGATCTGGATGAAACCAAGGAATTGAAGGCATGGGTGAAACCATGAAATTGAAAGAGATCTGGATGAAACCAAGGAATTGAAGGCATGGGTGAAACCATGAAATTGAAAGAGATCTGGATGAAACCAAGGAAATTGAAGGCATGGGTGAAACCATGAAATTGAAAGAGATCTGGATGAAACCAAGAAATTTGAGGGCATGGGTGAAACCATGAAATTGAAAGAGATCTCAATGAAACCAAGGAATTGAAGGCATGGGTGAAACCATGAAATTGAAAGAGATCTGGATGAAACCAAGGAATTTGAAGGCATGGGTGAAACCATGGAATTGAAAGAGATCTGGATGAAACCAAGGAATTTGAAGGCATGGGTGAAACCATGGAATTGAAAGAGATCTGGATGGAACCATAAATTGAAATGATACAGATATCTTGGATTGATGCAAATGTTTCTAAATACGGATGCAAATGTCCCTACGAATCATATTCATGTGATTGGTTCATGAATGGTGTAATTGCAGCTATAATGAAGATGCAATGATCCTAGAAATGATGCACTTGCTTGAGATGATGCGAATGCAACTGCTCATGGAATAATGCAAATACGAATACTCATGAATTATGCAAATGCTTGCTGACACGGTGCAGATGCGAAGTTTAATAAATATATGAATGCTCATAAGTGATGCAAATGCCCCTGATCACTTTTCTAGATTTTTGACTCAGCCTTTCCAATTCACTTTTCCTCTTCAAATATGAGTATATCTTCAATTCATTTTTCAATCTTTGGCTATTCTCTTTGCCTCAACAGTTTTCAAACTCTTATTGACAGTAGTCTGCTTGCTGAGTTTTATTTCTTCTTCTCATATTTGGAAGTCAAGGTTAACCCTAATAGTTCCACACCTTTGAGTTAGAAAAACCCTTATCTCATGTTAACATAAAAAATGGGTATTTCAAAAATATTTTTTATTTTCCTTTTTTGAAAAACAATTTTGCTTTTTTTAATGAAAACTTCTAAGTCAAAATTTTTAACCCCACAGTGTGTAATGTACAAATCTTTTGAAGACTGATGATCATTGTTAGAAATTTTCCTAAGTGTCAATTTGGGTTTTTGAACTTGAACTGACAAGGCTTGGTACAACATGATTTTGTTTTTTTTTTTCTTCAGGAAAGCTTCTCAACAAAAAATGTATGTCCTTTCTAGGCTCACAAATAGAACAGATTTTATAAATCATGAATTCATTGAGAACCAAACAAATTCAACTTTCTTTTAGTTTACATATCAAGGTATTTTGACAAACGTCAAGATTGGCTGGGATGTTTAAACTGGAAAGTTGATTTAGGAGAAAAAAATTTTAGTTTTTGAAATCAATCATCCAAATGAGAGTTGACAATTTGGGAGGTTCAAGAATTCCTAGATGTTCCTCGATGACCATTTCTTCCATTTCACTCTAGACCGCCCATTTTTGGGTTTTCGCCCTAGAGTCTCATTCTTTCCATTTTTGTTTTTGTTCTACCATGCTTTTGAGAATTCTAAATTCTTCCTTAGTGAAATGATAATTTGATGAGATGGGATAAAATCTGAGGAAAACCTTCCAAGTTAAATATTCATGCTTGATCAAAATGGACTTTTAAAGCACGTAACGTAGGCCATGGTTCGGGATTCAAAAAGAAAGGATAAATAGGCCCAAAATCTGTGTTTGAGAGTAATCAGATTAAGGATCCTTTCTTTTAGGAGAGTTCTCTTTGAAACATTTATCCCTTTTGGACTTTTCATTCCTTTTGACTTTGCTCTTTTTCTTCCTTGCTTTTGGCTTTCATTTGCCATCGCTTTTTCGCACATTTTTTTTTTGTGTGTTTTTCTTGGCTTTCATTTTGCCATCTTTTTCTTTTTCTTTGACAGGGTGAGCCCGTATTTATTCAGGGCTCCATTTGCTTTGTATCTGTTTTTGAGCTAGGACTCATTTTTCTATGATCTTTTAGAAGATCTTTCCTCACATTTGCCTCCAGTGTAGAGGGTGATCCCTGATCAGGGTTCAAAGAAGAAAGAATTCTTTCGGCTCAAAAAGGGTGACTATGGATAATTTCTTTTTGTGTGAAAGGGATATGAAAGATGGCCATTTCTCATGTCAAGCACAAATATTTACATTGAAAAGCAATCCCCAGGGGAAATAGATATTCAGAATTTCATTTTGCACTTTGGAATCATCCGAATTCTCATATGCATGATATCACAAATTTTTTCATTTTTCATTTTTCATCGCATGCCCCAATGATTTATGCGTTAGTCCATCCTTATTCACCATGTATCCATCATTTTCACATATGATGCCCCAATTTGATTAACCATGAGAATTTGTATCAACGAGGAACATAGCAAGTCTAGGTCTATTTTGAAAAGGCTGAATTTCAAATTTGAGTTCTTTTAAGAGAGAAAGAAAATATGACCTAAAATTGAGTTTTCTCTGGGACATGGGATAATCTAGTTTAATCATTGTGCCCCAGGGTGTCAATCATGAAGTGATGTTTGGGCAATTTTTGTGGTTGTTGAAAATGACATGAATGGTCTTGGCACAACTTTGACACACACCAAATTACCATGATCTAAATTCTTGAAAGAAAGTCTTATTTGTTTGAATTTCAAGGAGTTCGAAATTTTTTTAAAAAAGTTCGTTCCTTTGTTCATAGCCTAGACTAAGATCTACGTCTTTGCTTATTCTGTGATGACAATGGTTTTATGAAGTTCAATCATTCATATTCCTTGAAGCATTAGGTCTTTCAAGTGTTCTCGATTCAAGGGGTTTAGGCCTGGGAAAGCTTAAAAGAGAGGGGAGAAGGTACTGGGTCATTTGTAACAATGATCATCAATGTTCTTGAGACTATCCATTGCTAAAACTTCTTTAATGCTTGTTTTTGCAAATTCAGATTATTGTTAAGACATTACAAACACAAACCATTTAAAAATCAAATTTCATTTAATTCTTATGAATGTCGACATGAGACAAGTGTTTTCATCATAAGGTCTGAAACTAAATGCATAAAAACTTCCCCTTGACATGTTCTCCCTAATTCAAACTGGCTATTGCTTGGTACTCTTTTCGACCTTTCCATCTTCTTCCCCCATTATGACATCCATAATGGTCTCATCATTCCCATTCAGTAGATTCTCCATGCTGTCTGTCCTTTGTTTCTTCCCCACACTTAATTGTCCTTTATTGATGAACGCTTGAACCTTCCGCTTCAGACATAAGCAATTTTCTGTGGAATGTCCCCGAATCCTAGAATAATAATCACAATATGCATTCTCGTCATACCAGCTTGGATATGGGGGTTGGATAGGCTCCACTGGAACTTTAGTGAGGAGTTGCTCTTCGACCAGCTGGGGCAATAATTGAGAGTAAGACATGGGGAGTGACTCAAACTGATCTGTTTTAAAGATATTCTTTGATTTCCTTTGACTGACAAAAGGTTGAAAATTTACTGGATTCTGAGAGGCCATTGGGTATAAGTATGAACCCTGGGGTACATAATTCATAAAAGGATAGGGTGAAGGGTATGAAGTAGCCAGAATATACGGGGCACAGTCTCCCATGGCTTGGACATCTTCCTTTTTCTTTTTGGGCGACCTGTTTCTCTCTGCATTAAATGTTTTACCTCCTTCGAGTTTCCCGACCTTGATTGCATTTTCAATCATTTCCCCGGAGATTACCATATCCTAAAAATTCTTCGTGGTGTTGCCAACAAGTCTATCATAGTATGGGGCCTGTAGTGCATTCACAAAAATGATAGTGGTTTCCTTCTAAGTTAAAGGCAGTTGTACTTGGGTGGCCACGTTCCTCCACCTCTGAGCGTACTCTTTGAAGCTCTCAGTAACCTTTTTCTCCATATTTTGCAAAGTGAGACGGTCAAGTGTCATGTCGATCACATGCTTGTACTGGTTTAGAAAAGCCCTAGCCAAATCATTCCAAGAGCGAATCCGATCCTTGCTCAACTGACTATACCACCTAATTGCAGACCCGTTGAGGCTATCCTAAAAGTAGTGGATCAGAAGCTTATCATTATCTATATAACTTGTCATCTTTCGGCAGAACATAGTGATATGGGCTGACGGATCAGTCGTCCCGTCATATTTCACAAAGTCAGGGACCTTGAATTTAGGAGGGATGACTAAATTGAAGACCAAGCATCGTTCTTTCGCCTCCACACTCCCGAATACGTCTGTATTTTCTACTGCCCGGAGCCTTTCATCTAGCAACTGATATTTCCCTTGGGAATCTGCCAACTCTACCTCATTAACTATTTTCAACTTTTCCTGTTCAGCTGGATCATCTGAATTTAAGACATTGACGGGGTTAACTGTGTTCTAGGTGTCCATCATTATGACCTCATTCTGACCCTTTCGTGCCTCTAACCCTTCTCTGGCGGCCAAGTTTTCAGTGTGTCCCTTGATTACAGTGGATATTAGCTCCATCAATTTAATCATCTGATCTTTATATTCTGCTTGAGACTTTGCCAGTTGTTCTCACAATTCTTCCTATACCCTTTTCCGTTCTTTCCATTCGGGCAACTTGTTCATTCTCCATAGCACTAGCCTGTATTAAAAGGGTACTCTGTACTTCTTATACCTCTGATTTGAAATGGAAATTCTTTCAAAGACTTTTAAAGCCAAGCCAGTTTCTGTTTTATTCCCCCAAAGTGCGTGTCTAAACTCCTCTTGATTGAGTTCCAAAGCATCCAGTCGTTCCTCTGATTCATTCCTCATATCTCGAACCTCTTTCGTGCAAATGAAAATGTCATGAGATTAAGAATACAATTATGAATGTACATGCTCTATTCCTATGTGCATGAATATACTGATGATTAATGCATGAACATATACGGAGAAATTATGATGACTATGTATGCTATGGATGCAATCTAATGCCAATATGATGCATTGAATAAATTGATGCACAAGTATATACAAATAATGACTATGCATGTCATAAACGTATTCTACAATGAATGACCATGCATGCTATGATGTCAAAATGATACATGCTAAGACTAAATGAATTAATACAAAGGTAGGTACAAAGAATGACCATGTATATCACAAATGTATTCTACAACGAATAACCATGCATGTTAGGACTGTGACATGATGTCAACATGATACAAATAAATTAACCAATGATTACACGAAATTGGTGAGACCTAAATCTTGATTATTCAAAAATCAAATTATGCAAGATTTGCCTCCAAATTTATGATTTTTTGAAACATGTTTTTTCTATGAAAAACCACACATATTATTTTCAAAATAATTTCGGGGTAGTGGATCCTACTATGGTACAATATCCAAATGTTCATGTGACACTACCGGTTTTATGAAATCATCAAATGAAATTATTATCACCATCCATTTATTGCAAAAACGAGATCAATAATACAATAAAAAATGTACACGCTCTATTCACACATGTATGAAATGTGCAAAATGCAAAAAAAAAATGCTAGAAAAAGGATTTTCATTTTTTATTTCAAACAGTTAATGAATATTTGCCCCGACAAATGTCTACTTATATAGGTATCACAGTGCCTTTGGGATGGATTATCACATTTATTACGGGCGATGTACGTACATCGTTGCCCAATCTACAAAACTTCTTCAGAGTGTAAAATAAGTAATAAAAGGTCTAGAAATGTCTCTCCATGTGTTCCTATTTTCGGTATATCTAACGGAAATCCGGCATGGCTTCGCCTAGGTTTATACTTCGAAAGTGTTTCACTAGCCCATACGGAGGATCATCACGAAGGCGTAGTTACTTTACTCCAACTTAAAAGGACAGAACCGGGTAGAGGATTCATCTTATGCAAATGCAAATACAGTGTGTGCGGAGGAACAAAACAAACCTGTCACCACCTATTCTACACCCCTTATTCTAAATACCCTACTAAAATCAAACAATGTAAAGCATCAGTCAAGCAAACATATAAATATATGCAACAAAATAACTAGAGAACAAATAATAATATGAATGCACATGACGATGGACATATTTAAAATATTTTTTATTTTCAAAATTCTCTTTTATTTTAAAAATATGGGAATTAAAATTAAATACCAATTAAACCAACAAAACCGAGACTTTGACAACACACGACTAATTCTAGGCCTGACTCTCTAATAGTCCCCAGTGGAGTCGCCAAGCTGTCGCAACCTAAAAAAATAACAAGTCTCATCGCAAGACTTTATTATTCGTTGAGCGTGACATTAAAAAAAAGGAGGAAAAATCGACTTAATTCCTCTAGAAAAATGAAGGTTTTGAAAATGACCTTGAAAAATACATGAAGTCACCACCAATCTTTTTTAGCTAGGTGTGATCAGCCACCTATTAATACCAGTTTTATAAAATATTTTAAAAATTATTTAAAACATTTTTAAAACCAATTTCAAGTCTGCGTTTTAAACCATAGAAATCAAAGAAACGGGTTTGGGACTCAGTTACGTGCGGGGAAGGATTAGCACCCCCACAACGCCCGTATAAAACGGTACCTTATTAATCGTGTGTTATCTCAAGTCTCAGTAAAAAATCGGTTTTAAATTTAGTATTTCAAGTTAATTCCCAATTTAAAGAAAAATAATTCCATTTTTAATTGAAAATGATCCGGAATTTATAAATTCAAAATTTTCCTATATTCCCCAACAAACGTGGCAAAATATAGAAATTTTTATTAGTTTTGGAAAACTTTTCGAATCATTCTCTTTTTAAAGAAGATATTCCGTTATTAATGATAATTGATAATATCCTCCCCAGCAAACCCGGTAGAGAACTCATGAGTTATTTTAACTCGGGAATATCTTTATTTTATTGAAAATCATTACCTTTTTTGAAAACATTTAAAAGAAATGAATATGTATATGCATGACATAAATAAAATGACATAGAAAAACATAAATAATGTAATGCACCCTAAGTGATATGATATGATTTAAATGTCTTAGCATATTCTAAATGAAATGAAATGACCTAGGTTATATGACATATTCTAAATGAAATGAAATGACCTAGGTAACATAATATATTCTATATGAAATGTAATATCCTAAGTCATATGATATATTCTAAATGAAATAAAATATCCTAAATGACATAATATATATCCTAAATGAAATGGCCTAGGTAACATAATATATTCTACATGAAATGACCTAGGTAACATAATATATTCTATATGAAATGAAATAATTTGAATGACATGGCAAATATGAATGATATGGCATATAATTTAAATGACATGGAATATAAAATAATGCTATCATATAATATGCATGGAAATAAAAATGAAAATAATAATGCATGAACATAGTATATGCTAAATAATATAACAAAAAATAATTAAATAAAAAGTATAGGATATCATGAAATATTCCAAATCATATAATAAACAATATAATATAACTCAAAATCATAACAATATCATAGAAATTATCATAGCAAAAATCACATATTATATAAAATGCATGAATATGGAAAATGCAATGCATGAAAATGTATTTTTTCCTTTAATTAAGGAAATCCGTATATCTAAAAAGATATTCAGCCACCTTAGGAAAATATGTCAAATTAAATATTCTAAAACCAAAATACTTTTTGATTGTTTGAAAACAATTTGGAAAAGTTTAGATTACAAATAATAAAAAAAAAAAAACTGGGCTATACCTTTTTTAAAAGGCTCTAATTTCCTAAATTTAAAATCTCGGACTTGACCACCCTTAACCCGAAAATTCTGAAAATTCTGAAAATTTTCAAATCTCATTCTTAAATCATTAGAAAGAGATTGGCGAAAAAAAATCTTATTCGGAGTTCGTTTGCAAAATGGCCAAATCCCGAGTCTCTTATGTAGTAATTCAAGAAGGAAAATCCCGAAAAAATAGCAAATGAGCTCCAAATCTTCTAAAATTTTGCAAATATCATTTTTAAATTACTTGAAAGAGATTGGTGAAAGCAAATCTTGATTCGGAGTTCGTTTGCAAAATGGCCAAATCCCGGGCCTCTTGTGTAGTAATTCAAGAAGGAAAATCCCGAAAAAATAGCAAATGAACTCCAAATCTTCTGAAATTTTGCAAATATCAGTTTTAAATTATTTGGAAGATATTGGAAAAATAAAATCTTGATTCGGAGTTTGTTTGCAAAATGGCCAAATCTCGGACCTCCAATGCAATAATTCAAGAAGATAAATCCCGGGAAAATAGCAAATGGACTCCAAAAATTCTGAAATTTTGTAAATCTCATTTTTAAATTATTTGGAATATATTGCCAAAACAAAATCTTGATTTGGAGTTCGTTTGCAAAATGGCCAAATCCCGAGCCCTTATGCAGTAATTCAAGCAGGTAAATCCCGAAAAAATACCAAATGAGCTCCAAAAATTATGAAAACTTCCAGATCACACTTTTAAATTATTTGGAAGATATTGGTGAAGAAAAATCTTGATTTGGAGCTCGTTTAAAAAATGGTAAAATGTAGGGGCATAAAAGGGCATTTTTGGAAGAAAAAATCCAAATAAATAGAAAACGGACTCGGAAAATTTTGAGAACTTCCAGAATACAATATTTTATTATTTTGAAATTGTTAAAAAAATAAATTTTGAATTTGGAGTCCGTTTGACATTTATTTGCATCTGGGGGGCAAAACGGTTATTTCACCCAAGCAACTGAAAAGTGCTTCTTTTGGCCTTTCAAAAATCAGACTTGGGCTGGAAAAGAGAAGTGCTGGCCTGCCAAGGCCCAAAGGAAGGAGGAAGCTTCTGATTTTTCAATCAAATGGCCAAGAATTAAGAGTTAGTTAGAGATTATTTTTGATCAAGCTGTTGTGATTAAGCCACATAGGCCAAGGGAGAGTGTCAACATTATGCTTGAACAGCTGTAATTATGGACAGCTGATATGCTAATCTAAGGGTGACAATTTCATGATTTTTTCACCTTGAATTACTAGCCATTGGATGGGAAGTTGGTTGGAACCAAAATGACAACATCCTAACTCATTTTAGGGGGGTTCGGCCAGCACTATGGAGAGAGAGCAGAATTTATTTTTTCAGACTTCATTTTTCTGATTTCTCTTGGTTTTTGCTTGGTTTTTCTCTCTTTGGTTGAAAGCAAAAAGAAAAAGTTTAGAAAATAAAGGAAAGTTTGAAGAGATAAAGCTTGAAATATAGCTTCTTAAGGTTGCATTTAGCACCAACTCTTGCACTTTCTTGATTTTCCATTCTTATTTTTGCTATTTTGATTATCATTTGGTGAGTTTTCTTTTTAAATAAGTGTTTTTTTTTTCATTTTTAAGTTCTTTCTTCATCTTCTTCTTAAAATAAGTTTTTTACATTTTTTTTACTTCCTCACCATGGCCGAATGGCCTACATTTTTATTATTGATGCAGTTTTTTGCTTTAATATATCATGTTATTTTATTTAATTTTGATGTTTTAAGTGTTGTTATACTTCATATACTTGAGTCATATTTTAATTTGGTTGCTTTGTTTGTTGCCATTTATGATTTAAATATCATGTTCTTGCATTTTTAATTTTCTGTTTTCATAATGTTTAAATTTGTTGATGTTTTATATTTAATATATCAACTGTTTGTGAAAATGCTTGTGAGTATCTCTACCTTGTATTTGCATGATTTGAGTTTTATATTTTAGTTGAGCATGTTAGTATATCAAGTGTTTGTGAAAATGCTTGTTTGGTTTTAGTATTTCTACTTTGTGTTTGCATGTTTTGAGTGTTATATTTTAGTTGAGCATGTTAGTATATCAAGTGTTTGTGAAAATGCCATGCTTGTTGGAGCTTGAGGCCATTCAGCTACTCCATGTGTTTTACATTGTATGTGCATTTTTGCCATGTTAGTTGGTAGGTTTTGCATTTGCATGACATTTGATTGAGTATTTATTTTAAGTATACCAAGTGTTTGTGAAAATGCCATGCTTGTTAGGAACCATAGGCCATTCGGCCACTCCTTGTATTCTAGCATCATGTGTGCATTTTTGCTATGTTAGTTGATAGATTAGCATTTACATGATATTTGCTTGAGTTTTTGGTTTAAGCATGCCTTGTGTTTGTGATATTGCCATGCATAGTTTAGATGTTAGGTTAGGTTTATTTTGCCATGCATGTTCATGCATTTTAGACCTAGGTTGCATTAAATGCCATGCAAGTTCATTTAGGTCTAGGTCACTATATTGATGCCATGCATTTTTTCATGACATTTAGGTTTAAAACCATGCATTTCATGCACTATATTTGCTGTATTTTTTCATGCATTACATGTTCATGCCACTTGACTAATGACTTAGGCCAATTAATGGTTCAAAGTCATGCTCTCTTGAGCACACTTGTGGAAAATTAAAGTTTGTCAAATTGATTATTCTACCTTTGTGATTTTTTTTACTTTAGCCAATTTTTATCTAACTTTTAAAAAGTCTTAGCTACTGTTTGTGAGTCATTTTGTGAATCTTAAATATTTTTACTTTGATTTTTAAATGATTTTATCAAAGGCAAAAATGTATTTTGGCAAAACAGTTTTTGTTCACCCAGTATTCGTACTTTCTCAATTTTTCTGGGCATTCATCTTTAATCAGAAAATTAAGCTGATTTTTTCCCGTGTAATTTTACATGTCCTAAGTCTCCAGTATTTTGTTCAGAATTTTTTGAATTTTTAAAAATAGGGTAAAAAATCGTGGCTTAAAACTGGACGGTGGAGTCAGAATTAAATTTAAAGAAAAATCATTTTTCTATTTTGGTTAAGTTACCTAGAGGGAGCTGATTAGGAAGTTTAGCTATTGACTTAGGGTAGTTTCTAAGCCTTTTTAAACTCTAAAAATGATTTTTTTAAGTCTCGGGTTAAGGGTGGTCAAGTCCGGGATTTTAAACTTAGGAAATTAGAGCCATTTAAAAAATGGTTTAACCCAGTTTTTATTCTTAATCTAAGCTTTTCAAAATTGTTTTCAAACAATCACAAAGTATTTTGGTTTTAGAATATTTAATTTGACATATTTTCCTAAGGTAGTCGGATGTCTTTTTAGATATACGGATTTCCTCAATTAAAGGAAAAAAAATACATTTTCATGCATTGCATTTTCCATATTCAAGCATTTTACATAATATGTGATTTTTGCTATGATAATTTCTATGATATTGTTATGATTTTGAGTTATGTTATATTGTTTATTATATGATTTGGAATATTTCATGATATCCTATGCTTTTTATTTAGTTATTTTTGTCATATTATTTAGTATATACTATGTTCATGCATTATTATTTTTATTCTTATTTTCATGCATATTATATGATAGCATTATTTTATATTTTATGTCATTTAAACTATATGCCATATCATTCATATTTGCCATGTCATTCAAATTATTTCATCTCATATAGAATATATTATGTTACCTAGGTCATTTCATGTAGAATATATTATGTTACCTAGGTCATTTCATTTAGGATATATATTATGTCTTTTAGGATATTTTATTCATTTAAAGTATATCATATGATTTAGGATATTACATTCCATATAGAATATATTATGTTACCTAGGTCATTTCATTTCATTTAGAATATGTCATATAACTTAGGACATTTCATTTCATTTAGAATATGCTAAGGCATTTAAATTATATCATATCATTTAGGATGCATTATATTATTTAGATTTTGCCATGTCATTTTATTTATGTCATGCATATTCATATTCATATCTTTTAAAATGTTTTCAAAAGGATAATGATTTTTCAATAAAAAATAAAGATATTCCCGAGTTAAAATAATTCATGAGTTCTCTACCAGGTTTGCTGGAGAGAATATCATCAATTATCATTAATAAAGGAATAATCTTTCTTTCAAAAAAAAAAAAAGAGAATGATTCGGAAAGTTTTTCAAAACTAATAAAAATTTCTATATTTTGCCACGTTTGTTGGGGAATATAGGAAAATTTTGAATTTATAAATTTTGGATCATTTTTAATTAAAAATGGAATTATTTTTCTTTAAATTGGGAATTAACTTGAAATACTAAATTTAAAACCAACTTTACACCGAGATTTGAGATAACACACGATTAATAAGGTACCATTTTATACGGGCGTTGTGGGGGTGCTAATCCTTCCCCACACGTAATCGAGTCCCAAACCCGTTTCTTTGATTTCTCTGGTTTAAAACGCAGACTTGAAATTGGTTTTAAAAATGTTTTAATTAATTTTTAAAATATTTTATAAAACCGGTTTTAATAGGTGGCCGATCACACCTAGCTAAAAAAGATTGGTGGCGACTCTATGTCTTTTTCAAGGTCATTTTCAAAACCTTTATTTTTCTAGAGGAATTAAGTCGGCTTTTTCTCGATTTTTTTAATGTCACGCTTAACGAATAATAAAGTCTTGCGATAAGACTCATTATTTTTTAGGTTGCGACATTAATGTTGTCGGATTTAACCACGCAAGTGCACGTATCGTTAACAAGTAATAAAATGAAAAGTAGAGCATCGTTCCAACGAGGAATTGTTACCAAATTCGTTAAGTACTAATATTAACACAACTTAATCTTATTCAGACAAACGATTAAAGATTGTTAAATAAAAATAAAAGAAAAGAAAATAATAATTAAATCAATGGAGAAAAGCCAAGGATTACTTGAATGTTTCCTACCCTCTTAACTTGATTAATGATCTTGAGTTGTTAACCTAGAGTTCTAATCTATTTATAATGATCTTCCGATGGTCTTATAAAAATATCCCTCTTAACCAATTAACTATATTCCTATGATAATTGAATTAAAAAGGAACTCATTAAGCTTAGACTCTAAAATTGGTTACACATGACACGTAAATGTATTCCTACTCTATATGCAGATCAATTCATCCTAATAAATGAATATGAAACATGTGTTATTCAATCCATGTCTAACACTAAACTCACTTTTCCAAGTTGTATCTAGGTTACCACATTAATCTAATTGGTAGCTAAGCAATTAAAAGCATTAAGCATAAGACTGAATAAACAATATCAAATATCATTAAATCATGAAAGAGACTAAAATAATCCAAACTACATGTTGAGTTCCATTGCAATCCTAGAAAAATATATTTAGTTCATACTAATTAATAAAAATATAAAAACAAAGGAGTTTCACCATTATAAATATTACAAGAAAGATAAAGAAGATAAGGGATAAGAGAAAACCAAAAGGGTTGTCAGATCTTCAGTCTTCAATCCTTCAAAATCTCTATTGCTCCTTGCAAATCTTTGGTGGCTACTCTCTTCTTAAGAAAACTAGGTTATTTCCAAACTTCAGATTTGACAGTTAGGGAGAAGTCTTTATTAAAGTCCTAAAGGGTTCCTATTTATAGAACTCCAAAAGTCTGAAGTATGAAAACTTTGTGGGCAAGTAACATCTTTCAACTTTGACTTTCCATATATGAACTGATATTCTCCTTATTGCTTTAGGACTCTACAAAATATAAAAAATATTAAATTAATAACTATATTAAACATAAAATAAATAAATAAAACTAAATTTAAAATAAATAAAAATAATTAATTAATACTTTAAACTACAAGGACTTAGCTATATAAAATATGGTAAAATAACTCTATTTTATAGAGTTATCACACCCCCAAACTTAAGATTTTGTTAGTCCTCGAGCAAAACAAAACAAGAAAAACTAAACAAAACAAAACAAAACAAAATAAAGCATAGCTAAAGATGAATGCACTTAACTAATGATTTTCTTAATTTTTCCTCAAAAGTTTCTCAAAATCTCAATTCAAAGTAAAACACAAACAAAATCCAATTTTATGATTCAATTCAATCGTATGTTTCATACTTGAATGGATTTTCAGTGTGTATGTGTATAATCTCTTGACAAATCATTACATGCAATTCGAATAAGTTTATGCCAATGCAAAATACAAATTAGTACTAGATTCTCATATGTTTGCTTTTCATCTCTCTCTCTCCACTAATGTAGACTAACACTTTATCAAGGATCAAGTAGATCTTTATTAAGCTTGTAATGTAAGGCTAGGGTCAAGGTAGAATAAAGATAAATTTCGGTTTAAATCACCCGTAGGAACTTTACATTTTTTTTTCAGGATGTTTTAGAGCCATAGTCTTTTCCTTCAATTTCAAACTTCAATTTTTTTTTTTTGAATGCACTTCCTTTTAACTCACCACTTTATTCTTTTTTTTTTTTGGGTTCTTCTTTTTGAAGAATCATAATCTTTTTGTTGTTTTTTTTTTTATAGAGAAATTTCATATCACCATTTCACCAAATTCGACATGGCTCATAATTGTTTCCTGTAATATCATCACATGCTTATTTAATGAGGGTTAATCATGGTTTTTTTTTATTTGGCTAGGCTAAAAGATGTGGCAATCAAAGAAAATAGATATATCAATAGGCATAAAGAGGTAGACTAAGGATAATCATATATAAAGGTAAGCTTGAAAGGCTCAAACGATCCAAAGATGGCCTAAATCACTTCCTTAACTTAGTGTTGTCTAGGATTTCACCTTGAGAGAGAATCAAACAAATTCTAGGTTCTTGACATAATTGCAATTCACATCAACATAAACAGTCTTCAAATAAGCAATGCAAATCAAAGCAAGAGATAACGTGCTCAAATTGTTGAAAATCATATACTAACATGAAATTAACAAAAGAATTTAACACAAATTCTTCTCAAGCCTATGTTTTTTCCAAGAATCAAGATAAATCAATAACTAAAGTTTTATCATTGGATAAGGGCCTCATCATATAAAGTGCAAAATATCTCAAGCAAATTTTTTTTTTCTAATAGACTCCTAAAACATAAATATAGAAAAGAAACTAAAAAGAAAACACACAAACTAATTAAAATTAAAAAAAAATCACACAAAATAAAAGAAATCTATAAACTAAAGACCAATACCCCCAAACTTAAAACAAACATTGTCCTCAATGTTTAGAAATTAAAAAGAGTAAACGAGAAAACTCCCCTATCGATGAAAGCAACGCAGGAGAAGCTTCAGTTTTCCTCTTAGACCTCTTCATGCTTGTCCAAGTTGGGTGAGTAGTCACTAAAAAAGAAAATAAAGTAAAAAGAAATTAATAATAATATCCTAAAAAAAATAAAAATGAAAATTCAAAATTAAAGAAAAGAAAATAAAATAAAATAAAATAACAAATTTAGAACTTGGGTTGCCTCCCAAGAAGCGCTTGATTTGTAGTCATTGGCTTGACTATCTCAGGTTCATCATCCGGTATCTAACCACTTGATGATTTTCGATTCATGCTATTTGGCTGTTCTTTCTTTGAACAACTTCGCTTTCTTGCAGGCTTGAAAGCGAAATTCATCCCTTTCCATGGTAGAATTCAAGAATGCCTTAAATGGATCAATGGGATAAATTTCTATGAATTCTTCTTTAGTAGTATAATCTATCACATCAACTAGCTTAGGCTGTTGGATGCATTGGGAAACAGGTTGTGGTGGTGGGTCACACTGGATCCATTCTTCTTGAGCTTTCACAAATTCTTCTTCAATAAGCTCGGCTGGCAATTCAGGCTCTTTGCTATCCTCTTCTATTTCTTTTTCAATCCCAAGTGTGAAATGCTCTTGTTCACCTGGTCTGGAATTAGATTCAATGTCACTGGGAAGAGTTTCTTTAGGGCAATTGTTAAAGGCATTGACAAGCTGGCTCATTTGTGTTTCAAGACTCCTAAGTGTTGCCGCTTGACTCTGAAGTAATGCTTCTTGACTTTGAAGTGATGCTGATTACTCCTGAATGATAGTGTCGGTTCTTGCCATGAACTGCATGAACACCTCTTCCAATGATGGCTTATTTTCTGGAGCAGCTGCTTGGGCTTGACTCTGAATGATAGCATCAGTGCTTGCCATGAATTTCGTAAACACCTCTTTCAATGATGGTTTCTTTTCTGGGACAGGTGCTTGTGCATATGGTGGAAACTCAAAAGGATATGCTTGATTGTCTAAGTAGGAGGACCATTGATTGTTACTCCAGGAAAAATTTTGGTGATCTCCCCAACCTGGATTGTAGTTGTTGGAATAGAAACTATTTTGACGCATATTGTAGTTTCCAACATATTGGCAACAATCACTATGATGTCCTTCCCTACATAATTCACAAATCACAAACAAACTTTGGACAGCAGGTACACTCCAATTATCAAGCTTCTTGTTAAGTGCAGCTATCTGTGCAAATATAGTAGTGATTGCATCTTGTTCATGATCCCACATTGTGCACCCCTTTTGCATTCAACTGGCAATAAAACCTGAAAAGAAAAATAAATTAAATTAAATAAATAAAAAGTTTGAATTAAGACTAAGATTGCTTGGTATTAATATTAACAAAAATAGTAAAACAATTTCCCAGCAACGACGCCAAAAACTTGTTGTCGGATTTAACCACGCAAGTGCACGTATCGTTAACAAGTAATAAAATGAAAATTAGAGTATCGTTTCAACGAGGAATTGTTACCAAATTCGTTAAGTACTAATATTAACACAACTTAATCTTATTCAAACAAACGATTAAAGATTGTTAAATAAAAATAAAATAAAATAATAATTAAATCAATGGAGAAAAGCCAAGAATTACAATTTTTCTCAACACTTCGCTTGAACGTTTTCTACCCTCTTAACTTGATTAATGATCTTGAGTTGTTAACCTAGAGTTCTAATCTATTTATAAGGATCTTCCGATGGTCTTATAAAAATATCCCTCTTAACCAATTAACTATATTCCTATGATAATTAAATTAAAGAGGAACTCATTAAGCTTAGACTCTAAAATTGGTTACACATGACACGTAAGTGTATTCCTACCCTACATGCAGATCAATTCATCCTAATAAATGAATATGAAACATGTGTTATTCAATCTATGTCTAACACTAAACTCACTTTTCCAAGTTGTATCTAGGTTACCACATTAATCTAATTGGTAGCTAAGCAATTAGAAGCATTAAACACAAGACTGAATAAATAACATCAAATATCATTAAATCAAGAAAGAAACTAAAATAATCCAAACTATATGTTGAGTTCCATTGCAATCCTAGAAAAATATATTTAGTTCATACTAATTAATAAAAATATAAAAACAAAGGAGTTTCACCATTATAAATATTACAAGAAAGATAAAGAAGATAAGGGATAAGAGAAAACCTAAAGGGTTGTCAGATCTTCAGTCCTTAATCCTTCAAAATCTCTATTGCTCCTTGCAAATCTTTGGTGGCTACTCTCTTCTTAAGAAAACTAGGTTATTTCCAAGCTTCAGATTTGATAGTTAGGGAGAAGTCTTTTATAAAGTCCTAAAGGGTTCCTATTTATAGAACTTCAAAAACCTGAAGTAAGAAAACTTTGTAGGCAAGTGACATCTTTCAGCTTTGACTTTTCATATATGAACTGATATTCTTTTGCTTTAGGACTCTACAAAAATATAAAAAATATTAAATTAATAACTATATTAAATATAAAATAAATAAATAAAACTAAATTTAAAATAAATATAATTAATTAATTAATTAATACTTTAAATTATAAGGACTTAGCTGTATAAAATATAGTAAAATAACTCTATTTTATAGAGTTATCGGTTAACAATGAGCAAATGAGGTGCAAAAAAAAAAAAGGCACACAAAGCCGAGCAACAACCTAAGGCATGCCTAAGGGCACATAATGAATTTTCCCAATGTGGCTCCTCGAAGTGAATGCCAAAGACTAACTCCCGACTTCCTAAGTTTATCACAAGGCAACTGTTGGAATATGGCTCAATATGGCTCAAAGTCACCTATGGTGGCTTACCACCATTAATGGAGCTACCACTTGCACCACTTGCACCACCATTAATGGAGCTACCACTTGCACCACTTGCACCACCAATAATGGAAACTACAACTTGCAAATGGATGGTGGCTACTTTAGCCACCACTTGCAATGTGTTCCCACCAAGATAGGTGGTGGATGGTGGCTATGGTGGCTGCCACTTGATGGTGTTCACACCTTGATATTTTGGCTATAAATAGCCATGTAGAGTAAGAGAGAAAAATTAGTTTGAGTTTAAGAGTTGAAGCAATTACTCTGTGTTTATAGAGTAAATTCGGTATTGTGTTGAGTTGTGAGTTCAGTGCTTGTATTGCACCTTGAATTCTGTATTTGTTTGTACTCCATCTCCATTAATACAAAGCTTCAAGCTCCTCCTCCGTGGATGTAAGCACACTTGCTGAACCACGTAAAAATCTGTGTTATTTCAGTGTGTTTAAATCGGTTTTAGTAATATCGATCTAGTTCCGCACAACAAATTGGTATCAGAGCCAATTTTTACGTAAAACCGAGTTTGTTTCGATTCTGTCCGTTTTTCAAAAGTGCTCCAATTTGTGTTTTGAAAATACCAGGTTGAAGAGGTCGTCGAGAGGAGTGCAGCAGAATCAACCGGAGCACCAGAGGAGGCCGCACTCGCCCCCACGCGCCGCCAGAAGAAGCGCCCACGCGCCCCACGCGCCCACGCGCCACACGCGCCTCCAGAGGTTGAAGACGCGTGACGCCCACGCGCCCCACGCGCCACACGCGCCGGCCACCAAACAGCTCCACGCGCTCCACGCGCCGCCGCACGCGCCGCCGCAGCTCCGACCAACTTTTTCGGGCTATTTTTTGAGATGTTTCCGAACACTATTCCGAGACTTTTCCGAGCCGGTTGAGCTAAACCGAGTCTATTTTGAGCCACTTGCAGAATATTCACCGTGTGTCCAAAATTTACACAGTTGGACCCGTTCCTGGCTATTTCGACTATTCCGGACTCAACCGCGGCATCCGTTTTTCCATACAGGTAACGGAAAAACTCTGAGTTGGTAATTTTGTTTTATTACCATGGCAGAATCATTAGAGACACATGAAACAACCAGCAGCGCACCATCAAGTTCTTACAACAGAAAGAACTCGATGACCACTGCAAAGTTCGAGGTGGAGAAATTTGATGGCACCAACAACTTTGGCATGTGGCAGTGCGAAGTTCAGGATCTGTTATTCCGAGAGGGTTCATATATCGCTCCGGAAGACAGGCCCAGAGATATTTCGGAAGATGACTGGAAGTTTGTCAACCGTCAGGCTTGTGGCACAATCCGGTTATGCCTAGCCAAGGACCAGAAGTACTTTGTCATGAGAGAGAATAATGCAAAAACTCTCTGGAAACAACTTGAGGACAAGTACATGACAAAAAGCATGGAGAACAGACTCTATCTGAAGAAAAAGCTGTTCCGCTTCCAGTATAAGCAAGGTATCACCATGCAGGAGCATCTAGTAAGTTTTAACAAAATCCTCGCTGATCTTGAAAATCTAGATGCAAATATCTCTGATGAAGATAAGGCTCTTACTCTGTTAAATTCCTTGCCTGATAGCTATGATCATTTAACCACTACATTGTTGTATGGTAAAAATGAGATAGAATATGTTAATGTTAGTAATGCTCTGGTGAATAATGAGTATCGAAAAAAGGATCAGCATGATCACCAGAATACTGCACCAGAAGCTTTAACTGTGTACAGAGGCAGGACGAACAACCAAGGAGCCGGAGAAAACAAGCGAGGTAAATCCCGTTCAAAGAGGGGATCATCAAAAACACGACTTTCAAAGGACGAGTGTGCCTATTGCCATGAGAAAGGGCACTGGAGGAGAAACTGTCCTAACATGAAGAAGTCGACTGTGAATGTAGCTCAAGAATCTGAGGGAGAGGAAGACTCTGCATTTACGATTTCCACAACAACACACTCTTCAGATCAATGGATTCTGGATTCCGGATGTTCCTACCACATGTGTCCGAACCGGAAGTGGTTCTCAAACTTTAAGGAGTTTGATGGAGGGATTGTCCTTATGGGCAATGACAATACTTGTCACACTAGAGGCATCGGAACAATCCGACTAAAAATGCATGACGGTACAATCAGACAACTTACAGATGTAAGGTATGTCCCTGATCTCAAGAAGAACCTCATATCACTGGGGGTCTTAGACTCAAATGGTTACAAAATGACCATTCAGAACGGAGTCTTGAAGGTTGTACGTGGAGCATTCTTAGCCATGAAGGGTTCTATGAAGGGAAATCTGTATCTCCTTGATGGAGAAACTGTGATCGGCAGAGCAGCAGTCTCTCACAACAATGGAGGCGATGAATCTGACACTTCTCGACTTTGGCACATGCGCTTAGGGCATGTTGGAGAGAAGGCCTTGCAAAACCTGATAAAGCAAGGTGTACTGAAGAATGCCAAAACTGGAAAACTTGATTTCTGTGAGCATTGCGTCCTAGGCAAGCAAACAAGAGTCAAGTTTGGCACTGCAATTCATCGTACGAGAGCGACATTGGACTACATTCACACTGATGTCTGGGGGCCTTCCAAAATTGCTTCATTGGGAGGTAAACACTATTTTGTGACCTTTATTGATGATTACTCTAGATATGTCTGGGTTTATACTATGAAGCACAAAGATGAAGTTTTAGATATCTTCGTCAAATGGAAGAAGATGATCGAAACCCAGAGCGGGAGAAAGCTCAAGAGACTAAGATCTGACAACGGTGGAGAATACAAATCAGATCCACTGAAGGAAATCTGTCAGAATGATGGGATAATCCGACACTTCACTGTTCCTGGCACTCCCCAGCAGAATGGAGTTGCAGAAAGGATGAACCGAACTTTGGTTGATAAAGTTCGTTGCATGTTATCCTAGTCGGGCTTGAGCAAAGCATTTTGGGCGGAGGCTTTACTGTACGCCTCCCACATTATCAACAGACTACCCTCCACTGCAATTGATGGGAAAACTCCCATAGAGGTGTGGTCCGGACATTCTGCCACTGATTATGATCGGCTTCGTATTTTCGGATGCCCAGCATATTTTCACGTAAGTGAATCAAAACTGGATCCTAGAGCCAAGAAAGCTGTCTTCTTGGGCTTTAGTGAAGGAGTAAAGGCATTCCGACTGTGGAACCTTGAGTCAAAGAAAGTCATCGTAAGCCGAGATGTTGCCTTTGACGAATCTGTAATGCTGAAACTGTCAACTCCAGAGAATGTGAACCATGATTCTCTAAAGCAGGTGGAGTTTGAATCAGAAGATGCTGGTCAAAAATCCAATGAATCTGAACCAGAATCTGATGACACCTTAACTGAAGTGGAGGAGTCATCACCAGAAACCTTTCAGCAACCTGAATCTATTGCCACCAGCAGACCGAAAAGACATATTCGGAAACCTGCTCGGTACACAGACATGGTGGCATACGCCCTTCCAGTAATTGACGATGATGTTCCAACCAATTACAAAGAAGCTGTAAACAGCCCTGAGCATGCCCGGTGGAAGGAGGCGATGGATGAAGAGATGACATCACTTCATCAGAATCAGACTTGGAAGTTGGTTCCACTTCCAACACTCAAAAGATCAATTGGGTGCAAATGGGTCTTTGCCAAAAAGGAGGGTGCTACCGGCAAAGACAGCATCAGATACAAAGCCAGACTGGTAGCCAAAGGCTACGCTCAAAAAGAAGGAATAGACTACAATGAGGTATTTTCACCTGTTGTTAAGCATGCATCTATTCGGATATTATTGGCTTTAGTAGCACAGTATGACCTAGAGTTAGTTCAACTTGATGTAAAAACTGCATTCCTCCATGGTTCATTAGAGGAGGAAATTTATATGACTCAACCAGAGGGTTTTAGAGTCCCCGGTCATGAAGATTGGACATGTAAGTTGAACAGGTCTCTATACGGTCTGAAGCAGTCACCGCGACAGTGGTACAAGCGGTTTGACACCTTTATGTTAGATCAGAAGTACACACGCAGTCAATTTGATCACTGTGTTTATTTCCGGAAACTCCAAAATAAATCATTTATCTACTTGCTTTTATATGTTGATGATATGTTAATCGCATCTATAAGCAAGGTGGAGATCGACAGGCTGAAGGCTCAACTGAGCTCAGAGTTCGAGATGAAGGATCTTGGAGAAGCTAAGAAAATTCTTGGGATGGAAATCAGCAGAGATAGAAAAAATGGTGTGATCAAATTGACCCAGGCTCAGTATCTGAGCAAAGTACTTCAGAGATTTGGCATTAATGATAAGACCAAATCTGTAAGTACTCCTTTAGCGGCACATTTCAAACTCAGTGCATTGATGTCACCAAGTACAGATGGTGAGAAGAGACAGATGGATCATGTTCCATATGCCAATGCAGTTGGTGCCCTAATGTATGCAATGGTGTGTACGAGACCTGATATTTCACATGCTGTCAGTATGGTAAGCCGGTACATGCATAATCCTGGTAAAGGCCATTGGCAAGCTGTGAAGTGGATTCTACGGTACATTCATGGTACTGTGGAAACGGGCTTAAAATTCGAGAGAAGAAAAACTATTGATAAGCATCTTGTCGGATATGTGGATTCAGACTATGCTGGAGATCTTGATAAGCGTCGTTCAACTACTGGTTATGTGTTCACCATAACAGAAGGACCAGTAAGTTGGAGATCAACTTTACAGTCAACGGTAGCTCTGTCTACAACAGAAGCAGAGTACATGGCTGTAACGGAAGCTTTCAAGGAAGCAATTTGGCTTCAAGGACTGATTGATGATTTCGGGATAGCACAGGAAAAGGTAGATGTTTTCTGCGATAGTCAGAGTGCCATTTGCCTAGCTAAGAACCAAGTTCATCACAGTCGGACCAAGCATATTGATGTTCGCTACCACTTTATCCGAGAAATAGTAGATGAAGGAAACATTCTACTACAGAAGATCGGGACTGCAGATAATCCTGCAGATATGCTAACAAAAATAGTTTCTGGGATCAAGTTTCAACATTGTTTGGACTTGATCAATATCTCTCGAGTTTAAAGCATCTGAATGAGGAAGCTCTGATCTGTGAATTCTCTCTGTGGATTTTCGCCAAGGTGGAGATTGTTGGAATATGGCTCAATATGGCTCAAAGTCACCTATGGTGGCTTACCACCATTAATGGAGCTACCACTTGCACCACTTGCACCACCATTAATGGAGCTACCACTTGCACCACTTGCACCACCAATAATGGAAACTACAACTTGCAAATGTGATGGAGACTCAATTAAGAGTTGTAAACCCAAGTGCAGGTTATGTTCAAGTAATAAATTCTCGGGTGTCCGAGGTCGAACCACAGGGAAGCGTATTAGTAAGTATAAGTTTATAAATATATAAGAAAAAGAAAATAAACAAGATATTAGGGAATCAATAACAAAGAAAGTAAACAAGATATTAGAGAACAAAATAAACAAAATAACATAAAAGCAATTAAACAAGATATAAAAAAAACAATAAGAAAAGATGTTGAGGTTAGAGAATCCACTCTTGGTGTTATGCTAAGATTAATCTTGTTTTATTACACAATTGAAATCCACACATAAGGGAGGTTCCAACCGGAAGGTTTAGCAATTCAGTCCAAATTGTCCAACGTCCATAGCATATGATATTATGTTCATTTGGTGTCCTCAAAACTCACAAAAAGAGTCCAAGCATTCCTTATGCCAAGGTATATGTCTACAACAAATCAAAGTTATGAAACCAAGCATTTACTGTGCCATTTTCATTGTCAATAATGAATCAAGATCTCTACTTTGCAAGTATGATTTTAAACCAAAAGAAAATATTATCTATACTAGTGTTTATAAATGATGATTCATTTTAGCTCATGTTTAAGAGACTAACCTTAGCATTTACCAAGAGCTTCACCTCATCACCTCAACAATATGATTAGCAACACATACTAGATATGAATAAAATGAAAAGAAATGTAAGAAGCATAAGTAAATAAAAAAAGAAAACTAGAGAAAGGAAAGAAGAAGAAAACTTAGAGAATTTTATTACAATGGCAAATATCCTACCAATGTATCAATGTATCCCAATACTCATCCAAGGCCCTCTATTTATACACATTTTGGAGGGCTAAATGACAAGAGACAAGCTTTACAAATTTCAAAGGTAGGTATAATAGGTGGGTGCATTTTTCTAACAATTTTCGTCATATTGTATGACAATTCTGATCAGCCAGCTTGATGGTCGATTTTGTCAATGTTGGAGGCTCGATCTGATAAAATGGTCTTCTAGAAAAATATACCCCTATCAGTTACGGATCCATAGCCGTTGGAATCAGATCATTTGCGCACGTGGATCGGGAGATATGGTCAAAATACCAAAACGGTGCAGAACAGACGTCATTGCACATCAGCCAACTTGATGGTCGATTTCGCTAGGGAAAACGACTCCGTTTCAAGAAGTGTAAAACATGAAAAAGATAGATATGCCTCTTAGCTTTGCAGGGATACAAAGTTCAGCCTTATTGCTTCAGTAAAACTCGAGATATAGCTGATATGGCAAAAGGTGTCGGAACTGGAACTGAACTGGATTTGCCCTTAATTCTAGTAATCTGAAATCACTCAAAGAAACTTGTGAAAAACACCAAATTACATAAAAATATAAAAGATCATAAACACAATTAGACTAAACAATAATAACTCGTATTTGACACAAAACAATAATAAAACATAACTAAAAACTATATAATTATACGAGTTATCACACCCCCATACTTAGATTGTTGCTAGTCCCTAGCAACGACTCAATAAAAAAAATAATAATAAAATAAGAAAATTTAATCTAATCCATTTTCGTAGGAAATCACGGTGGCACTTAGCATGTGACACAAGCCTTTAAACCCCTAGGTGTCCCTAGTGGACGAGTTTAGTCTCGTGAGGGTTTACTAGGACGATACCCACAAACATTGAAGACATAAGAAAAACTAAAAATAATAATTATAACTAATCCTTCCAATATAAATTAGAGATAATCATTGGACAAGTCTTAAAAACTAATCAATAGCTTAAAGAAATTCACAAAAAATCTTGCTTGAATGTAAATAAATGAGTTAAGCCAATAATAACATAACATATTTCAATCAAAATAGTGCATATTCAACTTAATCTCAACTTCTCACTATACTCTCATGATTTTCACTCTTTAAAGTAGTGGTAAAGTGTTTACACTCAATCAATCTCATGAAAACAGTTCTACCATATGCTTGCTTGTCCACCTATTCTCCACTATTTAGATCATACAACTTCATAAATCAAGAGGTCTTTATTCAAGGTTGTAATGGGGCCAAAGGGTTATAATGTGGTTAAAGAACAAAAGGATAAAGATATCACAAAGGTTCCAAAGAGTTCATAGATTTTAGAGACATAATAAGATCATACAAATAAAACTTCTCAAAACTCTTATAAAGCACATAATAACATAGGCTAAATATTCATGTTGAGCCTTTGCATCATTCTAACCAACTTTGTAACATCTTTTTCTAGAAGTTCAAGAGAAGATTCTTTTTTTTTTTATTTAATATGGGAATGTATTTGACAATGATCCCTTTCTTTTTCTCTTGACTTTTTCTTTTCTTTTCTTCCCCCACACTTATCTTTTGTTTCTAACCCAAATTTTCAACTAAAAATATCCCTTGTTTTTTTTTTTTTTTTTTTTTTTTTGCAATATGTCTCAAAATATAAAAATCCATCTTTAGAACAAGGGTAAGGATATAAGTATATTTAGGCTAGGTGTAAGTTGTGGTTACCAATAAAACAGCATATTTAATGTAGGCTCAAATTGGCTCACTAGTGGGGATGTTCTCTTAGAACATTAATAATGGATGGCTGTTTGGCTCTGGTTATAATCCTAATGCCTCTATCATATTCATGTTGTCACATGTATCAATATAGTCTCAAACGGTATAAAGCAAGTTCTAGAGAATCATGTAATCATAAGAGCACTCAAGAAAGAAATTAGATTGATTTGTATAATGCATCAATCATTATAGGCTCAAAAACTCACAAGGATGATTATACAAGTCAGATTAAGTCTAAACATGCTTCTTTCTCAATCAACATATCATATTAACATTGGCTCATAAAAAGGTTGACATCAAGCTCAATTCTCATGAAAATCTTCTCACTAATAAATCTGTTTTAGACTTATGCAATTCATATCTCATCATTGTATTGAAAGTAACTAAAAAAAACACACTAAGTCTAAACATGCTTTTTTTTTTTTTTTTTTTTTTTTTTTTTTTTGTTTTTGTTTTTTTTTTTTTTTTGAAGAAGAAGAAGATTAAATCAAACTGACAAGGTATGTCTCAAGTCTCCCTTACTCAGACCTTGTTCAGAATGAATACTTCTAAATGTCTTAAAACACAACAAATTTTTTTTTTTTTTTAAGCAAAATATGTCCCTTACCCTCTACTAAAATATGACATTGTCCCCAATGTCAAATTTTAAAGGTAGAATTTAGGAGATATTACCTGCAGAGGTTGCTAACCACTTATTATAACTGAGACACAACAAACAAAATGTTAGATAATGTCACAAAGACAAAGTGCAATCCACTCCTTGCTCGTCCATATCTCTTTTTCTTTTTCCGAGCGTTTGCGAAACAACCGTAGCAGATAAACACTCATAAGCTTGTAGCTTTTTGAGTAAATCTTCAATGGTTGTAGCAGAAATTATGGTTCTCCTTGCCTCTGAAAACATGAATCCATTATCCACAGCATTATCTAAATATGAAAGCAAATTACTAAAATAACCATTAATATTAAGCAAACCAATGGGTTTCTTATTTGTGACCAAAGATGACCAAGAAGCCACGCAAGCTATTTCTTCCAATGTACCCAGACCTCCTGGTAAAGCAATGAATGCATCGGCAGAATGGTACATGATTGTTATCCGTTCAGGGATACTCCAGACTTGTATTTCCTTACCCACGGTAGGTCCACAAAAATCTGTGAATAGTTTTGGCACGATTCCTAGAACTGGACTTCCTCCGGCGTGTGCTGCTGTAGCGACTGCTCCCATTAAACCCGTACTACCGCCTCCATAAATCAACTGGATCTTTTGTTGGGCAAGTATTACTCCAACTCTTATGGCTTCATCAGCGAATATGTTATTTTTCCCTGGATAAGCACCTCCAAAGACACAAATTTTTTTAATGCGCTGGGACGAAGTGCTTTCCATTTTTTTTTTTCTTTTTCGAGTGCCTGAAAGAGAATGAGTACATGGTGTAATATATAGAGGACTGAGTAGTGAATCAGACAAGAGTAATAATGTCGCCGAAAGTGTATTTGACCTGTCAGAAGAAAATGTTAACCTAACAAAAGATTTTTGCGTGATTTCAGGAAGAAAATCAAAAAGAGAAGAAAAATCAACCGTAAAAGACCAATGCAAAAAAAAAAAAAAAAAAAACGAGAATAATTACACAAATCTAACAACACGTAAATTAAACCGAAATAAAATTATTGCAAATCAAACCAAAAGTTGAGAAGTCATTTATTGTAGTTGTGATTGTGGCTCACATCTTCCTCTGGTTTTACGTCCAGAAACGGCTTAAACGCCTTCTATGAGTCGAGGATATGCTTCCCATCCAGTTTTCTTACAAGCTGGCAAACAGGGTCTTTTAACATCAGATTCCCAAGATGTTGCCATTCCCTTTGGAATTGCGGCCATAAATCAAGAATTTCTCTTTGTACGTCTCCACTAGGATGCGTCTCAAGAGAAAGTTGGATATTACCCAAATTCTCCTTACTCAGTCCATCCTTAATGAATTCAATTTTATCATCTCGATTAGAGGACGGAATCCCAATAGAACGACATTTACCGTTACACGTCCATCGTGCACATTTGTGGCAATTTGAACTCATGCGCTTTGCTCGTCGCTTCTTTGCATAAGTGCTTCTACCTGTACCTGGTAAATGCAAAACAGGAAGATATTCATCTTCACGTACCTTGGCTTCAATTATCCAACGTATGTCTTCAGGAATCCCTTTGTTCATAAGCATTCTTAATCTTTCTAATCGAACTTGGTAAAGCTTCAGTAAAATATTCCGAGGAAAAGGAGGAAATCGTTTCTGCAATCTTTTGAGAATATCATCCATCCTGAAAAAAAATGAAATAAAATAAAATGAAAGAGAAATTTATATACAATATCAGTTTTGTGGGTAGCTGATGGAACCGACTTAAATAATCACGGAGTACCGTTATCCGCCATTTAACCGGGGTAAAAAAAAAATTATATTTACATCTAGTTATTTTCAAAACAATGATCAGAAAGAAAAACAACCTCTTCTTGAGTAACATGATTTTCCAAAAAGAGTTTGAGTCTTTGTCCATTTACCTTGAATACGTTACCATTTTGAGGATTCTCAATGTCAACTGCTCCATAATGATACACATGCTTAACCACAAATGGGCCAGTCCATCTTGATCTCAACTTACCAGGAAATATGTGAAGTCTAGAATTATAAAGTAGAACTTTTTGCCCAACATTAAATGTTTTTCTTGAAATTAACTTGTCATGAAAGGATTTAGTTCTTTCTTTATGAATTTTAGAATTCTCATATGCATCATTTCTGAGTTCCTCAAGTTCATTTATGACTGGAAAAGTTTCATTCTCACCCAAAAAGGAATATTTTAGCTCGAATGGCAATGGTTTTAAATTCAGCTTGGGTGGTCCAATAGTTGATGGTACAGTGACATTTGTGAGTGATGGAAGTTCCTCAAACTTTTGTTTCCAACAATGCTTAACCTGAAAAGAATTTAACAAAGAATCAGTGTGTGAAATTTCTGAAGCATTATCAAACTCACATTCAATTAAATAAGCTTCTAAAGGATCATGGAATGTGGTAGTGGTGAGATGTTCATGAACAAGTTCTTCAATGAAATCCACTTCATGTACTTCTGAATCATCACCAGGTTGCTTGCAAATGTTGAACACATTTAATTCTAAAGTCATATTTCCAAAAGAAATGTTCAACATACCATTCCTGCAATTTATCAGAGCATTAGAAGTTGCAAGAAATGGACGGCCTAATATAACAGGAATTTGAACATTTGGATTTGAAACAGGATGTGTGTCCAAAACAATAAAATCAACAGGGAAGTAAAAATTATCAATTTGAACCAAAACATCTTCAACTATCCCTCGAGGAATTTTTACAGAACGATCAGCTAGTTGAAGTGTAACAGGTGTTTCCTTGAGTTCACCTAAACCTAACTGTTGATAAACAGAAAAAGGCAAAAGATTAACACTAGCACCAAGATCAAGCAATGCACGTTCTATTCTAGTGTTTCCAATGATGCATGAGATTGTTGGACATCCAGGATCTTTGAATTTTGGTGGAGTAAGGTGCTGAATGATTGAGCTCACACTTTCCGTCAGAAATGCTTTCTTTTGTACATTATGTTTCCTTTTAACTGTGCACATGTCCTTCAAAAATTTAGCATAAGATGGAACTTGTTTGATTGCATCCAATAAAGGAATGTTAATCTTAACTTGTTTGAAAAGTTCATATATTTCTGCATTTTGATTCAAATTCTTTATTGTTTGCAACCTTTGAGGAAAAGGAGCAGGATGCATACCTTTTTCTTTGTCCAAATTTTCAAGAAGTTCAGACTTACCATCATCCTTACCATTACTTTTCGGAGGGGAAAGAGGATCTTGGTCTTTTGATGGAATGTTTTTGTCAATTGCCTTTCCACTTCGAAGAGTTGTGATAGAACTGGCATTTTCCTGTTGAATTTCATTGGAGCAAGAAACAAGACATTGAGTAGAAGGGTTAGGCTGAGGTTGAGCAGGAAACTTACCTTTTTCTTGAGTGCGTAATGAAGCTGTCAATGTGGACAAGGTGTTTTTGATCTCATTGATGTCCTGTGAAGTCCGGCTATTCACATTTGCTTGTGTTTGCATGAATGCTTGCAATGTCTCTTCCAAGGTTTGTACACGTGAAGGTTGATAGGAAAAAGTGTTGCCCGGCTTTTGAGATTGTGGTACCTGAACATGATTATTATTCCGCCAACTGAAGTTGGGATGATTTCTCCATTCAGGGTTATACGTTTCAGAGTAAGGAGAAGGAAAAGGCTTTTTAAATGTGTTTATGGAATTTACTTGATCATGCAACGCTTCTTTAAGAATGGGAATGTTTGGACATTCAGAAGTGGGGTGTCCCATGATTTCACAAATTCCACAACTTTCTTCATTTTTAACCGTTTTGACTTCTTTTACTTCTCTAAGTTCCATGGCTTCAATCTTTCTAGCCAAATTAGCTACTTTAGCTTTTATCTCATCTTCTTGACTAAAATGATATTTTCCTCTGTTAGAAACAACATTAGATCTATTGGAACTTTCAGAGGAATTATCTGTGTGCCAGGCTTGAGAGTTATCTGCCAAATGGTCTAAGTAGTCAAAGGCTTCTTCAGGTTCTTTTTCTAGAAACTCACCGTTACACATTGTTTCAACAAATTGTTTAGTTTCGGGAGTTAAACTTTCATAAAAGAAACTAATAAGACGCCATTTTTCAAAACCATGATGTGGACAAGAACTTAACAAATCTTTAACACGCTCCCAGCACTGAAAAAATGCTTCATTTTGATTTTGATTGAAATTTTGAATCTGTCTTTTCAAAGCAGTAGTTTTATGTGCTGGGAAAAATTTCTTTAGAAACTCAGTTTGTAATTCTTGCCATGTGCCAATTGACCTTGGTTTTAAATTATGAAGCCAAATTTTTGCTTTATCTTTTAAAGAAAAAGGAAATAATTTTAGCTTGACAATTTCATTTGTACATTGTTGGTCATTAAAGGTGACACATACATCTTCGAAGTCTTTTAGAAACGAGTAAGCACTTTCCGATTCTAACCCATGGAAATTTGGAAGCAAAGCTATCATACCTGGTTTAAAACGAAAGTTGTTTGCATTGAGAGGAAAAATAAAACAAGAGGGTGATGAGCTTCGAGTTGGTTGCAAGTAGTCACGCATGGTGCGTACTTGTCTGTTCTCATCTTCAGCATGAACACTTTCATTGTCAGCCATGGTAGGAGTTGTATTAGAAAGATTACCTGAAAAAGTTTCACAATAAAATCTAACTAAACGACGAGATCTAAAATCACGTCGCCAAACAAGCATAAAACAAAGTTAATATACAAAATTAGGCGGTATAACCAGCCAATAAAAATAAATATAAACAAATTAGGCGGTTTAACCAGCCAAAAAAAAATAAATATACTTATAAACTTATATACTTAGTATTGCTTCCCCGGCAACGGCGCCAAAAACTTGATGGAGACTCAATTAAGAGTTGTAAACCCAAGTGCAGGTTATGTTCAAGTAATAAATTCTCGGGTGTCCGAGGTCGAACCACAGGGAAGCGTATTAGTAAGTATAAGTTTATAAATATATAAGAAAAAGAAAATAAACAAGATATTAGGGAATCAATAACAAAGAAAGTAAACAAGATATTAGAGAACAAAATAAACAAAATAACATAAAAGCAATTAAACAAGATATAAAAAAAACAATAAGAAAAGATGTTGAGGTTAGAGAATCCACTCTTGGTGTTATGCTAAGATTAATCTTGTTTTATTACACAATTGAAATCCACACATAAGGGAGGTTCCAACCGGAAGGTTTAGCAATTCAGTCCAAATTGTCCAACGTCCATAGCATATGATATTATGTTCATTTGGTGTCCTCAAAACTCACAAAAAGAGTCCAAGCATTCCTTATGCCAAGGTATATGTCTACAACAAATCAAAGTTATGAAACCAAGCATTTACTGTGCCATTTTCATTGTCAATAATGAATCAAGATCTCTACTTTGCAAGTATGATTTTAAACCAAAAGAAAATATTATCTATACTAGTGTTTATAAATGATGATTCATTTTAGCTCATGTTTAAGAGACTAACCTTAGCATTTACCAAGAGCTTCACCTCATCACCTCAACAATATGATTAGCAACACATACTAGATATGAATAAAATGAAAAGAAATGTAAGAAGCATAAGTAAATAAAAAAAGAAAACTAGAGAAAGGAAAGAAGAAGAAAACTTAGAGAATTTTATTACAATGGCAAATATCCTACCAATGTATCAATGTATCCCAATACTCATCCAAGGCCCTCTATTTATACACATTTTGGAGGGCTAAATGACAAGAGACAAGCTTTACAAATTTCAAAGGTAGGTATAATAGGTGGGTGCATTTTTCTAACAATTTTCGTCATATTGTATGACAATTCTGATCAGCCAGCTTGATGGTCGATTTTGTCAATGTTGGAGGCTCGATCTGATAAAATGGTCTTCTAGAAAAATATACCCCTATCAGTTACGGATCCATAGCCGTTGGAATCAGATCATTTGCGCACGTGGATCGGGAGATATGGTCAAAATACCAAAACGGTGCAGAACAGACGTCATTGCACATCAGCCAACTTGATGGTCGATTTCGCTAGGGAAAACGACTCCGTTTCAAGAAGTGTAAAACATGAAAAAGATAGATATGCCTCTTAGCTTTGCAGGGATACAAAGTTCAGCCTTATTGCTTCAGTAAAACTCGAGATATAGCTGATATGGCAAAAGGTGTCGGAACTGGAACTGAACTGGATTTGCCCTTAATTCTAGTAATCTGAAATCACTCAAAGAAACTTGTGAAAAACACCAAATTACATAAAAATATAAAAGATCATAAACACAATTAGACTAAACAATAATAACTCGTATTTGACACAAAACAATAATAAAACATAACTAAAAACTATATAATTATACGAGTTATCAAAATGGATGGTGGCTACTTTAGCCACCACTTGCAATGTGTTCCCACCAAGATAGGTGGTGGATAGTGGCTATGGTGGCTGCCACTTGATGGTGTTCACACCTTGATATTTTGGCTATAAATAGCCATGTAGAGTAAGAGAGAAAAATTAGTTTGAGTTTAAGAGTTGAAGCAATTACTCTGTGTTTATAGAGTAAATTCGGTATTGTGTTGAGTTGTGAGTTCAGTGCTTGTATTGCACCTTGAATTCTGTATTTGTTTGTACTCCATCTCCATTAATACAAAGCTTCAAGCTCCTCCTCCGTGGATGTAAGCACACTTGTTGAACCACGTAAAAATCTGTGTTATTTCAGTGTGTTTAAATCGGTTTTAGTAATATCGATCTAGTTCCGCACAACAGCAACTTCATTTAAAACTTAAGAACCAAAAGGGACATAAACACACACATCAATGCCCAATAAAGAGAAAAGCTAAGGGGTATGGCCGAACCTCCTAAGGCCTCTCATTATGTATATCCCATGTGTCTCCCGAAGTGAATTCTGGACACTTCAATCGTCAAGCAATCTAAGTGGCAAAACACAAAGCAAAAACATCCATAGACACAAAACACTAATGCCACGTCAACTAGAGACACAAGGGAAGCCATGAAACACCTCTCCCAATGCGAACATGCTAGCCTAAACCTAGCCCCCTGATGTCCTGATGCCAACATATGCAAGCTCACAACTAAAACTAAGCATATGAATTATGAAGCTCAAACATGAAGAACAAAGTGCAAGGTAATCAACCTTTCTATCGCTCAAGTAGCCATCCTAAGAAAAATTCAAAATTCCCTCTCATTTCCTTTCGATTTTGGACAATCATCTGAGACTCTGATTGACTCAAACCTTTGTTGATGGAGTAAACCCCCTATCACTGATTGAAATGGCTCGTTGTCAATCGAGTTTGGTCCAATTACATCAATTTCTACTCTCCATAGTCGATCAAGGTTGTTAGTCCAAGGTGGAGAGTTGATTGACACTCATGTGTGTATTTTCCATAATTATCTGATTATTTTTATTTATCCGACCATTATCCTCAATTTATGATAATTCTCAAATTTATCTCTTGATAATTCTTCGAATTTTTAATTAATCTAGGTCGTTCATTAGCTTTAATCTTGATCATTCATTTTATTTCACTTCAGCTATAAATTAGTAGCTACAATTCATTTGCAAACCACACCAGAACATTTTGGAAATTCTTAAAATTGTTCTTTGCTCATTTTCCTCTCTTTTTTCTTAAAAAAAATCTCTTCAAAATGCTTAGCCTAAACCTTCTAAAGTTCTAGTCCTAGTGTGAAGCAATTTGAGCTAAAGGAGTCAACGACCAAAAAAGATACTAAGGTATTGAAGACTCATAAGGATCCTAGTCCATGAAGAAATCAATGACCAAAAAGGATACTACAATATTCAAGGTCCAGAAGAGTCTTAATCATACTAAAATTCTTCCAAAGGAGTCCTGATATAATTGAAACTCTACCCGATGATCGATCCTAATCCAAAAAATTCCAATCAAAACAAACTTTGTTCAATCATTTTCATCAACTATCTTCATCAGCCATCAAGGTATAATTTACTCTTTAAGCATATCTTAATGCATGGGACTCACCCACGAAATTTATGCCATGTAGACATTAGATATGCATGTCATCTATACTTAGGTTAAATTTACATTATCCTATTATGAACTTATATAATATTATGATATCATTATGCTGCCAAATTATGCTATTTAAGGTAAAGGTATTTTGGTAATTTTGCATGATAGTGATAAAATGCTATGACCATGCATCATATCAATATGTCATTTACCGTTAGTGTCATAAATATGCCTTAGTGGTATCTTATCGTCAATACTCTTGTATGGCTTCAACATCATTATACATCAAAATTTTCATTTAGACCTGAGTACATTTTGATAAATATACTATGGGGGTATTTTATTTTCAAGTAACTATTTATGCCGTTAGAATCTTTTGTAATTAGGTCTATCATGTATCATGCATTGCATTACAAAAACATGTCATATAATCTAGTAACGTTTATGTTTATCATCAAGATCTACATTAATATAATTCGTCATTTAAGATTGTATATAATAGATTTACTTTACGCTCTCTAATTCAAATTCTTTATATCATGTTTTATTTAATTTCATGCTTTATTTTGTTTTAGTTATGTTATTTATTTACATGCTTTATTTAAATTATGTTATTATTAATTGTTATGAAGTTATAAACTGAATTCTTGCCTCATTCATATTTTAACGATCGATAGATCACCGAAATTACCAATTAATTTGTATCTTTTTAGATGCATGTGTAACAACACATGACTTAGACACAGTAAAAAATAGCTAATGCCACTTGGGGTAACAATGAATGTTCCAATTAAAACCAAAACAGACCTTTTGACTAGAATAGTCATTCCTAGTCAAAATTCGAAAACAAACTTAGTAATGGCTGCCCTCTGATATAAACCCCACCTATTCTATTTAACCAAGCATAATTTTAGGGTAGATTTGGTTCGGATAATATTTTATTATTAGTTGGAATCTAAGATTTTATCATGAGATTATCGTTCAAAAACATTCCTCAATTTTTGTAATATGATATTACCTGCAGTGCCAGGAATGTAACATTTGTGCCAATTTTATCTTCAATTTTAATGTTTTAGGTCCCTTTTGCGCTTAAAAATTAGGATTTATATTTGATACACGATCAGTGTATAAGTCTATACACTGTCAGTGCATCCTACGATGCCACTAGTTAAAAATTAAGTTGTAGGATTAAAGTTTACAATTAGGATTAGGGTTAGACTTAGGGGTTAAGGATTAAGGATTTGAGAGATTAGTTTGTTACCAAAGTGTTATTATAAGATTCACTGTTAGTATATAAATTTATACAGTGCATCAAATACAAACCCTAAAAATTATGAAATTACAACTTATACCAAGAGAGTATAACGTTTGCCTCTCCACAAGTTTTGTGATTCTGGTCTATTTTCTTTAGCTCTCGACTTTCTCCCTCTCCCTCTCGATTGAACCATAGCACTGCCTTCATTACCTCTCCCTCTCTTCTAGGTATGATTTCATTTTCAAATCTTGAATTTATATGTTTATAGCTTTATGGATTTATATATGTTTGCCTGTCATATTAATAAGGTTAAGGGTTTTGATTTTGAGGTTTTTAATTTTGGGGTTTTTTTATTTTGGGCGTTTCGAATGTCAGATGGGTTTTCGAAACAAATAGTGGCAGACTTGAAATTGAGCAAGATGTCTGCTTAATTAAGATTCAAATATACAACTTCCCAGTTTTGACCAATTACAGTACTGAGAATGGTGTAAAGATATGGTCCATATCAGTTAAGGAGACTCCAAGTGATAAGAATCATGAATTTTTCGAAAGCATAGAAGCCATTTTCTTGTTGATATCTTTGAGCTTGAGTAAAAAATATATTGTTTCTGGTTGAATATATCGAAGGAGATGAACATTATTTAATTACATTTTAAGGAAAAAAGTACATGTTGTCTCAATACGAATCATGAGTTGCCGCCTTTTTCTTTCTTTCTTTTTCTACTATATAGTAATCCAACATATTGCTATTTAGCTTATATCCAGCTTCTTATGCTTGACTCCAATGGTAAGGTGGGTAACACCATTAGGTGAAGATTCGAAATTTGAACAAAAGAAAAGTTCAGATTTTTTTTACTTATAAAATTGGTTTGATGGTTAAATACTAACACATTATCAATTAATAATGCAAATTGAAGGTCTCTCCAAAGATGAAATGCTTACTGGAGGAGAATATATTAGCAAAGATACACACAAGGAAGATTTATTTTTTTTTCTTTTTCAAGGGAATTTAGAAGGGGTTACATACTTAAACAATTAAGTGAATGTAATCCCTATCGACCCTTCTTTGACTTCAACCTATCGGCCCTTCTTTGACTTCAACCATTCTGCAGATGTGTAGTTTCTCTTTTTGCTTAGAGCTTTTATGAAGATATTGCAACTTTTTGCAATTGTATATACTAATATTTTGACTTTGTGGCTTATGTTTTGAGATGCTATAAAACTGTTTATAACTTACTTGGTAAAATAATTGTGCATATATTAACAAATCTAGGTCATGTTTACTTTAGCTACTAATCTACTTGAATTCGAAATATGTTAACAAGTTTATTGCTTTGACATCTAATATCATTTTGTCTATTGGTTTATTGCTTTTTGGGTTTTCTTTATTTTTCAATGTATTTTTAAAACTTTGTTCATGAGGTAGCTTTAGCTAGTTTGTTCATGATTTAGCATACTCTTTGTTCATGATGCTATGAACTTAGCTTGAACTGGTTGTTGTATTGGAGAAGAAAACTTTAGATCAAGTAGCAACACCATTAGACAATGAATTGAATAAGCAACGCCTTTGATATGTTTTGAAATTTACAGCCACAAAGTTTTTGGTAACATTACATAAGGAAAAGTATTTAGAATTAGTATAATTAAAAAATTGAATTAATGTTAAAGAAGTTACTATAAATATTTATTACAAATATGATTTTTCGTCACTTAAATTGCATATATTAAAATAAAAAAGTACACAAGTATCGATAAAAACTACAACTCTCATGCTGCAGATTACCATCTAGTATTGACTTGTAAAAAGATAAGGGTATTATAGTAATGTGACAATATTGAAATGTTGCATTCCTAGCCAACCAAATACAATCATCTTTAATGAAAGAACGGTAAACCAAACGTATGCATATAAGATTAACGAAAATATACCTTCGTTATTTTGTAAGGAAAAATCTCAATACCAAAGATAATTGAAATATTATCCGAACTAAACCCTATGTAATATGGTTAATCACTTACATTCTATTCAAGGAATGAGGTTGTTACGTTATTCTAAGTATGAATAATTGCTATTGAGTCATGGAATTATAAACTTTTTTAACATTGTGTAGCCACTCTCATCATTAATCAAAAGTTATGGTTTATTCGTATATTTGTTTTTTTTTTTTTTTTAACAATTGCTATAAAGTAAAAGTAAAAAAGCAACATTATAGTTGATTTAAAATAAACCCATAATTAAAATATAATATCGATTATAAAATACTTAGACCACGTAGAACAGTATCATGCATTTTTGTAGTCCAAAAAGAAATTGCATATTTTGTCATCCATCACAATTTTTATTTGCTTTAGTATCAAAATGTGCTTTTTTACTTTTTTTTTTTCTAAAAAAAAAAAAAGCAAATAAAAAAAAATAACAATCAAGCAAATCCTAAATAATCATCAAATATATTTACAGTTATTCATAATTAACATTAAACATCAATAAATATTTTTTAATGGATTTTGTTATCACCAAAATCAAAATACTTTTTTGTTTGTTTTTTAAAACATTAAACGTCGGAAATGAAAACCAAATGGCTGAGGAAATTAACTTAATATACATAACATAATAAATTATTGACAACATAGTTTGGGTAAATCAGATACATATGCTCATGCGGGATATATGGTAAAAGGAACACATGGAATGCAGAGACACCAACCAGACAGTGCTGGTGAAGTGAACTTATCATTATTCTACATCTCATTTATGGTTTGCATATTACTACTTACATTAATTTATTTCAGATAGAAGATATAGAGGAAGAATCAGCTTCTGTAATCCTAAGACTTACAAACTCTTTTAACAAATCAAATGAAGTGAAAGAATGTGGTAAAAGTAGGACACTCATCTCCTTGTCTGCATTTTCGAGCAGTGTTTGAATAGGTGCGACCTGCACACATCAAAAAAAGATAATTTAGTATGTTTTTAAGATCTAAATATCAAGTTTCGATTTGTTTCTTCATTCTCATGTTAATAATGCAATGCATAGGACAACATTCGGCCTTTCGGGAATTCATATTATTTTGTGTGAAGTAAACCAATGGGAACAAATACAGATGTAACAGCAGTACTGCAAACCAGTTTTATGGCATATGCATTAAACTGTGACCATCATAAACTGAGTTAATTCTTCCAGTGGCCAACTAGATTATCATGGAATGCATTGCATTCGTTCCTCCTTGGCTATCGGTTTCTCTAAGTTATCTATCATGCAATCAATACATGGCTTTCATGTTTTCGAATGCACCAAAAACAAAAGAGTTCAATTACAATCTATGAAAAATCTTGCAACAAAATATTATATGTTCAAATATAGTAGGTGAATATAGCACTAAAAGGCAATTAATTAGGGTAATGAAGGCTCGACCAAAAAAGGTAATGAAGGATTAGAATTGAATACTAATTAGATGGCATAAAATTTCTATGGACTCAATTAATGACCTGTTGAATCTAAAACGACGTAAAATCAATAGAGAATGTACAAAACAACCCTTAAAACAATAAAACAACAAAAGCATGATGAGATAAAATAAAATTAAGAATGATGAGATGAATGGGTATTATAGTTGGCAAAAAGAAAATAATAAACAATGTTCATTTCATGGAAGACTGAAGTAGCGTTAATCCTGCTCGACACAAGCATTGGCTGAGATTAGGAACCAGCAAGTCCAGACTCCAGAATGTTTGCTATGACTCCAAAATATTAGAGACAAGTGAATTGCAATTATTTTTCAAAATTACTCATGAGAAGGTCCTTGACTTTTATGAACAAGTGAATTTCAATGAATAAAAGAAGGTGATAATGAGGACCTGAGTAGAAGCATATAGTCTTTATTTTATAATATTTTACTGTTTGCCTCGAATTGTCTTCTCAACTTTTGATATATTTGTGAGTGAACTAATCAAAGCAAACTAAGTAGTCGAGAGACTAACACGGTAGAAAAGGTTGCAATAACACAAACATATGCAAAGACTTACGGACTTTTGTGCAAACTAGAGAACATGCTTTCTGAATAATGGATGAAAAGTACAGAATAAAATGGCTGTTTTACCTTCTTTGGCTCCTTGAAGGAATTCTCATCCATCAGGTTAGCGGATGTGAGAGTGGTCTTTGTTGATCCAGATAGCTTTACAGAGTTTGGATCCAACCCACTAACAGAAACTTTGAGATTCACTGAATTGCTCCCAAAGTTCACAACCTGAAAAACAAAAAAAAATGTTTGAATGTAACTGTAATATAAGCCACAAAATCAAAGACAATCAATATCTTTTCACTTAGTAGGATGATGGTAGAAGTAAGCAAGTAAAGGATTTCGATATTTTGATTGATGAGATTTTTTGAAACATGTAGATTCCAAAACATCAACATTAACGACGTGTAAATTCCAAAATGTCAACATGCTCAACTATCCATCATAGTTTTTTCTTTTCTTTTAAATAGTGTCATCTAGCATAGTTAAAAATGAAAATTGAGTTCAGCATAAACATTAAATATAAAATAAAAGTGAGTAATGAAGTCTACTTTTGCACCAAAACAGTCCTCTGTACTTCATTTTAGATTTCTAATATACTTAAACATGCTGCAAACAGGGACTGTTTGGAGTTTGGGCGCCTAGAATAACCAACAAGGTTCTTCTAGGTCCTGCACATTCAGGGAAATCAAGTATGGACAATTGTCCTTTTCTAAAGATGTGTGACATGTATCTATACTCAAACATATGTTGTGTGTTAACGTACAGATTTTAGATTGTTAAGCATCACACGCCCTTCGTAACAAATGAGGTTTTGAAGCATATTTGACTATTATGGTCCTAACTTGCTAGGCAAAAGGCAATGCGTAAAAAGTAGCTATCTAAAAACATTTTGAGAAAAATGTCATGATCTCCATGTTACAGACCTTTATCCTTATGTAGGTTTGATCACCCTCTGAATTTTTCCAAGTAATTGCAGATGCAACAAGGGAAGTAGAGGAATTTGTTTTAAGTGTTGCATTAAGAAGAGTTGCTCCACTTGACTCTGCGAAAAAACGTTGCACCCAGTAGCTAGGAGTCCCATACACCTGAAAGGAGTTGAAGACGATTGCATCTGGGTTCCACCTTAATAACAGAGTTTATCAAGATCAGATTTCTAACATAATTAAGAGAGAGATTACATAGAAAAAAAGAACAGTGAGAAAAATACCGCCTGTCATTGGAATTTACAAAAAGTGGTGCATAGCTAGCCATCTGCACAACATCGCTGCGGTATAGCAAATACAGTTTCAGTAGCTTATACTGAAAACAGAAAATTATGATCTTGAAGCACATTAAAGGTATATAAACAGTTGTGAGCCAGAAACACTTCTAATAGTTATACAAGAATCTATCAAAATTGCTGCACTGCATTTTTGTCCAATTTCCCATTTCAATGAAAGCATTTAAAGAGTGTCTTCAGCAAAGAGTCAATTGTTGTAAAACTTCAAAGTTGTAGAAAAGGACCCAAGATTAGTAAATCGACCTCTGACACAATTACTAATGTGCCAGCCAATTGGGCTTTGCATGAAGAGACCAGGATAGGCCTATTCTGGAAAATTAAATGAATGCGGCATCTCCAGATAAACAAGGACCATTCTACAAACAGGTTGCGGTAGTACAAAAGATAAATATTTATCTGAAAATATTAATGCTGAAGGAAAGGACCTGACAACATTATATGTCCAAATGGTATATGTTGCAAGAGGAAAAGGAAAAAAAAGCAACCTGTTCTTTTCCAGACCAATAAGGAATCCAGCCTCAGCAAGTGCTGCTAAAAGACTTCCGGTGCCAGCATCTTTCCCAGTCACAGCATATTCACTAACAAAGGCCTGGAATGTGTTGAATGAAAGGAATCAGCAAACAAACAAATTAAAACGTCATTGATAACCACATTCACATACCTTCGGACCCTGTCGCGATGTATGATCAAATTGATGGGACATGGAAAACAAGTTGTTGGCAGATGTATAAACCTATTAAGAAATAAAGGAAAAAGACTCATCGTGCCTTCCATATTCTTAACAGAAAATAAAAAGAAGCAAACGAAACAAGGAAGGAGATAAACTAAAAAGCCCTTTTATCGTCATTATGCGTGCTGTGTCAAGAACTTTACATGAAAATCATAAAAATCAGTTGGGTGGTCAAGCTGGTGAGAAGATCCATCACAGTTTGAAATCATTTTGATATCTGGGTAGGCACGTCTTATAGCATCATAGAACTTGAGGTAATTTCCTGCTCAATCCAAAAAAAAAGTGAGTCTCCAAACTTTAAATGAAACAACCATTTACTACTAAAGAACACTCTGCAGTTGACTTTTAGAATTTGGCATCATGTTTGGGTAAAAAAAAGTGGTTAAGTCGTTTGGACAGCAACTGCAATGCCAGATGGATTCAAAAATTTCACTCCAAAGTGAGGATTCAGGAAAAATGGTTTTTCATCATTGTTTGCCAAACCACAAATTTTCAAGCATGCTTTTCGAAATCAGAGGTTTGCAACCCAATCATAATGTGAAACCAAACATTGATGATCATGAAACTAGAGCATGAGCATATAGTTAAGAAAACCACGATAGCTACTCATTTGATGAGCTCTTATGCTTCTCAGTCAGACACATACACACACATCAAATTAAGAAACCAGCAACAGCAGAAACTGCAAATCCATTCACTCTTATAAGCAAGCTGCAAATCCTTTTGCAATAGATAAAAGCTTTCCATGTCTCCTAAGACACCTCTTTTTTGAAGATTTGGCAACACCAGATACTCAAGGACTAGACACTACACCCACCTCCATATGGACAATACAAAGAGAATTTGTCTTCAATAACTAAACTATTTTTAACAAAAATGTTATTAGTGAAGTGAATTAATGTCTAGAAACCTACAATAGATTCTCATTTATAACTGCCACCTTAACTACCAAATTCATATTCATATGCAAGTGCAAGCATAGATAAGGATGCAGACCTCGATAATTCTTTTTCCCACAATCCTCATTCCCGATAGCAACATATCTCAAATCAAAAGGTTCTGGGTGTCCCATTGCAGCTCGAACAGCACCCCAAGTAGAACTCGAATCACCTCTAGCAAACTCAATGCCATCAAGGGCTTCCTGCAATCAACCCATTATAAAGAATGACACAGTAAAAAACACAAGTAACCACATATAATGATACCATCCTTTACTGCTTTTTTCTTCTAATCTAATTAAAGCTCCCAGTGGAAAGTTTTCAAAATACGTAATTTAATTTAAAAAAATATGAAGTATTATAAATTTTTGTTTCTTGGAAAGAAAGAGAAAGAAAAAAAAAATTGAGCTAGTCAAAACCCTCAAACCCCAACCCTGCTACCTCATCCCATCAACTAGATTTAGATATCTTAAATTTCCATTGAAGCAAGTGCAGATCCTTACCCTTTTCCAATTGAGCTTAAGCTCAGTATCTCTAGACATCAATTTTTAGAAACAAATTATAGATTACCTTTTCCTTCTGGTTAACTTATATGAACACTAAATTCATGTGGGATTAAACCAGCTTCAGTTATATTAATCAGAAAATAGTCTTATTAATCACTGTCATTGGTAAAAGGAAGAATCGCGGAGACATACTTGCACAAAAGGCAAAATGCTGGATGTATCAACTTGATCATTGTGACTAATTCCTGTAAATTTTGATAAAGCCCAAGGAAAAAGGTAAAGTGACCATAGACACTAGTAAATAAGTTATAACTTAAAAAAAGGAAAGAAAACAAATAATGAATAGAATGATGCACATAATGCACGTGCAAAGTACCATTGTTGAACACCCATATTGGCAATGTGCCAAGGTCCTCCGCTAACTGCAGGAAGATAATAATAATTAAAATGCTATGCACTTAAACAGCATAAATTGAGGTACTTCATGTTCAGGATAACTCGATAAAATCCTACAAACAAATAAGATACCCACTTGAAGAAACTCAAAGTAACCAAGTCCATCATCAGTCCAGTACATCCAAACGTCACCAAAATGCCCTGGTCTTTCTTCCCAAGGTCCAATGCTTGCTTTCCAGCGAAATGCATTTCTTAACCATTCACCTTCCACAAAACAGCCACCTAATACAATATATTTAAGAGCATACGGCATTTTTAGGTTGATAACTTATTGAGATATCTATGATAATAGTGCTTACAAACACATAATAAGGAGTAAGGACAGCAGGTGTCAAATAAAACTAACAAGACAAATGATGCAGCAGATTAGAATTGAACGATCTACTTACATGGAATGATAAAGAAATTTTCTACAGGTAACCTGGTTCAAAAGATACTGTTTATAAAATGTTATCGGGAGAGTTCCACATTGAAATAGGCCAGAGGTTTAACTAGAGCCAAGGATTCCAAAATTTTAAATAGGCATTCAGAGATTCTAAACAGCCATCTAATAAAATTTACATTGACACCAGATGAAGCATTTAAATAAATAGTGCTAAAAAACACATCCTAAAATAGCAGGTGTATAATAAACGTAACTAGTGGTTGTCTGGTTGAACCTCAGCCAATCTAAAATTTCCAAGACTCTGAACATCCACAAAATATAGTACATTATGAACATATAACATTGTTTTAGATATACTGATTGTTTTAAATGTACTTAAAATAATTAAAATGTAATTTCTATTAAAATTATATTATTGCAAGAAAAGTATATTTTGCAGGTAGTAAGTAATTTTCTAAGGTAAGGGTTGGGTATTAAAAATGATGATCAGATATAGGTAAAGATGGCAAAATCTGACTGAACCTAAAAAACCGCCCAGACCAAGCACGATCTGACTCATATTAACTAAAAAAGGTTAACGACCGTAATTCAAAAAAAAAAAAAAAAGAACTTGAAAAAGCCCAAACCCTAAAAATCCAAATCAAAAGAGATTCGAACTTGAAACAATCCAAACCTGAAGTGACGCAAACCGGCAACAATCTGAACTCAAGACCGTTCTGATCTGAAACCCGTTATCTAAATTTTTAACTCAAAAAGACCCAAATTATAGCTAACCTGAGACTGAACGAACCAAAATTAGACCAAACCAGATATAGACCGAACCCAAAGTAGCCTAAATTTGAAATGTCAAACCCAAGATCGACAAAAACATAACAGTTCAAAAACAAAATACCCCAAATCCAAAATGATCCGAACCCAATTTTTTTTTTATCCAAGACAACTCGAAGTGAACCGGAACCCAAAATAACCCGAACCCCCAGAGGATAGACTGATCCAAAACCACCCAATTGCCACCTCTAGATGTTGGGCACTTTGAAATGTCCATAATGTCCATATCGGATTGAAATAGCATAGGTTGGGTCCGGTTCTCAAGGCTGGCAAAAACTGGTCCCACCCTGTTGCTATCACTAGATGGAATCATATACAAAATAGTTTGCAATTGCACAAAGTTCACTTAGAAAAGGAACTTGACAGTATTAAGCATGTTAAAATGAATAAATTGACCTGATGTCTTTTATATGTTGCATAGCCTTGAGGAGCTTTTTAGAATGTTAAGAAACAAATGTATAATATACTGAATACCATGTAAACAAATTCATTATTTGGTTATAAAACAGGATAAGGCCAAGGAAGAAGGGAGGATTTGAAGGTTGCACCTTGGCCCATGATAACAATAGGCAGAACCTGTTGTTCTAGTTACAGACTTTCATATATCAATTATCAAGTTTTCATTTTCTTCATTTCTCCTTTTTGGTTTTGAACTATAGTTAAAGAATTGTCACCAATTCCTTCTTTAGATTAGACCCTAACAAATCTGTATTATGTGGATGACACGTCTCTAATTATTTTTTCCTTTTTCTTTCTTTTACCCATTTAACTACTAACGCAAAATGGACAAATGTTCATAAAAGCATGCACCTCATGTTTTCTGTGTTAATCAAAAATCATAGCAGTAATTTGTTTGGATATTAGTCTTTGGACACACAACTCTTAACATTATTTTACTTATTTATTTTTTAATGGTAGAGACCTGCAACCTAACTTTTCTTTTTAAATGTTGCCTAGAAAAGGTACTAGAATGTGCATTTATTACCTTCTTAAAAGGTGAAAAAAAACAAACAAAAGCACCAAATCAATCTGAAAAGATGATCACTTGCTAACTTGACACAAAATATATAGTGCATCCTATGTTACATGGATTATCACTTTACCCTAAAAATACCTGTATCTGACACTTCTTGGAAAGTAAACTATTCATAAGGGTATTGCGCTTAAATCCTTAAAATTGGTGTAAGAAATTGTTAAGAACATGGTGTACCGTCTCGGAGACATACCTGTGTCCAAATACCTATCCGAAGTTCTTGTAGCTCATAGGCAAACAGGGGAAAAATGATGAGATGGGTATAGAGCTAGCAAAGCTAAATGAATTCGAAAAGACACACCCAAACCTGACCCGAGCCAACCTGATTTGAACATAAAAAATCAACAACTTGAACCCACCTAGCCCAAACCCCACCTGAACTTAAATTAACTATAATTCTATTCCATTTCATATATAAATTTGATTACAAGTGATAAATTTAACAAACTGTTAGTCTATTAATAACTTTAAAAAACAATAAAAATACAAAATCTCTTTTCTAACTCTGGTATTACAATAAGCGTATTTTTTGTTGTTTTTAAAAACAATAATTTTTAATTTCAATTGATAACAAACATTTTTTATATTTAAACAGTTTATATATATATATATATATATATATATATTTACCTCTCAATAAATTTCTAACATCCAAGAAACTAATTAAAACCACTTCCAAACTTTGTAGAGGTAGATTTCTAGGCCCTAACCATAATTCGTGGTGAATCTAGTTAGTGATTGGTAAACTAAATGGTAATAATCAATGCAATAAAGATGAATAATAAATATCAATAAAAAATAATTAATGATTTTTTTGGGGGAAATTTGTATTATCTGATGTAATATAATTCTAAATTAGTAAATAACTTTCAATTTACTGTTTTTTGTCCTTTTATATGATCTAATGATTTTTTTAAAAGACTTTATCTTTATGATATCAAAAATAAAGTTGAAGGTGTGCTACCAATTGACAAAATGTCAACTTAATTAAGGGTGATAAAATCTAACTCAACCTCAATGACCAGCCTAATCCAACCGAATTTGACTTTTAAAAGTACTTGGACCTAAATGATTAGAAACAATGACTCAAACCCTAAGTAAAACTAACCTGAACCCACCCACCCAATTGCCACCTCTAGATGGGTAGAGGCTATTAAGGAATGTCTCACTAAAAGAACATTATCACAGATGAGCATAGAAAAGAATGAACCATTCTTAGTATAAGGAATTGAGATAACCAAGACACTGAAGTTTAGAAATCATCATCAGAATGAAAAATAATAGATCCCTAAAAAATACTTCAGCAGACTATATACAAAACAATCCAACCCAAGCTGTCAAAGGCACATAACATAATACATACCTGGAAATCTGATAAATTGAGGTTTTATATCTGCAAGCATTTCAACGAGCTCTTTACGGAAACCATGCCCCTGTTGCAAGATTACAGCACAAAAGATTAAGATTATATAAAATATGTATGGTGGCTTGAATTTGTAAACAAGCTCATGCAATAGCAAACCACAAAACCATAATCTCCCTCTTCATATTTTTAGAACTAATTAACTTTTGTAAATCACTCAATGTAACCAAAGAAAACCTAGAAGCTAATAGTCCATCCAGTTAGCATTGTTTCCCATTTCTGTTTTTTATTTTTGAAACTACTTAAAAACTTGTTTGGTAACAAGTTCATATTAAACTTTAAAAAAAAAATTCAAAAGGTGTTTTTGCATTGTTAACGTGAAGGTGAACAGTGCCCACACATGAGCAGTGCCACTTTTTTAGCTCAAATGTATGACAAGTTGCCAAATGACACCTATAATCTTGAATAACTATTCTGGTCATATTAGGTTTTGATTGGCTTCTACAAGTTGCTTGCCAATCAGAATAACTTTAGACATGGATTTTCATCAAATGTACATACTTCTTCTACTTCACAAGATAAATCTACAGAGTTCAAGCCACCAACTACATATTTTTAACTTGGAATCCTCATCTTTTTAGAAGACATACATAAACATATGCCTGCCAGGACAACCAATTTAAACATGAAAAGCCATTCTCACACTAGAAATCTCATAATTTTCAGTTTCTATACCATCAAGAGATATTAGTAGTTGAACTTTATAAAAACATAAATTTGTCACTTTTACATTATGTCACACATAAGAAAGAAACACAAACCTTGTAAGTGTCCAAAGGCATAGCTGACACTTGATCAAACCATACCACACCCTTTTTTGATGTTGTTAGCTGCAGCCTTGAATTCTGGTTTGTTTCTTTGGCTTCCAACAGAACCTCCATCTTTGTCCAGTTTGAAACATCAGAAGCAGAAGCTCTGCAAGGGAAATAATGTGAACTCTATGGCATCTGAAAAGAAAATTCTTGAAGGAAGGAACCATTAATTGCACAATATCTTCCAGAGTTTAAGAATATTAACCAGGTTCTTACATTATGTTAGTAGAAGCCAGTGTCTGCAATTCATTTGAGCCCGTAAAAGATACAGATATGTTAATTGCTCCTGCTGAGCGAACATAAAATATGACCTTGTAGCTCTTCCCTTGTTCAATATTCTGAATAAGAAACAAGGTAAAATTATATAAATTGCAAAAAAGCTGACCAAAATGTAAAACACTAAAATTTGAAGACAAGCTGCTTGAGATTTTACAATCCTGTTGTCTAAACAACTAAGAAAAATAAAGTATGCACTAACAAAGCATTTGGCAGAGAAAAGTTCATTTCGTTAGTCTAGATTTCACTTCAATTCTTCAGCAAGAGAGAAGGAGGAAACACACACACACACGGAGTATATAATATGATATCGATTTATCCTCACCATGCCCCAGAACCCTGGGTTATAAATACCAACTCCCCCAGATGGACAGATATCACTGCCGTCGCTATCACAGAGCACCTCCATTTTGAGAGCCACCTTGTTATGTTCAAAACATGATGATCGGTCTGTTGACACAATTATAGATGACTCATCCCCAATTATGGACCATGGATCAATGTTTGAGGGAATATTAGAGCCCCCAGCTTCAAAACCTTGAAAGAAAAAAAAAAAAAAAGAGAAAGAAAGAAAGAAAACATTATGACGATTCTAAGCCTCAACAAATGCAGATGGATTACTGATAATTTATATTTTTGGAGCGGAACTATAAGGACTATCTAGAAGTTCTATTCTATGACTCGATCATTTGAAGTCAACGAAATCTGCTCAAGTAAGCTAGCTCACAGCCACCAATCAATCAAACTCAACACAAAAAAAGAACTTGTGCAAGCACGTGAATAAAAAACAAATGCCCGTCTCAAATCGAAAGTTATGGCTAAAAGGAATAGCATTAGGCATCCAGTTATGAATTAAGTTCACCCATATAATTGAACATATCAGGTACCTTAAACGCCAATTCAAACCCACAAGTTGAAAGAAGTCACATCAATAACAATAAGGGATAAAAGCACTGCATAAGAGAGATCAAAGAGCACACAATAGAAAAAGCAACCAGCCTAAATGGGGAAAAGTCAATAACTTCCACGCAAAATCCATCCAAAAGGTAAATCTCTCTTCCATGAAAACAGGGTAAGATCCATCAAGTGATTAAAATTTTTTACTTGCTCTCCTACACACCCTCCAATGTCTCACCCCCTCCCCAAGCCACACAAAAAAATGTTGTAAGTAGTTGGACGCACATTTGGACCCTAAATTTATTAGTCTGAACAAGTACTTTAGACAAGACAAAAACATTTATTTGTCAAACTTGCAATCTACAGATTCAGAACCTCATATTTTTCTCCATAAGTTGGGATTCAACCAAATATATAATTTAAACACCAAAAAGAAAGAATTTCTTCTTTTATTGCTTCTCTCTACTTCCAATGATTATACAGTTTTCAAACAAACCTCTGTTGCTTACAAGCTCTGCCCACAGCCCACCAGCACCAGCATGGTTGATCTCCTGTAGGACAAGGATTTCAATTGGATCACTTGCTCAACAATCAATAAAAATGTTATAACATCACTAAACAAGGTAAGTAATCAAATATTGCACAAATGCTGAAAGGTGTAAGTGAAAGTGAAAGTAATTCAAATTGCTAGTTTTCTTATAATGGCATCTTTTTGGCAAGTAAAACTATGGATCATTAGAGGACATCTTAGTATCTCGTGGATCAATATATGATCCTTTTTTCTAAGATTTTTTTTTTAAAAAGAAGAAAACATTCTAGAGCAATCAAGTGATTAATGTAAATGTTTGTAATAGTAGACTTCTGATGAATTTGAGATTCAACGGTAAAGCATCTGAACTGGAAGCAAATATTAATTGAACTAACCTCAAAGAATATTCCAAAGAGTGTTTGAGGTATTGGATGGCCTGACCCTTCAGAAGCATCTATAACCAGCTGAGCTGTCAGGTTTGCTTCAACTTCATCAGCCAAAGATTGATAGGGAAGGCAAAAACTGATGAAGAGGCAGAGAAAAAACACATTGCAAGGAACCTTGCAATAACCCATTGCCTACACCACATTCAGCATATGGAAACAGCATTCAGAGCACATATATTTATATAATACGTTTGTTAAACACTTGATAGTATTGAGGATTTTGGTGTAAATAGAAAAGGCACATATATAACAATATAAAGGGGAATATTCAGTTATATGACAATGAATTGAAAAAAAAAAAAAAGGAAGATAAGTAAAAACAAATCTCTGTTCAGCATCCATAAAAGTAGCTAACCCCCATGATTGACTGACAGCTATACGATGAGAAAAATTAGGGTAAAGATTCACTAATTATCAGACACCCCACTTGCTTGCAGGGAACATGATAGACTACCGAAGAAAGATATGATCAAAGGAAGGAGAGTGGGTTCAAGACGCTAATTGCCTAGAAATTAAGGTGGCAAAAAGCAAAACAAAAGCGGCACTTAATTCAATTAAAGTCTTAGGTCATAGCAATGAACAGGGCAAAATAAAACAAAAAAGCAAAGAATAAAAGACTGTCTGTTATTATGCCTAAATATAGAAAACCCACCATTTGGCTACCCTTAGAAACAGCAATTACGAATTGAGAATGAAAAAGAAAAAGAACTGAAACCCAGATAACATGAAAGTGTTTGAGTGCTGGGATGAGTCAAACAGGCTTTATAGTGCACGAATTTACAATCCCATAAGAATTTGGAATCACTCTTACAGTACAGAGTTAAGAGTATTCAGGAAAAAGAATTTACCTCCTCAAGGAAGGAAGGAGAGAAAGAGACCGAGTCGTGTGTTGTCGAGAGGAGAGTTGAGTGTTTGAGGAAGACAGAACATGTGTTTTTCTAATACTCTTTTGCTTTGATCGTTTCCTTTCCGGTTGCCTTGCTTTCACGTCAGCAAAACCATCTGCTATATACTTTGTAACTTCCAAGCTTTGTCATGTCCGCCTTTGGGAGTACTCCTACTATAGTATATAGATGATATATTAGAAGCAACTCAATAAACAACCAGTTTTCTCTCTCTCTCTTTTGCTTACGTGTGGTCCCTCACTCTCCTCAAACCTATCCATTTCCAATGTCAGAAATTAATTACTGTTATCCATGACAAATTATTAAATTTGTTAGTTAGTGCATATATGTCATATCTAGTTTTTTTTTTAGTTTTGTAAATATAAATATAATAAAAATATTTTAATATTTTTAATATTAAATATATATTAATATATGTATATTAAATATCTCATATTAATCATATTTATTATATTATTTTTATGTTTATAAAATATGTTATATTTTATATCGTATCTAAAATTACAAGTGCAAGTGATATTAAAAAATTATCATATATAATTAATTTTTTATTTTTAATATATCTTAAAAGATTTTAATTTTTCTAGAGTTTTAAAACTTCAGCCATTGTTTATGAGATGATTCTTTTAAAGAAAATAACAAAATTAATATAATAAAGAAAAATATGTATAGCAGTTTTTTAACATTAGCACCGCTTATAAACAAACTCTAAAAACAATTCTCCAATGCTTGCATAGGATATTCTGTCTATTTGTTTAGTTTTTATAAAATTAAAAAAAAAATTATATCTAAATATATAAAAATAAATTTAAAATAATATAAAAATTAAAAAAATCAATATTCTCAAAAACCAACAAATCGAACTGATCCAAAATAGTGGAATTCAATTCGAATCGGTTCGAGATATTATTCGATTGGATTTCAAAAAACCTGAAATATTATACATTAATTACAATTTTTGTTCAAAACAAACTAAATCGTTATCGACTCTAAACATCAATTCACAAATTAATTAAGAATTTATATTTGATGCACTGTCAGTGTTAGATCTATACACTGACAGTGCATCTTACAATGTCACATATTAAAAGGTTAGGGTTAGAGTTAGGGTTAAGGTTAGGGTTAGTGGTTAAGATTAGGAGTTAATTTTTTTAATGAAATATCAGTGTAAGATTCATTGTCAATGTATAAACCTATATACTGACAGTATATCAAATATAAACATATTAATTAATATCTAAAGTATACTGAAAGTAACCTACAAAAGGTTACTGTTCAGGAGATAAATTTCATCCATAATCTCTAATCTTTTATTTTGGTCTCATTTCAATACTTAACTTTTGAATTATACCGTTTAGATCCCTAACCTCTTAAAATTGTTCATTTTAGTCCTTTTATCACATTTTTTCATTAACAACTAGAAAAAAACTCCGCCTTCATCGGGATACTTTTATTTTTTTATAAATTTTTTAATTAATTAATAGTAATTAATTAATTTTAAATTATATTTTATTAAATAATAATTTTTTATTTTTAAATTATAATAATATTAATATAATTATATTTTGTTAATTATAAAAATTAAATTTATGATAATTGTTTATTTATAAATTACATAATATAAATGTATTTCCAAATGTTATTTATATATATATATATTTTTGAAAATATTTAGACTTTATTGTATACTGTATATTTTTCTTTATAAGAGGTAAAAAATAAAAATAAAATTATGATTTGTATTTTATTCTCTCATAGAATCGATTTTTTCACATAGGTTAGCAGCTAGTTCATTTTTTTTCTTTTTCTTTTTTACTTTTTTTCCCGAGCGGGTCGGATACAGATCCTAAATTGACCCGTGACTCAACATGCGGACCTACACCTTTAAATACATCATTTAAAATTAAAATAATTTATTTTTAACTTTTCTCCCAAGCCGATCCGATACGGATTCTAAACCAATCCGCCAGTTAACATGCATACCAACCCTTTTAAATACATAATTTAAAAATAAAATAAATAAAAAACTAAAAATAATTAATAAAATAAATTTCTTTTTTAATTTTTTTGCAAAGCGGATCTATTACGGATCCTAAATCAATTCGCGAGTGAACGTATAGATCAACCCTTTAAATACACCATTTAAAATTAAAATAAAAGTAATTAATAAAATAAATTTCTTATTTTAACTTTTTTTCTCGAGCGGCTCGGGTACAGATTCTAAATTAACTCGCGAGTCAACGTATAGATCAAGCCCTTTAAATACATCATTTAAAAATAAAAAAACTAAAAATAATTAATAAAATAAATTTCTTATTTATTTTTTTTCCGAGGGGGTTGGATATGGATCATAAATCAACCAGCGAGTTAACATGCGGACCAACCCTTTTAAATATACCAATTAAAAAATTAATTAATAAAAAATTTTCTTTTTAAAATTTTTTTCGTAGGTCGAGTACGAATCCTAAATCGACTCGCTAGTCAATGTGCGGACCAACCCCTCTAAATACATCATTCAAAAAAAATTAAAAAACTAAATAAATTAACAAAATAAATTTATTTTTAAGAATGGATCGAGTACTGATTTTAAATCGACCCGTGAATTATCATGCAAACAACCTCCTTTAAATATATTATTTAAAAAAAATTAAAAGAAAAACTTAAAACTAAAAGAAAAAAAAACTAAAAAAAAGCACCCATTAGTTTTTTTTTTTAATGGTAGGACAAAATTGTCCTTATTTATTTGAAAAAAGTCCCTTGAGTCCCTAAAGACTCAAATACATAAAAGTATACTAGAAAAATGACTCCGCTTTCGCACTTTTATTTTTTTTTTTTTTTATAAATTTTGTAATTAATTAATACTAATAAATAATTTTAGTTTATATTTTAGTAAATAATAATTATTTATTTACATGTTCTATTTTTAAATTGTAATAATATTAATATAATTGTATTTTTTAATTATGATAATTATATTTATGATAATTATTTATTTATAAATTACATAATACAAATGCATTTTCAAATGTTATTTATATGTATTTAAAAAAAATATTTAGATCTTATTGTATACTGTGTATTTTTATTTGTAGGAGGTAAAAATAATAAATGAAAAATAAGAAAATAAAATTGTAGTTTGTATTTTATTTTCTCGTAAGATCGATTTTTTCACATAGGTTAGCAGTAAGTTCGTTTTTTTATTTTTTTTAAATTTTTTCTCCAAGAGAGTCAAGTACGAATCCTAAATTGACGCACGAGTCAACGTGCGAATCAACCACTTTAAATTCATTATTTAAAATTAGAATAAAAATAATTAATAAAATATTTGGCATAAGTTTAAAATATTTAACATGTATACTTGAATTAGAATATAATTTAATTAGAATTTAATATGATAGTAATTAAAGATAATTTTATTGTTAAAAAAATTTTGAGTAAAAAAAGAATGAAAAGAAAAAAAAATGATTAATAATTAACAAAAGGTATATTTGTCTTTTTTATTAAAAATTAACTTAGAAATAATACTTTAGAAGGGTTAGTATATTTTGAGCCAAAATTTTAGAGGGGTAAGTAGGTGTTTCTCAAAACTTAAGAGATAAGTGTATTTTTTTTATCAAATTTTAGGGAAGTAAACATATATTTTCCTATTCTATATATACGAAAGATAGAGATTCAAGACTACATAAACGAAATCTATTTAATATAATTTATTTATTTATTAATTTTCATAAACAAACGGTAATGAAATATGTATCTACTTTCTACTACACCTGCTCATAGATCAAGTTACCCGTCCAAATTCAAAGTCTAATCCGATATTTGGGAGAGTTTAGACAAAAATGTTAGATCCGAAAAATGAGCCTAGACAAAGTTTAGAGCTCATTTTCTAAAAAGGTCAGGCCTTGAGTAGAGAATTTTAAGCTCGAATTCGGCCTAACCCATTTATCATAAAAAAATCTTAATGAACACTTCTTTTGAACTAGATCTATTTAAGGATCAAACTACTCGCCTAAACTCGAAGGCCCATAAGATATTTGAGAGGGCTTGAATAAAAATGTTAGGCTCGAAAAATGAGCCTAAACAAAATTTAAAGCCTATTTTCTAAACGAGTCGAGCATTGGGTAGAAAATTTTAAGTTTGGATCCGACCCGAATAATATATTATATAATAAATATAATTATATATTTAATAATATATAGATAGTTATAATTTTATTTTCCATCTCACTTTTGGAATTGCTCCTCTAGTATCTCTCCACCAACTAGACGTGGTTGAGCCCATATTTCCCAACGTGAACAGGGTCCAAGCCCTGCAACGTCTCAAGGTTCCAATAAATCTGGACTCGGCTGCTTTTATGCAGCAACCCGTTTGCTATCAAAACCAGAAGCTGGACAATCTCGGTCTCCTGGGGCTATGCAGTTCAAATCTACCGGAGCATAATTTCAGTTCGAGAGATGGAAATGCCAGCCAGAATTTTTCTGAATTGGTATAAACGAGCTGATTACACCAACTTTTCATTCTAATACCGTCCTATTAAGTGTTGAACAAATATCTTCTGTTCCGCTTGATGTCCTTTCATTATAATTATACCATGTTTTCAATACAGTAACTATTTAATGTTAAAATCAGCACATGTCAAATGACTATTGGGAGCACCAATGAAGACACCAAAAAAAGACAGAAAATATCTATTCGTTAAGCGTTACCAGACATAGTTTGCCAAAACCCATTCATGTTTCACTTGTCTAATTCATTATACAACCATTCGTTTTTAGGCGGTTCTCCGGTAAACCAACACATATTTAGCTATATATGAAGAAAAAAAAATCTGGAAGGACCGGACGATTTCTTTTTGGTAATTAGGGCCAGGTCTGGTCACAAAATCTTGACCATATTTCGGACCCAGCTGAGCCTGGACAGACACAAAAAATATTGGTATCTTATCTGAACCTAACCCGAACCCGACTCAACCCGGTCCATAAACAAGTTTATTCTGAACTGATCCTCCCAGATTTAAAGATCATCAAATAGTAACCAACTCAATCAAGTTATCCAGCTTGTCATCAAGAATCTTAATGAACGCTTCGGTCCGTAAAATACTTGAATAATTTAGACCAGTTACAGTTATGATATACAACGATATGTTTGATATATCAGACTATCTTATTGCTAAAAAAATACATTAGAGACAAGGGATGGCGCAACTTTTATGCTTCCTAGCTACTTTTATGTTTATTTCTTTTCTCAAGAAAAAGAAGTGTTCAGAACAGAGGTTTGCTGGGGAATTGTGGAGACAGTGTAAATTGAGCGGACCAGGCCGAGCCTAGATACTTTTTTGGCAATAAGAGTTGGATCTGGTCATAAAATCCTGGCCATATTTCGAACCAACAAGGTTTGAACAAATACAAAAACTATTAGTATCATATCTGAATCCGATCCGATTCATAAGCAGATCTACTTTCTACTTTTACTCGTGGAATTCAAAATTTCAGCTATCCATGTCTAAAATAATTTTCCTTAATAAAACCGCAAAAGAATAAAACGAAACGTAGGTAAATATGAAAGCAACGTCGTCGTTTAACGGGCCAACATCGCTAACTTTCTTCAGTTTGTACTTTATAGGGGCAAGGCTGTCATACATTAGTTTCACGGGCAATCTCCGCCGACGACCTTCCATTTCCTCTTTCAACTTTGCTAAAACTGCAAAACTTTATATGAACTAATGAAATACAGCAATTCCTTGAACAAGAGGGAGGCGAGCTTATCACCCCCAACAACCAAAGTGTACTAAGGTAAACCAACAAAATTAAGCCAAGGTTTGAGAAAGGTTCAAAATTTTACCAATTCTTGTACTATCTCGCTATCCCAAATCTCTAATCAATTTCATATTGAACAACCAAAGTTTCCATTTTCTTCACAAATATCATCTTCAATGCTGTCAATTCTAAAATACTTTTTTCTCCTCCTTATAGAGTTATAGGTACAAATGAGGAAGTTCACTGGAGAAGGGGATTTGGCAATTTCTCACTTGCACCCCATGTCATCCGGACTCAGGAGTGATGTGTCCGACATAAGTATACTCAATTTTTTCTAAGTTTTTCCATATATTTAGAGGATCATACCCTCATACCCATATTCAAATATATGACAAACATGGGTACTTTAGAAAAAAAAAAATAAAGAGTCCGGGTAGATTAACTTGTACCTTACCCATATTAAGAAGGATAAAAACAACTAGGCCAAGCTTATATGCTTGCTTTCCTCATTCCTCAACTTAAGAAGTTTGACTACATAAGCTAGAATGCATTTGCAGCTCTAAAAATGATTGTACCAAAACACCAGCCGCTAAATGGTACACCAGCCGCTAAATGGTACACCATGCTCTAATCTAATGCCGCATTAAACCTTGTTCACAGTTATCCACAGAAAAGTCTGCAATAGGAGTAGTACGTACCTTCAAAAGCTAATTAAAATCCAATCTCTGTGATCAGAGCTTCTGTCCAATGAATCAAATTCAAACACACAGCTTCCACACATAAGCCATATATCCTCCCAAAAATCAGCTTTTGTTACCCAAAGATCTCAAAGGAATGAATCAACTTCCTCCGAATCTGAAGCCGCATAAATACCTCCATTTTCTTTTGCCTCAAAGAAAATAGTTACAGGGCAGTAAAATGGAATGTTCTTAAGGGCTGTAATTTTTCAGGTGGAAAGCATGTAAAGTCACTAAAATGACAGGATTATCATACATATATATATATATATATATATATATATATATGCTTCAGAATCGGATGCATTTAAGAATCAAAGGTACGTATAGCTGGCATAATTTCGCATATGAGATAGCAAAATCAGGCAGGTACTTCAGACATTTTGTCTATCGAATCGAACAAAGAGATACAACTTAAGAGTCTAGATCATATATCTTTCAATTTCCAAAAAGAAATTGAATAACAGCAGATTAGTTCATTGAGGTCACCACTGCTTAAGATCTACAAATAGAAACAAGGAAGTTGAAAAGAGAAAGCGAAAGGTCATACATTCTTTAATTTTTTCATCTTAGAAGGTGGCCATCGTCCCTTCTTCCTCATCTTCCTCTTGCGAACAAGCCGCTTTCTACGAAGCCTTATTTTCTTGGCCAGCTTCATCCTCAACTTCTGCTCCGCCATCTGCTGCATCTTAGACTCTAAAGGAAGTTGCCCCACTGGCAAAGCTTCCTTCTTGCTTTCCGCTGGAAGCTGTGGCTCGCCATCAGTACTTGCAGAAGATGCTTTCACAGTCATCACCAATCTTTTCTTGTTGCGGACAAACTGTGTACCAATTATACATTTTGAGGGATGATGATCAACTGCTTTTACCCGCAACCTGGAAACTGACAACCAATACAAAAATTTTCAAACAAGATAAAGAATGTTTACATGACAATGAGTTAAAGGCGTCACAATGTCGAGAAGTGTTCGATGAAAAACCCCACAGAAGATGAAGTTAAATGATATGCCTACTTACTTGGTAAAACAGCGATGGGCAAGGATGTTGAGCAAGAAGAAACTGGATAAGAAGAGAGACAGGGAAGTGGATTAAAGCTGAGGAGAGCCATTCCTTTGCACTTCCGTTGTGGATAAGCCAGATAAATGCTCTTTTTTCTCCCCAGCCTTCATACCATCGAAACAATAGATAAAATGGAACAGCAAAAGAAAATTAAAAAAAAAAAAAAACCTTCGATGGGCCTATGCTGCCGCTGGCCTGCTGCCCACTAAGTCATGGACTTAGCAACAAGCCACGTGGGCCATAGTTCCCTGAACTTTTTTTAGATTCCAATTTTTGGCCTCCCTATATTTTCAAGGACGTGAATATTGCTCACGCGGTGTAGAATGAGAGATTGTTAAAAAATGCCAACAGCCGTAAAAGTACTGGACTCGTTAAAAAAAAAAAAAATTACTAAAAGCTTTGAATCACCTTTCTTTATTTTATTTGAATTAGTATTTTAAGAAAATTAAATTAATTCCATCTATTATTATTATTAACCTTAAATCACTCTCAATTAAATTAATTTAAAAGATAATAAAATTTTAATTATTATTATTGATACAAAGAATAATTTTGTATCCCCTTTTTCCAATTATAAATACTACATTTGTGTAAAAAAAAAAAATTACTTTCCAATTTAATCTATATATAAAAACTAAAACTTTTGATAAAAAAAATAGACTTATGTCAATATCCTACATTTTTTTATAGCCAGATTAGTATAATGTATTTTTAAATATATTTTATTTTATTTTATATTTTTTAATTTAAAAGTAATCTATTTTAACTAAATTAATTATATTTATTTCATTCAAAATATCCAATATTCTAGTCTTTAACTAAATCACAATTCAATTTATCTTAAATAACTGTCAATTAACATCAATTCTTGATTTGAAATGTATATTCCCTAGATAGGGATTTATCACAATAAAAATTAATAATTTTATTTGATGATTTACTCTTCATAAAAAGTGTGAAAAATGCCAAATGAAAACTTTTCTGAATAAAAAATAAAAACATGTTAAAAAGATAATTAAATCATTATAAATTAATCATAATCTAATGTATAGTCAACTTTTAAAATTCATAATTTTTAATGGACTCTTTATAATTTACGCATAAACTCCCTATTATAAATAGTGATATAAGCGTGTGAAAGATTGCTTAGAAGCTGCTCTCTAAACCTCCAAATACATTGATTTAGGCTCCATTTGGATCTACCAATAATGAGATATGTTTAGGGATTCAAGTGATGGGTAAACGGGCTCTAATTTGCATTTGGGTAACAAATGGTACGGCATGGTGGAGTGACTCCACCGTGTTGCACCTCAAATTTCTTACTGGACCCTCTTAGATCCAACAAAAAATTACAATACTAGTAGAACTTTTTTTCCATTTATACCCTCATATTTTTTTGTTAATTTTCTATTTTATCCTTGTATGATTGTATTGCATTGTTGACCAATTTTTTTTTTCCTTTTTTTCATTATAATATTTTTTAGCTTATTTGTTTTAATATTTTTATTTATAATATTTATTGTTATTTCATTTTTTCAAATAATAATTAATATTTTTATTTATATTATGTAAATACATAAATAAATAAATATAATTATAATTAATTACATATATTAAAAATTATATTATATACACATTTTAATCTAATATCCTTAATGGTCACTTTTCCTTCTCACTATGATTCACCTTACTATCACCCCACCACTGAATTTAATCTCATCGCTATAGCATCCAATCTCACCGCTATAGTAACTAATCTCACTGTCACTGCTGTTTTCAATCTCACCAGAGCCAATCTCACTCACTGTCCATCCAAATAGAGCCTTAGTTGACATCAATGATGAAAAAAATCAGACTGGATCACTATTGAATCAATTGAACAAAGAATCGGCAGGCTATCCAATCCAGTATGGTATATAAAATCGGTAATCTATTGAATCGGCAAAAATCAATTTAATCGGATAAAATCGGTAAAAAATCGGTTTTATATTTTTTTTAATTTTTTTCAATGTTTTTTTGTAATTGATGAGATTTGAACATTTTAGTTTTATATTACAAACCATACAAGTAAGCCAAATGCATATTTTTATTAATTATTTACTATATTTAATATTTATTTAACATTAATATTATTTTTTAAATATTTAAAATCTTTTTATTTAAATTGGTTGGTCCAATCGATCCAACCGGTTAGATAAAAAATTAAATATCTTATCAATTTGACATTCGATCTAATTTTTTTAATCTCGATTATCATATGATTTTAATATTTTAGCATCTTTAAATTTATATAAAACTTTTCTTTTTGTTTTGGTTTGGAAGACTTTCCAAATCTTCTTCAAGTTTATTAGTCGACGGACTATAAGTTTTTGCTATACAATTTTTGTTATTAACTTGATTGAATGTATTTTTGAGTTTCACTTTTTAATTAAATTGGTTGGTTTAATCGATCCAACCGTTTGAATTAAAAATCGAATATCTTATCAATTTGACTTTCAATTTAATTGATTATCATATGATTTTAATATTTTAGCATCTTTAAATTTGTATAAAACTTTTTTTTTTTGGTTTGGAAGACTTTCCAAATCTTCTTCAAGTTTATTAGTCGATGAACTATAAGTTTTTGCTATGCAATTTTTGTTATTAATTTGATTGAGTGTATTTCAGAGTTGCACTTTTTAATTAAATCGGTCAGTTCAATTGATCCAGTCGATTGGATTAAAAATCGAATGTCTTATCAATTTAATTTTCGATCTATTTTTTTAACTTTGATTATCATATAATTTTAATATTTTAGCATCTTTAAATTTGTATAAAACTTTTCTTTTTGTTTTGGTTTGGAAGACTTTCCAAATATTTTTCAAGTTTATTAGTCGATGAACTATAATTTTTGCTATGCAATTTTTGTTATTAACTTGATTGAGTGTATTTTAGAGCTGCACTTTATTGTTATGAATTTTCTTTTATTATATATACTTTTTTGTAATGGATATGTATTAAATTTTATTTCGAAAGCACCTAAAAGTTAAATTAATTAAAATTAAAATCATTTGTTAACCTTTATTTATAATAATGAACATTGTTATAATCCTTAAAAGCTAGAAACAAAGATTTAACCAAAACCATGGAATTATAAAATAAAATAAAAATTATATTTTTTGAAGTGTTGATCTTTTAAATGCATACATTCCTTCCATAAGCTTCTTGAATTTGATTTGATTTTACACTCCTTCCATAATTCACTCTTTTAAAGTCAATATGTCAATTTAAACTCTAAAAATTAAAATTTTCTAAAATTAAAAATCTTTCATTTTCACATAAAAAAATTGCATTCTATCTCTAAATCAACTTTTCAACTTAATTTTTGAAAATTAATTTACCAATTACTCTATGCAAATAGACCTGTCCAATGATCGGGCTACCCGTCCGGTTCGAATTGGGTTGGGCCTGGACAAAGTTTTTTTATTCAGCCCAACCTGAATTACTGTTCATCTAATAAAATATTATTTTTAAAATTTAAATATAAAATATATTAATATTAATATAAAAATAAAAATAATTTTTATATTTATGAACAGTAAATCGAGCTTACGGATCGACCCAAACCAGACCTCGACAAGAGAAGAAAAAAATTGGACCGCGACCCAGCCCGACCCATAAATAGATCTATCCGCAAGTCATTCTCTCTTTAATCAATCTTTCTATTTGGATTTCGTTGGACTACTTTTAATTTTTTTTTTATAATTTTTTTAATTAATTAATAATAAAAAATTAATTTTAGTTTATATTTTATTAAATAATTATTATTTATTTGAATATTTTATTTTAAAGTTGTAATAATATTAATATAGTTATATATTTTTAATTACAAAAATTAAATTTATGATAATTGTTTATTTATAAATTACATCATACAAATGCATTTTCAAATGTTATTTATATGTATTTTTGAAAAAATATTTAAACCTCATTGTATATTGTATATTTTTATTTATAGGAGATAAAAAATAATAAATGAAAAATAAGAAAATAAAATTGTGGGTTGTATTTTATTCTCTCATATGATTAATTTTCTCACATAGGTTACCTGCAAGTTCTTTTTTTTCTTCTTTTTTAACTTTTTTCTTGAGCGAGTTATATATGGATCCTAAATCGTCCCACGAGTCAAGGTGCTAATTAACCACTTTAAATTCATCTTTTAAAATTAAAATAAAATAAATTTTTTTAACTTTTTCCCCAAGCGGGTAAGGTACGGATCCTAAATCGAACGGGTCAACGTGCGGACTAACCCTTTTAAATAAATCATTTAAAATTATTAATAAAATAAATTTGTTTTTTAACTTTTTCCTCGAACGGGTCGGATACGGATCCTAAATCGACTCGCGAGTCAACGTATGGACTAACCCCTTTAAATACATCATTTAAAAATAAAATAAATTAATAAAATAATTAATAATTTTTTTTTGAATAGGTCGAGTACGGATTTTAAATCGACCTGCGAGTGAACGTGTGGGCCAACCCTTTAAATACATTAATTAAAAATAAATTAAAAGTAATTAATAAAATAAATTTTTTATTTTAACTTTTTTTCTCTAGCGGGCGGGTAGGGATCTTAAATCGACTCGCGAGTCAACGTGCAGACCAACGTTTTAGATGCATCATTTAAAAATAATTAATAAAAATAAATATATTTTTTTAATTTCTTTTCCGAGTGGGTCGAGTACGGATCCTAAATTGACCTGCGAGTCAACGTGCGGACCAACCTCTTTAAATACATCATTTAAAATAAAATAATAAAATATTTATTTTTTAACTTTTTTACCATGCGGATCGGATACGGATCCTAAATCGATCCGCGAGTCAACGTGCGGACCAACCCCTTTAAATATATCATTTAAAATTAAAATAAATTTCTTTTTAAAATTTTTTCCGAACCGATCGGGTACGGGTCTTAAATCGACCCGCGAGTCAACGTGCGGGCTAACTCTTTTAAATATATTATTTATAAATAAAATAAAAAACTAATTAATAAAATATATTTTTTTTTCAACTTTTTTTTTTCCGTTCAGGCCTGGTATGGATTTTAAATTGATCCGCGAGTTAATGTGCTGACCATTACATCATTTAAAAATGAAGTAAAAAATAAAATAATAATTTTTTTTTCTTTTTCGTGTGGATCGGTTACGGATCCTAAATTGACCCACGAGTCAACGCATGGACCAACCCCTTTAAATACATCATTTAAATATAAAATAAAATAATAAAATGATTTTTTAAAAACTTTTTTTTCGTGTGGATTGGATACGGATCCTAAAACGACGCAAGAGTCAACGCACGGACCAGCCCCTTTAAATACATCATTTAAAAAAAAAAAAATTAAAACTAAAAATAATTAGTAAATTAAATTCCTTTTTTTATTTTTTACGAACAGGTGGGGTACAGATCTTAAATCGACCTGTGAGTTATCGTGTAAACCAGCCCTTTTAAATACATCATTTAAAAATAAAATAAAAATTAAAAAAATAATTTGTTTTTGGTTTTAAAAAACAAAATTATCCCTAAAGTATTTTAAAAAAAAACTCTTGAATCTTTAGGACTCAAAAGTAAATAGTAGTAGATAACAAATACATGTACTATTGGTGTGAATATTTTATCCATCATGAATATTTTTTTAATTTTTTGTATGATATGTCCAAAATATTTGCCATATTGTTTTATATGAAGTTTGATTATATACTAAACAAAAAAACTAAAAATATGTACTTCTCTGTAACAATTTAATGATTTAAAAAAGAAATGAATGATTTACAAAATGAATTAGTAAAAATGATAAGAGCAAAGACACTTTTTTGTTAAAAGTTAAATAAGCATAGGTAATTTGAACACCGCATGAAATATCAATCAAAAGAAAGAAACTTCTATTTCATATTTGATTTGTTTTTAAAGAAGCAATTAATCTAATTTAATTAGAAGTATTACATAATTGTATATTTGCCATGTTGTTTTATATGAAGTTTGATTATATACTAAAAAAATAATTAATAACAAAAAAACTAAAAATATGTACTTCTCTGTAACAATTTAATGATTTAAAAAAGAAATGAATGATTTACAAAATGAATTAGTAAAAATGATAAGAGCAAAGACACTTTTTTGTTAAAAGTTAAATAAGCATAGGTAATTTGAACACCGCATGAAATATCAATCAAAAGAAAGAAACTTCTATTTCATATTTGATTTGTTTTTAAAGAAGCAATTAATCTAATTTAATTAGAAGTATTACATAATTGTTTATTTTTGAAAAACTCAATTATTTGCGTTAGCTCAAAAGAAAGAAGTTTCTACTTCATACTTGTTCGGTCCTTCTTCCAAAAGGCACCGTCTTCTCCTTAGGTTTCATTATTAAAAACTTTCTAATTTACTATTTAAAAAATCTTACAAATTATTATATTTTAGGTTAAGGCATAACTTTTATAATCTCACTCAAACCTTTTAACGTTCTACCAAATTTTTTATCAATTTACTGAACTTCCCTTGAACTCATAAACTCAAATGTGCTAATAAGGGTTTTTGCAAATTAAAACCCCACAAAAGTTTGCTATTTAAGTATTAGGTGCAAAGAGAGACAAATGAATATGAAAAAAATTTGGATACAAGAATTACAAAGAAATATGAAATTTAAAACTCTAAGACACTTGAATGCTCGTGATTTAAAATGAAGGTACGGTTTTGGAGTCAGTGGTGTTGAAGAGGCAATTTATAGTTGAAATGTGTTTAGAGTCATTGTGATTGAGTTAGGAAGGAAAAGATCCATTGAAAGCACTTGAAACTATCCGTTGGAAGTTGTTTAGGTCACATGGATCAATCTTTTTACCAAGGGGATCAATCCGTTCAAGCCAAAATTTAATTTTTAACCGTTGTAAATGTTATGAGATCAATCCTTTACCAAATTAATAGGGACAAATCCCTTGAGCATTTTGCCTCTAGGAAGCATTCTATTTAGACAAAAATCGATCATTTCTCAAAGAGAATCGATCTCATCTTTCAAAAATCAATATTTTGCATATTTTTCAATTGAAAAATGGTTGACTTTTACTAGAAATTGTTTTGACCAATATTAATCACTTTGAAAACTTTTATTTTTGATAAAAAAAATTAATCTAAAATATAAATAAATCTAGTGAGTTTTCAAAGTGATTTTCAAGTCTAAGAATAAATTTTTGCAATGTAAAATTGTTAGATTTTTTTCTAGCTTAGTCATGAAATATTATTTTACTTCCAAATTCGATTACTTAAAGAAAATATTAGAGCTCAAGAATAATTTTCTCTTAAAAAGTAAAATCTCTAATCAAGTAAAGTATATTGAGGATTTTTGTTTTTTTAAAATCAATAATACTAATGTGTTGTTTGATAAACTGATTACTGAATTTATAAGAATTGAATTTATATTATAAAAAGTGTTTGGTATATTACTGAATATAATTATATTATTTGATAACTTTAAATCTTGAAATTTGAAAATTATTCATTTCACAATTTTAATTTTATTAACATAATATTTTATATTATTTTGGATAGTTCTGGATAAAAATTAAAAGGGATAATTTAAACATATCATCTTTTGTAACAAAAAATTCAAATATAATTTTTTTAAAAATAAAATTGATTTAACATGTTCAGCATATTAAGTCCAAGAATTTTTTTTTTTTTTTTTAAATCAATTGGACTTGCATTTTAAAGTACACTTACCCCCTAAGGTTTGACACAAAATACACTAACCGCATAAGATATTATTTTAAAGTTAATTTTAAATGAAAAGACAAATATACCCTTTGTTCATTATTATTTTTTTGTTTTCATTCTTTTTTTTACTCAAAATTTTTTTAACTACAAATTTTTTTTTTAATTACTATCAAGTTACATTCTAATTAAATTATATTCTAATTCAAGTATACATGTTAAATATTTTAAACTTATGCCAATGTGGATTGGTTCATTGGTTGAGTACTCATTAGCGTCTTAACAAGTATTAGGGTTCGAGTCTTACCAGCAGTTTCACTTGGTGGATGATCTATAAGTACCACTGTTAGCCATCTCTAAAGCTTATGGCGTGCCCTGACCCTGGATTGGATAGCCTAGCTTCACTTGAACTTTTTTGTACCAAAATAATATTTTAAACTTATTTTAATTCAATTATATATATTAACTTTGGTATTAATATATTATGTTATTTTTATTTAAAAATAAATCAATTGTTATTATTTAAAAAAGTTTAATGATAAAGAAATTGATTAAAACAAAAAATGAAAAATAAACCGAAAAAATAAAATAAAACAAATATTTTTAATATTTAAAGCAAAATTTGAATAAATCTTAATTTGATTAACAAAATGCTAACATAGTTACTTTTTTAAGAGATCAAATGTGTTTTTCAAATTAATAGGGGTAAGTTTATTTTCAATAAAATCTCATAAAAGATAATTATATTTTTTTTTATTCTCACTTCTTCCATTTTTTTTATTTTTTTTCTTTAACCAATTTCATTATCATTAAATTTTTAAATAGCGATAATTAATTAAAAATATTTTAATAAATTCATTTTAAAATTAATATATAATTGAATTAAAGATAAGTTTAAAATATTTAACATGCACTTGAATTAGAATTTTATTTAATAGTAATTAAATATAATTTTAAAACTAAATAAATTCTCATTATTTTGTAGTTAAAAAAAGTTTTGAGTAAAAAAAGAATGAAAAGAAAAAAAAACAAAAATAAATGATTAATAATTAACAAAGGACATATTTGTCTTTTCATTTAAAATTAACCTAAAAATAATATCTTAGGGGGTTAATGCATTTTGTGCCAAATCTTAAGGGGGTAAGTGAGTATTTTTCAAACTAAAAGGTGGTAAGTGACTTTTCTATCAAATATGAGGCGGTAAGTGTCTTTTACCCAAAAATTTAAAACAAATTTAGGTTGTAAAACAACTTAAAATTTTAGTCATTTTAAAACAATAATCAATTTAAGATTAACAATTTACCTTACATTTTTTTGTTTAGTTGTAATTATCCCGTTCATTACATGGGATAATATAAATATATAAGATAAACAAAATAAATATAATCTACTATTAATATAAAAGATATATAAAATCTCTAATAAAGGAAATTCTCTTAAATGAGTAATCTACTTTTGTTATATTTGGATAGTCTCCTATGTCATTAATTCATCTTTTAAAAATTAAAATTAAATAAATTGAAAATATATTTTTTTGCTTTTATGTCAAAATATACTAATGCCCATATTTAAGTTATTAAAATTAAAAATGTGATTGATTGAAGTATTGGAAGCGAAGCTATGGGTCTCACCTGTGATCATTGATGGTTGGCGACTAAATATTTTAGTTTAAATCTTATATACTTTTTTAATTAAATGCATATATATTAAGATTGATATATTTCTAATTGCCTTAAATATAATTGCATATCAAGAGGGAACAATTTTCATAATTATTTTTCTTTTTTCTTTTTGAGAAATATTTTTTTCTTAAGATATTTTATCAAAATTATAAATATATTGAGTTTTTAAATAATATTAAATGTTATAAAGTTATATTTGAATTGCTTACCCGTACGCTTAAAACTCGTTGACATTTAATTGTAAATATTTTTCATTAATTGAAGCTAATAGCCTAACACCATTTATTCTTTTATTTATTTATTTCTATTTTTTTTTTTGAATTTTTAGAGACTTTTCTAACAATGGTTGTATACTAATCCTCAACGTACCTACTATGTCAGTTAAGCATTTTAATAATTTATTTTTATTATCTATATCTATATCTATATGTATCTATTTTAAAAAAAAAAAATTCCTGAGTTGGTGTCGCGAGTTAAAAGACACCAACTCAGTGGAGAAAATATCCAAAAAACTTAATTATAAAAATGAAAAACAAATTAAATTGAATTAAAAAGGTAATAAGTTTTTAAATTTTATTATTATTATTTTTAAAAACACCTACTTATATATAATGGGAGTGACTGAGTTGGTGTCACGAGTCAAGTGACACCAACTCAGGTAAAGAAAATATAAAAAAATAAAAATATATATTATATCAAATAACATAATAAGGGTAATGATGTCTTTTTAATTTTTTATATAATTTTTATTTTAATACCAACTATTTACTAAAAACTATCCACTTCTTAAAAAAAAAAAAAAAAAAAAAAAACTACTTATACATACGAACTACCCACTAATCATTTTTTTTAAACATGATTTTTTACTTACTTTTTTTTTTTCTCATCTACCCACACAGTGGATGTGCCATAATCTAGTTATATGTTAAGAAATTTTTTTTTTTTGTTAATTCATTAATTGAATTGGTGTCACTTAATTTATTACATCAAACTCAACTAGATTATGTCACACTCACTATGTGAGTGAGAAAAAAATTGTGTAAAATTATATATATAAGCAATTTTTTTTTAAATGATATTTTTTTTAAAAGGAAATAGTAGGGTTTTTTTTTTTAAGAGAATGTAATTTTTAAATTAGTGGTAGTTTTTTAAGGGAATGTTAGTTTTTTAACGGAGTTGTAGTTTTTTTAAGAAAGTGGATAATTTTAAAAAATATTATATTAAAAACTGAAAGACATAAACACCCTTATAATATTATTACTTAATTTATTAAATATTTGATTTTTTAGTAAAAGGAGTGAGTGAGTTGGTGTCACTTGACTCATTGAAACCAACTCAGCCATTCCTTTTATAATAGTATAGATTAGAATCTTTAATATTTAGTAATAAATTAAAGCATACACAATATGTGGGTGAAATAGTAAAATGGTTTATTATTAAAAAAAGTTTAAAAGAGAGGGAAAATGTTAAAAATTAAAGTTATTTAATTATCAAAGAGAGAAAAAAATTTATTGTACGTACAATTATTTAGAAGTGAAAAAAAAGTACTTTCAACATATTAGTGTTGATTTTTCATAGACTTTTGTTTCAGTTGCAAGGCTGGACACGATAAAACTGTTATTAGCCTTAGCAGCTCAAAAAGGTTGGAAAATATATCAACTTGATGTTAAATATGCATTTCTAAATGGTTATCTCAAAGAGGAGATTTACATTGAGCAATCTGAAGGTTTTGTTGCTAAGGGAGATGAAGACAAAAAGTCTATCTACTCAAGAAGGTTTTGTATAGACTGAAACAAACTCTACGAGCTTGGAACTCTAGAATTGGTGATCATTTGCTGAAGTTAGGATTTAAGAAGAGCTATAGTGAAGCAACATTGTATGCTGAAGCTTCTGACAATAATGATTTATTAGTTGTTTTATTGTATGTTGATGATCTACTTGTGACAAGAAGCAATTATGAATTAGTGCAATAATTCAAAGATCAAATGATAAGGGTTTTTGAAATAACAGACTTGGGGGAGAAATCCTACTTCTTAGAATTGAAATTTCTCAATTTCAACAAAGAATCTTCATTTACCAAGAGAAATATGCTAAGGAAGTGTTAAAGAAATTCAACATGGAGAATTGCAAACTACCTTGTACTCCTCTTGTTCAGAATGAGAAACTTAACAAGGATGACAACTCTGAGAAAGCTGATGAAACAGTTTACAGAAGCTTAATTGGTTGTTTGTTATACCTGACATTAACTTGACCTGACATAATGTTTGTTGTCAGTCTTATTTTCAAGGCTTATGCATTATCCCAGTGGAATTCATTTCAAATCAGCAGAAAGAGTGTTGAGATACATCAAAGGTTCAATTGATTTTGGTGTTTTGTTTCAAAAGTCTAAAGAACTGAAGCTACTAGGATACGATGACAGCGAATGGGAAGGGTCTTGTGATGATATGAAGAGCACATCTAGCTTACTTATTTACCCTTGTCTAGGTGCATTTCTTGGGACTCTAAGAAACAGGAAACAGAGGCTCAACTAGTAGCAGAAGTTGAGTAATTGCTTTAGCTGCTACTGCTAATCAAGGAATTTAGCTAAGGAAATTTCTAACAGATTTAAATCTGATTTAGTTTGATGTAATTGAAATCAGATGCGATAATCAATCAACAGTGGCTATAACAAAAAATCATGTGTTTCATGAAAGAACCAAGCATATCAAGATAAAGTATCATTTTGTTAAGGAAATTAAAATTGAAAAATGAAGTCGATCCATTGCAACTCAAAAGATCAACTTGTAGACATTCTAACCAAAGCCTTGCCCAAAGCAAGGTTTGAAACATTAAGGAGCCTTGGTGTTTCTAGCAAAAATGTCAAGGAAGAGTGTTAGCAATTCTGGTATTTTTGCTGTCAAAATACATTTTGTAATATTTTGTTGATGTTTTTTTAAACTCCAATAGATCTTTTGAAAAGATTTGAATGTTGTAATGCTAAATTATGGTAATCTTTAATGTTAGGGAAAGTAAGATAGTTAAAAGCGGTTGAAACTAATATGTATTTTTTGTACAAATCGAAATGTTGCATCTACAACGCAGAGAACATTTTTTGTTACAAAAAACTTCTTCATTCTAAACTCTCTACTCTTCTTATACTAAGCCCTCACTCTTCCTTTGTTCACCATTTCTTGTGGCCTGCATTGTAGTGGTTTAGACATTTTTCCTTATTCTCCATAATACTCGATTGAGTGATTTAAATGATCGAGGTGGAATAGGTTTGATTATGATGCCCATCAAGGTATGTAAGATAACTTAGAGGAGGAAGAAGGGTGCCTTCGACTATGAGGAAAATAGAGTGTGAAGAGCTGTAAGAGGACATTCTAGAGGGTGAGAATCACCTTGACACCACTACATTATTCCATGTGATAAAAGTGATAAGGATTGCACAAAAAATTCTACCTCGTATAGAGTCTCATTCCGAAAACAACCTATAATATCATAGTGATTTGAAGATAGAACAAGGGGTCTACCAAGGAGTGGAAACTGCCTCACCGTTGGTTGTAATCGCTAAAAGCTAGGAGAGCGACTCCAATTTCTAGTTGTGTGGTATAGTGATGTCAAGGCGAGCACCATAACGGATTAACATTTTTTACCTCTCCAAAGCGAGGATCTTTCAATTGAGCAAGATCTTTCTATGCCTAAGCGCGCTTTTTGTTGCAATTCCATGCACCAAAAAAAGCGCACCTCAGTAAAGGCTTTCAATATTTATTGATTTTATTCTAAAAGTAAAAAAAAAACATATTTAATCTCGATTTTCTTTAAAAATAGACTCTGCTACCAATTTTATAAGATTAAAAAAGTATTCAAATAAAGCTGCTATTGAAACCACTTTCAATTCAATTAGAATTCAAACTTGGTTGCTGGCTACTCTAAAAGAGGTATGGTAAAATCTTTTACTTTTTTTCTTCTTTGGCTATGCTCTCGACTCTTTTTACTTTCTATTGTTTTCTTCTTCTCTATTTTCTTTTAAAAACAAAAGATTAATTCATTGATTATGAAGATAAAAAAAAGTGCAACGTTTGCTTTATTTTGTGTTCAAATACAAAGCAAACATAGCTCTTTTTTTTCCTTTATAATCAATGAATTTCTTTGCTATTTTTTTAGTTTTTTATGCCAAAGGCAACCTTATGATTTATGAATGAATGTTAATTCAGTGACGTAATTGTTCGAAAGACCCTATTTAATCATTTATGAAAGATTACCACTGATGTGTGTAGTTAAAATAAGGTATAATTAATTTATTCAAGCATAAAATTATCCAAAATTTTAAAATTGATATGAGAATGAAGGTTAAGTTTATACATGAGTCAGGAGTTTGGCTTGTAATTTTAAAGAATAAAAAAATTATGCAAAACAGAGCATATTCCTTATTTGCATAAAATTATTTGCAGTTTTTTATTCTTTGAAAGGCATGAGTAAAATCATACATGAGTCAAGAGCTTTTTATTCAATTTTTTTATTCTTTGTACTCGTATAAAATTATTGGACTTATATATATGAGAATAGAGGTTAAGTTTCAAATAGGAATTGAAATTGGATTGCAAAATATTGTGATTCTAAGACTTAATTAAGTGAAAAGAAAAAAGACTTTTCAAATCGAAGTTCCCCCAAACCACAATGAATTAGTTTTGTGATTCTAAGTTATTCTTGTTTAAGTGACCATGTTGACATAACCTAAAATATGATTTTTTTTAATTTCAATGTCAAAATATCAAATAATAATAAACTTTTAGCGATTTTTATTTTATTATAGTAATGTTCTTTTCTTTAAATTTTTACATGAAGTTTCAAATGACTAGTAATAATCCTATTTCAAGTGGAAACAATAAAAAAGATCCTAGGTGAAAGTATAATTTTTTAAATGATCCCAAAGACCCAAATTTCGTCACTTGTATGTTTTTTCAGAAGACCACAAAAGGTGGAATATATCGAGCCAAGCAACATCAAGTTGGTAATCACAAAAATGCTAAATCATGTTTGAAGACCCCAGAAAATGTTAAAGAAGGGCTTTTGTCTTACATGAATGAGAAAAAAATCAAAAAGAAAATTATGATAAGTTTTCAGACTTTGATAAGTTTGACAATGTGGTGGATAGATTTGTAGAGGATGAAGGAAACAATAAGAGAAAAAGGCTATTCCAAAGTTTCAACAAGTTAGAAAATTCCCAAAAAATAAGGCAAAAATGTCTAATTTTCCTTCGTTTGTCAAAAGTCAAAGAAAGTAGTTCAATTGAGAAAGTAAGGAAAATTGAAGCAAGCAAATATCAAAGATGCATGTGACAAGAAGAAAAAAGAAGAAGCATGTTAGTACATTGCTCGTTTTTTCTACCAAGTAGGATTCCATTCAATGTTTCAAAGTTAGATGCCTTTGAGTGGCCAATTGAAGTTATTAGACAGTACGGTCCTAACTTGAAACCTCCAAGCTACCATGAGTTAAGAGTCTCTCTACTTAAAAAAGAGATAGACTATACAAATGACCTGTTCAAGAGCCATAGAGAGGCTTAGGTGAAACATGAGTGTTCTATTATGTCATATGGATGGGTTGATATCAAAGGTAGGAGTTTGATGATTTTTTGGTCAACTATCTTAATGGAAATGTGTTTAATAAGTCCATTGATGCTTCAACCTATGTAAGAACTGGAGAAAAATATTTGAATTGCTAGATTCTTTTGTGGAACTTGTGGGAGAGGCCAATGTTGTCAAAGTAATCACAAACAATGCAAGTAATTTTGTCATGGATGTTAATTAATTTTTTACTAACTTTCATTTTGGAAATCTAATTTATGTTTTGTTCTATATTTTATATTTTTCAAATCTTATTTCATGTGCTGGTTTTCTTTGAATTAGGTAAACTATTACAAGCAAAAAGACCACATCTCTATTGGACATCATGTGTTCCACACTTTATTGATCTCATTCTAGAAGATATTGGCAAGATTCCTCAAGTTAGTAAGACTTTAGAAAGGGAATTTTTTTTCATTGGTTTTATCTCTAACCACACTGTTATCTTAAACATGATGAGAGAGTTTACAAAACAAAGAGTGCTGGTTAGGCCTGGTAAAACTCATTTTTGCACATCCTATCTCACGTTACAATGTATTCACAAGAAAAATGTGAATTTAAGAACCATGTTCACTTCTCACGATTGTGTGTCAAGTAAATGGACAAAGAATCAAAAGGTTAAATGAGTCTTCGAAACTATTCTATTATCTTCATTTTGGAATGGTGTAATCTTCACTCTCAAGGTTATGGGTCTTGTAGTTCGAGTTCTATACCTCGTTGACAATGAAAAGAAGCCTACCATGGGATATATATATATATATGAGGTTATGAATAGAGCTAAAGAAGCAATCACGGAAGCATTTGATAAGAATGAATAGAAGTACAAAGAAGTCTTTAAAATCATTGATACAAGATGGGAGTGTCATATACATCATCCATTATCCGAAGTTCTTTTATGATAATCCAAGAATATAGTTCGATGAAAAATAACATCGGGATTATATGCATTGCAAAATTAATTTCAAGTCAAGAAGTGCAAGATAAAATCATGAGTGAATTATACACATATAAAAAAGCAAAAGGACTTTTTGGGATTCCATTAACTATCATATTAAGGAAAACAAAAGCTCCAGGTAACCTAATTATACTTAATTATTCACCTTTGTTGATTGAAAATTGTTAAGAAATATATTATTTGAATACTTGATGATGACTAGTTCATTAACTTTATCTTATTCTCACAACTGAATGGTGAAACTTGTACAAGAGCTCAACTCCAAACTTCCAACAATTAGCAATCAAAATTTTGAATTTGACCTGTAGTGCTTCTTGTTGTGAACATAATTGGAGTGTATTTCAGCAGGTAAGTTCAACTTCTTATTTCTTACTTGATTCATTTAGGATTTAAAATATATAATAACATAATTTAATCATTAATTATGTTGCAGATACACAAAAAAAAAAGAGAAACAAACTAGAATAACAACGACTAAATGATCTAGTTTATGTGAAGTACAACCAAAAGCTCAAGGAACGATATAACAAATGCAATGTTATTGATCCCTATTTCATTAGGAGACATTGGTGATTGGAAAAATGGATGATCGGAAAAATGGGTGAACACTCTTTTAATGATGCAGAAGATGATTTGTATTTGATGATAATGGATTGACATGGGTGCGGTAGCAAGTGCTATAGGTGTTGGACAAGAAAGGAATTATACTAGAATGCAAGCGAGATCTAGATCAAAGGTTTCAACTTCTCAACCAACTTTTGAAGAGAAGGATGACAATGAAGAAGAGTAGGATGTAGATGGTTATGATTCAAGAGAATATGAAAGTGAAAGAAATTTAGAACTAGTGTATTATGATTTTCATAACGATCTTGCGATCGCTGTTGGGGTGAAAAAGATAATAGGGTTCCTCGTAAATAATATGGTTGTTTACCTATTAAAATCGATCTTTTTTTGGCTAGGTGTGATCAGTCACCTATTAAAACCGATTTTTGTAAAACATTTTAAAATTAATTAAAATATTTTTAAAAACCAATTTTAAAGTCCACGTTAAACTAGAGAAAATCAAGATGCGGGTTCGAGAATCGGTTACGTGCGAGGAAGGTATCAATACCCTCACAATGCCCGTATAAAATGGTACCTTATTAATCATGTGTTATCATTAGTCTAGATAAAAGTTGGTTTTAAATTCGATATTTAAAGATAATTCCCTTTCAAAAGCAATCATATTATTTGAGAATGATCCGGAATTTATTAACACAAATTTTTCATATTCCCCGGCAGACCAGGCAAAATATGAAAAAAATTTATTTTGAAAATATCCGTATCATTCTCTTTTTTAGAAAAGGATGTTCCGTTGTTAATGATAATTGATGATATCCTCTCTGGCAGACCCATCATAGAACTCATGATTTATTTTAACTCGAGAACATTACCTCGTTTTATTATTAAACCATTAATTTTTGTATGCACTTAAGCTCATTTAGAAAAATGAATATGAATATGCAAACATAATTAATATGCCAATATAAGGGAATGGATATAAACACTAATTATCATGTGGTATAAACAAGGAATAAACATAGACCCTAATTATCACATGGCATGAATAAACAAAAAATTAACATGGCATTGATTGTTTCATGGCATAAAGATCAAATATGAACATTAAACATAGATAACATAAATTAACAAATGAAATCAACATGGCATTAATTATTCAATAATCATGAAAATGAAAATAACATGAGCAATCATAGAAAGCATATAAACATTAATCATCAAATGATATAATTAAGATCATGCTATAAACCATAATTATTAAATAACATAAACAAACAATATGCCCGCAAACTTAATTTAAAGTCTTTTCATGTATATATTTTTATGCTTGCAATTACGTAAATGGCATACGTCGAAACATTTTATCGAACTCCCTGGCAAACCCGACAAAACTTTGGAAAAACATCATTTCGCTTAACATACTTAACGGTTTCGTAAACACGTGCGTTGGAGAATTTCCTACTCCCCGGTAAACCCGACAAAGTAAGAAATTATTCTTTCACCAAATGTTCATGAAATCAAGAAAACATGTTTTATGGCAAATTTAAAAAAACATTTTTTAAATATGAAATGCATGAAAATAGGACTATTATCGGAATGTATTTCTCTCTTGAAGAGAGGGCATCTAAATACCTATGGAGGTATCTGAATACCTTTTAAAGAAACTTAAATTGGACTTAGAGAAAGACGAATTTTTGGGCACGGATTTTGCTCGGATTAAAGAGGATATTCGAATGCCCTTGTTTGGCATCCGAATATCTCTAAGTGAGCCTTAATGCAATGTTTTAAAACCAAAGAAAATAAAAAGATGCAATTTTTTAAAGGAAAACATGTGTTGGCCGAATATCCCTAAGGCAAAATGCTCAAATTTTTACTCAATTTTGAAACTCGTTTTAACTACCCATAGCCCAGTTTATATCAATAATGTATATTTATATCAAAACCATATTTTTTTATCCTTAAAGGACTAAAAAACATCTTATAAATAGCCCTCTTGTGTTCGGCCAGCTCCTCTTTGTGCAGAAAAATTCAAACTTTTGTTAGTTTTAAAACTCATTTTAGTTATCCAAAACCGATTTTAACAAAACTATTTTTTTAACCCTTAAGGAAAACTCAAAAAAAAATTTGAAATTTCATCCATAGGTTCAGCCAAGGGTGTATTATATGGTATTAAAACAATTTTTTATTTGGATAAAAATGCATTTGACTCATGTTTCCCAAAATCTCACATCCAACCTTTAAAATATTGATTTTTCTAACACTTTGAAAAACAAGATTTTGACTATGGACCATTGATTAATCCTAATCAAAATCATGTTGAAAATCATTTTAAAAACATGTTTTAATGCAAACAAAATGATTGACTCAAAGTTGGCCTCATGGATGTTAATCCGGCCTAACCATTACTTAGAAGAATCCAATGTCATCAAGCTTATAATCATTTTTCCAAATAAAAGAGATAATATGCAACATAAAGGATGCTCCACAATAGACCATATTCAGCAAATATGCACATGAAAATGACAAGATATAAGCAATAAGCATAGGTAAGCAAAGAAACAAAGGTTGGCTCAAGGTTGGCCTCTTAGATGTTTAATCCGGCAAAACCATCACTTGGAAGAATTAAGATCATCAAGCTCATAACCTCTTCATTTCAAAAAGAAAACAAGAAGAAAATAACATCAAATAACCCAATAGACCACAAACATCATATATCAAAGCATGAAGAAAAAAATGTGACCAAAGGAAAATAAAGAAGGTTCGGCCATCTTGAAACAAGGAAGAAAAGATTTGTAAAACTTTGTTTTTTGAAAAAGAAAAGAGAAAAAGAAAAGCTCTTTCGAAAACCTTTTTGAAACCTTTTATTTTGAAGAAAAGAAGATGAAAATCTCATAGAAAAGAAGAAGAAAAGAACTTGAAATGAATAGAAAAGCAATGAAGAAAAAAAAAAGGAAGCTACCTTAGGTAAGCTTCTAAAAAAAAACCTCTCAACCTTCTCCTCCTTTCTCATTTTTCTCTCTTCCTTTCCTTTTCTCCTTAGTGATTTTTTCCCTTTAGCTATTGCCTAAACCTCAAAATGAGAGTGAATGAATGAAAAAAATGGCCTCCCCTTTTGCCTTTCTACCTTGGCCGAATATTGCCTTCCTCTAGTTTCTAGGGTCATCGTTTTTTAGCCAAATGGTAACATCATATGCTTTAGCCAATAGGATTCACCTCTTTCTTATTAAGTTTACCACCCATTGGCTAGCCAATAATCTTCCTACTTGGTCCCCAAGAGTGGCTTCTATTGGCCAAAAATGTCAACTCGTGTACTAAATAAGATGAATCATGTCCTTACTCTTATGACTCATCACTTATTAACTACCTTGCCATTTAGCCCTTCAAGGACATCCTCCACTCTTCTTTTTTTATTACAACTTTACCTCATTTATTTACATAATATTCCTACAACTTTTATTTAATTCTAAACTCACCCCTCTTCTTCTCCTTTTAATTTCCTACATGGACTTTAAGTTTAGGCCTTCCACCAAAAACAATTCTACATAGACTCTTAAAGTTGGGCTCTCCATATTTTTTCACACAAGTTGGGCTTTTTGTTTCCTACCCATCATCCTTCCATTTGATCTTGAAAAATGGGCCATCATTTTCCACCAAAAAAAATCCTACCACTTGGTCATTAAAAAATGGGGTTCCATAGTTTCACCAAAATTTCCATTACTTAAGCAAAAAATAAGCTTACATATTTTCACCAAAAATTTGCCATCCACTTAGAAAAATGTTCTTCCATATTTCCACCAAAAATTGTCATCCACTTTGATAAAAATAATGGGCTTCTCCCTTGCTTTTCTCACCTTGGTTGAAAACCACGTTCAATCACTTCAACTTCCATTTGATCTCATCATTTCAATATTCAAAATTGACTTTAAAATCATCAAGATGACTTCCTTAATACCCAAATTTTCCTTTTAATATTGATTTTTAAAAGTTAACTTTTTTGACCTTTGACTTGACTTTGACTTTTGGTCAACTTTGACTTTTCAATCCGAAGTATCAAAATCGGCATGCTCACTTTGTCGAACCCAAACGTTAAGTCACTAGGTCATGAAATCGGGATGAATTTGGAAACCGGATTTATAGAAGAAAAAGTATCTTGTTTAAGGGTTCGGACAAAATTAGGTGTCTACAATGATGATGACTTTTAGTTACATACTTATTGTGCTTTATTTTTGAAATAGATTAGGGAATGAATCGTTAGACTTAAAGCAAACTTTTGAATTTATTAAATGAATTATACTAAAATCTAGCTTACTAATTATTATCTACATATAATACGTAAATTTTCTTTGATATATTATATATATTTATTTATAGGGTTTTGCTAATGAGTGCCCTTAGGGCACTCTTTAAGGTTAGTTAATATGCTATTTATAGTAATAACATTGTATTAAATACAAAAATTGATAACTTTATTCATCATTTTCAATGCATTGATTGAAGATATTACTATATTTAGTAACCTTAAAGAGTGCCCTTAGGGCACTTGTTAGCAAAATCCTTATTTATATATATGTGCTTTATTTTGCTCAAACGGATATTTTTTTTGCGCCTTGCGCCTCAAAAGATATAAAGATTCTAGCGCCTAGAGTTCTTCTTGCTAGTGTAATGTACAACAGCAAATGAGGGAACAATGTAATGTACAACAGCAAATGCGGGAACAACCTCGGCAACAACTGCAAAGTCACAAGATAGATCCATGGGAATGATTGCCGGAGAGGTGGAGATTGATGAATAATGGTAAAAATTGAAATTTGAATTCCTCATGTCAGCTATGCGAATTCCGTCAATGGACTTGTTGATGAAAATATGATCTGTTGAAGGTAAATTTTGATATTTTGAATCAAAGTAGATATTTCCGAATTGATGGATGTATATTTTTTATTTTGATATTGAATGTGTTTCGATATATCATTTTAGATTTATTGGTATTTTTAATTTTTTTTCATATATATAACTTATTTTTAAATTCTTTAATAAAATATATATTATTATATATACAAACAGACACATCTTCATTATATCCATTTATATGTTTATATGAAAATTTAAAATTTAAAATTTTAAAATATTTAATATGTAAAATTTTCAAACATCAAATTATAAATTAAATAAATATATAATAAATTATTATTAAATAAGTTCAATAGCTTAATTTAAATAACATATTTTATTTTTAAATGAAATTATGTAAAATAAAGATGATAAATATTAAGAATTGATTAATCAAATAAGTAAAAGTTAAAAAAGGAAAATTTGTATTGATTGATACGAACAGTACAAATCAAAAGAGTCAATAACTCAACATGGGTTGATACAAAAAAACAAAAATAATAAAACACTGATATTGTACTATATCGATTGAACCGATAGACCGATCGATACTAGTACGATATTAATAATCATGGTTTGAAGTTTGAACTTGTTGAATTACCGAATACGGTCTAGCAATGAGGTGGCCTAATTTTGTAGTGTTTAATATTAGGGTTAATATATAAATTAATCCCTGTATTTTATACTTTTTGTTCGTTTGGTACTTGAAGAATTTTTTTTGTCAATTTGGTATTTGAACTTTTATTCCGTCAATCACATTAGCCCTTTGCCTAACACCGTTAATTAATGGCTGACTAGGCAAAAAAACAATCAATCAGAGGCTGACATGTGGCAAAAACTGCCACATCATTAGTGCCACATCATCATATAAGAAAAAATTCAAAAAAATAAAAAAAAATTCAAAAAAAAATATAAAACTCAAAATAAAATTCAAAAAAATAAAAAAAAATGACAATTTTTTAAAATCAAAATTAAAAATTTGAAAATCAATTTTTTTTCAAAAAAAAATTCAAAAAAAAATTATAAAAATCAAAATAAAAAACTAATTTTTTTTAAAAAATCAAAATTTTAAAATTTTTTTAAGAAATTAAAAAATGATAAAAAAAGTATAAAAAATCAAAAGATAAATCTAAAAAATTTAAAATTAAAAAGAAAAATAAAAAATAATTTTTTAAAATATAGAAATTTCAAATTAAAAAGGTATATAAGAAAATTCGAAATTTAAAAAATAGAAATTTAAAATTTAAATAGAAACTTTTTTTTCATTTTTATTAAAAATATTCAATTTTTTTTCTTATTTTTAATTTTTAATTTTTTTTTTACAGATTTTTAAATATATATATATATATATATAAAGTTTTCAATTTTATAATTTATTTTGATTTTGGTTTTGGTTTTTGATTTTGATTTTTATAATATATAAGAAAATTCAAAATTAAAAAAATAGAATTTAAAATTTTTAAAATAGATTTTTTTTTCTTTTTTATTTAAAATATTCAGATTTCTTTTTCTTATTTTTTAATTTTTAGAGATTTTTAAATATATATATATAAAGTTTTCAATTTTTATAATTTATTTTGAATTTTGGTTTTTTATTTTATAAATTTTTTTTTTAAAAAAATGAGATTTTCAAATTTTTAATTTTGATTTTTAAAAATTTTAAATTTTTTTTAAAATTTTTTTGAATTTTTTTGAATTTTTTTTATTTTTTTGAATTTTTTTCTTATATAATGACGTGTCACTAATGATGCGCCAGTTTTGTCACGTGTCAGGCTCTGATTGAGTTTTTTTTGCCTGGTCATCTTTTAACTAACGGTGTTAGGGCAAAGAGTCAATGTGATTGACGGAATGAAAGTTCGAGTATCAAAGTGACAAAAAAAATTTTCAAATACCAAACAGATAAAAGACCTAAAGTACAGGGACTAATTTATATATTAACCCTTAATATTACTAGTTTTGGAGCCGAAGAATTTGGACCTTTGGTAACTATTAGACTTTACACTATCAAGCCTATCACCATTTTGGATCTAACAATTTATAGGTACACTAACATTGAAAAAATTAGTTTTAATTTTCTAGATATATTGGTTTCTTATTATTTCTTACCTATAAGATGTGTTAATTGATGATTGTATTTCATGCCTATGTTTTATTTATTTATTATTATTTAGGAGTAATAATAGTTTGGATTTAGCTTTTTTTTTTTTAAATATGAAAAATTATCTCATTTACTATCAGTGAAATTTTTAGATTTCATAAACAGTGTTACCAAGATGATACATACTTTTTAGGTATAGTAAAATGTTAAAAGAAAAAAACTAATTAAAAAGTGTGACATGTGATAAACTTTTAATCTGTTTGTGAAATTAAAAAGTTTTCGGTGTAAATATTCTTATTAATCTTGTGCTACTATGTGTAATTAACATGTCTTTCATCATTTTAATCTTTAATTTTATTTTATTTCTTGTTGATTCACTTTCTGATTTTCTTAAAAGTTTTTTTTTTTTTACATTTTCATTTTTTTAATGATTTTAACTTTTGATTATAGTGTATTTATATTAAAATTGAATTTTCTTTAATAAAATTGATATTTCATGTTTTTTAACGTCAAAAAACGAAGAAAATTGTCCAGAGTTAATTTGAAGTACAAAAAGTACAAAGATAAAAAAAGTGAGATAGAAAAAACAATTAAAAAAAGTTTAATTAGAGTTGGTAGATTCAACCAAAAGCCTTCATAACGGATTAACGGCGGTAGAAGAAAATCCAAGGCGTTAAGAGGTGAGGCTTGAGGGGAGCCGAGCGGAGCCGAGAAACAATGAATGGATTATAGATAATAAAACCGTGAGCGTGAGTTAGTGACTGTGGGCTTGAAGTCAAAATCCTATCTTTTTCTTTCTTATAGTATTATTATATTATAATTTAAATTAAGCTTACTTTGGGCGTCATCATTAGCTCATGCCACCTCATCCACTTACATCACGGCTGACGCCATCTGTGTTTTCCATTCAACTTCTGAATAGACTGACCCAAATATCGGTTTAAATTTTAAGGTTCATTCGATATTTAAAAAAAATTTAAATAAAATTTTAGATTCAAAATATGAATTTAGATAAAAAAATGAGATCATTTAAAAAATAAGTCGGACTTTGACTTTAACAATCAAGATTCGAATCCGACTCGTTTTTTATTTATATAATATATTATTTATATATTTATATTTATATATATTATATAATTTATATATATAATAAATAAATATAATATTATAGTGTAAATATTTAAAAATATATTAAGTTATTAATATTTTAGAACTTAATAAAAAAATTAAATTATTAAAAATTAAATAAAAATAACATATTTATTTAATTTTTTTTAAAAAAATATAGACGGTCCTAAATATGTTTGTACTATCTATTTACAAATATGAGTGTATTTGGTTAGAATTTGAAGTTTATATTTTGAATCGGGTCGAACTTGAACAAATATATATAATATTGATACAATACTTAAACCCGATCTAATCCAACCCATGAATATCTCTACTTCTAAATAATTCCTTTCTACAAAAAAAATTCCTCCATCGTCAATTAAATTTTTTTTTAAAGAGTGAACTTTATTTAATTATTTATTTTTTAAAATACAAAGTGTAAATAGAAGTCGATGCAAATTAGACATATTCATTGTGCAGGAAATAAACAAGAGATATGACAAAAGAAGCAACGGGTCCACTCTTTTTAAATTTTTTCGATACGAACCGTTCTCTCTTTAATTCCATGGTTTTAAATATATAATTATATATTTTAAAAATAAATAAAATTAATAAAGTATATATTAATTAAAATTTATATTAATATGTAAAATTTATTTTATGTATAAATTATATCAAATTATTATAAAATTAATTATTTTTAATATTAATGTAAAATTAATTACGAAAATACATTTTTTTATTTATATCAAATAAATTGATTTGCTTTTCAAGATTAATGAAAAATTAAAAAAAATTAAGATAAAATAATTTCATATAAATTTAATTTTAATGAAATTAAACTTTTAACTTATAAATTAGATAAATTTTATTAATAATAAAAAATATTTATAATGATAATTTAAAAATATCGTGAACAATAATGATTATTTTCTTTAGTTCAAAATATTTTCACATTCGTGTTTTCATATATTATATTATATTATAAATTATAAATTATAGATATAGAGTATAGGTATATATAACAATATGTTTATTAAATGGGAATTTTAAAGAGTATTTATAAGGAGGGTTAAGATAATATTTATAGAATTTTATTATAATTAATATATTATTTGTGATAAAAAATAATATAATGTGTCATCTTGAATTTAATGAAAATAGTTAAATTCAAGATTACACCAATTAGTTCTATTAGTATTTTTTGCTATTATATATATTTTTAATTTTTTAAAAAGAAATAAAATAAAAGTAAAATAATAATTAATATAATAATTTATTCGAAATGAATAAATAATTAAAAATATAATACCAAATATAAAATAATTAACCCATATAAATGTAAAACTATGCATCTTATCATATAAAAAAGTTCCCTATTTTATATATAATTTTCAAACAAAATTTTTATCATGATGGCCAAAAGAAAAATCAAAAAGTTTTTTCTTGCTTTCGAAAGCAAAAAGTAAATTCTAAAAGCGGTAATCAAAGGGATAGATTATACCTGTGTCGGATTATTTGTTCAAATTCGAAGGTCTATTCGATATTTGAGAGGGTTTGAACAAAAATATTAAATTCGAAAAATGGGTTTGGGCAAAAAAATGAGGCTCGTTTAAAAAATAAGTTGGAACTTGACTCTAATATTTAAGGCCTGAGCCCTACCCAACTAAATAATATATTATTTTTATTTATATATATATATTATGTAATTTATGCCATATTTATACTACGTATAAAGTGGATGACTGAGTTGGTGTCACAAGTCAAGTGACACAAATTCAGTTCGGGAAAATACAAAAAAAAAATTTATTATATAAAAAAAACATACTAAGGTTATTGATGACTTTTCAATTTTTATATGATTTTTATTTTAAAAAATTTATCAACTTTTTTTTCTAAAACTACCCACTTCTTTTTAAAAAAACTACTCATACTTACAAGTTACAAACTATCCAATACTTTTTTTTTTAAACATAACTTTTTACTCATTTTTTTTTCATTCACCCACATAGTAGGTGTGCCATAATCTAGTAAAGATTAAATATATATAATATTATAGTGTAAACAATAAAAAACACGTTAAGTTGTCCATATTTAAGAACTTAATAAAAGAAAAAAAAATTACTAAAGATTAAATAAAAAAACATTTTTTTTTTTATAAAAAAAATATGGACGGACCTAAACGGGCATGATTTATTCATTTATAAATATGGGCAGACTTGGACAAAATTTTAAACCCATATTTCGAATCAGTCCGGACTTGGACAAACATATATAGTGTTGATATCATACATAAACCCGACCAGAATCCAGTTCGGCTCGGCCAATAAACACCTCTAGATAGAACCCAACCGAAGTTCATGAAACTAGGATTAGACAAAGAATAATTTTCTTCTCTCATAAAATTTTCATGTTGGACGGGAATAGAGATGTTCATATGCTGAACCAAATCGGGTTTGAACATAAATAAATTTTGTTTGTTTAGACTCAATTCGGATTCGATTCAAAAATTTGTTTTATTATTTAAAATATTAAAAAATTGTTTTATATTAATATTAATATTTTTATAATTAAATTTATTTTTTTTCATCTAAATAATAATTTGGACCAATCCAAATTACCAAAAATTTATTTCAAATCTAATTCAAAGACTGGCCAGACATGTAATCCAGTTAGAGGTGTTCATGGGTCGGGCCGCGGTCAGAATTTTTTTTATCCAAGCCGGGTATGGGCCTGCCCGAAAGCCCATATAACTGTTCAAAATAATATTAAAATATTTAAAAAATATTTTTATAATTAAGTTTAAATTAAAATTACTTTTTAATTGATAAACAATAATTCTAGCCTGGCCAAGCCAGCCCAAATTAATTAATTTTTTTTTTCAAACCTGATCCATATTGGATCGATCCTATTAAGCTGAACAAGTAACTTGATCCTTCAACAAATCTAAATCCAGTCCATGAATAGGTTTAGAGGAGAACTAGATTTTCCTTATTCCCTATCTGTAGTTGGACCAAAACAGACTTGAGATGAGAATTAAAAACAGCAATTGCAGAATAATATTAGTTTTTTATTCTCTGAACAATTTTTCTTAGGGTGCATTTGGATTCCACCGCACCTTCGGTGCGTTGGAATCCAATTTTTTTTTAGGGATTTCTCCCAAACCGGCATGCACCTCCACTAGAGGTGCAATTGGATTGGGGTCCAGTAATGGATTAGACCCCCAGTGGAGGGATAATTCCCTTTTTACCCCTTTCATTATTATTATTTTTTATTTTTAATTTTTTAAATTATTATTTAATATAAATATAAATATAATTTTTAATTATTATTATTTAATATAAATATAAATATTATTATTATTTAATATAAAATAATTTTAGTATATATTTTATTATTTAATATAAATAAAATTTTAATAATTTTTAATATTTTATTATATATTTACACATTTTAATTTAATATCCTTAATGATAATTTACTTTTTAACATAAATATATTTTTAAATTTTTTTATTTATTAATATATATTTAATTATTTAATAAAATATATTTTAAAATATTTATTATATATATACACACATTTTAATCTAATGCCTGTAATTGTCATTTTCCTTTCCCACTATAATTCATCTCACTGCCACCGCTGCTTTTGAATCCAAACACATATTGCATCACTGATTTTAATCTCACCGCTATAGTATCCAATCTCACCGTCATCGTTATTTTTAATCTCACCGCCTATTCGAATGGAGTCTTAATGTCTCCCTTTTATGTTTTTGACTTTCCAATGCCAGCTGTCTAACTCAAACACACTTTTGAATCTTTAGAGCCCCGGTAGATGATATCCAAATAATAGAAAACTAGAATTAAGTCCCCGATTTGCGGGGTTCTTTTAATTTTTCTTTTTATAATTAATTTTAAATTAAAATTTATTAAATAATAAATATTTATTAAATAATAAATATTTATTAATATTTTAAAATTGTAATAATAATAATATTTATTTTATTTTATTAATTATAAAAATTAAATTTATGATAATTGTTTATTTATAAATTACATAATACAAATACATTTTCAAGTGTTATTTATATGAATTTTCTAAAAATATTTAAACTTTTATTATATAGTGTATATTTTTAATTTTAAGAGGTAAAAAATAATAATGAAAAATAACAAAAATAAAGTTGTGGTTTGTAGTTTACTCTTGTTGGATTGATTTTCTTATATTGATTAACAGTAAGTTCCTTTTTTTGGGGTTAAATAATGAACTATTAACTAATTTTTATATTTTATTTTACATATTTAATTATTCAAATAAAAAATAACTAAAATAAATTTATGGTTTATATTTAATTCTCTTATTGGATTGGTTTTTTCATATTAGCTAGCAGCAAGTTTATTTTATTTTTTTTACTTTTTTTTCGACAGGATCGGGTACGGATCCTAAATCGACCTGTGAGTCAATGTATTGATCAACTCCATTAAATACATCATTTAAAAATAAATTAATATAATTAATAAAATAAATTAATATAAACTAAAAAAAACTTTAAACTAAAAAAAAACTCGCTGTCAAGCAAAGGAGTTTGACACGTATGTGACACTGGTTAGCAGCAAGTTCATTTTTTTCCTTTTTTTTTTTTTTTAACTTTTTCTCTGAGCGGGTCGAATACGGATTCTAAATCGACCCGCGAGTCAGCGTACGAACAAATCCCTTTAAATATATAATTTAAAAATAAAATAAAAATAATGAATAAAATAAATTTCTTTTTTTAACTTTTTTTCCCAAGCGAGTCGGGTATAGATCCTAAATCGACCCGTGATTCAACGTATGGACCAACCCTTTTAAATATATCATATAAAAATAAAATAAAATAAATTAATATAAATAAAAAAATAAAGAAATAAAAAATTAAAAAAAAAGCTCGATGTCATGAAAGGAGTTTGACACGTGTGTCACACTGATTAGCAGCAAGTTCATTTTTTTTCCTCAAGCGGGTTGGGTACGGATCCTAAATCGACCCGTGAGTTAACATGCGAACCAGCCCCTTTAAATACATCATTTAGAAATAAAATAAAAATAATTAATAAGATAAATTTCTTTTTTTTAACTTTTTTTTCTCGAGCGAGTCGGATACGGATCCTAAATCGACTCGCGAGTCAATGTGCAGATCAACCCCTTTAAATACATTATTTAAAAATAAAATAAAAGTAAAAGAACTAAAAATAAAAATAATTAATAAAATAAAATTTATTTTTCTCGAACGGGTCGGATACGGATCCTAAATCGATCCGAAAATCAATGTATGGATCAATCTCTTTAAATATGTTATTTAAAAATAAAATAAAAAAAAACTTAACAAAAAAACTTGAAAAAAAAAACTCAACACATATCAAGCAACGAAATTTGACATCTGTCAAGCTAGAACCTCATTAGAGATTTTTTTTTATTAGTAAGGTATATACCTCACTTATATCCATACCAGTGGCTTCTTACAAAATTAAAATATTAATTTTTTTATGAAAATATAAAATATTAGTTAATTCAAGAAAAGTAATAAATTGTATAATATTTTATTAATAAAAATTTTGAAGTCTTCTTTAATAGAAATTTTTTTGTAACAAATTGCACTAACTTATGATGATAAATAATTTGAACTTAAAAATAAATTAAAAAAATTATCGCATCCACTATCATCGAATATTTTAGATTTCACAAGCGGAATTAGTAGGATGACACATACTCCTTAAAATATATTTAACAAAATAAAAAATTAATTTTAAAAGAAATAGAATGTGTGACTAGACCTATCCAATGGTCGGGCTACTCGCCCGGCCCGATAGATCCGACCCGAATTGGACCGGGCCTAGGTGAAGTTTTTTTCCTTAAGCCAGGCCGGCCCGATCCAAATTACTATTCATTAAATAAAATATTTTTATTTAAATTTTATTTATAAAACATATATAAATATTAATATAAAAATAATATTTTAATAATTTATGAACAGTAAAACGGACTTACGGGTCGACCTGAAACGGGCTTGTGCAAGGAAAAACAATACCGGACCATGGCCTAGCCCATGGACAAGTCTCTATACGTAACAGTCTCTTAATCTCGCTTATAAAATTAAAAATTTTCACTATCAATATATCAAATACTAACTCATAAATTAAATTTATATTATAATTTTAGACCTTCATTTTTAATCTCCTCATTAGTTATTTCACATACCTATATTTTGTTGATATATAATAGAAAAGTTTAAAAGTATACAAACAAATCTATAACAAACCTTAAAACTTATCCTCCAATTCACCGAGGCTGCTCAATTTAAGATTTAGGAAGCATAAGTTTATGCCAACTAAGCTGTGTCATAAAATATGATTAGAAGATTACTTAAGGTATTATATAATAATATAATATTAAAAGAGAAAAAAATTGAAGCTCTTTCAGAAAGAAGCTTCTAGATTAGAGGAATAGGGTTTATTTATTTATTTATTTTTTATCTCTTTGTCTTCTCTCTTTCATTTTTTTATTTATTCTGGATTTGACGTACATAGGTATTTCTTTCTTTCGTCTCTTTGAAAGCCAACTATTAACAAGCTTTGGTTTCTTACTCCGATCTATCTTTTCCCTTCTTTTTTTTTTTTCCTTTTGTTCGGCCATTGAGAAATCGCAACAGAAAATTCAAAGTTTTTTTTTTTTAATTATTATTTAAAAAGGAAATTTTCACATTTTAATAGCTTTTGTCATGACTGATTTTTTTTTTGATAATTGGGTAAGGGGAAGGGTTGCTTGGGTTTGAACCCAAGACTTCATGCTCCCAAGACTCTTAGCCACTCAGCCAAGAGATTCTAACTATATGCTTTAAGGAGAAGTAGAGTATGCTTGAATATCATTGGCACTAACCATAAAAACACTAGCCAAGATGTAAAGCATCTCAAATAGATGTCACAGAATTATAACTACCTGCAAGAGATTAGAGAGATCAATTTTTTTACGCATGGATGAAGGACTGGAAAAGGGCTTAGTAGAAGTGGAAATCTACCATCTATATTAAGTATTGTGAATTTTTTAGCAATTGGTTTTGCCATTGAATGGTATTATAGAGTTTGAATAATGGCAGCTTCTAGATGATATCTCAAAATTGTATTTTATTTCAGTTGTGTTTTGCTATTGATAATATTTTTATTTGAGTGTAAATTTTAATCCTTTTAAAATTTTTCATGATTTTGAACAACGCATAAATTAGGTTTAAATATGATAGATACATTACACTTATCTTCTTTTGTTCTTCTGTTTGTTATTATTTTTGTTTATCTTATATGGAAAATAAAGTGACAAAAGAAACGAAAGGAAAATTATAGATTGTGAAAATGGTGCAAAAGAAAGAGATAAATGTATAAATTCAATTTAATTGTTTTTTCCTTTTAACTTTAAATTCAATTATCATATGTTATAATATTATTCTTTTTGATCAATTGTCTTTTTTGTAAAAGTGGCATGAATGTTCGTTGATGACATGCTTTAGTTTTTTAATATATAACATGAAGTTTGGTCTTACAATTTAAAATGTTATTTACTCTAAATAAATTAATTTCCATGAGTATGACTTTTTTTTTTTGTTGAAGATTGGTTGAATAGAGTAGGAACATCAGCTGAGGGTGGTGGTTGTAATGCTAAAAGGTAAATATACGAAACTGTGGCCTTAGGAGGAAAAAGAATAAAGATGGTTGTTTCTAATGATGGAATTGTTCTATTACCACTAGTATCTGATGCCTAATTCTAATAGGATAAGCATTTGAGTTTTGTTCATTTCTTTTATTTTTTGTTTTGCCTTGAATTTTGTTTGGTTCCATGTTGTTTTGTTTGGAATTTTGAATGTGCATTTTTTAGTAAAAAAGGTTGTTCTGGTCAGTAGAATTTGTCTTCTAATGTTTTTGCTCCATTCAACATATCAATAAGAGAAATGGATCATTTTATTTGATTGTTAGCATTGTTCAATTTGCATTTTGAGCTCAGTTTTTGGGTATGAATTTTCTAATTTTTAGCTTTTATAAGATATGAATAAAGACTATCATTCAAGTGATTGGCTTATTGAAATTGAGCATTTGATCTCCATTTGAACTATATGTTAGACTAACTGAAACTAAAAGAAAAATCAATATTAGTTCCCGATTTATATGAACTAGAGAGATTTGCCCAATTGAACTGGATCATGACTTATATAGCATGGATTTAGTTAAAAAAGCTTTTAACTTATCTATAACTTTAGAAATTTACCCACTAATAACATCTCATAATAAACTAGTAGAGTTGCTCCTACGATACATGTACTCTCATGAACTCATCTATAACACTTCTTAAAAGCTGTCTCAAATCTAATATTGGGCTTTGATTAGGGAAATTAGATCCATCTTTTCTTGCCAGGTAAGCAATGGCATTGATCATCTTCCCAAGGGGTTTTGGGTCATTGAACTATGGGTTTGGGGCTTATCACTTTTGGGTTTTCTGATTGAATTGCACTTGGGTTAGCATGTAATTCTTGGATCCTTGAAAGGCTGGTATTTTGGGGTATCAATAAATTTTAAGGTTAAATTTGTCATTCTATTACTACTTTGTTAGGGTATTCTTGGAAGGATCAAATTTTGTGCTGTCTCTTTCTCTTTTCGAGAAAATTTGTTGCGTTTTCCTATGATGAGTGCGACTGCTCCTTTTGGATTTTGCAGGTTCATAGACTAATTGACCTCTGTTTTTTCACCATTCTCTTCTCAGGTAAGGTTTTCTTTCACTTCCTTTCTTCTTCGGTTCATCTTCTGCTTTCATCAATCTTTTGCTCGGTTCTTTTTTTGTTCTTCCAGTTGCGGGTGTTTTCTTTTTTGCCGTACGATGTCCGACTGTTCTTCGTTTTCTTTGGTGAGCACCTATGATGCATTGTTGCATATTTGTTTTCCCTATTCTTAAATTTTCCCCTTTTGATTTTGGGCTCTCCTCTGCTGTCTTTCTTTTGGCTGCTACATTCTACTTACACTGTTTTTTATGTTCTTGCTGTTGCATGGGTTTATTATCGGTTTTTTCTCTCATTTTTTTCTTCATTGGCTGTGCAGGTTGTTTGTGATTTGTTGTCATCGTTGTTTCCTCCTTTTTCATGTCTCAGATTGTTCTTTTTGGTTTCGGGTTGATTCAAGGTGTTTATTTTTTTGGTAGGTACTTTTTTTTTTTTTTTTTTTCTTTTTTTCATTTGATGTTTTGCTCTGTTTGATTCAGAATTGAGGGCAACTTGGTTTTTCGTCAGAAAAGATCTCTTATCCGTCTAAAAATTTCATCGACAATACTCAAGCCGCAAATAGATCTCTTATCCGTCTAAAAATTTCATCGACAATACTCAAGTCGCAAATACTATTCCATTGGAAAAAAAAAAATTTGTCGGAATGGCTAGGGTAGTATGTATTCCGTCGGTACAAATTTTCCCAAAACTTTTTTAAAAATAAAATTTTTCCTATATCCATCGAAAATATGTTTATTTTCGATGGAATATTGTTGGAAAAATATATATCCAATAGAATTCTGTCAAAAATGGGTAGGAATCCGTCGAAAATATTCCTTTTCATTTTTTTTATTTCGAATTTTATTAATTTGTAGACAAATAGCTTAAAATTAAACAATTTGTAATATAGAAATTCAATTATATTTAAATTAATAAATAAAAATCAAAATAATTATAATAAATAATTATAAACTGTAATAATATTCTATTAGAAATTGTTTTAAAACAACATTTGGCCAAAATCAGTGCCTCAGATCTCCATCGGATCCAGCTCCATAACCTGCACCATTGCCTCTTGCTCCAAAAGTCTCAGCTCCACCACATGATTGTGATTGCGCTAAAGGTTCGAATATTTTCCTCAAGCGAAACAAGATATCCTTTATTTATGATTATGATTGCGCAATACCCTTGACCTCGCTTTGCAAGCAGTTGAAATCTTGCTGCAAGCATTGCACTGCCTCGGAGTCACCTATTGGTTGTTGTGCAGTGAAAGGACCAGATGCAGAGTAACTGCTCACTTTAGAATTAGAGCTGCCAGAGGGAAAAATATATCGAGTATGTAGTCTTCTATTTTATCAGTCCAAACAAGGACATTTCTTCTCTCTATTCCCAAATGTCTTTCATTCATTCCTTACATGTGGTCTCCCATATCTTTCTAACAAGAATTGTCTGTTTGGGAGACCATATGCATTTTTCCTACAATGAGAAACTATTTTATATAAAAACATGTTTGCTTAACTAAATTAAAATAATGATATATATTTATAAAAGCAAATAATACCTGAAATAGACCCCCACATGGCCTTTTTGACATTGGAGGAAACCTTTTTCCAAGTGGACTATTGAAGTAATGTTTGATCAATGAGGCAATAGTTGATTTGACACGACTCTCCATGAAAGTACTACAAAAAGCGAACCATTTCAATCCATAATATAATTCTATCCAATTAAATGAACTTAAAAATGAAATTTAGAAAATGTAATGAACTCGTGTCCTGTAGACATGTTAGCCTAAACCTGTAGCCAGGTTAGTTGGCGTTGGCAAACCTTGAGTAAGACCTCTACCTCATTTCTTAGAATTGCTAGAAGCCGAAATAGCCCCACTAGGTACCTCGGGCAACTCCGATTCGGGTACCTTAGTGTCAGGTTGATTACCCTTAGGGACATAAGTGGGTGGAGGATCATTGACCAAGTACTAGTCTATAAGTGCCATGTACGGGAGGGGGTCCGAGAAAGGAGACTAAGTGGCCATAAGCGGCAAGGAAGGTCTATCAAAAGATCCTCGCTGCCAATTGGCCGCTTTGAAAGCAACCTATATGCCACCTCTTAATTTCTTTTCACTTGTTTCGACTCGTCACATTTTATCTGTAATATGAAATTAAAAAAAATTATTAGTAATAAAGAATTAAGTTTATAAAATGCGATTAACAATTCCCCAAGTTTCTGAATAAGAATGGTTTGTAATATTAAATGAACAAAAATATGATAGTATGCTCTGTAATGTTAAATGAACAATGTCCAAAATCATAACAGTAAGGTAAGTGAAATTTCTAACTTTTAGTTTCTAATCATTGTCATCATTATCGTATTCTTCTTCCTCTTCTTGTTCGTCTTTGTACTTCAGTGAAAATTTGGACTTAGACTATCCATAACCATTCTCGCATATGAATTCTCTCTTTGTACTTCAGTCATTGGCTCAACATCATCATTACTCCTTGATGATTGCCCTTGATGAGATTCCCCATGTGCATCCCAAATGATGTAACTATTACTAAAACCTCTATAATAAAGGTGCTTACGCACGACATCGACTTCTAAAAAATCAATTATTTTGACATTTAGGACAAGGACATCTGTAGTCAATCTGAGAAAAAAAACCCTTCTTCCACTCCATTCAAAAACTCATTAGTAATATATTCATTTGCGTCTTATAGACACCTAATTTTGTCCGGGCCTCCTAAACGAGATAAGTTCTTCCTTCAACTTCTCGAAATGCAAAAAATCTCCCCTTATTCCACAGATGGGTCTCTAAGACTTTGATTCGAAATTCAATACGAAAAAGTCAACATGAAAAAGTCAATTTCGAAAAAGTCAACCAAAAAAGTCAACCATTAAAAAAGTCAACTATCAGGGAAAATCAAGATTCAAAGGTGAATTGAACAATGGTGAATGAATTTTGATAATCGGAGATCTACAATTGAAGATATGAGAGGTGGAAAGACAAATTGCAAAATTTAGTTTAGAAGAAAAGCATGAAATTTCCAAATTTAGGAGAAAGTACGTAAATGATCAAATTGAATGAAATTGAAACCTCAAATTGAAGGATGATCAATAAAAAAGGATATCTCAAGGTCCAATTTCACCGAGAGGAATCAATCGAAAGAAGAAGTGGAAAAAATTGAAAATTGCTATTTTTTGGAAATTTTGCAAATTTGGGAAAAAGTGCATAAACAATCAAATTGGACAAAATTGAAGGTTCAAAATGGAATAAGATCAATAAATAAGGATATTGGAAGTTCCAATTCTGAAGTGGAATTGAAGAGGAAAAACTACAGAGATGGTCCAATTCGGTAAAATTGAAGTCCCCAGTTGATGAATAATAAATAAATAAAGACATCTCAAGTTTCAATTTGAAGTGGATCCAAAGGAAGAGCAGATAGGAAGAGAAATTAGAAAATCAAGAAAATTCCCAATTTTGAGGAAAAACGGAAAAATTAAATCGGAGAGAAATTCAAATGTAAAAATTGGGCAAAATCAGTCCAAACTCCAATTTAATATATGACAAAGGCAATGAAAAAAGAAAATCCGAAAGATTGACCCTTTTTGAGTAAAATCGAGGTTTCAGAGGCTAAAGGGCAATTTTGGAAAATGCGAAAAAAACTAGAATATGAGCTCAGAAAATTGCGAAACTTTTCATAATTAAGTTTTAGGATGGAAAGAAGGAAATGAGAAGGAAAAAACCCAAAATTGGGGTCGAAATGCAGATATGCTAAATTCGGGGGATTAATTCGTAATTTTAAAGAAAAATCCGAGAAAATGGAAAACGAGCTCGAAAAATTATAAAAACCTCCAAAACTGAGTTTTATATTGGATGAATGGATTAAAAAAGAAAATTATGAAATTAGGGTCTATTTGCAAATTGATCAAGTTTGGGGGCTAAAATGTAATTTTACCAAAAATTCGAAAAGGACCAATTTGCAAATAAAAAAAGAGAGGAATGGCCTGAAATTTTCTAGGCCATTTTTGACCAGCATGAAGGTCAAGAGAGGAGAGTTTGATCAATTTGATCCAATGACCAAGATTGAGTAGAAAGATGATATTTTTAAGAGAGGACAAGATTCTCCACTACTTGCCTATGTGGCATTTTTGGCCAATAAGAGGCTTTTTAATTGCAAAGCCATGTGAAGAGCATGTGAAGGCTATATGATCATGCCAAGTGGAATAAAAATGCCAACTAGGAAGATATTTTGGTAGTAAGCTACATGATCATGACAAGTGACTTAGATATTTTGTAGAGATATGAGACAAGAATAATTGAGGTGGCATTTTTAGTCAATGAGAGGTGAGGAGACCCTTAATTTAAGGAAAGTGTCATGCAAAAAGGGGATAAGAAATGGCCATGTGGCAAGGACGTTGGGAGAGCATGCAAAGCATGACTAAGGCAAAAAAAAAAAATGCACACCAGGGGCAATGAGAGGGGTGGCCGGCCAAGGCATATTAGGAGGGGCTTCTCTCATTTTTTTTGATAGACATTCATTCACTACATTTTATAGAAAGGGCAGTAGCTAAAACCTCTCAAAAAGAAAAGGAAAGGAAGAGAGAAAAAAGGATGGAATTCTAAGAGGATTTTGGAAGCTTTGCTAGGTAGCTTTCCTTTCTCCTCTTGTTTATGATTTTCTTTGCATTTCCATGTCTATGATTTCTTCTCTTCTATGTCATGTTCATCTTCTTTTATTCAAAATGGTTCTTCAAAAATGCTTTTAAAAGGTGTTCTTCTATTATCTACAAAATACCAAAGTTTACAAAATTTTCTCTCCATTTTCATCATGGCCGAAACAAGTAGGTTGATATTGTGCTTGTCTTTTGCATGAGTTTCTTGTTTGCATGTTGGATGTGGGTTTCACTCTTGTAGTAGGATAGATTTTTTCCATTTATTTTCTTAAAAAAATGAAATAAAAAGGTACCAAGTGATTTTGGTTAGGTAGGTTCATGTCCAAAGAACCAACCATTGAGCTAACCTTCATTTTCTTTGCTTGTTTATTTTTTAGCTCATGATTGATCATTTTCATATGTTTGTCTTGCTGGAAAATCATGCATTCATATCATTCTCAACTTGATTTTGGCTAAGACCAATCGATGGTCTATAGCCAAAGTCTCTTGTGCAAACTAGTTGGAAAAATAATGGTTTGTAAGTTGGATATTCTGATTTTGGACAATATTTTCACCATGCATCTTTTGTCAAAATAAAAAGATATTTTAAACTCATTCAGTAGACCCTTAGAGGAGTCTCTTGTATTTTTTTTTCTAGGATTTTTAGAATTTTCTATTAAGGGTTGAAAAATAGTTTTCGGTAAAACATATTTTAGTTTGTTGTTCTGTCTTTAAGGCAACTTTGGCTTAGGCATTTTTAGTTCGAATTAAAAACTAACCACATTTATTTCATCATTTCTTGAGTCTAAACTGATTTTTCCATTTTTTTAATATAAAGGTAAAAAAGAATAGCTATTTAAAACAGGTTTTTTGAGTCAAAATGAGCCTTTTTAAAACCAACAAATTTTTTATTTTTATTTGTGAAAAGGAGGGGTTGGTTTGAGTCATTAGCTACTGTTTTAGGATGTTTACTTTGTTATCTCAAAGGTAAAAATTTATTTTACAAAGATCGGGTTATGAGTAGTTAACCCGGGTTTAAATAATATAGGAAAACTAGAGTTTTTTTAGGGGGCCATTCAGCCATGGGGTTCTTTTAATCCAAAAAAATTGCATTTTCCCTTAATCCGAGTCCAAAGTCATTCGGTTTAGAAATCCAATTTAAGTTTCTTTCAAAGGTAGTCGAATACCTTTTTAGGTGTACAGATGTCCTTACTTCAAGGGAGAAATACATCTTCATGCATTGCATATTTTAAAATCTTTTTATTTAATTTGGCATAAAAATGTGCTTTTCGATTTTTTAAACATTTGGCAAGAGTTAGTTCCTAATCTTTGCCGGATTTGCCGGGAAATTACTCAACGCACGCGATTATGAAATCGTAAGGGATGGATTTTGTTTTACTTGAAATTATGTGAATGTCATATGAAAGAACTATTTTCCAAGCTTTGCCGGGTTTGCCAAGGAGTACGGAAATAATTTTCGACATGTTCCATTTATATAATTTCTTCAAGAATAAAATTCATGAAAGGAATTTCAAAATGATGATGTGTGCATATTCAATGATCATGCATATTCTATGAGATTTATATTTTCCATTTTGATCATAATTATTCCATATCTATGAATATTCCATGATTATGTCATTTTATGATATGTTATTCATGTTGCCATCTAAATCTTGATGTGATTGTGAATATTCTATGATGGTGTCATTTTTATGATTGATTGTTTATATCATGTATGCCATGTCATGTTTCCATACCATGTATGCCATGTCATGAATCATATGCCATGTCATGAATCATATGCCATGTCATTAATTCCTTGCCATGTTATGTATGCCTTACCATGAATTATTTGACCATGTCATACATGCCATGTCATTAATTCTTTGTCATATTGTAATACGGTTTACCATGTCATATATGCCATGTCATTAATTTCTTTTCAATGTCAAAATAAAAAGCATGCTATGCCATCATAGTTGCACATACTATATGATTATGATTAGACCTTAGTGATAATTGATACATTCATGATCATTTAAAATTTTGAAAATTAATGTCCTTTTAATAAATAAGGCTATATCCCCGAGTTAATATAATTCATGGATCCTTCGCCGGATTGTCGGGGAGTCTTCATCAATTATTATTAACGAAGGAATACCCTTCTAAAAGGAGGATGATATAGAGATTTTCAAAACAATAAAAATTCTATATTTTGCCGGTTTGTTGGGGAATATAAATTTTTTTTGTAATAACAAATTCTGAATCGTTCTCGAATTAATATGACCATTTTTTAGGGAATTATTTTTAAATACCAAATTTAAAATCGACTTTCACCGAGACTCAAGATGACACATGATTAATAAGGTATCGTTTTATACGGGCGTTGTGGGGGTGCTAATCCTTCTCCACACGTAACCGACTCTCGGACCCGTCTTTGTTTTCTTTGGTTTAATGCGCAGACCTCGAAATTGGTTTCCTTAAAATGTTTTAATTAATTTTAAAATATTTTATAAAAATCAGTTTTAATAGGTGGTCGATCACACCTAGCCAAAAAAGATCGGTGGTGATAAGTGCTTAATTGCATACGTTTTCATGTATTATTTCTTTATACTTTGTGCTTTAATTCTTAAGTTCCTTGAAAAATTATTATATTTTTATGAATTATAGGTATTTTGGAAGAGATAAAGTCAAAAAATGTCAAATATGATGATAAAAAGCTTATAAAGTCACAATCATAAGATGAAAGAAGACTTGGGAGTCAAAAAGATCAAATTCTTAGTGCTAGATGATCAGGTAGATTTGACTTCCGTGTCTTGTTTCAAGGAAATCATTATGTTAAAGACATTATTTGAAGAAACTTCCTTCTTGACTTTTGAAGCTAACTTGAATACCTTTCAAACTATATTTTACACGTCTAAATTGGACAAAGGATGGTTATCTAAATCAGCCAACGAAGTGCGAAACAATGCATCAGTCACTAAAGTGAAGTCAGAAAGCAAAAACGCCCCAAGGAAGAAAGTTGGTGCCGCGGCACCGAGTTTCTGTTTTCAAATCCGCAAAAATGTGAAAAAAACCGCAAAAGTTGGAAAAATACGGGAAAAGTCCAAAATTGCCATATTTTGACTCCTAGCTTCCTTGAAGAGCAAGAAAGGGTTTTCAAGACTTTAAAGCTCTATAAATATTATCTTTTGAGCCACCAACTATGTCATGCTTTTGATTATTTATCAATCTTCTTCTTCTTCTCTAATCTCTTAGTTTTTATTTTCTTCTTAGTTTTCTTTGAATATTCATGTTTATGTTAATAATGCCTATGCAAGGCTAAACTTTTCTTTGGTTAAGGGTGATTTCAAAGCTCTAGACATATTTTGTAATTAATTTTCAGATTCTATTATATATTAGTTTTCTATCAAAGTTGTTATATTCTTCTACAAGAATTGGTCATGATATTGTCTTGATTTGTTTAGGTAGCCAACTAGATAGATCTTTATAATTATCTAATGCTAGTTTATGAATCTTGATCCGTGTAATTGTCTTGATTTCTATTCAATAGTGGCAATTTGTAATTCATGATTATGTTGGGTTTTCAGGAATTATAAAGTGGAACATAACATAAGTTGAATGAATCCATGTTTATGCATTTGTTGCTTAGATCAACCTATCTTTCTTATCATAAAGCTGCTATCACTTTGATAGTTAGAGATTAAGTAGTGGCGTTCGTCCTGCTTAACGACGAACTAAGAAAGGATTGGGGTAACACATAATGTTGTTATCTATGGTTGTTAACTTTGATAGCTAATTGATGTTGATAGATCTGAATTTGATTTTTAACCTTGTCTAGTGATGGAGAATGAAACCTTAACCATACTTTTCTCATATTTGATTACTTCTTGTTTACTTGCTTTCTTACTTTTATTGTTTTCTTTAGTTTAAATTGATTTCAAAAATCCCCTTTTATTTTGTTTTTCTTGAATTTAAGTATAAACTAATAACTCTTAAATTAAACACCAATCCCTGTGGACTCGACCCTTGCTAATCATTATACTTTACAACTGATCTTTTAAGTGCAAGGTTAAATTAGATACACTCTTTTGGGTGCATCAAGTTTTTGGCGCCGTTGCCGGGGATTGATTTCTTTAGTTTATTAATTATTTGGTTTATTCTTATTTTCTGTTTTAATTAGTTTATTTTTTTGTTTTCTTTTTCAGTGAATGTCTCAATCTCCCAAAGAAGAAGAACATCACTTAGGACTTCGGAGAATTAGGGAATTCATAGCGTACCATCAAAGAACAAACAAAGGTTGATCAAAACTATCCAAGAGGAGCAAAGAGAGATGGCAGCAAACAACCGAACTCTTAAGGAGCTAGCCACTCCTAACTTGGATCAACAACCATTGTGCATAGAGTATCCTGCTCTTGAGGTAGCATTTGAATTAAAATCTGGCCTGATTATTTTTCTTCCAATTTTTATGGTTTTGCAGGAGAAGATCCAAATAAGCACCTAAAGGAGTTCCATGTAGTATGTTCTAGCATGAGACCAATTGGAATCACGGAAGAGCAAATAAAGTTAAGAGCATTCCCATTCTCTCTAGCTGATTCGACAAAGGAATGGCTCTACTACCTACCATCCGAGACTATCACTACATGGAATGGGATGAAGAAATCATTCTTGGAAAGATATTTCCTAGCATCTAAGGCTACCAATATTAGAAAAGAAATATGTGGGATTCGGCAATACAGCGGAGAGTCATTGTATGAATATTGGGAGAGGTTCAAGAAACTTTGTGCATCATATCCGCACCATCAGATAAGTGAACAATTGCTCATCCAATATTTCTATGAAGGTCTCTTGCCCATGGAGAGACGCATGATAGATGCAGCAAGTGGGGGAGCACTAGTTGATAAAACTCTTGAAGCTGCTAGATTTCTCATCTCCAATATGGCAGCCAACTCACAATAGTTCACCATGAGAGATGAACTACCACCACAACCTAAGAAAGTCAATGAGGTAAGTACATCAACCCTTGAACAAAAATTTGATAAACTGACTTCTCTTGTAGAACAAATGGCTATAGGTATAATACAACAAGTGAAGGCTTGTGGTATATGTTCAAACATGGGGCACCAAACTGATATGTGCCCAACACTTCAAGATGATCCAAATGAACATGTTAATGCTATGGATGGATTTTCGGGTCAACCAAGGAAGTATGATCCCTACTCAAACACTTACAATCGAGGATGTAGGGATCATCCGAGCTTTAATTATGGAGGGAACCAATCACAAGTTGCTCCTCCACCCTTTGATAAGAGACAACTGGGTTTTTCACAAAGAACGCAACAACGATATCAAACCCGAGAGCAAGCGCCACCACCACAAAATTTAGTTGAGTCTCTAACAGATCTTGTCAAATCCCTTACTACTAACCAATTGCAAATGCAACAGGATATAAAGGAAACAAACAGACAAATGACAACAAGGATGAGCCAAATAGAGACTCAATTGGGACAATTGGCAACAGCAATAAGTCAAACCCAAGCAAGGGATTCCGAAAAATTACCTTCCCAAACCATAGTGATCCTTGAGAACATGTGAATGCCATAACTCTAAAAAGTGGGAAACAGCTTGAGACACCACAAAGCGATAGTGCTCAAAAGGTGGACAACACCAATGCATCATCTTCACAACCCAATGAGCCAATTGCTAAGGTAATCCCTAAACCTTCTTTTCCTTCTTATGTAACTCCTCCATCTTTTCCAAGCAAGTTAGCAAAGTCCAAAAAGGAGGAACAAGAGAAGGAAATTTTGGAGACCTTCCGAAAAGTTGAGGTAAACATTCCTCTACTAGATGCTAGAAAGCAAGTGCCAAAGTATGTCAAAGTTTTAAAAGAGTTGTGCAGTTCTAAACGAAAGTTGAAAGGGAATGAAAAGGTAAGTATGGCAGAGAATGTCTTGGCTGTTCTTCAAAAAAAACTCCCACCTAAATGCAAGGATCCAGGTATGTTCACAATTCCTTGTAAAATAGGCAACACCAGGTTTACACATGCTATGCTAGACTTAGGAACATCTATAAATGTTATGCCATATTCAGTTTATGCTTCTTTGAAACTAAGATCATTAAAAGAAACTGGTGTTATTTTACAACTCGATGATCGTTTTATTACTTATCCAACAGGAGTTGTAGAAAATGTTCTTGTGCAAGTTAATGAATTGGTATTTCCAGTTTAATTTTATGTGCTTGACATGGAAGATGAGATGTCTTTCAACCCAACACCTATATTATTAGGGAGACCATTCTTAAAAACAGCCAAGACAATAATTAATGTTAATGATGGCACACTCACTATGGAATTTGATGGTGATGTAATCCGTTTTAATATCTTTGAAGTCATGAGATACCCTAGTGATATACATTCTGTTTATGCAATTGATACATTTGACTCTTTAGTGCAGCCACCTTTGAGTTAAGTAGCAAAGACATAGACATTAACAAACACCTTAGCATGGAGATCTCTAAAGATGAACCTGTTTAATATGAACATGTGGAGGAAGCATTGGCAACTTTACAAGTGTTGCCACCTTGTAATAAAGGGTTTGATGTTTCAACTATTAATCTTCATTTATCTAATGAGAACCATCTACCTTTTCTTTTGCAGGCATCAACATTGGATTTAGAACCACCACCGGATCATTTGAAGTACTCAAGGATACAATGTGGATGATGGCATGGGTCTAAGTTAGGCTGAGGACAATAAACCAAGCGCTTCTTGGGAGGTAACTCAAAAGGATGGAGAGCACATATTATAATCAGATTTGCTAATCTTTACTCTCCATCATTTTATCTTTTATTATTTATCTTTAGTTTGTTTTGATTAGTAATTCTTTTCTTTTACACATGATTCTTATATTTGGGGATAATAGAATTACATTGAGGACAATGTAAGAATTAAGTGTGGGGGGAAGAATTTAAGATTTCCTTTAGTTTTTAGTTTGTTTTTAGGGTGTTCTAGTTACTTTCCATGCTCTGATGAGATATGAATTGAATAGGTCTAAAACTGGTTATTAGTGAGAAGATTTTCATGAGAATTGAGCTTGATACTATTTTTATGAGCCAATGTTAATATGATAAGTTGATTGAGAAAGAAGCATGTTTAGACTTGATATTGACTTGTATAGTCATCCTTGTGAGTTTTGAGCCTATATGATTTATTTATTATACATATCAATCCAATTTCTTTCTTGAGTGCTCTTATGATTACATGATTCTCTAGAGCTAGCTTTAAACCTTTTTGAGACTATATTGATGCATGTGATAACATGAATATGATTGAGGCATTAGGACTATAACCAGGGCCAAATATCCATCCATATTAATTTTCCAAGAGAACATCCCCACTAGTGAGCCAATTTGAGCCTACATTGAATATGCTATTTTATTGGTAACCACATCTCTTACCTAGCCTAAATGTAATTATATCCTTACCCTTGTTCTAAAGATGAATTAGATTGTTTTGAGACATATTGCATAAAGCAAGGGAGATCGATTAACTATTTGGGTTAGCAACAAGAAATAAGTGTGGGGGAAAGAATGGCAAAGTCAAGAGAAAAAAAAGGGAATATATAAAAAAAAAATTTATCTCTTGAACTTTTGGTTAAAGAAAAGATGTTACAAAGTTGTTTAGAATGAAGCAAAGGCTCAACATGAATATTTAACCTATGTTATTATGTGCTTTATAAGAGTTTTGAGTTTTTAATTGTATGATCTTATTATGTTTCTAAACTCTATGAAATCTTTGGAACCTTTGTGATATCTTTATCATTTTATTCTTTAACCACATTACAACCCCTCGGCCCCATTACAACCTTGAATAAAAACCTCTTGAATCATGAAGTTGCATGATCTAAATAGTGGAGAATAGGTGGACAAGCAAGCATATGGTAGAACTGTTTTTATGAGATTGATTGAGTGTAAACACTTTACAACTACTTTAAAGAGTGAAAATCATGAGAGTATCCCATGTGAGAAGTTGAAATTAAGTTTGAACATGCACTATTTTGGTTGAGATATGTTATGTTAATGTTAGTTTAACTCAAACCATTTACTATCAAGCATGATTCTTTGTGAAACTCTTTAAGTTATTGATTAATTATAAGACTTGTTTAATGATTGTCTTGGCTCTCATTTTTGTTGAAAGTGAACTAGATTAGGATTTCTTATTTTTTTATTTGATTTTGCTCGAGGACTAACAAAAGACTAAGTGTGGGGAAATTTGATAAGTGCTTAAATGCATACCTTTTCATGTATTATTTTCTTATACTTTGTGCTTTAATTCTTAAGTTCCATGACAAATTATTATATTTTTATGAATTATAGGTATTTTGGAAGAGATAAAGTCAAAGCATGTCAAATATGATGATAAAAAGCTTATAAAGTCATAATCATAAGATGAAAGAAGACTTGGGAGTCAAAAAGATCAAATTTCTTAGTGTTAGATGACCAGGCAGATTTGACCTCCGGAGCTTGTTTCAAGAAAATCATTATGTTAAAGACATTATTTGAAGAAGAAGTTGACTTTTGAAGCTGACTTGAATACTTTTCCAACGATAGTTTACACGCCTAAATTGGACAATGGATGGTCATCCAAATCAGTCAACGAAGTGCGAGATAGTGCATCAGTCACGAAAGCGAAGTCAGCAAGCAAAAACGCCCCAAGGCAGAAAGTTGGCGCCACGACGCTGGGCCATGACGCCGAGTTTCTGTTTCCAAATCCGCAAAAATGTGAAAAAACAGCAAAAACTAGAAAAATTGGGAAAAGTCCAAAATTGCCATATTTTGACTCCTAGCTTCCTTGAAGAGCAAGAAAGGGTTTGCAAGACTTTAAAGCTCAATAAATATCATCTTTTGAGCCATCAACTATGTCATGCTTTTGATTATTTATCAATCTTCTTCTTCTTTTTCTTCTTCTTCTCTAATCTCTTAGTTTTTTATTTTCTTCTTAGTTTTCTTTGAATATTCATGTTTATGTTAATAATGCCTATGCAAGGCTAAACTTTTCTTTGGTTAAGGATGATTTCAAAGCCCTAGACATGTTTTGTAATTAATATTCAGATTCTATTATATATTAGTTTTCTATCAAAGTTGTTTATGTTTTTCTACAAGAATTGTTCATGATATTGTGTTGATTTGTTTAGGTGGCCAACTAGATAGATCTTGATAATTATCTAATGCTAGTTTAAGAATCTTGATCCGTAATTGTCTTGATTTCTATTCAATAGTGGCAATTTGTAATTCATGATTATGTTGGGTTTTCAGGAATTATGAAGTGGAACATAACATAAGTTGAATGAATCCATGTTTATGCATTTGTTGCTTAAATCAACCTATCTTCCTTGTAATAAAGCTACTATCGCTTTGAATCTAATGATGTTTATCTTAGGTTATTTGATAGTTAGAGATTAATTAGTGGCGTTCATCCTGCTTAACGACGAACTAAGGAAGGATTGGGGGTAACACAGAATGTTGTTATCTACAATTGTTAACTTTGATATCTAATTGATGTTGATAGATCTGAATTTGATTTTTAACATTGTCTAGTGGTGGAGAATGAAACCTTAACCATACTTTTCTCATATTTGATTACTTCTTGTTTACTTGCTTTCTTACTTTTATTGTTTTCTTTAGTTTAAACTGATTTAAAAAATCCCCTTTTATTTTGTTTTTCTTGAATTTAAGTATAAACTATTAACTTTTAAATTAAACACCAATCCCTGTAGACTCGACCCTTGCTAATCATTATACTTTACAACTGATCTTTTAAGTGCAAGGTTAAATTTAATACACTCTTTTGGGTGCATCAGGTGGCGACTCCATTTTCTTTTCCAAGGTTGTTTTCAAACCTTCAACATTTATTTAAGAGGAATTAAATCGTCTTTTCCTCTATTTTCCCACACTTTTCATATTTTTTCTTTTAAACGTCCTCTGAAGATCGCTAGACCCGTTACGACACGTCTAATCAATAATACATCCAAGACTTATCCTTATCCATTGTCCTAGCCTAATCCATTATCGAAAAATAAAACACAAGCACAAATATTTTATGTTCTATATATTCAAATGACCTCAATAACACAAGCATAACTATTTTACACAAGCAACACGTTGTGAAAAAAAATAAATATTTCATAATTATTAAAACTTAAATTAAATTATCTCAAGATTGCAAGAAATCACCGCCTCGAAAATATCCTGCAAAAATTGTATAATGTAAAATTAATTATATAATTATTAATAAATAAAATATAACATAAATCAAATAAAAAATAATATAAAATAAAAACATAAAAAATAATAAAACTATAAAAAGAAATAATAAAAGTAGAAAAATTTACCTAATAGGTAGGGAATGAGGAAGAATGAAGGACGAGGGAAGAGAGGGCTGGGGGCGGTTGGGAGGGAGAAGGAAAAAGAAAACAGAAGAGAAAGGACAGAGAAAACAGAAGAGAAAGGAAAGAGAGAAGAGAAATGGAGGACGGTCGACGGCGAAGAGAGGGGCATCAGACGATAGCTGAGGGAGGCAGATGGCTTGAGGGCTCAGGAGGAAGAGAGAAAGAGAAAGGAAAAAGTTAATTAAAGCTACCCTAGTTTTTTTGCGACGAAAATTCCATCGCAATTTTTTTTTTTTTGAAAATTTTAAATTCCCACCAAAACCCTAATTTTTGACAAAATATTCAGTTGGAAAAATACTATTACCGACAGATTATCAGTCAAAATATTTTATTTTCGACGAAGTTTCCATCGAAAATAGCTATTCCTAGGAAAAATCTATGAGAATATTTTCGATGGAATTTTCGTCGGAAAAAGTTTTTACGACAGAACCCGTTGGTAATGTCTTTATCGACTAAATATTTCGTCGAGAAATTGTTGACCGAGGCCAAACTTTTTTCTAACGAAATTTTTCATCGAAAAAGTGTTTCTGACGAAATTCTGTCGGTAAAATATTTTACTGACGAAAAATCATGTCAGTAGAGTTTTCTTCAGAAAATTAAATTATTTATTTCTCAATTAATTTTCACCGATGGAATTTTCGTCGGTAAAAATTTGGCAAGAAGCTCCAAGATCCCCGCCAAACTTTTACCAACGAAATTTTTTTTTGTCTCAAAAAGTCCGTCGAAAATTATAAATAAATCCGTTGGATATAATGAAGCCCAAACTTACAAATTTTCGTCGAAAGAGACAACATTTTGGTCGAAAAAGTGTGTTTGCTTGTAGTGTACAATCATACATAGCAAGTGGCGTATGCAGAATTTACGTGCCTTGATTGTTTTTTTTTTTTGGGTGCAAGTTGGGTTTTAGCAAACCATCAACTGTCAAAGTGTCCAGCCTCTAATGATAGTACACACGAATAAGGAGGAAAGAATCTCTGAAAAAGATAGGAAGAAGCTACCTGATTGCTACGCTAGTAGCAATATTGATTTGCTCTCTAGGTTTTTCTCTTTAGAGTTCTAAAAGCATGAGATGAATGATGGATTAATAGAGAGGGGCGGCATAACCTTGTTTATATAAAAGAGTGCCTGGCCTTGCCCTATTCCTAATAGGTTTTGGGCCTTTGATGGACTTTTAATTTATTTGACCCAACAATTAATTCTAACTTAATTAATCTAATTTAGTCTTTCACAAGCCACATTCTATTCGTGCGTGACCCTTTAGGTTCCTTAACATGTTAGTAATAAATATAACCATTGTAATCCTTAATTAATTTGGATTAGATGAATCCAACCCTTTGAGTTCATCATTAATTGATCTACAATTAATTAATCTTATATTTATAGATCATAGTTGTTATCTAGCAATGAGTCATGATCCCTAATTGTTAAGAAAGGTCAATGAGGTTTGACCAACCTATCTTGCTTAGTTTTACAGTATAATAATTATCCTTTCATCACTTAATATCTCGGTTTAACCTTGTGTATGGATTAGTGTCTACTCAATTAGTTTAACCATACTAATTCTCAGTTAGGCAATTAACTCTTCAAATAAACTTTAGAACCATTCCAAAACTTCATTCCACTCTGGCTAGTGATTTCATGGGTTATTACTTGCCAAAACTAGTGAGATATTCTCTCGACCACTCAAGGTGATGAATCCTATATTGATTACTCACACATCTTCATATGTCTCATGTTATACCCAACAATACCTTATCGGGGCATCCATGGTTAGGACCATAAATAAAATAAAATCAGAGTATAACATTCCTCATATAAGATTATCAGTAATCTTAAGTTGAGGATCACTTATATAACTACCACATAAGAATATTTCCATAGACATTAAGGGTAGGTTTGGTTCAGAGAATGTTTCATTACCGTTGGTAATAGGATTCCTCTTTACAAGATTACCAAGGCACATTCCTAGTAATATGTCATATCTGTGTTTGGTTTAGCAATCCTTCATATACGATTCTTATGTTTGGTTGACAGCATATAAGATTCCTAATTTACATCTTTTACTAAATTACCCTCTAAGCAAAAAGGATAAAATTTGTTAAGTTACACATATTTATTAACCTATTATACCAATATAGTATATTTTGATACAATATTTAATTTCTAACTAAAAGAAAATTACAATATATAAAGGATGGAACATTTTTTAAGTACTAACAAAAAGAAAAATACTATTTAAGTATCAAAATAATGCTACAATTCTTAAAGTATCAAGCATACACAAACAAAACCATACACAAATACATTGATCAACAACAAAATTTATCCTACATAAGTTGTTGTCCAAATTTACAAGGAAATTAAAATCATTTTCCAATATACAAAATAAGCAAAGTTGTACAAACTCCAATAAAAAATCCCATAATTAATCTTTTATTCTAATAAGAAGAATGAGATGCATAATTGCTACTGCTCATATCATTTGAATTTTTTTGAAATATTTCTTCTTGTTGTTCCGTTACATATAAGTTCCAGTATTCTACAAATGCAGTTTCTGCATCCCTTCGATCCTTCTACATCTTGTGATGGACACCCCGATAACCCAAGACTTGTACTTTAGCATCCCAAGTATTATAAATACCTGGCCTATGCCCGTCGAAAACAACATAATACTTTCCAATCATTTTCAAAAAACCTAAAAACATAAAGTAATTATGAACATAATTTTCAAAAAACCTAAAAACAACAACACAAAGACATACACAAAACTCTTGTATTACCTCCATATTGTGCAATTACCAACAGAGATCAAAGAAAGCAACACAAATTTATATATTGTTCCCCTTATATGTCACTGACTTGTACTTTGCATTTGCTCAAAAGCATGTAAATAGGAGCAGTGACCACTAAACCAAGATGAAAATAATGATAAAAGCCTGGCACCTATCATGCTCAATTGTTCATGCACTCCTTAAATACCAATACAATTCCCTAGCTCTTCCAAGACACAAAAAAAAAAAAAAAATGAATCTCAGATTTGAACTTAGGTTTTTTTTTTTTTTTTTTTTTTTTTTTTTTTTTTTTTTTTTTTTTTCGAATAGGAGGTTAAATCAAGTGCTTGCGGGAATAAGTCCAAGTATATAGGTCAATTAAGAACTCACACTAACATATAAATGCACCGCTAACAGATATATAAACCATAAAAAGCTATGATGCAGTAAAAACGAGAAGACATAGAACAATAAACATAAGAAAATATTCATAAATTACGAAAATTGTTTGCTAAAAGTGTACATTGAAGTGTTGTGGGTATAAGGCACACTCATACAGACAAACAAACGATTGTCCAAATCGTTTTTTTTAGTTTCTATGACTTTTTTCATTATCAATGAGTAGCTTAAAAAATTGAAGTTCACGAGTGTTAGAAAAAACAGATTATTTGTTGTTTGTGTTCCAAAGCATTTTTGGTATATATGTGCTGGAAATAATCGAAACCCCAAAAATTGAAACCCCAAAATTAAAACCCATAAACCTTAAACACATGCCCATAAGAACCCTAAACCCCAAAGATCGAAACACCAAATTTTACCCTAAACCCTTGAATCTGACATGCACACACAAAATCCATAAACCAAAATTAAAAATCTAAAATCCCTAAATCCAAACCATAAAATCCCTTATCCAATCAAATTCATAAGCTAAAAACGTATATAAATTGAAGATTACAAATTGAAATCATACCTGGTTTGACTGACGAAATCAATAAAGTTGAAGAAAATCCCCGATTGCAGCTTCCAATGGGTTGTCACACGAGGTAGTTGGAGAACTCGAAAGGGAGAGGCTGTTTGTGTTTGATTTGTTTATCAGTTCTTCAGGAAGCATAAATAAAAGCATGATATCAGTTGTTATTTTAGTATGTTAGAAGGGCAAAAGGGATCCAAAAATTAAAATTGGGGGGCAAAGGTGGCACAAATGTTACTTACGGACAGAATGTAACATAACCTCAAAAAGAGGTGGGTATGACATTACACCCAATATTACCAAATTTTGGCACTGTAGATAATATCATATTACCGAGATTGATGAATGTTTGTGAACCAAACAGGGTAATCTCATGACAAAATCTTAGATTCCAGACTGTAATGAAACATTTTCCGAATCAAACCTACCTTAAGTGATTTATCAAATGACATTCTCATAACGGGTCATATTCAATGAACTTGTTCTTATAACAAACACCCACATGTAGCTCAAGTTTATCCAAACTTAACCTATGAGATCGATTGCTTGCTTCATAAGTAAGAGTATAACCATGTACCGATCTCAACAACTTTATCAATGTCATATCTTGACAAAGCATTGACTAGGAACCATTTAGGAAGAATGACTATATGCAATGATGATCTCATAATTACAAGTTATTGTAATTCCATTTCAAAGCATATTTATTCCATGGACTTTAACTATGAAGTAAGTAATATCGAAAATATGTATACAAACCTATAGACAAATAATGCCTTTAGTTAATAATAGTAATGCTTAGTATGACATGTATCCCATAGCCAATTCGATCGGTCTTAGGGCATACACCAACAATCTCCCACTTGCACTAATGCAAATCGCCTTGGTGTCCAATACCGGACTTCTTCATGTGGCAAATAATGGCATAGTAAAAGGATATGCTAGATTATCCTTTGTGGAAACTCGCTATACTTTTGTACCACTTCTCTTGATTATCTATATAATCAAATGGTAATGCCTCAATACTTGTTTAGGTAATTGATTAAATCTTGGTTCCAAGTGCTTACGCAATGGCTCCAATGTTCACAAGAATGCTTGGAACCGTAGAATTCGACATTTAAATTTCTTGATCCAAATCACCTCTTATCCGCCTCAGACAATGAGTTGTATTTGGCTTAAGTTTATAGAATCGTCATATCATGTTTGGAACTATTTCTAACTAACTGCTCATCCACTTAGAATAAAACGTAATCGCTTTGAAACTTACTATCATCATTGTCGATTTGATAACTAGTGTGAAAGAACCATTTACATGGTGTTTGGCCTGTCCATATACTAGAAAAATTTAGTATAGTACGTAACATTCATACATGATAGATCCAAATGTCAAAACATATTGTATTTTATCCATGCAATCTCTCTCATCTTGTGTCTTAAGACACATGCCATTGGAAAGATTCATATAATACAACATAGATAAGTATCATTTTGCTAAGCTCTTTTAGCATCTTATCTATGTTTATGCTATGTTACATAGGCAAGGATTTACTTTTAGATTCCACTAGGGGAAACCCTTTTAGCATATTGACTATGCATGTGGATTAGGAGAGTTTTAGCAAGTTCTTAGATTATCTTTATAATTTTTTATCTCATTATGTGGTTTGCCTCTCTTATATCTATTATGGAGATTTTCTTTGCATAGCTAAATCTTGTATAGATTGTAGCATAGGTACATCATTCCCATGAGGTACATGTCATCTACATATAGTACCATAAAACGATTATACTCTCACTATATGGACAAGGTTCATCCTTGTCTTTGATGAAATCAAACTCTTTTAATTGTCTTGTCAAAAGGAATGTTCCAACTCCTTTTATGCTTGTTTGAGTCCTTATATGAACCTTTGCAACTTGCACCCATTTGGCATTCTATTTTCGATGTAAAACCTTTGAGTTGTGGCTTGTACACATTTCTCTCAAAATTTCTTTTAAGGAATGCAATTGTAACATCCTATTGCTTATTGTACCCTTTCAAGCTATCAGCTTTTGCTTTGGACATTTTTACATTCCCATCCTTTTGGTCTTTCCCTTAAAGATCAACTTGCACCTTATGGATCTAATCCATTTAGATGGTTCCACCAAAGTCTATACTTGGTTTTTTTAGATGAAGTCCAATTTTAGATTTCATGGCCTCAATCTATTTATAAGAATCAACGTCCAACATTGTTTATTCATAGATAGTAGGCTCATCATTTATTAGCAATACATCTTTGTCCATGAAAAATCTATATTTGTTTGGAGCTTGATACATTCTACTCAACGTTAGGAGTTTTTGTGTACTTTGAGCTTTTGACTGCACATCTTATGCTTTACTCATATGCTCTTTTCCATCAGAATATTTAGTTTATGTTTCTTGAACTTGACAAGTTTTACTTTACTCCCACTATCTTTTTCTAGTATGAACTTTTCTTTTAAAAAAGTGGCATACTTTGAGACAAACTTTTTTTCTCAACGGGATTATAAAAGTGATATCGAACTTTTGGATATCCGCAAACTTACATTTATCCAACATAGCTCAAGCTTGTTGAATGATGCATACTTCGAACAAGCCATGTATTCCTAAATTTTTTTTTTAGGTATGACTTGTGGCATCTTGCCATTCCATATCTCATATGGTCTTATATTTCAATAGATTGGGATGAAACCTTATTTAGTAGGTATGTGGTAGTTTCTAGGGTATCTCACTAAATGAAGTAAGAAGATTAGAACTATTTCTCAATGATTGAACCATGTCCAAGGTCAAGTTTTTTCATTATGAGAATCTAATTCTCTTTTATATTATCCAAACTTTCTTGGCTTAAGTGTTCTCCACCTCGAACGAATCTTAATATTAAAATACCTTTTTCAATTTGTTTTCATATGTCTTGATAGGAGTCTAATTCAATAACTATGACACCTCAAGAAAAAATTTAAAAAAAGTACGTAGAGTTTCCTTTCATAATAGAGTCAAAATACCATAAGTTTTTTTTTTATTATTTAAAATTATTAAAAATTAAATTTGATTATTAAAATTAAAAATTCAATATTTTATTTAAATATCACGAATCCTTAGCATATAAAAGGGTAGAAAACATAACTTAGAATTTAAAAAAAAAAAATGCTATTTGTGAAAAAAAAAAACCACGTAGAATTAGGGATGGCAATAGAGCGGGGCGGGGGCAGATATTGCCTTATCCACCTCCACCTCACTCTTGCATGGATGTTGGAAACATCCACATCCATGGATGTCGGTTACATCCATAACCGCTCCGCTCCACCCCGCTCCAAAAAAAACCTCTCCATTCGGAGCAGATCGGTGCAAAATCCATCGATCGGATCGGGTTTTGCCATCCTACGTAGAATCCATATGATCATTATTGCCCAAAATATGCCATCCTCGCCAAAGAAAAAGAGAAAACTTTGAATAAGAAAAAAAAAAATTTAAAAATATAGGAAAGAAGCACAGATTGAGTTGAAAAAAAGAAAGTATAGTTAGTAGTAAAATAAAAATATAATAATAAGGGGAGTTTACGCGTAACAAAGGGAGGACGCCGAAAGACGCGGCCTTGACGGTCAAAGCCGAGAAATAAGTAGCTGAAAGCCACTACAATCGTCGCTACTCTGGTAGTAATAAATGTAAATATAATAAACCATGGTTAGATCAGCTTACCTTTGCTCAATTCCCGTACGAGAAAGCTGACGCGTGTCTCCTGTCATTACGACGCGGTTTCTCCCCCCACCCCCACCGCCCTATTTAAAGCTTCCTTCTCTATCTCCCTTTTCTCTCCTGTTATCCCCCCCTCTCTGCTTCCCTTTTTCTTTCTTATGCGAAATCACTCTTTATTGGTTTCAGCGAAAATAGAAGAAAATTCCATAACCTGACCAATCAGAACAACTGGATGATTCTTTTCTTCTGAAGCTTTTTTTTTTCCTTTACATTTTCATTTCGGCATAAAAGATAAATAGTTTTTGTGGAAAACAGAGAGCAAACCAAACCAGCATCAGATGGCATGGGAAAACCTGGCGAGCATCGAACCGTGGACGTTTCGTCCCAGCTTTGCTGATTCCTGGATCTCCGAAGCCTTTGCTCGCGATACCGAAACTCTGACGATGGCACTCCAAAAATCCATCTCTAATTCCTTTTCCAACTCTGATTCACATTCCCTGTCCCCGCTCCTCAGCCTCATCAACTCTAACCCCTCACCTACGCCTACGCCCAGTGGGTCAAACATTTTAGGCTCTGACCCTGAAACCACGCCCAAACGTCAGCGGACCGTCAACCCCCCTCCCACTGGGAAAGTCTCCAAACGCAAGCCCCGCGCCTCCAAGCGCTCTCAAACCACCTTTATAAAAGCGGATCCGGCCAATTTCAGGCAGATGGTGCAACAGGTGACCGGAGTCAGATTTGGGAATGCACAGATGTCTCTGACTCCGATCCTGAAGCCAGAGCCTCAGAGACCCGGAAGCCGGTTGCCCAACGGTGCTGGGCCTGGATACTTGCCTACGCTGGACACCTCGGCGTTCTTACTGGATCAGCAGAAGCCATCTTCGGGAGCAGTTGTTGGGTCCAGCTTACTTCCGTTTCAGTCTTCTTTGGTGGCTGAGGATGAAGCTTCCACTGGAGCTACCTTAGATTGTGACACTTTTCCCTGCTTTCCCACTCTAGAATCCTGGAAAGTCTAGTTTTTTTTGGCTATATATTTATTTCAATTATCAGTTGTACCCTTTTTTTTTTGCCGGTATTTTTATTAGTGCAGGGTATGGGTGGAGCTGTTAATATAGTTTTTTCCCCCTAATTTTGACTTCATGATGTTCTTCTGGATAAGTATGGTTTAAGAATGATATGAAAATGGGGCTAATTTATTTTACGACTAATGATGTTTATGAATTATACTACTCGAAAGTTCACAACTTCAAATATAAAAAGATAGATGTTATACTATAAGAAAGGGAGACAGAGTCCCTCCTGGCTCAGTTATCCAAGTTCTATGGATTTTATCCTCTTCTTCCGCCATAACCAAAGAAGAAGTAGGTCGTTTTTAACTGATTTCATTCTCCTGTCCTATCCACCAAGTATTGAGTTCAACCCATTGGCCAAAAACAAAAATGATATTTTAACCTAATTGGGGAAATTAAAATACTTCAGTATTATATAAAATAAAATAAAATAAAATAATATTTAATCTTAAAAAGCTATTACTCCTATGTAAAAAATAAATCTTAAAATAATCCTTATAACTTGATTACAATAAAATAAAAAAAGAAATCCTTATAACTTGATTTGGAAATATTGCTTTTCCCATTTTCATAGCATACTCTATCATCAATTTAACATTCGTGAGGTTAACTAAAAATAAACTTTGCACTAGATCTGTCGATGATCCGAGCCGCAATCAAAAAAATTATTATTATTTTTTACTCAAGCCCATTTGATTCGGATAGGCCCATATAGATTCATTTTACTATTCAAAAATATTAAAAAAATATTTTTATATTAATATATATTTTATGATTAAATTTATATAATTTTTTTTATTTAATAAATAGTAATTCGAGTCGGATCGGGCCAGGCTTGCCCGAATTACAAAAGACTTTGTCCAAGTCCAGCTCAATACGGGCCGGGCCTACCGAGCCGGCCGGACTACTCGGCCCGTAGACAGGTCTACTCTGTACTAAAAGTTTATAATTTAATTTTGAATTTGATCTTCTATTATCTCAATTTTGTTAATTTAATCTTTTTACTTCAATTTTAATGAATTTAATAGTTCATACATTTTTATCAAAAGTTAATTAAGGATAGTTAATAGTAGTGTTAAGATTTTTTTTCCCCTTTAATTTGGATGGCATGATATTTTGGTAATTATATTACATGTGTTGAGGTGGATTAATTTTTTTTGTTACGGTCAAAAGATATAATCTTTTAATCAATTAAATAATATTTAATATTTTTAAATTCTAAAAATATATATATATATATATATTTTTTTTAAATATATATTTTTTTGGCACTAATGTGTATCACCTGATATTTTTTTTTTTTTTTATATCAAACAAAAACAACATGGTAAAATCTAGACCTGTTCAAGAATTGGATTATCTATCTAAACTCGAAGGTCTATTCGATATTTGAGAGGGTTCGAACAAAAATATTAGGCTCGAATTGATCTGGACAAAATTTAAAACTCATTTTTTAAAGGGGCTGAGCTTTGAGTAGAAAATTTTAAATCTGGGCGCGACCTGGCCCGATTTGAATAATATTTGTTGAGGTAGAGGGAATGAGGATAGCATAGTGTTGCAAATTTGCCCATCTAGTACTCGGTGTAAAATACTACTAGTTAGGGGTGAGCATTCGATCGAGTCGAGTCGAATTGAGTGGAAAAAATTCGGATTAGTCGAGTTGACGAGTCCTATTTTATCAACCAAACTCAATTTGAAATTTTAACGAATCGAATCGAGTTAAAAGAAATTTGAGTCGAGTCGAATCGAATAAATTTATTCGAGTTAAAATAAATTAGCTAAAAATTATTTATTTTTACTGCTGTATTCATCTATAACTATAAGCCATTTTTTAATGCCAAATTGAGAATGATGCAGGCAACAGTCTATCAACAAAATCACAATGCCTGTAAGATCAAGAGAGAAAAGGCAACAAAATCACAATGCCTGTAAAGCTAAAGCAAATGATACTAAAAGTATATTACAAACTTGAACATCCAAATTTAAGTGCCCAAGGTAATCATCTCAGTGAAACAGTTATTCTAACAAATCTAAAAAACAGACAGCCTATTGAAACCCAACATTTCTAAAACATTACTTCACCAATATACAATAATGGGTAAGTTGATCTAATGAGTTTCATAATTAGGAAACTGTTGTCGATTTTAATCACGCAAGTGCACGTATCGTTGACAAGTAATATAATGAAAAGTAGAGTGTCGAACCCACGATAAATTATTACTAATTTTGCTAAGTACTAAAATGAACACAACTCAATCTTATCTAAACAACTAATTAAAGATGATAATAAAAAACTAAATTAAAATAAACTAATATTAAAAGAAAGTAAAATAAAAAGGGTGAATTCAATTAATTATAAAAGTCTAGGATTACAACTTTCCTCAACATTTCGCTTGAATCTCTCTCTACCTCTTCACTTGATTAATGATCCTGAATTGTTAACCTAGAGTTCTATCTTATTTATAAGGATCTTCCGATGGTCTCATAAAAATATCCTTCTTAACCAATTAACTATATTCCTATGATAATTGAATTAAAGAAGAACTCATTAAGCTTAGGCTCTAACAATGGTTACACATGACAAGTAAGTGTATTCCTACCCTACCTGCAGATCAATTCATCCTAATAAATGAATATGAAACATGTGTCATTCAATCCATGTCTAACACTAAACTCCCTTTTCCAAGTTGTATTTAGGTTAACAAATCAATCTAATTGGTGGCCAATCAACTAGAAGCATTAAGAACAAGAATGAACAAACAACTCAATAAACCATTAAATCAAGCTAGACAGAGAAAGTAAATTCAAACTATGTGTTGAATTCCATTTAAATCCTAGTAAAAGAGATTTAGTTTATGATAATTAATGAAAACAAATAATCAAATAGTTTCACCATCATCACCAATACAAGAAAGATAAAGAAGAGAAAAAAGAAAAGAAGAAACTAAGAGTTGTCAGTTCTTGAGTCTTCAATCTTCAAGATTCCAATCTTCTTGAGAGAATTTGATGGTGGCTATCTTCTTGAGAGAGAATTAGGTTTCTAGATGTCTAATCCTCTTTATTCTGACCTAAAAGAGTCATATTTAAAGTGTCCAAGGCCTTCTAGAGTCCCAAACTTCGTTCCCAAGCAACCAGGTAAAAATCAAGATTTTTTTGCCTTTTTTCAAGATTTGCAGGTACTGTTCACGAGTCGGCATCGCGGCCCTAGGCCACGGCCCCAACTTGCTGTCCGCTGCCTGCAGGTTTTGTCACCTAATCAAACTTCATAAGCTGTTTTTACTGAGAAAATCTTATCCGATTTTGACGTACCTTATAAAGTTGGAAAGGTATGGAAGTCAGCTTCAAAAGTTAAGAAGAGAGTTTTCTCAAATGAAGTCGTTAAGATTGAGTTTTTCTTGAAAGAAACTCCGGATGTCGAATCTGCCTGCTCATTGGAATGCACTGATTTTTGTCGTTTTGCACCTCGAAGCTCGGGATCACATTGGACCTATAAAAACACATAAATAACAACTAAATAACTTATTTCAAACATAAAATGAATAATTAAAATAAATATAAAAATATCTAAAACTAATCAAATCCTCAAAGACTTAGCCGATTCAAAAGCATAAAAAGTGGCAAAATAACTATATTTCTAGCGTTATCACACCCCCAAACTTAATATTTTGCTAGTCCTCGAGCAAAACAAAACAAAACAAACTAACTAAATAAATAAAATGACTCAACATATCACCCAAGATAAATGCACTCAAACAATGATTTCTTAAATTTTCCTCAAAAGTTAACTCAAAATCCTGATTCAAAGTAGAACATAAACATAATCCAAATCCATGATTCAATTCAATTGTAAACTTCATGCTTGAATGGATTTTCAGTGTGTGTGTGTATAATCTCTTTGCAAATCATCACATGCAATCTAAATAAGTTTATATCAATGCAAAATACGAACTAGTACTAGATTCTCATATGTTTGCTTTTCATCTCTCTCTCCACTAATGTAGACTAACACTTCATCAAGGATCAAGTAGATCTTTATTAAGCTTGTAATGTAAGGCTAGGGTTAAGGTAGGATAAAGATATATTTCGGTTTAAGTTCACCCTGAAATTACATTCTTTCTTCTTTGAATACACTTCCGTTTTGCCTCACCACTTTATTCCTTTTTTTTCTTTCTATTCTTCATTTTCGAAGAACCATAACTTTTTTTTTACATCACCACTATTTCACCCAAATTCGACAAGGCTCATAATTGTTTCCTGTAATATCATCACATGCCTATATAGTGAAGGTTAATCATGGTTTTTTTGGTTTGGCTAGGCTAAAAGATGTGGCAATCAAAGAAAATAGATATATCAATTAGGCACAAAGAGGTAAACTAAGGATAATCATATATAAAGGTAAGTTTGAAAGGCTCAAATGATCCAAAGATGCCTAAATCATTTCCTCAACTTCGAGAATCAAACAAATTCTAGGTTATAGCCATAATTGCAATTCACATCAACATAATCAGTTTTTAAATAAGCAATGCAAATCTAAGCAAGAGATTAAGTGCTCAATTTGTGAAAATCATATCCTAACATGAAACTAACAAAATAATTTAACACAAATTCTTCTCATGCTTATATGTTTCCAAGAATCAAGATAAATCAATAAATAAAATTCATCATTGGATAAAGACTCCATCATACTAAGTGCAATACATCTCAAGTAATTTTTTTTTTTAGAGACTCCTAATAATTTTAGACAATCACACAAACTAAAATAAACCTAAAGACACACCCCCAAACTTAAACAAACATTGTCCTCAATGTTTAGAATTAAAAAGAGTAAGAACAAGAAAACTCCCCTATCGATGAAAGCAAAGTAGGAGAAGCTCCAGTTTTCCTTTTAGATCTCATTATGCTTGTCCAAGTTGGGTGAGTAGTCACTACAAAAGAAAATAATAAAAAAAATTAATAATAATAAAAATACTCTAAAAATTTAAAATTAAAAATAAAATAAAAAGTTTAGAACTTGGGTTGTCTCCCAAGAAGCACTTGATTTATAGTCATCGGCTTGACTATCTCTTTGTTCATTAACTGACATCCTTCCATTTGAACCATTGCCCCCCTTTTTCTTTGCTTTATGAGGCCTTGCATTCACAAAATTGTGGCTTCAATGCATCTTGGAAGTAGAATGTGAAATTGCCTTAAGTGGTGTGGTGGAACAACTTTCATTGAATGCTTCTTTGGAATCACTGTTCATCACTTTAACTGCAAAACTTCATCAAATTCGTTAGGAAACTTCATAGCCTTAAAAACTTTAAAAGTTACCTGTTGATCTAAAACTCTCATGGTAAGTTCTCCTTTTTGCACATCAATGAGAGTTTTACTGGTGGCTAAGAATGGTTTCCCAATAATTATGGGTATTTCACTATCTTCCTCCATGTCAAGCACAATGAAATCAGTCGGAAAGAAGAATTTGTCAACCTTGACTAGCACATCCTCAACCATGCCTCTTGGATGTTTGATGGATCTATCAGCAAGTTGCAACACCACTGTAGTGGGCTTTATCTCCCCTAAACCAAGCTTGCAATAGATAGAAAGAGGCATTAAATTGATACTCGTCCCCAAATCACATAAAGCTTTACAAAAAAATTTATCACCAATAGCGCATGGAATGGCGAAGCTTCTCGGATCTTTGAGTTTGGGTGGGAGTTTCATTTGAAGAATAACGCTGCACTCTTCAGTAAGTGCAACTGTCTCAATCTCATCCAATTTCCTCTTCTTAGACAAAATTTCTTTCATAAACTTGACATACTTAGGCATTTGTTCTAAAGCTTTAGCTAAAGGTATATTAATATGGAGCTTTTTGAGTACCTCAAAGAAACTTCTGAAACTGCTTGTCAAGCTTATTCTTTTGAAGGCGCTGAGGAAAAGGTGGTGGTGGATAGACTGGAAGCTTCTTCTCTTCTTCTTGTGCTTTTTCAATTTCTTTTTCCCCTAAATTTTTCACTTCAAGAGGCTTGGGCGACAATTCTGACACTTTTCTTTAAAGACATTGAGGAAAGGGTGGTGGCAGGTAACCTCGAGGTGTCTTCTCTTGAATTCTCTCATTATGCTTCTGGCTACCCACTTCTACTTCTTTCCCACTCCTTAATGTAATGGCATTGCATTGCTCTTTTCCATGGCTCTTAGGATTGGTCATAGTATCGGTTGGAAGAGTTCCCATAGGACGATTGTTAAGTGCATTAGCAAGCTGGCCCACTTGTGTCTCAAGATTTCTAAGTGAAGTTTTATGCTCCTAAAGTAATTTTAAGTGATTCTGAATGATATTATCAGTTTTTGCCATGAATTGCGTAAACATCTCTTCCGTAGATATCTTCTTTTCTTGGATAGGAGCCCCAGTTTGTGCTTGAAAACCAGGAGGGACTACTTGCTTAGCTTGTGATGATGGCTCTTGGTTGTTCCAAGAAAAGTTTTTGATGATTTCTCCAACCTGGATTATAGTCGTTTGGATATGTGTTGTTCTGCTGCCTATTATAGTTTCCCACATATTGAGCAGATTCAGCTTTGGTTGGGCATCTATCACTATTGTGTCCTTAGCCACAAAATTCACATGTTACAAATGGGCTTTGGACTGAATGCACACTCATAGTGTCAAATTTCTTGGACAAAGCAGCCATCTGCGCTGATAAAGCACTGTTCTCATCCAACTATAACACCTGAAGCTTTCTTTGGCAAAATTCGCTCAGTGGACCATTGATAATTATTGGATGCCATCACCTCAATTAAATCATAAGCCTCATTAATTTCTTTCCCCATTAGTGCCCCACCTGCTGCAACATCTATAGAACTTCTAGTAGGACCCATCAACCCATGTAGAAAGTGTTCACTTGAAGCCATTAGGTATCCCATGATGAGGACATCGTCGGAGCAAATCTTTGTACCTTTCCCAAGCTTCATATAATGATTCTGAGTCATACTGCATAAAAGATGTGATATCATTCTACATCTTAGCTTTCTTGGCAGGAGAAAAATATTTGGCAAGAAATTTCTGGGCTAGATCAGCCCAAGTGGTAATGGAGCCAGCAGGAAAAGAGCTCACCAACTCTAGGCCTTATCTCGAAGTGAGAAAGGGAAGAGTCTCAATCTAATGGAATCATCAGTAACACCATTCTATTTGAAAAGATCGCAAACTTCCAGGAAATTCAAGATGTGAGCATTCGGGTCATCGTTCGGTAAGCCGCTGAACTGAACTGATGTATTGATCATCTGAAAGATGACTGGACTTATCTCGAACGTATTGGCCTGGATGGCAGGCCTCTGAATGCTAGTTTGAAGGTCTTGCATGAGAGGAACCCCATACTCTCGCAAAGTCTTTGTTTCGTTAGCTTCAGCCATTGTACCTGAAAATAAGAAAGAAAAAGAAAGTTTAAATTAAGACTAAGGTTGCTTGATATAAATATTTACAAAAATAATAAACAATTCCCCAGCAACGACGCCAAAAACTTGTTGTCGATTTTAATCACGCAAGTGCACGTATCGTTGACAAGTAATATAATGAAAAGTAGAGTGTCGAACCCACGATGAATTGTTACTAATTTTGCTAAGTACTAAAATTAACACAACTCAATCTTATCTAAACAACTAATCAAAGATGATAATCAAAAACTAAATTAAAATAAACTAATATTAAAAGCAAGTAAATTAAAAAGGGTGAATTCAATTAATTATAAAAGCCAAGGATTACAACTTCCCTCAACACTTTGCTTGAATCTCTCTCTACCTCTTAACTTGATTAATGATCTTGAATTTTTAACCTAGAGTTCTATCTTATTTATAAGTATCTTCTGATGGTCTCATAAAAATATTATTCTTAACCAATTAACTATATTCCTATGATAATTGAATTAAAGAAGAACTCATTAAGCTTAGGCTCTAACAATGTTTACACATGACAAGTAAGTGTATTCCTACCCTACCTGTAGATCAATTCATCCTAATAAATGAATAAAAAAAATGTGTCATTCAATCCATGTCTAACACTGAACTCCTTTTTCCAAGTTGTATTTAGGTTAACAAATCAGTCTAATTGGTGGCCAATCAACTAGAAACATAAGAATAAGAATGAACAAACAACTCAATAAACCATTAAATCAAGCTAGAGAGAGAAAGTAAATTCAAACTATGCGTTGAGTTCCATTGAAATCCTAGTAAAAGAAATTTAGTTCATGATAATTAATGAAAACAAATAATTAAATAGTTTCACCATCATCAACAATACAAGAAAGATAAAGAAGAGAAAAAAAAGAGAGAAGAAATTAAGAGTTGTCAGTTGTTGAGTCTTCAATCTTCAAGCTTCCAATCTTCTTGAGAGAATTTGATGATGGCTATCTTCTTGAGAGAGAATTAGGTTTCTAGATGTCTAATCCTCTTTATTTTGACCTAAAAGAGTTCTATTTAAAGTGTCCAAGGCCTTCTGGAGTCCCAAACTTCGTTCCCAAGCAACCAAGTAAAAATCAGGATTTTTTTTGCATTTTTTTACCATTTTCGGGTACTGTTCACGAGTTGGCCCTGCAGCCCTAGGCCGCGGCCCCAATTTTCTGTCCGCTGCTTGCAAATTCTGTCACCTTCTCGAACTTCGTAAGCTATTTTGACTTGAAAAATCTTATCCAATTTTGACACGCCTTATACCGTTGGAAAGGTATGGAAGTCAAATTCAAAAGTCAAGGAGGGAGTTTTCTGAAATGAAGTCTTTAAGATTGAAATTTTCTTGAAAGAAGCTCCGGAGGTCGAATCTGTCTGCTCATTGGATTGCACCGATTTTTGTCGTTTTACACCTCGAAGCTCCAGATCACCTTGGACCTATAAAAACACATAAATAACAACTAAATAACTTATTTTAAACATAAAATGGATAATTAAAATAAATATAAAATATCTAAAACTAATCAAATCCTAATAAAATCCTCAAGGACTTAGCCGATTCAAAAGCATAAAAGGTGGCAAAATAATTATATTTTCTAAAATTATCAGAAACTTAGAGCAAGTCTAGTGCAAGATCTAGCTACACCAGCATTAATAACTGCAGAGAAAGACAATATTTACCATTAATACTGGCTTCAATTTTTATAGGCAGCTTGCAGACACATGGTTCATCTCTCAATAATTTGACAAATTAAGGAGGACTAAGAATTGGCAACTCTGGTTTTTTATTTTAATGAAGAAAGACAAGTTTCTCTACTCAAGCTGAATCTACTGTAAAAACAATGAGGAGAATCCCATACATTGCCCCATGTAGTCTGTCCTGTCGGACAAGAAGAATTCAGTCACCTACCCATTTAAGTTTTACTTTTATATATTAACATCATCAATCAGACTATTAGTGGCTTAAATTTGTACAATATTTCGTATTACAATGAGAGAGGAATGATTCAAGTTTTGAACTTTTTAGCTTCTAAAAGCCAAAGATAACCATTATAGCCATTAAAACCAGTATTTTGGCATTTACCATTAAAGACAGCATTTACCATTAAAAGTTAAAACCAACACCTAATTAACTTGAGCAATGATATTAAAGCCAATATTTTAGCACCTAATACATAAACTAAATTTAGCAAAGGCAACTAATGAAAGCTTCTTCTACAAAAACTAGAGCAAGGGGGTTGCTGCCTAACTTTACCTGAACTGTTATAAAGACTAAAGGGTCATTGGAAATTAATGCAGTTGTCTAAAAGCATGTAAATTTGAAAAAAAAACTTGTTCTTCAACAAGGCTGGAAATTTAATTAAATTAAGCTTATAAATTAATGGTAATAGATAAAAGAGAAACACTAGTATTAAATATATATTTCACAAGCTCACATACATAATAGTTACATCTCTTAAAGGTCCAAAGTTCCCAGAAGGTAATATTCAAGCTTAAACACAGAGGACCATCAAAGAATCCCAAGTCACTATTATCCAAATACTGGTACTTTGTTTTAACGAAATTATTATCAGAGTAATTTCAGTTCAGGAAATGATCTCATAAACTTAAAAAAAAATGGCACAAAAATAATATTACAAATGAAGAAGGATAACAAGAATAAGAGGGTAAGTTTAGATTGTAGGATGTCACCCCCTTTGTTAGTTTTGCGCCCACCATATCGATAACCCCAGCTGCTTTCTAAAGGTGTCCACAGACCCCCTGGATAAGAAGTTTGTGCCAAAGATTACCTCTCTTCAATTGTAAACCAAGCACTTCTTTTGTTTCCTTATGTTTAAAAATTTGACCCAACTATTATGACATCACGATTCACGAATTAGGGTTCTTCAAATGTTTTTCTTCAATTGTCGAGTCGAGAGTGAGGTTAGGTTCTAAAAAGGAGAAAAGGGAAATTAGTGTTTGAAGTTTTGCTGCAGATGGATCATGCGGGAGGGTAATTGTGTTAACTTAAAGCCCAACCCCTAAAAGTTCAAATCGACTTCGTATGGTGTAATCTTATTTGGATTTTCAGTTTATCGAGTTACAAAAATCAAAACCGAGCTAAACTATATAACTGGAATTATTTAGTCGAATTGATCCGAAAACTCATATAACTCGAACTATTTAATTTGAAATTTGATATTTTTTTCGATTTTTTCCAATCGAGTCAGATTTTGCTCACCCCTACTACTAGTAGTAACTGTCCATCAACCAACTATTACTAATTTGCCTACTATCTTTAAAGTGTATAACATAAAATAAATTCTTAGTTAAATAACATTGGAAATCCAAAAAAGATACTAACTTGGCAGTTGGTATTTACTAGGGTTTGCACTTTGCCACTTCTAATGGTCATTCCCTTTAACTTTCTATGTCTTTATCTTCTTTTCCAAAATTCATTTTACACTAATTCCTTTTTCTCTCTCTTAAAGAAAACAATTTTAGTTACTAAATTCTACTTCATAGCAGAGTGAAAAGAGAGGCTGAAAAGAGAGAATTTTCAAAAAGGGTTAATACACAAATTAGCTCCTTTATTATATCTTTTTTTATGATTTGATATCTAAAGAAAAAAATTTAAGATTAGGTACTTAGACTTTAATTCCGTCACGCACATTAGCCCAATGCCTAACGACATGCTAAAATATGCATTTTTCCCCAATAAAAATGCGACACGTGGCTTATTTTACACGTTAACTGACCAAAAATTCCACCTTATATTCATTAAATCCACGTGTAAAAAAATGAAATTTAACTGAAGTAAAAAAAAAAAATCCAACGGTATTTCTATATCAAATTTACGAGTGTTATTGTTGAGGGGGAAAAAATAAAATTAGTATAGATAGATTTGGGGTTTAGGGTATCAATCAAGAACTAAAGTTGGTAAATCAAAATTAGCCATTAAATAGTAGAGATTTGATTAGCTTTTACGTGAGTTTAGGGTTTCAAAGAAAAAAGAGCGAGAGAAATTTTTTTTTGATTTTCGATATGGTTTTCATGGATTCCATGTCCACATTCCATTTGATTTGACTTTGATTTTGAGTGTTAGGGATTCGGCTAGAGATTTGAGAATCGACTTTGGCTTTGATTTGAGTGTTGGGGATTTGGCTGGAGATTTGAGAATCGACTTTGGCTTTGATACTTTCAAATAAAGGTTAGTTTATTCAATTTTGTACCTTTTGCATTAGAGTTAATTTTTGGATTTGAGTTTCGTATGCATTGACTACATGATTATACTTTTATACTGTTGCTGTATAAAAAGTTTGTATGAATCTTTTTGTATCTTTTACTGTATCTTTTTTGTTTGTATCCTTTTGTTGTGTATGTGATGCTTTTGTGTGAGAAGTTGTTTAGAGGATATATTCTCTGCAGTGTTATGTTTATTGGGTTTTGTGATTTGATGGTTTTAGGTTCTATATGTATTATTCTTGTTTGCTTCAGGAATGAAAAGGTTATAAAGTGTAATATTGTATTTGTATTTTGTTCAACAGGAAGATTGTCTGGCAAATGCAAACACTAGTGATGCATTTAGATGGTGATTTTGTTAGAAACCCTGATTTAGCTTATGTGGGAGGGGATATGATGAATGGTCTATTGATCCTGATTTTTTATCTTATGGAGTATTGTCTGAAATGGTGCAAGAAGCTAGTTATGCCTTTGTAAAATTGTTTTTCTTACCTAGAACCAGGAGAAGAGTTAGATATGGACTTAGGGTGTGTTATGATAATGCATCTTTTTTTCCATGATAAATCATATTACTAATGTAGGGGTTTTACATGTGTAATAACCAATTTTCGTCCGGGTCGGATTCGAATCTGACCCGGGCCAAGTACGAACCAGGCTTGCTATTCAGCAGGCCCAATCTGCTGTCCAGGCCCATTGGCCCATTTCCGACCCAAACCCCTCAACCCCCAAACCAGGCCCAATTTTCGGGCCCTTTTCAACCAAGCCCAGGCCCACTGAAACCCTAAACCAAACCCTAATCCCCTAACCAGACCTCTGCCACCAGCCTCCCTGCCAACCCAACCCTACCTCTGCCACCCTGACCAACCCCCCTGCCACACGCCAAAACCTACTCCTAACCACCGACCCTTGCCCTGCCACACGCCACCACTAACCGACACTCAACCTCAACCCCAAACTCCCCATAAAAACCCCCCGAATCCGAACAGAAAAAGAAGGGAGGAGGCTCCCTGATTCAAAGAAACCAGGTTCGGACCCCCCCTTTCACCAAAAACCCCAGATCTGGGGTCCGAAACCCAGATCTGGGGTCCGAAACCCAGATCTGGGTCCTCTTCAAAAGACCAAAAATCAAAAACCCCCAGATCCGAGCCTTCACTGGTTCGGACCCTCCCTGGAGCCAAAAAACAGACCGCCCCCCCACCACCTGCAAAACAAAAAAATCACCAACCACAACAAAAAAAAAAACACACAAAACCAAAAAAAAAATGTTTCGAAACCTAGATCTAGGTATTTCTGGGAAGATCCGGGCAAAACGGAGCCCGGATCCGTGCCGAGGGGGTCGAAAACCCCTCGGATATGAAATTTGGAGATCGCCGGCCGCCGGCGACGGTGGACGGCGGCCGACACGGTGGCCAGCCGCCGGATTCTGGGCAGGGGTTTCTCTGCTGAGAGAAGTGAGAGAGAAAAGAGAAGAGAGAGAAAAGAGAAAAAAAAAGAGAGAAAAAAAAAGAGATTGGGGGGTATTTATACGGTGCCGAAACGGCACCGTTTAGGGAACCGGGTCAAGGTGACCCGCGCCTGGACCCGCGGGTCGACCCGGGGTCCGCGCGCCCGACCCGGTCTGAAAAAAAAAAAAAGACAGGCGTCAAAACGACGCCGTTTTGGTCCCTGGAAGCGGGTCCTCAGGACCCGCGCGCGGACCCGCGGGTCGACCCGGGGTCCGCGCACCCGACCCGTTTCGGCCCAAAAAAAAAATAAAAAGGGAATTGGGCCAGGATCGGACCTGGCCCAGCAGGCCAGGCCTGATCCTGGCAGCCCAGACCTTGATTCTGGGCCCAAAAAAAAAAAAAGAAGAAAAAGAAAAGAGAAAGAAAAAAAAAGAAAGAAAGAAAAAGAAGGAAAAGAAAAAAATAAAAAATAATAATAATAGTAATTTAAAAAATATATAATAATATAAAAAAAATCAAAATCAAAAAATTAAAAATTAAAAAAAATAATAATGATACATAAAAAATAAAATAAAAAAAAGAAAAAAAATATAAAACAAAAAAAAATTTCACGATTATCGATTTAGATTTTGTTATTTTTGATTTTATTCAGGTAGTCGAGTACGAGCAAAGAGTTTTGTGAAGATAAAGTCCGACATTTTAAATTTCGGATTCTCGACATTTGACAGGTATGATTTTAATTTTCTTATTTATTTTCATTACTATTTGTATTTATTTATTTTCGTCCGGCATTCGATATATTTTTATTATTCTGTTTCAATTTTAAAATATTAAAATAATAATTCTTGTAATACATGTCTTTTAAAATTATTTTCGATAAATAAAATTTTCTAAAAACGGATTTCTTTCTCGGGATGGTCGGAGTATCAATCGTTCTTTGAAATGGTCCGAGTAAGAATAATAATCGAAACATTATTGAAAGTATCGGAATGGTTCGAGAATTGTTCTTACATAGATAATTTCTTTTATTTCGGAAATAATTATTAAAAGCATTTTAATTTAACTAAAAAAAAAGAGGATTTTTAATAAATGCGAATAACCGAAGACGGAATTCGAAGGACGTCACAGTAGTGATTCCTAGGATATCTTGAGGTGAGAGAGTTTCGTTAAATATTACCACGAGTGGTGGGAATATTTGGCGACATGCTCGATACAAAAATTCGTTTTCGTTTAAAAAAAAAATAGAAATAATCAAAATAAAAAAATAAATAAATAGCGAATGTTTATTACGCTCGATATTTTGCCATGCTCGTGTTTTTAATATTACGATTCGCATGTTTAATTTTATAGTTATATGTTAAGCCGTATGCATCCGATATTTAAATATTTGCATCATACGCATTTGAATAAAAATGGATGTAAATTGCCGACGACGGAATTCGAAAGATATTACTGTTGTGATTCTTGAGATGTCCTGAGGTGAGAAGATCTCGTTAAATACCACCGAGAGTGTCGGGAATATTTAATGAGTATTTTCGATAATAAATTTATGTTCACTTTCGAATTTTAAAAATTAAAAACAGTTCAAGAAAATCCAAAAAATAATAAACATTTTTTTTTAAGAATAAAAAAATAAAAGAGAATTATTTTTAAATACCGATGTTGAATCCATTAAATCGAGATTAAAGTTAACACGTGATTAAGTGGTACCGTTTTCTAAACGGGCGTTGCGGGGGTGCTAATCCTTCCCCGCACGTAACCGACTCCCGAACCCGATTTTGTTTTCTCTCTGGTTCAAAGCGCAGACTTCGAAATTGGTTTTACAAAATGTTTTAATCAATTTTAAAATACTTTTCTAAAAACCGGTTTTAACAGGTGGCCAATCACACCTAGCAAAAACAGATTGGTGGCGACTCCATTTTTTGTGTTTTCATCAAATTCGTCGTAGCGGTCCGAAAAAACTGTTATGACAACATGTTTATGTGGAGCATGATATTGACATACTAGACCTTGATGAGGGTGTACCAATATTGCAAATTATGGAAAATGATGTAGGGGAATCAAATGGAGATGATGGCAGTGATGTAAATGTGCAAGCTAGTGGTGGTGAATCATGTGTAAGTGGTCTACCTAATAGTGTTATAGTTGAGGCACCAAATGAGGGTCCTACAAGCAGTGGTGTAAATGTTGAAGATATAGGTGGGTCCCATGGGTTGAATAATGAAGAGGAAGATGGGTTGGTGAATGTAACAATCTTTCAAAGTAAATGGGCATTTGAGGATTACTTTGAAAATGATAGGGCTAGTAAGGGTGATGTTGAGGATGAATCAGACAATAGTGACAAGGAAGAGCTTGTGGAGGACAAATTGTTGCTTGATAATGAGGATGAGGATATACGAGAAATAAAGGAAAAATATGCATAATTTAGGAAGAGGAAGAATAAGAAGAAGAAGAAAACTTTATCCCCTGATGATGTCCAACAAGATTCACATTTTGAGCGTTTTTAAAATAACATTAAAAAGGGAAAGAAAGCTGCTAAGCAAGCAAAAGTGAGGATTAGGGGAGATGATTCTAGTGGGGTGAGACTGAATACATAGACTTTTCTGACATAGGAAGTTATGAGAGTGGTGAGGATGGGGAATTTTGATGCAAGAAAAGCAAAAAGGTTTTCTTTGATCCCTCATTGTAGACACCTAATTTTGTCCGGACCCCTAAATCAGGTACATTTTCTTCCTAAATTGATATTTTAGAATGCTAAAAGGCTTTTCTCATCCTGCAGGTGGTACTCCGAGGCTTAGTCTAAGAAAGCAGACAAAAAAGGTCAAACTCAAAAAAGTCAACCCAAAAAAGTCAACCCCTAAAAAGTCAATTACTGAAAAGTCAACCACTTTCAAAATCAAGATTTGAGGTTCAATTGAAAAACGGTGAAAGAATTTTGATAATCCGAGGTCTACATTGAAAGATATGAAGTTCGAAAGTTGGGTTACGAGATTCAATTGAAAGGAAATCCTAATTCGGGAAATTTAGGGAAAAGTGCTTAAATGATCAAATTGGTCGAAATTGAAGGTCTCCAATGAAATATAAGCACTGAATACGGGTAATTGAGAAGCTACTTGGAAGAAAAACTAATAGAAAAGTCAATTCGGAAGAAAACCGAGAATTAGGGTATTTTGGTGGATTTCGGTGAAATTTGGAAAAATTACAGAAATGGCCTGATTCGATAGATCTAAAGCCCTTAATCAATGAGAAATGATTAAACAAGGATAGCCCAAGGCTCAGTTTGAAGAAAATCTGAAAATCGGACTTGTTTTGAGCAAACCAGGGTTTCGGAGGCAAAAGGCAAAATTGGAAAATGTGGGAAAAATAGAAAATGAACTCCAAAAATTCTGAAAATTTGCAAATCTCATTTTTAAATTATTTGGAAGAGATTGGAGAAAGAAAATCTTGATTCGGAGTTCGTTTGCAAAATGGCCAAATACCGAGTCTCCTATGGAGTAATTCACGCAGATAAATCTCGAAAAAATAGCAAATGAGTTCCAAAAATTTTGAAAATTTGTAAATATCATTTTTAAATTATTTGGAAGATATTGGAAAAATAAAATCTTGATTCGGAGTTCATTTGTAAAATGGCCAAACCCGGGTCCCTTACGTAGTAATTCAAGTAGATAAATCCCGAAAAAAATAGTAAATGAGCTCCAAAAATCATGAAAACTTCTAGATCACATTTTTAAATTATTTGTAAGAGATTGGTGAAGAAAAATATGGATTCAGAGCTCGTTTAAAAAATGGTAAAGTTCGGGTGCATAAAAGGGGTAATTTCGAAAATAAATCCAAAATAAATAGCAAATGGAATCGAAAATTTTTGAAAACTTCCAGCATTCAATTTTTTATTATTTCAGAAGTATTTAGAAAATAAAATTTGAATTTGGAGTCCGTTTGCTGTTTATTTAGGTTCAGGGGGCAAAAAGGTTATTTCACCAAAGAAACTAAAAAGGGCAAATTTGTAATTGATGAAAATATGAAAGAAGAAGGAATTGCTGGGATTTTTTCTTCCCTTGGTCAGCCAACATAGAGGAGAAGAAGGAAGCTTGAATAATTTAATTCCCTAATCACTATCAAGCCACATGCTACCACTAACACCTTGCAAATGGTCCCCCTTTCATCCAATGGCTTAGGTGCCTTGTAGGAGAGTTGAATGCACCATCCAATGGCCAAATTTAAATGCCAAGATGATTTTTTTTTTTTCATAAAAAAACCCTCATCTAATGGCCAAGAATGGAAGAAAAAAGATGAGCACAATTCATCCAAGGGTGAGCATCCATCCGGTTGAGCAAGGGAGTGCATGGGATTATCTCTTTTCATCCAATGGCTTAGGCCATTTACAAGGGCTGAGTACACATGTTGAGGGCTGGATTTAATCTACAAGATGTCATTTTTATGTTGGCCTCATCCAATGACCAAGAATGAAAGAGCACAACTCATCCAAGGGTAGGCACTTAAGAGGGGCAAGCAAGGGAGTGCATGGGATTGGTCCTCTTTTGCATCTAAGGACTAAGGTTACTACAAGGGCTGAGTACACATCTTAAGGGCTGCTTTCAATTGGCAAGATGAAATTTTTATGTTGTCATCAAAATATCTAAATCTAAAGGCCAAGATTGGAGGAGAAAAAGTGCAATTCCTATCCAAGGATTGGAGGGCCATTTGGCCAAGGCTAAAGTGAGGGGGAGGATTTCATTTTTTCAGAAGTTTTTTTGGCTAGAAATAGTAGCTAATTTGGCAAAGAAAAAGGTTTGGAAAGAAAGAAAAAAAAGGTTTTCAATAGAGAGCTTGAAGGTAGTCATCTCTACCAAGCTCTAGCATAACTTTCTTCTTGATTCCATGTTGTTTTTCTTGACTTTATATCATGTTTTCCTACTACATTTTTCATAGAAATAAAGTTTTTTAAAGTTTACTTATGTTTTCATCACTTTTTCTTCTTTAAAATGGTGGAAAACAATTTTTTTCTTATGGTTTCATTCTATGGCCGAATGTGTCTATTTTACTTGTCTTGGTTTTCTTTTTTTCTTCCTTGTATGTGGTTGTGAAAAATGATTTTTACAAGGTTTTTAGAGTAGTCTAAGGTTTTTATTTTTAGAAAATATGAAGCAAAAAAAGGTTGAAATGGCTACATGATCTTGGCTAGACCAAGTGACCATGGTTAGGAGAAAGGCTATGCCCATTTTTTACCTACCATGAAGCTCACCTTATTTTCCGTTTTACATGGTTTATTTTCTATTTTATTGAGACGGAAAGGCTTCATGACCTTGGCAAGACCAAGTGATTATGGTTAGGTGAGAGGCTATGCCCATTTGATACCAACCATGGAGCTTAAGTTTCCTTGTTCTACTTACTAGTTTTGCTTGTTATTTGTTTTGCATGTCTATGTTAAATCTTTTATAAATATGTTGTTTACATTATTTTCTATGCTATATTTACTTATATATTTCATTTCCATGCTTAATATTGCATCCTTGCATATTCGGCCATTGTTGTTCATATGCTCATGTTGTGCATTTTTTTTCATGTATCATGTCTTACATGTTTGCATTTTCTTGGTTTTGTTTCATGACTATTCGGCAACTCCATTTTGTATGCCTTGCATGTGCATTTTCCTTTTGCTTCTTAACTTGTTTGCATCTCTATGCCATGAAATTGTACATTTTGATTTTAGTATTCCATGTGCTTATGAAAATGCTATGATAAAAATGCCATCTTATTGTTCCATGACCATTCGGCAATCCCATTTTTGTTTGCCTTGCATGTGCATTTTCCTTTTGTTTCTTAACTTGTTTGCATTTCCATGCCATGAGCTCGTGCATTTTGATTTTAGTATGTTATATGCTATTGAAAATGTCTTGACATTATGCATCTTAATATGATTTGTCATGTACTTATGTCATTTACTAAATAGGATTGCTTTAGAGTCTCATGTGATCATTTCGCCTCTTCATGCATCCCTTGCCTTGTCATGCATTTGCATTTTGTTTAGGTAACATGCTTTGCATTATCATGTCTTGAAATTGTGTATTAGTTTCTGTTTGTTCCAGCATTGACATTAGTTTCATGAGTCATTGTATGTTCACAGTTTTGCTATGCATGTTCATTACATTTTAGGTCTAGGCCATATTGGTATTGCCATGCATATTGAGTCTTAAATCACATTGGTATTGTCATGCATTACTATTCTATTTAGGTCTTAGGTCACATTAGCATTTTTATGCATATTCATAACATATTAGGTCCAAGTCATATTTGCATTATCAACCATTGCATGCATATTGAGTTAGGATAGCATTTATTGCCATGCAAATTCATGCTAGGCATTTAGGTTGCCATGAATTGTCATGCATTTCCTTTACCTTTAGACCATGTATTTCATACATTTCATTTGCTGTATGTTCATGCATTCCATGTCATTGCCATTTGATTTGTGACTTAGGCCAATTAATGGCTCAAAGTCATGCTCTCTAGAGCATACTTGTGAAAAATTAAGGAATTGTCAAATTGATTATTCTACCTTTGTGATTTTTTTTACTTAGCCAATTTTCGTCCAAGGTTTTTAAAATGTTTAGGTCTTTAGGATGGTCTCCAACAATTTTGTCTTTGATTTTTGAATGAATTTATCAAAGGCAGAAAATGTGTTTTGATAAAACAGTTTTTTTACCCAGTACTCGAACTTCTCTGATTTTTTTGGGCAGTCATATTTAATCAGAAAATTAAGCCAATTTTTTATCATCTAGTTTTACATGTTCTGAGTCTCCAATATTGTTTTTAGATTTTTTTGAATTTTAAAAATATCCTAAAAAATCGTGTGGAAAAACCGGGCAGTAGAGGCAGATTTGAAATCAAAAGAGGAATATTGGTTGAATTTGGCTAAGGCATTTAGAGGGGGTTGGGTAGAGGTTTTAGTTACTGTATTCGGATAGTTTATAAGCCTTTTTAAACTTTAAAAATGTTATTATAAATCTCGGGTTAAGGGTAGTTAAGTCCGGGATTTTAAAATTAGGAAATTAGAGCCGTTTTAAAAGGGGTTTGGTAAGGGTTTTAATTTTTATTCAAGCTTTCCTCAAAATTGTTTTCAAACAATCACAAAGTTTTTTTTTTTTTTAGAAAATCTAATTTGACATATTTTTCTAAGGTATCCGAATATCTTTTTAGATATATGGATTTCTTCATTTAGAGGAAAAATGCATTTTCATGCATTGCATTTTCCATGTTCATGCATTTTATTTAAATGTGTGATTTTTGCTATGATATTTTCCATGGTATTATTATTATTTTAATTCACATTTTATGCCATATGATTTTGAATGTTTCATGATATCCTATGCTTTTTATTTAGTTATTTTTGTCATATTGTTTAGCATATACTATGTTCATGCATTATTATTTTTATTTTTATTTTCATTTTCATGCATATTATATGTTAGCATTATTTTAATTTCATGTCATTTATTGTCATTTAGACCATATTCCATGTCATTTAGGTTATTTTATTTATAATATACCATGTCATTTATAATATGCCATATCATTTAAAATTGCCATGTCATTTAAATCATTTTATCTCATTTAGAATATACCATGATACTTAGGATTTTTCATTTTTTTTTTGGATAAGTGATTTTTCATTTTTACCTAGAATATACTATGTCATTTAAATTATGTCATATCATTTAGGTTGCATTATATTATCTAGACTTTGCCATGTCATTTTATTTATGTCATACATGTTCATGATCATATTTTTAAATGTTTTGAAAAAGATAATCATTTTCAATAAAAAATAAAGATATTCCCGAGTTAAAATAATTCATGAGTTCTCTACCTGGTTTGCTGGAGGGAATATGATCAATTATCATTAATAAAGGAATATCTTTCTTTCAAAAAACGAGAATGATTCAGAAAGTTTTCCAAATGACTAAAAATTTCTATATTTTGCCGATTTTGTCGGGGAATATAGAAAAATTTTGAATTAATAAATTCCGGATCATTTTCAATTAGAAATGGAATTATTTTTCTTAAAATTGGGAATTAACTTGAAATACTAAATTAAAAACTAACTTTTTACCGAGACTTGAGATAACACATGATTAATAAGATACCAATTTATATGGGCGTTGTGGGTTGCTAATCCTTCCCCGCACTTATCCGACTCCCGAACCCGCTTCTTTAATTTTCTCTGGTTTATAACACAGACTTGAAATTGGTTTTAAAAATGTTTTAATTAATTTTAAAATATTTTATAAAACCAGTTTTAATAGGTGGCCGATCACACCTAGCTAAAAAAGATTGGTGGCGACTCCATGTCTTTTTACGAGGTCGTTTTCATACCCTCGACCGTTTATTTTATTTCAAGAGGAATTAAGTCGTCTTTTCCTCTGCTTCTATTTTGCCCCTCACTCGAACGGGTCCTCCGCGATTCGGGGATCACGTATCAACAGCTTCGTTTTTCTAGAGGAATTAAGTCGATTTTTCCTTCTTTTTTTTTTTTAAAATGTCACGCCTAAGGAAAACGAATAATAAAGTCTGGCGATGAGACGTTATTTTTTTTTTTAGGTTGCGACAGCTTGGCGACTCCGCTGGGGACTATTAGAGAGTCAGGCCTAGAATTAGTCGTGTGTTATCAAAGTCTCGATTTTGTTGGTTTAATTGGTGTTTAATTTTAATTTTCGCATTTTTTAAAGGAGAATTTTGAAAATAATGAAATGTTTTAAATATATTCATATTCATTCACATGCATTTTATTATTGTTTTCTAGTTATTTAATGTTGTATATTATAATTGCTTGTTGGTTAATGCGTTACACTCTTCTTGATCTTTGTTTTAATGAATTGTTGGGGTATCTAGGATAAGGGGTGTAGAATAGGTGGTAAAAGGTTTGTTGTTCCTCCACAGACACTCAATTGCATTTGCATAACATGAACTTTCTACCCGGGTTCCTTCCTTTTAAGTGGGAGTAAAGTAACTATGCCTTCCTGATGATCCTTTGTATGGGCTAGTGAAATACTTTCGGAGTATAAAGTACCTAAATCCTTTGTGCTGATCCTCTGTATGGGCTTAGGAAAATATACTCTAACGAATTGAATCCGCTTTTATCGGGGTGCCTTACTAGCCTTCACTGGCCACAGTGAGGAGCAATTCGGGGCCTTTAGAACCGATTCACCCTCATATAATGAACCTAGGAGAAGCCATGCCAGATTTTTGTTAGATACACCGAAGTTAGGAACACATGGAGGGACATTTCTAACCTTTTATTACCTATTTTTACATCTCAAATAAGTTTTGTAAACCGGGCAAAGATGAACGTACATCGCCCATAATAAGTGTGATACTCCGTCCCAAAGGCATCATGATGCCTATATAAGTAGGTATTGTTGGGGCAAGTGTTCACTAGCTTTTTAAAATTCAAAATAAAAACATTCTTTTTCAAACATTTTTTCATTTTTGCATATTTCATGTATGTGTGAATAAAGCATGTACATTTATCGTTGTCTTTTTGATCTCATTCTTTGCAATAAACAGTTGGTAATAATAATATCATTTGGTGATTTTATGAGCCGGTAGTGTTACATGAACATTTGCATATTATACCATATTAGGATCCACTATCCCGAAATTCTTTTGAAAATAATATGTGTGGTTTTTCACAGAGAAAACATGTTTCAAAAAATTGTAGATAAAATGTGGACGCAAATCTTGCATAATGAGATTTTTGAATAATAAAAATTTGTTCCCACCATTTTTGTGTAGCCATTGATTTCTTTGTATATATCTTTGTGTTAATTCATTTATTCTTTGCATATATCATTTTGACATCATGTTACAGTCATAAGCATGTATGCTCATTCATTGTAGAATATAGTCATAGTTAGCATAATTTTTCTGTATATATCCATGCAGTAATTTGCTTATTCTTCACATGCATCATATTGGCATCAGATTGCACCCATGGCATACATAGTCATCATAATTTCTTTGAACGCTTCATGCATTCATCATCAGTATATCCATGCATATAGGAATAAAGCATGTACATTCATAATTGTATTCTTAAATTTCATGACATTTTCATTTGCATCAAAGGGGTTCGAGATATGAGGAAAGAATTGGAGGAACGAGTGGGTGCTTTGGAACGAAATCAAGAGAAGTTTGGACATGAACTCCGGGAGTTGAAGGAGCAGCTTGTCAAATTTATGAAAATGTTTGAGGATATGTGTAAGAGTAAGGGGGAATTTTCTCAGGGTTCTTCATCACTTCAGGTCAACCAAAACCTTCAGGTCCAGAACATACAATCCTTGCTAGATCCTACGCTTGCCAGTGTTACAAAGGGTGCAACCCTGATGAAATTGTGGACAAAATCATGAAAATGATTAAACCAGAGAGCCTAATACCAAAGACAGAAATCATGATCCTGTACCATACCTGCAAATTGCTCTAAGTCCAAACTAGTATCCCTACCCTACTATGGCTCTATTGTCCACTGGGATGATCACTACGGGACCCCTGAATCCCACTCCATCACCACTAACTGGAAGTTCGTACCATTTCCCTCATCAATCACCTTATCAAACATCCGAGATAGGAACCTTGAGCTATATACAACCTCCCAGGGTCCCGCGTCCAAATTCATACCCTTGCCTTGTTATTTCACCATCTCCCCATGCAAACACTCGGATGCAAGCCTGAACGGCACCACCAAGTGCCTCCACTCCTAGGCCCTGTATGACTAAGAAACAACCCCGGGATAAAACCCAAAGGCCTTTTGATCCTATTCCAATAAGCTATCATGAGCTTTTCCCAATGTTTGTCAGAAATCACCTAGTTGCCTATGTGCAGTTGAAACCCCTGTCACCACCATACCCCAAGTGGTATAACCCGAATGAAAGATGTGATTATCATTGTGGAACTGTTGGGCATAGCATTGAGCACTGCAATGCACTCAAGAACAAAGTACAATCTCTTATAGATGCCAAGTGGTTGGATCCAACGATGCTGATTGATAGAGGGTAATTAGGATTGGGAGATTTACGATAATGATGTGGAAGGACTTCGGTCTGATAGGATGTAGTGGGATTTCAGTTTTTCAGTAACCGGCTCTTATAGCCTTAGGATGCTAGGAAGAATAAAGTGCTTGTAAAGACAGTTTTAACCACTGCTCATGATTTTGTAAACATGGTTTATACCATTGTGAATGTTGATTTGGGAATGAATTGGTTGTGCTTCAATTTATGAGATGTTGATGATTAAGTTCCTTCGATTCTTATTTCCTCCATGATATCTTCCCATTTGCATTTTACATCCGATCAATTATTTGGCATACCATACATCCATACATGCATCTTGGTAGCATTAGGTGGTATTCATGACAAACATAGTCAGCATGATTTTTTCTATATGTCCATGCACTAATTTTCTTATTACATACATCACGTTAGCATTAGGTCGCATTCATAACACACATGGTCAGAATGAGTTTCATTGTATATACTCTGTGTCAATCATTCATTGTTTACATGCATCATAATTGACATCATGTTGCATTCATAATGTATACGATCATTCATTGGGAAATACGCTGAAATATACATGGTCATTCATTACATATATCCATGTATTGATTTGATTATTCTTTTCTTGCAGCATGTTGGCATCGTGATTGTATTTATTGCGTTTATAGTCAGCATGTTTCCATTATATATGTCCATACATCATTTTGTTTATTCTTCACATGCATCACGTGACAATCATGGCTCATTCCTCATGACATGTATTTGGGGGGAATAAAACAGAAGTTGGCTTGGCTTTAAAAGTTTTGAAGAAGCTTCCATTTCAAATCAGAGGTATAAGAAGTACTGAGTACCTTTCCAATACATGCTAGAGCTATAGAGAATGAACAAGTTGTCCGAATGGAAAGAATGGAAAGGGTAACAGCTGGCAAAGTCTCAAGCAGAATCTAAGGATCAGATGACTAAATTGATGGAGCTGATGTCCGCCGTAATCAAGCGAAAAGGATACACTGAAAACTTTGCCCCCAGAGAAGGGTTAGAGGCATAAAAAGGTCAGAATGAGGTCGTAATGATGGATGGCCAGAACACAGTTAACCCCAGCAACACCCTGAACTTAGACGACCCAGTTGAACGGGAAAAGTTGAAGATGGTTTAGTCGAACGAGGCTGAGTTGGTAGATTCCCAAGGAAAATATCAGTTGCTAGATGAAAGGTTCGGGCAGTAGAAAATACAGACGTATTCGGGAGTGTGGATGAGAAAGAATGATGCTTGGTCCTCAATTTAGTTATTCCTCCTAAATTCAAGGTCCCTGACTTTGTGAAATATGATGAGACGACCGATCCATCAACCCACATCACCATGTTCTGCCGAAAGATAGCAAGTCACATAGATAATGATAAGCTTTTGATTCACTGCTTTTAGGATATCCTCAGCGGGTCCGCAATTAGGTGGTATAGTCACTTGAGCAAGGATTAGATTCGCTCTTGGAATGATTTAGCCAGGGCTTTTCTAAACCAGTACAAGCATGTGACCGACATGACACCTGTCCGTCTCACCATGCAAAATATGGAGAAAAAGGTTATTGAGAGCTTCAAATAGTATGCTCAGAGGTGGAGGAACATGGCCACCCAAGTACAACCGCCCTTAACTCAAAAGAGATCAGTTTGAGCCACTCCCATGTCTTACTTTGAACTATTGTCCCAGCTGGTCGAAGAGCAACTCCTCACTAAAGTTCTAGTGGAGCCTATCCAACCCCCATATCCGAGTTGGTATGACGAGAATGCATATTGTGATTATCATTATGGGATTCGGGGACATTCCACAAAAAATTGTTTATGTCTGAAACAGAAGGTTCAAGCACTCATCAATAAAGGACAGTTAGATGTGGGGAAGAAACAAAGGTCAGACAGCGGGGAGAATCTACTGAATGGGAATGATGAGACCATTGTGGATGCCATAATAGGGGAAGAAGATGGAAAGGTCGAAAACAGTACCGAGGAATAGCCAGTTTGAATTAGGGAGAACATGTCAAGGGGGAGTTTTTATCCATTTAGTTTCATACCTCATGAAATAAATGAATTTTGAATGTTTTTATGTTTGTTGTGTTTTAACAAAAATTTGAATGTGCAAAAACAAGCATTAAGGAGGTTCTAATAATAGATAATCTCGAGAATATTGATGATCATTGTTAGAAATGACCTAATACCTTCCCTCTTTTGGCATTTCCATATGTCTAAATCCCTAAAACTAAGATCACCTGAAAGACCTAATGCTTCAAGGAATATGATTGATTAAACTTCATAAACCATTGTCATTGCAGAATAAGCAAAGATGTAAATCCTAGTCTAGGTTATGAACAAAGGAACGGACTTTTTTAAATTTTTTTCGAATTCCTTGAAATTCAAACAAATGAGACATTCTTTCAAGAATCTAGATTTTGGTAAATTGATGTATGTCAAGATTGTGCTAAAACCATTCATGACCTTTACCAATGACCACAAAACACTAATTACCCCAAACATCACTTCATGATTGACACCCTGGGCATAATGATTAAACTAGATTATCCCATGTCCCAGATAAAACCCGTTTTTGGATCATACTTTACTTGTCCTTTCAAAGAACTCATATTTGAAACTCAACCTTTTTAAAATAGACCTAGACTTGCTGTGTTCCTCGTTAATACGAATTCTCATGGTTAATCAAACTGGGGCATCATATGTGGAAATGATGGTTATATGGTGAAAAAGGATGGACTAACGCATGAATCATTGGGGCATGTGGAAAAAAAATTGTGATATCATGCATATGAGAATTCGGATGATTCCGAAGTGCAAAATAAAATTCTGAATATCTATTTCCCCTGGGGATTGCTTTTCTATGTGAATATTCGTGCTTGACATGAGAAATGGCCATCTTTTATGTCCCTGTAACAAAAAGAAATTATCCATAGTTACCTTTTTGAGCCGAAAGAATTCTTTCTTCTTTAAACCCTGATCAAGGATTACCCTCTACACTGGGGGGCAAATGCGAGGAAAGATCTTCTCAAAGGTCACTGAAAAATGAGTCCTAGCTCAAAGACAGATACAAAGCAAATGGAGCCCCGAATAAATACGGTCTCACTCTATCAAAGAAAAAGAAAAAGGAAAAGATGGCGAAAAGAAAGCCAAGAAAAATAAAAACAAAAAAATGTGAAAAAAGGATGGCAAATGAAAGCCAAAAGCAAGGAAAAAAAAGAGCAAAGTCAAAAGGAATGAAAAGTACAAAAAGGGATAAATGTTTCAAAGAGAATCCTCCTCAAGAAATGATCCTTGATTTGATTACCCTCAAACACATATTTTGGGCCTATTTATCCTTTCTTTCTGAACCCTGAGCCATGGCCTACATTACGTACTTTAAAAGTCCATTTTGATCAAGCATGAATATTTAACTTGAAGGGTTTTTTCCTCATATTTTATCCCATCTCATCGAATTATCATTTCACTAAGGAAGTATTTAGAATTCTCAAATACATGGTAAAACAATGAAAAAAGAAAAAAAATGGAGAGAATGAGACTCTAGGGCGAAAACCCAAAAATGGGCGGTCTAGAGTAAAATAGGAATTTTCGATGCCATCTATGATAGTGCTGATACCACAAAAGAGAAGATCATCTTAAAGAAGTGGTCATCGAGGAACATCTAGGAATTCTTGAACCTCCCAAATTGTCAAGTCTCATTTGGATGATTGATTTCAAAAACTGAAACTTTTTTTCTCTCTCCAAAATCAACTTTCCAGTTTAAACATCCCAGCCAATCTTAACGCTTGTCAATATACCTTGATATGGAAACTAAAAGAAAATTAAATTTGTTTGGTTCTCAATGAATTCATGATTTATTAAATCTGTTCCATTTGTGAGCGTTGAAGGGACATACATTTTTTGTTGTGAAGTTTTTCTGGAAAAACCAAAATCATGTTGTACCAAGCCTTGTTAATTCAAGTTGAAAAACCCAAATTGACACTTAGGAAAATTTTTAACAGTGATCATCAGTCTTCAAAAGATTTGTACATTACACACTGTGGGGTTAAAATTTTTGACTCAGAAGTTTTCACTAAATAAGCAAAATTGTTTTTCAGAAAGGGAAGATAAAAATATTTTTGAAATACCCATTTTTGATGTTGACATGAGATAAGGGTTTTTCTAACTCAAAGGTGTAGAACTATTAGGGTTAACCTTGACTTCCAAATATGAGAAGAAGAAATAGAACTCGACAACTAGACTTCTATCAATAAGAGTTTGAAAATTGCTGGGGCAAAGAGAACAGCCAAAGATTGAAAAATGAATTGAAGATATACTCTGATTTGAAGAGGAAAAATGAATTGGAAAGGCTAAGCCAAATCTAGAAAAATGATCAAGGGCATTTGCATCACTCATGAGCATTCATCTATTTATTAAGCTTTGCATCTGCACCGTGTCAGCAAGCATTTGCATAATTCATGAGTATTTGTATTTGCACTATTTCATGAACATTTGCATTCTATCTTTACAAGTACATCCTTCATAGATATTTGCATTCGCATCATCTCAAGCAAGTGCATTATTTCTAAGAACATTGCATCTTCATTGTAGCTGCAATTATCCCATTCATGAACCACTTACATGAACATGATTCGTAGGGACATCTGCATTTGCAATTAGAAGCATTTGCATCAATCCAAGATATTTGCATTTACACCATGAAGCATTTGCATCCTTTATCAAATCTTTCAGGTTAATTTCTAGATCTTTTTCAAATATCTGGTTCCATCCAGATCATTTTCAATTTTCTGGTTTCACCCATGCCTTTTTATTCTCTGGTTTCATCCAAATCTTTTTCAAATTTCTGGTTTCACCTATGCTTTTCAAATTTCTGGTTCCGTCCAGATCGTTTTCAAATTTCTGGTTTCACCCATGACTTTTTGATCTCTGGTTTCATCCAGATCTATCTCAATTTTTTTGTTTCACCCATGCTTTTCAATTTCTGGTTCATCCAAATTTTTTTCAAATTTCTGGTTTCACCCATGCTTTTCAATTTCTGGCTCCATCCAGATCATTTTCAAATTTTTGGTTTCACCCATGTTATCTCAATTTTCTGGTTTCATCCAGATCTCTTTCAATTTTCGGTTTCATCCATGTGGGTAAGACCTCCGGGCACCATTTTTAAAGACCTCCGGGCACCATTTTTAAAGACATTTGAGCACCATTTAAAGACCTTCGGGCACCATTTTAAAGACCTTCGGGCACCATTTTCAAGACCTTCGGGCACCTTTTTAAAGACTTTCGGGTACCATTTTCAAAACCTTCAGGCACCATTTTAAAGACCTCCGGGCACTATTTTAAAGACTTTCAGGCACCATTTTAATGACCTTCGGGCACTATTTTAAAGACCTTCAGGCACCATTTTAAAGACCTTCGGACACTATTTTTAAGACCTTCAGGCACCATTTTTAAAGACCTTCGGGCACCATTTTAAAGACCTTCGGGCACCATTTTAAAGACCTTCTGGCACCTTTTTAAAGACCTTCGGGCACTATATTTAAGACCTTCGGGCACCATTTTTAAGACCTTCGGGCAACATTTATAAGACCTTCGGGCACCATTTTAATGACCTTCGGGCACCATTTTAAAGACCTTCGGGCACCATTTTAAAGACCTTCAGGCACCTTTTTATAGATCTTCGGGCACCATTTTTAAGATCTTCGGGCACCATTTTTAAGACCTTCGGGCATAATTTTTTCTTTTGAAATCGAACCCGTTTCCTTTAGACAGGCCAAGCCTTGATTAGTCAGGGAATTCAATTTAAGGACAAAATCTTCAATTTATAGCTTTTTCCCAAAAAAAAATGAAAAAATGAAAAAGTGAAAAAAATGATGAAAAAGAAGAAATGAAAAAAAAATGAAAAAAATGATGAAATGAGAAGAAATGAAAAAAGAAAACCCCTTTCCCATTCTTTCACATGTGATTTCACTAACTGTACAAAATTAATGTTTGTTTATCTTTGACTGATTCCTGATTCTCAGCAATAGCCAAAGAAGGGCAGCTGTAGATACCTAATTTTGTCCGGACCCCTAAATCAGGTATATTTTCTTCCTAAATTGATATTTCAGAATGCTAAAAGGCTTTTCTCATCCTGCAGGTGGTACTCCGAGGCTTAGTCTAAGAAAGCAGACAAAAAAGGTCAAACTCAAAAAAGTCAACCCCGTAAAAAAGTCAACCCGAAAAAAATCAACCCCAAAAAATCAATTATTGAAAAAGTCAATCCACTTTCAAAATCAAGATTTGAGGTTCAATTGAAAAACGGTGAAATAATTTTGATAATCCAAGGTCTACATTGAAAGATATGAAGTTCGGAAGTTGGGTTACGAGATTCAGTAGAAAAAAAACCCTAATTCGGGAAATTTAGGAAAAAGTGCTTAAACGATCAAATTGGTCGGAATTGAAGGTCTCCAATGAAAGATAAGCACTGACTATGGGTAATGGAGAAGCTACTTGGAAGAAAAACTGATAGAAAAGTCAATTCGGAAGAAAACCGAGAATTAGGGTTTTTTTGGTGAATTTCGGTGAAATTTGGAAAAATTGCAGAAATAGCTCGATTCGATAGATCTAAAGCCCTTAATTAATGATAAATGATTAAATATGGATAGTCCAAGACTCAGTTTGAAGAAAATCTGAAAATTGGACTTGTTTTGAGCAAAATCGGGTTTCGGAGGCAAAAGGGCAAAATTGGAAAATATGGGAAAAATAGCAAATGAACTCCAAAAATTCTGAAAATTTGCAAATCTCATTTTAAAATTATTTGGAAGAGATTGACGAAAGAAAATCTTGATTCAGAGTTCATTTGCAAAATGAACAAATACCGAGTCTCCTATGCAGTAATTCAAGTAGATAAATCTCGAAAAAATAGCAAACGAGTTCCAAAAATTCTGAAAATTTGTAAATCTCATTTTTAAATTATTTGGAAGATATTGGCAAAATAAAATCTTGATTCGGAGTTCGTTTGCAAAATGGAAAAACCCGGGTCCCCTATGTAGTAATTCAACTAGATAAATCCCGAAAAAATAGTAAATGAGCTCCAAAAATTATGAAAACTTCCAGATCACATTTTTAAATTATTTGGAAGAGATTGGTAAAGAAAAATCTGGACTCAGAGCTTGTTTAAAAAATGGTAAAGTTCGGGTGCATAAAAGGGGTAATTAATTAAATAAATCCGAAATAAATAGCAAACAGACTCGAAAAATTTTGAAACTTTTAGAATTTAATTTTTTAACATTTCGAAAGTATTGAAAAAATAAAATTTGAATTTGGAGTCCGTTTTCTATTTATTTAGGTTTGGGGGGCAAAAAGGTCATTTCACCAAAGAAACTAAAATGGGCAAATTTGTAATTGATGAAAATATGAAAGAAGAAGGAATTGCTGGGATTTTTTATTCCCTTGGTCAGCCAACATAGAGGAGAAGAAGGAAGCTTGAACAATTTAATTCCCTAGTCACTATCAAGCCACATGCTACCACTAACACCTTGCAAATGGTCCCCCTTTCATCCAATGGCTTAGGTGCCTTGTAGGAAAGTTGAATACACCATCCAATGGAAAAATTTAAATGCCAAGATGATATATTTATTTGTCATAAAAGAACCCTCATCTAATGGCCAAGAATGGAAGAAAAAGATGAGCACAATTCATCCAAGGGTGAGCATCCATTCGGTTGAGCAAGGAAGTGCATGGGATTATCTCTTTTCATCCAATGGCTTAGGCCATCTACAAGGGCTGAGTACACATGTTGAGGGCTGGATTTAATCTACAAGATGTCATTTTTATGTTGGCCTCATCCAATGACCAAGAATGGAAGAGCACAACTCATCCAAGGGTAGGCATTTGAGAGGGGCAAGCAAAGGAGTGCATGGGATTGGTCCTCTTTTGCATCTAACGACTAAGGCTACAAGGGCTCAGTACACATCTTACGGGCTGCTATCACTTGGCAAGATGACATTTTTATGTTGTCATCAAAATATCTAAATCTAAAGGCCATGATTGGAGGAGAAAAAGTGCAATTCCCATCCAAAAGTTAGAGGGCCATTTGGCCAAGGCTAAAGGGAGAGGGAGGATTTAATTTTTTCAGAAGTTTTTTTGGATGGAAACAATAGCTAATTTGGAAAAGAAAAAGGTTTGGAAAGAAAGAAAAAAAAAAAGGTTTTCAATAGAGAGCTTGAAGGTAGTCACCTCTACCAAGTTCTAGCATAGCTTTCTTCTTGATTTCCATGGTGTTTTTCTTGATTTTCTATCATGTTTTCCTACTACATTTTTTCATAGAAATAAAGTTTTTTAATGTTTACTTATGTTTTCATCCCTTCTTCTTCTTTAAAATGGTGGAAAACAATTTTTTTCTTATGGTTTCATGCTATGGTCGAATGTGTTTATTTTACTTGTCTTGGTTTTCTTTTTTTCTTCCTTGTATGTGGTTGTGAAAAATGTCTTTTACAAGGTTTTTAGAGTATTCTAAGGTTCTTATTTTTTAGAAAATATGAAGAAAAAAAAGGTTGAAATGGCTACATGATCTTCGGTAGACCAAGTGGCCATGGTTACGAGAGAGGCTATGCCCATTTTTCACCTACCATGCAGCTCACCTTATTTTTCGTTTTACATGGTTTATTTTCTGTTTTATTGAGATGGAAAGGCTTCATGATCTTGGCAAGACCAAGTGATTATGGTTAGGTGAGAGACTATGCCCATTTGATACCAACCATAGAGCTTAACTTTCCTTGTTCTACTTACTAGTTTTGCTTGTTATCTGTTTTGCATGTCTATGTTAAATCTTTTACATATATGTTCTTTACATTATTTTCTATGCTATATTTACTTATATATTTCATTTCCATGCTTAATATTGCATCCTTGCATATTCGGCCATTGTTGTTCATATGCTCATGTTGTGCTTTTTTTTTTTCATGTATCATGTCTTACATGTTTGCATTTTCTTGGTTTTGTTTCATGACTATTCGGCAACTCCATTTTCTATGCCTTGCATGTGCATTTTCCTTTTGCTTCTTAACTTGTTTGCATCTCTATGCCATGAAATTGTACATTTTGATTTTAGTATGACATGTGCTTATGAAAATGCTATGATAAAAATGCCATCATTTTGTTCCATGACCATTCGACAGTCCCATTTTTGTTTGCCTTGCATGTGCATTTTCCTTTTGTTTCTTAACTTGTTTGCATTTCCATGCCATGAGCTCGTGCATTTTGATTTTAGTATGTTATATGCTATTGAAAATGTCATGACATTATGCATCTTAATATGATTTGTCATGTACTTATGTCATTTACTAAATAGGATTGCATTAGAGTCTCATGTGATCATTTGGCCTCTTCATGCATCCCTTGCCTTGTCATGCATTTGCATTTTGTTTAGGTAACATGCTTTGCATTATCATATCTTGAAATTTTGTATTAGTTGCTGTTTGTTCCAGCATTGACATTAGTTTCATGAGTCATTGTATGTTCATAGTATTGCTATGCATGTTCATTACATTTTAGGTCTAGGCCATATTGGTATTGCCATACATATTGAGTCATAAATCACATTGGTATTGTCATGCATTACTATGCTATTTAGGTCTTAGGTTACATATGCATTTTCATGCATATTCATAACATATTAGGTCCAAGTCATATTTGCATAATTAAGCATTGCATGCATATTGAGTTAGGATAGCATTTATTGCCATGCAAATTCATGCTAGGCATTTAGGTTGCCATGAATTGTCATGCATTTCCTTTACCTTTAGACCATGTATTTCATACATTTAATTTGCTGTATGTTCATGCATTCCATGTCATTGTCACTTGATTTGTGACTTAGGCCAATTAATGGCTCAAAGTCATGCTCTCTAGAGCATACTTTTGGAAAATTAAGGAATTATCAAATTGATTATTTTACCTTTGTGATTTTTTTTACTTAGCCAATTTTTGTCCAAGGTTTTTAAAATGTTTAGCTACTGTCCTTAGGTCTTTAGGATGGTCTCCAACAATTTTTACTTTGATTTTTGAATGAATTTATCAAAGGGAAAAAATGTGTTTTGACAAAACAGTTTTTTTCACCCAGTACTTGAACTTCTCTGATTTGTTTGGGCAGCCGTCTTTAATCACAAAATTAAGCCAATTTTTTCTCGTGTAGTTTTACATGTTCTGAGTCTCTAGTATTTTTTTTAGATTTTTTTTTTGAATTTTTAAAAATAGGCTAAAAAATTGTGTGGCAAAACCGGACAGTAGAGGCAGGTTTGAAATCAAAAGAGGAATAATAGTTGAATTTGGCTAAGGCATTTAGAGGGGGTTGGATAGAAGTTTTAGCTACTGTCTTAGGATGTTTTTAAGCATTTTTAAACTTTAAAAATGGTTTTATAAATCTCGGGTTAAGGGTAGTTAAGTCCAGGATTTTAAAATTAGGAAATTAGAGCCATTTTATTTAAAAGGGGTTTGGTAAGGGTTTTAATTTTTATTCAAGTTTTCCTCAAAATTGTTTTCAAACAATCACAAAGTTTTGTTTTTTTAGAAAATCTAATTTGACATATTTTCCTAAGGTAGCCGGATATCTTTTTAGATATACGGATTTCTTCATTAAGAGGAAAAAATACATTTTCATGCATTGCATTTTCCATGTTCATGCGTTTTATTTAAATGTGTGATTTTTGCTATGATATTTTCCATGGTATTATTATTATTTTAATTCACATTTTATGCCATATTATGTTGAATGTTTCATGATATCCTATGCTTTTTATTTAGTTATTTTTGTCATATTATTTAGCATATACTATGTTCATGCATTATTATTTTTATTTTCATGCATATTATATGTCAGCATTATTTTAATTTCATGTCATTTAGATCATATTCCATGTCATTTAGGTTATTTTATTTATAATATACCATGTCATTTATAATATGCCATATCATTTAAAATTGTCATGTCATTTAAATCATTTTATCTCATTTAGAATATATCATGATACTTAGGATTTTTCATTTTTACCTAGAATATACTTTGTCATTTAAATTATGTCATATCATTTAGGTTGCATTATATTATCTAGACTTTGCCATGTCATTTTATTTATGTCATACATGTTCATATTCATATTTTTAAATGTTTTGAAAAAGATAATTATTTTCAATAAAAACAAAGATATTCCCAAGTTAAAATAATTCATAAGTTCTTAACCGGGTTTGCTGGAGAGAATATCATCAATTATCATTAATAAAGGAATATCTTTCTTTCAAAAAACGAGAATGATTTGGAAAGTTTTCCAAATGAATAAAAATTTCTATATCTTGCCGATTTTGTCGGGGAATATAGGAAAATTTTGAATTAATAAACTCCGGATCATTTTCAATTAAAAATAGAATTATTTTTCTTAAAATTGGGAATTAACTTGAGATACTAAATTAAAAACAAACTTTTTACCGAGACTTGAGATAACACACGATTAATAAGGTACCGATTTATATGGGCGTTGTGGGGGTGCTAATCCTTCCTCGCACGTAGACTCCCGAATTCGCTTCTTTGATTTTCTCTAGTTTATAATGCAGACTTGAAATTGGTTTTGAAAATGTTTTAATTAATTTTAAAATGTTTTATATAACCAATTTTAATAGGTGGCCGATCACACCTAGCTAAAAAAGATTGGTGGCGACTCTATGTCTTTTTACGAGGTCGTTTTCATACCCTCGACCGTTTATTTTATTTCAAGAGGAATTAAGTCATCTTTTCCTCTGCTTTTGTTTCTCCCCTCACTCGAATGGGTCCCCCGCGATCCAGGATCACGTATCGACAGCTTCGTTTTTCTAGAGGAATTAAGTCAACTTTTCCTCTTTTTTTATTTTAAATGTCACGTCTGAAGAAAATGAATAATAAAGTTTTGCGATGAGACGTTGTTGGCTTTTTTTAGGTTGCGACACTCATATCCAATCCCTACTTTTCAACTTGGTATGATTTTTGAAAGTATAAAGCAGCTCAAAGATGCCTTGGATAGGTATGTAGTGTCTAAGAGATTTGATTATAAGTTCATTAAGAATGAAAAAAATTGGACAATAGCTAGGTGCAAGGTAGATTGTTGTCCATTCCTAATTTATGCTACAAAAGATAACAGTGATAGGTTGTTCAAGATTAAGATACTGGTAAGTGAACATGAATATTCTGCCACTTTCATAAACTCAAGTGCAAGTTATAAATTCATAGGAAACCATTTCCTCAGTAAGTTGAGGATAATACCTAAGTTGAAGTTGGTTGAGATGCAACATCTTGCTCAGGAGGAGTTAAAGGTTGATATCAACCTAACAATATGTAGTAAAGCTAGACTTTGGGCTTTGGAACAGATAACTGGCAGAGTATATTATGAGTTCAGTAGGCTATTTGACTATACTTATGCTTTAAAGAAGGCAGATCCTAATTGTAATGTTGAGTTTATGGTTCAACGATCCACTCCTACTGAAACCCTAAAATTTAAGAGAATATATGTCTGGTTTAGTGCCCTTATGGAAGCTTTTAGATTATATTGTAGGCCTATAGTATGTTTGGATAGTTGTTTTCTAAAGGGTCCATTCAAGGGTGAGCTTTTACCTGCTATTGTTAGAGATGCTAATGACCAAATTTATTCCATTGCCTGGGTTGTGGTAGGAATAGAGAACAAGTATACTTGGAAACGGTTTCTTGAAAACCTCCAGTTAGATCTTCATCTCAAGGATGGTGATGGATTCACTCTCATGAGTGACATGCAAAAGGTAAATTCATAAATTTTTATTTTTTATTTTTAACTTTCAACGAAATGCATTTATAAATTGATTTTATTTTATGATAACTCTATGAAATAGAGTTATTTTACCATATTTTGTGCAATTAAATTAGCTAAGTCCTTGTAGTTTAAACTCTTAATTAATTATTTATAGTTGTTTTTAGGTTACTTTTATTTATTTCATATTTAATAGAGTTATTAATTTAATTTCTTTTATAGTTTTGTAGAGTCCTAAAGCAAGAAGGAGAATATCAGTTCATATATGGAAAGTCTAAGCTGGAAGCTGTTACTTGCCCACAAACTTTTCTTTTTTCGGGCTTTTGGAGTTCCATAAATAGGAACCCTTTAGGACTTTATTAAACACTTCTTCCTAGCTTATACCTTCTTAGCTTGTACGTATAGTTTTCTTAAATCTAGTTTTCTTAAGAGTAGAGCAGCCACCAAAGATTTGCAAGGAGCTAAAGAGATTTAGGAGGATTGAAGACTAAAGACCTGACAAACTTTAGTTTTCTCTTTTCCTTTACTCTTCTTTTATTTCTTGTAATATTGATGATGGTGAAACTCCTTTGTTTTATATTTTTATTAATTAGCATGAACTAATTTACTTTTTCTAGGATTGCACTGGAACTCAACATGTAGTTTAGATTATTTTATTATTTGATGTTGTTTATTCAATCTTGTGCTTAATGCTTCTAATTGCTGAGCTACCAATTAGATTGATTTTGTAACCTAGATACAACTTGGAAAATGGAGTTTAGTGTTAGATATGGATTGAATAACACATGATTCAGATTCGTTTATTAGGATGAATTGAGTTGCATGTAGGGTAGAAATATACTTACGTGTCATGTGTAAGCAATTTTAAAGTCTAAGCTTAATGAGTTTATCTTTAATTCAATTTTCATAGGTATATAATTGATTGGTTAAGAGGGATATTTTTATAAGACCATCGGAATATACTTATAAATAAATTAGAACTCTAGGTTAACATCTCAATGTCATTAGTCAAGTTAAAAGGGTAGGAGAGGTTCATACGAACTGTTGAGGGAAATTGTAATCCTAGGCTTTTCTGAATTGTTTAATCTAAGTTTTAATTTATATTCTTTATTTATTATTTTGTTTTATTTAGTTTTTAGTTTACAATTTCTAATCGTTTGTTTGAATAAGATTAAGTTGTTATAATTTTAGTACTTAACGAATTTGGTAACAATTCCTCGTGGGATTGACACTCTACTTTTCACTTTATTACTTGTTACGATATGTGCACTTACGTGGTTAAATCTAACAACTTTTTCCTGTAGGGTTTGAGTGATGAGATTATGTCTTTGTTGCCAAAGGTCGAGCATCGATTTTGTGTAAGGCATTTTTTTTCTAATTGGAATAAACAAAACAGAAGCATTGACTTGCATAAGCTATTCTGGGCATGTTGTAAAGCTACTACAAAGGCAGGTTTTAAACTGAATGCAGCTGCACTTGGTGAATTAAAAAGTTTAACTTTGGTAAGCCTTTTGGAAAAAAATCCTAAACATTGGTCAAGGTCTTTTTTCCCTAAAAGATGTCACTCTGATGTAGTTGATAACAATTTTGCTAAAGCATTCAATGCTGCTATTATCCGAGCTAGATGTATGTCCATTATTTCTATGCTTGAGCATATTAGGCATTATGTAATGAATAGGATTGTCATTAACATGAGAAAATGTGTTTTATGGAAAACTTTATTCTATCCAAATATAATGGGGAAAATAGAAGCAAATAAGGAAATTGGTTCTTACTAAATGGAATGGTTCAGAAAGGTATGAGGTTTTATGTCATGGGGATGCTTTTGTGGTTGACATGAGTAGATGGAAGTGTATTTGTAGGTCATGGGATCTTACTGGTATTCCATGCCTACATTCAATTTGTGTTATATTATTTAGAAAAGATAAGATTGAAAACTATGTTTTAGATGTGTACAAGAAAGAAATGAATGAGAATATTTATAGTTCTGTACTCCCTGCCTTACCTGGTGATAAATTTTATCCAAATACAAAACTGGAATCCATTGATCCACCAATTCCTAAGAAAATGCTTGGTAGACCAAAGAAAAATATATGTAGAGAGGAGGGTGAGAGTAGTTGTGGAACAAAGTTTTCAAGAAGAGGAAGGAAGATGAGGTGTCATATTTGTTTTCAACAAGGGCATAACTCCAGTAAGTGTCCAAATAAAGAAAAGCCAAATGTAACTTTTTAAGAATGTAAATAATTGTGTTTATTGGATTCTAGTATTGTCTTTAAACATGTTTGTGTTGAATGCTTTCCCAAACCACAAATGAAGAGCAAAATCTCAATCAGTCTACTACTCTAAATGATAATCTTACACAATTTGTTGAAACCGACACATTTCAGGTATAATGTATTAATATGCATTTTAGTTTAAATGTTATCCTCATTATATTAAACTTTATCCTATTCCTCAATTATGCAGGAGTTTAGTATATGTATAGAGTATGTAGAGGACTCTACAAAATCAAAAGCTAGAGGCTCAATACCAGTGAAACCACCAGCCTTTACAGAAGCAATAAGAGGGAGAGCACCACCAATCAGGAAACCACCAGCAGTTTCAAGACCATTGAAAGGAAACAAACCAGTTGAAAGGGAAGACAGAGGAAAAGTTGTTGATCTGGGTGCACGACAGTCAAGACCTATTGAAGACACCTAATTTTGTCCGGGCTCCTAAACAAGGTACATTTTCCCTCAATACCCGAGCTCCTAAACTTTACCTAAATTTCATGGCCTAATGTCTCTACACTTGGATTCGGCAAAATGGACAAGGCAAAAGTTGATAAAGTCAAAAAATGGAGAAAGTCAAAGTTAAATTCAAAATTGGAAAAAATCAACTTTAGAAAAATCAAGGTTAGGAAGGAAAATTGGATGGTAAAGAGATAATCTTGAGAATTGGAGAGCCACGATTAAAATTGGAGGGGGCGAAATTGAAGCCATTAAAGAGGAACAGATAGGAAATTTGGTGGAAATTCGAAGATTAATTTATTTATAAAAAATTGGGTGAAAGGTTGGAAACCAAATCTTTAAAGCGCCAAATGATAGGAAATTTGTTGGAAAGTTGGAAGCCCATTTTTTTGAGATCCAAGTAGTAAGAATTTTGCTAAAGGATGGAAGCCCACTTTAAAAATCCAATGGATAGGAAGTTGGGTGGAAGATGGAAGCCCAAAAATGTAGGAATTTGGTGGGAGACCTAATGTTGAAGTCCAAGCAAGAAAGTGATGGAAGGAAGAGGGGTGAAATTAGAAAAAAGTAGAAAATTGAAGGGAAAATGTGAGAAAAAGTATAAGGTAAACTTGTAATAAAATGGAAAAATAAAGGATGCTTTTGGAAGGCCAAATGGCAACTTGGTAAATAAATCAATGAGTCACACAAGGAAGGACATGACTCACCAAGTAAGGACATGAGTTGACATTGACTAGAAATAAGGAGAAGAACTTAATGAGAAAGGTTGGAAGGCTATTGGCTACTGAATAAGGGAATGTCAAGTGGCTAAAAAAATATGATAGCTTGGGAGAATACTTGGGGCAATGTTCATTTTTTTGGGGGGGAAGAAAAAAAAAAAAAGAGAGGAGAAAGGGTTTTCATTCTTGGAAAAGCTAGAGGAGGTAACTTTCTTTTCTTGTTCTTGATTTCTTCTTGTCCATCTTTTCTTCTCTTTTCAAGGTTTGAAGTTCTTCAAAAATGTTTTCTTTAAAAGACCATTTTTTTTCTTTGAAAACTTTTTTTAAGTTTTAAAAAATGCTTCTAAATACTTTCTTGTTACTTTCAAAATAAAAGATGACATGACTTGATTTACTTTCATGAATGTTGTTTATGCTTGTTTTTGCTACTTGTTGTGCCTATGTTGCTTGCCTTGATATTGGTCCATTGTGGTGCATGCTTCTTAATCTATGTTATCTTTTCTTGAAAATAAAGATGGTTATGAGCTTGATAATCCTTGGCCATTTCGATTTTAGGTGATAGTTGAGCCAGATTAACAATCCATGAGGTCAACTTTGAGCCAACCATTTTGTTACAAAAACAGTTTTTTTGAAAAACACTCTCGGTAATCTTGGTTATGATTAAGCAATGGTCCGTAACCAAGATCCTTTTGTATTCTTATGATGTACCGAATATACTAAACTTACTCTTGGGTTGGATAATACGATTATGGGCTAAATTTTCCTCTCCGCCCATTTTTACCCCAAAATAGTTTTTGAAAAAAATGGTCCTGATAATTCTTGGTTCGGATTAAGCAATGGTCTGTAACCAAAATTCTTTTGTATTCTCATGATATATCGGGTCTATTAAACTTACTCCTAGGTTAGATGATGTGAGTACGAGCTAATTTTTCCTCTCTACCCTGATGTTACAAAAAACAATTTTTTTTCAAACTCCCCTGGGAATTATTGGTTTGGATTAAGTAATGGTCTGTAACCAAGTCCGTTTTTTGTTCTCTTGATATACCGGGGCATATCAAACTCTCTTAGGTCAGATTACGTGATTACTGACTAAAGTTTTCTAACCACCCTTTGTTTTCTCGAAAATGTTTTTAAGTCCAAAAGTAGTTTTTTCGAGGCCTCCGGGCACTCTTTTTCAAGACCTCCGGACACTTTATTTTAAAAACCTCTTGGCAACTTATTTTCAAGGCCTTCGGGCACTTTTTTTCAAAACCTCTGGGTTACCATTTTTTAAAACCTCCGGGTCTGTTTTCTAAGTCCGATCAAAGTTTCCTCTAAGGCATTCAGATACTTCTATAGCTATTCGGATACCCTCTTTTCAAGAGAGAAATACATTTCCAATAATGGTCCCATTTTTAGTTAGTTTACGAGTATGATGAGATTATTGTGCTGTTCCGAGCGTGCTTCGCCGGGTTGTTGGGAAGTATGCTCGGAACCATTTTCACAATAAGGTCATCATTCTCTTTTTACGAGGGTCACATGGATGTTAGTATGAAAGAATAATTCTCTAAACTCTCTCGGGTTGACAGGGAGGTTAGTGAATTTTACGACCTAACATGTTTATGTGATCATAGTTAAAAAAATAAATATTTTGTTTTTTTAAATAAAAGAAATTTGTTTGTGTGCTTACGTAGTTTCGTATTTATTTTAATATTATTTATCTCGTGATAAATACATGTTCATGCATTCATTTGAATAATTCTAAGTGCATTCTCGAAAAATCAAGGTTTTTTCATTTTTCAAAATCAGGCAATGTTCCCAAGTTAAAATAATCCATTTACCCTTTGCCAAGTTGCTAGGGAGGATTCCATCGATTATCATTAACAATGGAATATCCTTTCTCAAAATGAATGAATCAGATGATTTTAATAAAATGAAAATTCCATATTTTGTCAGGTTTGTCAATGAATCTGAAAAAAACAATTGATGATTATTTCTGATTCATTTCTAAATAAAATGATTTGTTTTTTATAAAAGGGAATTATTTTAAATACTGAAACTAAAACCAACTTTCATCGAGACTTAAGATAACATATGATTAATAGGTACCATTTTATACGGGCATTATAGGGGTGCTAATGTCATGGCCCGCGCGATCCCCTTCGGGTCCTTTACGCACATAGCAAGTCTAGGACCAAGATCTGAGTTACATGGAGCATCCTGACCCACCAAATCAGGCCTAGTCCCTGGAGCATTCTAGAAGGCCCTGGAAGATAGAATTATCCTGAAGGTTCTAGAAGCTTGGAGAGTCAACAGTTTTACCTTATCTAGAACTCTAGGGTTAAGAGTTTAAATTCCTTTGACTCTAGATAATGTAATCTTAGTCGTACACTTGTAAATATCTGAACCATTGATGTAAGGGGGACTCAACTATAAATAGAGGCCTCCCCCAGCCTTATTTGTATCGTGCAACACTTGAGTATCAATATACACTGAGCATGATTCTCATTCTCTCTGTGTTCTATTTTTTTTTGTTAGCTCCAGTAACTTTTAGTTTTCAGCCCTTTGGAATGTTCATCTAGGCACGGACCTTCTTCTTGAGTGTTAGCAGGCTAACTTAGGCATACAAGGAAGCCATTTTCAACCTAAGGCCGCACTGTTAGCTAGGCTAAAGTTTCGGTCCCGTGACAGTTGGTATCAGAGGTCGTGGTTCATGAAAGGTGCTGATTATAGGGATGGCATCTCAGGCAAAAAACTAGACACATGAGGTCTGAGAGACTCGTGGGAGATCCAAGAAGGCTAGTTCGAGGGATGTTCTATCGTCCATGGATGGCAGGATGGCCAAGCTCGAAATGAACGTTGGGGATATGCGGGACTAGTTCGAGGACGTTAAGGGTCGCATCGAAGAGCTAGACTTCGCGGGGGAGGAGCTTAAGGAGGGGATGCAGGGTGCTCTCAATCAGGCGATAAACATGCTGACTCAGAACAATGATGCTCTAGAAGCCATGATGGTGGCTATGCAGAAGGAGATAGAGGAGCTCAAGGGAGAGCTCACATCATGCAAAGCAGGCATAGGGGGTGGCGTGCTAGCTGTGACACCCAAGCACATGATAGAGGTCCCTAAGCCAAAAGAGTTCAAGGGAACCAGGTCGGCAAAAGAAGAAAGGTCTGATGTTTGTAGACATCATCATCGCAGGCAGACGAAAGAGTGCTCTAGTTGACACATGAGCATCTGACCTGTTCATGTTCGAAAATGCTACCAGGAAGCTTGGTCTCAAGGTTGAGAAAACAGTCGGGTGGATCAAGACTGTTAACTCTAAGAAGGTCCCAACCATAGGTGTGGCACAAGGAGTGGAGCTACGTCTAGGAGATTGGAAGGGCAAGGAAACCATTGAGGTAATCCCGTTGGATGTCTATGACTTTGTACTTGGTTTAAATTTCATTGACCGGATTAATGCTCTCGTTATACCTTTTGACGATTGCATATGTATCTTGGGTGCCCGTTATCAATGCATTATGCCAGTGAATCGAGAGACGGGTTTTGGAGCCAAGGTACTATCTGCAATCCAGCTAAATAAAGGTGTGCCTAGAAATAAACACACCTACTTGTCGGGCTAGAAGTTTAAGGAGCCTCAAGAGCCCAAGGATGAGACCCCCATGGAGGTGCTAGAGGTGTAGCAGTCCTTTGAAGATGTGATGCCTGCAGAGTTGCCCGAGGGGCAGCCACCTAAGAGAGAGGTGGATCACACTGATGCATCAGACTTTGCTAGTGGAGAAGTGTTGATGCAAGATGGACAAACAATAGTGTTAGAGAGTCAGAAACTCGATGAGACAGAGCATTGTTGCATGGTCCAGGAGAGAGCCCTGTTGGAGGATCGTTATTACTGACCATACATGTAAGAAAATGTTGAGGCCTATGTGAAAACTTGTCTAGTGTGCCAACAAGACAAGGTTGAGTTAACGACACCAGCCAGACTCTTACAGCCATTGTCCATGCCGGAGAGCCCAGGTAAGAGCGTCTTCATGGATTTCCTTGTAGGTTAGCCTAAGGCGGATGAGTTTAGGAGAATTATGGTGGATAGATTTTCCAAGTACGGGACTTTTATTCCAGCAACTAAAGAGTGCCCTATGGAGGAAGTAGCTCAATTGTTCTTGAAGAACGTGGTGAAGTACTGGGGAGTACCACAGACCATTGCCAGTGATCGGGATGGGCAATTCACGGGACGGTTCTAGATAGAGTTGTTCAAGCTGTTGGGGTCAGACTTGAACTTTTCCATCAGTGTGCATCACCAAACAGACGGGCAGACCGAGAGAGTGAATGCTTTACTAGAAGTATATCTTAGGCACTACGTGAGTGCAACGCAGCGAGAATGGACAAAGCTGTGGATGTGGCACAATTTTCTTATAACTTGTTGCGAAGCGAGGCCACAAACCAAAGTCCGTTTGAGATGGTGATCGGGCAGCAGCCACTTACACCAGTGCTATTGCAGTATGCTACACAAGACCAAATTCAGCAGCATACAGGTTTGCTAAGGCTTGGCAGGAGCAGACTAACTTAGCCAGGGTATGTCTACACAAGACAGGGAAGCGCACCAAGAAGTGGGCAGATCGAAAGTGCAAGGACGTATAGTTTCAGGTTGGAGACTTAGTTCTTGTCAAATTGCACTTGGTGGCGTCACCCAGGCATGCACAAGGGGCTTATGCGGAGATACAAGGGGCCTTTCAGAGTTCTGAAACGGGTAGGCAAGGTGACCTACAAACTTGAGCTACCAGCAAAACTCAAGGTACACCCAGTTTTCCATGTCAGTATGCTTAAGCCATTTCAGGTAGACCAGGAGGATCCAGACAGGAGCAAGTCTCAATGCGCACCAGTAGGAGTGAAGGCCTCCTACAACAAAGATATAAAGTGTATACTTGCAGATCGAGTAGTATGGCAGAAGAATTACAAGCCAATGCATTAGTACTTTGTCCAATTGAAAGGATTACCCAACATTGAGGCAATTTGGGAACCAGCAGAGGCATTGAGGCAGTTCCATGCAGAGTACGCGACGAGGGCATTGCTGGAACAGATGGGAGAGAATGTCATGGCCCGCGCGATCTCGCTCAGGTCCGTTACGCATGTGGCAGGTCCAGGACCAGGACTAAGTTACATGGAGCATCCTGACCTACTAGACCAGGCCCAGGCCCTGAAGCATTCTAGAAGGTCTTGGAAGATAGAATTATCCTAAAGGTTCTAGAAGCTTGGGGAGCCAATAATTCCAGCTTGTCTAGAACTCTAGGGTTAAGAGTTTAAATTCATTATGACTCTAGATAATGGAATCTTAGTCGTACACTTGTAAAGATCTGAACCGTTGATGTAAGGGGACTCAACTGTAAATAGAGGCCTCCCCCAGCCTCATTTGTATCATTCAACACTTGAGAATCAATATACACTAAGCATTCTTCTCATTCTCTCTGTGTTCTGTTTTTTCTGCTTAGCTCCAGTAACTTTTAGTTTTCAGCCCTTTGGAGTGTTCATCTAGGCACGAACCCTCTTCTTGAGTGTTAGCAGGCTGACTTAGGCATACAAGGAAGTAATTTCCAACCTAAGACCGCATGGTTCGCTCGGCTAAAGTTTCATGCTCGTGATACTAACACCTTTCCCGCACGTAACTGATTCCTGAACTCGCTTTTGTTTTTCTCTAGTTTTAAACTTAGACTTTAAAATTGGTTTTAGAAAGGATTTTAATTAATTTTAAATTTCTTTACAAAAATCGATTTTAATAGGTGACTGATCACGTCTAGCTAAAAAAAATCGGTGGCGACTCTCCTTTTCGAGGTTTCTCAAAACCCACAATTATCATCGAGGACTATATTATCTTTTCTTCCCCCAACATCATTTAGCGATAGCAAATCGTTATGACAGCTTGACGACTACACTGGGGACATTCAGAGAGTCAGGCCTAGGCTTAATCACGTTTTATCTAAAGTCTTCATTTGTTGGTCTTAATTGGTACTTAATTATAATTTCCTTATTATTTTTAAATAAAAAGAGGATTTTGCAAATTTATTTACATGCATATTATTGCTTTCTTGTTAATTATTACCCTTTATGTTATTTAATCTCTTGAATAAATGTTTGGGGGCATTTGGAATAAGGATTGTAGAATAGTCGGTGAAAAGTTTGTTTGTTCCTCCGTAGACACTTAACAAGCACATTTCATACATGGGCTCTATACCCGAACTCTATCCTTTTTGGAGGGAGTAAAGTACCTACGCTCTCGTGAGGTGATAACCTCCACATGGGCTAATGAAACGCTTTCAAGGTGTAAAGCATCTATACTTTCGTGAGGTGATAACTTCCGTATAAGTCTAATGGGTCAAATATTTCAGGCTCTGACCCTGAAACCACACCCAAATGTCAGCGGACCGTTAACCCCCTCCCACTGGAAAAGTCTCCAAACGCAAGTCCCGCGCCTCCAAGCACTTTCAAACCACCTTTATAAAAGCAGATCTTGCCAATTTCAAGCAGATGGTGCAACAGGTGATCGGAGTCAGATTTGCTAATACTCAAATGTTTCTGAGGCCGATCCTGAAGCCAGAGCCTCATAGACCCGGAAGCCGGTTGCCCAACGGTGCTGGTCCTGGATACTTGCCTACGCTGGACACCTCGACGTTCTTATTGGATCAGCAGCAGCCATCTTCGGGAGCAGTTGTTGGGTCCAACTTACTTCCGTTTTTAGTCTTCTTAGGTGGTTGAGGGTGTAGCTTCCACTGGTGCTACCTTAGACTGTGACATTTTTCCCTACTTTCCCACTCTAGAATCCTGGAAAGTCTAGTTTCTTTTTGGCTATTTATTTCAATTATCAGTTGTACCCTATTTTTCGCCAATAGTTTTATTAGTGTAGGGTATGGGTAGAGGTGTTAATATAGTTTTTCTCCCCCTAATTTTGACTTCATGATGTTCTTCTAGATAAGTATGGTTTATGAATGATATGAAAATAGGGTAAATTTATTAGACAACTAATGATGTTTATGAATCATACTACTCGAAAGTTCAAAACTTCAAACATAAAAAGATAGATATTATACTATAAGAAAAGGAGACAAAGTTCCTCCTCGCTCACTTATCCAAGTTCTATGGATTTTATCCCCTTCTTCCACCATAACCAAAGAAGAAATAGGTCATTGTTAACAGATTCATTCTCCTATCCTATCCACCAGGTTTTGAGTTCAACCCATTGTGCAGAAACAAAATTATATTCCAACACAATTGGGAAATTAAAATACTTCAGTATTACATAAAATAAAATAATATTTAATCTTAAAAACCTATTACTCATATATAAAAAATCTTAAAATAATCTTTTCTTTGTTCTAATTATGTCAAATATCAAATAATCCTTATAACTTGATTACAATAAAATAAAATCCTTATAACTTGAATTGGAAATATTGATTTTTCTATTTTCATAGCATACTCTATCATCAATTTATCACTCGTGAAAATAAACTTTGCACTAAAAGTTTATAATTTAATTTTGAATTTGATCATCTATTATCTCAATTTTGTTAATTTAATCTTTTTACTCCAATTTTAATGAATTTCATAGTTTATACATTTTTATCAAAAGTTAATTTAAGGATAGTTGATGCCCCCAAAAGAGTGTATCTTTATTTAACATTGCACTAAAAAGAATCAATTGTAGAGTATAGTGATTAGCAAGGGTCGAGTCCACAGGGATTGGGTTTTAATTTATCAATGACTAGTTTAAAACTTAAATTATGTCATATCCCAAATCCGGGAGTATGACCGGCCAGAGACAAGTATATACCATTGCCTCCAAAGCCTTAACCATTCATCTACCTAACGAAATTTCGGCATGACCTCTCCCGATAAGGGGGGTTACCGAACCTGCAAAACATGCAACACAATAATAATAATAACACATGACATCCTGGTTAAGACACCTCCAACTAGGGAGTAACCGAGATTTCCCGCAGCAAACGCACAAAGTGAACCATAATGTATATATTTATACAGTACCAAAAATGTAGACAACAACGTCGGTCTCCAACCGAGTAATATTGCATGACACATAATACAACATATTTAAACAAAATAATATATAACATTCCTAGGTGATTGTGCACGGCTCCTCTATCAAGTAAAGGATCACCTCGTCAAAACGACATGTCATGCTCACCAACTAGTGTCATGAACTAAGCCGACGGGGTGGATGAGGGACCGGGTCGATCAGTATCTGAAAAAGAAAATAACTAAAGAGTGAGTCATGATGACCTAGTGAGCAAACGCAAGTTATATTAACTAATATCACTTGGATGTTTCTATCCAACATCACAAACTACTATAATATCTGGTAGGGTCCGTAGACTCCTACAAACCGGTAGGGCTCGAAAGCTCCTACAAAACCGGTAAGGCACGATGCTCCTACAAAACCAGTAGGGCTCGAAGGCTCCTACAAAATCGTTAGGGCACAAAGGCTCCTACAAAATTGGTAGGGCACGAAGGCTCCTACAAAACCAGTAGGGCTCGAAGGCTCCTACATAACCGGTAGGGCTCAATGGCAGCCTACAAATCCGATAGGGCACAATGGCAACCTACAAATACGGTAGGGCACAATGGCAGCCTACAAATCCGATAAGGCACAATGGCAGCCTACAATTCGGTAGGGCACAATGGCAGCCTACAAATCCGGTATAGCTTAACATTACAATAAACTGCATCACATAGCATTTAAATAAGCATACTAGCAAGGAACAATGTGGAGGCATACGGTCGACCACTCATACGACAATCCCAGATTATTATATAATCATCACTTGTCCATTCCTTGGACCTTTTTCTCATGTCTTTACGAGAACTCGATATCATAAGGTAATTCTTCGTCATACATTCGTACAACATAATCTAACGATCCTACGTCTATAGCTACACGTTTACTCATAGTGCGCTAAGCGGGAGAAGTTGGTTCCTCGTGCTCCGAAACTCTTCCAACCACGGACTCAGCTAATCCGCGCTTGATAACTCGTATAATTATATAGTTTTTAGTTATGTTTTATTATTGTTTTGTGTCAAATACGAGTTATTATTGCTTAGTCTACTTGTGTTTATGATCTTTTATATTTTTATGTAATTTGGTGTTTTTCACGAGTTTCTTTGAGTGATTTCAGATTTCTAGGTTAAATCAACAATTAAGGGCAAATCCAGTTCAGTTCTAGTTCCGACACCTTTTGCCATATCCGCTATATCTGGAGTTTCACTGAAGCAATAAGGCTGAATTTTTTACAGTGCAAATTTAAGAGGCATATCTATCTTTTTCATGTTTTACACTTCTTGAAACGGAGTCGTTTTCCCTACCGAAATCAACCATCAAGTTGGCTGATATGCAATGACGTCTGTTCTGCACCGTTTTGGTATTTTGACCATATCTTCCGATCCACATGAGCAAATGATCTGATTTTAACGGCTATGGGTCAGTGACTGATAGGGGCATATTTTTCTAGAAGACCATTTGATCAGATCGAGCCTCCAACATTGACAAAAGTGACCATCAAGCTGGATGATCAGAATTGTCATACAACATGACGAAAATTGTTAGAAAAATGCACCCACCTATTATACCTACCTTTGAAATTTATAAAGCTTGTCTCTTGTCATTTAGCTCTCCAAAATGTGTATAAATAGAGGGCCTTGGATGAGTATTAGGATACATTATACATTGGTAGGATATTAGCCATTGTAATAAAATTCTCTAAGTTTTCTTCTTCTTTCCTTTCTCTAGTTTTCTTTTTCTTTATTTACTTATGCTTCTTATATTTCTTTTCATTTTATTCATATCTAGTATGTGTTGCTAATCATATTGTTGAGGTGATGAGGTGAAGCTCTTGGTAAATGCTAAGGTTAGTCTCTTAAACATGAGCTAAAATGAATCATCATTTATAAACACTAGTATAGATAATATTTTCTTTTGGTTTAAAATCATACTTGCAAAGTAGGGATCTTGATTCATTATTGACAAGGAAAATGGCACAGTAAATGCTTGGTTTCATAACCTTGATTTGTTGTAGACATATACCTTGGCATAAGGAATGCTTGGACTCTTTTTATGAGTTTTGAGGACACCAAATGAACATAATATCATATGCTATGGACGTTGGACAATTTGGACTGAATTGCTAAACCTTCCGATTGGAACCTCCTTTATGTGTGGATTTCAATTGTGTAATAAAACAAGATTAATCTTAGCATAATACCAAGAGTGGATTCTCTAACCTCAACATCTTTTCTTATTGTTTTTTATATCTTGTTTAATTTCTTTTATATTTTGTTTATTTTGTTCTCTAATATCTTGTTTATCTTATTTTGTTGTTGATTCCCTAATATCTTGTTTACTTTCTTTGTCTTATATATTTATAAACTTATACTTACTAATACGCTTCCCTGTGGTTCGACCTCGGACACCCGAGAATTTATTACTTGAACATAACCTGCACTTGGGTTTACAACTCTTAATTGAGTCTCCATCAAGTTTTTGGCGCCGTTGCCGGGGATGCAATACTAAGTATATAAGTTTATAAGTATATTTATTTTTATTGGCTGGTTATACCGCCTAATTTTCTATATATTTATATTTATATTGTATATTAACTTTGTTTTATTTCTATTGGCTGGTTATACCGCCTAATCTGTATATTAACTTTGTTTTATGCTTGTTTGGCGACGTGATTTTAGATCTCGTCGTTTAGTTAGATTTTATTGTGAAACTTTTTCAGGTAATCTTTCTAATACAATTCCTACCATGGCTGACAATGAAAGTGTTCATGCTGAAGATGAGAACAGACAAGTACGCACCATGCGTGACTACTTGCAACCAACTCGAAGCTCATCACCCTCTTGTTTTATTTTTCCTCTCAATGCAAACAACTTTCGTTTTAAACCAGGTATGATAGCTTTGCTTCCAAATTTCCATGGGTTAGAATCGGAAAGTGCTTACTCGTTTCTAAAAGACTTCGAAGATGTATGTGTCACCTTTAATGACCAACAATGTACAAATGAAATTGTCAAGCTAAAATTATTTCCTTTTTCTTTAAAAGATAAAGCAAAAATTTGGCTTCATAATTTAAAACCAAGGTCAATTGGCACATGGCAAGAATTACAAACTGAGTTTCTAAAGAAATTTTTCCCAGCACATAAAACTACTGCTTTGAAAAGACAGATTCAAAATTTCAATCAAAATCAAAATGAAGCATTTTTTCAGTGCTGGGAACGTTTTAAAGATTTGTTAAGTTCTTGTCCACATCATGGTTTTGAAAAATGGCGTCTTATTAGTTTCTTTTATGAAAGTTTAACTCCCGAAACTAAACAATTTGTTGAAACAATGTGTAACGGTGAGTTTCTAGAAAAAGAACCTGAAGAAGCCTTTGACTACCTAGACCATTTGGCAGATAACTCTCAAGCCTGGCACACAGATAATTCCTCTGAAAGTTTCAATAGATCTAATATTGTTTCTAACAGAGGAAAATATCATTTTAGTCAAGAAGATGAGATAAAAGCTAAACTAGCTAATTTGGCTAGAAAGATTGAAGCCATGGAACTTAGAGAAGTAAAAGAAGTCAAAACGGTTAAAAATGAAGAAAGTTGTGGAATTTGTGAAATCATGGGACACCCCACTTCTGAATGTCCAAACATTCCCATTCTTAAAGAAGCGTTGCATGATCAAGTAAATTCCATAAACACATTTAAAAAGCCTTTTCCTTCTCCTTACTCTGAAACGTATAACCCTGAATGGAGAAATCATCCCAACTTCAGTTGGCGGAATAATAATCATGTTCAGGTACCACAATCTCAAAAGCCGGGCAACACTTTTTCCTATCAACCTTCACGTGTACAAACCTTGGAAGAGACATTGCAAGCATTCATGCAAACACAAGCAAATGTGAATAACCAAACTTCACAGGACATCAATGAGATCAAAAACACCTTGTCCACATTGACAGCTTCATTACGCACTCAAGAAAAAGGTAAGTTTCCTGCTCAACCTCAGCCTAACCCTTCTACTCAATGTCTTGTTTCTTGCTCCAATGAAACTCAACAGGAAAATGCCAGTTCTATCACAACTCTTCGAAGTGGAAAGGCAATTGACAAAAATATTCCATCAAAAGACCAAGATCCTCTTTCCCCTCCGAAAAGTAATGGTAAGGATGATGGTAAGTCTGAACTTCTTGAAAATTTGGACAAAGAAAAAGGTATGCATCCTGCTCATTTTCCTCAAAGGTTGCAAACAATAAAGAATTTGAATCAAAATGTAGAAATTTATGAACTTTTCAAACAAGTTAAGATTAACATTCCTTTATTGGATGCAATCAAACAAGTTCCATCTTATTTTTAAATTTTTGAAGGACATGTGCACAGTTAAAAGGAAACATAATGTACAAAAGAAAGCATTTCTGACGGAAAGTGTGAGCTCAATCATTCAGCACCTTACTCCACCAAAATTCAAAGATCCTGGATGTCCAACAATCTCATGCATCATTGGAAACACTAGAATAGAACGTGCATTGCTTGATCTTGGTGCTAGTGTTAATCTTTTGCCTTTTTCTGTTTATCAACAGTTAGGTTTAGGTGAACTCAAGGAAACACCTGTTACACTTCAACTAGCTGATCGTTCTGTAAAAATTCCTCGAGGGATAGTTGAAGATGTTTTGGTTCAAATTGAAAATTTTTACTTCCCTGTTGATTTTATTGTTTTGGACACACATCCTGTTTCAAATCCAAATATTCAAATTCCTGTTATATTAGGCCGTCCATTTCTTGCAACTTCTAATGCTCTGATAAATTGCAGGAATGGTATGTTGAACATTTCTTTTGGAAATATGACTTTAGAATTAAATGTGTGCAACATTTGCAAGCAACCTGGTGATGATTCAGAAGTACATGAAGTGGATTTCATTGAAGAACTTGTTCATGAACATCTCACCACTACCACATTCCATGACCCTTTAAAAGCTTATTTAATTGAATGTGAGTTTGATAATGCTTCAGAAATTTCACACACTGATTCTTTGTTAAATTCTTTTCAGGTTAAGCATTGTTGGAAACAAAAGTTTGAGGAACTTCCATCACTCACAAATGTCACTGTACCATCAACTATTGAACGACCCAAGCTGGATTTAAAACCATTGCCATCCGAGCTAAAATATTCCTTTTCGGGTGAGAATGAAACTTTTCCAGTCATAAATGAACTTGAGGAACTCAGAAATGATGCATATGAGAATTCTAAAATTCATAAAGAAAGAACTAAAGCCTTTCATGACAAGTTAATTTCAAGAAAAACATTTGATATTGGGCAAAAAGTTCTACTTTATAATTCTAGACTTCACATATTTCCTGGTAAGTTGAGATCAAGATGGACTGGCCCATTTGTGGTTAAGCATGTGTATCATTATGGAGCAGTTGACATTGAGAATCCTCAAAATGGTAACGTATTCAAGGTAAATGGACAAAGACTCAAACTCTTTTTGGAAAATCATGTTACTCAAGAAGAGGTTGTTTTTCTTTTTGATCCTTGTTTTGAAAATAACTAGATGTAAATATAATTTTTACTAATCTTCAAAAAAAAAATACATTTTTTTAACCCCGGTTAAATGGCGGATAACGGTACTCCGTGATTATTTAAGTCAGTTCCATCAGCTACCCACAAAACTGATATTGTATATAAATTTCTCTTTCAATTTCTTTTTCATTTTTTTTCAAGATGGATGATATTCTCACAAGATTGCAGAAACGATTTCCTCCTTTTCCTCGAAATATTTTACTGAAGCTTTACCAAGTTCGATTTGAAAGATTAAGAATGCTTATGCACAAAGGGATTCTTGAAGACATACGTTGGATAATTGAAGCCAAGGTACGTGAAGATGAATATCTTCCTGTTTTGCATTTACCAGGTACAGGTAGAAGCACTTTTGCAAAGAAGCGACGAGCAAAGCGCATGAGTTCAAATTGCCACAAATGTGCACGATGGACGTGTAACGGTAAATGTCGTTCTATTGGGATTCCGTCCTCTAATCGAGATGATAAAATTGAATTCATTAAGGATGGACTGAGTAAGGAGAATTTGGGTAATATCCAACTTTCTCTTGAGACGCATCCTAGTGGAGACGTACAAAGAGAAATTCTTGATTTATGGACGCAATTCCAAAAGGAATGGCAACATCTTGGGAATCTGATGTTAAAAGACCCTGTTTGCCATCTTGTAAGAAAACTGGATGGGAAGCATATCCTCGACTCATAGAAGGCGTTTAAGCCGTTTCTGGACGTAAAACCAGAGGAAGATGTGAGCCACAATCACAACTACAATAAATGACTTCTCAGCTTTTGGTTTGATTTGCAATAACTTCATTTCGGTTTAATTTACGATTTGTGTAATTATTCTCGTTTTTTTTTTTTTTGCATTGATCTTTTACGGTTGCTTTTTCTTTTCTTTTTGATTTTCTTCCTGAAATCACGCAAAAATCTTTTGTTAGGTTAACATTTTCTTCTGACAGGTCAAATACACTTTCGGCGACATTATTACTCTTGTCTGATTCACTACTCAGTCCTCTATATATTACACCATGTACTCATTCTCTTTTAGGCACTCGAAAAAAAATGGAAAGTACTTCGTCCCAGCGCATTAAAAAAATTTGTGTCTTTGGAGGTGCTTATCCAGGGAAAAATAACATATTCGCTGATGAAGCCATAAGAGTTGGAGTAATACTTGCCCAACAAAAGATCCAGTTGATTTATGGAGGCGGTAGTACGGGTTTAATGGGAGCAGTCGCTACAGCAGCACATGCCGGAGGAAGTCCAGTTCTAGGAATTGTGCCAAAACTATTCACAGATTTTTGTGGACCTACCGTGGGTAAGGAAATACAAGTCTGGAGTATCCCTGAACGGATGACAATCATGTACCATTCTGCCGATGCATTCATTGCTTTACCAGGAGGTCTGGGTACATTGGAAGAAATAGCTTGCGTGGCTTCTTGGTCATCTTTGGTCACAAATAAGAAACCCATTGGTTTGCTTAATATTAATGGTTATTTTAGTAATTTGCTTTCATACTTAGATAATGCTGTGGATAATGGATTCATGTTTTCAGAGGCAAGGAGAACCATAATTTCTGCTACAACCATTGAAGATTTACTCAAAAAGCTCCAAGCTTATGAGTATTTATCTGCTACGGTTGTTTCGCAAACGCTCGGAAAAAGAAAAAGAGATATGGATGAGCAAGGAGTGGATTGCACTTTGTCTTTGTGACATTATCTAACATTTTGTTTGTTGTGTCTCAGTTATAATAAGTGGTTAGCAACCTCTGGAGGTAATATCTCCTAAATTCTACCTTTAGTAGGGGGTAAGGGACATATTTCGCTAATTTAAAAAAAAAAAAAAGTTTGTTGTGTTTTAAGCAATTTAGAAGTATTCATTCTGAACAAGGTCTGAGTAAGGGAGACTTGAGACATACCTTGTCAGTTTGATTTTAATCTTTTTATGTTTACTTGTTAATTTTTGTTTAGTATTTTACGATTAATTAGGTTGCATGAGTTTGTTTTGTTTTGAGTCTTAGTTATTCCTATTCTTATGTTATTAGTTCTTTTCTCTTACACATGATTCTTTCATTTGGGTTAATAGACTTACATTGAGGACAATGTAAGAATTAAGTGTGGGGGGAACGATTTAGGATTTCTTTTATTTTTGTCTACTATTTTTTTTTATGAGTCTTTATTATTATTATTATTTTTTAGTGTGTTTTAGTTCCTTTTAATACAATGATGAGATATGAATTGCATAAGTCTAAAACAGATTTATTAGTGAGAAGATTTTCATGAGAATTGAGCTTGATGTCAACCTTTTTATGAGCCAATGTTAATATGATATGTTGATTGAGAAAGAAGCATGTTTAGACTTAATCTGACTTGTATAATCATCCTTGTGAGTTTTTGAGCCTATAATGATTGATGCATTATACAAATCAATCTAATTTCTTTCTTGAGTGCTCTTATGATTACATGATTCTCTAGAACTTGCTTTAAACCGTTTGAGACTATATTGATACATGTGACAACATGAATATGATAGAGGCATTAGGATTATAACCAGAGCCAAACAGCCATCCATTATTAATGTTCTAAGATAACATCCCCACTAGTGAGCCAATTTGAGCCTACATTAAATATGCTATTTTATTGGTAACCAGAACTTACACCTAGCCTAAATATACTTATATCCTTACCCTTGTTCTAAAGATGGATTATATATTTTGAGACATATTGCAAAAAAACAAGGGATATTTTTAGTTGAAAATTTGGGTTAGAAACAAAAGATAAGTGTGGGGGAAGAAAAGAAAAGAAAAAGTCAAGAGAAAAAGAAAGGGATCATTGTCAAATACATTCCCATATTATAAAATAAAAAAAAAAAAATCTTCTCTTGAACTTCTAGTTAAAGTAAAGAAAAAGATGTTACAAAGTTGGTTAGAATGAAGCAAAGGCTCAACATGAATATTTAGCCTATGTTATTATGTGTTTTATAAGAGTTTTGAGAAGTTTTATTTGTATGATCTTATTATGTCTCTAAACTCTATGAACTCTTTGGAACCTTTGTGATATCTTTATCCTTTTGTTCTTTAACCACATTATAACCCTTTGGCCCCATTACAACCTTGAAAAAAGACCTCTTGATTTATGAAGTTGTATGATCTAAATAGTGGAGAATAGGTGGACAAGCAAGCATATGGTAGAACTGTTTTCATGAGATTGATTGAGTGTAAACACTTTACCACTACTTTAAAGAGTGAAAATCATGAGATATACTGAGAAGTTGAGATTAAGTTGAATATGCACTATTTTGATTGAAATATGTTATGTTAATATTGGCTTAACTCATTTATTTACATTCAAGCATGAATTTTTGTGAAATTCTTTGAGCTATTGATTAGTTTATAAGACTTGTTCAAAGATTGTCTCTAATTTATATTGAAAGGATTAGGAGTAAATATTTTTAGTGTATGTAGTTTACTTATATTTTAGTTTTTCAATGTTTGTGGGTATCGTTCTAGCAAACCCTCACGAGACTAAACTCGTCCACTAGAGACACCTAGGGGTTTAAAGGCTTGTGTCACATGCTAAGTGCCACCGTAATTTCCTACGAAAATGGATTAGATTAGATTTTCTTATTTTATTTTTATTGAGTCGATGCTAGGGACTAGCAACAATCTAAGTGTGGGGGTGTGATAACTCGTATAATTATATAGTTTTTAGTTATGTTTTATTATTGTTTTGTGTCAAATACGAGTTATTATTGCTTAGTCTACTTGTGTTTATGATCTTTTATATTTTTATGTAATTTGGTGTTTTTCACGAGTTTCTTTGAGTGATTTCAGATTACTAGGTTAAATCAACAATTAAGGGCAAATCCAGTTCAGTTCCAGTTCCGACACCTTTTGCCATATCCGCTATATCTGGAGTTTCACTGAAGCAATAAGGCTGAATTGTTTACAGTGCAAATTTAAGAGGCATATCTATCTTTTTCATGTTTTACACTTCTTGAAACGGAGTCGTTTTCCCTACCGAAATCAACCATCAAGTTGGCTGATATGCAATGACGTCTGTTCTGCACCGTTTTGGTATTTTGACCATATCTTTCGATCCACATGAGCAAATGATCTGATTTTAACGGCTATGGATCAGTAACTGATAGGGGCATATTTTTCTAGAAGACCATTTGATCAGATCGAGCCTCCAACATTGACAAAAGCGACCATCAAGCTGGATGATCAGAATTGTCATACAACATGACGAAAATTGTTAGAAAAATGCACCCACCTATTATACCTACCTTTGAAATTTATAAAGCTTGTCTCTTGTCATTTAGCTCTCCAAAATGTGTATAAATAGAGGGCCTTGGATGAGTATTAGGATACATTATACATTGGTAGGATATTAGCCATTGTAATAAAATTCTCTAAGTTTTCTTCTTCTTTCCTTTCTCTAGTTTTCTTTTTCTTTATTTACTTATGCTTCTTATATTTCTTTTCATTTTATTCATATCAAGTATGTGTTGCTAATCATATTGTTGAGGTGATGAGGTGAAGCTCTTGGTAAATGCTAAGGTTAGTCTCTTAAACATGAGCTAAAATGAATCATCATTTATAAACACTAGTATAGATAATATTTTCTTTTGGTTTAAAATCATACTTGCAAAGTAGGGATCTTGATTCATTATTGACAAGGAAAATGGCACAGTAAATGCTTGGTTTCATAACCTTGATTTGTTGTAGACATATACCTTGGCATAAGGAATGCTTGGACTCTTTTTATGAGTTTTGAGGACACCAAATGAACATAATATCATATGCTATGGACGTTGGACAATTTGGACTGAATTGCTAAACCTTCCGATTGGAACCTCCTTTATGTGTGGATTTCAATTGTGTAATAAAACAAGATTAATCTTAGCATAATACCAAGAGTGGATTCTCTAACCTCAACATCTTTTCTTATTGTTTTTTATATCTTTTTTAATTTCTTTTATATTTTGTTTATTTTGTTCTCTAATATCTTGTTTATCTTATTTTGTTGTTGATTCCCTAATATCTTGTTTACTTTCTTTGTCTTATATATTTATAAACTTATACTTACTAATACGTTTCCCTGTGGTTCGACCTCGGACACCCGAGAATTTATTACTTGAACATAACCTGCACTTGGGTTTACAACTCTTAATTGAGTCTCCATCAGCGCTCCTTCTAGATAGTAAAAATATGTATTTTGTTGGCTTGGTGATGAGTAGAATTCAAGAGATCAAGCTTAGAAAGCTTTTTGGTTATGGAGTTTTCACTTGGTTAGGTTTTCTCTTAAGGAAGAAGATGAAACAACCCTTCATGCTTAAGGAAAATATGTCTCTCGACTGAACATGGGGTTATGGCATGTATTTTATGGCCATTTTTCAAACCAAATGACAAAAATACCCTTTTTTGCTCATTTTTTGTCTTTTAGTGCCTAAATAGGGCCTACATGAAATTTTTACGTTCGGAAGCTCGTTTTTCACTTTTCTCGACATGGATATGTTTCAAATATCATTTTACACTAGTACATAAGTTTTCATAATTTTTTGATATCCCGAGCATCAAATTCGGGCCCCGGACTGTTTATAGGTCAATATTTTGACTTTTTCGATTTTAGCTCCGATTCTTATTCTGATTTCACCAACAGCTTTCTAAAATCATTTTATGTCCATATGAGTCCATTTATTCACTTAAAACCTTTTCCAAACCTTCCCGCGGCCAGTTCTGATTTTTCACTCTTTTAAGATAATTACGGGCGTATTCGCTTTCCAATTTACTTTTCGAGTAAAAAAAAATTCAAAATTTTCAATCTAAGCATCATATTGGGATCCTCTATGATTACGAAGTCTATTGGTACCATATTCGAACCAAAAATAAAATTTTGGGTAAAATAACCAAAATACCCCTGGTTCATATTTTACCGGTTTTGTGCCGATTAGATTTTCCAATAATCCTGATCAGTAATATATCATATTTTAACACTATGTGAAGTTAAAATACCAAATTTTATAGGCTTTACATTGTCCCGATTGCAACTCCTGGCTCGTGATCACTTTAAGGCTAAATCCCTCAAATAGCCGATTAAGCCCCTTCTAAAAAATTTAATATAACAATAAGACCAGATGGTAGTATGCTTTGTCTGCAAGCATACATAAACTTGATCCATCATCTATAAATCATTTAAAGAGACCCGATTCAATCTCTGACTTACGAGGGTCTTACAATTTAAATTGTGATTATACCAATATCTTAATTTATTATTACATTGGTGTTTGGTTTTGATTTTGATTTTGTTCTAATCAATATTTATTTTATATATATTGGTTTTAAATAATATGACATCTACTTCTTTTCAAACTTCTAAAAATGTTGTGGCTAAGACTTTTTTCGAAAGGGAGTATTTCACCATCACCCTCGATGGTGCATGGTGAGAAACCTGAAAAGTTCGATGGCTCGAACAGAGATTACAACAAAAGATGTTGTTTTCTGACCACCTTAAACTTGGCTAAGTTTTTAATTGAGGATTCACCTAAGCTGTCGAAAATGAATCTGATACCACTATTGTGACTGCTCTGGATGCATGAAAGCATAGTGAATTCGTATGGAAGAACTACATCCTGAATGAGTTGGACAATAAACTCTATGATGTTTATAGGTTTGTTAATAGTGCAAAACCACTATGGGAAGCTTTGGATCAAAAGTACAAGGCCGAACATGCGGGCTTGAAAAAGTTCATAATTGGTAAGTTCCTTGACTTCAAGATGGTTGATTCAAAGACTGATAATCTAAGTTGAAGAGCTTCAACTCATCCTGCATGAAATTCTTGTTGAAGGTATGGTTCTAAGTGAATCTTTCCAAGTGGCTGCAATTATTGAAAAATTATCACTGTCTTGGAATGATTTCAAGAACTACCTTAAGCATAAGCACAAGGAGATAGGAGTTGAATATCTTATTATGAGGTTTAGGATAGAGGAGGACCATAAGTTGTCCATGAAGAAAGCAAGTTATTCTTCGATGGCCTCAAAGGCGAACATGTGGCTAAAACCCACATCAAGAACCAAAAGAAGAAGCTTGTAGTAAAGGGAAAAGACATTGCTAAGAAATTCAATGGAAAATGCTTTATCCGTAACAAGGTTGGACATCAGGCCAAGGATTGCAGAAATAAGGCTTCATCCAGAAAGTCCAAGAAAGAAAATATTGCTCAAGCCCATGTCACTAAGGTTGATGACCTCTCAAACGAAGTTTCAGATATGAACTTGTCAGTAGTTGTCTCCGAGGTCAACTTGGTCAACAATCCTGAGCAGTGATGGGTTGATACTGGTGGTACAAGACATGTTTGGTTTGAAAAAAGTATGTTCTCCAAGAAGTAGATGGTGAACAACTCTACATGGGGAATGCATCTACCTCTAAGGTACTTGGCATTAGGAAAGTCATTCTGAAGATGACTTTTGAGGAGTTTCTCACCCTCAATAATGTACTCCATGTAGCAGATATTAGGAAGAACTTAGTGTCTGGCTCATTGTTGAGCAAAAATGGTTTCAAAATGATATTTGAAAGTGGTAAATTTTTACTTACCAAGAATGGTATGTTTGTAGGAAAGGGATGTCTTTTTGATGGCCTATTCAAAACGAATGTAATGACCATTGGAACCAAGGATGAGAATGATAAAAATAATGTCTATTCTTCCTACTTGCTTGAGTCTTGTAGCAGGTTAAGACACACTACAAGAAAACTCACTTTTACCGGCATTTATAAGTGCCGGTAAAAGACCATAAAATTGTCCCTATTGATATCATCGAAAGTTCTTTAACCATCGGTTGACCGCCGGCTAGGCGAGTGCCGGTGAAAAATTTTCGGCAGGCCTGACCACTTATGCTAGAATAGCACATTTATTTGCTGACATGAGTTTTCCTGGCACTTTTAACTGCGGTAAAAAAAAAAAAAAAAAACCTTTCCAGATATTTTAAAGTGCTGACAAAAGTCATATTTACATTAAATTTAAAGATTAATTTACATATTTATTGAATGAACTATGTTGACACTTAAAACTGCCTTCACAAGTTAATAACCTTTAAAGGCACTTTAAATTACTGTTAAAAATAATCATTTACATAAATATTATAGAATTATTTTATGAGCTTTTTAGACACTTTAAACTGTCCTTAAAAGTATTGTTTGTTTATCCTATTTTTTGCAAATTGAATTTAAAGAGTATAAAAAATTGAATTTCAAGTCATTGGTTGTGAATATAAAATGATTTTATTGTACATAAGGCCATGTACTCAAAGTTAACAAAAAGTAACTTCATAAGAAAATATAACATTTTAATTTTCATAGGAGAACTTTAAGATATTAACCGTCTAACATCAAAGCTAACAAAAAAAGTAACCTTGTTAGGAAATAAATCTAATACAATAACTTCATCCACAAAGCTCCCTTCTCTTTAATGAAGCTTGTATCCTTAGTTATTTGCTCATATTGACCCCAATGAACTCGATGCATCTGAAACCTGCAATATAAAAATTTTAACAAGGAAATGAGTTAAACATTGAAACCTTAAGGAAAACAAGAAGATACTATGATGTTTTCTAGAAGATAGTTCCTCTACTTTTCACCTTGTACCAAAGAATCAAAACAAAATTGTGTTAACTCTAAATTTTAGCTATCCAGTCAATTCTTTCTTTTTGATCTAACAACTAAGGATGAGTGGAGTTCTACCATAAGAGACAATTCTTTGTAAAGATCTAGGTAAGACTAACAAATGAGATTAATCCTATGATACTCACATTCCTGCAAATTTTTTGGACATGATTTATACATTACAACCAAGCTATTTGTGAAAATTATTGATTGATATTCATGAACAAGAAATATCACATCCTACAAGAGTTACAACCTAAAAAAGAAATGGAGTTGCCACCAATCTTTTTTGGCTAGGTATGATCGACCACCTATTAAAACCGATTTTTGTAAAACATTTTAAAACTAATTAAAATATTTTAAGAAAACTAATTTCGAAGTTTGCACTTTGAACCAGAGAAAACAAGTGCGGATTCAGGAGTCGGTTACGTATGGGGAAGGATTAGCACCCCCACAATGCCCGTATAAAATTGTACCTTATTAATCGTGTGTTATCTCGAGTCTTGGTAAAAGTCGGGTTTTATATTTGGTATTTAAAAATAATTCCCTTAAAAAACAAATATATTATTTGAGAACGATCCGAAATTTATTAACATAAAATTTTTCATATTTCCCGATAAACTTGGCAAAACATGGAAATTTTCCTTTATTTTGAAATTCTCCGAATCACCCTCGTTTTTTGAGAAAAAAGATATTCCGTTGTTAATGATAACTGATGATGTTCTCTTCGGCAGACCTAGCGGAGAACTCATGAATTATTTTAACTCTGGAATAACTTTGTTTTATTAAAAATCATTAATTTTTATGCATTTTTAAATCATTTTGAAAAAAAAAAATGATCATGGATATGCAAATTATTACCAAGGCACAAAAATATAAATTAAACAACATGTGTAATTATCATGGCATGGCAAACATTTTATTAGGACATGGCAAATATTTCATGACATGGCAAAAGAATTAATGACATGGCAAATATTTCATGAAATGGCATATATGACATAAGCATTAATCATAAAAATGACATTATCATAGAATATTCACAATCACATCAAGATTAATATGGCAACATGAATAACATATCATAAAATGACATCATCATAGAATATTCATAAATATGGAATAATTATGATTAAAATGGCAAATATGAATCTCATAGAATATGCATGATCATGGAATGTGCACACATCATCATTTTGAAATTCCTTTCATGAATTTTATTCGTGATGAAATTATATAAATGGCACATGTCGAAAAATATTATTGTACTCCCCGGCAAAGCTTGGAAAATAGTCATTTCATATGACATTCACATAATTCTGAGTAAAACAAAATCCATGCCTTACGATTTCATAACCATGTGCGTTGAATAATTTCTTAACTTCCCCGGCAAACCCGACGAAGATTAGAAACTAATTCTCGCCAAATGTTTAGGAAACCGAAAAGCACATTTTTATGCCAAATTAAATAAAACGTTTTAAAATATGCAATGCATGAAGATGTATTTCTCCCTTGAAGTAAAGACATCCGTACACCTAAAAAGGTATCCGACTACCTTTGAAAGAAACTTAAATTGGATTTTTAAACCGAATGACTTTGGGCTCGGATTAAAGAAAAAATACAATTTTTTGATCAAGAGGGCCCCATGGCCGAATGGCTCTAAGAAACAACTCTAGTTTCCTTTTTTTTTAAACCTGGACTGATTGCCCATGACCCGATCTTTGTAAAACAAATTTTTATCCTTGAGATAACATAGAAAACATCCTAAAACAGTAGCTAATGACTCCAACCAGCCCCTCCTTTTTACAAATAAAATCAGAAATTTATTGGTTTTAAAAAAGCTCATTTTGACTCCAAAAAACCGGTTTTGAATAGCTATTTTTTTTTACCTTTATAAAAAATTCAAAAAAATTTGGAAATATCAATTTAGACTCAAGAAATGATGAAATAAATGAGGTTAAATCAGTTTTTAATTTGGACTAAAAATTCCTAGACCAAAGTTGCCTTAAAGACAGAACAGCAAACTAAAATCTGTTTTACAGAAAACTAATTTTCAACCTTTGATAGAAAATTCTAAAAATCCTAGAAAAAATGGCAGAGACTTCTCTAAGGGTCTACTAAATGAGGTTAATTTTTTTATTTTTATTTTGACAAAAGATGCATGGTGAAAATATTGTCCAAAATCAGGATATCCAACTTACAAACTATTATTTTTCCAACTAGTTTGCACAAGAGACTTTGACTAGAGATCATTGATTGGTCTTAGCCAAAAATCGAGTTGAGAATGATATGAATGCATGATTTTCTAGCAAGACAAACATATGAAAATGATCAATCATGAACTAAAAAAATAAACAGGCAAAGAAAAATCAAGGTTGGCTCAATTGTTGGTTCTTTTGACATAGTCCTACTTAACCAAAATCACTTGGTAAAACCAAGATCCTTAAGCTTCTCAAACCTTTTTATTTCATTTTTTAAAAAGAAAATCAAAGGAGAAAATCTATCCTACCACAATAGTGAAACCCACATCCAACATGCAAGCAAGAAAATCAAGCAAAAGACAAGCACAATAACAAACATGTGTTTCGGCCAAACAAGAAAATTGTAGAGAAAATTTTGCAAACTTTGTCATTTTGTAAAGAATAAAAAGGAAGGAAAAAACCTTTAAAAATTTATTTTGAAAACATTTTATTCAAACAAAGAAAGTTAAAAATCACATAGGAAAAAAAAAATAAAAAGAGATCATGAAATCAAAGAAAATAAATCAAAAGTAGAGAAGAAATGGCTACCTAGCAAAACTTTTCCAACCAAACTTCCAAAATCCTGCTCCTATCTCCCTCTTTTTTCTTCCTTCTTTTTTTTTTTTTTTTTTTTTTTTTGAGATTTTAGCTATTGATTTTTTTCTCCAAATGTAGTGAATAGAGTATAAAAAAATGAAAGAAAACCCTTCCTCTTATTGCCTTGGCCGATTGCCTCCCCCTTTGGTGTGAGAGTGCTCATCTTTTTTAGCCTTAGTCATGCCTTGTGCATGCTCTCCAACATCTTTGTCACATGGCCATTTCTTGTCCCCTTTTTGCATGATACTTTCCTTAAATTAAGGGCCTCCTAACCTCTCATTGGCCAAGAATGCCACCTCAATTATTCTTATCTCCTATCTCTACAAAATATCAAAGCCATTTGTCATGATCATGAAGCTTACTACCAAAATATCTTCCTAGTTGCCATTTTTATTCCACTTGGCATCACATATAGCCTTCCCATGCTCTTCACATAGCTTTGCAATTAAAAAGCCTCCTATTGGCCAAAAATGTCATATAGACAAGTAGTGGAGAATCTTGTCCTCTCTTAAAAATGTCATCTTTCTACTCAATCTTGGCCATTGGATCAAGTTGATCAAACTCTCCTCTCTTGCTCTTCATGCTGGCCGAAAATGTCCTGAAAAATTCCAGGCCATTCTTCTTTTTCTTATTTGCAAATTGGTCCTTTTGGGATTTTCAGTAAAATTGTATTTTGACCCCCAAACTTAATCTATTTGCAAATGGATGCCAATTTTAGATTTTTCTCCTCCATCCATCCTATCCAATATAAAACTCAGTTTTGAAAGTTTTCATAATTTTTCGAGCTCATTTTCTATTTTTCTCGGATTTTTCATTAAAATTACGGATTAGTCCTTGAATTTAGCATATTTGCGTTTCGACCCCAATTTTGGGTTTTTTTTCTTCTCATTTCCTTATTTCCATCCTACAACTTAATTCTAGAAAGTTTCGCAATTTTTTGAGCTCGGATTCTATTTTTTCAGGATTTTCCAAAATTGGCCTTTAGCTCCTAAAACCTCGATTTTACTCAAAACATGCCAATCTTCCAGATTTTATTTTTCCATTGCCTTTGTCATATATTGAATTAGAGTTGGACTAATTTTTGCCCAATTTTTACATCTGAATTCCTCTCCGATTTAGTTTTTTCCTTTTTCCTCAAAATTCAGAATTTTCTCGATTTTGCAGTTTCTCTTTCAATCGACTCTTCCTTTGGATCACTTCAAATCGAAACTTGGGGTATCTTTATTTATTTATTATTCATCAACTGGGGACTTCAATTTTACCGAATCGGACCATCTTCGTAGTTTTTCTCAAATTTGTGAATTTTCTATTTATTCATTAAATCTTTATTTTTCTTTTTCTCTTTAAACCGATTCCTCCTTCAACTCCGCTTCAAAATTGGATCTTCCAATAAACTTATTTATTGATCTTATTCCATTCTAAACCTTCAATTTTATCCAATTTGATCGTTTACGCACTTTTTCTCAAATTTGCAAAATTTCTCATTTTCCCCAAAAATGGCAATTTCCTATTTTGTCCACTTCTGATTGATTCTTATTGGTGAAATTGGACCTTGAGATATCCTTTTTTATTAATTATCCTTCAATTTGAGGTTTCAATTTGATTATTTACATACTTTTCCCAAATTTGGAAATTCTATACTTTCCTCCTACACTAAATTTTGCAATTTATCTTTCCACCTCTCTATCTTCAATTGTAGATCTCCGATTATCAAGATTCCTTCACCTTTGACAAATTCACCTTCGAATCTTGATTTTCCCTGAGAGTTGACTTTTCAAATGGTTGACTTTTTAGGTTAACTTTTTCATAGTTGACTTTTTTGTATTGACTTCCGAACCAAAGTCTTGGAGACCCATCTGTGGAATAAGGGGAGATTCTTTGCATTCTGGGAAGTTGAAGGAAGAACTTACCTTTTTTAGAAGGCCCGGACAAAATTAGGTGTCTACAACAAGAACAATGAACATCATGGGTCGTTAAGTAGGAAAATTATTAGCATCAACTTCCTTACAAGTTCTCCTTCATTGCTGATAAGTTAACTAGGGAAAGGATGTGTTTTGTAATCTCTGTAGAAGCATCAGGCTTTGCAACTTTCAGAGCCCTCTCGGACATCTCTGCCAGCAAGCTCTCATCCCCTGTCACAATGGCCAGACATAAAACATAAGATAAAATAAAATTCAACCATGTGCCACTTTTAGGGAAAAACAGGGTCTACCCTGTCTTAACTTTTCTATATTAGAATAATAAAATCAGTAAGACTATACAAAATGCAATAAATCCACCCAAAAGGAGGAATTAAATAACCTAGATTTTCAAGTACTAATCTACAATAATATTGAACATTAAATTATTCAATTACTAATTGCAATGATGTTTAATTTAAATTACTAGTGTACTTACTTTAGATAAATCTACACAAAATTCATAATTATTTTTTTTTCTAAACTATCAAAAGGGAAAAATTATCTTGTAACTAATACTGACAAGTGACAATAATAATAATTGACTTGTGTATCTTTTAATCATTTAACTTTTTAATCTTTTCATTGAATATAATACATATAATACATCCATTTCAATTTTTTTTTTTTGGGTAAAGCAAAAAATACTCACTAGACTATTAGTTTCCTCGATAATAGAGTATTGATTAATGGCCCCTAGAGTTCTTATGTTTTTTTCTTTGTGTATGTTACTTCCAATTATTGAGATAAGATTTTAATTTAAGGTTTATGATTCAACTTTTCTTGAGTGTTTTATGATTTATTGCCTTTTTGGGTAGGAAAACAAGTTTGAGAATTTTTTTCTCCAACTCTAAGCACAATATAGCACTACCAAGTTCTGCTCTCCATTAACTCCCCTAGACCGCAACTAGATTTAAATTTTATGCCACTTGTACATTTTAAAGTTAATGTAACAAGCTAACATCCTTTTCTACCCCTAGCAAGCCACATACTCAAACCCCAATGTATTTGCTACTACAAGTATTCCATCACCAACTGTTTTCCTTAAAAGTATTCATCCTTGACAACCACCCTAAACACCTTATTCACAAGTTCAAACCCTAAAAAGTGTAATCTTCCTCAAGAATAATCCATATAAGTTCCCTAAATTTGGGAAGCTAAGAAACATCTCTAATATTTGAATATATGGCATTGAATGTGCATCTAACACCATGAACTTTAATGATGTGTGCTTGCTTAAAATTGGAAACAAAAGATTAATCTCTTCAAATGTAATGATTGTACAGGGCACACCTGAAGCTTGGGATGCTCAGCATCTTCTTGGGTATAGGTCCAGAAAAAAGATTATTTTCTATGTTCCTGTCCAAAGCAGGATAAAAAAAGTGACGACATTGTTAGCCAAGATTCCTCCTAGAATCTTCTAAAACCATTCTAATGTGGTTCTTGAAATGCAAAATAATTATAGTAAAAAAATTCATTCTAAAAGATACAAATGGCATAGTAGAGAAGAGTACAAATCTTTTAGGGGAAGATCTTGTAAAACATCTAGCTAGCGTCCCAAACAGTTGATTGACCTGCAAACGTCTGCCAACTGAGACAGTCAGCTTTCTTGTCCATATAGTTAAAATTGCAATTCAAAAAGGAGGAAGAGAACTCACAGAGTGATTAGACGAGCCAAAATTTCCATAGATGGAGGTAGTTGCCCACTCATATTGTTGTTGGACAAATCCCTATAAAGAAACAATTCACTCCAACTATGAATAATAAACTATGAAAAGAACTTGGAAATTAACAATTAAATTGAAATCTGGGACCTATAGATTGAACAAGCCAGAAAGGGCTTGAAAGGCATCTGGTATCTCTCCATTCAAAAGATTGTTGTTCAATGACCTGACAACACAAAGGAACAAAAGATAGGAATATGTTTTGTTTTGAAGTAAGAACATGTAGGCATCATCTCAAACAATAAAGAGGCAAAAACTTACATGTCTGTCAAGATAGTGAATTTGGGATGCTTCCACTGAACTGATTGGCTGAAAGAAAACTACCAAATTTAAAGAGTATTATGAAAATGCTAAAAGATGAAAAAATATGAATTCATGTGAGGATAAAACATACAAGTTTTGCATAGTAACAGGCAAATTGGATGGAATATTGTCCCCGATCTGGTTGTTGCTTAGACCTCTGAAACAGGACAAATTACAAAAATCAATGACAGTGTCCATTATACATATTAGAAAGAAATAGTATGATCTAATATTTCAGAACATATCATATTGTAATATGGAGAAAAGACACCTCACACCTCCCCTTTATTTGCTATGCATATCTAGAGCACATTTTTCACTCACTTAGTAGCTGATTATTTGATTGCTCGATGCATTCATAATTGCATGTATCAAGCACGAAATAAGTATTTAAAATGTGCTTAGGTTTATACTGAAGTAATCAACTTTGCTCACAATACTTTGAATCCTTTCATAACTTCCCAATTGGGTAAATATCATCTGAATTTAGTTACTACACTTTTGCAGTGAAAATAGGAAATAAAAAGAAAAGATCATTTATCAAATAGAGGATGACTATCCCTTATATCCATGAGCAAATCATTACAATATTACAAACTTAAGTCTGAACAAAAAACATAATTAGAATTATGTAGCATTATATAGATAATAACCTACAAGATGAGATTAAATTCACTGGATTGTGTTCTTAAAATTAATTGTCTGCAACTGCATCAGCATATGAGATTAAATTCATAGGATTAAGTTCTTAAAATTAGTTTTTTTTAGTTACACACTTCTAAGGCACATAGAAACTCAATTCACCAAATACCAGAACCTTCCTAAGATGTGTAAGGTTTAGCAATCAAGTGCTGGGAAATATGGTTTTGCCGGTCATTCCACCAGTTGATAGGAAAAGAAACAGTAAAAAAAGCTAAAAAACAGGGTGTAGCTTCGAACTCAGAAAATGAATTTCTAGTCTAGGAACAAGAGATTTCAACCTTGTATTAGAATAGGTGGAATACTGTTAATGCAATTTCACAAATGAGATTAATACCTTACTTGTGTATATGCATCTACAGCCATATGAAAATCTTTTCTTTTGAAAGCCTCGTCTCTTCTTGATTTGGCTTCTGCAGCTTTCTTCTTTTCTTCGGGTCATCTAGATAAATTACTTAAGATATATAAGGAGAAGAATATATATTTTCTTTCATTACTTCAAACTCTCAGGTATTGCATCAAGTACAGATTCCAGCCATGAAAATTACAAGCAACAGTTAACCACAAAGAAAAACCATAGGAATCACATCATTTAAAGCCCATTGCTCAAAAGGATGAAAGTAACCTAACAAGCAAAACCTAGAATGACAAAATCAACAAGAAGACATTGAGATTGTTTTAGATTAAAATCTATTAATTACAGAGAAACAAGAAAATGATTGTTAGTTAGGGTTTTGTTGATAATCAAAATGTCGTTCGGTTCATTAGAATATCAAAATCAATGAACTTACCTGGCTGAAGACATTGTCAATTGACAAAATCTCCAATTGTGGTAGAGATGAACATGTTGAAGAGAAAAAATTAGGGCTTGATTTTAAAATTTAGGGGAAAGACATAAGCTTAAATTTGATTTGAGGAAGGCTTTGAAAAATGAAAAAAAAAAGATTTGTTGAAAGAGAAAAAGGATAAAATATTCATTTGAAAATGAAGAAAAAAGAAATAACAGAGAAAAAGAAGAAACGAGAACAGAAATTCAGAGAGTTTTTTTTTTTTTTTTTGAGTTAGAAAGTGTGTGAGAGTTATTTTCTCTGATAAAGGAAATTTCGCTGAGGATTATATTTTGGATCATAGTGCCCTTTGTAGACACCTAATTTTGTCCGGACCACTAAAACAGGTATGTTTTCTTCCCATATTGATGTTTCCGAGTATAAAAAGACTGTTTTCATCCTGCAGATGGTACTCCGAGACTTAGTTTAAGAGGGCGAGCACAAAAAGTCAAACTTGAAAAAGTCAACCCCGAAAAAGCCAACCCCGAAAAAGTCAACCCCAGAAAGTCAACTATTGAAAAAGTCAACCCACTTTCACAATCAAGATTTTGAGTTCAATTGAAAAATGGCGAAAGAATTTTGATAATCCGAGGTCTACATTGAAAGATATGGAGTTCGGAAGTTGGGATTTGGAGATTCAGTAGAAAAGAAACCCTAATCCGAGAAATTTGGGGAAAAGTGCTTAAACGATCAAACTGGTCGAAATTGAAGGTTCCAAATAAAAGATAAGCACTGACTACGGGTAATGGAGAAGTCACTTGCAAGAAAAACCGAAAGAAAAGTCAATCCGGGAGAAAACCGAGAATTAGGGTTTTTAGTGGATTTCGGTGAAATCGGGAAGAATCACAGAAATGGCCCGACTTGGTAAGACCAATGCCCTCAATGGATGAATAATGGTTAAAAAGGATGGCCCAAGGCTCAGATTGAAGAAAATCTGAAAATCGGATTTGTTTTGAGCAAAACCGGGTTTCAGGGGTAAAAGGGCAAAATTGGAAAAATTTGGGAAAAATAGCAAATGGACTCCGAAAATTATGGAAAATTTGTCAATCTCATTCTTAAATCATTTGAAGGAGATTGGCGAAAGAAAATCTTGATTCCGAGTTCGTTTGCAAAATGGCCAAATCCCGGGCTTCTTATAGAGTAATTCAAAAAGGAAAATCCCGGAAAAATAGCAAATGGACTCCAAAAATTCTGAAATTTGGAAAATCTCATTTTTAAATTATTTGGAAGAGATTGGCAAAAGAAAATCTTGATTCCGAGTTCGTTTGCAAAATGGCCAAATCCCGAGCCTCCTATGCAGTAATTCAAGCCGATAAATCCCGAAAAAAATACCAAATGAGCTCCAAAAATTATGAAAACTTCCAGATCACACTTTTTAATTATTTTGAAGAGATTGGTGAAGGAAAATCTTGATTTGGAGCTCGTTTAAAAAATGGTAAAATGTAGGGGCATAAAAGGGCATTTTTGGGAAGAAAAAATCCAAATAAATAGAAAACGGACTCGGATAATTTTGAAAACTTTCAGAACTCAATATTTTATTATTTTGGAAGTATTAAAAAAATAAAAATTGAATTTGGAATCCGTTTGATATTTACTTGCATCCGGGGGGCAAAATGGTCATTTCACCCAAGCAACCGAAAAGGGCTTTTTTTGGCCCTTCAAAAAATCAGAGTTGGGCTGGAAAAGAGAAGTGCTGGCATGCCCAAGCCCAAGGAAAGGAGGAAGCTTCTAATTATTTTTTTTTTAATCAAGTGGTTAAAAATCAAGAGTTAGTTAACCATTCTCTTTGATCAAGCCATGGTGAGTAAACCACATAGGTTAAGAAAGATGTCAACATTATTTTTGCATAGAGAGGGCTGAGATGCTAATCTAAGGGTGATAATTTCATGACTTTTCATCTTGAATTATTAGCCATTTGATGGAAAATAGGTTACACAAAAATGACAACATCTTTGAGGCTATATAAACATCATTAAGGCCAACCCTAGAGAGGCACATTTTTGGTTTTTTTCTTTTCCATTTTGGCTTATTTCTCTTAGTTTTTCTTAGTTTTTATCTTCTTGGTTGAGAGCAAAAAAAGAAAAGTTTAGAAAAAAAAGGAAAGTTTGAAGAGAAAAGCTTGAAATATTAGCTTCTTGAGGTTGCTCTTGAGCACCAACTCTTGCACTTTCATTTTCTATTCTTGTTTTTTGCTATTTTAATCTCTACTTGGTGAGTTTTCATTTTAGAATAATGTTTTTTTTGTTCTTCCTTCATTTCCTTTCTTAAGTATATTTTATTTACATTTTGTTTTTACAATAAACTCACCATGGCCAAATGGCCTACATTATTTATTTTAAGTTGTTGTGTTGATTCATTTTACCATATTGTTTATGCTATTTTCTTGTTTTTGATGTTTTAAATGTTATGTTATTTCATGTTCTTAAGTTATATTTAATTTGGTTGCTTTGTTTGTTGCCATTTATGTCTTAAATTTCATGTTTTTGCATTTTTAATTTTCTGTTTTCATGTTGTTTAAATTTGAGCATGTTTTAGAGTTAGCATATTAAGTGTTTGTGAAAATGCTTGTGTGATTCTTTGCATGATTCTTGTTTTATATCTTAGTGAGCATGTTTTAGACTTAGTATATTAGGTGTTTGTGAAAATGCTTGTGTGATTTTTGTGTTATGACTTAGTTTTTCATGCTAGTATGCCAAGTGTTTGAGAAAATGCCATGCTTGTTGGAGCTTGAGGCCATTTGGCTACTCCATGTGTTTTGCATTGTGTGTTGCATTTTTTGTCATGCTAGTTGTTAGGTTTTTGCATTTGCATGATATTTGGTTGGATTTTTGAATTAAGCATGCCTTGTGTTTGTAAAAATGCCATGCATGTTTTAGGTCTAGGTTACATTAAATGCCATGCAAGTTCATGTTAGGTCTAGGCCATATTATTTATGTCATGCATTTTCCTTACATTTAGGTTTAGATCCATGCATTTCATGCATTATGTTTGCTGCATTATTTCATGCATTTCATATTCATACCACTTGAATAATGACTTGAGCCAATTGATGGTTCAAAGTCATGCTCTCTTGAGCAAACTTGTGGAAAATTAAGTTTGTCAAGTTGATTATTCTACCTTTGTGATTTTTTTTTACTTAGACAATTTTTATCTAACTTTCAAAAAGTCTTAGCTATTGTTTGGAAATCATTTTATGAGTTTCAAATATTTTTACTTTGATTTTTTAAATGATTTTATCAAAGACAAAAAAATGTGCTGGCAAAGCAGTTTTTTTTTCCTCCAAAAACTCGTACATCTCTGATTTTTCTGGGAATTCATCTTTGATCATAAAATTAAGCCGATTTTTTATCGTGTAGTTTTACATGTCCTGAGTCTCCAGTAATTTTTTCAGAATTTTTGGAATTTTTAAAAATAGGGTAAAAAATCGTGGATTAAAACTGGACAGTGGAGTCAGCATTGAATTTAAAGAAAAACAAAGCAGTCTTTTCTCCTCAAAAAACTCGTACATCTCTGATTTTTCTGGGAATTCATCTTTGATCATAAAATTAAGCCGATTTTTTATCGTGTAGTTTTACATGTTCTGAGTCTCCAGTAAATTTTTTAGAATTTTTGGAATTTTTAAAAATAGGGTAAAAAATCGTGGATTAAAACTGGACAGTGGAGTCAGAATTGAATTTAAAGAAAAACAAAGCAGTTTTTTCTCCTCCAAAAACTCGTACATCTATGATTTTTCTGGGAATTCATCTTTGATCAGAAAATTAAGCTGATTTGTTTTCGTGTAGTTTTACATGTCCTGAGTCTCCAGTATTTATTTTAGAATTTTTGGAAGTTTTAAAAATTGGGTAAAAAATCATGGATTAATACTGGACAGTGGAGTCAGAATTGAATTTAAAGAAAAACCATTTTTCTGTTTTGGTTAATTTACTTAGAGTGGGCTGATTAGGAGGGTTAGCTACTGACTTAGGATAATTTATAAGCCTTTTTAAACTCTAAAAATGGTTTTTCCAGTCTCGGGTTAAGGGTAGCCAAGTCCGGATTTTTTAAACTTAGGAAATTAGAGCCATTTAAAAAATTCTAGCCCAGTTTTTATTTTTAATTCAAGCTTCTCAAAATTATTTTCAAACAATCACAAAGTATTTTGGTTTTAGAATATTTAATTTGACATATTTTCCTAAGGTAGCCGGATATCTTTTTAGATATACGGATTTCCTTAATTAAAGGAAAAAATACATTTCATGCATTGCATTTTTATATTCATGCATTTTATATAATATGTGATTCTTGTTATAATAATATTGTTATTATTTTGATTTATATTTTTGATGTTATATGGTTTATCATATGATTTGGAATATTTCATGATATCCCATGCTTTTATTTAGTCATTTTTTTGGTCATATTATTTAGCATATACTATGTTCATGCATTATTATTTCTATTTTTATTTTCATGCATATTATATGGTAGCATTATTTCATATTCCATTTCATTTAATTTATATGCCATATCATTCATGTTTGCCATGTCATTTAGGTTGCATTATATTATTTAGATTTTGCTATGTCATTTTATTTATGTCACGCATATACATATTCATTTATTTTAAATGTTTTCAAAAAGATAATGGTTTTCAATAAAAATAAAGATATTCCCGAGTTAAAATAATTCATGAGTTCTCTACCGGGTTTGCTGGAGGGAATTTCATCAATTATCATTAATAAAGGAATATCTTTCTTTCAAAAGGAGAATGATTCGGAAAGTTTTCCAAAACTAATAAAAATTTCTATATTTTGCCACGTTTGTTGGGGAATATAGGAAAATTTTGAATTTATAAATTCCGGATCATTTTCAATAAAAAATGGAATTATTTTTAAATTGGGAATTAACTTGAAATACTAAGTTTAAAACCAACTTTTTACCGAGACTTGAGATAACACACGATTAATAAGGTACCGATTTATACGGGCGTTGTGGGGGTGCTAATCCTTCCCCACACGTAACCGACTCCCGAACCCGCTTCTTTGATTTCTCTGGTTTAAAACGCAGACTTGAAATTGGTTTTTAAAATGTTTTAATTAATTTTTAAAATATTTTATAAAACCGGTTTTAATAGGTGGCCGATCACACCTAGCTAAAAAAGATTGGTGGCGACTCCATGTCTTTTTTAAGGTCATTTTCAAAACCTTCATTTTTTTAGAGGAATTAAGTCGACTTTTCCTCGATTTTTTTAATGTCACGCCTAACGAATAATAAAGTCTTGCGATGAGACTCGTCGTTATTTTTATTTTTTAGGTTGCGACAGCTTGGCGACTCCGCTGGGGAAATATTAGAGAGTCAGGCCTAGAATTAGTCGTGTGTTATCAAAGTCTCGGTTTTGTTGGTTTAATTGGTATTTAATTTTTATTCCTATATTTCTTTGGATCAAAAAAAAAAAAAAAAAAAAAAAAAAAAAGAATTTTGGAAATAAAAAAAATGTTTTAATATGTCCATATTCATATGCATTCATATTATTAGTTGTTCCTTGTTAATTTTGTTGCGTATATTTATATGTTTGTTTGAATGATGTTTTACATTGTTTAAGTTTTGTGGGGTATTTAGAATAAGGGTTGTAGAATAGGTGGTGACAGGTTTGTTTTGTTCCTCCACACACACTACACGTGCATTTGCATAACATGAATCCTCTACCCGGGTTCCGTCCTTTTAAGTGGGAGTAAAGTAACTACGCCTTCGTGATGATCCTCCGTATGGGCTAGTGAAACACTTTCGGAGTATAAAGTACCTAATGCCTTCGTGATAATCCTCCGTACGGGCATAGGAAAATATACTCTAACGAATTGAACCCGCTTTTATCGGGGTGCCTTACTAGCCTTCACCGGCGACAGTGAGGAACAATTCGGAGCCTTAGAACCAATTCACCTTCATATAGTGAACCTAGGCGAAGCCATGCCGGATTTCTGTTAGATACCCGAAGTTTAAGACACATGGAGGAACATTTCCAACCTTTTACCATCTTTCTATATGTTAGATACAAATTGGGTGATGATGAACGAACATCATACCACTCGTATTTTTTATTATTTTGTCCCAAAGGCGTTGTAATGCCGTAGCTCTGTTTAAATTTTGGGACATTTTTTTAAGCATGTTGTTATTTATGTTATATTTGTGAATTCATTTCCTTACTAATCTATTTCTTTCTGTTTTCTTTTCTTTGGCATGCATCATAGACATCATCATATACTTGAAGTTTATTGGCCTCGAGATAGTTATCAACCCAAAGGACTTTCATGGAGGACCAGGTTATCTCAGTGATAGAAGATCATGCAGTAGTCAGGGCACAGTCAGAAAAAAATCAGAGGGAGGATGGAGATTGCCTCGAGAAGGGTTATGTGTCAATATTGCCGGAAAGGGTCAAAGTGGATCTTAGACAGAATAATCTCCGAGGGTTAGCCGACATTTGGAACCAATGGAATGTATCAGAGAAAGAAGCCTTCACTCAGAAATATGGAGACATAGCACTCTTAATTCCGATTCAGGTCAATAGTGGGTTGATTCAGGCTATGGTACAGTTCTGGAATCCTGCTTATAGATGTTTCACTTTTAACGAGGAGGATATGACACCACTGATCGAAGAATATTCGACACTGTTACGTATTGAATGTCCTAATCCTGATCGGATATATTTGAAGGAAATGAAACCTTCAGGTCTTAAGAAGAAAGTGGCTAGGATCACTGGAATGGATACAACATGGGTTGAGAGTCATGTGGACACGAAGCAGAAAAATGGGTGCATTCCGTGGGAAACTCTCCGACTGTTGATATTGGGTTGTTCTGACAAAGCAAAAGCCAGGGACATCTTCGCTCTAGCCATCTACGGGTTAATCATATTCCCGAAGATATTGGGTCATGTGGATATAGCCGTGTTTGATTTCTTTGAAAAGTTGGAACAAAAGATCAACCCATCTCCGGCCATCATAGCTGAAACTATCCGATCCTTGAATTTTTGTAAAAAGGCCGGACGAGGGAGGATCAAGGGGTGTGTACAACTCCTTTATATTTGGATTCAAAGTCACTTTTGGAAGATAGAAAATGTTTCCTTCAAACCATACATGAAGACTTTAGTTCCGATTAAGGAATTCCTTCAAAATGATTGGCCTAAGGAAGGGAATGAAGAGAAATGGGTCAACATGTTCCGGAATCTAAAAGGGGAGATGGTGACTTGGAGAGCTCCATGGATGGTTCCTGTGCCGATTATGTACAAATGTGGGGACAACCCGGGAGTTCCACTGCTCGGAATTTGGGGGTCTGTGAGTTATGCGCCTCTGTTGGTGCAAAGACAGGTGGAGTCTCGGCAATTCACACCCATGACTCATAATTTAAGATCATCAGAGTTCACTTATGGGGAAGATGGATATTCTGGAAAAGTGCGGGCAGCGATCGAAGCATGGAAGAAAACTCAACGGATAAAAGTGGCCAGATATGCCGACACCGTCACACCTGATTATTTGGTATGGAGGAAATTAAGGGTTAATGATAGACTATTGACATCAGATGGGGAGGAGATCCAGTTCATAAATCCGCCACCGAGGGAAATGCCATCAGAATTAGAAATTACAAGAGCGGAATTTGAAAAAGAAAAGGCCCGGATGAGTAAGGAAATTGCCCGACTGCAAGAAGAGCTTGAAGACATGAAAAAGAGGGAATCAGCTCAGGAAAAAGAGAAGGAACAGATTAAGAGAGAAAGGGACACCGTTAAGGACGACCTTCGAGGATTGCATTTGGAGAACAAGAGATATCGCTTTGAGCTCAGATTTGAGGGGACTCTCAAGACTTCCGGGGAATGGGAACAAGAAGTCAAAAACCTCAAAAAGGAGAAGAATTATTGGGTAGAAAAGGCAAAACACGAGGAAGCCCGAACAAATCAACTTGAGAAGCAAGCTAGGGAGAGCTTACAGGGTGATGCTTGTGCTAACACGTCTAAGGGCCGTGAACAAGTAGGGATCAGATGGAAGAGCAAGGCAGTTAAAGGAGGACATTGAAGAAGGTCCAGGATCCGAGGGAGTTATTATAGGACTAGTATCTTGTAATAGTTTTTAGGAGAGACAGATTATCATGATCTTTTGTTCCAGGAAATCAATGAAAGACCGTTTGGTTGGAATTATCCCGGGGCCAATACTTTAAATAGTCATCTAAGTTCATAAACTTAGTCATTTACTTAGTTGTTCATTCATTAACACTGATTCATTCATTCATTTATTCATTTTTTATAAAATAAAATAAGAATTGTGTCAATAATTTCTAATCCATGGTTTTTTAAAAAAATAAAGGTACAATTGGTCGCACTCAGAAAGAACCAGATTTCCAACACTCTTACAATACTCGGTCTCGAACAAAAGCCATGGAAAATGATCAGCTTGCCAGAGTTGAGAGAATGGAAAGAATCCAGAAAGAACTACAAGAACAGTTGACTAAGTCTCAAGAAGATACACGAGAACAGATGACGAAGCTCATGGAGATGATGGGCAATATGATGAAGCAGAAGTGGCCTGGAGAGAATTCAGCTGCTGGAATGGGGGCAGTAAATCAAGAGGATAGACCAGAAGTGGTACAGAGAAATGGTCAGACATCCCAACCTATGGGAAATGAAATTCCAACTGGGGCAGCATCCTACATCTACATCCAGCCGGCGGCCGAACCACAGAATTTCGGTCCAAAAAGGGGTAACACCGGAGTTGATCCAATTGAGATTGAGGTTCCAGACTTCGAAGAAATGGCAGAGAAGGAAAGGGCCAAAATGAATAAACTGAAGAGGGTCGAAACTGCTGAATCTGAGAAGAAATATCAGTTGTTGGAAGAAAGGCTAAGGGCAGTGGAAGGAGCAGAGTTGTTTGGCAGCCTAGATGCCAAAGAGATGAGCCTGGTACATGATCTAATAATTCCACCAAAGTTCAAAGTACCAGATTTTGAAAAGTATAATGGGACCACCAACCCATCAGCTCATCTGACTATGTACTGTAGAAGGATGACAGGGCATGAGGATAATGAAAAATTGCTTATTCATTGCTTCCAGGACAGCTTAACAGGGTCCGCCACCCGATGGTACAACCAACTCAGTCGTACCAAGATTCGTTCATGGACGGATCTGGCCAGGGCTTTTATGGAGTATTATAAGCACGTTTCTGATATGGTACCAGACAGGCTGTCATTACAGAACATGGAAAAGAGGTCCAATGAGACCTTCAAGGAGTATTCACAGAGGTGGAGGGACCTGGCAACACAAGTGCAACCCCCTTTAACCAACAAAGAAACCACGGTGCTTTTCATCAACACATTGAAGGCACCTTATTATGACAGATTGGTGGGAAATGCTACGAAAGATTTTGCGGATATGGTAATATCTGGAGAAATGATTGAGTCAGCCATTAAGAGTGGAAAGATGGAAGGGGGTGAGTCTGCTACCCCAAAAAGAGCTTTTCCTACAAAGAAAAAGGAGGAAACCCATGCAGTAAGCTTCAACCAATACCCTTACACACCTCCTACACCATACACACCACCGAGGCCTTATACCCCTTCCACACCTTATACACCTCCTACACCATACACACCATATCCGGGGTATAATCCTTATTACCCTAATATCAACCACCTTACCCAAAACCCATTCCCTTACACCAATGTACCACAACAGCCATTCTCAACTGGCATATCCCCTCAAATCACCCTTCCCAGAAATATTGTTCCTAACACACAAGGGCCTGCGCGTAATGACCAACGTTCACCAAAGAACGATCAAAGAACCCAATTTGATCCGATTCCCACTACTTACGGTGATCTATATCCAAAACTGTTGCAGGGTCAACTTGTTGCACCTGTGTACCTAAAACCTTTGACACCTCCATATCCGAGATGGTACAATACAAACACCAACTGTGCATACCATGCGGGAATCCAAGGACATTCAATTGAAGATTGCCTAGCCTTCAAAAGGAAAGTCCAAAGCTTGATTAATTCAGGGGTAGTGAAGTTTGGATCAAAAAATGGGCCGAACGTAGCTGGAAATCCGTTGCCCAATCATGCTGGGAATCAAGTGAATGCAATATTGACCGGAGGGGATAGAAGATTAAAGAGGGATATTGGGGAGGTTAAGACTCCGATGATGACAATATGGGCTGAAATGGTCAAGGCAGAATTGGTGGAAGGTACGAAAGATCTGAAAATGGTAGCAAGAAGGGTGCATGATTGGTGCCCGTTCCATAAGAGTGAAGGCCATGACATACAGAACTGTGGGGACTTCCGGGTTAAAATCCAAAGAATGATGGATAATGGGGTAGCCCAATTCTATGAGGAGATAGAAGGGGAAATAGAAGTCATTGAAAATACAAGTGGCTATGGGATAGGAAGACCCCTAATCATCTACTATGATGAACCGGAGGAAAAAGTTATGCCAGCCATGGAAGAAAATGCGCCCAAATTAATCATTGATTTACTTGTTTCCTTTCCATACAAGGAAAACAAGGCTACACCATGGAAATATGACTGCAGTATGGTTATGCCCGGGTCTTCAGGCCAACAAGATATTACAGGTGTGGGGCATTTAACCCGAAGTGGGAGGTGTTATGCTCCGGAGGCCATTGAACAAGGGGTAGCAGGGAAAGACAGAGGAATTGACAAAGGGAAGAAGGTCGTCGAGCCAATCCGCATTGAGAAGGATTTGCCGGAGGAAACAGAGAGGGGATCAGCCCCGATTAATGGAATCAAAGAGCCAGTATGTGAAAAAGAAGCTTGTGAGTTCTTGAAATTTATAAAGCATAGTGAATATAGCGTGGTTGAACAACTGCAACGTCAACCAGCTAGGATTTCAATCTTATCTTTGCTTTTAAATTCAGAACCACACAGAAAGGCTTTATTGAGAGTATTAAATCAAGCGTACGTGGCCAATAATATATCAGTGGAAAAGCTGGATAGGTTGGTGGGAAACATCGCAGCTGATGACTTCATATTCTTCAGCTATGAGGAAATACCACCCAATGGTATTGGATCAACAAAAGCTCTCCATATAACCACTACTTGTAAGGGGCACATATTACCGAGGGTCCTTCTGGACAACAGTTCTTCACTAAATGTGATGCCTTTAGCAACCTTATCCAAGTTACCAGTGGATTTATCCTATATGATACCGAGTTGCACGGTGGTCAGAGCTTTTGACGGAACCAGGAGGGAGGTTATGGGAACCATTGAAGTTCCTTTGGAAATAGGCCCGTGCACATATACAGTGAACTTCCAGGTTATGGATATCAATCCATCTTATAACTGTTTGTTGGGAAGGCCATGGATACATTCAGCTGGGGCTGTACCCTCGTCTCTTCACCAGAAACTAAAATTTGTGATAGAGGGTCGGTTGATTACGGTATCAGGGGAGGAAGACATAATAGCCTCCGCATCCACTGAATCTCCTTATGTGGAGCCGAATGAAGAGGCCGTGGAGTGTTCTTTCCGGTCTTTGGAATTTGTAAATGCAGTTTTTGTCGCTGAAGGACAAAAAATTCCAAAATCAAAGCTGTCCAAGAACACAAGGTTGGGGGTAAAAACCACCGTAGGAAAAGGCTGCAGGGCAGGAAAAGGTCTCGGGAAATATCTTCAGGGGATGGCTCGAGCCATAGAGGTAAAAGGAAAAAAGGACCGATTTGGCTTAGGATATCTTCCAAAGGCCCATGAGAAAAGAAGACAGGTTGAAAAGAATCGACAAAGGAGGATGGCCCGTTTTGCGGGTATGGATATTGAGTGGGAGCCTATGACATTCCCACCTATCCTTCACAACTTCCGCTCAGCTGGTTCTCTGTTCGGAGAAAAGAATTCTGATGATGTACTTGTGATGATAGAGAAAGCCTTCAAGAAATTCCAGGTGAATGGTGATGAACAGATGAATGATGTGGAGATCTGCATGACTGGGAAAGACAGAATTGAAAGAGAAAGTGCTAGCTGGATGGTGCGACCTTGTCCACCAGGATATAGACTAACCAATTGGAGTGTGACTGAGTTGCCCATAGTCTTTAAGTCTATTCCAAAGTAATACTTTTTAAAAAAGCAATCTTAATTATCTTTACCTAGAGATATTAAGTTTTTTTTGTAATGGGCTTTTCAAGCATTTTCATTCAATAAATAACAAGCACAATGCATTATCCATATTGATGTGTCCATATTCTTTCATTTTTGTTATTCATTTTCTTTTCTATATATATATTTTCCTATATTGTTTTTCTCCACCTATTTACAGGTGTACGGATGCAGAATATGAGGACCCTCCTGTTAGTAATTCTGAAATTGATTTTGAAAGACCCATTTGCACGGGTGATTTTGAGGCTAATGAAGATACTGAGGATTATGATCTACCTCCGGATTTATTGAGAAAAATAGAACAAGAGGAGAAGCAAGTACTTCCTCATAAGGAATTATTGGAAACAATAAATTTGGGAAATGATGAAGAGATAAAAGAAATCAGAATTGGAACTTCATTGTCACCATTAATAAAAAGTGAATTGATAGCTTTGCTCCAGGAGCATGTGGATGTATTTGCATGGTCATACCAAGATATGCCAGGGTTAAATCCGGATATTGTGGTTCATAGGCTCCCTTTAAGGCCAGAGTGCAAGCCAATTCAGCAAAAGTTGAGAAGAATGAGGCCTGATATGCTGTTAAAGATAAAAGAGGAAGTGAAGAAACAATTTGATGCTGGATTCCTAGAGGTGGCAAAATATCCGGAATGGGTGGCAAATATTGTTCCAGTACCGAAGAAGGATGGCAAGGTGCGGATGTGTGTTGATTATCGAGATTTGAACAAGGCCAGCCCTAAAGATAATTTCCCTTTGCCCCATATTGATACTCTGGTGGATAATACAGCGAAGAGTTCTTTATTTTCTTTTATGGACGGATTCTCAGGATACAATCAAATCAAGATGGCACCGGAAGATATGGAGAAAACCACATTTGTTACAATGTGGGGCACTTTCTGCTACAAAGTAATGCCATTTGGATTGAAGAATGCTGGGGCAACATACCAGAGAGCCATGGTGACCTTGTTTCATGATATGATGCATAAGGGAATTGAGGTCTACGTTGATGATATGATCGCAAAGTCACAAGGAGAAGAGGAGCATATTGCGAATCTTAAGAAGCTCTTTGAACGATTAAGGAAATTTAGACTCAAGCTAAATCCGGCAAAATGCACTTTTGGAGTCACCTCGGGGAAGTTGTTGGGTTTTGTTGTCAGCAAAAGAGGAATTGAGATTGACCCAGATAAAGTGAATGCCATTCAGAATTTGCCACCACCTCGCACTCAAAAGGAAGTAAGAGGCTTTCTAGGGAGATTGAATTACATTGCTCGGTTTATTTCACAGTTGACCGACAAATGTGATCCAATATTTAAGTTACTTCGAAAGCGTGATCCAGGAGAATGGGATGAAGGGTGTCAGATTGCTTTTGAAAAGGTTAAGCATTATTTATCAAACCCACCAGTATTAATGCCACCGATCCCGGATAAACCAATGATACTGTATTTATCAGTATTTGAAAGTTCCATGGGTTGTGTTTTGGGGCAGCTTGATGAAACGGGAAAGAAAGAACAGGCAGTTTACTATCTCAGCAAGAAGTTCACAGATTATGAGTTGAAATATTCGTCGGTAGAAAAGTTATGCTGCGCCTTAGCTTGGACAGCTCGAAGACTCAGACAGTATATGTTGTACCACACCACATGGTTGATTGCCAAACTAGATCCAATCAAGTACATGTTGGAAGCACCTTCTCTGTCAGGGAGGACGGCAAGATGGCAGGTTTTATTGTCAGAGTACGACATTGTATATGTAAGTCAAAAAGCTATCAAGGGTAGTGCAGTGGCGGAATTCTTAGCAAGTCGGGCAGTGGAAGATTATGAGCCATTGAACTTTGACTTCCCAGATGAGGATTTGATGTATATGTCGCAAGCAGATGAGATTCCCCTAAAGAAGAAAGTGTGGAAAATGTACTTCGATGGCGCATCTAATGCCATGGGGCATGGAATCGGGGCAGTGCTTATATCCCCAGAAGAAGACTGTTATCCTTTCACTGCTAGATTGGATTTTGATTGTACAAACAATACTGCTGAGTATGAAGCATGTACTATGGGCCTTCGTGCCGCGGTGGACAGAAAGATCAAAGTATTGGAAGTCTATGGAGACTCAGCCTTGGTAATTTACCAGTTACGAGGAGAATGGGAAACCCGAGATACGAAGCTAATCCGATACCGAGAACTCATACTGAGTTTATTAGAGGAGTTCGAAGAAGTGAATTTCAATTACTTTCCTCGAGAAGAAAATCGAATGGCGGATGCTCTGGCTACTTTGTCATCAATGTTTAAAGTGAATGAAGGGGCAGAAGTTGTGCCGATCAAGATGAGCATATACGAGTCTCCTGCCCACTGCTTGAGTATCGAAGAAGAAGCAGATGGTCTCCCTTAGTATAACGACATCTTGCAGTACATCAAGAGTCAACAGTATCCAAAACAAGTGACAGAGAATGACAAGAGGACTCTAAGAAGGTTAGCAATGGGTTTTGTTCTAGATGGCGAGATTCTCTACAAGAAAGGGAAAGATCAAGTCTTGTTGAGGTGTGTCGGGTCTGCCGAAGCTCGAAGAATCATAGAAGAGGTCCATGAAGGGATGTGTGGCACCCACGGTAATGGTCACATGCTTGCTAAACAGATTATGAGGACAGGGTACTATTGGCTGACCATGGAAGGTGATTGTATCAGTTATTCTCGGAAGTGTCATAAATGCCAGATTTATGCAGATAAGATTCATGTGTCGCCATCACCTTTACATGTCATGACTGCACCATGGCCTTTTTCAATGTGGGGAATGGATATGATCGGGCCTATTACCCCAAAAGCTTCAAATGGACATCGTTTCATCTTGGTGGCCATAGATTATTTCACAAAGTGGGTAGAAGCTGCGTCTTATGCAAATGTAACGAAGTCGGTGGTATGCAGATTCGTCAAGAAAGAAATCATATGCCGTTATGGGTTGCCAGCAAGAATTATTTCGGATAATGCTCTCAATTTGAACAATAAGATGATGAGAGAAGTGTGTACTCAATTCAAGATCACACATCATAATTCGGCACCTTACCGTCCGAAGATGAACGGCGCAGTAGAAGCAGCTAATAAGAACATCAAGAGGATCGTTGAGAAGATGACCAATGTGTACAAAGATTGGCATGAGATCCTGCCTTTTGCTCTTCATGCATATCGTACTTCGGTCCGCACATCTACAGGGGCAACACCGTTTTCTTTGGTATACGGGATGGAAGCAGTGCTACCTATTGAAGTTGAGATCCCTTCACTTCGGGTTTTGATGGAAGTTGGCCTAGAGGAAGCAGAATGGGTTAAAGCTCGTTATGAACAGTTGAATCTCATCGAGGAGAAAAGATTGAAAGCAATTTGTCACGGGCAGTTGTATCAGAGAAGGATGATTCGAGCCCACAACAAGAAAGTTCGTCCCAGACAGTTCCGAGAGGGGGAGTTGGTATTGAGGAAAATTCTCCCTATAGTGAAGGATCCAAGAGGAAAATGGGCTCCAAATTGGGAAGGACCTTATGTGGTAAAGAGAGCTTTTTCTGGAGGAGCATTGATTCTAACTCGGATGGACGGAGATGATTTTAGACATCCCGTAAATGCTGATGAATTGAAGAAGTATTATGCTTGAAAAAAAAAAAAAAATTTTTTTTGTGTGATCTGTGCACATGAAAATTCGAATGATTCCAAGTGTAAAAATAGAAATTCTATATATCTATTTCCCCTGAGAATTGCTTTTCAAAGAAAATATTTATGCTTGATATGATGAATGGCCGTTTTTCATATTCCTTCCACTAAGAAGAAATTATCCTTAGTCACCCCTTTGAGCCTTAAGAATTATTTCTTTCTTTGAACCTTGATCAAGGATCACCCTCTACACTGGAGGGCAAATGCGAGGAAAGATAATAAAAAATCATGGCAAAAAGAAAGCCATCAAAAAAAAAAAAAAGGGACAGATGTTTCCAGAATGAGTTCTCCTCATGAAGTGATTCTTGATCCCATCACACTTAAACACATTTTGGGCCTATTTATCCTTCCTTTCTAAAACTAAACCTTGGCCTACATTACATGCTTTGAAAGCCCATTTTGATCAAGCAGGGATATTTAATTTGAAAGATATTTCTCAGAATCCATCCCATCTTTTGGATTGATATTTTTACTGTGGAAGCATTTAGAATTCTCAAATGCAAAAAAAAAAAAAAAAAAAAAAAAAAAAAAGGAGAGGTTTAAGCCGAAAACCCCAAAGGGCGACTTAATACCGAACGGAGGAAACTTGAGTTGAAAACCTGTAAAAGGCAGCTTAAGTACTAATCAATGCTCCGTGTAATGGGGAAGAAAGCATCAGACAATCAGAGAAAAGGGGAACAATGCAGTCTGATGTAACTATAGAAGTTAAGAGGTTACCCAAGTGAATTGCTCATTCAAGAGAAATTTCAGATGGTTTGAAAAAGGAGGGGTCCAAGATATTCCGCATCCGGGGCATCTACAGCCTATAACCTTATATATGTTTCTTATATCCTTGACATTTATTTTTACCATTTTAAAACATTTCTTGCAATAAATTCTTGTCATCCTTTTCATGACAACTTTTGATTGATTCATATTCTTTTTCATATACTTTTAAGATGTATTATGGTTGTTATTAAATTGAATGATGTTTAGTAATAAAAATCTTTAAATAAAGGGATTTCAAAGTATTACTAAGGAATAGATTTAAATCTTGGGAAGGTTTAGAAAGTTCACCAAGAAAAGAAAACAGTGAATGTGGTGGAGACTCCGTCGCGTAGTCAGAAAATCTGTGAACTTCAGCGAGAGACAGAAGCTGAGACTGTTCGACAAGATATCTTGAGTGAGGGATTCCTCAAGTGGGGCATCAATGAACAGTTGAAGACTCTGTCCTGAAGTCATATAATCTGTGAACCTCAAAGAAACCATGGATTAGAAATTATGGCACAATCATTTGATTGCATTTATTAGGAAGCATATAAGCATTTGCAAAAGCATGGCATTCTCATCATTGCATTTAGCTAACAGTGCAGAAATTAGGAAAGCTTGGACTTCCCCAAAGAGAAGCTCGTTTTGTTTCTCAAAAGATTCAGAGTTTGAAATCGCCATCAAGGTACTTCTTTTGCTTTAAATCGAATTCATTCTGTTTTATCAAATGAGTCGAGCCTTGAGACCACCGTCGAGATATTTTGTTTTGTTTTAAATCGAATTCATTCTGTTTCGTCAAATGAATCGAGCCTTGAGACCACCGTCGAGGTATTTCCTTTTGTTTTAAATCTAATTCATTCTGTTTTATCAAATGAGTCGAGCCTTGAGACCACCATCGAGGTATTTCCTTTTGTTTTAAATCGAATTCATTCTGTTTTATCGAATGAGTCGAGCCTTGAGACCATCGTCGAGGTATTTTCTTTTGTTTTAAATCGAATTCATTCTGTTTTATCAAATGAGTCAAACCTTGAGACCATCGTCGAGGTATTTTCTTTTGCTTTAAATCGAATTCATTCTGTTTCATCAAATGAGTCGAGCCTTGAGACCACCGTCGAGGTATTTCCTTTTGTTTTAAATCGAATTCATTCTGTTTTATCAAATGAGTCGAGCCTTGAGACCATCGTCGAGGTATTTTCTTTTGTTTTAAATCGAATTCATTCTGTTTTATCAAATGAGTCGAACCTTGAGACCATCGTCGAGGTATTTTCTTTTGCTTTAAATCGAATTCATTCTGTTTCATCAAATGAGTCGAGCCTTGAGACCACCGTCGAGGTAGTTCTTTTTGTTTTAAATCGAATTCATTTTGTTTTATCAAATGAATCGAGCCTTGAGACCATCGTTGAGGTATTTTCTTTGTTTTAAATCGAATTCATTCTGTTTCGTCAAATGAGTCGAGCCTTGAAACCATCGTCGAGGTAGTTCTTTTTGTTTTAAATCGAATTCATTCTGTTTCGTCAAATGAGTCGAGCCTTGAGACCATCGTCGAGGTATTTCCTTTTGTTTTAAATCGAATTCATTCTGTTTTATCAAATGAGTCGAGCCTTGAGACCATCGTTGAGGTAGTTCATTTTGTTTTAAATCGAGCCCATTCTGTTTTATCAAATGAGTCGAGCCTTGAGACCATCGTCGAGGTAGTTCTTTTTGTTTTAAATCGAATTCATTCTGTTTCGTCAAATGAGTCGAGCCTTGAGACCATCGTCGAGGTAGTTCTTTTTGTTTTAAATCGAATTCATTCTGTTTCGTCAAATGAGTCGAGCCTTGAGACCATCGTCGAGGTATTTCCTTTTGTTTTAAATCGAATTCATTCTGTTTTATCAAATGAGTCGAGCCTTGAGACCATCTTCGAGGTATTTCCTTTTGTTTTAAATCGAATTCATTCTGTTTTATCAAATGAGTCGAACCTTGAGACTGTTGTCAATATATTTTCGCTAGTTTTAAAGACCTCCGGGCACCATTTTTCTTTTGAAAATCGAATTCGTTTTCTTAAGACGGATCGAGCCTTGATTAGTCAGGGAATTCAATTTAAGGACAAATCTTCAATTTACAGCTTATTATCAAAAAAAAAAAAAAAAAACAAAAAAAAAATGATAGAAAAGAAAACCCCTTTCCCTTTCTTTCATATGTGATATCACTGACCGTACAAAATTAGTGTTGGTTTATCTTTGCCTGATTCCTGATTCTCAGCAATAGCCAAAGAGGGGCAGCTGTAGACACCTAATTTTGTCCGGACCACTAAAACAGGTATGTTTTCTTCCCATATTGATGTTTCCGAGTATAAAAAGACTGTTTTCATCCTGCAGATGGTACTCCGAGACTTAGTTTAAGAGGGCGAGCACAAAAAGTCAAACTTGAAAAAGTCAACCCCGAAAAAGCCAACCCCGAAAAAGTCAACCCCAGAAAGTCAACTATTGAAAAAGTCAACCCACTTTCACAATCAAGATTTTGAGTTCAATTGAAAAATGGCGAAAGAATTTTGATAATCCGAGGTCTACATTGAAAGATATGGAGTTCGGAAGTTGGGATTTGGAGATTCAGTAGAAAAGAAACCCTAATCCGAGAAATTTGGGGAAAAGTGCTTAAACGATCAAACTGGTCGAAATTGAAGGTTCCAAATGAAAGATAAGCACTGACTACGGGTAATGGAGAAGTCACTTGCAAGAAAAACCGAAAGAAAAGTCAATCCGGGAGAAAACCGAGAATTAGGGTTTTTAGTGGATTTCGGTGAAATCGGGAAGAATCACAGAAATGGCCCGACTTGGTAAGACCAATGCCCTCAATGGATGAATAATGGTTAAAAAGGATGGCCCAAGGCTCAGATTGAAGAAAATCTGAAAATCGGATTTGTTTTGAGCAAAACCGGGTTTCAGGGGTAAAAGGGCAAAATTGGAAAAATTTGGGAAAAATAGCAAATGGACTCCGAAAATTATGGAAAATTTGTCAATCTCATTCTTAAATCATTTGAAGGAGATTGGCGAAAGAAAATCTTGATTCCGAGTTCGTTTGCAAAATGGCCAAATCCCGGGCTTCTTATAGAGTAATTCAAAAAGGAAAATCCCGGAAAAATAGCAAATGGACTCCAAAAATTCTGAAATTTGGAAAATCTCATTTTTAAATTATTTGGAAGAGATTGGCAAAAGAAAATCTTGATTCCGAGTTCGTTTGCAAAATGGCCAAATCCCGAGCCTCCTATGCAGTAATTCAAGCCGATAAATCCCGAAAAAAATACCAAATGAGCTCCAAAAATTATGAAAACTTCCAGATCACACTTTTTAATTATTTTGAAGAGATTGGTGAAGGAAAATCTTGATTTGGAGCTCGTTTAAAAAATGGTAAAATGTAGGGGCATAAAAGGGCATTTTTGGGAAGAAAAAATCCAAATAAATAGAAAACGGACTCGGATAATTTTGAAAACTTTCAGAACTCAATATTTTATTATTTTGGAAGTATTAAAAAAATAAAAATTGAATTTGGAATCCGTTTGATATTTACTTGCATCCGGGGGGCAAAATGGTCATTTCACCCAAGCAACCGAAAAGGGCTTTTTTTGGCCCTTCAAAAAATCAGAGTTGGGCTGGAAAAGAGAAGTGCTGGCATGCCCAAGCCCAAGGAAAGGAGGAAGCTTCTAATTATTTTTTTTTTAATCAAGTGGTTAAAAATCAAGAGTTAGTTAACCATTCTCTTTGATCAAGCCATGGTGAGTAAACCACATAGGTTAAGAAAGATGTCAACATTATTTTTGCATAGAGAGGGCTGAGATGCTAATCTAAGGGTGATAATTTCATGACTTTTCATCTTGAATTATTAGCCATTTGATGGAAAATAGGTTACACAAAAATGACAACATCTTTGAGGCTATATAAACATCATTAAGGCCAACCCTAGAGAGGCACATTTTTGGTTTTTTTCTTTTCCATTTTGGCTTATTTCTCTTAGTTTTTCTTAGTTTTTATCTTCTTGGTTGAGAGCAAAAAAAGAAAAGTTTAGAAAAAAAAGGAAAGTTTGAAGAGAAAAGCTTGAAATATTAGCTTCTTGAGGTTGCTCTTGAGCACCAACTCTTGCACTTTCATTTTCTATTCTTGTTTTTTGCTATTTTAATCTCTACTTGGTGAGTTTTCATTTTAGAATAATGTTTTTTTTGTTCTTCCTTCATTTCCTTTCTTAAGTATATTTTATTTACATTTTGTTTTTACAATAAACTCACCATGGCCAAATGGCCTACATTATTTATTTTAAGTTGTTGTGTTGATTCATTTTACCATATTGTTTATGCTATTTTCTTGTTTTTGATGTTTTAAATGTTATGTTATTTCATGTTCTTAAGTTATATTTAATTTGGTTGCTTTGTTTGTTGCCATTTATGTCTTAAATTTCATGTTTTTGCATTTTTAATTTTCTGTTTTCATGTTGTTTAAATTTGAGCATGTTTTAGAGTTAGCATATTAAGTGTTTGTGAAAATGCTTGTGTGATTCTTTGCATGATTCTTGTTTTATATCTTAGTGAGCATGTTTTAGACTTAGTATATTAGGTGTTTGTGAAAATGCTTGTGTGATTTTTGTGTTATGACTTAGTTTTTCATGCTAGTATGCCAAGTGTTTGAGAAAATGCCATGCTTGTTGGAGCTTGAGGCCATTTGGCTACTCCATGTGTTTTGCATTGTGTGTTGCATTTTTTGTCATGCTAGTTGTTAGGTTTTTGCATTTGCATGATATTTGGTTGGATTTTTGAATTAAGCATGCCTTGTGTTTGTAAAAATGCCATGCATGTTTTAGGTCTAGGTTACATTAAATGCCATGCAAGTTCATGTTAGGTCTAGGCCATATTATTTATGTCATGCATTTTCCTTACATTTAGGTTTAGATCCATGCATTTCATGCATTATGTTTGCTGCATTATTTCATGCATTTCATATTCATACCACTTGAATAATGACTTGAGCCAATTGATGGTTCAAAGTCATGCTCTCTTGAGCACACTTGTGGAAAATTAAGTTTGTCAAGTTGATTATTCTACCTTTGTGATTTTTTTTTACTTAGACAATTTTTATCTAACTTTCAAAAAGTCTTAGCTATTGTTTGGAAATCATTTTATGAGTTTCAAATATTTTTACTTTGATTTTTTAAATGATTTTATCAAAGACAAAAAAATGTGCTGGCAAAGCAGTTTTTTTTTTCCTCCAAAAACTCGTACATCTCTGATTTTTCTGGGAATTCATCTTTGATCATAAAATTAAGCCGATTTTTTATCGTGTAGTTTTACATGTCCTGAGTCTCCAGTAATTTTTTCAGAATTTTTGGAATTTTTAAAAATAGGGTAAAAAATCGTGGATTAAAACTGGACAGTGGAGTCAGCATTGAATTTAAAGAAAAACAAAGCAGTCTTTTCTCCTCAAAAAACTCGTACATCTCTGATTTTTCTGGGAATTCATCTTTGATCATAAAATTAAGCCGATTTTTTATCGTGTAGTTTTACATGTTCTGAGTCTCCAGTAATTTTTTTAGAATTTTTGGAATTTTTAAAAATAGGGTAAAAAATCGTGGATTAAAACTGGACAGTGGAGTCAGAATTGAATTTAAAGAAAAACAAAGCAGTTTTTTCTCCTCCAAAAACTCGTACATCTATGATTTTTCTGGGAATTCATCTTTGATCAGAAAATTAAGCCGATTTGTTTTCGTGTAGTTTTACATGTCCTGAGTCTCCAGTATTTATTTTAGAATTTTTGGAAGTTTTAAAAATTGGGTAAAAAATCATGGATTAATACTGGACAGTGGAGTCAGAATTGAATTTAAAGAAAAACCATTTTTCTGTTTTGGTTAATTTACTTAGAGTGGGCTGATTAGGAGGGTTAGCTACTGACTTAGGATAATTTATAAGCCTTTTTAAACTCTAAAAATGGTTTTTCCAGTCTCGGGTTAAGGGTAGCCAAGTCCGGATTTTTTAAACTTAGGAAATTAGAGCCATTTAAAAAATTCTAGCCCAGTTTTTATTTTTAATTCAAGCTTCTCAAAATTATTTTCAAACAATCACAAAGTATTTTGGTTTTAGAATATTTAATTTGACATATTTTCCTAAGGTAGCCGGATATCTTTTTAGATATACGGATTTCCTTAATTAAAGGAAAAAATACATTTCATGCATTGCATTTTTATATTCATGCATTTTATATAATATGTGATTCTTGTTATAATAATATTGTTATTATTTTGATTTATATTTTTGATGTTATATGGTTTATCATATGATTTGGAATATTTCATGATATCCCATGCTTTTATTTAGTCATTTTTTTGGTCATATTATTTAGCATATACTATGTTCATGCATTATTATTTCTATTTTTATTTTCATGCATATTATATGGTAGCATTATTTCATATTCCATTTCATTTAATTTATATGCCATATCATTCATGTTTGCCATGTCATTTAGGTTGCATTATATTATTTAGATTTTGCTATGTCATTTTATTTATGTCACGCATATACATATTCATTTATTTTAAATGTTTTCAAAAAGATAATGGTTTTCAATAAAAATAAAGATATTCCCGAGTTAAAATAATTCATGAGTTCTCTACCGGGTTTGCTGGAGGGAATTTCATCAATTATCATTAATAAAGGAATATCTTTCTTTCAAAAGGAGAATGATTCGGAAAGTTTTCCAAAACTAATAAAAATTTCTATATTTTGCCACGTTTGTTGGGGAATATAGGAAAATTTTGAATTTATAAATTCCGGATCATTTTCAATAAAAAATGGAATTATTTTTAAATTGGGAATTAACTTGAAATACTAAGTTTAAAACCAACTTTTTACCGAGACTTGAGATAACACACGATTAATAAGGTACCGATTTATACGGGCGTTGTGGGGGTGCTAATCCTTCCCCACACGTAACCGACTCCCGAACCCGCTTCTTTGATTTCTCTGGTTTAAAACGCAGACTTGAAATTGGTTTTTAAAATGTTTTAATTAATTTTTAAAATATTTTATAAAACCGGTTTTAATAGGTGGCCGATCACACCTAGCTAAAAAAGATTGGTGGCGACTCCATGTCTTTTTTAAGGTCATTTTCAAAACCTTCATTTTTTTAGAGGAATTAAGTCGACTTTTCCTCGATTTTTTTAATGTCACGCCTAACGAATAATAAAGTCTTGCGATGAGACTCGTCGTTATTTTTATTTTTTAGGTTGCGACACCCTTAAAAATACATTATTTTCAGCATTTTTTTTTAGGCCGGTAAAGATAAATTATCATAAATAAAGGTAGGCGATTCTAGCAAGTGTCAAAAGAAAAATGCCCCTAAAATTGATTTCTTTTGTAGTGACATGTGAATTACAATTCTATACAAAGGTTTATAAATCATGATTTATTACCAACTAAAGTTTGCGTAGAATCAAAATTCACAAAGATTTCTTTTCAAACAATTAAAAAAAGCAGAAAATCTCTAGAATTAGTTCATTTAGATATTGGTGACTTAATATTTGTGCAAACTAGAGGTGGAAAAAAGTATTATATTACTTTTATAGATGATTGCACAAGGTATTGTTATACCTTGCTTAGAAGCAAAGATGAGGCTCTTGAAATGTTTAAACATTACAAGAATTAAGTTGAAAACCAATTGGGTAAAAAGATAAACGTAATAAGGAGTGATAAAGGTGGAGAATATGATACACCATTCGTTGAATTTTGTTTTAAAATTGGTATTATCCACCAAACTACTGCTTCTTATTCACCTCAACAAAATTGTATTGCTGAATGAAAGAACCGAACTTAAAAAAATGATGAATGCCATGTTAATAAGTTCGGGAGCACCTCTAAACTTGTAGAGGGAGGCAATTTTTATACTTAATAAAGTACCCACAAGAAGTTAGAAAAAACACCATATGAATTATAGAAATAAAGGAGACCTTTCTTCGAATACCTCAAAGTATGAGGGTGTCTTGCTAAGGTACAATACCTGATCCCAAAAAGGTCAAGATAGGACCTAAAGCTGTGGATTGTGTATTCATTGGATATGCATACAATAGTAGTGTATATCGATTTCTTATGCATAAATCGAGTATTGAGGATATCCATCCAAATACAATTATGGGATCAAGGAATGCTACATTTTTTGAGGATGTGTTTCCTTTTAAAGAGGCACAGGAAAGTCGTTCACTAAGCACGAGGCAAACTCAAGCGGAAATCATCAATCAGAAGTTGATGAGTTTGAGTCGAGAAGAAGTAAGAGGGCTAAAACAACAAAAATGTTTGGTCCAGAATTTCTAACTTACTTGTTAGAAAATGAACCTCGAAGTTTTTCGGTGGCAATGCACTGCCCAGAAGCTTCATATTAAAAAGAAGTAGTCAATAGCGAAATCAAATCCATCTTGCAAAACCATACATGGGAACTAGTGGATCTTCCATCTGGAAGCAAACCTTTAAGCTGTAAATGGATCTTCAAGAGAAAAATGAAAGCTGATGGAACTAGTGATAAATATAAAGCTAGGCTTGTTGTTAAAGGGTACAGACAACAAGAAAATATGGATTATTTTGATACATACTCACCTGTATCAAGAATAACATCCATACTGACGTTAATAGCCATTACTTCTATTAACAAGCTAGAAATACATCAAATGAATGTAAAGATAACTTTCCTAAATGGTGACCTTTACGAATAGGTTTATATGCAATAACTCGATGGGTTTGTTGTTAAAGGAAAAGAAAATAAAATGTGTAAGTTTATCAAGTTATTATATGGCTTGAAATAAGCTCCTAAAAAATGGCATGAAAAATTTGACAAAATTATATTGTCAAATGACTTTAAAATCAACAAACTTGATAAGTGTGTCTATGTAAAGAACACTGATAAAGGCTATACCATTGTATGTCTATGTCAAATGACTTTAAAATATTTTTAATTGATTTTGCTTTTTAAAATTTGCATTCATTCCATTTAAAAAAAATACCCAATATGTATATAACTTCTCATTTTTTTTTAAAAAAATTCACTTATATTTCTTTTCACCCATATTGTGAGTGTAATATAATATAGTGTATATTATGTGGGTCAAAGTAAAATTTTATTACTTACATAAAAATTAAAAAAAAATAAGAAAAATGTTATCATGCATGTGGAAGATGAATGCATGTGGTGGATGACTAGATTAGGATGAATGCATATATGATAAATGTATTAGATTAATTACTATGTACGTAATAATTATGGTGCATTATATTCTCCTCCCCTTATTTATATTTGGAGTCTTATATAAGGATGGATTTGCATCCAAGAAATGATAATAGAAAAAGCTTGGTTACATAGCTAGTTCCTGAAGAACTAGACTTTGAAAGTTCATATTTATTTTATCTTGATTTCTCTTTATTTACTCATTTTATTTATTTATAATACGTTATCAGCACGATCAAGTCTCTAACGGTAGTAAAGTCCTCAAGTTTCTTTCATTATATTAAGGTAAGAATTTTGCTTTCTCTAACATGTGTTATTTAGAAATCTAGTATATCTTCTTATTTGCAAAAGGTTATATATCTTTACATGTTCTATTATGTGATATATGTGAGATAAGTATTTTTATTTTATTGTTTAGATTCTTAATGTCTACCTAACTCTGGACTTTTTATTTATTCTCTCTAGTATCTTTACAATGACAAATCTCACGAAGCTTGAATTCGTTGCTCTTGAAATTTCTGGAAGAAATTATTTTTCATGAGTACTTAATGCTGAGATTCACCTTAATGCTATGAATCTTGGAAATACTATTGAAGAAGAAAATCAAGCATCCTTGCAGGATTGATCAAAAGCAATGATTTTCCTTCGACACCATTTATACGAAGAATTGAAAACTAAGTACCTTACTATTGAAGATCCATTAGTACTTTGGAATAACTTAAAGGACAGATATGAACACCAAAAATTGGTGATTCTTCCAAAAGCTCGATATGAGTGGATACACTTACGGCTACAAGATTTCAAAACCGTAAGTGAATATAATTCAGCCTTGTTTAAGATTAGCTCTCAATTGAAATCATGTGGAGAGAATATTACTGATAAAGATATGTTGAAAAAAAAAACATATTCAACTTTTCATGCCTCGAATATGCTCCTACAGCAGCAATATCGAGAACATAGATTCACAAAATATTATGAGCTAATTTCTTGTTTACTTGTGACTGAACAAAACAATGAGCTTTTGTGAAAAACCATCAATCTCGTCCTACTGGCTCAACTAGACCTGGCAATTCGTGTATTCGTGTCGTGTTCGTGTATTTTATCATGTCATAATCATGTTTAAGATATTTTATATTTATATAAACTTTGATATGTTAATAATTCATACTAAATAGATTTTGAGACATTCGTGTATTCGTGTCGTGTTCGTGTTATTTTTTCGTGTCGTGTTTTTAGTTATTTTTTCCGTGTCGTGTTCATGTCGTATAATCATGTCGTATCCAGTATTTTCAGGTCTAGGCTCAACACCATTCCCTGAAGTGAATGTGGCATTTTCTCAAGGTCGTGGACGAGGCCGTGGTGGTAAAAGAGGTCGCGGTAGAAAAAATTATTGGACTCGTGATAATCATCATTCAAGTCTTGGAATCAAAGATGCTAAATGGAATCAAAAGAAGTGGGTCAAAATGAGAAAATTTCGAAAAAGAGTAATAAAGTGCAAAACAATGAAAATATTTGCTATAGGTGTGGAACTAAAGGTCATTGGTCTCGAATATGTCATACTCCAAAACATCTAGTTGATCTTTACAAAGCATTACTAAAGAAAAAAGGAAAAAATGCTGAAGTAAATTTATATGAATTTGTTAATCCTACTTATGATAATAAATCCTCTTTAAATGTTGATTTTATGTTTCTAATTTTTTTGAAGACCCTAATGGCAAAATTGATCATATGATTGGGGATGGGAATGTTCAGGAATGAGATATGTTTATGTTTATGTTATTTTAAGGATTAACATATGTAAATTCTACTTATAATATAAATTATAATGTCTTGCATATTTTATGTTTATTATCTCTTTTCAATTCCTAAAAACATATTTTTTGTTTTTAATAGATAATGCAATATAAACTTGATATCATAGAGGATGACATTTTTTTAGTGGATTGTGGTGCTTTATAAGCATCAAGAAGAAGAAAACGTTTTTCCACTTCCACAGGGTTTGGTGCGCCAACCACAAGAATTATCTTGATCTTCTTTCTTCTTCACTTTAAGCCTTTTGCTCTCTTGAGAGAAACGTTTTCTCTTTTCACAATCCATGAAGAGGCAAGGAAGAAGAAAGAAATGAAGAAAAATACACCAAAAAGCAAAGCATACAATATGTGGCTAGCTCTCATAGGGAGAACGGCTACATAATTTTTCTTTATATAGGGGGCGGCAAGACTCCAGGGTTTGACTAAGGGCTATAACATAACTCTTATGTATTTGCTCTTAAGTCCTTTCACTTAATTAAACTATTTAATTAAGTTCCTATTGATTAAATTCTCAAATTAATCAATTAGGCACTTTCTATTTTAATCTCTTAATTCATCTTTCTATGTGTGACCCATTAGGCTCGTGATAAAAAATATTTCTTGCAATTAACATTAGCTGAAATTAATATTAATATAATATCTGGTTCTGCAAATGTAATTGATGGCTCTGGAAGAGTCCACATTATGTTCCCAAATGGAACAAAATTATATATTGATGATGCGTTATATTCTAGTCGGTCCCGAAGAAATCTACTAAGTTTCAAAGATATACGTCGCAATGGGTATCATGTAGAAACAAAAAATGAGGGAGATGTGGAATATCTTTATATTACCTCTACAGTTTCAAACCAGAAGTTCATATTAGAGAAAACCTTTTAGTTTCTCATCTGGCTTATATTTCACAAAAATAAAGATGGTTGAATCAAATTTTATGCACCGTAAGTGCTCAGATCCTAAAACTTTTATACTTTGGCATGATCGTCTTGGCCATGCAGGTTCAACCATGATGCGACGTATCATCGAAAATACACATGGACACCCATTAAAGGATCAAAAAATCCTTTTGCCTGATAATTATTTTTGTTCTTTTTGTGCTCAAGGTAAATTATTTGGTAGACCTTCTCTATCTAAATTATCTTCTGAGTCTCCTACTTTTATACAAAGAATATAAGGAGATATTTGTGGTCCAATTCATCCATCTTGCGGACCATTCCAGTATTTCATGGTTTTAATTGATGCTTCCACACAATGGTCACATGTTTGTTTGCTTACAACTCGTAATACTGCTTTTGCTAAATTTCTTGCTCCAATTATAAAGTTAAAGATCAAGTTTTCCTGACTATTCTATTAAGACAGTTTGTTTGGATAATGCAGGTGAGTTTACTTCAAAAGCATTTTATGATTATTGCATGTATATTAGAATTAATGTTGAACATTCTATTGCACATGTTTGTACTCAAAATGGTTTAGCAGAATCTTTCATTAAATGTTTACAATTGATTGCTAGACCTATGCTTATGAGATCAAAACTTCCTGTATATGCTTGGGGACATGCTATAGTACATGCTACATCTTTAATTCATACTCGACCATCTGCATATCACAAATTTTCACCTTTACAACTTGTGTTTGGTCAACAACCAAATATCTCCCATCTTAGAGTTTTTGGTTGTGTTGTATATGTCCTTATTGCACCTACTCAATGAATTAAGATGGGCCTCCAACGACGTCTTGGAATTTATGTTGGTTTTGACTCTCCATCTATCATTAGATATCTTGAACTTTTAACAGGTGATCTTTTTAGAGCAAGATTTTTAGATTGTCTATTTGATAAATCAATTTTCCCATCATTAGAGGAAGAAAAGGGCAAAGAATCTAAAGCACAAGAAATTTGTTGGTATATACCAACATTGTCCAATCTTGATACACGCACAAATCAATGTGAACTTGAAGTTCAAAGAATAATTCATTTGCAGAATGTTGCAAATCAATTACCAAATATTTTTATAGACACCCAAAAAGTCACTAAATCCCATGTACTGCTGCAAATATTCTTGCACGTTTAATTGTCCATGCAGGACATTCTATGGGTATGACAGCTAATGAATCTAAAGTAAACCAGAAGCATGGTAGACCTTTTGGTGCAAAGAATTCTATTCCTCGAAAAAAAAAAGGAAACGAAATCACTTCAAAATGACACTTCAGAAGAGGTCAAAAATAATATAGATCAACAACATCATATTTCTAGACAAACAACCCCAGAAGTAGTTCTGGTACCGAAACATTATGAGATCTCATTAAAATCTGAAAATATGTTGGGAAGAAATGAAGTTGTTGTTGATAATGTGTTTGCATATACAATTGCTTCTAATATTGTCAATGATAATGAGGCTGAACCTCAAATTGTAGTAGAATGTCGACATAGAAATGATTGGCCAAAATGGAAAGAAGCAATAAAGGCTGAGCTTGACTCATTAACCAAACATAATGTATTTGGACCAGTAGTCCAGACACCTAAAGATGTCAAACCTGTTGGGTATAAATGGGTCTTTGTACATAAAAGAAATGAGTTAAATGAAATTGTGAGATACAAGGCGCGACTTGTAGTACAAGATTTTTCACAAAAACCTGGTATACATTATGAAGAGACATATTCTCCTGTTATGGATGCAATTACTTTTAGATTAATTTGGTAGTCTGTGAAGGACTTGACATACGTCTAATAGACGTAGTGACAGCTTAATTTATAGGTCATTGGATAATGACATATACTTGAAAATCCTTGAAAGATTTAAGATACCTAAAGCATATAATTCAAAACTTCGACAAATGTACTCTGTTAAACTACAAAGATCCTTGTATGGGTTAAAGCAGTCTGGACGTATGTGGTACAATCGTTTAAGTGAATATTTATTGAAAAATGGATATGAAAATAATGTCATTTGTCCTTGTGTTTTCATCAAGAAAATAAATTCCAGATTTGCTATAGTCGCAGTTTATGTTGATGACTTAAACATAGTAGGGACTCCAGAAGAGATCTCTATAACTACTGACTACCTAAAGAAGGAATTTGAAATGAAAGATCTTGGGAAGACAAAATTTTATCTTGGATTTCAAGTTGAACATTTGACAAGTGGGATCCTTATTCATCAATCATCTTATATAGAAAAGATTTTGAAACAATTTAATATGGATAAATCTTATCCATTAAGCTCTCCAATGGTTGTGGGCCTACTTGATGTAAAAATATATTTTTCCGTCCTCGAGAAGATGATGAAAAAATTCTTGGTCCTGTAGAACCATATCTTAGTGCAATTGGAGCACTTTTGTATTTGGCAAATTGCACTAGACCAGACATAGCTTTTGCAGTCAATTTACTTGCAAGGTTTAGTTCTGCACAACATGAAGACATTGGAATGGAGTGAAACAAGTTTTTCGTTATCTCTGTGGCACGACTGACATGGGTTTATTTTACCCAAATAGAGTAAAATTAGAATTAATGGGATATGCTGATGCTGTATATCTTTCTGATCCTCACAAAGCTCGATCATAAACAAGTTATGTCTTCAGATGTAGTGATACTACTATCTCATGGCGGTCTGTAAAACAAACAATCACCGCTACCTCATCAAACCATTCAGAAATATTGGCTATTCATGAAGCAAGTCGTGAGTGTGTGTAGTTAAGAACTATGATTCAACATATTAGAAGAGCAAGTGGATTGTTCGTGAAAAATGACAAGCCAAAAATATTGCATGAGAATAATGCAGCATGCATTACACAAATCCAAGGTGGCTACATAAAAGGTGATAAAACTAAACATATTTCACCAAAATCCTTTTACACACATGAACTCTTGAAGAAAGGAGATGTTGATATTTGCAAAATTCGCTCAAGTGACAACTCAGCAAATCTATTCATAAAGGCATTGCCAACTTCAATTTTCAAGAAGCACGTACATAACATTGGAATGCATCGGCTTAAGGATATTAAATAATTGGTTTCATTTTTTAGGGGAAGTAAGTTTCCTATGAATATTGTATTCTTTTTCCTTTGCTAAGTTTTTTCTCCTACTGTTTCTTAACAAGGTTTTAACGATGCATATTCATAAGAAATAGTCATCCAAGGGGAAGTGTTATACATGCATGTGGAAGTTGAATGCATGTGGTGGATCACTAGATTAGGATGAATGCATATATGGTAAATGTATTAGATTAATTACTATGTACATAATAATTATGGTGCATTATATTCTCCTCCCCTATTTATATTTGGAGTCCTATATAAGGATGGATTTGCATCTAAGAAATGATAATAAAAAAAGCTTGGTGACATAGCTAGTTCCTGAAAAACTAGACTTTGAAAGTTCATATTTCTTTTGTCTTGATTTCTCTCGATTTACTCATTTTATTTATTTATAATAAAAAAGAAATATTATACTTATCTTAAACCGTAAAAGAAAAAATTAACTTTTTTTTTTACCAAAACATGTATAAAATTTATAAAAGAAAAAATTACCTTTATAATTTTATTAATATATATTTTTTATTACATAACTAAAATTTGATCATTTAAATAAAATTGAAAGAATTAAAAGAACTATTATACTTATCATGAAATGTAAAAAAAAATTGTTTTTTTAAAAAAATTATCAAAATATGTACAAATTTTTATAATAAAAAATAAGAAATAAATTACCTTTATAATTTTGTTAACATATATCTTTATTGCGTAATTTATTTTTTAATTCATTGCGTGTTTGTGATACCAACGGGGGAGTTCTACCATGAGCTCCTTAAAATAGGCTTTTGGTAGGCTCTAAAATTAGAAAACCTGAATAGCAGCTTATCAGGTTATCAATTTTTACATATAAACATGATCGAAATTATATATAAACATGACAAACATGACAATTTACATATAAACATGTCAAATTACATATAAACATGATAGATTACATATGACAAATTATATATGATAAATTACATATAAACATGACAAATTATATATAAACATGATAAAGTATATATAAACATGATAAATTACATATAAACATAACAAATAACAAATTACATATAAATATGACAAATTATATATAAACATGACAAACATAAGAAATTACATATAAACATGACCAAATGATAAATTACATATAAACATGACCAAATGATAAATTACATATAAACATGACCAAATGATAAATTACATATAAATATGACAAATTACATATAAACATGACAAATTACATATAAACATGACAAATATGAGAAATTACATAGAAACATGACAAATTACATATAAACATGACCAAATGACAAATTACATATAGACATGAAAAATTACATATAAATATGACAAATTACATATAAACATGAAAAATTACATATAAACATGACCAAATGATAAATTACATATAAAGATGACAAATTATATATAAACATGATAAATTACATATAAAGATGACAAATTACATATAAACATGACCCAATGACAAATTACATATAAACATAAAAAATTACATATAAATATGACAAATTACATATAAACATTACAAATTACATATAAACATGACAAACAGGACAAATTACATATAAACATGACAAATTACAAATAAACATGAAAAATTACATATAAATATGATAATTTACATATAAACTTGACAAATTATATATAAACATGATAAATTACATATAAACATGACATATTACATACAAACATGACAAATTACATATAAACTTGACGAATTACATATAAACATGACATATTACATATAAACATGACAAATTAAATATAAACATGATAAATGATAAATTACATATAAACATGAGAAATGACAAATTACATATAAACATGACAAATGACAAATCACATATAAACATGACAAATTACATATAAACATGATAAATTACATATAAACTTGACGAATTACATATAAACATGATAAATTACATATAAATATGACATATTAAACATGACAAATTACATATAAACATGACAAATTACATAAATCATTAAAAGGATGTTGTCATGTATTTATGTAATTCTTTTTTTGGGAATAAAAAGTTGTCATATATTTATGTAATTTTTTTTTTTTACATATAAACATGACCAAAATTATATATAAACATGACAAATTACAAAAATCATTAAAGGATATTATCATGTATTTATGTAATTGAAAAGGGAATCAAAAGTTGTCATGTATTTATATAATTTTTTTTACCACTTAATATTTACAATTTTTTATTAGAAAATTACTAAAATATATTATATAAATTACGATGATAATTTTTTCCTTTAATCCTTTTAAAAAACAATCCAAAATTTTGATAATTTTAAAAATTAATTACATAAATAAAATAGTCTTCTGATTGAACCTTGATTTAATAAAAATATGTTAAAATTAATCAAATTGCATGATACATTATGCTTTAAACTATTTATCTCATTTAATTAATTAAACACGTCTAATACAATAATTTAACATATAATATCCAATAATACTTTTATAGCCATATAACGTCACTTTTCTTGAACGTTATTAAAGCCAAGTCTTTAAAACTCTTAAAAACGACTTCAAACTCACGTAAGTAAATCTCCTTAAATGTGTTTCCACAACTATAATACTATGACATAATTTTAGGTTATGGACTTATGGGTGTATTAAAAGTATGTTTTATTTATCTTTCTTTTACCATAATTATGGTACTTAACATTTTATTTTAGATGGTCGTATAAAATGTCCAACATTGTTAGCTTTATTTGGTATTAAGAATAATTTTTATTTTCTCTTAATTGACTTGATTAAAATATTTTTTAAAAATAATAGATTAAAATCTTAATTAAATACAAGAAAAATAATAAATATTATACAAAATTGTAATTTTCATTCTTTTATAAAAGTTAAATTAAAAAAAAAAATACATATATATATTTTTTGAATAGTAAAACTTGTTCAACCTAAGCAACTTAACTTGATCCATTACAAATACCACCTTATACTTGCTCATCTATTTTTGATAAATAAAAATCAAGATATTATTCTAATTGTTACACAAATTTCTTTCTTAAGCTTTTAAAATTCAAGTTCTCCCCAAATTTTGCGAATAAATACATCATTGGCAAGGTAAGAATTGCCAGGTTTGTCCCATATGAATACCTGAAATAGCTAAGAAACAATCCATCTGACAATTTTATAGATTTTATTCTAAAATGCAAATGTACCAACACCAAGGAATACAAACACCATAATCAGTACAATAAATAAATTTCATTGTAAAATTCTAAAATGAACATAAAGTTTCCAGAAAATTCACTAAATACCTCCCTATCAAAATTTCATCCCAAATTACACTCCAAAGATTACTCTATCCTAAAATGAGGCTGCAAAGAGAATCCCTAGCAATCTTGATGTTGGCAAAAAATCCCAGCATATGAATCTTGGCGTGTCAGCATGGTGGGGGGAGCTTCAGTAGACATCTTTCTGCTATTTCAATACAAGCTAGTTGGAGTCTGCATAATGAATAATAAAGCATACAAAGACAAGTTTCAAAAACAAACGATTTATAGAAAAAGATACATGAGAAAGATGCACTGAAATTTCATACCTTTGGCAAAACCAAAATAAGATTTTGTGTTAACTTAGTATAATCAACTCAATTTGAAGTACAGCAATGAAAGAATGCAAAATGAAGTTTAATAAACAACATAAAGTGAGATGAAAGGAGGACATAAAGTGAGATGAAAGGAGGCAACTAAAACTAAGAATAAATTTTAAAGAAATATTGATAATTCTAAATTTTGATAATAAGCCTTCACATCAGAGAAAAATAGATAAGCAAAGACTCACTGATATCCACCATCTTAAGAAGACTGATCTTACTCAAACAACAAAACTTTGCTTGTAAAACTAGTATCAAACAATTTAACTTAAAACATACTAAGAACTGTTGCTTTTCGATTACGCTGCTTATAAATATCTATCAAAAAAGAGAAAAAGTATCAGGATTTATGGGCAAATTACAAGTCATCAACAATTAAATTCCATCGACACTAAGACAACAACTGCCCATGCGCTTTAGAAATGAAAAGCAAACTTGAACTACTCATTTTTATGCAATTCTTTTCAGCTTTGCAATAACAAACCTGATCCTAAACACTACCTATTTCACGCAGTGGGAGATCATGTTTAGCAGTATGCAGCACAACATGTCACTCAATTAGATTTGACTTCTCATTGATAGGTCTATTATGCATAAAGATCATGCAAATGCAACAATAAACATATAGAGTACACAAATGATTAAAAAAAAAAAAACAACATAAAATATGATATCCATATACCTTAGGGCTTATCTAATGCCCCATGTAAGGTGCACCGCCACCAGGTTGACTCCTACCAGCACCGCCTTGTCCCATATGTGGGTTGTGATACCCACCCTGCATAATCTGGCTTCCATAGCCTCCTGCAACCTGATTCCCATACCTTGCAGCAGGTGCTCCCTGGTTCACAGTGGCACCACCAAGCCCTCCAAGCAGATTACCAAGCCCCAAACCAGCTCCCTGACTAGTAAGCAATGCAGTCAAAGCCTGTCCAAGAGCTGAATTTAAAGCAGGTGCAGCAGCAGCCACCCAGGGTTAAACCAGCAGCAGCAACTCCATGGATCACAATATGTCACTCAAGTAGTTCATACAAATTGTCAAAACCCCACCCCAGCAGCTAGAGGTGAGTATTCTATCGAATCGAGTCGAATCGAGTGAAAAAAATTTGGATTAGTTGAGTTAAACGAGTCTGATTTTGTCAACCAAACTGAATTTGAAATTTTACCGAATCGAGTCGAGTGAAAAGAAATTCGAGTCGAATTGAATAAATCAATTCGAGTTAAAATAAATTTTCTTACAACTTAAACCTGTTAAAAAATATACATCCATTCGAGTAACCAAACATGATGTTAATAAGCTGACATTATAAAATTCAAGCCTCATTCAGAGTATTAGGGGAAAATTGTTAAATATAGTCCAATTCACGAGAGAAAAATATATATAATACTGATTTGAAGTTTTTGAAGTGGAGACCTTGTTTTTGGGTAATGACAATTGACAAACAACTTCAACTTAAAAATAAAATAAAAAAACAATTAAGGTGCATTTCAATAGAGTTTTTAACTTACCAAAGCCTACTGAGTACTAAGTACTGACTCTATGACACCAATAGATTAAAATATAGTCATAAATCCAACAAATAAAGCCATTGTTTATTCAACTAATCAATTACTTATTACTTTAAGCATATCAACTAATCAATTAAAATATCAAAGTATCAATCTCAAACATATTTAGCCCAAAGAAAAGATTAATCCCAATTCCAATGAGGATGACATCTTAGCGATGGTGTACGAACTTAAATTTGATTTAATCCTAAGTTTTGCTCGCCTGGACTGTGTTTTTCATGTCTTAAATTTTTTTTATTAAATACTTAATTGATATATTTCAAGTGTTTGTTGGAAACGATCTCGTTTATTCAACTAATCAATTAATCCAGCAAATAAAACCATTGTTTATTCAACTAATCAATTACTTATTACTTTAAGCATATCATGATATCAAAGTATATTTAGCCCAAAGAAAAGATTAATCCCAATTCAATGAGGATGACATCTTAGCGATGGTGTACGAACTTAAATTTGATTTAATCCTAAGTTTTGCTCGCCTGGACTGTGGTTTTCATGTCTTAATTTTTTTTAATTAAATACTTAATTGATATACTTCAAGTGTTTGTTGAAAACGATCTCGTTTTACAGTAGCCCTGAATTTAGCGAATAACACCCTGAAAAATCATTTTATCTCCTTCTTCTACAACTAGCGTTTTCCTTCACCCAGTTTTCCTGGCTGTTCTTTCCCACTTACTACCAGTTAAAGCCCAATTCAATCTATCTTCTCAAAAGATTATGTGTGGGCTTCCAGTCGAAACTCTTCTCAACCTACAACTAAGGTACTTCTCACTTACTACTATTATCTTTTTCTATTCCCTCCTCTAACTATTTCTCTTTCTTTTTTCTTTTTTTTGTACAAATTGATATAGTACTGTTTCTTTTATGCAATATCAAAAAACTGCAGAATTTATACTTAACCAAATGAAATCTGATCAAGAGTTTATACTTAACATAATAATATTTAAATTTAATTATCCAAAAAATATATATTTAAGAGTAATGGAGTGTAATAAATTATCACTTACCAGGTTAAGGATCTGTTGAAAGAAGCTCTGCTGGTGTAAAGCTAAAAGCCAAAACCTAAGCAAAACGGCAATGAAAGAACGAGTAAAAAGAAAAACAAGGAAAGAGAGCGGGGAAGATTATCAATTCTAAACTTTCTAAAATGGATAAAGAAAAAGGAAAGAAAGTAAAGTTTACCATTGTTTGGCAGTGGATCTTGGGTTTGTTCGCGGTGCTCCTTAGTTGCTAACCACGATGGAGGTGGATCTTGGGAGGAGATCTCCTGGCCAGTGGAGGTGAAGACTGAATTTTTTGGGGTTTGTTGGTATTCTAATTTTTAGGGTTTCAAATTTTAAGGTTATTCAAAGGAAATTTTTGGGGTTTGCTTTTTGAGAGAGGTTGGAATATTGGCTTCTTCATAACTACGGGGTTAATCGGTTAAAACAATTTCCTTTTGTATTTTTTGGAACTTCAACGGTGAAGATGAATTATTTTTCATCTAACGATCTTAATTTACTTAAACTGAAACTTCAACGGTGAAGATAAATTATTTTTCATCTAACGGTCTTAATTTACTTAAAGAAAACTTTCCTTAGAATTTTTCGATACCAACAGTCGAAAATAGTAAAGAAGGGTATGCTCAGTGTACTCCACTCCACTTTGCGCAGCCTGCCTATCCTTGCAATGCAATTACCACAGGGTACAGCCATAAACATCAATCATAAAACCAGTCTTCAAGCCGTCTGTGAATTGCCAGTGACAAACATGGTCCCAAATTCCGTGCTACTTACCCGTAGATTTCCTCACTTGTACCGTTTTATGAGTTTTTCTTCTAAAAACTTGTGCCTTTCTGCACGCGAAACTAGGTTCCCCTTAAGAAGCTTTAAGGGCTGTTCCTATTCATATTTTTTGAGTTCTAGTCATGGAGCTGTCTTTAAGGAATGGGGTGCTCGAAAAATGGGAGCTGGGCAGGTGGGTTTTGATTATTTACGGGTGTCAGCAGTTTCCGATGGTGGGTCCGGTGGAATCGGTGGGATTGGAGGCTCCGGTGATGGGAATTCCGGTGGCAAAGGTGAAGGCGCTGATGGCGGTGGAGGAAGAAGTGGTTGGTCCTTTCTTTCATGGTAGTCAACTAAGGCCTTGCCTTGCCTTGCTTTTTTTTTTTTAACTTACAATATCGTTTTGCTATTTTCGACTTTTCTCTGCTTCAAATTGATGGATGTTCTGATACTATTATTTGGAGCTTTAGCGAAATGGCATCAATAAAATGGTTGTTATTAGGTTGTTTTGGTATATTATTCTTTTGGTGAATGGCCATAAAAGGCTCGTTATTAGGTTGCTTGATGTACATATTTCTCTGGCTTAAACTAACAATGTACATTCTAGGATAGCTGCAGACTAGAATGAAGTAGGTTATTGCTGCTGTTCCTAAGCCGTGAATGTATTCGGTGACATTTTAGTAGAGAGAAGAGAAAGAAGAACAAGAGAGGGAATAATCAATCTTGCAATAAAAGAATTTTGCGAAACTCTATTCATCCAGATCTTTATGTTACCCGGACTCTTCATTTTTCCTAAAGTATCTGTGTCAGACACCTGTGTCCGACACATATTTGGATATGAGTATAGGGTATGATCCTCCAAATATATGGAAAAACTTAAAAAAAAAAAATTGAGCATATCCGTGTCGGAACATACCCGTATCCGACACTCACCCCGAGTCTGGGTAACATAGGTTCTACCAAGTCGGACAACAAAATTCGTGTCACTTCATGTTTCAATTGTTGAGTAGGTCATTCTGGCTTCGGTGGGTCAAGCTTTGCCACTCTAGGCAACAACCACATGGGTCATCGGCTCCCATAGGAAGATAATTATCTACCTAGGCTATTGATAGGCTATCGAAAATTGGTTTGATAAATATACTTGGTTGAAAAAAAAAATATGGTAATTTTTTATTTATAGGGTTGAGAATAGTTCTACAATGAGATATTATGGAGGTAGATGATTAGGAGGGAAGATGTTAGTTAAAAAGATAAAGATTTGTTAAATTAGTAAATTACATTATTAAATTTGTTCCTTTGGAATGCGAGTGCCAGTTACCGTTGTTGAAAGCCACCATTGGGTTTGCCTATACATATAAACAAGACTCTAGTTACCTATGTATATGATGTAGGACACCAGGCAAGTAGATTTTACATTCTCTGTCAGATTTGAGTTCTTAAAAGTGTTGCATAAAATTGAATAAACAAGAGCACAAGAAACTTTTAAGCTTCATACTTTCCTTGGGAGGCTTAGGCTGATTGCTTCATTTATGATACTTTGTCATTTATGAGGCAAAAATAGTGGAAAGTTTTGTATAGTACTTTGTCATTTATGAAGCAGTTGCTCTGGTTTCTTAGAACATTGACTTCTTGTGAATGCCAGTTTAGCAGTGTGTTTGTTATGGTGTTATGGAACCTTATTGGAGGACATCTCATGTACCACAAAGAAAAAATCCTTTTGCAGGACTAGTATGCTAAGTTTTACTTGAGGTTGCCAAAGTGTTTATTTTGTTATTTTTTAGTTATGTGATGCACCTTCCCCCTCAAATATTTGATTTGCTAAAGTTATTTTACAGGTATTTGGCTCTTCTAGAAAAACATCCTGTGTTGACAAAAGCTGTGACATCTGCACTTTTGACTTTGATGGGGGATTTGATTTGCCAGGTAAATTTCTGAGTTCCATCTAGAATGACAATGCACTATGAGTAATTGTCCTCTCTTTTCTGGTTTTCCATCTGGTTTTCTAATTTCACTTGATTTTATTTTCTTTTTTGAGTAAACAAAACAAAATGATTGCTTTGCTATTTTTCTATTCTAACTGCAGTATTTATGTAATAAAAATATTATTGACAAGCAGTGTTAAGAGCAAATAATTTGATCTATGACAGAGCCGTTGTTGAATAAAATTAGGCAAAGTTGGTAATAAGTAAACAAGAACTTGTTCTTTCAAAGCTTGAAATGGATAAGAAATGACAATGAGTGTTCGATGATTGATAAAGATGAAATAGATTGACTCTTGATGGTTGCTAACAGTGGAAACAGTAATCTAATGTGTCTGCCTTTTAGGGAAAGTGAAACAGTTTATGCTTGAAATCTGAAGGTTGCATTCATGTGCTTTTGGTTAGGGTGTAATGAATGAAAAGCTTAACAATTTGATAAGAATTAAAGCTGGAAACTAAAGCAAAAGATGAAGGATAGCTAGGCTTTACACCTAGTAGTTTTAGGGTTGTTTTATTGAATCACAAAGAATAGCATAATAGTAGTTAAAATTCTCATGAACTTGTTTTCTGTCAAGCGCCTATTTGGCCCGGCTGAAGCTTTTACCAAAAGTGTTGTTTGAGTAGAGTTGTTAAAGAATTTCTATAAAGGAAAGCCGGAATAAAATTAGGTAAACTTGATGCAATAGGATGTAGAAGGCTGTTCGGCAATAATTTTGCGAAAATGTGCTAAAATTACGAGGAAAAAAAAAATCTATTAAAGCACATTTACAATTAAAATGTTGAAGCACATTTAATTATTAGGAAGTTTGCTTGGTTCTATTTTTTTTTTTTTTTTTGGAATTAGTATAAGGTCTTTCTCAAAAAAATAAAAAACAATGAAACAAAAGAATAATGATTCAAATATGAAAAATGAAATAAAACTAATTAATCTAATTTTTGACAACCAAAATAAATCAAATGAAAAAAAAAGTCACATATATACATACCTTCTTATACTAGAGATTGACTGTCGAAAGCCAGTCATTCTGTTTGATAATGAGGAAAAAGAAAGACTAGAAAAAAGATAAAAAAGAAAGACTAGAAAAAAAAGAAGATTATTTGGTTTGATGCTTTTGTAATATTAGGAATTTTTGAAGGGTAAAGCAAGAAAAAAGTTTTTATTGAAATCTTGAGCTTCTACCCACAAAAGCTCTTTTAAAAGAACCTAAAAGTAGTGGCTTCTATTTTAATGCTCTAAAAGTTGAGCTTCATGGCTAAGTTATTTTAATGGTGCCAAGGGCCTTGCTTTGGCCTTTTTATTATAGAAGCCCATTTAAAAGCCAGGCCGAACACCCACCTAGTGAAAGAAGTTGCATGCTTATTTAGCAAGTGCTACTAATCTTCAAAACAAGAATCTATAAAGGAACTTACATAAAAACAGCTGCTGAAGCGAAAATAAAGAGCAGGATTAAAAAAAAATGACAAAAATAAAGAGCATGGTAAAGTAAGAAATTTTATTAACTAGACGAACTCAAAATTTGTAAATTTGGGCATGCTTTGAAAATGAAATTCAACAGAATACCCCAGACATTTCAATGCGGAGAAAGCAACGATGTTCCAGATTTTCAAAAGATGCAGAAAAACATGAGAACAATATCTATACCAACTCAAATAAGGTCCTAAATTAGTGTAACACCAAGCAAAGGCAACTATTCTTGACATGTTGTTAGCATCGTACTCTCCTTGTTGGAAAAAACTTAACCTCGAGTTTTGAAAATGAAATAGTAGTAATATTCTCAGCTTTGAAGGAAGAAGTTGCAATTGAGAGTGCTTCCTTGTCTCTATTGATGGCAAGGATGACATAATATATTGTTTCGATCATTGAATTCTTCTGGAATGATTTAAGTCAAGAGGATTGTTTATGTTGGCAGTATAAGTTCTTCTTGATTTGCAATAGGGACAATGGGGCTGGGCTCTCTATTTCCTTTGTTTTCTTCATCTCCTTTTCTTGTTTCAGTGCCCATTGAATATTCTTGGCTGCAATCACTTAAAAGGATTTCTCTCCTGTTTTGCTTCTTTTGAAACATTAAGAACACTGCAATTGGCTTGTAATTCTAGCATATTCACTGCCATTAAACTTGGGACGTATGTGACCTTAAGCATTCTAGCTGGCTGGTTAAGGTCTGACTTTTTCTTCTAAATCTTGCATCCATTGATGCAGCATTTTAGGCTTTTACTTCCTTATTTTAGCTTTAACTCCTTATTGCCAAGCAATCAGAGAGCCTTTTTACTAGAGGTGGCAAAATGAACCCGAACCCGAAAACCCGCCCAAGAAAACCCGAACCCGAACCCGCCCAAACCCGATTTGACCAAAAAGTCAAAAACCCGAACCCGAAAGAACCCGAACCGGAATGGGCCCGAACCCAAATGGACCCGAACCCGAATGGGCCCGAACTCGAATGGACCCGAACCCGAATGGACCCGAACCCGAATGGGCCCGAACCCGAATGAGCCCGAACCCGAATGGACCCGAACCCGAGACCGGCCTGAACCCGAACCCGAATTTAATACTAAAAATAAAAATAATCAAATTGCAATTAATTAATTTTTTTTTTTACAAAGCAATAACTTTAATTATTAATTTTATTATAATTTTTTTAAATAATTTAATTAAAATTTAAAATTTAATATATATATATATATATATGATGATGAAATAATAATTTTATCAAAAAGTAAATTATATTTTGTACTTATAAGTTATAACTTTAACGTCTCATATCATGTTGAATTTACAATCTAAATATTTTAAATTCTTGAAAATTTTAGAGATGTGAAAAAAAATTTGACACTAATTAAATTATTCTTTAAGGGTAAAAAAATTTGACAATAATTCATTTATTTTGGCCTTTTGGGTTATACTTATACGGTTAGGTTAGAGTGGGTTTAATTGGATTATGGCTTTCATAGGATTTTATTTTAGCGGGTGGGTTTAATTGGGTTTTGGGTTTTATGGTCTTTTGGTTTTGGGTATATTTATTATATATTAATAAATAATCATATTAATTATATATTTATTACGTATAATTTTAATATAAATTATATTTTTTTAGTACTACTTTATAATTTATACTTTATACTGATGAAAAAATATAAGTACTCAATATATATATATATATATATATATATATCTTGACTATAAGCATAAAATTTTTGCATTTTATAAGTATATAAAAGAATAGATGAAGACCAGAATTTATTTTTAAAAGTTTTTTATTTTATAGTGAATATAAATTATAATGTATTTATATTTTGAAATTCGAGTTCATCAAATCAATCATTTTAAATATCAATATGATTAAAATATAATATATCATATTTTTTATAATAAATTATTTCAAAATTTGATTTTATATAACAAATTAATTTCTTATTCTTTTGGTGCTAACAAATATTAATTTTAAAAAATAAATATAATTAAAAATATCATATAATAGCAAAAGTATAAAAATAATAATAAATTAATAATTTGTTTTTAGATATAAATATTTAAATTACGTAAAAATGATTACATCTAATATAAAATAAAATGATGTAAAACATATCTGAATCCAGACCGAACCCGAACCCAGACCGAACCCGAACCCGAATGGGCCCGAACCCGAATGAGCCCGAACCCCAATGGGCCCGAACCCGAATGAGCCCGAACCCGAATGGACCCGAACCCGAATGAGCCCGAACCCGGATGGACCCGAACCCGAATGAGCTCGAGCCCGAATAAGCCTGAACCCGAATAAACCCGAACCCGAATGAACCCGACCCGAACCCGCCCGAACCCGCCCAATTGCCACCTCTACTTTTTACTATGTTGCTTGGCTTTGTTAGACATTGAGGTGTGTCCATGTTGTCACAAGTCATGATACAATCTTGGACACGATTCGCGATCTGTATTTGACACAGCAAAAAACCTATGAACACACCTTCATGGCATGACAATAACTTGTGCTTGAGAGAGAGAAGGTAAGTATCTTGGGGATATTGGAGACAAGAAGAAAAAGAGAAGATAAAACAGAAAGTAAGAAAGAAAGACGATAGTGCCTGAGCAGCGCTGTTGTTTCACTGGCAAGCTCTTGAGGATGATGCACCATAAGATAGAATGATGCCGTGCTGTAAAAGTGGAGAGGAGTAAAGAAATAAGGTGATGGGGCATGTTGGAAGCAGGCTCCAAAGGTGTTTAGGAGACGTCCTAAGCTGGTCCTAATGCCCAAGCCTTAATTTGGATGTCCAATAATGGGAAGTTGAGTTGCGAGCTTCATTAGACTTATTGCTTTTCAGTCTTAGATCCTATGTTGTTCCGACTCTTCATTTTTCTTGAAGTATCCGTGTCTGACATCCGTGTCTGACTTATTTCCGAACATGGGTATGAGGATATGATCCTCCAAGGACCCTCCAAATTCATGGAAATCTTAAAAAAAAAAATTGAACATACCCTTGTCCGATACTCAAACCTAAGTTCGAGTAACATAGCTTAGATCTATGTTGGTCATCATTTTATTTTCTGTTTTCATGAGTTTCAACTGTTAAGGTTATTTTCATCATTTTCCGATTTTCTGGAAATTAAATAATTTGAGTCTAGGATCTTTCTTTGGGTTTTCCTTGTTTTATTGGGTTTTGTTTCAAGTCAAGTACGTTAGTTTGGGTTTTCCTTGTTTTATTGTCTCTTTGATTATTAAGGCAATTATAGTTTGCTATTTTTGAGATATAAATCTCAGTTTAAATCATAGATTACTGTATGTTTTATTATTAATGCAATATTAGGCATGACTTAACATTCAAATTTTTGGCTTCAGCTTGCAATTGATCATGTGCCATCCCTAGACGTGAAAAGGACATTTCTGTTTACTCTATTGGGTTTGGTGTTAGTGGGCCCTACATTGCACTTCTGGTAATATTTCATGATCAATGCTTTATGTGTTTAAAATTTGGTTATATGATTATAGTTATTTTGTTCTCATGTCTACTTAATTTGTTAGGTATCGCTAGTGCTTTATTGTTTTATTAATGGGTTTTATAGTTTCTTAATTATATTGTTTGTTTACTTTTTAAAATGTGATGCTTTTATGCATGCTTAACAAATCATCCCAGTTTCTAGCAAAGTTATTGCAGAAGAATTTTAATAAGTGAATGACTTGTATCATTGGGATTTCATTTTGGGGCATCATATGCAAAGTTGTTTGCTATTTATTTTGATTCTGGACAGTTCATGATGGAACCATGCTTATTGTAATTTAAAATGACTTGTTTCTGCATGTGAGATTAATTTTCCTCTTTCATACGTGACACTTGGTTATTTGCAGGTATTTAAGTCTAAGTAACTTGGTAAAATTGCCTGGAGCATCAGGTGCTTTCTTGCGGCTTTTATTGGATCAGGTGAGCTGTCTTTCTTACTACATCTGCAGAAAATTCTATTAGTTCCATTGCATTTAAGTGTTTCTACTAACTATTGGGCAACATATTGCAGTTTATTTTTGCTCCTGCTTTTATTGGAGTTTTCTTATCTACATTGGTGACACTAGAAGGAAGGCCTTCACAAGTTGTACCCAAACTTCAACAGGTGGTTAAAATATTTATGTATTATTTGAAGTTGGTTTTTGATGGCTTTTCCCAGTTTTGCTCTCTCTCTCTCTCTCATAGTAAAGTTTCACCCTGTAGGAGTGGTTTTCTGCTGTTGTTGCGAATTGGCAGCTATGGATACCTTTCCAATTTCTCAACTTTCGGTTCGTCCCACAACAATTCCAGGTGATGCTATTTTCAATTGAACAGAATTTAATGCTATCATCATTTATCATTTTTAACCCTTGCTGGATAATTTAAAATTTGTAAAGTGAGGAAGAAAAGGCTTCCTGCCAGGCTTACCTGTTACTGGGCCATTTTATCAGAACTGTCTAATACAAAATTGATTGGGTTATTAAACTCTGCAACATAATGTGCATGACGTCTTTAACAAGATTGTATGGCTTGACATTTCTATAACTCAAAATTAACATGATTAATCTGTTAAAATGTTTATAACACAAAATCAACCTACTAAATTGCTTTATATTGTATTAATTGTGATAGCATATAATTCTCTTAACAAGAGAAAACTTTTTAAGCAGTTTGTTATTTTCGAACAATTCGTAGTTGTGTTAAACTGGTACTGGTGAGGAACAAATCATGCTAAAAACAAGTTTAGGCAATATGATTATGATTATGATTATGATGTAGAGTCAGTTCCATGTTGAGAGGTTTAGCTTGAAAGACTCATTTGTAGATCATGTTAAATGGGTTGATAGAATTTTGACATGAGCGTAATGAGACAAAAGATTAATGTGCTAATTATATCTAGGCATTGAATATGAGTCATGTTTGTGGTTTTTGCAATGTTGTCATTCTAGGCGCTAGAACCCTTATATTGCCTCAGGCGCATGGCGCAAAAAAAGTGCTCGTCTGAGTGAAGTAAAGCACAATATGTATGTATATATATATATATATATATAAAATAAGCTTAAGATATATAATTATGATAATAAACTCTAAAGAGTAGTCCAGTTTATCTACAAAACATGTAATTTTTTTTTGTTGCCCAATATGCATGATTCCTTTATGGTCCCATGTCTGTTATTGAATACTCAGATATTGAGAAGTAAAAAGTTTGATACTATCCCCTTTCTTACTAGTAAAGATACATCTAATGAAAAAAGTTAAAATAAAAGAAATTAAAGAAAACTTCAATCAGGCCGTTTTTTTTTTTTTTTTACTCTTATTGCCTTACAAAAAAGCGCGTCTAGACGCACCAAGTTTGTGCCCGATCAAATGTGCCTCACCCGAAAGGGTCTGAGGCGTTTTTATTATCTAAGACTAAGGTGCAAGGTGTAGACGCCTTGACAACACTTTTGGTACAGAAACTTCGAAGAAGTTTGCTTGATTCATTACTTTGAATGTGTTCTTCAATTCATTTTGGTTTGATGTTAAGCTGTCATGGTAGTATTCACATTGTCCCAAAACAATTATACTCATTTCGATCTTGATGTCCCACTAAGCCAAATGTCAAGCCCATTGAATTGAAAGATGCTTGTTTATTATCTTGGTTGAAGTATGAATTTTGTCTTTCTACTATCATGGTTTCAGTTTGCTTGATTCATAACTTTAACCTATTTGCTAGATTTGCCTTCTAGTAAGAATTAAACACCAGAGTTATAGCTAATGCCTAACTGACCTCTCTTTTATGGCTTGTCGATTTCTTCTTCTACATGGTCTAACTGCATCGGTGGTTCCAATTTTCAGGTCCTTGCTGCAAATTTCATTGCTTTAGTTTGGAATGTGATTCTCTCATTTAAAGCTCACAAAGAGATACTAACAAAGTAGGTAATTTTCCTGCTTGAGGTTCCAAGTTAGAGCTGGTTGTGATGATAGAGATAGAGCATGCATGAGTTAGTTTCATTTCGAGCTGCTGAACAGCGTACTGAGTTTCAGTTGTATTATCAACCTTGTTGAGATGATTACTAATTTGGATTACCATGTTTGTAATGTTTTACCAAATTTCATTGTCCTAGAAGTTTGTGTTACCAAATGCTACTCACTCTCTATGTTGACTCATGGCCAGGGTAAATCTTGTGGGGGTTTAACCTAAGGTAGTCAGTATCATAGTATCATATTGGTAGGCGTATCGTTTTTGTTCTGGTATTGGTACGTATCAGTATCGGTATATTTCGGCGTACTGTTTCGGATTTATCGGTACTTTTCAAATATTTTTTTTCATATATATATATATATATTTTCAAGTTTTTTAATAAAATATATATTATATACACATACAAATATATATATTCATTACATGTATATATATGTTTTTTATACAAATATAAATTTTAAATATTTAATATCTAAAATTTTTAAACATCAAATAGGTAAAATAAATATTAAAATGTTAAAAAATATAGTAAATTATTATTAATTATGTTTAATAACCTAATTTAATGAACATATTTTATTTTTAATGTAATTATGAAAAAAAAAAATGATCATGACACAATATTAAAATTGGTCTAAAAAATCAAATAAATGAATTTTTTTTAAAAAAAGTTAAAAAAAATCAAAATCTTGTGCCAATCGGTACGTATCGGTATTGATCGGTACAGGCCAGTACGAGCAGTATGAGTCAGTATAAAAATCGAAACGATACGAGATTGGTACTGTTTCGGTTTACCTTAAAAACGACACGTATCGGTCGGTATGGTACCGATAACACTGGTTTAACCAGCAAACAAGCACAATAGGGTAGGGTTCCATTCAGTAATAAAAAATCGAATCGGTTGGTCGGATCGGTTGAACTGGGAATTGATGGCCTATTCAGTTTGGTACTATATATAAAACTGGATTTTCTTTGAATCGGTGAAAAATTAGTTTAAACGAAAAAACCCCGGTAAAAAATGTTCTTTTTTATTTTATTTTTTTCAAAATTTTTTGTAAGTGATGAGATTTAAGGTTTTTTTTATCACAATATAGCTAAAATTTTTTTATCAAAATACCGTTGTTTTCAGATTAATTTTCAAAATCCGTTTGTTTTAAAACTAGCTGAGAAATCGTCATCCCCTATGACGATTTTTCAGCGTAAAATTTTTAAAAAATTCAAAAAAACCAAGGGATATCGTCGGGGGTGGCGATTTCCCTTCGTGGTATATTTTTTTTTTTAAAATTGTTTTTAATTAAATATAAAAGTTCAACGATTAAAGAAAAATTGCAAATTTATTTTTAAAATTTGTATTTTAATTTTAAAAATTACAAATTAAATTAAAAAATTTATCTTGGTTTGTTTTTTATTTTTTTTAAATATTTATATTAAAATTTATAATTTTATAAAAAATAAAATTTAATTTATTATTAAAATTTTATAAAAAATAAAATTTTATTTCTTATTAAAATTTAAAAAAGAATTTTTTTTTCTTATTTAAATTTTAAATTTTATGAATTTTTTTTATAAGTTTTTTAGTTAAATTTTATTATATATTCTTTTGAAACAAAAACAAAATAATAATAATAATAATAATAAAATACAAAATATAAAAAAAAAAAAATTCAAAACTTTTTGAAGGCAACAGTAACTTGACCATTGCCTTCAAACCCCCCCCCCCACACACACCATTCTTCTATAAATACACCCTCCTCATTTTCTACAACTTATTTTAATTTTCTTTCTTCTTCCTACAATCAATTTTTTTTTCTATCAACAATTTTTTTTTTCTACAACAATATTTAAAAATGGCTTCATCATCACTATTGAGGTTGTAAGAAAATCACATATCCTCAGTTATATTTAAAGAGGTAAGTAAATTGTTGTAATATTATTTGTATTACATTATCAATTTTTAGTAATTTTTTAATTATTATTATTTTGTAATTTTATAGTTTTATAATTTTTAATGTTTTAATTATTATAGTTTTATCATTTTTTAATTATTATTGTTTTTTCATTTTATAGTTTTATAATTATTTATTTTTTATATTGTTTAATTTTTTATTATTATAGTTTTTTCATTTTATAGTTTTTTATTATTTTAGTTTTTATTATTATAGTTTTAAAATTTTTTAATTATTATTGTTTTATCATTTTATCATTTTATAGTTTTTTATATTTTATATTATTTAATTTATTAATAAATATAATTATAATTTTAAAATTTTATATTACTATTGTTTTGTTATTTTATAGTTTTAGAATTTTTATATTGTTTAATTTTTTAATTATTATAGTTTTATAATTATTTAATTTAATTAATTATCAACAGGATACTCGTCGCGTGTTACGTTCGAAGAAATTCACATTGGAGGACCCGCATCCATCTATTATCGACCACTTAAGAAGAGCCGAATTTTATCACGCAACTCAAATTCGACTATTTTTGATACAACCCGACTTAATCAGTGCATTGATCGAACGATGGAGACCCGAGACGCACACTTTTCATTTTCCATTTGGTGAATGCACGGTAACACTAGAAGATGTTGCACTTCAACTTGGACTTCCGGTCCATGGCGATGCAGTTACAGGCAGAAGCTTGCTAGATTGGAATGAAGAGTGTCAAAATCTATTGGGCGCGGTACCTCCAGATGAGTATGTATCTGGCTCAACAGTGAGAATAAATTGGTTGAAATCCTTTCAAAATCTTTCATTACACGCAACTGAAAAACAGATACAATATGCTGCTAGAGCATATATTTTACGTTTGATTGGAGAATTACTAATGCCTGACAAATTGAGCAGTTGGGTGCATTTAATGTATCTTCCATTACTACGTGATTTAGAGCATGCGACAAATTATAGTTGGGGTTCTGCGTGTTTGGCGATTTTGTATAAAGAACTGTGTCGGGCTACAGTTCCAAAAACCCATGACATAGGTGGATGTTTAGTGCTTCTACAATCATGGGCTTGGTATCGACTGCCATTTCTTGCTCCGCGCGTGGATGTTTCGGCTATATACCCCTTTGCAAGCAGGTAATAATCTTTACTATTTTATTAATTTTGTACAAACTTGTATTTTTAAAGGTCTATTAAGAATTTATATGCATTTTAACAGGTGGAGTAGGAGTAGGAGTAGAGATTTTACCGAGACTCCGACCGACCTTGCAAGTATAAGATTGCGACTAGATCGAGTAGGATATGATAAGGTAAATGTTTCGATTGTTATATTCAAGTATTTTTGTATTTAATCCATATGAAACTAATAATTTGTAATAATTATTAGCAGGTTCTGTGGATTCCATATTCCTCAAGTGAAATTATGGCATGCCTCCCATCGGATGCCTACAATAATTGTAATATATGAAAAGCAAACACAGCATTGATATGCTTTTCATATGTAGAGTTGCACCAAACTGACAAGGTGTTGCGACAATTTGGGATGCAACAACCAATTCCGCAAGCACCGGTGAACCTTGATAAGCTTCACAAGATCGACATGCGTGGCTGTCATGAGGAATTCTGGCCTGCAAAGCATGAACATTGGATCCATTGGTGGAATATAAGTTGTCAACGAATTCCGACAGGTTATCCTATTGTTAGTAATAATTTCAACCCATTTGATGATTACATAGGATGGTATAAAAATGAAGGTCGGCCTTTCGTTTGTCCACTATCGGTGTATGAGGATGTTAGGAGTATGCCATTTACCGGACGAACTTCAACTCCAGTCCCTCCTACACAGGATATGAAAGCTTCTAGACCTACCCGACAACGTGGGCGGAAGCGTCAACCGGCGTCATCGGAGTTCACTGCACTGAGGATGTCATTTAGTCATCCTGAACCTGAACGGGATGATAGAGTACCATCCAGTCATCGTTATTTCGTTAGTCACCCTAGATATGACGTTGATGAGTGTTACCGACCATCACCGCCAATGACGAGGTTAGATGACCAGCTCCCCATCCTAAGTCCAAGTTCAGCATATCTAACATCAATGTATCAGTTTGGAACCCCTGCTTCAGCATTTGATGGTACATCATTTTTGGGTCCATCTAGTAGTCAGGTTCCCTTTATGGGTGAACTAGGTGTTGGCTCCTCCAGTAGTGGGTTTCAAATTTTTGATACAGAAGAAATGGCGGATGACATACAACCGGAACCAGTGGCGGTTACAGCAATAGGTCGTGGTCGACCACGAATACGTGCCACTGACGAGGTTGAACGACGGGTCCAACCACCACGCACTAGGAGAGCTCGACACTGTTGCTCTACACCATACAATAATTAGAATAAATGTACTTTTATCAATATAACGAGAATAATGTATTTTAAATTTGTAATATATAAATTTATATGTTTTGCATTTCATGTTATTTATTTTAAATTTGTTGGAAAATTAATTGTTATTTTTAATTTTTTTTATTCAGCATATCTAACTAAAATTTTAATGTTGTTATTTAATTTATAAAAATGTAATAAAATATATTATTCAATATATTTTTATAAAATTTCTTAATTTTATATAAAATAATAATCCAAATTACATGATAAGTAGAAAAAAACTTGCATAACATTTTCCCATAAAGGAAAAATATGTAAATATTACAAGTTATGAAAACATGTAATTCCTTTATTGTTGATGCGAACTCTCCCCCAATGTGCCAGATTGATGCAGACATTTTCGACGGCTATGACCTTCATTTCTGCATAATCCACAACGTTTTTGTTGGCCTTTCTCCCTGAGGTCCATTTCATTACGAATACGACTTGATTTTGGCCGACCATGTGGATTTCTCCTCATTTCTTGATTGGGACACACTTCTGGACCATCATATTGAGGCCAATAACCTTCATTTCCAACTGCTTCGAACTTATGTCTATAAACATTCAATATAGTTTCCAGTCTATAGACATTGTCCACATATTGCATGCAATCTACATGGACATGTGCACAAGCAGCAACTATATGTTAACAAGGGAACCTTTGTGCTTGAAACTTCCCACAGTCACACCACATGTCACTAAGCTTGACTTTGTACTTCATTGCAGAAACACCTTCTTGTGGATCAACTAACTCTTCAATCAGAAAAGATTGATTTGCTCGCGTAAAATTACGAACAAAGTGGGAGTTAGCTTTCTTGCAATTTTCTTGCATAGTCTGTGTGACTGTTTCACATTATGTGTGCCCTCCCTCCATCATTGCAATTTGCTTGTTCCCCATCTTAACAAAAAGTGCAGCCAACCTATAATATGTTGATTGCACTAAAGCAGTAATGGGAAGATGACGCGTTCCCTTCAACACCGAATTGATAGATTCAGCTAGGTTGGTTGTCATATGGCCATAACGTCTTCCTTGATCATATGATTAGGCCCACTTCTCCTTGGGGATCCTATCAAGCCAATTAGCTGCCTCTGCATTTTCTCCATGAAGATTCTCAAACATTAAATAAAAATTTGGTCGCCTAAACTCGTATCCTAATAAAATTAAAAACAAAAGACTTGTGAATTTCAGTATTATTTTATATACTAAAGGAAATATAAGAGATAAAATAACTATGATTCGATTCCATACCCATGTTAACAATGTGTCGACGCAATTCCTTATTGTTAAACTTCTTCATAAAGTTAGCTGCAATGTGTCGAATGCAGTATACTGAATATGCATGTGGAGGATTCCATCCACTACCATCGCGTCTAATCGCAGCTTTGATGGCTTCATGTCAATCAGACATCAAGCATATGCCAGGCTGTTTTGTCACATGTTTACGCAAATTAGTGAGAAAGAATGACCAAGCCTCTGTTGTCTCACCCTCCACAATTGCAAAGGCAATTGGCAGTATGTTTCGATTGCCATCTTGTGCAATAGCTAACAATAATGTTCCTTTGTATTTTCCATATAAGAAAGTACCGTCTATTTGCACAATAGGTTTACAATACGGATACCCTTCAATGCACAACTTAAATGTCCAAAAGAGTCGATGAAATATTCTCTTACCCTGGACCAGTCGATCACTGTGATATGCAGGTACCGTTTGCAAATCCACAATTGTACCAGGCACGAAATGTTGCATTGCACCTAACCATTTAGGTAGCTCATTGTACGATCTATCACAATCGCCAAAAACTCGAACAATTGCCTTTTGCTTTACTTTCCACGCTTTCTTATAGGAGGTGATGTATCCATACCGGATTCGCATCTCAGCGATCAAAACTGAAACGGAGATCTCTGGATTTGCTTGGACCAATGACAGAATGCATGAACAGATCATGTTAGAATCTAACTTGCAATGATCTTGTGAAATCCTACCCGATGTGCAAGTATGAGGCCCTTCATATTTTTTAATCTCCCATGCTTGTTTCTTCTTCATAAAAGTTGCCCTTATTCTCCAATTGCACCCTTTCCCATACATTAGACATTTGACATAATATTTGGTCCCCTCAGATTCAATTACTCTGTAATCTACAGAGTTTGTGATGTTATAGTGCTTAATAGCTGAAAGCACAGCCTCTTTCGTTGGAAATTGTAACCCAACACACAGATCAACTGTAGATGGATCAAATGTCACAGACGTAGCTAATGTATGAGCATACTCAGGAAATTCTGGCACTTGCATTGCCTCCAGATCCAAGGTGTGCATATGGGATGCAGCCTCATATGGGGGAAGATCTCCATGAGTGTTGATCTCAGCAGGGACGACGTCTGGGTCAGAATCACTGTTGTCACCACTTGCGAATTCAGCATCCTCTTCCTGCTCACTAAAGTCACCAACATATTCACCATGGACTCCACATGGAGGAATAGGATCAACACTAACTGGCTCATCTTCGAGGGCAGTAGGAATTGTTTGTGAGACTAATGAATTATGAAACGTTGTAGCTTGAGATAGCAGAACGACTTCTTCTGTGGGAACGTCGTATGTAGTGTGAACATAGAACAGTCCAGAATCATCATCTTCTGTGGGAAAGTTTTCTGTAGTGCGAACATTTGAAGGCCCACAATCATCGTGAACATCCTCTATGTCAGCATATAACTCAAGTACACCAACATTTGCAAATGTCTCATGAGCATAAAACATGCATCTGACATCATCATCATCTTCAAGTGAAAATGTTCTATATCTGACACATCCTTCACCAATAGAAAGAGGATGCCTATACTTAATCTCTGAAACTCTTTTTCTATTTCCAGCTTTAATTTTTGCATGAATTTGCAGCTTCAGTTCCTCTGATGTGACGTCTTCATCAACACGAAAACTTTTAGGACATTCGCAATCAAAGGTAGCACCTTCGTCAGTATTATGAATTTGGCCATTATAGTAGACCAATGCGATCACTTTGTTGCTCATGTTGCGTAGTAATGAAACTAAGAAGGATGAAAATGGAGGTATTATCACTCGGTAAAAGAAAGAAGAAATAAAGAAGGATGAGAATGAGGAGGTATTAGCACTCAGAAAAAATCTGATTGAAAAACTGCTGTAGGGGGTATTGTAAACCTTCATCAGTATTATGAATTTATAATGGTTCATTATGTTGTACCGGATGACGAATCCTATCCTTTGTACAGGATGGAATCTAATTCTCATTGTCTGGCTAGGGTTAATTGATTGAAAAACTGATAACTCATTCAATGCAAAAACTGATGATAAATCCCATCCTTTATACCAGACTGTCCAATGGTCCCATCCATTGCAGAAGGAATCCAATTCCAATATTTTCTGCAGCATTTGATTGACTGAAAAATAGCTGAAACCTATCCCTAACCCTAAATCATTAATCCCATCCACTGCAGAAGGAATCCAATTCCAATATTTTCTACAGCATTTGATTGACTGGAAAATAGCTGAAACCTATCCCTAACCCTAAATCTGGTCAATAGTCCCATCCATTGCAGAAGGAATCCAATTCCAATATTTTCTGTAGCATTTTATTGACTGGAAAATAGCTGAAACCCTAACCCTAAATCTGGTCAATAGTCCCATCCATTGCAGAAGGTATCCAATTCTAATATTTTCTGCAGGATTTGATTCACTGAAAAATAGCTGAAACCCTAAACCCTAACCCTAAATCATTAGTCCTATCCATTGCAGAAAGAATCCAATTCCAATATTTTCTATAGCATAAAATTAAAATAATAAATAAAATTTAATTTTATATAAAATTCAAATTAGAAATTATTTTAAATTTTATATAAAATTTAAATAACAAATCAAATTTTAATTTATATAAAATTTAAATAAGAAATCAAAATTAAATTTATATAAAATTTAAATAAGAAATACATTCTTTAAAATAAAATTTTAATAAGAAACAAAATTTTATTTTATATAAAATTTAAATAAGAAATAATTTCTTTTATATAAAATTTTAATAAGAAATATTTTTTTTTTAATAATTTTAATAAGAAATAAAATTTTAATTTTTATAAAATTAAAATAATAAATTTTATTTAATTTAATTTATTTTTATAAAATTTCAATAAAAATTAAATTAAATTTTTTATAAAATTATAAAATTATAAAATTTTAGTATATATATTTAAAAAAATAAAAAGAAACCAAGATAATTTTTTTATACCTGTTTGTTATAGATCTCACATATAAAATTTAAATAAGAAATCAAAATTTTTATTTATATAAAATTTAAATAAAAAATAAATTTTTTATATAAAAATTTAATAAAAAAATATAATTTTCTTTTTTAAATTTTAATAACAAATAAAATTATATTTTTTTATAAAATTTTAATAATAAATTAAATTTTATTTTTTGTAAAATTATAAAATTTTAATATATATTTAAAAAAAAATTAAAAAAAAACCAAGATAAATTTTTTTGAATTTAATTTGTAATTTTAAAAATTAAAATATAAATTTTAAAAATAAATTTACAATTTTTTTTTTAACCATTGGACTTTTAAATTTAATTAAAAAAATTAATATATATATATATACCACCAAGGGAAATTGTCACCCCCCATGGCGATTTCCCTTGGTGAAATTGAAAAAAATTTCAATTTACACCAAGGGAAATCGCCATGGGGGTGGCGATTTTTCTTGGTGTATTTTGAATTTTTTTTAGTAAGTAGGGAGTCATGACTGATTATTAGTAATAATAAGTTATTTTGTAAAAGTTGAAGGTTTGTTTTAGTTAATTTTTTTTTTGTTGAAAATTTGGAGATAAATTTGTTTTCCTTCATCATTATGAGGGCAAATATGTTATAAATTTGATTTTAGAGATCTCTTCCAATAAATAAAATGAAATTTCTTCATCCTTTTGGTAAGATTTACAAACCTCAAAATAAAGATAAAATCACCCTAATGATTTAAGTTCATTATTATAATGTAAGATTTTCAAGTTACTATCGTACGCAGCTGTTTAATTACGGTAAATCACCCATAGCAAACATCATCTTATTGGTGTTATTAACATGTAAAATTTTAGTTCTCGTATGAAAGGAGAAAATAAAAATTTATGGATAAAAAAATCATTTAGTGTAATTTAAGCTTAGTGAATTTTCAAATGTATAAAAAATTTCTAATTCCTTAATTAAAGTCAAACTTTTTATCTTTCAAGAAAAAATAGTACTCAAATTTAAAAATTTCTTCTTATATTTTACTCACTGATTAACACTTAGTTAAACATTTAAGAGTTAATAGTGCAGATACCTAATTTTGTCCAGGCCCTTAAATAAGGTAATTTCTTCCTTGTGCTTTTTAGAATGCAGAAAATCTCTTCTCAACCTGCGGATGGTACTCCAAGACTTTGTTTAGGAGGTCAGCATGGAAAGTCAATCTGAAAAAGTCAACCCCAAAAAGTCAACCACTAAAAAAGTCAATCCTTAATCAAAATAAATATTTGAAGTTGAATTGAACAATGGTGAAAGAATTTTGATAATCCGAGGTCCACAACGAAAGATATGAAGTTCGGAAGATGGGTTATGGAAATTCAGTGAAAAAAACCCTAATTCGATAAATTTAGGGAAAAGTGCTTAAGCGATCAAATTGGTCGAAGTTGGAGGTTTCAAATGGAATATAATCAATGACTACGGGTGTTGGAAAGGCTAATTGGAAGCAGAACCAAAGGAAGAGTCAATTTGGAAGGAAAATCGAAAATTAGGGTTTTTGGTGAATTTCGCAAAATTGGGAAAAACTGTAGAGATGGCCCGATTTGGTAAATTCGAAGTCCCTAATTGATGAAGAGTGAGTAAACAAAGATAGACTAAGGCTCAGTTTGAAGTAATTTTGAGAAAAGAGTCGGTTGGAGGAAAAATGGAAAAACGAGGAAATTTTCGATATTGAAAAAAGAGAAAAATCAAATCGGAGGGGAATTTGATCGTAAAATTTGGGCATTTTTGGACCAACTCCAATTCAGTATATAACAAAGGCAATTGAAAAAGAAAATCTGGAAATCAGACCTGTTTTGAGTAAAATCGAGGTTTCGGGGGTTAAAGGGCAATCTTGGAAAATCCGAGAAAAATAGGAAACGAGCTCAAAAAATTATGAAAACCTCCAGATCTGAGTTTTATGTCATTTGGAAGAGACCGGCAAAGAAAAATCAGAATTCGAGCTCATTTGAGAAATGACAAAGTTCGGGTGCACTAAGCTAAAATTCTAGAAGATAAATCTGGGAAAATTAGGAAACTAGTTCAGAAAATTATCAAAACTTTCAGAACCAATCTTATATTATTTGAAAGGTATTGGTGAAGAAAAATCCAGAATCGAAGTTCAAATGAAAAATGACAAAGTTTGGGTGTACTAAGTTGAAATTCCAAAAGATAAATCAGGGAAAAATAGGAAACGAGCTCAGAAAATTACCAAAACTTTTAGATCTCAATTTTATATTATTTGGAAGAGATTGGTGAAGAAAAATCCAGAATCGAAACTCAATTGAAAAAGACTAAATTTGGGAGGCATCAAATCGAAAAGAAAAATCAGAGAAAAATAGGAAACGAGCTCGAAATTTTTTGAAAACTTCCAAAACTGAGTTTTGTATTGATTAGGAAGTATTGGAAAAAGAAAATCCGGATTTGGGGTCCATTTGGAATTTAATAAAGAGAGTAGGTTATCATTTTCCATGTATATTTTCATGTTCATTAGGTCTTAGGTTATCATTTATTGCCATGCATATTTTTATCTCATATTAGGTCTTAGGTTATCATTTATTGCCATGCATGTTTCTATCTCATGTTAGGCATTAGGTCATCTTTTATGCAATGCATATTTTCTTTATCATTTAAGCATTTAATGGTCATTCATTTCATGCATTTCAGCTCATCCCACTTGATTTTTGACTTAAGCCAATCAATGGCTCAAAGCCAAGCTCTCATGAGCATGCTTGTGGAAAATTAAGATTGGTGCAAGTTGGATTTTCTAAATTTGTGATTTTTTTCCATTAGGCAACTCTTGTCCAAATTTTATAAATAGGATCTTAGAGGAGTCTCGAATATTTTTATTCTGATTTTTGGACATTTTTATCAAAGGTTTAAAAAAGTTTTTTGGTTAAATAGTTTTTTACTTAGTGGTTTGACTTTCATGAATTTTCGGGTAGGTCATCCTTAGTCCAAAACTTAAGATGACTTTTCCCCATAGAGGTCAACATATTTTGAGTCTCCCATAATTTTTTCAGATTTTTTTGAAAATTTTAAAATAGGTAAAAAAAAATCACGTGTTAAAACTGGTCAGAAAAGTCAGATTTGTTTTTAAGAAGAAAGTAATTTTCTGTTTTGGTTAAGGTATTAAGAAGGGGCTGATTTAGAACAATAGCTATTGTCCTAGGTTAATTTCTAAGTCATTTTTATCCTAAAATTTGATTTTTATAAAGGTCGGGTCAAGGGTGGTCATCTCGGGTTTTCAAAATTAGGAAAATAGAGCATTTTTAAAGGGGTTTTCAGTCATGGTGTCATTTTCATCTAAAATTTTTCAAATTGTTTTCAATCCAATCACAAAGTATTTTTAAACATTTATAAAAATCTGATTTAAGTCTTTTCCTAAGATAGTCGAATATCTTTTTAGGTATACGAATGTCCTTATTTAAAGGAAAAAATACACTTTCATGAATTGCAATTTTCATGTTCATGCATATTCTATGATATATAATTTTTGCTATGAATATTCTATAGTGATGTTATTGTTTTGATTTGGATTTCATGGTGTTGTCATGGTTGTTAATGGTTATGGATATTCTATGTTATTCTATGCTTTTTGCTTAATCATTAATTATTTTGTTATATATTTAGGGTTTATTATGTTCATGCATTGTTTTTTCATTTACATGCATATTTTATGATAATGTTATTTTATGTTTCATATCATATCATATCATGTCATATTATTAATTCTATTGCTATGTCTTTTAAATTATATCATGTCATTTAGATTCTACCATTTATTTAGATTATGCTATGTTATCTAGATTTTGCTATGTCATCTTTTGTCATGTTATACATGTTCATATTCATCTTTTTAAAAAATATTTTTGATAAAGATAGTGATTTTCAATGAAAATAAAGATATTCCCGAGTTAAAATAATTCATGAGTTTTCTGTCAGGTTTGCTGGGGAGGATATCATCAATTATCATTAATAAAGGAATATCTATCTTTCGGAAATGAAAATGATTCGGAGATTTTCCAAATAAATAAAAAATTTCTATATTTTGCCGAGTTTGTCGTGGAATATATGAAAATTTTGAATTAACAAATTTCGAGTCATTTTCAATTAAAAATGAAATTATTTTTCTGTAAATTGGGAATTATTTAAAATGCCAAATCTAAAACCGATTTTTACCGAGACTTGAGATAACACACGGGTGTTATGGGGGTGCTAATCCTTCCCCGCAGGTAACCGACTCCCGAACCCGTTTCTTTGATTTCTCTGGTTTAAAAACGCAGAATTTGAAATTGGTTTTAAAAAATATTTTAATTAATTTTAAAGTGTTTTACAAAACTGGTTTTAATAGGTGGCAGATCACACCTAGCAAAAAAAGATTGGTGGCGACTCCATTTTTTTTTCGAGGTTGTTTTCAAACCCTCATTTTATTTCAAGAGGAATTAAGTCGTCTTTTTCTCTGTTTCCCCCAATGTCACACTTAACGAGTAAATGTCTCGCGATGAGACTTGTTATTTTTTAGGTTGCGACAGCTTGACGACTACACTGGGGACTATTAGAGAGTCAGGCCTAGAGTTAATCGTGTGTTATCGATAGTCTCGGTTTTGTCGATTTTATCCGGTATCTAATTTTAATTCCCATTTTTTTTTTTAAAAATAAGGAGAATTTTGAAAATAATAAAATGTTTTAAATATGTTCATATTTGCTCACATGCATTTTATTATTGTTCTCTAGTTATTTAATGTTGTATATTATAATTGCTTGTTGGTTAATGCGTTACACTATTCTTGAATGTTCTTTTAATAAATTGTTGGGGCATTTAGAATAAGGGATGTAGAATAGGTGGTGAAAGGTTTGTTGTTCTTCCTCACACACTACACTTGCATTTGCATATCATGAGCCCTATGCCCGGGATCCATCCTTTTAAGTGGAAGCAAAGTAACTAACCGTTCGAGATGATCCTCCGCATGGGCTAGTGAAACACTTCCGGAGTATAAAGTACCTAAGCCTTCGTGATTGAGCCTCCGCATGGGCTTAGAAAAATATACTCTAACAAATTAAACCCACTTTTATCGGGGTGCCTTACTAGCCTTCACCGGCGACTGTGAGGAACAATTTGGGGCCTTTAGATTCGAATTCAACCTCATACAGTGAACATAGGTGAAGCCATGCCGAATTTTCGTTAGGTACCTTTAAGTTAGGAACACATGGAGGAACGCTTTTGGACCTCTTGCTATTTATTTTATATTCCAAATAACTGTCGTGGATCGGGCAAAAATGAACGTACATCTCCCTTAATAAGGTTAATACCTCGCCCCGAAGTCATCGTGATGCCTAAATAAGTGGATACTGTTGGGGCAAATGTTCATTAACTTTTTGAAATTGAAAATATAAAAATTCTTTTTCAAACATTTTGCATTTTGCATATTTCATGCATATGTGAATAGAGCATGTACATTTATGGTTCTATTTTTGATCTCATTCTTTGCAATAAACGAATGGTGATAATAATCTCATTTGATAATTTCATAAACATCATTGGTTGAATAAGAATTGTAGACCGGTAGTGTTGAATGAACATTTGGACATTGTACCATAGTAGGATCCACTACCCCGAAATTCTTTTGAAAAATAATATGTTGATTTTTTGTGGAGGAAGCATGTTTAAAAAAATCTTAGATTAAATTTGAAGGCAAATCTTGCATAATGAGATTTTTGAATAATCAAGATTTGGTCGCACCAATTTTGTGTAATCATTGATTAATTTCTTTGTATATACCTTTGTGTTAATTCATTTATTCTTTACATGTATCATTTTGACATCATGTTACTGTGCTAACATGCATGGTCATTCATTGTAGAATACATTTATGATATACATGGTCATTCTTTGTATATACCCTTATGTTAATTTATGAATTCTTTACATGCATCATATTGACGTCATGTTATAGTCATAGCATGCATGGTCATTCATTTTAGAATACATTTATGACATCCATAGTCATTATCTGTATATACCTATGTATCAATTTATTCATTCTTTACATGCATCATGTTGGCATTAGGTTGCATTCATGACAAACATGGTCAGCATGATTTTTCTGTATATGTTTATGAATTAATTTGTTTATTCTTTACATGCATCATGTTGGCATCGGGTTGCATTCATGGCATACATAGTCATTATACTTTCTTTGTATATTCTCATGCATTAATTTGTCATATTGGCGTCAGGTTGCATTCATGACATACATAGCTAGTCAGCATGATTTCTTTGTATATACACGTGTGTTAATACATTTATTCGTTACATGCATCATATTGACATCATGTTACATTCATAACATAAACGATCACTCATAGGGGAATGCATTTGGGACATGCATGGTCATGCACTGTATATATCCGTTCATTGACTTGTTTATTCTTTGCATGCATCATATTGGCATCATGTTACATTTACAACATTCATGGCTCATTCATCATGAAATACGTTAATGAGATGAAATAGAAATTGGCTTAGCCTTAAGAGCTTTCAAAGATTTTTTTTTTCAAATCAGAGGTATAAGAATCATTAAGAACCTATACAACACTTGTAAGGATTCATGGAAGGCAGGAACTCAGATAAAATGGAAGGAATAAGGCAGGCTCTGCAGGAGACACAAGTGTAGACACCTAATTTTGTTTGGACCACTAAAACATGTATGTTTTCTTCCTAAATTGAGGTTTCAGAATGTAAAAAGACCTTTTTCATCTTGCAGGTGGTACTCCGAGACTTAGTTTGAGAGGGTGAGCATAAAAAGTCAAAGTCAAAAAAGTCAACCTAAAAAAAAGTCAACTCTGAAAAAGTCAACCCCAAAAAGTCAGCTACTAAAAAAAATCAACCTACTTTCAAAATCAAGATTTTAAGTTCGATTGAAAAATGGAGAAAGAATTTTGATAATCCGAGGTCTACATCAAAAGATATGGAGTTCGAAAGTTAGGATTTGGAGATTCAGTAGAAAGAAAACCCTAATCCGAGAAATTTAGGGAAAAGTGCTTAAACGATCGAATTGATCGAAATTGAAGGTTCCAAATGAAAGATAAGCACTGACTACGGGTAATGGAGAAGCCATTTGAAAGAAAAATTGAAAGAAAAGTCAATCCTGGAGAAAATCGAGAATTAGGGTTTTTGGTGGATTTCGGTGAAATCGGGAAGAATCACAGAAATGGCCCGACTTGGTAAGACCAAATCCCCCAATGGATGAAGAATGATTAAAAAGGGATAGACCAAGGCTCATCTTGAAGAAAATCTAAAAATCGGACTTGTTTTGAGCAAAACCGAGTTTCGGAGGCAAAAAGGCAAAATTCAAGAAGGAAAATCCCGAAAAAATAGCAAATGAGCTCCAAATCTTCTGAAATTTTGCAAATCTCATTTTTAAATCATTTCAAAGAGATTGGCGAAATAAAATCTTGATTCAGAGTTCGTTTGCAAAATGGCCAAATCCCGGGCTTCTTATGTAGTAATTCAAGAAGGAAAATTTCGGAAAAATAGCAAATGAGCTCCAAATATTCTGAAATTTTGCAAATATCATTTTTAAATTATTTGAAAGAGATTGGAAAAATAAAATCTTGATTCGGAGTTCGTTTGCAAAATGGCCAAATCCTGGGCCTCCTATGCAATAATTCAAGAAGATAAATCCCGAAAAAATAGAAAATGGACTCCAAAAATTATGAAATTTTGTAAATCTCATTTTTAAATTATCTGGAAGAGATTTATGAAAGAAAATCTTGATTCAGAGTTCGTTTGCAAAAGGCCAAATCCCGAGCCCTTATGCAGTAATTCAAGCAGATAAATCTCGAAAAAATACCAAATGAGCTCCAAAAATTATGAAAACTTCCAGATCACACTTTTAATTTATTTGGAAGAGATTGGTGAGGAAAAATCTTTATTTGGAGCTCGTTTAAAAAATGGTAAAATGTAGGGGAATAAAAGGGCATTTTTGGAAGAAAAAATCCGAATAAATAGCAAACGAACTCGGAAAATTTTGAAAACTTCCAGAACTCAATTTTTTATTATTTTAGAAGTATTAAAAAAATAAAATTTGAATTTGGAGTCCGTTTGCATCCGGGGGGCAAAACGGTCATTTCATCCAAGCAACCGAAAAGGGCTTCTTTGGGCCTTTCAAAAAATCAGACTTGGGCTGGAAAGGAGAAGTGCTGGCCTGCCAAGGCCGAAAGGAAAAAGGAAGTTTCTGATTTTTCAAATCAAATGGCCAAGAATTAAAAGTTAGTTAGAGATTCCTTCTGATCAAGCCATTATGATTAAGCCACATAGGCCAAGAGAGAGTGTCAACATTATTCTTGAATAGCTGTAATTTGGGACAGTTGATATGCTAATCTAAGGGTGGTAATTTCATGATTTTTCACCTTGAATTATTAGCCGTTTGATGGAAATTAGTTGGAACCAAAATGACAACATTTCTTGCTCATTTTAAGGGGGTTCGGCTAGCACTTATGGGAGGGGGCAGAATTTCATTTTTCACACTTTCATTTTGCTGATTTCTCTTAGTTTTTCTTAGTTTTTCTCTCCTTGGTTGAAAGCAAAAAGAAAATTTTTAGAAAAGAATGGAAAGTTTGAAGAGATAAAGCTTGAAATATAGCTTCTTAAGGTTGCTATTGAGCACCAACTCTTGCACTTTCTTGATTTTCCATTCTTGTTTTTGCTATTTTGATTACTATTTGGTGAGTTTCCTTTTTAAATAAATGTTTTTTATTGTTCTTCTTAAGTTCTTTCTTCATTTCTTTCTTAAATATTTTTTTTACATTTTTTTTTTTTACATTTTCTCACTATGGCCGAATGGCCTACATTTTTTTTATTAAGATTGCTGTTTTGTTTATTTTATCATGTTATTATTGTTATTTTCTTTAATCTTGATGTTTTAAGTGTTATTCTACTTCATACTTGAGTCATATTTTAATTTGGTTGCTTTGTTTGTTGCCATTTATGATTTAAATATCATGTTCTTGCATTTTTAATTTTCTGTTTTCATAATGTTTAAATTTGTTGATGTTTTATATTTAGTATATCAAGTGTTTGTGAAAATGCGTGTGTGGTGTTTGCATTATTTGAGTTTTATATTTTAGTTGAGCATGTTAGTATATCAAGTGTTTGTGAAAATGCTTGTTTGGTTTTAGTATTTCTACTTTGTGTTTGCATGTTTTGAGTGTTATATTTTAGTTGAGCATATTAGTATATGAAGTGTTTGTGAAAATGCCATGCTTGTTGGAGCTTGAGGCCATTCGGCTACTCCATGTGTTTTGCATTGTGTGTTGCATTTTTGCCATCTTAGTTGGTAGGTTTTGCATTTGCATGACATTTGATTTAGTTTTGCATGTTAGTATACCAAGTGTTTGTGAAAATGCCATGCTTGTTAGGAACCATAGGCCATTCGGCTACTCTTTGAATTCTAGCATTGTATGTGCATTCTTGCCATGTTAGTTGATAGGTTAGCATTTGCATGATATTTGATCGAGTTTTTGGTTTAAGCATGCTTTGTGTTTGTGAAAATGCCATGCATATTTTAGTTATTAGGTTTGGTTTATTTGCCATGCATGTTCATGCATTTTAGACCTAGGTTGCATTAAATGCCATGCAAGTTCATTTAGGTCCAGGTCACTATATTGATGCCATGCATTTTTCATGACATTTAGGTTTAAACTTATGCATTTCATGCATCATATTTGCTGTAATTTTTCATGCATTTCATGTTCATGCCACTTGAATAATGACTTAGGCCAATTAATGGTTCAAAGTTATGCTCTCTTGAGCACACTTGTGGAAAATTAAGTTTTGTCAAATTGATTATTCTACCTTTGTGATTTTTTTTAACTTAGCCAATTTTTTATCTAACTTTTAAAAAGTCCCAGTTACTGTTTGTAAGTCATTTTGTGAGTCTTAAATATTTTTACTTTGATTTTTAATTGATTTTATCAAAGGCAAAAATGTATTTTGGCAAAGCAGTTTTTTTCACTCAGTACTCGTACTTTCCTGATTTTTCTGGGCATTCATCTTTGATCAAAAAATTAAGCTGATTTTTTCCCATGTAGTTTTACATGTCCTGAGTCTCCAGTATTTTTTTAGATTTTTTTGAATTTTTAAAAATAGGGTAAAAAATCGTGGCTTAAAACTGGACAGTGGAGTCATAATTGAATTTAAAGAAAAATTATTTTTCTATTTTGGTTAAGTTACCTAGAGGGGGCTGATTAGGAAGGTTAGATACTGACTTATGGTAGTTTCTAAGCCTTTTTAAACTCTAAAAATGATTTTTTAACTCTCGGGTTAAGGGCGGTTAAGTCTGGGATTTTAAACTTAGGAAATTAGAGCCATTTTTAAAAAAAGGTTTAACCCAATTTTTATTTTTAACCTAAGCTTTTCCAAATTGTTTTCAAACAATCACAAAGTGTTTTGGTTTTAGAATATTTAATTTGACATATTTTCCTAAGGTAGCCGGATTTCTTTTTAGATATACGGATTTCCTTAATTAAAGGAAATAAATACATTTTCATGCATTGCATTTTCCATATTCATGCATTTTATATAATATGTGATTTTTGCTATGATAATTTTTATGATATTGTTATGATTTTGAGTTATGTTATATTGTTTATCATATGATTTGGAATATTTCATGATATCCTATGCTTTTTATTTAATTATTATTATTTTTTTGTTATATTATTTAGCATATACTATGTTCATGCATTATTATTATTTTATTTTTATTTCCATGCATATTATATGATAGCATTATTTTATATTCCATGTCATTTAAGTTATATGCCATATCAATCATATTTTCCATGTCATTTAAATTATGTCATTTCATATAGAACGTATTATGTTACCTAGGTTATTTTATTTCATATAGAATATATTATGTCACCTAGGTCATTTCATTTCATTTAGAATATATCATGTGACTTAGGATATTGCTTCTCATATATAACATATTATGCTACCTAGGTCATTTCATTTCATTTAGAATATGTCATATAACTTAGGACATTTCATTTCATTTAGAATATGCTAAGGCATTTGAATTATATCATATCATTTAGGATGCATTATATTATTTAGATTTTGCTATGTCATTTTATTTATGTCATGCATATACATATTCATATCTTTTAAAATGTTTTCAAAAGGATAATGATTTTTCAATAAAAAATAAAGATAATCCCGAGTTAAAATAATTCATGAGTTCTCTACCGGGTTTGCTGGAGGGAATATCATCATTTATCATTAATAAAGGAATATCTTTCTTTCAAAAAATGAGAATGATTCGGAAAGTTTTCCAAATTAATAAAAATTTTTATATTTTGCCACGTTTGTTGGGGAATATAGGAAAATTTTGAATTTATAAATTTTGAATCATTTTCAATTAAAAAATGGAATTATTTTTCTTTAAATTGAGAATTAACTTGAAATACTAAATTTAAAACTGATTTTTTTACCGACTTGAGATAACACATGATTAATAAGGTATCGTTTTATATGGGCATTTTGGGTAGGGGTGAGCGTTCGATCGAGTCGAGTGAAAAAAATTCGGATTAATCGAGTTGACGAGTCCTATTTTATCAACCAAACTCAATTTGAAATTTTAGCGAATCGAGTCGAGTTAAAACAAATTTGAGTCGAGTTAAAACAAATTCGAGTCGAGTCGAGTCGAATAATTTATTCGAGTTAAAATGTTATCTTGTAAATGTTGATTGACTAGATCATGTTACTGTTATCTTGTAAATGCATGTATATCTATTCATTTTTTTTGTTCTATCTTTTCTTATAAATATAACTATCAAAGACTTGTCATACTAAATAAATAGCCTACTATTGACTTTTACGAAAAGAGAATTCATTATCTTTTGAATTTTATCGTTTGGTTAGCTTGGTAATGTGCATGATATCAACCAAAAGCTTCAATTTTTAACTGAATGAAGCATTGAGTGATAGCATTCCCCTTTTGAAACCCAAAAAATTCAATGTAAACTTTCAATCTAGACCTGTCAATTTCAAAGGGAAAAAAAAATTGAATGATCAAACATTAAGACAATAAGTATGCAGTTAACAGCTCATGTGGATTTATTTTTCTACTGAATGGTGACAAACAACAAAAATAAATGACCCAACAAAAATGGGCTAAAGAGTAAGAAGGGAAGACGAAATAAGGAAAACGCAAAACCCAAGCTTAGTATCAAACTCAAATGAGTAAAACGACGTCGTATAGAAATATCTTATTCGGATTTTCGAGTTATTCGAGTTGTATAAATCAAATCCTAGCTAAACTATATAACTCAAATTACTTATTCGAGTTGATCCGAAAATCCGAATAACTCTAATAAACTGAACTATTTAATTCGAAATTTGAAATTTTTTTCGGTTTTTTCGAGTCGAGTCAGATTTTGCTCACCCCTAATTTTGGGGGTGCTAATCCTTCCCCAAAAGTAATCGAGTCCCGAACCCGTTTCTTTGATTTCTCTGGTTTAAAACGCAGACTTGAAATTGGTTTTTAAAATGTTTTAATTAATTTTTAAAATATTTTATAAAACTGGTTTTAATAGGTGGCCGATCACACCTAGCTAAAAAAGATTGGTGGCGACTCCACGTCTTTTTCAAGGTCATTTTCAAAAACCTTAATTTTTCTAGAGGAATCATGTCGATTTTTCCTCAGTTTTTTTAATGTCACGCTTAACGAATAATAAAGTCTTGCGTGAGACTCGTTATTTTTTAGGTTGCGACAGCTTGGCGACTCCACTGGGGACAATTAGAGAGTCAGGCCTAGAATTAGTCATGTGTTATCAAAGTCTCGGTTTTGTTGGTTTAATTGGTATTTAATTTTAATTCCCATATTTTTTTATAAAATAAAAGAGAATTTTGGAAATAAAAAAAAATGTTTTAATATGTCCATATTCATGTGCATTCATATTATTATTTGTTCTCTGGTTATTTTGTTGCGTATATTTATATGTTTGCTTGACTGATGCTTTACATTGTTTGATTTTAGTGGGGTATTTAGAATAAGGGTTGTAGAATAGGTGGTGACAGGTTTGTTTTGTTCCTCCGCACACACTGTATTTGCATTTGCATAACATGAATCCTCTACCCGGGTTCCGTCCTTTTAAGTAGGAGTAAAGTAACTACGCCTTCATGATTGATCCTCCGTATGGGCTAGTGAAACACTTTCGGAGTATAAAGTACCTAATTCCTTCGTGATAATCCTCCGTACGGGCATAGGAAAATATACTCTAACGAATTGAACCCACTTTTATCGGGGTGCCTTACTAGCCTTCACCGGCGACAGTGAGGAGCAATTCAGGGCCTTTAGAACCGATTAACTTTCATATAGTGAACCTAGGCGAAGCCATGCCGGATTTTCGTTAGGTATACCGAAAATAGGAACACATGTCTAAACCTTTTGTTACCTATTTTACACTCTGAAGAAGTTTTGTAGATCGGGCAACGATGTACGTACATCGCCCGTAATAAATGTGATAATCCATCCCGAAGGCATCATGATGCCTATATAAGTAGATATTGTTGGGGCAAGTGTTCACTAACCTTTTGAAATTCAAAATACAAACATTCTTTTTCAAACATTTTTGCATGTTGCACATTTCATGCATGTGTGAATAGAGCATGTACATTTTTTATTGTATTATTGATCTTATTCTTTGCAATAAACAGTTGGTAATTTCATTTGATGACTTCATAAAACCAGTAGTGTTGCATGAACATTTGGATATTGTACCATAGTAGGATCCACTACCCCGAAATTCTTTTGAAAATAATATGATTGGTTTTTCATAGAAAAAAACATGTTTCAAAAAAATCATAAATTTGGAGGCAAATCTTGCATAATGAGATTTTTGAATAATCAAGATTTAGGTCCCACCAATTTCATGTAATCATTGGTTAATTTATTTGTATCATTTTGACATCATGTCACAGTCCTAACATGCATGGTTATTCATTGTAGAATACATTTGTGATATACATGGTCATTCTTTGTACCTACCTTTGTATTAATTCATTTAGTCTTAGCATGTATCATTTTGACATCATAGCATGCATGGTTATTCATTGTAGAATACATACATATATACCTGTGCATCAATTTATTCATTTTTTTTAAATGCATCATGTTGGCATTAGATTGCATCCATAGCATACATAGTCATCATAATTTCCCTGTATATTTTCATGCATTAATCATCAATATATTCATGCACATAGGAATAGAGCATGTACATTCATAATTGTATTCTTAATCTCATGACATTTTCATTTGCATGAAAGGGGTTCGAGATATGAGGAAAGAATCGGAGGAACGATTGGGTGTTTTGGAACGCAATCAAGAGAAATGTGGACATGAAATCCGGGAGGTGAAGTAACAGCTTGCCAAATTGCTGAAAATGGTTGAGGATATAGGTAAGAGTAAAGAGGAACTTTCTCAGGGCTCTGCATCGCCGTTGGATCAACCAAAACCATTAAGTCCAGAACATACAATCCTTGCTGGATCCTGCACTTGTCAATGCAGTAAAGGTTGCAATCCTAATGAAGTTATGGACAAAATTGTGAAAATGATTAAACCTGAGAACCTGATACCAAAGATAGAAACCTCAGATCCTATACCATACCTGCAAACTGTTCTAGGTCCAAACCAATATCCCCACCCTACTATGGTCCAATCATCCATTAGAATGACCACTACGAGATTCTTGAATCCCACTCCATCACCAACAACTGCCAGTTCATATTGCTTCCCTCATCAATCACCTTATCCAGTATCTGGGATAGGAACCTCAAGCTATGTACAACCTCCAAAGGCCCCGTGTCCAAATCCATACCCTTACCATGCTGTTCCGCCATATCTCCATATAAACACTCTGGTTCAGACGTTAATGCCACTGCCAAGTGCCCGAACTCCTAGGCCATGTGTGACTAAGAAACAACCCCAGGATAAGACCCAAATGCATTTTGATCCCTTTCCAATCAGCTACCGAGAGCTTCTCCCTATACTAATCCAAAATCACATGGTTGCTTGTATCCCGCTAAAACCCCTGTTACCACCATATCCAAGGTGGTATAATCCAAATGCAAGATGTGATTATCACTATGGAATTGTTGGCCATAGCATCGAAGTCTGTATAGCATTCAAAAAGAAAGTACAAACTCTTATAGATGCCAAGTGGTTGGATCCAACGACACTGATTGATAGAGGACTGGAAAACGTCATTAGGATTGGGAGATTTACAGCATTGAGGTGGAAAGACTTCGGTCTTATATGATGTAATATGATTTCACTTATTCAGTACCCGGCTCTTATAGCCTTAGGATGTTAGGAAGAATAAAGTGCTTGTAAAGACAGTTTTAGCTACTACTCAGATTTTGTAAAACATGGTTTATACCATTGTGAACATTGATATGGGAATGAATTGACTATGCTTCAAATTTATGAGATTTGATGATTAAGTTCCTCTGATTCTTATTTCCTCTATGATATCTTTCCCTTTTGCATTTTGCATCCGATCAATTATTGGTCATACCATACATTCATACATGTATCATGTTAGCATCATGTTGCATTTAAGCATTCATAATCAGCATGATTTTTCTGTATATATCCATGCATTAATTTGCTTATTACATACATCATGTTAGCATTAGGTCGCATTCATGACATACATGGTTAGCATGATTTTCTTTGTATATACTCTGTATCAATCATTCATTGTTTGCATGTATCATACTTGACACCGTGTTGCATTCATAGGGTATATGATCATTCATTAGGAAATACGCTATAATGTACATGATCATTCATTGCATATATCCATGCGTTGATTTGTTTATTCTTTGCTTGCAACATGTTGGCATCGTGATTGCATTTATTGCATACATGGTCAGCATGTTTCCATTGTACATGTCCATACATCATATTGTTTAGTCTTCACATGCATCAAATGAAAATCATGGCTCATTCATCATGACATACATTTAGGGGAAATAAAACAGAAGTTGGCTTGGCTTTAGGAGTCTTTGAAAGAATTTCCATTTCAAATCAGAGGTATCAGAAGTACTGAGTACCCTTTTAATACAGGCTAGTGCTATGAAGGATGAACAAGTTGCCCGAACGAAAAAAATGGAAAGGGAACAGAAAGAATTGCGAGAACAGCTAGCAAAGTCTCAAGCAGAATCTAAGGATCAGATGACTAAATTGATGGAGCTGATGTCCGCCGTAATCAAGGGAAAATGATACACCAAAAACTTTGTCACCAGGAAAGGGTTAGAGGCACAAAAGGGTCAGAATGAGGTCGTAATGATTGATGCCCAGAACACTGTTAACCCCGTCAAGGTCCTAAACTCGAATGATCCAGCTGAACAGGCAAAGTTGAAAATGGTTGCAGTAAATGAGGTTGAGTTGGCAGATTCCCAAGGGAAATATCAGTTGTTAGATGAAAGGCTCCGGGCAGTAGAAAGTACAGATGTATTTGGGAGTTTAGATGCGAAAGTACGATGTTTGGTCCTTGATTTAGTCATTCCTCCTAAGTTCAAGATCCCTGACTTTGTGAAATATGATGGGACAACCGATCCGTCAGCCCACATCACTATGTTCTGCCGAAAGATGACAAGTCATATAGATAATGATAAGCTTTTGATTCACTGCTTTCAGGATAGCCTCAGTGGATCCACATTTAGGTGGTATAGTCAGTTGAGCAAGGATTAGATTCGCTCTTGGAATAACTTGGCTAGGGTTTTTCTAAACCAGTACAAGCATATGACCAACATGGTGCCTGACCGTCTTACCTTGCAAAATATGAAGAAAAGAGCTACTAAGAGCTTCAAAGAATATGCGCAATGGTGGATGAGCCTGGCCGCCCAAGTACAACCGCCCTTAACTCAGAAGAAAACCACTGTCATTTTTGTGAATACACTACAGGCCCCGTACTATGATATACTTGTCGGCAACACCACGAAGAATTTTTCGGACATGGTAATTTCAGGGGAGATGATTGAGAATGCTATCAAGGATGAGAAAATTGAAGGAGAAAGAACATCCAATGTCAAGAAAAAGGGGGCATCTGAAAAGAAAAAGGAAGATACCCAAGTCGTGGAAGGCTTTGCCCCACCTCCCCAATTCTCCTCGTATCAGCCATTTTACTCTACCCTAAACAATGTCTCTCAAGGTTTTTATCCCTACCAACCAATGACTGCAACTACACCAGAATTTACATCTGTCTATCAATCGAACACCCTTGGGAATAATCGAAGGAGACATAAAAAGCGAAAAAGAAATCAGGATGACCCGATTCCTGTGACATACAGTGAGCTATTACCTCAACTCATCAAGAATCATCTTGTGACACCCATGCAATTAGAGCCTCTGAAGCCTCCTTATCCGAGCTGGTATGATGCTAATGAGTGTTGTGGTTATCATTCTGGCAATCAAGGTCACTCAACAGAGAACTGCCCCGCTTTGAAGTACAAGGTCAGGGATCTCATCAAGGTTGGTTCGATAAGTTTTGAAGATGGGAATGCCAAGTGTCATAAGAAACATGGTGCATGATCATATTAGGTTTTTGACACATGTAGTTCTATAACTGTGATGATGAAAGCACTTGTCTCATGTTAACATCTACATGAATTAAATGAATTTTGAATTTTAAATGCTTTGTGTTTGTTATATCTTAACAATAATTTGAATTTGCAAAAACAAGCATTAAGGAATTTTTAATAAAGGACAGTCTCGAGAATATTGTTGATCATTGTTAGACATGACCCAACACCCCCCTCTTTTTTGGGCTTCTCTATGCCTAAACCTTGAATCAAGAACAAAAAAGAAAGACCTAATGCTTCAAGGAATATGAATGATTGAACTTCACAAAAAAAAAAAATGAGAAAAAGCATTGTCATTGCAGAATAAGCAAGGATGTAAATCCTAGTCTAGGCTATGAACAAAGGAACGAACCTTTTGAAAATTTTCGAATTCCTTGAAATTCAAACAAATGAGACATTCTTTCAAGAATCTAGATTTTGGTAATTTGATGTGTGTCAAGATTGTGCTAAAACCATTCATGACCTTTTCCAATGACCATAAAACTTCAATTACCCAAACACCACTTCATGATTAATACCTTGGGGCACAATGACAAAACCAGATTATCCCATATCCCAGAGAAAACTATTTTTAGGTCATATTTTCCTTGTCTCTTCAAAGAACTCAGATTTGAAATTCAGTCTTTTTAGTACAGACATAGACTTGTTATGTTCCTCGTTGATACAAATTCTCATGGTTAATCAAATGGGGCATCATATGTGGAAATGATGGATACATGGTGAATAAGGATGGACTAACGCATAAATCATTGGGGCATGCGATAAAAAATGAAAAATAAAAATTTTGTGATATCATGCATATGAGAATTCGGATGATTCCAAAGTGCAAAATGAAATTCTGAATATCTATTTCCCCTGGGGATTGCTTTTCAATGTGAATATTCATGCTTGACATGAGGAATAGCCATCTTTCGTATCCCTTTCGCATAAAAAGAAATTATCCATAGTCACCCCTTTTGAGTCAAAAGAATTCTTTTTTCTTTAAAACCCTGATCAAGGATCACCCTCTACACTGGAGGGCAAATGCGAGGAAAGATCTTTTAGAGAACATGGAGGAATGAATCCTAGCTCAACGACAGATGCAAAGCAAATGGAGCCCTGAATAAATACGTGCTCACTCTGTCGGAAAAAAAGAAGGGGGCGAAATGAAAGCAAAAAAATGTGAAATACATGGCAAATTGAAAGCCAAGAACGAAGAAGAAAAGACACAAAAGTCAAAAGAAATGAAAAGTCCAAAATGGACAAATGGTTCAAAGAGAATCCTCCTCAAGAAATGATCATTGATCTGATTACCCTCAAACACATATTTTGGGCCTATTTATCCTTTCTTTTTGAACCCTGAGCCATGGCCTACATTACGTGCTTTAAAAGTCCATTATGATCAAGCATGAATATTTAATTTGAAAGGTTTTTCCTCAGATTTTATCCCATCTCATCGAATTATCATTTCACTAAGGAAGAATTTAGAATTCTCAAGTGTATGGTTAAAAAAAAAGAGAGAGAGAGAAAAATTGGAAGAAATAGGACTCTAAGGCGAAAACCCAAAAATGGACGGTCTAGAGTAAAATAGAAATGTTTGATGCCATCTATGAAAGTGTCGATACCACAAAAAGAGAAGGTCATCTAAAAAAAGTGGTCATCGAGGAACATTTAGGAATTCCTGAACCTCTCAAATTGACAACTCTCATTCGGAGGATTGTTTTCAAAAACTGAAACTTTTTTTCCTCCAAGATTAAACTTTTCGGTTTAAACATCCCGGCCAATCTTGACGCTTGTCAAAATGCCTTGATATGGAAACTAAAAGAATGTTGAATTTGTTTGGTTCTCAATGAATTCATGATTTATAAAACCTGTTCCATTTGTGAGCCTAGTAGGGATATACATTTTGTCATGAAGTTTTCCTGGAAAAGACAGAATCTTGTTATACCAAGCCTTGCCAATCCCAGTTACAAAAACCCAGATTGACGCTTAGAGAAATTTCTAACAATGATCATCAGTCTTCAAAAGATTTGTACATCACACATTGTGGGGTTAATATTTTTTGTTCAGAAGTTTTCAAAATGAGAAAACAAATAAAGATATTTTTTTTGAAATACCTATTTTGATGTTGACATGAGACAAGGATTTTTCTAACCCAAAGGTATAGAACTGCCAAGATAGGTCCTGACTTCCAGATATGAGAAGAAGAAATAGAACCCAGTTCAGATCTCTATTAATGAAAGTTTGAAAACTGTTGGGGCAAAGAGAATAGCCAAAATGAATTGAAGAGATACTCTGATTTGAAGAGGAAAAATGAATTTGAAAGGCTAAGCCAAAGTCTAGAAAAACAACCGGGGACACACTTATGAGCACTCATCTCTTTATCGAGCTTTTGCATCTGCACAGTGTCGGCAAACATTTGCATCATTCATGGGTATTGGAAGCATCTGCATTTTACATTTACATTTACATTCTTCATGGAATTCGCATTTGCATCATCTCAAGCAATTGCATCATTTCTAAAATCATTGCATTTTCATTATTGTGTGGTAGTTGCAGTTACACCATTCATAGACTAGTTACATGAACACAATTAGTAGGGGCATCTACATTATGAAACATGGGCATCAATCCAGGCCATTTGCACCAAGAAACATTTACATCAATCCTAGCCATTTACATTTGCACCATGAAGCATAAGCATCTTGTTAAAGACATCTGCATCATTTCTCAAAGCTTTTGGGTATAATTTTCAACACGATTTTTAAAATAAGCAACCTTTGTTAGTGATAGCCAAAGCTTCTGGAGGAGTTAACCGGATTTTACAATGAGCAAACCTTTGGTGGTGATAGCCAAAGCTTCTGAAGGGGATATCCAAAATTTTACAAATTTTAAAAGTGAACAAGTCTTCGGTGGTGATAGCTGAAGCCTATGGTGGAAATATCCAGGGTTTTATAAATTTGAAAAATGAGAAATCTTCTTCTAGAGGAGTTGCCCAGAATTTTACAATGAACAAGTCTTTGGTGGTGATAGCCAAAGTTCTGGAGGAGTTACCCAGAATTTTACAATGAGCAAACCTTTGGTGGTGATAGCCAAAGCTTCTGGAGGGGGTATCTAGAATTTTACAAATTTTAAAAGTGAACAAGTCTTTGGTGGTGATAGCTGAAGACTCTGGTGGAAATATCCAGGGTTTTATAATTTTGAAAAAATGAGGAATCTTCTTCTGGAGGAGTTACCCAAAATTTTATTCAACATTTGCATCTACATCAAGAAGCATTTGCATCAATCTAAGTTATTTGAATCTGCATCAAGAAAATTTGCATCAAATCAAGTCATTTACATTTGCATCAAAGACATTTGCACCAGTCTAAGTCATTTGCATCTACATCAAGAAGCGTTTTCATCAACTAAAGACATTTGCATTTGCATCATGAAGCATTTGCATCATCTCTTAAAGCTTTCAGGTATAATTGAACTCGTTTTGCTTCTCAAATTAGTCGAGCCCCGAGACCACCGTCGAGGTACATTCTTTTATTTTGAACTCGTCGAACCCATAATTTTAACACGTTTTTTTTTAAAAAAAATGAACAAGTCTTCGGTGGCTACAGCTGAAGATTCTAGAGGAGATACCCAGAATTTTACAAATTTTAAACAGTGAGAAAATCTTCGGTAGTGATAGCTGAAGCCTCTGTGGAGATATCCAAAGTTTTAAAATCCTTTGAAAAGGTAGAAAGTCTTTGGTGGTGATAGCTGGAGCTTCTGGAGGTGATACCCAGAATTTTTACAAATTTTAAACAGTGAGAAAATCTTCGGTGGTGACAGCTGAAGCTTCTGGAGGAGATACCCAGAATTTTACAAATTTTAAACAGTGAGAAAATCTTCGGTTGTGATAGCTGAAGCCTCTGTGGAGATATCCAGAGTTTTAAAATCCTTTGAAAAGTTAGAAAGTCTTTGGTGGTGATAGCCAAAGCCTTTGGTGCAGATATTCAGAGTTTTACAGTTTTAAAAATGAGCAAGACTTTGGTCGTGATAGCCGAAGCTTCCGGAGGAGATACCCAAAATTTTAAACACAGCTGAGAACAAGACAGGTTAAGACCCCGAGACCATCGTCGAGGTCATTTCTTTCCTTGCAAATCGAATTCGTTTCCTTAAGACGGGTCGAGACTTGATTAGTCAGAGAATTTAATTTAAGGACAAAATCTTCAGTTTACAACTTTTTACAGAAAAAATGAAATGAAATGAAAAAATGACAAAAGAAAAAGAAAACCCCTTTCCCTTTCCTTCACATGTGATTTCACTGACCGTACAAAATTAGTGTTTGTTTATCTTTGCCTGATTCCTGATTCTCAGCAATAGCCAAAGAGGGGCAACTGTAAACACCTAATTTTGTCCGGACCACTAAAACATGTATGTTTTCTTCCTAAATTGAGATTTCAGAATGTAAAAAGACCTTTTTCATCTTCCAGGTAGTACTCCGAGACTTAGTTTAAGAGGGTGAGCATAAAAATTCAAAGTCAAAAAAGTCAACCCCCAAAAAAGTCAACCCCATTGAAAAATGGCGAAAGAATTTTGATAATCCGAGATCTACATCGAAAGAAATGGAGTTTGGAAGTTGGGATTTGGAGATTCGGTAGAAAAGAAACCCTAATTCGAGAAATTTAGGGAAAAGTGCTTAAACGATCAAATTGGTCAAAATTGAAGGTTCCAAATGAAAGATAAGCACTGAATACGGGTAATGGAGAAGCCACTTGAAAGAAAAACCGAAAAAAAAGTCAATCCGGGAGAAAACCGAGAATTAGGGTTTTTGGTGGATTTCGGTGAAATCGGGATGAATCACAGAAATGGCTCGACTTGGTAAGACCAAAGCCCCCAATGGATGAGGAATGATTAAAAAGGGATAGCCCAAGGCTCAGCTTGAAGAAAATCTGAAAATCGGACTTGTTTTGAGCAAAACTGGGTTTCGGAGGCAAAAGGGCAAAATTCAAGAAGGAAAATCCCGAAAAAATAGCAAATGAGCTCCAAATCTTTTGAAATTTTGCAAATCTCATTTTTAAATTATTTGAAAGAGATTGACAAAAGAAAATCTTGATTCAGAGTTCGTTTGCAAAATGGCCAAATCCCGGGCTTCTAATATAGTAATTCAAGAAGGAAAATCCCGAAAAAATAGCAAATAAGCTCCAAATCTTTTGAAATTTTGCAAATCTCATTTTTAAATTATTTGAAAGATATATCCAAAATAAAATCTTGATTTGGAGTTTGTTTGCAAAATGGCCAAATCCCGGGCCTTTTATGCAATAATTCAAGTAGATAAATCCCGAAAAAATACCAAATGAGCTCCAAAAATTATGAAAACTTCCAGATCACACTTTTAAATTATTTGGAAGAGATTGGTGAAGAAAATCTTGATTTGGAGCTCGTTTAAAGAATGGTAAATGTAGGGGCATAAAAGGGTATTTTTGGAAGAAAAAATACGAATAAATAGAAAACGAACTCAGAAAATTTTGAAAACTTCCATAACTCAATGTTTTTTATTTGGAAGTATTAAAAAAATAAAATTTGAATTTGGATTCCATTTGCATCCGGGGGGCAAAACGGTCATTTCACCCAAGCAACCGAAAATGGCTTCTTTGGGCCTTTCAAAAAATCAGACTTGGGCTGGAAAAGAGAAGTGCTGGCCTGCCAAGGCCGAAAGGAAAGAGGAAGTTTCTGATTTTTCAAATCAAATGGCCAAGAATTAAAAGTTAGTTAGAGATTCATTTTGATCAAGCCATTGTGATTAAGCCACATAGGCCAAGAGAGAGTGTCAACATTATTCTTGAATAGTTGTAATTTGGGACAGCTGATATGCTAATCTAAGGGTGGTAATTTCATGATTTTTCACCTTGAATTATTAGCCATTTGATGGAAATTAGTTGGAACCAAAATGACAACATTTCTTGCTCATTTTAGAGGGGTTCGGCCAGCACTTATTGGAGGGGGCAGAATTTCATTTTTCACACTTTCATTCTCCTGATTTCTCTTAGTTTTTCTTAGTTTTTCTCTCCTTGGTTGAAAGCAAAAATAAAAAGTTTAGAAAAAAAAGAAAGTTTGAAGAGATAAAGCTTGAAATATAGCTTCTTGGGGTTGCTCTTGAGCACCAACTCTTGCACTTTCTTGATTTTCCGTTCTTGTTTTTGTTATTTTGATTACTATTTGGTGAGTTTCCTTTTTAAATATTTTTTTTATTGTTCTTCTTAAGTTCTTTCTTCATTTCTTTCTTAAATGTTTTTTTTTACAATTTTTTTTTTTTACATTTTCTCACCATGGCCGAATGGCCAACATTTTTTATTAAGGTTGTTGTTTTGTTTATTTTATCATGTTATTATTGTTATTTTCTTTAATCTTGATGTTTTAAGTGTTATTCTACTTCATACTTGAGTCATATTGTAATTTGGTTGCTTTGTTTGTTGCCATTTATGATTTAAATATCATATTCTTGCATTTTTAATTTTCTGTTTTCATAATGTTTAAATTTGTTGATGTTTTATATTTAGTATATCAAGTGTTTGTGAAAATGCTTGTGTGGTGTTTGCATGATTTGAGTTTTATATTTTAGTTGAGCATGTTAGTATATCAAGTGTTTGTGAAAATGCTTGTTTGGTTTTAGTATTTATACTTTGTGTTTGCATGTTTTGAGTGTTATATTTTAGTTGAGCATATTAGTATATCAAGTGTTTGTGAAAATGCCATGCTTGTTGGAGCTTGAGGCCATTCGGCTACTCCATGTGTTTTGCATTGTGTGTTGCATTTTTTCCATGTTAGTTGGTAGGTTTTGCATTTGCATGACATTTTGATTTAGTTTTGCATGTTAGTATACCAAGTGTTTGTGAAAATGCCATGCTTGTTAGGAACCATAGGCCATTCGGCCACTCTTTGAATTCTAGCATTGTATATGCATTCTTGCCATGTTAGTTGATAGGTTAGCATTTGCATGATATTTGGTTGAGTTTTTGGTTTAAGCATGCTTTGTGTTTGTGAAAATTCCATACATATTTTAGTTATTAGGTTTGAATTATTTGCCATGCATGTTCATGCATTTTAGACTAGGTTGCTTTTAAATGCCATGCAAGTTCATTTAGGTCTAGGTCACTATATTGATGCCATGCATTTTTCATGACATTTAGGTTTAAACTTATGCATTTCATGCATCATATTTGCTGTAATTTTTCATTCATTTCATGTTCATGCCACTTGAATAATGACTTAGGCCAATTAATGGTTCAAAGTCATGCTCTCTTGAGCACACTTGTGGAAAATTAAGTTTTGTCAAATTGATTATTCTACCTTTGTGATTTTTTTTAACTTAGACAACTTTTTATCTAACTTTTAAAAAGTCCCAGCTACTGTTTGTAAGTCATTTTGTGAGTCTTAAATATTTTTACTTTGATTTTTAAATGATTTTATCAAAGGCAAAAATGTATTTTGGCAAAGCAGTTTTTTTTCACTCAGTACTTGTACTTTCCTGATTTTTCTGGGCATTCATCTTTGATCAAAAAATTAAGCTGATTTTTTTCCTTGTATTTTTACATGTCATAAGTCTCCAGTATTTGTTTTATATTTTTTTGAATTTTTAAAAATAGGGTAAAAAATCGTGGCTTAAAACTGGACATTGGAGTCAGAATTGAATTTAAAGAAAAATCAATTTTCTGTTTTGGTTAAGTTACCTAGAGGAGGCTGATTAGGAAGGTTAGCTACTGACTTAGGGTAGTTTCTAAGCCTTTTTAAACTCTAAAAATAATTTTTTAACTCTTGGGTTAAGGACGGTCAAGTCCGGGATTTTAAACTTAGGAAATTAGAGCCATTTTAAAAAAGGTTTAACCCAGTTTTTATTTTTAACCTAAGCTTTTCCAAATTGTTTTCAAACAATCACAAAGTGTTTTGGTTTTAGAATATTTAATTTGACATATTTTCCTAAGGTAGTCGGATATCTTTTTAGATATACGGATTTCCTTAATTAAAGGAAAAAAAATACATTTTCATGCATTGCATTTTCCATATTCATGTATTTTATATAATATGTGATTTTTGCTATGATAATTTCTATGATATTGTTATGATTTTGAGTTATGTTATATTGTTTATCATATGATTTGGAATATTTCATGATATCCTATGCTTTTTATTTAATTTTTTATGTTGTTGTTATATTATTTAGTATATACTATGTTCATGCATTATTATTTTATTTTTATTTCCATGCATATTATATGATAGCATTATTTTATATTCCATGTCATTTAAGTTATATGCCATATCATTCATATTTGCCATGTCATTTAAATTATGTCATTTCATATAGAATGTATTATGTTACCTAGGTTATTTTATTTCATATAGAATATATTATGTCACCTAGGTCATTTCATTTCATTTAGAATATATCATGTGACTTAGGATATTGCATCTCATATAGAACATATTATGCTACCTAGGTCATTTCATTTCATTTAGAATATGTCATATAACTTAGGACATTTCATTTCATTTAGAATATGCTAAGGCATTTGAATTATATCATATCATTTAGGATGCATTATATTATTTAGATTTTGCTATGTCATTTTATTTATGTCATGCATATGCATATACATATTCATATCTTTTAAAATGTTTTCAAAAGGATAATGATTTTTCAATAAAAAATAAAGATATTCCTGAGTTAAAATAATTCATGAGTTCTCTACCGGGTTTGCTGGAGGGAATATCATCAATTATAATTAATAAAGGAATGTCTTTTTTTTTTTTCAAAAAACGAGAATGATTCGGAAAGTTTTCCAAATTAATAAAAATTTCTATATTTTGCCACGTTTGTTGGGGAATATAGGAAAATTTTGAATTTATAAATTTCGAATCATTTTCAATTAAAAAATGGAATTATTTTTTTTAAATTGGGAATTAACTTGAAATACTAATTTTAAAATTGATTTTTTTACCGAGACTTGAGATAACACATGATTAATAAGGTACCGTTTTATACGGGCGTTTTGGGGGTGCTAATCCTTCCCCATATGTAATCGAGTCCCGAACCCGTTTCTTTGATTTCTCTGGTTTAAAACGCAGACTTGAAATTGGTTTTTAAAATGTTTTAATTAATTTTTAAAATATTTTAAAAAACCGGTTTTAATAGGTGGCCGATGACACTTAGCTAAAAAAGATTGGTGGCGACTCCATGTCTTTTTCAAGGTCATTTTCAAAAACCTTCATTTTTCTAAAGGAATTAAGTCAACTTTTCCTCGGTTTTTTTTAAATGTCACGCTTAACGAATAATAAATTCTTGCGATGAGACTCGTTATTTTTTAGGTTGCGACAACAAGAAAAGCTAATTAGAAATCAAAAAGATTACCGAGAATAAATAGCTAAATTGATGGAATTGATGTCTGCCACTGTCAAAGGCAAAGGGCATATTGAGGACTCTGCTGAGAGAGAAAGAACTATAGAGGTCAAGTATATGGCTAGAATAAGGAGAATGGAACAGGTTCAGCAAGGGATAAATGAAGAAGTGATTAGAACTCAAGAAGAGGTCCGAGAGCAAATGATTAAGCTGATGGAACTGATGCCCGCCACTGTCAAAGAAAATGGGCAGGTTGAGAATTCTACTACAAAAGGAAAATTGAAATCCTTGGGAAATGATTCGGAGAATTGCCTCCCTTGCCCGTTTGGGGTTGCAGTAATCAAAGGGCAGAATTCTCAAGATACATAGTTACAAGATACACTACCAGTGAGGTACTAGCTGTTAGAAAGGGAAGCTTTGTGCACTGGGGGAAACAGAGGTATTTAGGGATGGGATCCGAAAGAATTTAGTTTGGTTCCTGATTTAGTCATTCCACCTGAATTCGAGGTCCCAAACTTCGAGATATATGACGGGACAACTGATCCAATGACCCACCTCAAAATGTTCTGCCACAAGATGGTGAGCCATGCGGATAATGATAAGTTATTGGCCTATTGTTTTCATGATAGCCTTAGTGGGTCTGCAAGCAGATGGTATAATCGGTTGAGTAGGGATCAAATTTGTTCTTGGAGTGATTTAGCTAAAGCTTTTTATAACCAATACAAGCATATAACTGAAATGGCACCTGACCGTCTCTTTTTGCAAAGTATGAGGAATATGGTCACTGAAAGTTTCAAAGAGTATTCTCACAGATGGAGAGATATAGCTGCCCAGGTACACCCTTAACTGAAAAAGAAGCAGTTGTCCTATTTGCAAATACACTACAGGCCCCATGCTACAATGAACTCGCTGGTAATGCCATGAAGGATTCCATGGGCAGGATAATCCCAAAAGAGATAATGAAGAAGACAGCCAAGAATGGAAAGCTCAAAGTAGGCAAGACATCCGGTAGCAAAGGAAATTGGGAACCCTAGAGAAAAGTAAAAGATATCCAATCTATGACCTATGGTGGGCAACAGATGAGAAATTTTGTCCCATATCTTTCACAACCCATGTACCATCAGTTCTACCCTTCTGTGAATAATGTATATCGGGATCCTTACTTATACCCGATGTTCTCTCAATGTAATTATTTGACAAATCTCCAACCTCAAGCCAGCCAGGGAAAGTCAAAGCATATACGAAAAAGAGATCAGTTTGAGCCACTATCTATCTCTTACTCTGAGTTGTTGCCCCAATTTGTTGAAAACCGACTTCTCACTCAAGTGCCAGTAAAGCCTATCCGATCCCCATACCCAACTAGTATGATGAAAATGCATTTTGTGGTTATCATTGTGGGATTCGAGGTCATTCCACAAAAAATTGTCTGTCTCTAAAGAGAAAGGTTCAAGCACTAATCAGTAATGGGCAGATAGATCTTGAGCGGAAACAGAAATCAGATAACGGGAAGAAGCCACTGTTCATTCATGGTAAGACAAGTGGGGATGTCAGGATGGGAAAGAAAGGCATACATGTGTTTATGAAGCAAGAAAGAAATCAAGTTGACCCGATTCTTGTGTCATACAGTGAGCTACTACCTCAACTCGTCCAGAATCACCTTGTGACACCCACGCAATTAGAGCCTCTGAATCCCCCTTATCCGAGCTGGTATGATGCTAGTAAGTGTTGCGATTATCATTCTGGCAATCAAGGCCACTCAACGGAGAACTACCCCGCTTTGAAGTACAAGGTCAGGGATCTCATCAAGGCTGGGTCGATAAGTTTTGAAGATGGGAAAGCCAAGTGTCATAAGAAACATGGTGCATGATCATATTAGAATTTCTGATGCATGTAGTTCTATACACGGTGATGATGAAAGCACTTGTCTCATGTTGACATCTAAATGAAATAAATAAATTTTGAATTTAAATGTTTTGTGTTCATCATATTTTAGTAATAATTTGAATTTGCAAAAACAAATGAAACTTTGAGAAAATTTGTGGTAAACAATAATAAGGGAAGTAATGGGCAGTCTTGCGAATATTGATGATCATTGTTAGAAATGACCCAATACCTTCCCCCTCTCTTTTGGGCTTTCCTATGCCTAAATCCCTTGAACCAAGACCACTTGAAAGACCTAATGCTTCAAGGAATATGAATGATTGATTTTCATAAACCATTGCCACTACAAAATAAGCAAAGATGTAAATCCGAGTTTAGGCTAAGAGCAAAGGAATGCAATTTTTGAAATTTTTTTGAGCTCCTTGGAAACCCGAACAAATGAGACATTCTTTCAAGAATCTAAATCATGGTAATTAGGTATGTGTCAAGGATGTGTTAAAACCATTCACAGCTTTTCTAATAAAACACCAATTTCCCAAACATTACTTCATGATTGACACCTCAGGGCACAATGACCAAACCAGATTAACCCACGTCCCAGAGAAAACCAGTTTTGGGTCATATTTTCCTTGTCATTTCAAACAAACCTAAGATTGAAACTCAGCATTTTCAAAAGAAACCTAGACTGGCGCTGTTCCTTAAAATAATAGAAATTCTCATGATTAATCAAATTGGGGCATCATATGTGAAAATGATGGATACATGGTGAATAAGGATGGAGTTAACGCATGAATCATTGGGGCATGCGACAAAAAAAAAATTGTGATGTCATGCATATAGACACCTAATTTTGTCCGGACCCTTAAATCAGGTACATTTTCTTCCTAAATTGATGTTTTAGAATGCTAAAAGGCTTTTCTCATCCTGCAGGTGATACTCCAAGGCTTAGTCTAAGAAAGCAGATAGAAAAAGTCAAACTCAAAAAAAGTCAACCCCAAAAAGGTCAACCCTGAAAAAGTCAACTACTAAAAAAGTCAACCCACTTTCAAAATCAAGATTTGAGGTTCAATTGAAAAACGGTGAAAGAATTTTGATAATCCGAGGTCTACATTGAAAGATATGGAGTTCGAAAGTTGGGTTACGAGATTCAGTAGAAAGGAAATCCTAATTCGGGAAATTTGGGGAAAAGTGCTTAAACGATCAAATTGGTCAAAATTGAAGGTTCCAAATGAAAGATAAGTACTGACTACGGGTAATGGAGAAGCCACTTGGAAGAAAAACTGATAGAAAAGTCAATTCGAAAAAAAAAACGAGAATTAGGGTTTTTTGGTGGATTTCGGTGAAATTTGGAAAAATTATAGAAATGGTCCAACTTGGTAGGAATAAAGCCTTTAATTAATGAGAAATGATTAAACAAGGATTGCCCTAGGCTCAGTTTGAAGAAAATCTAAAAATCGAACTTGTTTTGAGCAAAACCAGGTTTCAGAGGCAAAAGGGCAAAATTGAAAAATGTGGGAAAAATAGCAAATGAAATCCAAAAATTCTGAAAATTTGTAAATCTCATTCTTAAATCATTTCGAAGATATTGGCAAAAGAAAATCTTGATTCGGAGTTCGTTTGCAAAATGGCCAAATATCGGGCCTACTATGCAGGAATTCAATAGGATAAATCCCGAAAAAATAGTAAACGAGTTCCAAAAATTCTAAAAATTTGTAAATCCAATTTTTAAATTATTTGGAAGAGATTGGCTAAAGAAAATCTTGATTCAGAGTTCGTTTGCAAAATGGCAAAATCCCCGAATCCCTTATGTAGTAATTCAAGCAGATAAATCCCCAAAAAATAGAAAATAACCTCCAAAAATTATGAAAACTTCCAGATCACATTTTTAAATTATTTGGAAAATATTGGTGAAAAAAAATTGGATTCGGAGCTCGTTTAAAAAATGGTAAAGTTCGGGTGCATAAAAGGGGCAATTTCGAAAATAAATCCGAAATAAATAGCAAATGGACTCGAAAAATTTTGAAAACTTTCAGAATTCAATTTTTTATTATTTTGGAAGTATTTAAAAAAGAAAATTCGAATTTGGAGTCCGTTTTCTATTTATTTAGGATCGAGCGGCAAAAAAGTCATTTCACCAAAGAAACCAAAAAAGGCAAATTTGTAATTGAGGAAAATATGAAAGAAGAAGAAATTGCTGGGATTTTTCTTCCCTTGGTCAGCCAACATAGAGGAGAAGAAAGAAGCTTGAACAATTCAATTTCTTCAGCCAACATAGAGGAGAAGAAAGAAGCTTGAACAATTCAATTTCTTAGTCACTATCAAGCCACATGCTACCACTAACACCTTGCAAATGGTCCCCCTTCATCCAATGGCTTAGGTGCCTTGTAGGAAAGTTGAATGCACCATCCAATGGACAAGTTTAAATGCCAAGATGAAATTTTTATTTCTCATAAAAGAACCCTCATCTCATGGCCAAGAATGGAATAAAAAAGATGAGCACAATTCATCCAAGGGTGAGCATCCATTCGGTTAAGCAAAGGAGTGCATGAGATTATCTCTTTTCATCCAATGGCTTAGGCCACCTACAAGGGTTGAGTACACATGTTGAGGGCTGGATTTAATCTACAAGATGTCATTTTTATGTTTTCCTCATCCAATGACCAAGAATGGAAGAGCACAACTCATCCAAAGGTAGGCACTCAAGGGGGCAAGCAAGGGAGTGCATGGTATTGGTCCTCTTTTGCATCTAAGGGCTAAGGTTACTACAAGGACTGAGTACACATCTTAAGGGCTGCTATCAATTGGCAAGATGAAATTTTTATGTTGTCATCAAAATATCTTAATCTAAAGGCCAAGATTGGAGGAGAAAAAATGCAATTCCCATCTAAGGGTTAGAGGGCCATTCAGCCAAGGCTTAAGGGAGGGGGGTGATTTCATTTTTTCAGAGGTTTTTTGGCTGGAAACAGTAGCTAATTTGGCAAAGAAAAATGTTTTGAAAGAAATAAAAAAAAGGGTTTTTCAACAGAGAGCTTGAAGGTAGTTATCTCTACCAAGCTCTAGCGTAGCTTTCTTCTTGATTTCCATGGTGTTTTCTTATTTCTATCTTGTTTTCGTACTACATTTTTCATAGAAATAAAGTTTTTAAATGTTTAATTATGTTTTCATCTCTTCTTCTTCGTTAAAATGGTGGAAAATAATTTTTTTTTATGGATTCATGCTATGGCCGAATATGGCTTATTTACTTGCCTTGGTTTTCCTTTTTTTCTTCCTTGCATGTTGTTGTGAAAAATGATTTTTAGAAGGTTTTTTAAAGTATTCTAAGGTTCTGATTTTTTACAAAAGATGAAGCAAAAAGGTTGAAATGGCTACATGATCTTGGCTAGACCAAGTGGCCATGGTTAGGAGAAAGGCTACGCCCATTTTTACCTACCATGAAGCTCACCTTATTATTATTATTATTATTATTTTGTTTAACATGGTTTATTTTCTGTTTTATTGAGATGGAAAGGCTTCATGATCTTGGCAAGACCAAGTGATTATGGTTAGGTGAGAGGCTATGCCCATTTGATGCCAACCATGGAGCTTAACTTTCCTTGTTTTACTTACTAATTTTGATTGTTATTTGTTTTTCATGTCTATGTTAAAATTTTTATATATATGTTCTTTACATTATTTTCTATGCTATATTTACTTATATATTTCATTTCCATGCTTGATATTGTATCCTTGCATATTCAGCCATTGTTGTTCATATGCTCATGTTGTGCATTTTTTCATGTATCATGTCTTACATGTTTGCATTTTCTTTATTTTGTTCCATGACCATTCAGCGACTTCATTTTTTGTATGCCTTGCATGTGCATTTTCCTCTTTCTTCTTAACTTGTTTGCATCTCCATGCCATGAACTTGGACATTTTGATTTTAGTATGCCATGTGCTTATGAAAATGCTATGATAAAATGCAATCATTTTGTTCCATGACCATTTGGCAACTCCATTTTTGTATGCCTTGCATGTGCATTTTCCTTTTGCTTCTTAACTTGTTTGCATCTCCATGCCATGAGCTTGTGCATTTTGAATTTAGTATGTCATATGCTTATGAAAATGTCATGACATTATGCATCTTAATATGATTTGTCATGTACTTATTTCATTTACTAGATATAATTGCATTAGAGCATCATGTAGCTACATTTGGCCTCTTCATGCATCTCTTGCCTTATCATGCATTTGCATTTTGTTTAGGTAGCATGCTTTGCATTATCATATCTTTAAAATGTGTATTAGTTGCTGTTTGTTCCAGCATTGACATTAGTTTCATTGCTCATTGTATGTTCATAGTATTGCTATGCATGTTCATTACATTTTAGGTCTAGGCCATATTGGTAGTGCCATGCATATTGAGTCTTAAATCACAATGGTATTGTCATGCATTACTATGCTATTTAAGCCTTAGGTTACATTAGCATTTTCATGCATATTCATAACATATTAGGTCCAAGTCACATTTACATTTTCAAGCATTGCATGCATATTGAGTTAGGATAGCATTTATTGCCATGCAAATTCATGCTAGGCATTTAGGTTGTCTTGAATTGTCATGCATTTCCTTTACCATTGAGATCCTTAGATGATGCATTTCATACATTTTTGCTGTATGTTCATGTATTCCAAGTCATTGCCACTTGATTTGTGACTTAGGCCAATTAATGGCTCAAAGTCATGCTCTCTTGAGCATACTTGTGGAAAATTAAGGAATTGTCAAATTGATTATTCTACCTTTTTGATTTTTTTTTACTTAGCCAATTTTTGTCCAAGGTTTTTAAATGTTTAGCTACTATCCTTATGTCTTTAGGATGATCTCCAACAATTTTTACTTTGATTTTTGAATGACTTTATCAAAGGCAAAAAAATGTTTTTTGACAAAACACTTTTTTCACCTAGTACTCGAACATCTCTGATTTTTCTGGGCAGTTATCTTTAATCAAAAAATTAAGCCAATTGTTTTTCATGTACTTTTACATGTTCTGAATCTCCAGTATTTTTTGAAGATTTTTTTTAATTTTTAAAAATAGGCTAAAAAATCATGTGGCAAAACCGGACAATAGAGGCATATTTGAAATCAAAAGAGAAATAATGGTTGAATTTGGCTAAGGCATTTAGAGGGGGTTGGTTAGAAGATTTAGCTACTGTCTTAGGGTAGTTTCTAAGTCTTTTTAAACTTTAAAAATGATTTTATAAATCTCGAGTTAAGGGTAGTTAAGTCCGGGATTTTAAACTTAGGAAATTAGAGCAATTTTAAAAGAGTTTGGTAAGGGTTTTAATTTTTATTCAAGTTTTCCTCAAAATTGTTTTCAAACAATCACAAAGTTTTTGTTTTTTTTTAGAAAATTTAATTCGACATATTTTCCTAAGGTAGTCGGATATCTTTTTAGATATACGGATTTCTTTATTTAGAGGAAAAAATACATTTACATGCATTGCATTTTCCATGTTCATGCATTTTATTTAAATGTGTGATTTTTGCTACGATATTTTTCATGATATTATTATTATTTTAATTCACATTTTATGATCTTATATTTGTTTGCCATATGATTTTGAATGTTTCATGATATCCTATGCTTTTTATTTAGTTATTTTTGTCATATTGTTTAGCATATACTATGTTCATGCATTATTATTTTTATTTTCATTTTCATGCATATTATATGTTAATATTATTTTAATTTCATGTCATTTCTTGTCATTTAGATCATATTCCATGTCATTTAGGTTATTTTATTTATAACATGCCATGTCATTTATAATATGCCATATCATTTAAAATTGCCATGTTATTTAAATCATTTTATCTCATTTAGAATATACCATGATACTTAGGATTTTTTCATTTTACCTAGAATATACTATGCCATTTAAATTATGTCATATCATTTAGGTTGCATTATATTATCTAGACTTTGCCATGTCATTTTATTTATGTCATACATGTTCATGTTCATAATTTTAAATGTTTTGAAAAATATAATGATTTTCAATAAAAATAAAGATATTCCCGAGTTAAAATAATTCATGAGTTCTCTACCGAGTTCGCTGGAGGGAATATCATCAATTATCATTAATAAAGGAATATCTTTATTTCAAAAAATAAGAATGATTCGAAAAGTTTTCCAAATGAATAAAAATTTCTATATTTTGTCGATTTTTTCGGGGAATGTAGGAAAATTTTGAATTAATAAATTCCGGATCATTTTCAATTAAAAATGGAATTATTTTTCTTAAAATTGAGAGTTAACTTGAAATACTAAATTAAAAACCAACTTTTTACCGAGACTTGAGATAACACACGATTAATAAGGTACCGATTTATACAGGCGTTGTGGGGGTGCTAATCCTTCCCCGCAAGTAACCGACTCTCGAACCCGCTTCTTTGATTTCTCTAGTTTATAACGCAGACTTGAAATTGGTTTTAAAAATGTTTTAATTAATTTTAAAATGTTTTATAAAACCAGTTTTAATAGGTGGCCGATCACACCTAGCTAAAAAAGATTGGTGGCGACTCCATGTCTTTTTACGAGGTCGTTTTCATACCCTCGATCATTTATTTTATTTCAATTTCGAGTGGAATTAAGTCGTCTTTTCCTCTGCTTCTGTTTTCCCCTCACTCGAACGGGTCCCCGCGATCGGGATCACGTATCGACACCTTCATTTTTCTAGAGGAATTAAGTCGACTTTTCCTCGTTTTTTTTTCAATGTCACGCCTAATCAATAATAAAGTATTGCGATGAGACTTGTTACATGTTATTTTTCTTAGGTTGCGACAGCTTGGCGACTCCTGGGGACTTTAGAGAGTCAGGCCTAGAATTAGTCGTGTGTTATCAAAGTCTCGGTTTTGTTGGTTTAATTGGTATTTAATTTTAATTCCCATATTTTGAAAATAATAAAGAGAATTTTGAAAATAATAAAATGTTTTAAATATGTCCATCTTCATATGCATGCATATTATTATTTGTTCTCTGGTTATTTTGTTGCGTATATTTATATGTTTGCTTAACTGATGCTTTACATTGTTTGGTTTTAGTGGGGTATTTAGAAAAAGGGGTGTAGAATAGGTGGCGACAGGTTTGTTTTGTTCCTCCGCACACACTATATTTGCATTTGCATAACATGAACTCTCTACCTGGGTTCTGTCCTTTTAAGTGGGAGTAAAGTAACTACGCCTTCGTGATGATCCTCCATATGGGCTAGTGAAACACTTTCGGAGTGTAAAGTACCTAATGCCTTCGTGATAATCCTCTGTACGGGCATAGGAAAGTATATTCTAACGAATTGAAGTCGCTTTTATCCGGGTGCCTTACTAGCCTTCACAGGCAACAATGAGGAACAATTCGGGGCCTTAGAACTAATTCACCTTCATATAGTGAACCTAGGTGAAGCCATGCCGGATTTCTGTTAGATACCCGAAGTTTAAGAACACATGGAGAAACATTTCCAACCTTTTACCATCTTTCTATATGTTAGATTTTACAAATTGGGTGATGATGAACGAACATCATATCGCTTGTAATAAATTTATTATTTTTTCCCAAAGGCATCGTAATGCCGAAGCTCTGTTTAAATTTTCGGGACATTTTTTAAAGCATGTTGTTATTTATGTTATATTTTTGAATTCATTTCTTTACTAATTTCTTTCTATTTTCTTTTCTTTGACATGCATCATAGACATCATCATACACTTGGAGTTTATTGGCCTCGGGATAGTCATCAACCCAAAGGACTTTCATGGAGTGTCAGGTTATTTCAGTTATAGAAGATCATGCAATAGTCAGGGCACGGTTGGAAAAAGATCAGAGGGAGGATGGTGATTGCCTGAAGAAAGATTATGTGTCAGTATTGCCGGAAAAGGTTAAAGGGGATTCTAGACAGAATAATCTTCGAGGGTTAGCCGACATTTGGAATCAGTGGAATGTATTAGAGAAAGAAGCTTTCACTCATAAATATGGAGATATAGCACTCTTAATTCCGATTCGGGTCAATAGTGGGTTGATTCAGGCTATGGTACAGTTTTGGAATCCTGCTTATAGATGTTTCACTTTTAACAAGGAGGATATGACCCCACTAATTGAAGAATATTCAGCACTGTTACGTATTGAATGTCCTAATCCTGATCGGGTATATTTGAAAGAAGTGAAACCTTCAGGTTTTAAGAAGAAAGTGGTTAGGATCACAGGAATGGATACAACATGGGTTGAGATTCATGTGGACACAAAGCAAAAAAATGGATGCATTCCATGGGAAAATCTCTGACAGTTGATATTGGGTTGTTCCGACAAAGAAAAAGCCAGGGACATTTCGCTCTAGCCATCTACGGATTAATCATATTCTCGAAGATATTGGGTCATGTGGATATAGCCGTGTTTGATTTCTTTGAAAGGTTGCAACAGAAGATCAACCCATCTCCGGCCATCATAGCTGAAACTATCCGATCTTTGAATTTTTGTAAAAGGGCAGGACAAGGGAGAATCAAGGGGTGTGTACAACTCCTTTATATTTGGATTCAAAGTCATTTTTGGAAGATAGAAAAGGTTTCCGTCAAACCGTACATGAAGTCTTTAGTTTCGATTAGGGAATTCCTTCAAAATGATTGGCCTGAAGACGGGGATGAAGAGAAATGGGTCAACATGTTCCGGAATCTAAAAAGGGAAATGGTGACTTGGAGAGCTCCATGGATGGTTCCTATGCCGATTACGTACAAATATGGGGACAACTTGGGAGTTCCACTACTCGAAATTTGGGGTCTGTGAGTTATGCGCCTTTGTCGGTGCAAAGACAGGTTGAGTCTCGGTAATTCACACCCCTGACTCATAATCTAAGATCATCAGAGTTCACTTATGGAGAAGACGGATATTCTGGAAAGGTACGGGCAGTGATTGAAGCATCAAAGAAAACTCACCGGATAAAAGTGGTCAGTTATGCCGACATTATCACACCTGATTACCTGGTATGGAGAGAATTAAGGGTTAATGATAGGCTACTGACATCAGATGGGGAAGAGGTCCAGTTCATGAATCCACCACCGAGGGAAATGCCATCAGAGTTAGTAATCGCAAGGGCGGAATTTGAAAAAGAAAAGGCCCAGATGAGCAAGGAGATTACCCAACTACAAGAAGAGCTTGAGGACATGAAAAATAGGGAATTAGCTCGAGAAAGAGAAAAGGAAAAGATTAAGAGAAAAAGGGACACTGCTAAAGGCGATCTTCGGGAATTACATTTGGAGAACAAGAGGTACCGCTTTGAGCTCAGATTTGAGGGGACCCTCAAGACTTTCGTGGAATGGGAGCATGAAGTCAAAAACCTCAAGAAAGAGAATAACTACTGGAAAGAGATAGCGAAGCATGAGGAAGCCCGAGCCAATCAACTGGAGAAGCAAGCTAAGGAAAGCTTACATGGTGATACTTCTGCTGACGCGTCAAGGGGCCGTGAATAAGTAGGGGTCAGATTGAAGAGCAGGGCAATCAAAGAACACTATGAGAGAAAGTCAAAGATCCGAGAAAGTCAATATAGGACTAATTTTGTAATAGCACTTTGAAAGGCGAATTACAGACTTATCTTAGGCAGTGATCTTTTTATTCTATCTGTGATGTATTTAGTTCCAGGAAATCAATGAAAGACCATTCAGTTGAAATTATCCCGGGGCCAATACGTTCAAATGCATTAATATTTTATATATTTTGTTTGTTCATTTGTATATTTACTCATATTTATAATCATTCATTTTTGAAATTCGTTTATGTTCATACACTTAACCACTTATTTATTCCTTTTACTTGTTCATTCATTCATATTCATACACTTAAACACTTATTTGTTCATTTCACTTGTTCATTCATTTATTTTTTTTTTGTATTCATATACGTAGTCATGTAATTATTCATTTTATTTGATTCATTCATTCACATTTAGTCATTCATTCATTCATTTTTTATAAAACATTAAAAAAAAAGATGTGTCAATAATTTCTAATTCATGGTTTTCAAAAACTAAAGGTACAATTGGTCGCACTCAGAAAGAGTCGTATTTTCTACACCCTTACAATACTCGATCTCAAGCCAGAGTTATGGAAAACGATCAGCTTTCTAGAATTGAAAGAATGGAAAGAACTCAAAGGGAACTGCAGGAACAGTTAGCTAAATCTCAGGAGGAGTCTCGAGAATAGATGACTAAACTCACGGAAATGTTGAGTGCCATGATGAAACAAAAAAGGGCCAAGAGAGAATTCGATCACCGGGAAAAAGGTGGTAGTTGAAGAGGATCAACTTGAAAACATACAGTAAAAGGGCCAAGAGGTGACAGTTGGGGCAGCCTCCTATGTTTATATCCAGCCAGCTGCAGAGACACAGAACTATATTCTCGGAAAGGGTAATATGGGAGCTGACCCAAATGATGTTAACATTCCAGACTTTGAGGAACTAGCTAAAAAGGAAAAAGCAAAGATAACTGAGCTGAAGAGGGTCGAAATGGCAGAATCATAGAAAACATATCAACTGCCGGAGGAGAGGTTGAGGGCCGTTGAAGGGGCGGAGTTATTTGGCAATTTACATGCCAAAGAGATGAGTTTAGTGCATGATCTAGTAATTCCCCCAAAGTTCAAAGTACTAGACTTTGAAAAATAGAATGGGACTACCAACCCATCAGCACATCTGACCATGTACTGCAGTAGAATGACGGAGCACGATGATAATGAGAAACTGCTTATCCATTGTTTCCAAGATAGCTTGACAGGGTCTACAACCCGATGGTACAACCAATTGAGTCGTACCAAGATTCGTTCATGAACGGATTTAGCCAGGGCTTTCATGGAATATTATAAGAATGTGTCTGACATGGTACCTGATAGGCTGTCGCTACAGAACATGGAAAAGAGGACCACTGAGAGTTTTAAAAAATACTCGCAAAGGTGGAGGGATCTGGCCACACAAGTGCAACACCCTTTAACTAGCAAAGAAACTACAGTGCTTTTCATCAACACTTTGAAAGCACCATATTACGATAAATTGGTGGGGAGTGCCACCAAGGACTTTGCAGACATGGTAATATTTGGAGAGATAATAGAGTTGACCATTAAGAATGGGAAAATGGAGGGGGGTGAGCCTTCTATTTCGAAAAAGGTATTCCCTTCCAGGAAAAAAAAGGAGACCCACGCAGTTAGTATCAACCAATACCTATATGCACCTCCCACACCACATACACCACCAAGACCCTACACTCCTACCACATCTTATGCACCTCCACACCCTACACACCTTATCCAAGGTATAATCCTTATTACCCCAATGTGAACCACCTTACCTAAAATACCTTCCCTTATACCAATATACCACAACAGCCATTTCCGACTGGTATATCCCCACAAATAAACCTTCCCCGAAACACTGTCCCAAACACTCAAGGAGCCAGGCGCAATGACCAACGTTCACCAAGGAACGATCAAAAACCCCAATTTGATCTGATTCCTACCACCTATGGTGAGCTATATCCCAAACTGTTGCAGGGCCAACTTGTTGCACCCGTGTACCTCAAACCTTTAACACCGCCATATCCAAGGTGGTACAATGCAAACACTAACTACGCGTATCACGCAGGAATTCAAGGACATTCGACTGAAGATTGCCTGGCCTTTAAAAAGAAAGCCCAAAGCTTGATCAACGCCGGAGTTGTGAAGTTTGGGGCAAAGAATGGGCCGAATGTAGCGGGGAACACATTACCAGATCATGTGGAGAATCGGGTAAATGCAGTATGGACAGGGAAAGTCAGAAGGGTAAAAAGGGATGCCAAGAAAGTCAAGACTCCAATGTTGACAGTATGGGTCGAGATGGTTAAGGCAGGAATGGTGAGAGATGCAGACAGTTTAAAAATGGTCGCAAAGAGGGTGTAGAATTGGTGCCCGTTCTATAAGTGTGGAGGTCATATCATACAGGACTGTGGGGACTTTCTGGCTAAAGTCCAAAAGATGATGGATGATGGGAAGGCCCAGTTTTACGAGGAGGCAGAGGAGGAAATAAAGGTTATTGAGAATGTAGCTGGCTACGGGATAGGAAAACCCTTGATCCTCTATTATGATGAACCAGAGGAGAAAGTTATGCCAGTCATTGAGGAAAGTACGACTAAGTTAATCATTGATTTTCCTGTTTTCTTTTCGTACAAGGAAAACAAAGCTGCACTATAGAAATACGACTGCACCATGGTTATGCCTGGGTCTTCAAGTCAGCAGGATATCACAGGTGTGGGGCACTTAAAACGAAGTGGAAGGTGTTATGCTCATGAGGCTGTTGAATAGGGGTTAACAGGAAAAGATAGAGGAATGGACAAAGGGAAGAAAGCAGCTAAACCAATCCATATTGAGATGGATTTATCAAAAGAAGAAGAAAGGGGGTCAGCCCCGGTAAACAGGATAAAAGAGCTGGTGAGTGAGAAGAAAGTCGGAGAGTTCTTAAAATTCATAAAGCATAGTGAGTATAGCGTGGTTGAACAACTGCAACTTCAACCAGCTAGAATTTCAATCTTATCCTTGCTTTTGAACTTGGAGCCACACAGAAATGCCCTGTTGAGAGTGTTGAATCAGGCATATGTGGCTAACAACATATCGGTAGAAAAATTGGACAGGCTGGTGGGAAACATCATGGTAGACGACCATATATATTTCAGTTATGAAGAGATACCACCCAATGGTATTGGGTCAACAAAAGCTCTCCATATAACTACCACTTGTAAGGGGCACATATTACCAAGAGTCCTTTTGGATAATGGTTCTCCATTAAATGTGATGCCCTTGCAACCTTGTCCAAATTGCCAATGGATATTTCTTATATGCTGCCAAGCTGCACGGTGGTCAGAGCCTTTAATGGTACCAAGAGAGATGTGTGGGAACTATTGAGGTTCCTCTGGAGATAGGCCCATGCATGTATACAGTGAACTTTCAGGTCATGGATATTAATCCGTCCTATAATTTCCTGTTGGAAAGGCCGTGGATACATTTAGCAGGGGCTGTACCTTCATCTCTCCACCAAAAGCTAAAATTTGTGATAAAGGGGCGTTTGCTCACTGTATCAGGAGAAGAGGACGTGATAGCCTCTACATCTACTGAATCTCCTTATGTTGAACCCAATAAAGATGCCGTAGAATGTTCCTTTCGGTTTTTGGAATTCGTAAATACAGTTTTCATCGCTGAAGGACAAAAAATTCCAAAACCGAGGATGTCCAATAACACAAGGCTGGGGGTAAGAACTACGGTGGGAAAAGGCTGCAGGGCTGGAAAAAGTCTCAAAAGATATCTTCAGGGGATGACCCGAGCAATGGACCAAGTGGTAAAGAAAGACCGGTTTGGCCTAGGGTATCTTTCGAAGGCCCATGAGAAAAGGAAACAAGTTGAAAGAAATCGACAAAGGAGGATGGCCTGTCTTGCGGGTATGAATATTGAATGGAAGCCTATGACATTCCCACCTATCCTTCACAGCTTTTGCTCAGCCGGTTCTCTGTTTGGAGAAACGAATTCTGATGATGTGCTCGTAATGATCGAGCAAGCCTTCGAGAGATTACATATGAATAGGGATGAGCAGATGTATGATATGGAGGTCTGCAAGACTGGGGAAGAAAGAATTGAAAATGAGAATGCTAATTGGATGGTGCGACCTTGTCCACCAGGATATAGACTGACCAATTGGAGCGCAACCGAGCTACCCATAGTTTTTAGGTCTATTCCAACGTAATGCTTTTAAACAAATCTTAAACATCTTTTCCAGAAGATATTAAGAATTTCTTTTATAATGGGCTTTTGTCTAAAACTTTTCATCCAATAAATAACAAACATGATGCATTTCCTTCATATTGATGTGTCCATATTCTTTCATTTATGCTATTTATTTTGCTTCGATTGTATATATGTTTTCCTATATTGTTTCTTCCCCACCTATTTACAGGTGTACGGATGCGGAATATGAGTACCTTCCTATCAGTAATTCTGAAATTGATTTTGAGAGGCCCATTTGCACGGGTGATTTTGAGGCTGATGAAGATATTGAGGATTATGGTCTACCTCCGGACTTATTAAGAAAACTAGAACAAGAAGAGAAACAAGTACTTCGTCATAAGGAGCTATTGGAATTGTTAAATTTGGGAAGTGGTGAGGAGATAAAAGAGGGTAAAATCAGGACTACATTGTTGTCATCAATAAAGGTTGAATTGATAGCCTTGCTCCGGGAATATGTAGATGTATTTGCATGGTCATACCAAGACATGCCGGGTTTGGATCCAGACATTGTGGTTCATAAGCTCCCTTTAAGGCCAGAGTGCAAGCCAATTCAGCAAAAGTTGAGAAGAATGAGGCCGGACATGCTGTTAAAAGTAAAAAAAGAGGTGAAGAGGCAGTTTGATGCTGGATTCTTAGAGGTGGAAAAATATCCGGAATGGGTGGAAAACATTGTTCCAGTACCAAAGAAGGATGGCAAGGTGCGTATGTGCATCGATTATCGAGATTTGAACAAAGCCAGTCCTAAAGATAATTTCCCTTTGCCTCACATTGATACTTTGATGGGTAATACGGTGAAAAGTTCATTGTTTTCTTTCATGGATAGGTTCTCGGGATATAATCAGATTAAGATGGCACCGAAAGATACAGAGAAAACCATATTTGTTACAATGTGGGGAACATTCTGCTACAAGGTAATGCCGTTTAGGTTGAAGAATGCTGGGGCAACGTATCAGAGAGCCATGGTGACCTTGTTTCATGACATGATGCATAAGGGAATTAAGGTTTATGTTGATGATATGATTACAAAGTCACAAGAAGAAGAAGAGCATATTGCGAATCTTAGGAAACTCTTTGAAAGAATAAAAAAGTTTCAACTCAAGCTAAACCCGACAAAATACACTTTTGGAGTCACTTTAGGGAAATTGTTGGGTTTTGTTGTTAGCAAAAGGAGAATTGAGATTGATCCGGATAAAGTGAAGGCAATCCAGAATTTGCCACCTCCAAGTAAAAGGTTTTCTGGGGAGAATGAATTACATTGCTCGGTTTATTTCTCAGTTAACCGATAAATATGATCCAATATTCAAGTTACTTTGAAAACATGATCCAGGAGAGTGGGATGAATGGTGTCAGATTGCTTTTGAAAAGGTTAAGCATTATCTATCAAACCCACCAGTATTAATGCCACCGGCTTCGGACAAATCGATGATATTGTATCTATCCATATTTGAGAGATCCATGGGTTGTGTTTTGGGACAGCTTGATGAGACTGGAAAGAAAGAACAGGCGGTTTACTACCTCAGCAAGAAGTTCACAGATTATGAGTTAAAATATTCCTTGATAGAAAAGTTGTGCTGTGCCTTAGCTTAGACCGCTCGGAGGCTCAGGCAGTACATACTGTACCACACAACATGGTTGATCGCCAAGCTAGATCCAATCAAGTACATGTTGGAATCACCTTCTTTGTCAGGGAGGACGGCAAGATGGTAGGTTTTGTTGTCAGAATACGATATTGTATATGTGAGTCAGAAAGCTATCAAAGGCAGTGCAGTGGCTAAATTTTTAGCAAGTCGGGCAATGGAAGATTATGAGCCATTGAACTTTGATTTCCCAGATGAAGATTTGATGTATGTTTCGCAAGAGGATGAGGTTCCCTTGAAGAAGAAGATATGGAAGATATACTTTGATGGGGCATCCAATGCCATGGGGCACAGAATCAGTGCAGTGCTCATATCCGCAGAAGAAGATTATTATCCCTTCACCGCCAGATTGGATTTTGATTATACAAACAATACGGTTGAGTATGAGGTGTGTACTATGGGCTTTCGTGCAGCAGTGGATAGAAAAATCGAAGTTTTGGAAGTTTTCGGAGACTCAGCCTTAGTGATATACCAATTACGGGGAGAATGGGAAACCCAGGATACAAAGTTAATCCGATACTGATAACTCATATTGAGTTTATTGGAGTTTGAATAAGTAAATTTTAATTACTTTCTCGAGAAGAAAATCGGATGGCGGATGCTCTGGCTACTTTGTCATCAATGTTTAAAGTGAATAAAGGGGCGAAAGTTGTGCAGATCAAAATGAGCATATATGAGTCTCCTGCCCACTGCTTGAGTATCAAAGAAGAAGCAAATGGTCTCCCTTGGTATAACGACATCTTGCAGTACATCAAGAGTCAACAGTATCCAGAACAGGCAACAGAAAATGACAAGAGGACTTTGAGAAGACTAGCAATGGGTTTTGTTCTAGACAACGAGATTCTCTATAAGAAAGGGAAAGATCAAGTCCTATTGAGATATGTCGGGCCTGCTGAAGCTCGAAGAATCATAGAGGAAATCCATGAAAGGAAATGCGACACCCATGCTAATGGTTACATGCTTGCTAAACAGATTATAAGGGCAAGATATTATTGGCTGACGATGAAAAGAGATTGTATCAGTTATTCCCGGAAGTGCCATAAATGCCAGATATATGCAGATAAGATTCATGTGCCGCCATCGCCATTGCATGTCATGACCGCACCATGGCAATTTTCAATGTGGGGAATGGATATGATTGGATCCATTACCCCGAAAGCTTCAAATGGACATCGTTTCATTTGGGTGGCCATAGATTATTTCACAAAGTGGGTGGAAGCTGCTTCTTATATGAATGTAACGAAGTCAGTGGTATACAGATTTGTTAAGAAAGAAATCATATGCCGATATGGATTGCCAGCAAGAATTATTTCAGATAATGCTCTCAATCTGAATAATAAGATGATGAGAGAGGTATGTACTCAATTCAAAGATCACGCATCACAATTCGACACCTTATCGTCCGAAGATGAATGAGGCAGTAGAAGTAGCAAAAAAAAACATCAAGAAGATTGTCAAGAATATGACTGATGCGTACAAGGATTGGCATGAGATCTTGCCTTTTGCTCTTCACGCATATCGCACTTCGGTTCGTACATCTACAGGGGCAACGCCGTTTTCTTTGGTATATGGTATGAAAGGAGTGTTACCTATTGAAGTTGAGATTCTTTCACTTCGGGTTTTGATGGAGGTTGGACTAGAAGAGGCAGAATGGGTTAGAGCTCATTATGAACAGCTGAATCTCATCGAAGAGAAAAGATTGAAGGCAATTTGTCATGGCAGTTGTATCAAAAAATGATGATTCGAGTCCATAAAAAAGAGGTTCGACCCAGACAGTTCCGAGAAGGAGAGTTGGTACTGAGGAAAATTCTCCCCATAGTAAAGGATCTGCGAGGAAAATAAGCTCAAAATTGGGAAGGACCCTATGTGGTAAAAAGAGCTTTTTCTGGAGGAGCATTAATTCTAACTCGGATGGACGGGGATGATTTTAGACATCCCATGAATGCTGATGAACTGAAGAAGTATTATGCTTTAAAAAAAAAGTGTGATGATGGGATTCGAATGATTCCAAATGTAGAAATGGATATTATATGTATCTATCTCCCCTGAGAATTGCTTTTCAAAGTGAATACTCATGCTTGATATGATGAATGACCATATTTCATATTCCTTTCACTAAAAAGAAATTATCTCTAGTCACCCCTTTGAGCCTTAGGAATTATTTCTTTCGTCGAACCCTGATCAAGGATCACCTTCTACACTGGAGGGCAAATACGAGGAAAAATAATCAAAATCATGGCAAAAAAAGAGAACCATTGGAAAATGTGAAATCAAAGAATGGCAAATGAAAGCCAACAATGAAAGAAAAGGATTAAAAAAATAATAAAAGAAATAAAAGAAAAAAGAAAAGTCCAAAAAGGGGACAAAAGTCTCAAGAATGAATTCTCCTCAGGAAATGATCCTTGATCCAATCACCCTTAAACACATTTTGGGCCTATTTTATCCTTTCCTTCTAAACCCAAACTTTGGCCTACATTACGTACTTTAAAAGTCCATTTTGATCAATCATGGGTATTTAATTTGAAAGGTTTTTCTCAGAATTCATCCCATCTTTTGAATTGACATTTTTACCTTGGAAGTATTTAGAATTCTCAAATGCATGGTAGAATACCAACAAAAGAAAAAGCATAGGTTTAAGTAGAAAACCCGCAAAGGGTGACTTAATACCGAATAGGGAACACTTGAGTTGAAAACCCACAAAGGGCGGCTCAAGTACTGATTAAGGTTTGAATCAATGCTTCGTGTAAAAGGGGGAGAAAGGGTTTGAAAATTAGAGAAAAGGGGAACAACTCAGTCTGACATAACTACGGAAGCTGAGGGATTACCCAAGTAAATTGACCGTTCAAGAGAAATTTCAGAGAAAAATAAGGGGTCCAAGATATTCCGCATCCGGGGCATCAACAACCTATAACTTTACATTTGTTTCTTATATCCTTGATATCCACTTTTATCATCTTAAAACATTTTGTTGCAATAAATTTTGTTACCCTTTTTATGACAATTGCTTGTTTCATACTTTCTTTCATACATTTTTGAAATTGCATTTTTGTTTGTTATTAAATTGAATGATGATTAGTAAACATAAATTTTTTAATAAAAGGGAGTTTACAAGTATTACTAAGGAATAGATCTAAGTCTTAGAAAAGGTTTGGAAACCACTAATCCCGATGGAAAATTCACCAAGTAAAGGAAAACAGTGAAAGTGGTGGAGACTCCTTCATGAAGTCAAAAATTTGTGAATTTCAGTGAAGTCAGAAACTGGGACTGTTTGACAAATTATCTTGAGTAAAGGGTTCTTTAAGTGGGGCATCAGTGAACAATTGAAGACACCATCATGAAGTCGGATAATCTGTGAACCTCAAAGAAACCATGGATTAGAAATCATGACACAATTATTTGACTGCATTCATCCTCAGGAAACATATAAGCATTTGCAAAGCGTGTCATTCTCATCATTGTGTTTAGCTAACATTGCAGGATCAAGAAAACTTTGGCTTCCCAAATGAAAAAAAATTGATGAATGACAATGATTCGAAACCCCATTCCCTTTCCTTCACATATGATTTCACTAACCTTAAAAAATAGTGTTTTTTATCTTTGCCGGAATCCTGATTCTCAGCAATAGCCAAAGAGGGGCAGCTGTAAACACCTAATTTTGTCCGGACCCCTAAATCAGGTACATTTTCTTCCTAAATTGATGTTTCAGAATGCTAAAAGACTTTTCTCATCCTGCAGGTGGTACTCCGAGGCTTAGTCTAAGAAAGTAGACAGAAAAAGTCAAACTCAAAAAAGTCAACCCCAAAAAAGTTAAACCCGAAAAAGTCAACCACTATAAAAGTCAACCCACTTTCAAAATCAAGATTTTAGGTTCAATTGGAAAATGGTGAAATAATTTTGATAATCCGAGGTCTACATTGAAAGATATGGAGTTCGGAAGTTGAGTTACGAGATTCAGTAGAAAGAAAACCCTAATTCGAGAAATTTGGGGAAAAATACTTAAAAGATCAAATTGGTCAGAATTGAAGGTTCCAAATGAAAGATAAGTACTGACTACGGGTAATGAAGAAGGCACTTGGAAGAAAAACTGATAGAAAAGTCAATTCGAAAGAAAACCGAGAATTAGGGTTTTTTGGTGGATTTCGGTGAAATTTGGAAAAATTATAGAAATGGTCCAATTTGGTAGGAATAAAGCCCCTAATTAATGAGAAATGATTAAAAAAGGATAGCCCAAGGCTCAGTTTGAAGAAAATCTAAAAATCGGACTTGTTTTGAGCAAAATCGGGTTTCGGAAGCAAAAAGGCAAAATTGGAAAATATGGGAAAAAAAGCAAATGAACTCCAAAAATTCTAAAAATTTGTAAATCTCATTCTTAAATCATTTCGAATAGATTGGCAAGAGAAAATCTTGATTAGGAGTTCGTTTGCAAAATGGCCAAATACCGGGCCCATTATGTTGAAATTCAACAGGATAAATCTCGAAAAAATAGCAAACGAGTTCCAAAAATTTTGAAATTTTGAAAATCTCATTTTTAAATTATTTGGAAGAGATTTGCGAAAGAAAATCTTGATTCGGAGTTCGTTTGCAAAATGGCCACTTGGGTCCCCTATGTAGTAATTCAAGGAGATAAATCCCGAAAAAAATAGCAAATGAGCTCCAAAATTTTTTAAAACTTCCAGATCACATTTCTAAATTATTTGGAAAATATTGGTGAAGAAAAATCTGGATCCGGAGCTCGTTTAAAAATTGGTAAAGTTCGGGTGCATAAAAAGGGCAATTTCAAAAATAAATCTGAAATAAATAGTAAATGGACTCAGAAAACTTTAAAACTTTCAGAATTCAACTTTTTATTATTTTGGAAGTATTGAAAAAATAAAATTTGAATTTGGAGTCCGTTTGCTATATATTTAGGTTCGGGAGGCAAAAAGGTTATTTCACCAAAGAAACCAAAAAGGGCAAATTTGTAATTGAGAAAAATATGAAAGAAGAAGGAATTTCTGGGATTTTTCTTCCCTTGGTCTTCCAACATATAGGAGAAGAAAGAAGCTTGAACAATTTAATTCCTTAGTCACTATCAAGCCACATGCTACCACTAACACCTTGTAAATGGTCCCCTTCATCCAATGGCTTAGGTGCCTTGTAGGAAAGTTGAATGCACCATCCAATGGCCAAGTTTAAGTGCCAAGATAACATTTTTATTTGTCATAAAAGAACCCTCATCTAATGGCCAAGAATGGAAGAAAAAAGATAAGCACAATTTATCCAAGGGTGAGCACCCATTCAGTTAAGCAAAGGAGTGCATGGGATTATCTCTTTTCATACAATGGCATAGGCCATCTACAAGGGCTGAGTACACATGTTGAGGGATGGATTTAATCTACAAGATGTTATTTTTATGTTGTCCCCATCCAATGACCAAGAATGGAAGAGCACAACTCATCCAAGGGTAGGCACTCAAGGGGGCAAGCAAGGAAGTGCATGAGATTGGTCCTCTTTTGCATCTAAGGGCTAAGGTTACTATAAGGTATTATTACACATCTTAAGGGCTGCTATCAATTTTCAAGATGACATTTTTATGTTGTCATCAAAATATCTTAATCTAATGGCCAAGATTGGAGGAGAAAAAGTGCAATTCCCATCCAAGAGTTAGAAGGCCATTCGGCCAAGGCTAAAGGGAGGGGGTGGTTTCATTTTTCAGAGGTTTTTTGGTTGCAAACAGTAGCTAATTGGCAAATAAAAAGGTTTTTAAAGAAAGAAAAAAAAAGGTTTTTCAATAGAGAGCTTGAAGGTAGTCATCTCTACCAAGCTCTAGCATAGCTTTCTTCTTGATTTCTATGGTGTTTTCTTGATTTTCTATTTTGTTTTCCTATTACATTTTTCATAGAAATAAATTTTTTAAATGTTTACTTATGTTTTCATCTCTTCTTCTTCATTAAAATGGCGGAAAACAATTTTTTTTTTTTATGGATTCATGCTATGGCCGAATATGGCTTATTTACTTTGCCTTGGTTTTCCTTTTTTTTTTCTTCCTTGCATGTTGTTGTGAAAAATGATTTTTAGAAGGTTTTTAGAGTATTCTAAGGTTCTAATTTTTTACAAAAGATGAAGCAAAAAGGTTGAAATGGCTACATGATCTTGGCTAGACCAAGTGACCATGGTTAGGAGAAAGGCTATGCCCATTTTTACCTACCATGAAACTCACCTTATTTTTTTTGTTTAACATGGTTTATTTTCTGATTTATTGAGATGGAAAGGCTTCATGATCTTAGCAAGACCAAGTGATTATGGTTAGGTGAGAGGCTATGCCCATTTGATACCAACCATGGAGCTTAACTTTCCTTGTTTTATTTACTAATTTTGCTTGTTATTTGTTTTGCATGTCTATGTTAATTTTTTTGTATATATGTTCTTTACATTATTTTCTATGCTATATTTACTTATATATTTCATTTCCATGCTTGATATTGTATCCTTGCATATTTGGCCATTGTTGTTCTTATGCTCATGTTGTGCATTTTTTCATGTATCATGTCTTACATGTTTGCATTTTCTTTATTTTATTCCATGACCATTCAGCAACTTCATTTTTTGTATACCTTGCCTATGCATTTTCCTCTTGCTTCTTAACTTGTTTGCTTCTCCATGCCATGAACTTGGACATTTTGATTTTAGTATGCCATGTGCTTATGAAAATGCTATGATAAAATGCCATCATTTTGTTCCATGACCATTCGGCAACTCCATTTTTGTATGCCTTGCATGTGCATTTTCCTTTTGCTTATTAACTTGTTTGCATCTCCATGCCTGGAGCTTGTGTATTTTGATTTTAGTATGTCATATGCTTATGAAAATGTCATGACAGTATGCATCTTAATATGATTTTTCATGTACTTATGTCATTTACTAGATAGAATTGCATTAGAGCATCATGTAGCTACATTTGGCCTCTTCATGCATCCCTTGCCTTATCATGCATTTGCATTTTGTTTAGGTAACATGCTTTGCATTATCATATCTTTAAAATGTGTATTAGTTGCTGTTAGTTCCAGCATTGACATTAGTTTCATTGGTCATTGCATGTTCATAGTATTGCTATGCATGTTCATTACATTTTAGGTCTAGGCCATATTGGTAGTGCCATGCATATTGAGTCTTAAATCACAATGGTATTGTCATGCATTACTATGCTATTTAAGCCTTAGGTTACATTAGCATTTTCATGCATATTCATAACATATTAGGTCCAAGTCACATTTACATTATCAAGCATTGCATGCATATTGAGTTAGGATAGCATTTATTGCCATGCAAATTCATGCTAGGCATTTAGGTTGTCTTGAATTGTCATGCATTTCCTTTACCATTTAGACCTTTAGACCATGCATTTCATACATTTCATTTGCTGTATGTTCATGCATTCCATGTCATTGCCACTTTATTTGTGACTTAGGCCAATTAATGGCTCAAAGTCATGCTCTCTTGAGCCTGCTTGTGGAAAAGTAAGTAATTGTCAAATTGATTATTCTACCTTTGTATTTTTTTACTTAGCCAATTTTTGTCCAAGGTTTTTAAATGTTTAGCTACTGTCCTTAGGTCTTTAGGATGATCACCAACAATTTTTACTTTGATTTTTGAATGACATTATCAAAGGCAAAAAAATGTGTTTTGAGAAAATAGTTTTTTCACCCAGTACTTGAACATCTCCGATTTTTTTGGGCTGTCATCTTTAATCAAAAAATTAAGCCAATTGTTTTTCATGTATTTTTACATGTTCTGAATGTCCAGTATTGTTTTTAGATTTGTTTTTTAATTTTTAAAAATAGGCTAAAAAATTGTGTGGCAAAACCGGACAGTAGAGGCAGATTTGAAATCAAAAGAGAAATAATGGTTGAATTTGGCTAAGGCATTTAGAGGGGGTTGGTTAGAAGATTTAGCTACTGTCTTAGGGTAGTTTCTAAGCCTTTTTAAACTTTAAAAATTATTTTATAAATCTTGAGTTAAGGGTAGTTAAGTCCGGGATTTTAAACTTAGAAAATTAGAGCCATTTTAAAAGGGTTTGGTAAGGGTTTTAATTTTTATTCAAGTTTTCCTCAAAATTGTTTACAAACAATCACAAAGTTTTTTTTTTTTTTTTTTTAGAAAATCTAATTTGACATATTTTCCTAAGGTAGCCGGATATCTTTTTAGATATACGGATTTCTTTATTTAGAGGAAAAAATACATTTTCATGCATTACATTTTCCATGTTCATGCATTTTATTTAAATGTGTGATTTTTTCTATGATATTTTTCATGATATAATTATTATTTTAATTTACATTTTATGATCTTATATTTGTTTGCCACATGATTTTGAATCTTTCATGATATCCTATGCTTTTTATTTAGTTATTTTTGTCATATTGTTTAGCATATACTATGTTCATGCATTATTATTTTTATTTTCATTTTCATGCATATTATATGTTAGTATTATTTTAATTTCATTTCATTTAGATCATATTCCATGTCATTTAGGTTATTTTATTTATAACATGCCATGTCATTTATAATATGCCATATCATTTAAAATTTCCATGTCATTTAAATCATTTTATTTCATTTAGAATATACCATGATACTTAGGATTTTTTTTTTTCATTTACCTAGAATATACTATGCCATTTAAATTATGTCATATCATTTAGGTTGCATTATATTATCTAGACTTTTCCATGTCATTTTATTTATGTCATACATGTTCATGTTCATAATTTTAAATGTTTTGAAAAAGATAATGATTTTCAATAAAAATAAAGATATTCCCGAGTTAAAATAATTCATGAGTTCTCTACCGGGTTTCCTGGAGGGAATATCATCAATTATCATTAATAAAGGAATATCTTTCTTTCAAAAAACGAGAATGATTCGGAAAGTTTTCCAAATGAATAAAAATTTCTATATTTTGGCGATTTTGTCGGGGAATGTAGGAAAATTTTGAATTAATAAATTTCGGATCATTTTCAATTAAAAATGGAATTATTTTTTCTTACAATTGGGAATTAACTTGAAATACTAAATTAAAAACCAACTTTTTATCGAGACTTGAGATAACACACGATTAATAAGGTACCGATTTATACGGGCGTTGTGGGGTGCTAATCCTTCTCCGCACGTAACCGACTCCCGAACCCGCTTCTTTGATTTCTTTGGTTTATAACTCACAGTTGAAATTGGTTTTAAAAATGTTTTAATTAATTTTAAAATATTTTATAAAATCGGTTTTAATAGGTGGCCGATCACACCTAGCTAAAAAAGATTGGTGGCGACTCCATGTCTTTTTACGAGGTAGTTTTCATACCCTCGATCGTTTATTTTATTTCAATTTCGAGAGGAATTAAGTCGTCTTTTCCTCTGCTTCTGTTTTCCCCCTCACTCGAACGGGTCCCCGCGATCGGGATCACGTATCAGCACCTTCATTTTTCTAGAGGAATTATGTCGACTTTTCCTCTTCTTTTTTTCAATGTCACGCCTAATGAATAATAAATTCTTATGATGAGACTTGTTACGTGTTATTTTTTTTAGGTTACGACAATGCATATTAGAATTCGGATGATTCCGATGTGCAAAATGAAATTCTGATTATCTATTCCCCATGGGGATTGCTTTTCAATGAGAATATTTGTGCTTGATATGAGAAATGGCCATCTTTCATATCCCTTTCACAAAAAGAAATTATCCATAGTCACCCCTTTTGAGCCGAAAGAATTCTTTCTTCTTTGAACCTTGATCAAGGATCGCCCTCTACACTGGGGGCAAATGCGAGGAAAGGTTTTCTCAAAGATCATGGAGAAATGAGTCCTAACTCAAAGATAGATACAGAACAAATTGAGCTCCCAAACAAATACGGGTTCACTCTGTCAAAATGAATGTGCAAAAGGAAACAAATGGCGAAATGAAAGCCAAGAACAGAACAAAGAAGAGAAAACACGCAAAAAAAGGTGTGAAAAGTATGGCAAATGAAAGCCAAGAACAAATAAGAAAATGAGCAAAAGTCAAAGAAGGAAAGAAAAGTCCAAAAGGGACAAATGCTTCAAGGACTCATCCTCAAGAAATTATCCTTGATCTGATTCCCCTCAAACATATATTTTGGGCCTATTTATCCTATCTTTTTGAACCCCAAACCATGGCCTACATTACGTGCTGTAAAAGTCCATTTTGATCAAGCATGAATTTTTAACTTGAAGGGTTTTTCCTCAGATTTTATCCCATCTCATCGAATTATCATTTCACTATGGAAGAATTTAGAATTCTCAAGTGCATGGTAAAACAATAATAAAATAAATAAATAAATAAAGAGAAAAAATGGAAAGAATGAGATTCTAGGGTGAAAGCCCAAAAATGGGCAGTCTAGAGTAAAATGGAATTTCTGATGCCATCTATGTCAGTACCAATGCTACAAAAAAAGAAGTGATCATCGAGGAACATCTAGGAATTCTTGAACTTCCCAAATTGTCAGCTCTCATTTGGAGAATTGACTTCAAAAATTGAGACTTTTTCCCCCCAAAATCAACTTTCCGGTTTGAACATCCCAGCCAATCTTGACGCTGGTCAAAACGCCATGATTTGGAAACTAAAAGAATGTTGAATTTGTTTGAATCTCATGGAATTCGTATTTTATAAAACCTGTTTCATTTGTGAGCCTATAAGGGGCATACATTTTTGTTGTGAAGTTTTCTTTGATCAACCAAAATCCTGTTGTATCAAGCCTTTCAATCCACGTTGAAAAACCCAAATTGATATTCAGAAAAATTCTTGACAGTGATCATCAGTCTTCAAGAGATTCGTACATCACACACTGGGGGGTTAATAATTTTGGCTCAAAAGTTTCCATTAAATGAGTAAATTTTTTCAAAATGATGAAACAAATAAAAAATAATTTTTTGAAATAACCATTTTTGATGTTGACATGAGACAAGGGTTTTTCTAACCAAAGGTGTGGAACTACTAAGGTAGATCTTGACTTCTGGAAATGTGAAGAAGGAATGAACATTTGGCTCAGACTTCTGTCGATAAGATTTTGAAAACAATTGGGGCAAAGAAATTGCCAAAGACTGGAAAGGAAATGATCACTTATGTGGCACGAAGTGTTCAAGATACACTCTGATTTAAAAATGAAAGGCCAAGCCAAAGTCTAAAAAAAATGATCGAGGGCACTTGCATCATTCATGAGCAGCTGCCTCTTTATTGAGCTTTGCATCTGCACTATGTCAGCAAGCATTAGCGTCATTCATGGGTATTTACACAATGTCGATCTTTGCATATGCATCACCACATGAAGTAGTTGCGTCAATCTTGATCTTTGCATTTACATTATTCAGAAGCACTTGCATCTTATTTAATATCTGCATTTGCATCAAGAAGCATTTGCATTAGTCTAAGACATTTGCATTTGCACCATGAAGTATTTGCATCTCATTCAATATCTACATCTGCATTAAGAAGCATTTGCATCAAGCCAAGACATTTGCATTTGCAATGTGAAACATGTGCATCTTGCTAATCTCTGCACCTGCATCATGAAGCATTTGATTCAGTTAAAGACATTTGCAGCTGCATCAAGAAGCATTTGCATTCTCTCAAAACCTTCAGGTTGATGTTCAACAATTATTCAAAATCTTGGATAAGACCTTCGGGCATAATTCTCAAAAAATCATGGATAAGACCTCCGGGCACCATTTTCAAAGTCGCCTCCGGGCACAATTCTTCAAAATCATGGATAAGACCTCCTGGCACCATTTTTCAAAATCATGGATAAAACCTCCGGGCACCATTTTTAAAGTTGCCTCCGTGCACAATTTTTCAAAATCATGGATAAGACCTTCGTGCACCATTTTTTAGAATCCTAGATATGACCTCCGGGCATCAGTTACCCTTTGGCTTACGGCGGTGGAGGCTTTGCCATCAGTTACCCTTTGGCTAAAGTTCTTGCAAAAATACAAGACAGGTGTATACAGAGATACCCAGGATTGTACGGTTCTGATGATCGGATTCACGCTTGCATGGCTGAGCTCGGAGTTCCTCTCACCAAGGAACCGGGATTTCACCAGGTTTGTCTTTTTTTTTTTTTTTTTACTTTTCTTTCTTTATATTCATTTATTTGCTGACAGTTTAACAAGGAATAAGAAAGACGCCTCAGAGCATAATTCTTCAAAACCATTTTTAAAGTCGCCTCCGAGCACCATTCTTCAAAATTATGGATAAGACCTCCGGGCATCATTTTTAAAATCGCCTCCGGGCACAATTCTTCAAAACCATTTTTAAAGTCGTCTCCGGGCACAATTTTCCAGATCATGGATAAGACCTTCGGGCACCATTTTTAAGACCTCCGAGCATAATTTTCCAGATCATGGATGAGACCTCCGAGCACCATTTTTAAGACCTCGAGCATAATTTTTCAAAATCATGGATAAGATATTCGGGCACCATTTTTAAGTCCTCGAGGCACAAATTTCCAAAATCATGGATAAGACCTCCGAGCACCATTTTTAAGACCTTCAGGCACCATTTTTAAGACCTCGGGGCATAAATTTTCAAATCAGAGATAAGGCCCCGATACCACCGTCGAGGTATTTTCTTCTCTTGCAAATCGAACTTGTTTTCTTAAGACGGGTCGAGCCTTGATTAGTCAGGGAACTCAATATTTAAGGAAAAATCTTCTATTTATAGCTTTTTTTCGAAAAAAATGATGAAGAAAATTCTCTTTCCTTTTGTTTACATATGATTTCACTAACTTGACAAAATTATTGTCTTTATCTTTGCCTGATTTCTGATTCTCAGTAATAGCCAAAGAGGGGCAGCTGTAGACACCTAATTTTGTTCGAGCCACTAAATCAGGAAAATTTACCCTGTGCTTTTTTGAATGCAGAAAATCTCTTCTCAATTTACGGATGGTACTCCATGACTTTGTTTAGGAGGTCAGCATGAAAAGTCAATCCAAAAAAAGTCAACCCTAAAAAGTCAACCATTGAAAAAGGCAACCACTGAAAAAGTCAACCCTTAATCAAAATCAAAATTTGAAGTTGAATTGAACAATGGTGAAAGAATTTTGATAATCTGAAGTCTACAATGAAAGATATGGAGTTCGAAAGATGGGTTATGGAAATTCAGTGAAAAAGAAACCCTAATTCAGTAAATTTAGGGAAAAATGTTTAAACGATCAAATTGGTCGAAGTTAGAGGTTTCAAATGGAATATAATCAATGACTATGGGTGTTGGAAAGGCTAATTGGAAGCAGAATCAAAGGAAGAGTCAATTTGGAAGGAAAACCGAAAATTATGGTTTTTGGTGAATTTTGCAAAATTGGGGAAAACTACAGAGATGGCCCAATTCGGTAAAGTTGAAGTCCCTAATTGATGAAGAATGAGTAAACAAAGATAGCCCAAGGCTCAGTTTGAAGTAATTCTGAGAAAAGAGCCGGTTAGAGGAAAAATGGAAAAACGAGGAAATTCCCAATATTGGAAAAAGGGAAAAATCAAATCGAAGGGGAATTTGATGGTAGAAATTGGACGTTTTTGGACCAACTCCAATTCAATATATAAAAAAGGCAATGGAAAAATAAAATCTGGCAATCGGACCTGTTTTGAGTAAAATTGAGATTTCGGGGGTTAAAAGGCAATCTTGGAAAATTCAGGAAAATAGGAAACGAGCTCGAAAAATTACGAAAACCTCCAGATCTGAGTTTTATGTCATTTGGAAGAGATCGAAAAATAAAACTCCGAAATTGGAGCTCATTTGAGAAATGGCAAAGTTCGGGTGCACTAAGCTGAAATTCCAAAAGATAAATCTGGGAAAAATAAGAAACGAGCTCAAAAAATTACCAAAACTTCCAGATCTCAATCTTATATTATTTGAAAGGTATTGGTGAAGAAAAATCCGGAATCAGAGTTCAAATGAAAAATGACAAAGTTTGGGTGTACTAAGCTGAAATTCCAGAAGATAAATCCGGGAAAAATAGGAAACGAGCTCAGAAAAGTACCAAATTTTTTAGATCTCAATTTTATATTATTTGGAAGAGATTGGTGAAGAAAAATCCATAATTGAAGCTCAATTGAAAAAGGCTAAATTTGTGAGGCATCAAACCGAAACTTTTAAAGAAAAATACGAGAAAAATAGGAAACGAGCTCGAAAAATTTTGAAAACTTCCAGAACTGAGTGTTATATTGATTAAGAAGTATTGGAAAAATAAAATTCGAATTTGGGGTCCGTTCGCAATTTAATCAAGTTTAGGGGGTTAAAGTGCAATTTTATTGAAAAAATCGAAGAGGGACATTTTTGCAATTTTAAAAAAAAAAAGAGAGAGAAAAGATGCTGGAATTGTGAGGGCCATTCGGCCAGCTCATGAAGAAAAGGAGGATTGTTGAGTTCTCTCATCTAAGTACCAAAATTGAATAGCAAGGTGGTATTTTTATTTGATTGAGCCTTTGTGATCTTACCAAGTGGCCAAATGAATGAAGAGAAACGATGAGCATATTATGGTTACATATTTTAGGCCAGATGTTATTGTTAGGGGCTGATCACTTCATCCTATGGTTGAAAATTCACATTTTTATCATCTTTGATTAGTAGCCTTTGGATCTTGCTAGCTAGGAAAAAAGATGTCAATATTATGACAACATAAGAAGCATTCGGCCAGCCTATAAATAGAGTGAGGATTTTCAGATTTGAGGGGTTTTTTTGGCACAGTATTTTTATGTTTGAGCAATAGCTAAGTGGTAGAAAAGCAAAGAAAAATTTTGAAGAGAAAGAAGCTTGATAGATAGCTTTGAAAGGTATCTTTTTGGCACCTAACTCTTGCTTTTTTCTTTCTTTTTCTATGCAAATTTACTCATTTTCCATGTGATTTCTTGTTAACTTATTATGAAATACAGGTTTTTAAAACTCCCTTTTAAGGCTCCTATCTTGTGTTTTCACAAAAAAAATATGAAAAATATTATTTTTTAATACATTTCTTGCTATGGCCGAATGGTCTTTTTTATGTGTGATTGCCTTGTGTTTGATTTTATTCCTATGTTGGTTGTGGTAGGTTAGTTTGTTTTGATGTTTTAGCTTTCTACAATAATCTAAATATGGAGCTTATTTCTACTCTCTTTACTTACTTGTTCTTATTTTTCTGTTTTTTATCATTTATTTTCATATCTACTTGCTTTATTTACTAACTTTAATTTTCTGTTTTTATTATATCAAGTTGTGCATGCTTTGCATTATTGTCATACCATGTGTTTGTGTATTTGCCTAGCTATATCTTTGCATTTTCATCATGATTATTTGGCTATCATGCTTTCATTTATGTCTTACATATTTGTCATGCCATATGTTTGTGTTATTGCCTTGCCATATTCTCACACTTTCAACATGACCATTCGGCTACCATGAGTTTTTCTTGCCTTATTTATTTGCATTTTCATCTTGATTATTTGGCTACCATGCTTTCATTCATACTTTGCATCATTATGCCATGTTATTGTGTATTTGTTTTGCCATATTCTTGCATTATTATTATGTTCATTTGGTCATTATATGTTCATGTTACTTACATGCATATTTACATGTCATATTATTGCATTAGGTCATCTTATATTGCCATGCATTTCCTATGTAATTTTAGGTCTTAGGTCATATTTTATATGCCACGCATATTTTCATGTTTATTAGGTCTTAGGTCATCTTGTATTTCCATGCATATTTTCATGTTCACTAGGTCTTAGGTTATCATTTATTGCCATGCATGTTTCTATCTCATGTTAGGCATTAAGTCATCTTTTATGCCATGCATATTTTCTATATCATCTAGGCATTAGGTCATGCATTTCATGCATTTAACTTGCTGTTTTTTCATGCATTTCATCTCATCCCACTTTATTTTTTGACTTAAGCCAATCAATGGCTCAAAGCCAAGCTCTCATGAGCATGCTTGTGGAAAATTAAGATTGGTGCAAGTTGGATTTTCTAACTTTGTGATTTTTTTCCATTAGGCAAATCTTGTCCAAATTTTTAGAAATTTTTACCACTGGTTATAGGATCTTAGAGGAGTCTCTAATATTTTTATTCTGATTTTTGGACGTTTTTATCAAAGGTTTAAAAATGTTTTTTGGTTAAACAGTTTTTCACCCAGTATTCTGACTTTCATAAATTTTCGGGTAGGTAATCCTTAGTCCAAAAATTAAGATGATTTTTTTTTTCCATAGAGGTCAACATGTTCTGAGTCTCCCATAATTTTTTCATATTTTTTTGAAATTTTAAAATAGGTAAAAAAAAATCACGTTTTAAAACTGGTCAGAAAAGTCAGATTTGTTCTCAAGAATAAAGTAATTTTCTGTTTTGGTTACGGTATTAAGAAGGGGTTGATTTAGAACAATAGCTACTATCCTAGGTTAATTTCTAAGTCATTTTAATCCTAAAATTTGATTTTTTTTGAGTCAAGGGTGGTCAACCCGGGTTTTCAAAATTAGGAAAATAGAGCCTTTTTAAAAGGGGTTTCGGCCATGGTGCCATTTTCATCTAAAAATTTTCAAATTGTTTTCAATCCAATCACAAAGTATTTTTTATTTAAAAAAATCTGATTTAAGCCTTTTCCTAAGGTAGTCGGATATTTTTTTTAGGTATACGGATGTCCTTATTTAAAGGAAAAATACACTTTCATGCATTGCATTTTCCATGTTCATGCATATTCTATGACATATAATTTTTTCTATGAATATTCTATAGTGATGTTATTGTTTTGATTTGGGGTTCATGGTGTTGTCATGGTGGTTACATGGTTATGGATATTCTATGTTATTCTATGCTTTTTTCTTAATCATTAATTATTTTGTTATATATTTAGGGTTTATTATGTTCATGCATTGTTTTTTCATTTACATGCATATTTTATGTTTCATATCGTATCGTATCATGTCATGTTATTAATTCTATTGCTATGTCATTTAAATTATATCATGTCATTTAGATTCTACCATGTTATTTAGATTATGCTATGTTATCTAAATTTTGCTATGTCATCTTTTTCCATGTTATACATGTTCATTTTTAAAAAAATGTTTTTGATAAAGATAATGATTTTCAATAAAAATAAAGATATTCCCGAGTTAAAATAATTCATGAGTTCTCTGCCGTGTTTGCTAGGGAGGATATCATCAATTATCATTAATAAAGGAATATCTTTCTTTCAAAAATGAAAATGAAAATGATTCGGAGATTTTCCTAATAAATAAAAAAAAAATTATATTTTGCCGAGTTTGTCAAAAATATAGGAAAATTTTGAATTAATAAATTTCGAGTCGTTTTCAATTAAAAATGGAATTATTTTTCTTTAAATTGGAAATTATTTAAAAATGCTAAATCTAAAATCGATTTTTACCGAGACTTGAGATAAGACATGGGCGTTGTGGGGGTGCTAATCCTTTCCCGCACTTAACCGACTCCCGAACCCACTTCTTTGATTTCTCTGGTTTAAAAACGCAGACTTTGAAATTGGTTTTAAAAAATGTTTTAATTAATTTTAAATTATTTTACAAAATCGGTTTTAATAGGTGGCCGATCACACCTAGCAAAAAAAGATTGGTGGTGACTCAATTTCTTTTTCGAGGTTGTTTTCAAACCCTTATTTTAATTCAAGAGGAATTAAGTCGTCTTTTTCTCTGTTTCTCCCAATGTCACACTTAACGAGTTAATGTCTCGTGACGAGACTTGTTATTTTTTAGGTTGCGACAAATAGTATATGTGATCTCAAAATTCAGCATCTGGCTGCGCCAGTATCGGACCACTGCACAATCATGGTTGTCGCAACCACCCCTCTCAAGGAAGGAGGTCCGGGAATTTATCTTTGCCCCCGTCGCGGGGACAAATCCGGGCCTTCGTCTTAAGGAGTGTGACATTGGGGAAAATAGAAGAAAAGACGACTTAATTCCTCTAAATTAAAGGTTGAGGGTATGAAAACGACCTCGAAACAAAAAATAGAGTCGCCACCAATCCTTTTTGGCTAGGTGTGATCGGTCACCTTTTAAAACCGGTTTTTATAAAACATTTTAAAATTAATTAAAATATTTTTTAAAACAAATTTTGAAGTCTGTGCTTTGAAACAGAGAAAACAAGTGCGGGTTCGGGAGTCGGTTACGTGCGGGGAAGGATTAGCACCCCTACAATGCCTGTAAAAACGGTACCTTATTAGTTGTGTGTTATCTTGAGTCTTGGTAAAATTCGGTTTTAAATTTGGTGTTTGAAAATAATTCCCTTACAAATTCATATTTTATTTAAAAATGATCCGGAATTTGTTAGCATAAAATTTTCCTTATTTTTAGACAAACTCGGCAAAACATGAAATTTTTCCTTGATTTTAAAATTCTCCGAATCATCCTTGTTTTTGGAAAGAGATATTCCGTTGTTAATGATAATTGATGATATTCTCCCCGGCAGACCCAGCAGAGAACTCATGAATTATTTTAACACGGGAATAATCTTGTTTTATAAAAAATCTTAATAATATTTCATGCTTTTTAAAATCACAAAGAAATGATCATGAATATTACTAAGAAAAAAATTAAACAACATGTATATTTAACATGGCATGGAAAACATTTATTATGACATAATAAAAGAATTAAAGATATGCCATGCTTGACATGGCAAAATCTAAATGACATTGCCAAAAGAATTAATGACATAGCATAATTAGTGACATGGCAAATCCTAAATGGCATGGCACATGAATGAATGACATGGCATATGAATGAATGACATGACATGTAAATTAATGACATGGCATAATCTAAATGGCATGGTACATGAATGAAAGACATGGCATAATCTAAATGACATGGCACATGAATGAATGGCATGTAAAGTAATGACATGGCATAATTTAAATGATATGGCACATGAAATGAAAGACATGGCATATGAATGAATGAATGACATGGCATGGCATAATTTAATGACATGGCATAATCTAAATGGCATGGCACATGAATGAATGGCATGACATGTAAATTAATGACATGGCATAATTTAAATGATATGGCACATGAAATGAAAAACATGGCACATGAATGAATGACATGATATATGAATGGATGACATAGCTTATGAATGAACGACATGGCATAATCTAAATGATATAGCATATGCATGCATGACATGGCATGGCATGTTTGACATGAAAAACTCTAGATGACATGGCATATGAATGAATGACTTGGTATGCCTGACATGAAAAAAATCACAAAATGACATCATCATAAAATATTCATAATCACATCATGATCACATGCACACACCATTATTTTGAAATGGATCCTTCATGTGAGGAATCACATAAATGGCATATGTCAAAAATTATTACCTTACTCCTCGGCAAACCCGGCAAAGCTTGAAAAATAATTCTTTCATGTGACATTTATATGATTACGAATAAAACAAAATACATGCCTTGCGATTTCATATAAAAACATGCGTTGAATAATTTCATAACCTCCCTGACAAATCTGGCAAAGATTAGGATTTAATTCTCGCCAAATATTTAGGAAACCGAGAAACATGTTTTTATGCCAAATTAAGTAAAAACCATTTTTAAATATGCAATGCATGAAAATGTATTTCTTTCTTGAAGTAAGGACATCCGTATACCTAAAAAGGTGTTCGACTACCTTTGGAAGAAACTTAAATCAGATTTTCAAAACCAAATGACTTTTAGGCTTGGATTTAAAAATAATTGGATTTTTTTTTGGATGGAAATGAAGTCATGACCAAATACCTCTAAAAAAGCTCTAGTTTCTCCTATTTTTGAAACCCAGGTTGACCACCTTGGACCCGATTTTTGTAAAATCAAAATTTATTCTTGAAATGACATGGAAATAAACCTAAGACAGTAGCTAATAACTCAAATCAGCACCTTCTTTGTATACAAATAAAAACAAAAAATTATTAGTTTTAAAAAACAATTCTGACTCCCAAAACCAGTTTTGAAAAACTATTTTTTTACCCTTCAGAAAAAATTCAAAAACTTCTGGACAAATCAGTATAGACTTTAGACATGATGGTATCCATGGGAAAAAATCATCTTAATTTTTGGACCAAGGATGCCTTGACCGAATTTTCACCAAAGTTAGAACAGTGAGCTAAAAACTGTTTTACCGAAAACCATTTTTCCAACCTTGATAAAAAAATATAAATATCTTGGAAAAAATATCAGGGCATCCTCTAAAGGTCTACGACATGTAGTAATAAAATCATTTTATTTTGACAAAAATAACTCAGTAAAAAAAATGCTCAAAGTCAGAATATCCAACTTAAACTATCACTTTTTCAACTAGTATAGATGATGGATTTTTGGCTAGAGATCATTGGTTGATCTTAGCCAAAAACATATTTGAAAATGGTATGAAATGCATGATTTTACTGTCAATAAACATATGACAATGAATCAATCATGAGTTAAAAATATGAACAAGCAAGAACGAGCACAATAAGGCCCTATTTGGTTTCGGCTAAAGCAAGTAATGTGTAAAAAAAAATTTGTCAACTTGGTTATTTTGTAAAGAATAAAGGCAAGAAAACGTTGTAAAATTTGTTTTGAAAACCTTTTATTCAACCAAGGAAAGTTAACAAATCACATGGAAAAAGAGAAGAAAAAGAACATGATATCAAAGAAAATAATTGAAGAAGAAGAGAGGAAATAACTTCCTAGCAATTGCTTTCCAAATCAAGCTCTCCAATTTCTCCTTTTTTTCTCCCTCTTTTTATTTTTCTCCTTCTCTTCTCAAGAATGTAGTGAAATGCCTTTTAAAAAAAATGAATCCTCCTCTTCTTTTTCTTGGTGTGGTCGGCCCACTTGTATAGTAGTAGAGAGCATTTTATCATTTTTTTTAGCCTTTGTCATGCTTTACATGTTCTTCCAACATCTTTACCACATGGCTAAAAAATGTCCCCTCCTTGCATGATGCTTTCCTTAAATTAAGGGTGCTTGTCCTTAAGGGTTTTCTAACCTCTCATTGGCCAACAATGCCACTTAGATTATTCTTGTCTCCTATCTCTACAAAATATCTAAGCCACTTGTCATGATCATATGACTTACTATTAAAATATCTTTCTAGGTGGAATTTTTAATCCTACTTAGCATCATCTCATAGCCTTCACATGCTCTTCACATGGCCTTCACATGGCTTTGCAATTTGGAGACCTCCCATTCGACCTAAAATGCAATGTAGGCAAGTAGTGGAGAATCTTGTTCTTTCTTAAAAATGTCATCTTGCTATTCAATATTGGCCATTTGATTCAAGATGATCACACCCCTCTTATAATCAGTAGGTCGGCCAAAAATGGCCTGGAAATTTCCAAGCCATTCCTCTTTTTATTTGCAAAATGGCCTTTTTCGATTTTTTCGATAAAATTGCATTTTGGCCCCCAAACTTAATTTAATTGCAAATGGACTCCAATTTTGAATTTTTCTTTTCCAATCCATCCCATCCAATATAAAACTCAGTTCTGGAGGTTTTCATGATTTTTGGAGCTCGAATTTTATTTTTCCTGGATTTTTCTTTAAAGTTTAGGTTTAGTGCCTCCAAACTGTCTTTTTCCATTTGAGCTTCGATTTTGAATTTTTATTATCCAATCCCTTCCATAAAATATAAAACTCAGATCTGGAAGTTTTCATAATTTTTTGAGCTCGTTTTCTATTTTTCCTGGATTTTTCTCTTGGAATTTCGGATTAGTGCACCTGAACGTTGTCTTTTTCCATTTGAGCTCCGATTCCATATTTTTCTTCTCTAATATCTTCCATATAGTATAACTCAGTTCTGGAAGTTTTCATAATTTTCTGAGCTCGGATTCTATTTTTCCCAGATTTTCTAAAATTGCCCTTTAACCCCCGAAACCTCTATTTTACTCGAAATGGGCCCAATTTTCGTATTTTCTTCTTCCACTGCCTTTGTCATATATTGAATTTGAGTTGGTCCGAAAACGCCCAATTTTTACATTCGAATTTCTCTCTGATTTAGTTTTCCCTTTTTCTCAATATATTGGAAATTTTCTCGTTTTTTCATTTTTCTTCCAACCGGCTCTTCCTTGGGGTCCACTTCAGATCGAGACTTGGGATATTTTTATTTATTTATCCTTTATCAACTGGGGGCTTCAATTTCACTAAATCGGGCCATCTTTTCAGTTTTCCCCAAATTTGTGGTTTTCTTATTTATTCATTAAATCCTTATTTTCCTTTTTCTCTTCGAACAACATCTTCCTTCAACTCCGCTTCAAAATTAGACCTTCCAATATCCATATTTATTGATCTTTTTCCATTTGGAACCTCCAATTTCATTCAATTTGATCGTTTACGCAATTTTCCCCAAATTTGTAAAATTAGGCATTTTCTTACACTAAAGTTTTGCAATCTGTCTTTCAAACTCTCTATCTTTTGTTGTAGACCTCCGATTATCAAAATTCCTTCACCATTGTTCAATTCAATTGCCAATCGTGATTTTGATTGAGAGTTGACTTTTTTAGTGGTTGACTTTTTGGGGTTGACTTTTTTTGACTTGACTTTTTTGTTTTTTTTTCTCTGAATCAAAGTCTTGGGAACCCATCTATGGAATGATGGAAGATTCTTCATATTTCGGGAAGTCGAAAGGAGAATTTGCCTTGTTTAGGGGGCTCGGACAAAATTAGGTGTCTACAGCTGCCTCTCTTTGACTATTGCTGAGAATCAGGAATCAGGCAAAGATAAAATAAACAATAATTTTTTCCGGTTAGTGAAATCACATGTGAAGGATAAGAGGGAGACTTTTTTTCATTTTTATTCATCATTTTTTTTTATTATTTTTTTCATTTTTGCAAATTGTAAAAAAGATTTGTCCTTAAATTGGTTCCTTGACTAATCAAGGCTCGACTCGTCTTAAGGAAACAAATTCGATTTGTAAGAGAAGAAAATACCTCGACGGAGATCCCGAGGCCTTACCTTATCTTGGTGAAGCTTTGTTTAACACAATAAGATTTGTCCTTAAATTGAGTTCCTTGACTAATCAAGGCTCAGCCCGTCTTAAGGAAACGAGTTCGATTTTTTTAAAACTTGGATGTCTTGTCCGAGAAATCTGGTTGTCTTGTCCAAAAAATTTTGGATGTCTTGTCTGAGAAATTTGGCTGTCTTGTCTAAAAAAAATTTGGATGTCTTATCCGGGAAATCTAATTGTTTTGTCCAGGAAAATTTGGATGTCTTGTCCGAAAAATCTAGTTGTCTTGTTCAGGAAAATTTGGATGTCTTGTCCGAAAAATCTGGTTGTCTTGTCTAGGAAATCTAGATGTCTTGTCCGAAAAATCTAGTTGTCTTGTCCAAGAAAATTTGGATGTCTTGTCCGAGAAATCTGGTTGTCTTATCCAGGAAAATTTGGATATCTTGTCCGAGAAATCTGGTTGTCCTGTCCAGGAAAATTTGGATGTCTTTTCTGAAAAATTTGGTTGTCTTGTTTAGGAGATTTGGATGTCTTGTCCGAAAAATCTGGTTGCCTTGTCCAGAAAAATTTGGATGTCTAGTCCAAAAAATCTGGTTGTCTTGTCCAATAGAATTTGGATAAAGCGCTTACTTCCTTTTGTGCCATCTATGTTGGACTCAAGAAAAAAAAACTTTCCATGGTTCCTACAATGTAGTCAAATACAGTGATGCTGATGAGAGGTTTTGCAAATGTTTGTAAGATATATGTTCCCTAGGGATGAATGCAATTACATGATTATGTCATGAGTGTTAGTCCATGATTTCATTGAGGTTCACGAATCTTCTCAACTCCACTTTTTGCTCTACTTGATGAACTTTTCAGTATCATGGGTTGTCGCGAGTTTCTCCAAATTTTAGTGGTTTCTAAACTTTTTCTAAAATTTAAATCTACTCCATAGCAATGCAAAGAAATCTTTTTATTTGAAGATTTTTATGTTTACTAATCATCATTCGATTTGATAACATTCAAAATGCATCACAACATATATGAAAGATGGTATGAAACAACCATATGCCATGAAAGGGCTAACAAGAGTTCATTGCAAAAAGGTTTAGACAACAAAGATGAATATCAAGGATTTTAAAAGGAAAATGTAAAGGAGAAGGTATAGATGTCCTAGATGCGGAATATCCTGGACCCTTCCTGCCTTGGTTCCTCTGAAATATCTTTTGAGCTTGCCATTTGCTTGTGTGACTTCTCGGCTTTCGCTGTTGCTTCAGACTGAGCTTTACCCCTTTCTCTGAATTCCTGATGCTTTCTCCCTCTTTACACGGAGCATTGATTCAATCTTTGATCAGTACTTGAGCCGCCCTTTGCGGGTTTAGAAAGAAAGGATTTTCCTTTCAATTAACTAATCATCATTACTAGATTAGATTTCCTTGAATGAGCCCCAAAAAACCGAGATCTAGAATTGGAACCCACAATTGCCGCCCTTAAAAGCCCTTCTTCTATCGCTAACTTTGGCCTTGAACTCACCTCTGATTCTCTTCCCAATATCCTCTTCCTTTATCCTACAATTTCACCATCTTAAAAATGATCAAAACCATAGGAAAATCCTTTTTGAATCCAAAACCCGAAATCCCTACTATTTCCGCCAGTGCCTACTCCATCAATTAGAGCCACCAAAAGCCTTCCCACATCCTTCATTTCCTTCTCCTCTAAGTTTCTCTGAATCAAAAACTCAAAACTATATGAAAACCCTTAAACGTAAAACCATCCTTCACTTGTTATTTCATTATTTTTGTGCAATTTTCCTTGTTGCTTTTCTCTTGCTTTGTATTGTTTTTCGCTACTGCAAATTTTTTTTTTTATTATGAATAGATTTGATTGTTGGCTATTTTTTTTGGGTTCCCATTGTGGCTAGGTCTCGGTGGCCAAGTATTGGATTTTTATCACTTAATATCTTGATTAATAGGGTGAACATTCAGTTGGTTCAGTTTTAAAATTTTAAAAATTGAACAAACCGAACAAACTTAAAGAATCGACCCAACATACCGAAATATGAGTGAGAAACCAAAACAACAGAACCAAAATTAATAGGTTCGGTTCGGTCAATTATTTTGGTTTCTCACTCATACTGATTAATCATCCTAAAAACTGAGACTTGATCAAGGTAATTATTCTAACATTTGAAATGTGATGGAGTTTCTGACTATGGTAAATACTAAATACCACATTTTACTAATAAATCCTGAATATGTTGGAATATATGCAAATGCAAAAAAATTGATGAGAAGATTAAAGGTGGCCATTTCCATGGGAGAGAAATGAGAGACAGAGGCAACTTGTTCCAAGTGATCTTGAGGAAAGTAAACAACAACATTTCCCTTTTTGGGAAGTGAAGTGAGAGGACCACCACAAGCATACCAAAGCTCCAAATAAATGGAAGAGGAACAAAGAGGTAAAGCTAAGTTTGAAGAACATAAAGAAGATGAAGATGTCAAACAGTAAACACATGCATTGGCTTGTCACAGTCCCCATTGCATGGGTTTATGATTTGTTTAATTGTTTTGTATGGGTTTATGATTTTTTTGGGTTATGGGTGTTGGGTTGGGTATGCTATGGTATGGCTAGTTTAATTTTGGATAGGGTTGGGTTGGATATTGTTAATTGGGTTTTGGGTATGTTTAAATAAAAATAATATAATATCTTTATTTTTTATTTAAGTATCGGTTTGTTTGAACGATTCGGTTTATAAATAAAAAACCACAAACCAATCGAATAAACACGTTAAAACTAAACTATCTAACCTAATAAAATTAAAATCGAATAAATCGAATCGAATGAACCAAATTTGATCGGTGTTGGTCGGTTTGTTCGGTTGACCGAAGTTTTGCTCACCTCTATTGATTAGACATAGAGTTTGGATTAGTGTGTACTTTATAACTGTCGTAACGAAAAATCCCGTCGCGAGGACTCATCTATTATGACGTTAGGGCAAAAAAGGAAAAAAAAGATGACTTATTTCTTTTTAAATTAAATTGAGGGTTTGAAAACGATCTCGAACAAGAAATGGAGTTGCCACCAATCTTTTTTGGCTAGGTGCGATCGGCCACCTATTAAAACCAGTGTTTGTAAAACATTTTAAAATTAATTAAAACATTTCTTAAAACCAATTTCGAAGTCTGCGCTTTGAACCAGAGAAAACAAAAGCGGGTTCAAGAGTCGGTTACGTGCGGGGAAGGATTAACACCCCCACAACGCCCGTATAAAATGGTACATTATTAATCATGTTTTATCTCAAGTCTCGGTGAAAGTCGGTTTCATGCTTGATATTTAAAAATAATTCCCATTTTTTAAAAAAAAACAATCACATTATTTGAGAATGATCCGGAATTTATTAATGCAAAATGTTTTCCATGTTTCCTGGCAAACCCGGCAAAACAGAGAAACTTTTATTTATTTTGGGATTCTCCGAATCACCTTCGTTTTGAAAAAAGAGATATTCCTTTATTAATGATAATTGATGATATCCTCACTGGCAGACCCAGCAGAGAACTCATGAATTATTTTAACTCGGGAATAACCTTGTTTTGTTAAAAAATCATTAATTTTTATGCATTTAAAACAATATATAAAAAAAGACCATAGATATGCAAATTATTACTAAGGTATAAATATAAATTAAACAAAATGCATGATTTTCATGGCATGGAAAATGTTTTATTATGATATGGCAAACATGACATGGTAACTTTATTACAACATAACAAATAATTAATGACATGACATGACATACATAACAAATAATTCATGACATGGCATATATGATGTGGCAAATAACTCATGACATGGCGAGGGAATTTATGACATGGCATACATGGCATGGCAAGAATTTCATGGCATGACATACATAGCATGGTAAGTAACTCATGACATGGCATATGATTCATGACATGGCCTACATAACATGGCATAAATGACATAAGCACCAATCATAAGAATGATACCATCATAGAATATTCACAATCACATCATGATCAAAATGGCAACATGAATATTAGATCATAAAATGACATCATCATGGTATATTCATAAACATAGAATTTGCATGATTAAGATGACAAATGTAGATATCATGGAATATGCACACATCAATATTTTGAAATGCATTTTCATGGATTTTTTCATGTGATGAATCACATAAATGGCATATGTCGAAAAATATTACCGTACTCCCCGGCAAACTCTGCAAAACTTGGAAAATAATTCTTTCATATGACATTTACATAATTCCGAGTAAAATGAAAAAAAAAACATACCTTTCGATTCCATAAACACGTGCGTTGAATAATTTCCTAACCTCCCCGGCAAACTGGCAAAGATTAGGAACTAATTCTCGCCAAATGTCGAGTAAACCGAAAAATATATTTTTTACACTAAATTAAATAAAAATATGCAATGCATGAAAACTGAATGTGTTTCTCTCTTGAAAAGAGGATATCCAAATACCTAAAATTATGTCGGACTACCTTTGAAAGAAACCTAAGTTGGATATTAAACATGAGAGATTTCGGGCGTGGATTTTGGCTTAGATTAGAGGGCATTCGAATGCCCTTAGTTTACATCCCAGTATCTTTAAACAAACTTTAAATGCAATATTTCGAAAACCAAAAATGAGAAAAATAATAATTTTTTTTGAAGTAAAACCAAGGTGGCCGAATGGCCCTAGTGAAAATCCTAGATTTTTTACTCACTTTTTGAAGCCCGAATTAGCTACCCATGATCCGATTTTTGTAAAACCAATTTTTTACCTTTGAACTAACATGGAAAACATCCCAAAACAGTAACCTATAGATTTAGGCCAGCCCCTCCTCTTAGGTAAAAAAAAATGAGACCTTTACTAGCTTTAAAACTTGTTTTGGTACCTAAAAACCGGTTTCACAAAGCTATTTTTTAGACCTTCGTAAAAAACTCAAAAAAATCTAGAAAAATTAGTTTAAACTCAGAAAATGCTAAAATCATTAAGGTAAACATGGTTTTTCATTTTGAAAAAAAATTCCTAGGCTAAAGTTGCCTTAAAACAGTATATCTAGTTAAAAATCAGTTTTACCGAAATCTATTTTTTAACCCTTGAGAAAAAAATTCTGTAAAAATTAGCATGGAATCATTTAAGGATGTATTTAAATAGGTTAAATCAGTTTTTTATTTTGAAAAAATATGCATGGTGAAAACATTTCCCAAAAGCAGCATACTCAACTTGTAAAACATTGTTTTCTTCCAACTATTTTGGAATATTTTGGCTATGGACCATTGATTGTTCCTAGCCAAAACCAAGTTGGAAATAAGTTGGAAACACATTTTTACAACAAGCAAGCATATGAATATGATGAAATATAAACTATAAACATAAACAAACAAAGAAAGAAAGAAAAATAAAGGTTGGCTCAATGGTTGGTTCTTTGGACATAGCCCTACCTAACCAAAATTACTTCGTAAAACCAAGATCCTCAAGCACATCAAACTTTTTTATTTTATTTTGAAAGAAATCAAAGGAAGATATCTATCCTGACACAATAGTAAATCCCACATCCAACATGCAAGCAATAAAAAATGAACAAAAAGCAAGCACAATGAACCCTGCAAGTTTCGGCCAAGGTAAGACATGTAGAAAATTTTTATAAACTTTAATATTGGTGAAAAGGAGAAGAAGTAGTAAACCTTTTTGAAACCTTTTTAAGAAACCTTTGTTTTGAATGAAAAGATGAAACTAACATATAAAATAAAGAAACAAATGCATGAGAAATGAAAAGGAAAGGAAGAACATGAGAAGAAAAGAAAGTTACCTAGCAAAGCTTCTAAAAATCCTCTACTACTTCCTCTTTTTTTCTTTGAGAGGTTTTAGCTACTTCACTTGTTTTCAAAATGTAGTGAATGTCTCCCCAATATGAAGAGAACCCCCCTTTTCTATATGTTGGCCGAATACCCCTTGTTGGTGTAGAGTACTCATCTTTTCTTTTTTTTTTTGCCTTAGTCATGCCTTGTGCATGCTCTCCAACATCCTTTCGACATGGCTATTTTTTGTCCCCCTTCCTCATGGTCATCTCCTAAAATCAAGGATCCACTAACCTCTCATTGGATCTAAATGGCACCTCAATTATTCTTGTCTCCTATCTCTACAACCTCTCTTAAGCCACTTGTCATGATCATGTAGCTTAACAACAAAATGTCCTCCTAATTGGCATTTTTAATCCACTTGGCCTCATCCTATGGCTTCCATATATCAACTTTGTCTTCCATCTTGACCATTGGATCACATATCTTAGACCTCTCTCTCTCTCTTTAGCCGAAAATGGCCTAAAATATTTCAAGCCATTTCTCATTTTTTTTATTTGCAAATTGGTCCTTTCTCGATTTTTCAATAAAATTATATTTTGGCCCCTAAACTTGATCTATTTGCATTTGAGCCCCAATTTAGGAATTTTCTTTTCCAAATCATCCTAACCAATATTAAATTCAGTTCTGGAAGTTTTCATAATTTTCCGAGCTCATTTTCCTTTTTTTCGGATTATTCTCCAAAATTGCATTTTGGCTTCCCCAAACTTTGCCTATTTTCTTTTCAACTCCTTTTTTGGATTTTTTTTTATTCTCCAATCCATCCTATCCAATATTAAACTCAATTCTGGAAGTTTTCATAATTTTCTGAGCTCGTTTTTCTATTTTCCCAGATTTTTCTCTAAAATTACGGATTAGTCCCTCGAATTTAGCCTATTTGCATTTCTACTCCATTTTTAGATTTTTCTTATCCAATACATCCTATACAATATTAAACTCAGTTCCAAAAGTTTTCATAATTTTTTGAGCTCATTTTCTATTTTTGCCCAGATTTTTCTTTAAAATTACGGATTAGTCCCCCGAATTTAGCCTATTTTCATTTCGGCCCCAATTTTGGGTTTTTTCCTTTCATTTCCTTATTTCCATCCTAAAACTTAATTCTGGAAATTTTGCAATTTTTTGAGCTAGAATTTTATTTTTTTGAATTTTCTAAAATTGCATTTTAGCCCCTAGAACCTCGATTTTACTCGAAACGGGCCTATTTTTTGGATTTTCTTTTTTCATCCCCTTTGTCATAAATTGAATTGGAATTGGACCAATTTTGCCCTAGTTTTATATCCAAATTTCTTTCCGATTTTATTTTCCCTTTTTCCTCCAAATTGAGAATTTCCTCTTTATTGTCTCCTTTTATCAATTGATTTTCCCTTTGAATCCACTTCAAATTAAATTTTTGGATTTCTTTATTTATTAATCATTCTTCAATTTGGGACTTTAATTTTACCCAATTTGGTTATCTCCATAATTTTTTCCAAATTTGCAAAATTTCATACTTTTCCCAAAAATGACAATTTTCAAATTTTCACTTTTGTCCAGTTTTTCTTCAAATCTTTGTGAAATTGGACCTTGAGGTGCTTCTATTTATTTATCATCCTTCAATTTGAGGTTTTAGTTTCACCCAATTTGATCGTTTACATGCTTTTCCCCAAATTTGAAAATTCCATGCTTTTCTCCTACACTCAAATTTACAATTTCTCTTCCCACCTTCAAGTTTTCCTTTTATCTTTAATTGTGGATCTCTAATTATCAAGATTCCTTCACCATTGTTCAATTCACCTTCGAATCTTGATTTTCCAAAAAAATTGACTTTTTCAATGGTTGACTTTTTAGAGTCGACTTTTTTAAGTTGACTTTTTTGTGTTGACTTTTCTTGTTGACCTCTGAATCAAAGTCTTAGAGACCCAACTGTGGAATTATGGGAGATTCTCTTCATTCCAGGAAGTTGAAGGAGAACTTACCTTATTTAGGAGGCCCGAACAAAATTAGGTGTCTACAATAACAATCTAACCAAAGTAGCTTTCAAATTAAGCCACTAACTCTTCGAATGAACCTTAGATCTATTCCAAAATTTCATCCCACCTTGGTCAATGATTTTTTGAGTTAATACTTATCAAAAGCATTGAGACAAGACCCATAGCAATCTCAAGTCAAATGACTAGTTATACAACTACCATATGACAATGTTGCCATAAAAACTAAGTGATTTACCAAATGTCATTCTCATGTCGGGTCATGTTCAGTAAACTTGTCTTGTAACAAGCACCTACATGTTTAACTCAAGTATATACCCATGCTTCAACTTATGAGATCAGTTGCTTACTTTACAAGTAAGAGCCTAAACATTTACTGATCTCAAAGCTTCTACTAATATCATTTTCTTGATAAAACATTGACTAAGAATAATTATTCAATGATTATATCATAATTTTAACTTTATTGTAATTTCTTTGTAAAGCATATTTATTCGGATTTCATTAATATGTTAATAATTGCAAATATATAAACAAACTTGCAGATAAAGAATGTCGTAAATTGTAAAAGTAATATTGGATATGACATGTATCTTATTGTCAATCCAATTGACCATATGACATACGCTAACAAGAGTGACATTTGCACTTAATGTTTTCAAACTAAAGATTTGTTTGATAACGTATTGAAAATTTTCAATAATTTAATTTTTTTTAATATGTTTGATAAATTATATTAAAAGCTATTTAATAGAAAATTTTCAACAAAAAGTTGAATAAGATAAATTATATTAAAACCTACTTATCATTTAACGTAGAATACTCTCAATCAATTTTACTTTTTTTTTACTATATTATCCCTCCAAATAAGTAGGCTTTATCCGATGCTTCTTCAGTCTCCTCTTTGTTCATCGTAAGAATCTCTCAAAACCTCTCTAAAAATGTTAAATCTCTTTGCAAGTTAATTGAAATTATAATTAAAAAACTCAAAAAAATAAAATAAGTAAGATTATATTTTGTATTTGTATGCTTCTCATTATTTCCTTTTTTTGTTATTTTTCTTGTTCATTAAAAAAAAAAAAAATTCTTTTATTGATTAGGTCTTTTTATTCGAAGATTGTTAATGCTTGATGATTCAGTTGGGATGGTCATTTGGATTCTAAGAATTTGAAAGAAAAAAAAGCTTCAGCGTGGAAAGTGCTTTTTTTTTTTTTTTTTTATCTAATGAATTCTGTATTCTTTTCTTCTTATATTGGTATAGGGAGTCGAGGAATCCTAGGAGATGAAAATTTTAATGTTAGTTGTTATTAAATCCTCCACTCCACAATCAGTTTTAATATGCTATTTGGTTTTAGATTTTTGTTTAAAGTTTTCTTTTTTCTTTTTTGGTGACGTTTTCCCTCTTATTTGAGATCTCATTTTTTGTGATTTTTCTTCAACATTTTGAATTTATGGTATCAATTTTTTACTATTTGACTTTTTTCTTCTTATTTTCTTTCTTAATTTATTTTTTTAGGTTATTCAAATTGCATGTAATTGAGCACTGTATTTTTGCAGCTAGTGAACAATTTAGTAAGAGATGATCAACTTTTAGTCTTGACAAAAGAACATCAGCTAATAACAATTTCCCTTTATTTAAGCCAGTTCCCTCAAATAACAAGATTTTATGTTTAGCTTCCTATAGTAATAATATAAACATTTTTTCTCTGCAAGTCATTTCATACAAATATACCTGAATAGTTATGCACTCGGGATACTCACTAGAATCTAGACATCATTATGCATATATCAAGGTGCTTTATGCTGTCTTTTTTCTTTCACTTTATATTGTACTTATGTTGTCCTGTTTCTTTCACAAATATACTAATGTAAAGACAATATGGGTAAAAGTGTAAAATAAATCATTTTCAAAATTCAACATTTGCATTATCAAATAATATTCAACACTTAATTTTAGCAACATTATCGAACAGTTTTTATGATTCAAATTCAGTACTTAATTTCTTAGCACTTAATTTTTTCAGTTTATCAAATAACACCTAAGTGATGACAAGCAGTTGCAACATTAGGTACAATTCACAATTGTTGAAGAAAACAAGATTTTGAAGATTCCAAGTTTCTCCAAAGTCACAATAATCAAATTCTGAAGAATTGGAAAAAAAAAATTCAAAGAATGCTGCATTTGGGTTTCAAAAAATTTCAAGAAATTGTTTTTCGATCTTATGTTGATTCAAGAAAGAAGATAAATTTTGTTTATTCAAGATAAAGTCTTCCAAGACCCTTGAAGCAAATCTCATTCAAGATCAAGTCTTTTAAGACCCTTGAAGCAAATATTATTCAAAATCAAGTCTTTGAAAGACCCTTGAAGAAAATGGCTCTTCTATCTTGTGTTGTTACAAGAAAAAAGAGAAATTATGTTTGTTTAAGACCAAGTCGTAAAGACCCTTGAAGAAAAAATTCCTTATGAAGAGAAGAATTAGATGATTTTCTTAATTTTTGAAAATTTCCGAAATTGTAAACGTCTGATAAATAAAATATTATTTGTCCCCAAATTTTTATTATCTAATTTTAAGACACGAAATTTCTGTGTACAGGACGTAGATGTGTTGAGGTAGGACTAAACCTCTACCAACATTTAGTTGGTTGGAGTGGTAAAGTGGCTCCAACCCCCAAGATGAGAACCAAGGTTCGAATCTTGGGAGTCATCAATGTTGGGAGGGCTTTACCATTACAATCCCAACCCGACAGGAATTAATTTTTCATCAATCATAAAATGGGGTTGGGGGAACACACTGAGTTTAGAACCAAAAAAAAAAGGACTAAACCTCTATAAATCATTGTATTTGAATTCTTTATCCCTTATCGACATCGTCTATTTAATTTCAAGTTCAATAGTGCTTAAACTTCATATATATATATTTCTTATTTTGTCACATACGATTATTGAAATATATTTTTGGAAAAAAATTTGGAACCAATCCAATTCATCCTTCTTGAATTGCTTATCTACACTTGAACTAATTCATTTAATAAAATAAAACTAATACTTTAAAAACTCAATTGTGTACAATAACAAGATAAGAACTTACTTGAAAATTTTGGAGTAAATAGCACTCATAGTCTCCAAACTTTGGGGCGTATAACATTTTTGTCTTTAAACTTTAAAACCCAACAGTTTGGCCCCTAATTGGAAGTATCATAATAAATTAATCTTTTCCGTTAGTTTTTCCTTTAGCTATTCCGTTAATAGTCAACTGGTGGCACGTGTCACCTAGGGCTGAATCGAGCCGAGCCGAGCTCGAATACTGAGAAGCTCGAGCTCGATTCGAAACTCGAGGCTTGAAACTCGGTTCGAGCTCGATCGAGTATCATTTTTTAAGCTTGAGCTCGAGCTCGAATTAAGGGTTTAAGTATGTATATATATATTAAGGGTAAAATAGTAAATTAATAATAAAAATATTATAAATAAAAAAAGCTCAATTAGGCTCGCGAGCTGCTCGAATCGGGTATTAAGATACTCGAACTCGGCTCGCTCGATAGCTCGAACTGCTCGAGCTCGAGCTTGGTTCAATAATGACCGAATCGAAATCGAGTTTTTTTCGAGTCGAACTCGAGTAGCTTGCGAGCGCAGGTGTCTCGTTTACACCCCTAGTGTCACCAGCACATTCTCTTCTTCTTATTTTTTTTTTCTTTTTCCTTATTCCTTTTTTCATTTCTCTTTTTTTTTTAAATAAATAAATACAAATAAAATAAATAACAATTTATATTATAAATTAAATTTATTTTGTAAAAATTTAAGTAATTGATAAAAATATAAAATATTTATTTGCATTAATGTTATAAAAAATATTTTAATTATTTTTTTCTTCCTTTTTTCCTCTTATTTATAAATAAATATAAATAATAATTTATATAATAATTTGAATTAATTTTGTAATATTAAATAATATTAAAAAATATAAAAAATTTATTTACATTAATTTTATAATGAAATATTTTTTTCTTTTTCTTCGTTCTTTTTTTTCTTATAAATAAATTAATTTTGTAAAAAAATAAGTAATTTATAAAATATAAAATATTTATTTATATTAATTTTATTAATTATATATTCTTTTCTTTTTTTTTTCTTTCTTTCATTTCTTTTCTTTTCTTTCGTTTTACCTTTTTTCTTTCTTTCTCTTCTCCCCACTTCACTCCTCTCAGCCGAAAAGGGAGGATTCGATTCTCCACTATCAGTCCAGCCCCATGAAAGGTCGGACTGCCCTTCACGACTCTGGATCAGCATTGGAATTGGCCAAATGGGGGAGAGAGGAAAGAAAGAAAAAAATGATAGAAAAAAGAAAAACGTTTTTTTTTTTTTTTATAAATTTAATATAAAAATATCCACACTTAGACATGCCCACCCCGATTATTTAATTTTTATTTTATATTTTTTACAATTTTTTTATTTTACAAAAATTGATTTATTTGTAATAAATAAAAAGAAACAAATTGTTTCTAAAAAATTTATAAATTTTTATTTGTTTATAAAGAAAAAAAAAGAGAACAGAAGATAGAAAAAATTGAAAATGTTTTTATCAAATTAATGTAAATAGATTTTTTTTATTAATTATTTCATTTTTAAATAAATGATTTAAATTTAAATATATATTTATTTATTTATAATAAGATAAAAAGGAAAAAAGATAAGAAATGAAAAAATAAAAAATATTTTTATAAAATTAATGTAAATAAATATTTATATTTTGTAAACTATTTAATTTTTAAAATTAATTTAAATTATAATATAAATTGTTATTCATTTTTATTTGTATTTAATTATAATAAGGGGTTCTGATCGTTTAAGCAAGAGGTCTCGATTTCGAGCCATTGTAGATGCAACAAATTTTTTTGAGAGAGGTACCTGCCTTGGCGCCCGACAGTATTTTGGAGGATTAGTCCTAGGCGAAGCCTGGGGATACTTTGGGAAACCAAAAAAAAAACTAACGGGAAGAATCAATTTGTTATAATACTTACAATCATGATCCAAATTGTAACGTTTTGAAATTTAATAATCAAAATATAATGCGCCTCAAAGTTTAAGATTTACGGGTGCCTTTACTCAAAATTTGAGAAAGTACAAAAACATTTTTAATATTTTAACCTTTTTCTTTTTTCTCCCTCTTTCTAAGTTGCTGGGTTTTTATTTTTATGAAAAAAAAAAATGATTTAATGATAATTAATAACGTGTTAAATATTTGTTATTAGATTCGACTGTGTTGTTTATTTATGAGCTGAACTTTTTTTTTTTATCACGTGGTACAAATTAGTGCAAAAAATATTTTATTTTTAATAAAAATACAAAAATTATATTTTTAGAATTTCAAAATATTAAATATTATTTAATTGAGTTAAACGATGATATCTTTTGACGTAACAAAAGAATTAATCCACCTCAACATGTAATATAATTATCAAAATTTCATGTCATTCAAATTAAAGAAAAAAAAATCTAACACTACTATTAACTATTGTTAAGTGCTTAATTTCATACATTTTCATATATTATTTCCTAATACTTTGTGCTTTAATTCTTAAGTTCCTTGACATTTTATTATGGTTTTGTGAATTATAGGTATTTTGAAAAAGATGAAGTCAAAACATGTCAAATATGATGTTAAAGAGCTTATAAAGTCACAATCATAAGATGGAAGAATACTTGGGAGCCAAAAAATCAAATTCTTAGTGCAAAGCGATCAGGCAGATTTGACCTCCGAAACTTGTTGCTAAGAAATCATTATGTTAAAGTCTTTATTTGAAGAAACCTCCTTGACTTTGAAGCTGACTTGAATACCTTTCCAACGGTAGTTTACACGTCCAAATCGGACAAGAAATGGTCATCCAAATCAGCCGACGAAGTGCAAGAAGATGCAGTAGCCAAAAAATCGAAGACAGAGAGTTCATTGAAGCAAAAACCCACAAGTCAGCAAGGTTGGCACCGCAGCGCCGACCCTACAACCTCCAAAATCGAGAAAAATCGAAAAATTCTAAAAACTTTTCATATTTGCACTCTTTTACCTCCTAGCTTCCTTGATCAGCAAGAAAGGGTTTTCAAGGCCAAAAGCTCTATAAATACTATCTTTTGAGCCACAAACTATGCTATGCTTTTGATTATTTATCAATATTCTTCTTCTTCTTCTTCTCTAATCTCTTAAGTTTTATTTTAGTTTTCTTATTAGTTTCTTTTGAATATTCATGTTTATGTTAACTATGCATGTCGATACGTTATCCTGTCGTAGGGACCCATTCAAGTGAAGGGAAAACAGAAGCAGAGGAAAAGACGACTTAATTCCTCTAGATTGAAATAAAAGGTCGAGGGTATGAAAACGGCCTCGTAAAAAGACATGGAGTCGCCACCAATCTTTTTTAGTTAGGTGTGATCGGCCACCTATTAAAACCGATTTTGTAAAACATTTTAAAATTAATTAAAATATTTTTAAAACCAATTTCAAGTCTGCGTTTTAAACTAAAGAAATCAAAGAAGCGGGTTCGGGACTCGGTTACTTGTGGGGAAGGATTAGCACCCCTACAACGCCCGTATAAAAACGGTACCTTATAATCGTGTGTTATCCCGAGTCTTGGTAAAAAGTCGATTTTTAATTTAGTATTTCAAGTTAATTCCCAATTTAAAGAAAAATAATTCCATTTTTTAATTGAAAATGATCCGGAATTTATTAATTCAAAATTTTCCTATATTTCCTGACAAACATGGCAAATATAAAAAATTTTATTTATTTGGAAAAATTTTCGAATCATACTCGTTTTAAAGAAAATATTCCGTTATTAATGATAACTGATGATATCCTCCCCAGCAAACCCTGCAGAGAACTCATGAATTATTTTAACTCGAAAATATCTTTATTTTATTGAAAATCATTATCCTTTTCAAAACATTTTAAAAAAATTAATTTGAACATGTGTGACATAAATAAAATGACATAGCAAAGTCTAGATAATATAATGCAACCTAAATGATATGATATAATTTAAATGGCATAGTATATTCTATATGAAATGAAAAATCCTAAGTATCATGGTATATTCTAAGTGAAATGAAATGATTTAAATGACATGGCAAATGTAAATGATGTGGCATATTTTAAATGACATGGAATATTCTAAATAATATAATCTAAATGACATGGAATATAATCTAAATGACATGAAACATAATAAAATGCTATCGTGGAATATGCATGAAAATAAAATAATAAATGCATAAACATAGTATATGCTAAATAATGTGATAACAATAAATAACTAAAATATAAAGCATAGGATAGCATGAAATATTCAAAACCATATGGCAAACAATATAACATCATAAAATGTAAATCAAAATAATAATAATACCATGAAAAATATCATAGCAGGAATCGCATATTAAATAAAGTGCATGAACATGGAAAATGCAATGCATGAAAACGTATTTTTTCCTCTAAATAAAGAAATACGTATATCTAAAAAGATATTCGGCTACCTTAGGAAAATATGTCAAATTAAATTTCTAAAACAAAAAAAAAAAGAATTTTGTGATTGTTTGAAAACAATTTTGAAGAAAAACTTGAATGAAGATTAAAACCCTAACCAAGCCCTTTAAAAATGGCTCTAATTTCCTAAGTTTAAAATCTCGGACTTGACCACCCTTAACCCGAGATTTATAAAACCATTTTTAAAGTTTAAAAAGACTTAGAAACTATCCTAAGACAGTAGCTAAAGCTTCTATCCAACACCATCTAAATGCCTTAGCCAAATTCAACAATTGTTTTTCTTTTGAATTCAAATCTACCTCTACTATCCCGTTTTGATACACGATTTCTTAACCTATTTTTAAAAATTCAAAAAAAAATATAAAACAAATACTGGAGACTCACAACATGTAAAACTACATGAGAAAAAATTGGTTTAATTTTCTGATTAAATATGACTGCCTAGAAAAAATGGAAAAGTACAAGTACTGGATTAAAAACTGTTTAGCCAAAACATATTTTTTTGCCTTTGATAAAATCATTTAAAAATCAAAGTAAAAATGTTGGAGACTCTCCTAAAGACCCACAAACAGTAGCTAACCCTTTTAAAAAGTTAGACAAAATTGGCTAAGTAAAAAAAATTACAAAGGTAGAATAATCAATTTGACAACCCTTTAATTTTCCACAAGTATGCTCAAGTGAGCATGACTTTGAGCCATTGATTGGCCTAAGTCATAAATCATGTGGCATGGCATGGAATGCATGAAAATACAGCAAAGTCAATGCATGAAATGCATGGATTAAAGTCTAGTGATATGGAAAATGCATGGCATAAATACCCTAAATGCCTAGCATGAGTTTGCATGACAATAAATGCTATCCTAACTTAATATGCATGACCTATTGTCTAAATGACATGGAAAATGACATGGAATAATGAAAATGGCCTAGTGCCTAAATGACATGGCATATGAAAATGGCCTAATGTCTAAATGTCATGGAAAAACAACATGGCATATGAAAATAGCCTAATGCTTAAATGACATGTAAAATGACATGGAATAATAAAAATGACCTAAAGCTAAATGACATGTGAAATGACATGGCATATGAAAATGGCCTAATGTCTAAATGTCATGGAAAAATAACATGGCATATGAAAATGGCCTAATGCTTAAATGACATGTAAAATGACATGGAATAATGAAAATGGCCTAAAGCTAAATGACATGTAAAATGACATGGCATATAAAAATGGCCTAAAGTTTAAATGACATGTAAAATGACATGGTATATGAAAATGGCCTAAAGCTAAATGACATGTAAAATGAGATAGAATAATAAAATGACCTAAACTTAAATGACATGGAATAATAAAAATGGCCTAAAGCTAAATGACATGTAAAATGACCTAGATGTCTAAGTGAAATAGCAAATATCATGGCCTAGAAAAATGACCTAAAGCTTAGAGAAAATACACATGGCCGAATGGCCTAGGAACCAAATTGTTGTGAGAAATGTCATGTAAAATGACCTAACTAAATGCTATGGAAGATGATATGAAAAATGGAAAAGGCCTAAACTATATGACAATAGCCCCAAGATGCAAAAATATGACATAATTCAAAAGAACAAGATGGTTAGCAAGAATATAAATATACGTAAATATAAACAATAATAAAAATAAGCAAGTTAAAGTAAACAAATAAATAATAAAGAGATGAGCTCCATGGTTGGTGCATTGGAAAAAGCCCCTCTAACCATTATCTCTTGATTTTCATCAAGGTCATGAAGCCTTTTCAATCTCAAAATCATAAAAAATAACTAAGGTAAAAAATATATATATATATATATATTGAGATGAGCTCCATGGTTGGTATATTGGACAAAGCCCACCCTAACCATTATAACTTGATTTTCATCAAGATCATGAAGTCGAACCATTGTTTTATTTATTTTTTGAAAAGCAAGAACAACAAGAAATATGTAAAAAAAAAATGGTAGGAAATCACATGGAAAACAAGAAATAAAGCATGAGGAAGAACAAGAAAAAATGTAGTCGCAATGGTAGAATGGCTACCTTAACAAAAGCTTTCTTTTTTTTTTCAAAAACCTTTTCTTTTCTCCATTAGCTACTGACCTTGCTCTTCAAATGACTTAGCCTATATGGAAAAAATCAAACATTCCTTCTCCTCCTTCCTCTTGGCCGGTTGGCATGCCCACCATTGGATGATTTTTTGCACTTTTTCTCCTCGAATCTTGGCCCTTAGATTAATATATTTTCATAACAACATAAAAATCTCATCTTGAAAATTGATAGCAGCCCTTAAGATGTGTACTCATCCCTTGTAATAACCTCAGCCCTTAGATGAAAAAGAGGACCAATCCCATGCACTCCCTTGCTTGGCCCTTTGAGTGCCTACCCTTGGATGAGTTGAGCTCTTCTATTCTTGGCCATTGGATGAGGATTCTTTCATGACAACATAAAAAAGTCATCTTGGTATTTTATCCCAGCCCTTTACATGTGTACTCAGCCCTTGTACATGGCCTAAGCCATTGGATGAAAAAGAACAATCCTATGCACTTCCTTGCTTGGCCGAATGGATGTCCACCTTTGGATGAGTTGTGCTCTTCCATTCTTGGCCATTAGATGAGGGTTCTTTCATGACAAATAAAAATGTCATCTTGGCATTTAATCTTGGCCATTGAATGGTGTATTCAACTTTTGTAAAAGGCACCTAAGCCATTGGATGAAAGGGGGATCATTTGCAAGGTACTAGTGGTAGCTTGTGAGCTTGATAGTGACTAAGGAATTAAATTGACCAAGATTCCTTCTTCTCCTCTATGCTGGCTAGTCAAAGGAGGTAAAATCCCAGAAATTCCTTCTTCTTTCATATTTTTCTTAATTACAAATTTGCCCTTTTCAATTTTTTCGATAAAATAACCTTTTTGACCCCTAAACCTAAATAAATAGCAAACGAACTCCAAATTCAAATTTTCTTTTTTCAATACTTCCAAAATAATAAAAAAATTGAATTCTGGAAGTTTTCAAAAAAATTCGAGTTCATTTGCTATTTATTTGGATTTTTTTCTTCCAAAATTGCCCTTTTGTGCACCCCAAACTTTCACCCATTTTAAATGAGCTCCAAATCCACATTTTTCTTCACCAATCTATTCCAAATAATTTAAAAGTGTGATCTGAAAGTTTTCATAATTTGTGGAACTCATTTACTATTTTTTTGGGATTTATCCTTTGAATTTCTGCATAGTGGACCCGAGATTTGGTCATTTTGCAAATGAACTCCGAATCAAGATTTTCTTTCACCAATCTCTTCCAAATAATTTAAGAATGAGATCTACAAATTTTCAAAATTTCAAAATTTTTGGAGCTCATTTACTATTTGTTCGAGATTTATCCTTTTGAATTTTTGCATAGTGGACCCGGGATTTGGCCATTTTGTAAACAAACTCCAAATCAAGATTTTCTTTCACCAATCTCTTTGAAATAATTTAAGAATGAGATCTGCAAATTTTCAGAATTTTTGGAGTTCATTTGCTATTTTTCCCAAAATTTCCAATTTTGCCTTTTTGCCTTCGAAGCCCGATTTTGCTCAAAACAAGTCTGATTTTTAGAATTTCTTAAAACTGAGCCTTGGGCTATCCTTTTTTAATCACTCCTCATCAATTAGGGGCTTTATTCTTACCGAATCGGGCCATTTCTACAATTCTTCCAAATTTCACTGAAATCCACTAAAAACCCTAATTCTCGGTTTTCTTCCGAATTGACTTTTCCTTCAGTTTTTCTTCCAAGTTGCCTCTGCATTACCCGTAGTCAATACTTATCTTCCATTTGGAACCTCCAATTTTGGACAATTTGATCGTTTAAGCAGTTTTCCCCAAATTCTCCGAATTAGGGTTTCTTTTCTATTGAAATTCTGTAACCCAACTTCCGAACTCCATATCTTTCAATATAGACCTCAGATTATCAAAATTATTTCATCATTCTTCAATTAAACTTCAAATCTTGATTTTGAAAGTGGGTTGACTTTTTCAGTAGTTAACTTTTTTTGTCTACTTTTTTAGACTAAGTCTGGAGTACCACCAGTAGGATGAGAAAAGTCTTTTTGCATTCTGAAACATCTATTTAGGAAGAAAACAAACCTGATTTAGTGGCCGGGACAAAATTATATGTCTACAGCTGCCTCTCTTTGGCTATTGTTGAGAATCAGGAATCAGGCAAAGATAGACAAACACTAATTTGGTCCGGTTAGTGAAATCACATGTGAAGAGAAAATGAAAGAGGTTTTCATTCATTTCCATTTTTTCATCATTTTTTTTTTTTGAAAAAGCTGTAAATAGAAGATTTTATCCTTAAATTGAGTTCCCTAAATAATCAAGGCTCGACCCATCTTAAGGAAACGAGTTCGATTTGCAAGAGAAGAAAAGACCTCAACGATGGTCTTGGGTTCTTAACCTGTCTTGTGCTAAGCTGTGTTTAAAATTCTGGGTATCTCCTCCAGAAGCTTCGGCTACCACCACCAAAGACTTGCTCAAACAAATATAAAACTCTGGATATCTCCACCAGAGGCTTTGGCTATCACCACCAAAGACTTGTTCACTTTTAAAATTGAAAAACTCTGGATACTTGTGCCTGGAGGTCTTATCCATGATTTAAAGAGAAAAACTATGCCCGGAGGTCTTATCCATGATTTAAAGAGAAAAATACCTTGACGATGATCTCAAGGCTCGACTTATTTGAGAAGCAGAATGAATTCGATTTAAAACAAAAGAAAATTCCTCGACGATGGTCTCGGGGCTCGACTCATTTGATAAAACATAATGAATTTAATTTAAAACATAAGGAAATACCTCGACGATGGTCTCGGGACTCGACTCATTTGATAAAACAGAATGAATCCGATTTAAAACAAAAAGAAATACCTCGACAATGGTCTCGGGGCTCGACCCATTTGAGAAGCAGAACGAGTTCGATTTGGGGAAGCCAAAGTTTTCCTGATTCCTGCAGTGTTAGCTAAATGCAATGATTATGACATGCTTTGCAAATGCTTGTAAGTTTCCTAAGGATGAATGCAATCAAATGATTGTGTCATGATTTCTGATCCATGGTTTCTTTGAGGTTCAAAGATTATTTGACTTCATGACAGAGTCTTCAATTGTTCACTGATGCCCCACTTAAGGAACCCTTTACTCAAGATAAATTATCAAACATTCCCAGTTTCTGACTTTGTTGAAATTCACAAATTTTTTACTTCATGACGAAGTCTCCAACACATTCATTGTTTTCCTTTACTTGGTGAATTTTCCATTAGAATTAGTGGTTTCTAAACCTTTTCTAAGATTTAGATCTATTCCTTAGTAATACCTTTAAAATCCCTTTATTTAAAGATTTTTATGTTTACTAATCATCATTCAATTTAATAACAAACAAAATGCATCATAAAAATGTATGAAAGAAAGTATGAAACAAGCAAATGTCATAAAAGGGATAACAAGAATTTATTGCAACAAATGTTTTAAAATGGTAAAAGTGAATATCAAGGATAATGTAAAGTTATAGGTTTTAGATGCCCCGGATGCGGAATATCTTGGACCCCTCCTTTTTCAAATCATCTAAAATTTCTTTTGAATGAACGATTTACTTGGGTAATCCCTCGGCTTTCGTAGTTACGTCAGACTGAGTTGTTCCCTTTTCTCTGATTTTTAAATACTTTCTCCCCCTTTACACGAAGCATTGATTCAATCCTTAATCAGTACTTGAGTCGCCCTTTGCGGGTTTTCAACTCAAGTGTCCCCCATTCGGTATTAAGTTGCCTTTTGCGGGTTTTCGGCTTAAACCTCTCCTTTTATATTTATATTTATATTTTTTTATTTTTTTATTGTATTCTACCACGCATATGAGAATTCTAAATACTTTCAAGGTAAAAATGTCAACTCAAAAAATGGGATAACTTTTGAGAACAACCTTTCAAATTAAATATCTGTGCTTGATCAAAATAGACTTTTAAAGCACGTTATGTAGGCCAAGGTTCGGGTCTAGAAAGAAATGATAAAATAGGCCCAAAATGTGTTTAAGGGTGATTGGATCAAGGATCATTTCCTGAGGAGAATTAATTCTTGAAACATTTGTCCCTTTTTTTTGGACTTTTTTTTTCTTTTTTCAATCTCTTTTCTTTCATTGCTGGCTTTCATTTGCCATTCTTTGATTTCATATTTTCCAATGGCTCTTTTTCCATGATTTTGATTATTTTTCCTCGTATTTGTCCTCCAGTGTAGAGGGTGATCCATGATCAAGGTTCAACGAAAGAAATAATTTCTAAGGTTCAAAGGGGTGACTAGGGATAATTTCTTCTTAGTGAAGGGAATATGAAAGATGGCCATTTATCATACCAAGCATGAACATTCTCTTTGACAATCAATTCTCAGAGGAGATAGATATATAGAATTTCCATTTTTACACTTGGAATCAATCGAATTCCCATGTACATAGCATCACACTTTTTTTTTCAAGCATAATACTTCTTCAGTTCATCAGCATTCACAGGATATCTAAAATCATCCCTATCTATCCGAGTTAGAATCAATGCTCCTCCAGAAAAAGCTCTTTTTACCATATAGGGTCCTTCCCAATTTGGAGCCCATTTTCCTCGCGGAAACCTCACTATAGGGAGAATTTTCCTCAGTACCAACTCTCATTCTCGGATCTGTGGGTAGAACCTTCTTGTTATGGGCTCGAATGATCATTTTCTGATACAACTGCCCTTGACAAATTGCCTTCAATCTTTTCTCCTCGATGAGATTCAGCTGTTCATAACGAGCTCTAACCCATTCCGCCTCTTCTAGGCCAATCTCCATCAAAACACGAAGTGAAGGAATCTCAACTTCAATAGGTAAAAATGCTTTTATACCATATACCAAAGAAAATGGCATTGCCCCTGTAGATGTGCGAACAGAAGTGCGATATGCGTGAAGAGCAAAAGGCAAGATCTCATACCAATCCTTGTACACATCAGTCATCTTCTCGACAATCTTCTTGATGTTTTTGTTGGCTGCTTCTACTGCCCCATTCATCTTCGGACGATAAGGTGCCGAATTGTGATGCGTGATCTTGAACTGAGTGCACATTTCTCTCATCATTTTATTATTCAGATTGAGAGCATTATCTGAAATAATTCTTGCTGGCAATCCATATCGGCATATGATTTCCTTTTTAACAAATCTGCATACCACCGACTTCGTTACATTCGTATAAGAAGTAGCTTCCACCCACTTTGTGAAATAATCTATGGCCACCAGGATGAAGTGATGTCCATTTGAAGCTTTCGGGGTAATAGGCCCAATCATATCCATCCCCATAATGAAAAAAGCCATGGTGCGGTCATGACATGCAATGGCGATGGCGGCACATAAATCTTATATGCATAGATATGGCATTTATGACATTTTCAGGAATAGCTGATGCAATCTCCTTCCATCATCAGCCAATAATATCCTGCCCTCATAATCTGTTTAGCAAGCATGTGACCATTAGCATAGGTGCCACATATCCCTTCATGGACTACCTCTATGATTCTCCGAGCTTCGGCAGATCCGACACATCTCAATAGGAATTGATCTTTCCCTTTCTTGTAGAGAATCTCGCAGTCTAGAACAAAACCCATTGCTAGCCTTCTCAGAGTCCTCTTGTCATTTTTTGTTGCCTGTTCTGGATACTACTGACTCTTGATGTACTGCAAGATGTCGTTATACCAAGGGAGACCATCTGCTTCTTCTTCGATACTCAAGCAGTGGGTAGGAGATTCATATATGCTCATCTTGATCGGCACAACTTCAGCCCCTTCATTCACTTTAAACATTGATGACAAAGTAGCCAGAGCATCTGTCATTTGGTTTTCTTCTCGAGGGAAGTAATTGAAAGTCACTTTTTCAAACTCCTCCAACAAACTCAGTATGAGTTCTCAGTATTGGATTAATTTTGTATCTCGGGTTTCCCATTCTCCGCGTAACTTGTATATCACTAGGGCTGAGTCTCCGAAAACCTCTAGTTTTTTTATCCTTCTGTCTACGGTAGCATGAAGGCCCATTGTACATGCCTCATATTCTGCAGTATTGTTTGTACAATCAAAATCCAATCTAGCAGTGAAAGGATAATAATCTTCTTCTGGGGATATGAGGACTGCACCAATTTTGTGCCCCATGGCATTGGATGCCCCATCAAAGTACATCTTCCATATTTTCTTCTTCGATCAAATCTTCATCTAGGAAGTCGAAGTTCAACGGTTCATAATCTTCCACTGCTCGACTTGCTAAAAATTCAGCCACTGCACTGCCCTTGATAGCCTTCTGACTTACGTATACAATGTCTTATTCTGACAACAAAACTTGCCATCTTGATGTTCTCCCCGACAAAGAAAATGCTTCCAACATGCACTTGATTAGATCTAGCTTGGCAATTAACCATGTCGTATGGTACAACATGTACTGTCTGAGCCTTCGAGCAGTCCAAGCTAAGGCACAACACAGCTTTTTTACCAATGAATACTTCAGCTCATAATCTGTGAACTTCTTGCTGAGGTAGTAAATTGCTTGTTTTTTCTTCCCAGTCTTATCATGTTGCCCTAAGACATAACCCATGGATCTCTCAAATACTGATAAATAGAGTATCATTAGTTTATCTGGAATAGGTGGCATTAATACTGGTGGGTTTGATAGATAATGCTTAACCTTTTCAAAAGCGATCTGACACCCTTCATCCCATTCTCCTGGATCACGTTTTCGAAGTAGCTTAAATATTGGATCACATTTATCGGTTAACTGAGAAATAAACCGAGCAATGTAATTCAATCTCCCCTGAAAACCTCTTACTTCTTTTTGAGTACGTGGAGGTGGCAAATTCTGGATGGCCTTCACTTTATCCGGATCAATCTCAATTCCCTTTTTGCTAATAACAAAACCCAACAATTTCCCCGAAGTGACTCCAAAAGTGCATTATACCGGGTTTAGCTTGAGTTGAAACTTTCTTAGTCTTTCAAAGAGTTTCCTAAGATTCGCAATATGCTCATCTTCTCCTTGTGACTTTGCTATCATATCATCAACATAGACCTCAATTCCCTTATGCATCATGTCATGAAACAAGGTCACCATGGTCCCCTGATATGTTGCCCCAGCATTCTTCAACCAAAACGGCATTACCTTGTAGCAAAATGTTCCCTACATTGTAACAAATATGGTTTTCTCCATATCTTTCGGTGCCATCTTAATCTGATTATATCCCGAGAATCTATCCATGAAAGAAAACAAGGAACTCTTAGTCGTATTATCCACCAAAGTATCAATGTGAGGCAAAGGGAAATTATCTTTAGGACTGGCCTTGTTCAAATCCCGGTAATCGACGCACATCCGTACTTTGCCATCCTTCTTTGGTACCGGGACAATATTTGCCACCCATTCCAGATATTTTGCCATTTCTAAGAATCTAGCATCAAACTGCTTCTTTACCACCTTTTTTACCTTTAATAGCATGTCCGGCCTCATTCTTCTCAACTTTTGCTGAATTGGCTTGCACTCTGGCCTTAAAGGGAGCTTATGTACCACAATATCTGGATCCAAACCTGGCATGTCTTGGTATGACCATGCAAATACATCTACATATTCCTGGAGCAAGGATATCAATTCAACTTTTATTGACGACGACAATGTAGTCCCAATTTTAACCTCTTTTATCTCCTTAATACTTCCCAAATTTAACAATTCCAATAGCTCCTCATGAGGAAGTACTTGTTTCTCTTCTTGTTCTATTTTTCTTAATAAGTCCGGAGGTAGACCATAATCCTCAATATCTTCGTCGACCTGAAAATCACCCGTGCAAATGGGTCTCTCAAAATCAATTTCAGAATTACTAACAGGAAAGTCCTCATATTCCGCATCCGTACACCTGTAAATAGGTGGGAAAGAAACAATATAGGAAAATATATATACAATGGAAGCAAAATAAATAGCATAAATGAAAGAATATAGACACATCAATATGAAGGAAATGCATCGTGTTTGTTATTTATTGAATGAAACTTTTAGACAAAAGCCCATTACAAAAGAAATTCTTAATATCTTCGGGCAAAGATATTTAAGATTTGTTTAAAAGCATTACATTGGAATAGACCTAAAGACTATGGGCAGCTCGGTTGCAATCTAATTAGTCAGTCTATATCCTGGTGGACAAGGTCGCACCATCCAGTTAGCATTCTCACTTTCAATTATTTCCTCCATGGTCATGTAGATCTCCATATCATGTATCTGCTCATCCCTATTCACCTGGAATCTCTCAAAGGCTTGCTCAATCATTATAACTACATCATCTGAATTCTTTTCTCCAAACAAAAAATCGGCCGAGCGAAAGTTGTGAAGGATTGGTGGGTTTGTCATAGGCTCCCACTCAATATCCATACTCGCGAGATGGGCCATCCTCCTTTGTCGGTTCTTTTCAATTTGTTTCCTCTTTTCATGGGCCTTCGAAAGATATCCTAAGCCAAACTGGTCCTTCTTTCCCACTATTTCAATTGACCGAGCCATCTCCTGAAGATACTTTCTGAGACCTTTACCAGCCTTGCAGCCCTTTCCTACGGTAGTCCTCACTCCCAATCTTGTATTCTTGGACCACTTCGATTTTGGAATTTTTCATCCCTCAGTGACGAATATTGCATTAACAAACTCCAAGGATCGGAAGAAGTATTCCACAGCCTCCTCATTCGGCTCAATGTAAGGGGAACCAGTAGATGCAGAGGCTATGATATCCTCTTCTCCCGATACAGTGACCAAACGTCCCTCCATAACAAATTTCAACTTTTGGTGGAGAGATGAGGGTACAGCCCCTACTGAATATATCCAAGGCCTTTCCATCAAGCAATTGTAGGACAGGGTAATATCCATGACTTGAAAATTGACCTTATAGGTGCAAGGACCTATCTCCATCGAGACTTCGATAGTTCCCATTACCTCCCATCTAGTTCCATCAAAATCTCTAACCACCGTGTAACTTGGCAGCATATAAGAAATATCAACTAGCAATTTGGACAAGGTTGCCAAGGGTTGCACATTTAATGAAGAACCGTTATCCAAAAGGACCCTTGGTAATATGTGCCCTTTGCAGGTGGTTGTTATGTGAAGAGCTTTGGTTGATCCGATACCATTAGATGGTATTTCATCATAACTGAAATAGATATGATCGTCTGCTACAATGTTTCCCACCAGCCTATCTAGTTTTTCCATCGATATGTTGTTGGCAACATATGCCTGATTCAAAATTCTCAACAAAACATTTTGGTGTGACTCTGAATTTAGTAGCATAGATAGGATTGAAATTCTTGCTGGCTGACGCTGTAGTTGCTCAACCACACTATACTCACTATGCTTTATGAACTTTAAAAACTCGCAAGCTTTCTTTTCTTTCACTGACTCTTTTATCGTGTTAACCGAGGCTGACCCCCTCTCTACTTATTTTGACGAATCCATCTCAATATGGATTGGTTCAGTTGCCTTCTTCCCTTTATCCATTCCTCCATCCTTCCTCGTTGATCTCTGTTTAACAACCTCAGGGGCATAACACCTTTCACTTCGTGTTAAGTGCCCTACACTTGTGATATCTTGCTGACTCGAAGACCCTAGCATAACCATGCTGCAATCATACTTCCACGGTGCAGCTGTGTTTTCCTTGTATGAGAAGGAAGAAGGCAAATCTATGATTAATTGGGCACAATTTTCTTAATAACCGACATAACTTTCTCCTCTGGTTCATCGTAATAGATAATCAAAGGTTTTCCTATTCCGTAGCCAGCTACATTCTCAATAACCTCTACTTCCTCCTCTATTTTTTCGTAAAACTGGGCCTCCCCCTCATCCATCACCTTTTGGACTTTAGCCAGAAAGTCCCCGCAATCCTGTATGATATGACCTCTACATTTAAAGAACGGGCACCAATTTTGTACCTTCTTTGTAACCATTTCTAAACTGTCTGCATCCCCCACCATCCCTACCTTAACCATCTCGACCCATACTGTTAACATTGGAGTCTTGACTTCACAGATATTCCTTTTTACCCTTCTGACCTCCCCTGTCCATACTGCATTTACCTGGTTCTCAGCATGATCGGGCATGGATTTCCTACTACATTTGGCCCATTCCTTCTCCCGAACTTCATAACCCCAGTGTTGATCAGGCTTTGGACTTTCTTTTTAAAGGCCAGGCAATCTTCAGTCGAATATCCTTGAATTCCTGCGTGATACGCGCGGTTGGTATTTGTATTGTACCATCTTGGATATGGTGGTGTCAGAGGTTTGAGGTATACGGGTGCAACAAGTTGACACTGCAATAGTTTGAGATATAACGCACCATAGGTGGTAGGAATCGGATCAAATTAGGGTTTTTCATCATTTCTTGGTGAACGTTGGTCATTGTGCCCGGCTCTCTGAGTGTTTGGGATAGTGTTTCGGGGAAGGGTTATCTGTGGGGATATACCAGTTGGAAATGGCTGTTGTGGTATATTGGTATAAGGGAATGGATTTTGGGTAAGGTAGTTCACATTGGGGTAGTAAGGATTATACCTCGGGCAAGGTGTGTAAGGTGTAGGAGGTGCATAAGATGTAGTAGGAGTATAGGGTCTTGGTGGTGTATATGGTGTGAGAGGTGTATATGGATATTGGTTTATACTAACTGCGTGAGTCTTCTCTTTCTTCCTAGCAGGGAATACCTTTTTCGGAGTAGGAGACTCACCCCTTTCCATTTTCCCATTCTTAATGGCAGACTCTATCATCTCCCCGGATATCACCATGTCTGCAAAGTCCTTGGTGGCACTCCCCACCAATTTATCATAAAAAAGTGCTTTCAAGGTATTGATTAAAAGCACTGTAGTTTCTTTGCTAGTTAAAGGGGGTTGCACTTATGTAGCTAGATCCCTCCACCTTTGCGAGTATTCCTTGAAACTCTCAGTAGTCTTCTTTTCCATGTTTTGTAGTGACAGCCTATCAAGTACCATATCAGATACATGTTTATAATACTCCATGAAAGCCCTGGCTAAATCCGTCCATGAATGAATCTTGGTACGACTCAGTTGATTATACCATCGGGTTGCAAACCCTGTTAAGCTATCTTAGAAATAATGGATAAGTAGTTTTTCATTATCATCGTGCCCCGTCATTTTTCTGTAGTACATGGTCAGATGTACTGATGGGTTGGTAGTCCTATTATATTTCTCAAAGTCTAGTACTTTAAACTCTGGGGGAATTACCAGATTGTGTACTAAACCCATCTCTTTTGCATCCAGACTGCCAAATAACTCTGACCCTTCAACAGCCCTCTCAGCCTCTCCTCTAGCAGTTGATATTTTTTCTAGGATTCTGCCATTTCAACCCTCTTCAGCTTAGTCATCTTTGCCTTTTCCTTTTTAGCTAGTTCCTCAAATTCTGGAATGTTAACATCATTTGGGTCAGCTCCAATGTTACCTTTTTTGGGAACATAGTTCTGTGCCTCAGCAGCTGACTGGATATAAACATAGGAGGCTACCCCAATTGGCAGCTCTTGGCCCTTTTGCTGTATGTTTTTAGGTTGATCTTCTTCAATTACCACCATTTTCCTGGTGATAGAATTCTCCCCCAGCCCTTTTTGTTTCATCATGGCACTCATCATTTCCATGAGTTTAGTCATCTGTTCTCGTGACTCCTCTTGAGACTTAGCCAACTGTTCCTGTAGTTCTCTTTGAGTTCTTTTCATTCTTTCAATTCTAGCAAGCTGATCGTTCTCCATAGCTCTGGCTTAAGATCGAGTATTGTAAGGGTGTCAAAAATCCGATTCTTTTTTAGTGCGACCAATTGTACCTTTAGTTTTGAAAACCATGAGTTAGAATTTATTGACACATTTTTTTATGTTTTATAAAAAAAATGAATGAATAAATGAATGACTAAATGTTTAATGAATGGACAAATAAACAATTATAAAGAATAAATGAATGGATAAATAAATAAATGAATGACTAAGTATATGAGTATGAATGAATAATATGCAGATAAATGAATGAATAATTATAACTATGAATAAATGTATGAATGTACGAACAAAACATATAAAGGACAGAATAAGTGAATGATAAAAATATGTATGCATTTGAAAGTATTGGCCCCAGGATAATTCCAATCAAACGATCTTTCATTGATTTCCTGGAACTAAATACATCAAAGATAGAATAAAAAGATTGCTGCCTAAGACAAGTCCATAATTTGCCTTTCAAAGTGCTGTTACAAAATATTATTCCTATAGTAACTCCCTCTGATCTTGGACTTTCTTTCACAATCTCCTTTTGATTGCCTTGCTCTTCAATCTGACCCCTACTTGTTCATAGCCCCTTGAAGCGTCAGCAGAAACATCACTGTGAAAGCTTTCCTTAGCTGGCTTCTCAAGCTGATTGGCTTGGGCTTCTTCATTCTTCGATCTCTCTTTCCAGTAATTACTCTCCTTCTTGAGGTTTTTGACCTCTTGCTCCCATTCCCCGAAAGTCTTGAGTGTCCCTTCAAATCTAAGCTCGAAGCGGTACCTTTTGTTTTCCAAGTGCAAATCCCTGACATCTCTCTTGACAGTGTCCCTTTCTCTCTTGATCTTTTCCTTTTCTCTTTCCCGAGCTGATTCATTATTTTTCATGTCCTCAAACTCTTCTTGCAATCGGGCAATTTCTTTGCTCATTTAGGCCTTTTTTTCGAATTCCACCCTTGCGATTTCTAACTCTGATGGCACTTCCTTCGGTGACGGATTCATGAACTGGACCTCTTCCCCATCCGATGTCAACAGCCTATCATTAACCCTCAATTCCCTCCATACCAGGTAATCAGGTGTGACGATGTCGGCATATCTAGCTACCTCCACCCGATGAGTTTCCTTCCATGCTACTACAATCTCATGTACCTTTCTCGAGTATCCATCTTCTCCATAAGCAAATTCTACATCACTAAGGTTATGGGTCGTGGGAGTAACCTGACGAGATTCTAATTGTCTTAGTACCAGCAGTGGTGCATAGCTCACTCCTCCCCATACTCCCAATAATGGAACAGAAGCTTTATCTCCACACTTGTACAATGTCGGCATAGGAGCTATCCATAGAGCCCTCCAAATTATCATCTCTTCTCTGATATTTCGAAAGATATTGATCCATTGTTTATCAGTTTTATTTTCAGACCAATCCCTCTTAAGAAATTCACCAATTGGTGCAAAAGACTTCCAATACGAGCGAAAAGGGAAACTCTCCTGTTTACAAAAATGAATCTAAACCCATATGTAAAGAAGCTGCATACAACCTATAAAACTCCTTTTTCCTTCCCGTCTACAGAAATTCAGAGATGGATTGTTTCTGCTATGATTGTCGGGGCCGGGTTTATCCTCTGCTGAAGCGTCTCAAAAACATCAAATACCGCCACATCCACATATCCTAATGTCTTTGGAAAGATAACTAAACCATAGATAGCTAGAGCAAAAATATTTCTAACTGTCTTCTTACTTGAATGGCTATGGATTAAGGTCCGTAAAATATCCCATGAGATATAGTGACTTATCCCTTTCCGGACAACATGGCTTTCGGCCCAATTTCTTTCCACTCCCAAAATCTTAGACACCTTTATCTTGAAACCCAGCGTCTTTGTATCCTTCAAATAAATACAGTCGGGAATAACATTCTCAATATGCAGCAAGGTTGAATATTCCTCTATGGTTGGAGTCATATCCTCTCGGTTGAAAGTAAAACACCGGTAAGCGGGATTCCAGAATTTCACCACAGCCAAGATCACCTCACCACTGACCTTAACCTGAACTAACAATGCTATGTCCCCATAAGTCTGAGTGAAGGCTTCTTTTTTCTAATATGTTCCATTGATTCCATATATCCATCAATTCTCGGATATCAATTTGCCTGATAGTAAGATCAACCTAAGCTGGCAATACTGACACATATCCCGTTTTCAAACAATCCCCATTATCCTGCTGACCTTTCTCAAACTGTTTCCTAACCTCTAAATGCTTCTCGACCACTAAAACACTCTGACCTTCCATGGAAGCCCTTTTGGTTGAATATTATCCCGAGACCAATAACCTTCCATGTGCAAAAATGATGACAAGAATGCAAAAAAAAAAAAAACAACAGCAAAAAAAAAATGAATTAGTAATGGGAATAAATTCGAATAATACCTAAAAAACATATAATTCAAAACAATAATTATCCCTGAGGATGCCAGCAAAATTTCGGCATTATAACACCCCTGGGACGAAACACCAACACTTATTATGGGCATTGTGATGTACGTTCATCATTGCCCTATTTTCAAAAATAAACTTATTCGAAAAGTAGAATAGAAGGTAAAAGGATTGGAAATATTCCTCCATGTGTTCTTAACTCCCTGATATCTAATCGAAAATCTGGCATGGCTTCGTCTAGGTTTACTATATGAAGGTGAATTAGTTCTAAAAGCCCCGAATTGTTCCTCATTGTTGCTGATGAAGGCTAGTAAGGCACCCCGATAAAAGCGAGTTCAATTCTTTAGAGTCTATTTCCCTAGCCCGTGCGGATTATTAATCACGAAGGCTTAGGTAATTTAGTACTCCGGAAATGTTTCACTAGCCCATGCGGATTGTTAATCACGAACGCTTAGTTACTTTGCTCCCACCTAAAAGGACGGAACCCGGGTATAGGGCTCATGATATGCAAATGCACTTGTAGTGTGTGAGGAGAAATAACAAACCTTTCACCAAGTGTTCTACATCCCTTATTCTAAAAGCCCCAACAAGATTAAACATCATAAATCATCAATTAATCAACAAATGAATATATACACCAAAATAATCAGAGAACAATTATAATATGTACGCACATGAATACGGACATATTTAAGAGCAATTTATTATTTTTGAAATTCTCCTTATTTTTTTTAAATGAGGGAATTAAAATTAAATACCAAATAAACCAACAAAATCGAGACTTTGATAACACAAGACTAATTCTAGGCCTGACTCTCTAATGTTCCCATTGGAGTCGCCAAGCTGTCGATACGTTATCCGTCGCGGGGACCCGTTCGAGTGAGGAGAAAACAGAAGCAGAGGAAAAGACGACTTAATTCTTTTATATTGAAATAAAAGATCGAGGGTATGAAAACGACCTCGTAAAAAGACATGGAGTCGCCACCAATATTTTTTAGTAAGGTGTCATCAGCCACCTATTAAAACCGGTTTTGTAAAACATTTTAAAATTAATTAAAACATTTTTAAAACCAATTTCAAGTCTGCGTTTTAAACCAGAGAAATCAAAGAAGCGAGTTCGGGACTCGGTTACGTGTGGGAAAGGATTAGCACCCCCACAATGCCCGTATAAAAATGGTACCGTATTAATCGTGTGTTATCTCGAGTCTCGGTAAAAAGTCGATTTTTAATTTAGTATTTCAAGTTAATTCCCAATTTAAAGAAAAATAATTTCATTTTTTATTTGAAAATGATTCGAAATTTATTAATTCAAAATTTTCCTATATTTCCTGACAAACGTGGCAAAATATAGAAATTTTTATTTATTTGGAAAATTTTCTGAATCATTCTCATTTTAAAGAAAATATTCCGTGATTAATGATAATTGATGATATCCTCCCAAGCAAACCCGACAGAGAACTCATGAATTATTTTAACTCAGGAATATCTTTATTTTATTAAAAATTATTATCTTTTTCAAAATATTTAAAAAAAATGAATATGAACACGTGTGACATAAATAAAATGACATAGCAAAGTCTAGATAACATAATGCAACCTAAATGATATGATATAATTTAAATGGCATAGTATATTCTATATGAAATGAAAAATCCTAAGTATCATGGTATATTCTAAGTGAAATGAAATGATTTAAATGACATGGCAAATGTAAATGATGTGGCATATTTTAAATGACATGGCATATTCTAAATAATATAATCTAAATGACATGGAATATAATCTAAGTAACATGAAATGACATGAAACATAACGTAATGCTATCATGGAATATGCATGAAAATAAAATAATAAATGCATGAACATAGTATATGCTAAATAATGTGACAACAATAAATAACTAAAATAAAAAGCATAGGATAGCATGAAATATTCAAAACCATATGGAAAAAAATATAACATCATAAAATGTAAATCAAAATAATAATAATAATACCATGAAAATATCATAGCAGGAATCACATATTAAATAAAGTGCATAAACATGGAAAATGCAATGCATGAAAATGTATTTTTTCCTCTAAATAAAGAAATCCGTGTATCTAAAAAGATATCCGGCTACCTTAGGAAAATATGTCAAATTAAATTTTCTAAAACAAAAAAAAAAAACTTTGTGATTGTTTGAAAACAATTTTGATGAAAAACTTGAATGAAGATTAAAACCTTAACTAAGCCCTTTAAAAATAGCTCTAATTTCCTAAGTTTAAAATCCCTGACTTGACCACCCTTAACCCGAGATTTATAAAATCATTTTTAAAGTTTAAAAAGACTTAGAAACTATCCTAAGACAGTAGCTAAAACTCCTAACCAACCCCCTCTAAATGCCTTAGCCAAATTCAACAATTATTTTTCTTTTGAATTCAAATCTGCCTCTACTGTCCCATTTTGATACACGATTTTTTATACTATTTTTAAAAATTCAAAAAAATCTAAAACAAATACTGGAGACTTAGAACATGTAAAACTACACGAGAAAAAATTGACTTAATTTTCTGATTAACAATGACTGCCCAGAAAAAATGGGAAAGTATGAGTACTGGATGAAAAACTATTTTGCCAAAACACATTTTTTTGCCTTTGATAAAATATTTAAAAATCAAAGTAAAAATTTTAGAGACTCTACTAAAGACCCACAAATAGTAGCTAACCCTTTTAAAAAGTTAGACAAAAATTGGCTAAGTAAAAAAATCACAAAGGTAGAATAACCAATTTGACAACCCTTTAATTTTCCACAAGTATGCTCGAGTGAGCATGACTTTGAGCCAGGCCTAAGTCATAAATCATGTGGCATGACATGGAATGCATGAAAATACAGCAAAGTGAATGCATGAAATGTATGGTTTAAAGTCTAGTGATATGGAAAATGCATGGCATAAATAACCTAAATGCCTAGCATGAGTTTGCATGACAATAAATGCTATCCTAACTTAATATGCATGACCTAGTGTCTAAATGACATGGCAAATGACATGGAATAATGAAAATGGCCTAGTGCCTAAATGACATGGGAAATGACATGGCATATGAAAATGGCCTAATGTCTAAATGTCATAGAAAAACAACATGGCATATGAAAATAGCCTAATGCTTAAATGACATGTAAAATGACATGGAATAATAAAAATGGCCTAAAGCTAAATCACACGTAAAATGACATGGCATATGAAAATGGCCTAAAGTTTAAATGACATGGTACATGACATGGTATATGAAAATCGCCTAAAGCTAAATGACATGTAAAATGACATAGAATAATAAAATGACCTAAACTTAAATGACATGGAACAATAAAAATGGCCTAAAGCTAAATGACATGTAAATGATCTAGATGTCTAAATGAAATAGTAAATATCATGGCCTAGAAAAATGACTTAAAGCTTAGAGAAAATACACATGGCTGAATGGCCTAGGAACCAAAGTGTTGTGAGAAATGTCATGTAAAATGACCTAACTAAATGGTATGGAAGATGATATGAAAAATAGAAATGGCCTAAACTATATGAAAATAGCCCCAAGATGCAAAAATATGGCATAAGTCAAAAGAATTAGATGGTTAGCAAGAATATAAATATACATAAAGATAAACAATAATAAAAATAAGCAAGTTAAAGTAAACAAATAAATAACAGAGAGATGAGCTCCATGGTTGGTACATTGGACAAAGCCCCCCTAACCATTATCTCTTGATTTTCATCAAGGTCATGAAGCCTTTTCAATCTCGAAATCATAAAAAATAACTAAGGTAAAAAAAAAAATATGGAGATGAGCTCCATGGTTGGTATATTGGACAAAGCCCACCCTAACCATTATCACTTGATTTTCATCAAGATCATGAAGCCTAACCGTTGTTTATTTATTTTTTGAAAAGCAAGAACAACAAGAAAGATGTAAAAAAATGGTAGGAAATCACATGGAAAATAAGAAACAAAGCATGAGGAAGAAGAAGAAAAAATGTAGTAGTAATGGTGGAATGGCTACCTTAACAAAAGCTTTCTTTCTTTTTCGTAAAAACATTTTCTTTTCTCCATTAGCTACTGACCTTGCTCTTCAAATGAATTAGCCTATATGGAAAAAATCAAACATTCCTTCCCCTCCTTCTTCTTGGCCGGTTGGCATGCCCACTATTGAATGATTTTTTGCACTTTTTCTCCTCTAATCTTGGCCCTTAGATTAAGATATTTTCATGACAACATAAAAATGTCATCTTGCCAATTGATAGCAGCCCTTAAGATGTGTACTCAGCCCTTGTAATAACTTCAGCCCTTAGATGAAAAAGAAGACCAATCTCATGCACTCCCTTGCTTGGCCTTTTGAGTGCCTACCCTTGGATGAGTTGTGTTCTTCTATTCTTGGCCATTGGATAAGGATTCTTTCATGACAACATAAAAATGTCATCTTGGGATTTTATCCCAGCATTTTACAAGTGTACTCAGCCCTTGTACATGACCTAAGCCATTGGATGAAAAGGAACAATCCTATGCACTTCCTTGCTTGGCCGAATGGATGTCCACCTTTGTATGAGTTGTGCGCTTCTATTCTTGGCCATTAGATGAGGGTTCTTTCATGAAAAATAAAAATGTCATCTTGGCATTTAATCTTGGCCATTTAATGGTGTATTCAACTTTTCTACAAGGCACCTAAGCCATTGGATGAAGGGGGGACCATTTGCCAGGTACTAGTGGTAGCATGTGAGCTTGATAGTGACTAAGGAATTAAATTGATCAAGCTTTCTTCTACTCCTCTATGATGGCTGATCAAAGTAGGTAAAATCCCAGCAATTCCTTCTTCTTTCATATTTTTCTTAATTACAAATTTGCCCTTTTTAGTTTCTTCAGTAAAATGATATTTTTGACCCCCGAACCTAAATAAATAGCAAACGGACTCCAAATTCAAATTTCTTTTTTCAATACTTCCAAAATAATAAAAAATTTAATTGTGGAAGTTTTCAAAAAATTTCGAGTCCAGTTGCTATTTATTTGGATTTTTTCTTTCAAAATTGCCCTTTTGTGCAGCCGAACTTTCACCAATTTTAAACGAGCTCCAAATCCAAAATTTTATTCACCAATCTCTTCCAAATAATTTAAAAGTGTGATCTGGAAGTTTTCATAATTTTTGGAGCTCATTTGCTATTTTTTTCGAAATTTATCTGCTTGAATTTCTCCATAGTGGACCCCGGATTTGGCCATTTTGCAAACGAACTCCGAATCAAGATTTTCTTTCACCAATCTCTTCCAAATAATTTAAGAATGAGATCTACAAATTTTCAGAATTTTTGGAGTTCATTTACTTTTTTTCGGGATTTATCCTTTTGAATTTCTACATAGTGGACCCATGATTTGGTCATTTTGCAGAAGAACTCCGAATCAAGATTTTCTTTCTCCAATCTCTTCGAAATGATTTAAGAATGAGATCTGAAAATTTTTATAATTTTTAGAGTTTATTCGCTATTTTTCCCAAATTTTCCAATTTTGCCCTTTTGCCTTCGAAGCCCGGTTTTGCTCAAAACAAGTCCGATTTTTAGATTTTCTTCAAACTAAGCCTTGGGCTATCCTTGTTTAATCACTCCTCATCAATTAGGGGCTTTAGTCTTACCGATTTGGGCTATTTCTGTAATTCTTTCAAATTTCACCAAAATCCACCAAAAATCCTAATTCTCAGTTTTCTTTCGAATTGACTTTTCCTTTGGTTTTTCTTCCAAGTAGCCTTTCCATTACCCGTAGTCAATGCTTATCTTCCATTTGGAACCTCCAATTTTAGACAATTTGATCGTTTAAGCACTTTTCCCTAAATTCTCTAAAGTAGGGTTTCCTTTCTACTGAAATTCTGTAACCTAACTTTCGAACTCGATATCTTTCAATGTAGACCTCGGATTATCAAAATTCTTTCATTATTCTTTGAACTTCAAATCTTGATTTTGAAAGTGGGTTGACTTTTTTAGTAGTTGACTTTTTCTGTCTGCTTTCTTAGACTAAGTCTCGGAGTACCACCTGCAGGGTGAGAAAAGTTTGTTTGCACTCTGAAACATCAATTTAGGAAGAAAACATACCTAATTTAGTGGTCCGAACAAAATTAGGTGTCTACAATACCTATGCAAGGCTAAGCTTTTCTTTGGTTAAGGGTGATTTCAAAGCCCTAGACATGTTTTGTAATTGATTTTTAGATTCTATCATATATTGATTTTTTATCAAATTTGCTTATGTTCTTCTATAAGAATTGTTCATGATCTTTGTCTTGATTTGTTTAGGTGTACAACTAGATAGATCTTGATAATTGTCTAATACTAGTTTAGGAGCCTTGATCTATGTAATTGTCTTGATTTCCTATTCAATAGTGGCAATTTGTGATTAATGATTATGTTAGAGTTTTCGCTAATTGCAAAGTGGAACATAACCTAAGTTGAACAATCCGAGCTTATGTGTTTGTTGCTTAGATCAACCCATCTTTCTCATCATAAAGCTGTTATGAAATTAAATTTAGAGAGCTTATTCTAGGTTGTTTGATAATTAGAGATTAAATAGAGAGCTTATTCTATTAAACTAAGGAAATATTGAGGTAGCAGAGCTTATTGTTATCTACGGTTGATAATTTTGATAGTTAATTGATGTTGATAGATCTGAAATTGATTCTTAATGATGTCTAGTGGTGGAGAATGAAACATTAACCATACCTTTCTCATATCTTATTACTTGTTGTTTACTTGCTTTCTTATTTTCATTGTTTGCTTAAGTTGATTTCAAAACCCCTTTTAACTTTTGTTTTCTTTGAATTTAAGTTTTAAACTAGTGATTGATAAACTAAAACTCAATCCCTGTAGGCTCGTCCCTTGCTAATCACTATACTCTACAATTGATTCTTTTTTAGTGCAAGGTTAAATAAAGATACACTCTTTTGGGTGCATCAAGTTTTTGGTGTCATTGTCGGGGATTTCTTTATTTAGTTTATTAGTTATTTGGTTTATTCTTATTTTTTGTTTTAATTAGTTTGTTTTCTTATTTTCTTTTTCAGTGAATGTCCAAATCTCCCAAACAAAAAGAACCTCACTTAGAACTTAGGAGAATTCGAGAATTCATAGCTTCCCACCATAGAACAAACGAAGAGTTGATCCAAAATATCCAAGAGGAGCAAGGAGAGATGGCAGCAAACAACCGAACTCTTAAAGAACTAGCCGTTTCGGATTTGGATCAACAACCATTATGCATTGAATATGCTAATCTCGAGGTAGCTTTTGAATTAAAATCTGGATTGATTCATCTTCTTCCAACTTTTCATGGTTTTTCAAGAGAATATCCAAATAAGCACCTCAAGGAATTCCATGTAGTTTGCTCAAGTATGAGACCAACCGGGGTTACGGAAGAGCAAATTAAGTTGAGGGCATTCCCATTCTCTCTAGCTGATTCATCAAAGGAATGTCTCTACTACCTACTATTCGAGACCATCACTACATGGAATGGGATGAAGAAAGCATTCTTGGAAAGATATTTCCAGCATCTAAGGCTGCCAACATTAAAAGGAAATATGTGGGATTCGGCAATACAACGGAGAGTCCTTGTGTGAATATTCGGAGAGGTTCAAGAAACTTTGTGCATCATGTCCACACCATCAGATAAGTGAACAACTGCTCATCCAATATATCTATGAAGGTCTCTTGCCCATGGAGAGATGCATGATAGATGCAGCTAGTGGGGGAGCGCTAGTTGATAAAACTCTCGAAGTTGCTAGACTTCTCATCTCCAACATGGCAGCCAACTCACAACAATTCTCCATGAGAGATGAACCACCACCACATCCAAAGTAAGTAAATAAGGTAAGTACATCAGCCCTTGAACAAAAATTTGATAAACTTACTTCCCTTGTGCAACAAATAGCTGCAGGACAGATGCAGCAAATAAAGGCTTGTGGTATATGTTCAAACATGGGGCACCAAACTGATATGTGTCCAACACTTCAAGATGATCCAAATAAACATGTTAATGCTATGGTTGGATTTTTGGGCCAACCAAGAAAGTATGATCCCTACTCAAACACTTACAATCCAGGATGAAGGGATCATCCAAACTTAAATATGGAGAGAACCAATCACAAGTTGCTCTTCAATGCTTTTATAATAGATAACCGGGTTTTCGCGAAGAACGCAACAACCATATCAAACCCGAGAGCAAGTGCCACCACCACAAAATTCAGGTGAGTCTCTAGCAGATCTTGTCAAATCCCTTACTACTAATCAATTGCAAATGCAATAGGACATAAAAGAAACAAACAGACAATTGCAACAAGACATAAAGGAAACAAACAGGCAAATGCAACAAGAAACAAGGGAAACAAACAGATAAAAGGCAACAAGGATGAGCCAATTAGAGACTTAAATGGGACAAATGTCAACAGCGATAAGCCAACTACAAGCAAGGGATTCAGGGAAATTACCTTCTCAAACTATAATGAATCCTAGAGAAAAGGCACATGCCATAACTCTAAGAAGTAGGAAACAGATTGAGACATCACAAAAGGATAGTGCTCAAGGGGAAGTCAACATCAATGCATCATCTTCACAACACAATGAGCCACTTACTAAGGTAAATCCTAAACCATTTTTTCCTTCTTATATAACTCCTCCACATTTTCCAAGTAGGTAAGCAAAGTCCAAAAAGGAGGAGTAAGAGAATGAGACTTTGGAAACCTTATGTAAAGTAGAGGTAAACATTCCTCTACTAGATGCTATAAAGCAAGTGCCCCGCAACGCAAAGTTTTTGAAAAAATTGTGAACTTCGAAATGGAAGCTCAAAGGTAATGAAAAGGTAAGTGTGGAAGAAAACTTTTCAGCTATTCTTCAAAAGAAACTCCCACCAAATGCAAGGATCCATGTATGTTCACCATTCCTTGTAAAATAGGTAACACTCGGTTTGAACGTGCTATGCTAGATATAGGAGCATCTATCAATGTCATGCCATATTCAATTTATGCTTCATTAAATCTATGACCATTAGAAGATACCGGTGTTATTATACAACTCGCGGATCATTCTAATACTTATCCAATAAGAGTTGTAGAAGATGTTCTTGTGCAGATTAATGACTTGGTCTTCCTAGCTGATTTTTATGTTCTTGAGATGGAAGATGAGATGTCTTTAATCCCACACCTATTTTATTAGGGAGACCATTCTTGAAAACAGCCAAGACTAAAATAGATGTTCATGATGGAACACTCACTATGGAATTTGATTGCGAGATAATTCGTTTCAATATTTTTTGAGGCCATGAGGTACCCTAGTGATGTGCATTATGTTTTTACTATTGACATAATTGACTCTTTAGTGCAGCAAGCTTATTAGCTAGATGGTGAAGATAGTTTGGAAGTAACCACTAGCAAACATCTTGGATTGGAGGAATCTAAATGTAAAGAGGGCCTAACTTTGAGTGAACATGTGAAAGAGGCATTGGCATCTTTACAAGTGTTGCCATCTAAAGATAAAAGGTTTGATGTTTCATTTATTGATTTGCCTTTATCTAATGAGAAATTTCTATCTTCCATTCTGCAGGCACCGACATTGGAATTGAAACCATTACCGGACCACTTGAAATATGTGTTTTTAGGTGAAAAGGATACACTACCAGTCATCATTGCCAAAGAGCTCACATCTTTGCAAGAAGAGCGACTTATCCGAGTGCTTGAAAAGCATAAGACAGTAATTGGTTGGACAATTACCACAAGGGAATAAGCCTTTCCATGTGCATGCACCGGATTTTGTTAGAGGAAGGGTCAAAACCAAAAAGAGAGGCACAACGAAGATTGAACCTGCCTATGATGGAGGTTATGAAAAAGGAGATACTGGAGCTCCTAGATGTTGGAGTGATCCATCCTATCTCGGATAGCAAACGGGTGAGCCCGGTCCAAGTAGTTCCTAAAAGTCTGGTGTAACTGTTATAAAAAATAATGAGAATGAACTTGTTCCTACTAGAATTCAAATAGGGTGGCGAGTTTTGTATTGACTATCGCAAACTTAATTCAACAACTCGCAAAGACCACTTTCCCTTACCTTTTATTGATCAAATGCTTGAAAGGTTAGCTTGTCATTCTCGTTATTGTTTTCTTGATGGATTTTCAGGTTACAATCATATTGCAATTGCTCCGGAGGACCAAGAGAAAACCACCTTCACATGTCTATTTGGTACCTTTGCATATAGGAGTATACTATTTGGTCTTTGTAATGCACCAGCTACATTCCAGAGGTGTATGGTTAGCATCTTTTCAGATTATGTAGAAAACATCATAGAGGTTTTTATGGATGATTTTAGTGTCTATGGTGATTCTTTTGATAGATGCGTAGAGAACCTTACCCTTGTACTTAAAAGATGCATGGAAACTAACCTTGTATTGAATTGGGAAAAATGTCACTTTATGGTAGAACAAGGAATACTTTTAGGCCATGTTATTTCTTCTAATGGAATAGAAGTCGATAAATCTAAAATAGATATTATGTATTCTTTACCACCTCCCACAAATGTGAGAGAGGTTCGTTCTTTTCTTGGACATGCAGGTTTCTATAGAAGATTTATCAAAGACTTCTCAAAGATAACACTACCTCTATGCAAGCTGTTACAAAAAGTTGTGGATTTCCACTTTGATGATAAATGCAAAGAGGCTTTTGAAACATTGAAGGGACTCTTGACATCAGCTCTTATCATGCAACCACCAGATTGGAATGTACCTTTTGAAATCATGTGTGATGCTAGTGACTATGCCATCGGAGCTGTTTTAGGCCAACAGGTTGGAAAAGCCTCACATGCGATTTATTATGCCTCCCGAACTCTTAATGATGCTCAATAAAACTATTCCACTACAGAAAAAGAACTTTTGGCTGTTGTATTTGCATTAGAAAAATTTTGTTCTTATTTAATTGGTACTAAAGTAATTGTATTTTCTGACCATGCAGCCCTTAGGTACTTGCTCACTAAGAAAGAGGCCAAACCAAGGTTGATTAGATGGATACTTCTCTTACAGAGTTTGATTTGGAGATACGAGATAAGAGAGGTAGTGACAACCTGGTTGTGGACCATCTTAGCCTTTTAGTTAATGAAGAGGATGCACTACTGTTGCATGAGAACTTTCCGGATGAGCAACTCTTTTCCATGAGCACAACAACTCCTTGGTATGCTGATATTGTTAATTACTTAGTCACCAAGCAGTTGCCACAAGAGTTGACCATAGCCCCACGCAATAAGATCAAGAGTCATGCTAAATACTATATTGGGATGATCCTTACCTTTGGAAGCATTGTGCCGATCAGATCATAAGAAGATGTGTACTTGAATTTGAATTCCATCCTTTTCTAACCTTTTGTCACTCTTATGCAAGGACACTTTGGATCCAAAAGGACAGCTATGAAAGTACTCGATTCTGGATTTTACTGGCCTACCTTGTCTAAAGATGCATACCTCCTTTTCAAGTCATGTGATCGTTGCCAAAGAGCAGGTAATTTAGGTGTTAGAAATCACATGCCTCAAACTCCAATACTTATTGTTGAAATTTTTGATGTATGGGGCATGGATTTCATGGAACCTTTCCTTTCTTCTTTTGGTAATCTTTATATTTTACTTGGCGTTGATTATGTTTCAAAGTGGGTGGAAGCAAAAGCCACTAGGACTAATGACTCTAAAATTGTTTCAGATTTTGACAAGACTAACATTTTTGCAAGGTTTGAAACACCAAAGGCCATAATCAACGATAGAGGTACTCACTTTTGCAATAGGACCATGGAAGCACTTTTGAGGAAGTATAACATCACACACAAGGTATCCACATCATACCGTCCTCAAACTAGTGGGCAAGCTAAAGTGTCAAATCGAGAAGTAAAGTCCATCCTTGAAAAGACAGTTAATCCAAATAGGAAGGATTGGAGCTCACGACTTGATGATGCACTTTGGGCTTATAGGACAGCATATAAAACACCCATTGGTATGTCTCCTTATCGACTTGTTTATGGTAAGCTTTGTCATCTTTCGATTGAATTAGAACATAAGGCATAGTGGGCTATCAAACAATGCAACATGGAGATGGATGAGGCAGGTAAGCAAAGAAAACTTCACTTACAGGAACTGGATAAGATAAGGAATGATGCATATGAGAACTCTAGGATTTACAAGGAAAAGACTAATGCGTTCCATGATAAGATGATATCAAGAAAGGACTTTGTTGTTGGACAAAAAGTTCTTCTCTTCCATTCACGCCTTAAGTTGTTTCTAGGTAACTTATGTTCTCGTTGGGTTGGACCTTTTATTATTACTAATGTTTTCCCTCATGGTGCAATTGAAATCAAAAGTTCAAAGACAGAAAAAGCATTCAAGGTAAACGGCCATAGATTGAAGCCTTACTATGAGAACTTTGCAATGCAAGATGTCGAGGAGTTACCACTCTATGAGCCAAATTATGTTGAAGAATGATGGCATGGGTCTAAGTCTGGCTGAGGACAATAAACCAAGCGCTTCTTGGGAGGCAACCCAAAAGGATGCAAAGCACATATTATAATCAGATTTGTTATTCCTTATTCTCCATCATTCTATCTTTTATTTTTTTTCTTTAGATTTTTTTGATTAGTAATTATTTTATTTTACACATGATTCTTATATTTGGGGATAATAGAATTATATTGAGGACAATGTAAGAATTAACTGTGGGGGGAAGAATTTAGGATTTTCTTTAGTTTTGTTTTCTTTTTAGTGTGTTTTAGTTACTTTCAATATTATGATGAGATATGAATTGCATTGGGTCTAAAACTGATCATTAATGATAAGATTTTCATGATAATTAAGCTTGATAATATATTTTCTTTATAAGTCAATGTTAATATGATATGTTGATTGAGAAAGAAGCATGTTTAGACTTAATATTGACTTGTATAATCATCCTTGTGAGTTTTTTAGCCTATATGATTTATGCATTTTACATATCAATCCATTTTCTTTCTTGTGTGCTCTCATGATTACATGATTCTCCAGAACTTGCTTTAAACCTTTTGAGACTATATTGATGCATGTGACAACATGAATATGATAGAGGCATTAGGATTATAACCAGGGCCAAACAGCCATCCATTATTGATGTTCCAAGAGAACATCCCCTTTAGTGAACCAATATTGAGCCTACATTCAATAAGCTATTTCTTTGGTAACCACATCTTGTCCCTAACCTAAATATACTTATTTACATCCTTACCCTTGTTCTAAAGATGAATTAGCATGTTTTGAGACATTTTTCAAAGACAAGGAAGATCTATTGATAATTTGGGTTAGAAACAAGAAATAAGTGGGGGGAAAGAAAAGAAAAGTGAAGAGAAAAAGAAAGGCAATATTGCCAAATACATTCCCATATGTAAAAAAAATGAATTATCTCTTGAACTTGTGGAGAAAGAAAAATATGTTACAAAGTTGTTTAGAATGAATAAAGGCCCAACATGAATATTCGGCCTATGTAGTATATGCATTGCAAAGAGTTTTGAGAAGTTTTCTTTGTATAAATCTTATTATGTCTCTAAACTCTATGAAATCTTAGGAGCCTTTGTAATATCCTTTTCCTTTTATTCTTTAACCACATCACAACCCCTTAGCCCCATTACAACCTTGAATAAAGACTTCTTGATTCATCAAGTTGCATGATCTAAGTAGTGGATAATAGGTGGACAAGGAAGCATATGGTAGAACTGTTTTCATGAGATTGATTGAGTGTAAACTCTTTACCACTACTTTAAAGAGTGAAAATCATGAGAGTATCCCATGTGAGAAGTTGAGATTAAGTTTGAACATGCACTATTTTGATTAAGATATGTTATGTTAATGTTAGCTTAACTCAAACCTTTTACTATCAAGCATGATTCTTTGTGAAACTCTTTAAGTTATTGATTAGTTATAAGACTTGTTCAATGATTGTCTCTCATTTTTATTGAAAGTGGACTAGATTAAGATTTCTTAATTTGTTTTTATTTAATTTTGCTTGAGGACTAGCAAAAGACTAAGAGTGGGGGAATTTGATAAGTGTTTAATTTCATACATTTTCATATAATATTTCCTTATACTTTGTGCTTTAATTATTAAGTTCCTTGACATTTTATTACGGTTTTGTGAATTATAGGTATTTTGGAAGAGATAAAGTCAAAACATGTCAAATATGATGTTAAAGAGCTTATAAAGTCACAATCATAAGATGGAAGAAGACTTGGGAGTCAAAAAGATCAAATTCTTAGTGCAAAGCGATCAGGCAGATTTTACCTCCGGAGCTTCTTGCTAAGAAATCATTATGTTAAAATCTTTATTTGAAGAAACCTTCTCTTTACTTTTGAAGCTGACTTGAATACCTTTCCAACGGTAGTTTACACATCCAAATCGGACAAAAAATGGTCATCCAAATCAACCGACGAAGTGCGAGAAGATGCAGCAGCTAAGAAATCGAAGATAGGGAGTTCGGTGAAGCAAAAACCCACAAGTCAGCAAGCTCGACACCGCGGCACCAACCCTACTGCCTCCAAAAACGAGAAAAATCGAAAAATTCTGAAAACTTTCCATATTTGCACTCTTTTACCTCCTAGCTTCCTTAATCAGTAAGAAATGGTTTCCAAGGCCAAAAAGCACTATAAATACCATCTTTTGAGCCACAAACTATGCCATGCTTTTGATTATTTATCAATATTCTTCTTCTTTTCTAATCTCTTAAGTTTTATTTTAGTTTTCTTATTAGTTTTTTTTAATATTCATGTTTATGTTAACTATGCCTATGCAAGGCTAAACTTTTCTTTGGTTAAGGGTGATTTCAAAGCCCTAGACATGATTTGTAATTGATTTTCAGATTCTATGATATATTGATTTTCTATCAAAGTTGCTTATGTTTTTCTAAGAATTGTTCATGATCTTTGTCTTGATTTGTTTAGGTGTACAACTAGATAGATCTTGATAATTGTCTAATGCTAGTTTAGGAGTCTTGATCCATGTAATTGTTTTGATTTCTTATTCAATAGTGGCAATTTGTGATTAATGATTATGTTAGAGTTTTCGCTAATTGCAAAGTGGAACATAACCTAAGTTGAACAATCCGAGCTTATGTATTTGTTGCTTAGATCAACCTATCTTTCTCATCATAAAGCTGTTATCAAATTGAATTTATAAAGCTTATTCTAGGTTGTTTGATGATTAGAGATTAAATAGAGAGCTTATTCTATTTAACGACAAACTAAGGAAAGATTGAGGTAGCAGAGCTTATTGTTATCTACGGTTGATAATTTTGATAGTTAATTGATGTTGATAAATCTGAAATTGATTCTCAATGATGTCTAGTGGTGGAGAATGAAACCTTAACCATACCTTTCTCATATCTGATTACTTCTTGTTTACTTGCTTTCTTATTTTTATTGATTGCTTAAATTAATTTCAAAACCCCTTTTAACTTTTATTTTCTTTGAATTTGTAAGACCCTCGTAAGTCAGAGATCGACTCGGGTCTCTTTAAATGATTCATAGACGATGGATCAAGTTTATGTATGCTTTTAGACAAAGCACACTACTATCTGGTCTTATTGTTATATTAAATTTTTTAGAGTAAGGGGTTTAATCGGCTATTTGAGGGATTTAGCCTTAAAGTGATCACGAGCCAGGAGTCGCAATCAGGACAATGTAAAGCCCATAAAATTTGGTATTTTAACTTCACAGAGTGTTAAAATGTGATATATTACTGATCAGGATTATTGGAAAATCTAATCGGCAAAAACCGATAAAATATGAACCAGGGGTATTTTGGTCATTTTACAAAAAAAAATTATTTTTGATTCAGATCCACAAGACTTTATGGATGTATGTGATCGATTATGTGTGGCTCTCGGATGCTCACCAGTTAGAGCCGTGGAGTTAACTAGTTATCAGTTGAACGGGGTGGCCTATGAGTGGTATAAGACCCTATTGAGGAGCCGGCCAGCGGGTAGCCCTCCATTAGAATGGTCTGAGTTTTGTAATGCTTTTATTGAGCGATTCATGCCTGAGAGTCTACGGGATGCAAAGGCTCAAGAGTTTGAGTTACTGAAACAGACTGAGGGCATGTCAGTGTTGGATTATGATACTAAGTTTAATCAGTTGGCGAAGTATGCGCCACATATGGTGATGACTGATATTATGAAGGCCAAGTGGTTTGCTAATGGCCTCAGGGAGTACTTATTTAGGGCGATACCAGTAATGAGGACCTCTACATACTCCGATGTTCTTGATGTAGCCTTGCGATTTGAGGCACGGGCTAAAGAGAGGCAGGTTGACCATGAGCCTCGGAAGAAGGCCAAGACTGGGAGACAGGGTTTTAGACAGTCTGGTGCATGCGGATCAGGAGCACTTAGTGGTGCTGGTATAGTGGTCCAAGGACAGAACAGTCAGACTAGATCGGTTACCCAGTCATCAGGTAACATTGGGAGATCAGGAGCTCCCAATTGTCAGAGTTGTGGTTATCCGCATTTTGGACGATGCGAAAGGCTTGGTACTTGTTTCAGATGTGGTTAGCCAGGGCATATGAAGAAGGATTGTCTGGTGAATTCTTCTCAACCCACGTATACTACAGTTGCACCGCCCCCAGTTGTTACTCCAACCGTTACTATTGGATCAATGGCCCAGTCAATGGGCAGAGGCACAACAGGCAGAGGTACACAGTCTGGAGGTATGGGAAAGACTATGGGGGGTAAAGGACAAACTACAGAGGGTCGAGGACAAGCCAGGGCATTTGTGCTGAATCCTCAAGACGCGCAGGCGTCAAATGCCGTCGTGACAGGTACGTTAAATATTTGTTCCAAGCAGGCTGTAGTATTATTTGATTCGGGTGCTACGCACTCCTTTATATCCCCTTCCTTTGCTTCATGTTTGAACATGAATTATGATATGTTAGATGATCCGTTGATAGTGCTTACTCCGGTAGGGGAGGTTTACCCTGTGAACAGGATATTGAAATGATATGAAATATGGATCGAGGGTGAGATATTTTTGGTAGATCTAATTGAACTAGATATACTTGAGTTTGATGTAATTTTGGGCATCGACTGGTTGTCTGCCCATCATGCAGTATTGGATTGCCACGAGAAGATGGTAGTGTTGAAAATATCGGGTAAACATGTGTTGAGGTATCAAGGAGATCGTAGAACGACTTCACCTCACTTGATCTCGATAATTAGTGCCGGAAAGCTGTTAGCGAAGGGTTGCCAAGGATTCTTGGCATATGTATATGATGCTGAGATGAAGTCTCAAGATTTGAGAGGGATTCCCGTGGTAGAGGATTTCCCTTATGTTTTTCCCGAGGAGTTGCCAGGACTTCCACCGGATATGGAGATTGAGTTTTGCATAGATGTACCCTCGAGAACACAGTCGATATCCATTCCTCCTTACCGTATGGCTCTGTTGGCGCTAAGGGAACTAAAGGTTCAGTTGTAGGATCTTCTTGATAAGGGCTTTATACGCCCGAGTACCTCTCTTTGGGGTGCTCCGGTTTTATTTGTTAAGAAGAATGATGGATCTTTACGGTTGTGTATTGATTACAGGCAGTTGAATAAAGTGATGGTGAAGAATAAGTATCTGTTGCCTAGGATCGATGATTTATTCGACCAGTTGCAGGGCGCTCAGTGCTTTTCTAAGATAGATCTTAGATCAGGGTACCATCAGCTTCGTATCAGGAGTGAAGATATTCCCAAAATAGCCTTTCGCACTCGATATGGACACATGAGTTTTTGGTCATGTCATTTGGACTGACGAATGCACCGGCAGCGTTCATGGATTTGATGAACAGGGTGTTCAAACCCTTCCTTGACCAGTTTGTGATTGTGTTCATCGATGATATCTTGGTGTATACGCGAGGCGAGGATGAACATAGGAAACACCTCCGCGTTGTCCTCGAGACTCTTCGAGCATACAAACTGTTTGCCAAGTTCTCCAAATGTGAGTTTTGGCTATCAAGTGTGAGTTTTCTTGGTCATATAGTTTCGAAGGAAGGTATTTCTGTGGATCCCAAGAAGATTGAGGCAGTACAAGACTGGGAGAGGCCGACTACAGTAACAGAGATTAGGAGTTTCTTAGGGTTAGCTAGATTTTATAGGAGGTTCGTGGAGAACTTCTCGAGGATAGCTGCACCACTGACCAGGTTAACACAGAAGAATGTCAAGTTTGTTTGGTCAGATGAGTGCGAAAAGGGCTTTAATAAACTTAAGGAGCTCTTGACTTCAGCACCAGTGTTAGCATTGCCAAATGAGACAGATGGCTTTGTGGTGTATTGTGATGCTTCTCGCATAGGTTTGGGCTGCGTATTAATTCAGAAGAACAGTTAAAAAGACATGAGAAGAACTACCCTACGCACAACTTGGAACTGGCGGGCCATTATCTTCGCATTTAAGATATGGCAATACTATTTGTAGGGACGATCATGTGAGATTTATACAGACCATAAAAGTCTCAAGTATATATTTGATCAGTGAGAGTTGAATTTGAGATAGAGGAGATGGTTGGAATTACTCAAGGATTATGATTGTACCATCCTTTATCATCTTGGCAAAGCCAATGTTGTCGCAGATGCCTTGAGTAGGAAATCCATGGGTAGCTTAGCCCATGTAGCAGTACAGGGGAGACATATGGTCCGGGAAGTGAGAAATTGCATAAATGATGGTGTGGTACTTAGTGTTACCGACACGGGGGAGATATTAGCCCATGTGCAAGTACGGTCATCATTAGTGGAGGAGGTAAAACGGTTGCAACATGATGATGATTTTTGCATAGGAAAGAAAGCCCAGGTTGGACAAGAATTGTGCGAGGAGTTTCGTATAGATGGTGGTGGAACTTTATGGTTACATGACCACCTCGTGGTACCATTGGCAGGAGATATACGGCATAGACTCCTCGAGGTAGCTCATAGCTCATCCTATACTATGCACCCTGGTTCCACCAAGATGTATCATGATCTACGAGCATATTATTGGTGGGAAGGCATGAAGAAGGATATAGCGAACTTTGTGGCTAGATGTTTGGTGTGCCAACAGGTTAAGGCCGAACATCAAAAACCGCCAGGTACACTTCAGAGCTTGGATGTCCCTGAATGGAAATGGTACAAGATTACGATGGATTTACTCACGGGGTTGCCTAGATCAACCAAAGGATTCGACTCGATATGGGTGATTGTCAATAGATTGACCAAGTCTGCACGTTTCTTGCCAGTGCACACTACATATACGGCAACCCAGTATGCTAGACTATATTTGGATTGGATAGTGCCTTTGCATGGAGTGCCTATTTCTATTGTGTCAGATAGAGGCACACAATTCTCATCGAGGTTTTGGGAATCATTTCAAAGGGCACTGGGTACTCAGTTGAGATTCAGTACCGCGTTCCATCCCCAAACCGATGGTCAGTCTGAGAGGACCATCCAGACTTTAGAGGATATGCTTCGGGCATGTGTTTTATATTTTGAGGGTAGTTGGATCAGCACTTGTCTTTGATTGAGTTTGCATATAATAACAGCTATCAGAGTACCATACAGATGGCACCATATGAAGCATTGTATAACCGAAAATGTAGATCTCCAGTGGGATGGTTCGAGGTGGGTGATCATCCATTATTAGGTCCGGATATGCTTCGGGATGCATTAAGAAATGTGGAGTTGATCCGTGATAAAATGCGAACAGCACAGAGTCGGCAAAAGTCTTATGTCGAAAATAGACATCGGGAACTAGAGTTTGATGTGGGGAATCATGTGTTCTTGAAAGTGTCTCTATTTAAGGGTGTCATGAGATTCGGCAAGAGAGGAAAGCTAAGTCCAAGGTACATTGGACCGTTTGAGATACTTCGATGACATGGGGCAGTAGCATATGAGTTGGCCCTTCCTCCTGAGTTAGCCGCTGTACACCTGGTATTTCATGTGTCAATGCTTCGAAAATACCTCCCCGATGAGTACCATGTGTTGCAACTGCAAGCGGTAGAGATAGACCCCTGCATGTCATATGTAGAAGAACCCATAGCCATAGTAGAACAGCAGGTACGGAAGCTACGATCGAAAAAGATTTCTTCGGTGAAGGTTGTATGGAATCATCATGGGAAAGAGGAAGCTACTTGGGAACTTGAAAGATACATGAGAAGAAAGTACCCCCAGTTATTCCAGGAGTAGGTACGTAACTCTTTAAATGAATTATTCAATAAGTTCACAATTAGGAAAATTCGAGGATGAATTTTTTTTAAGGGGGAAGAATTGTAAGACCCTTGTAAGTCAAAGATCGACTTGGGTCTTTTTAAATGATTCATAAATGATGGATCAAGTTTATGTATTCTTGTAGACAAAGCACACTACCATCTGGTCTTATTGTTATATTAAATTTTTTAGAGTAAAGGGTTTAATTGGCTATTTGAGGGATTTAGCCTTAAAGTGATCACGAGCCAGGAGTCGCAATTGGGACAATGTAAAGCCCATAAAATTTGGTATTTTAACTTCACATAGTGTTAAAATATGATATATTACTGATCAAGATTATTGGAAAATCTAATCGGCACAAAACCGGTAAAATATGAACCAGGGGTATTTTGGTCATTTTACCAAAAATTTTATTTTTGGTTCGAATATGGTACCAATAGACTTCGTGATCATAGATGATCTCAATATGATGCTTAGATTGAAAATTTTGACAATTTTTTACTCGAAAAGTAAATTGGAAAGCGAATACGCCTTTAATTAGCTTAAAAGAGTGAAAAACTGAAACTGGCCGCGTGAAGGTCTAAAAAAGGTTTTAAGTGAATAAATAGATTCATATGGACATAAAAGGATGTTAGAAAGCTGTTGGTGAAATCAGAATGAGAATCGGAGCTAAAACTGAAAAAGTCAAAATGTTGACCTATAAACAGTCCGGGGCCCGAAATTGATGCGCGAGATATCAAAAAATTATGAAAACTTGCGTACTAGTGTAAAATGATATTTGAAACACATTCGTGTCGAGAAAAGTGAAAAACGAGCTTCCGAACGTAAAAATTTCATGTGGGCCCTATTTAGGCACTAAAAGACAAAAAATGAGCAAAAAGGGGTATTATTGTCATTTGGCTTGAAAAATGGCCATAAAATACATGCCATAACCCTATGTTCAGCTGAGAGACCCATTCTCCTTAAGCATGAAGGGTTGTTTCATCTTCTTCCTTAAGAGAAAACCTAACCAAGTGAAAACTCCATAACCAAAAAGCTTGTAAGCCTGATCTCTTGAATTCTACTCATCACTAAGCCAACAAAATACATATTTTTACTATCTAGAAGGAGCGCGGATTAGCTGAGTCCGTGGTTGGAAGAGTTTCAGAGTACGAGGAACCAATTTCTCTCGCTTAGCGCATTGTGAGTAAACATGTAGCGATAGACGTAGGATCGTTAGATTATGTTATGACATACTGACTGTGATTGTATGAATGTATGACGAAGAATTACCTTATGATATCGAGTTCTCGTAAAGACGTGAGAAAAAAGTCCAAGGAATGGACAAGTGATGATTATGTAATAATCTGGGATTGTCGTATGAGTGGTCGACCGTATGGAGCCACATTGTTCCTTGCTAGTATGCTTATTTAAATCCTATGTGATGCAGTTTATTGTAATGTTAAGCTATACCGGATTTGTAGGCTGTCATTGTGCCCTACCAGATTTGTAGGTTGCCATTGTGCCCTACCAGATTTGTAAGCTACCATTATGCCCTACCGGATTTGTAGGCTGCCATTGTGCCCTACCGTATTTGTAGGCTGCCATTGTGCCCTACCGGATTTGTAGGCTGCCATTGAGCCCTACCGGTTATGTAGGAGCCTTCGAGCCCTACTGGTTTTGTAGGAGCCTTCGTGCCCTACCAGTTTTGTAGGAGCCTTCGTGCCCTACTGGTTTTGTAGGAGCCTTCGTGCCCTACTGGTTTTGTAGGAGCCTTCGAGCCCTACTAGTTTTGTAGGAGCCTTCGTGCCTTACCAATTTTGTAGGAGCATTCGAGCCCTACCGATTTGTAGGAGTCTACGGACCCTACCGGATGTTATAGTTGTTTGTAATGTTGGATAGAAACATCCAGGTGATATTAGTTAATATAACTTGCGTTTGCTCACGGGGTCCTCATGACTCACTCTTTAGTTATATTCTTTTCCAGATACTGATCGACCCGGTCCCTCATCCACCCGCTGGCTTAGTTTGTGACACTAGTTGGTGAGCATGACATGTCGTTTTGACGAGGTGATCCGTTACTTGATGGAGGAGCCGTGCACAGTCACCTAGGAATGTTATATATTATTTTGTTTAAATATGTTGTATTATGTGTCATGAAATTACTCGGTCGGAGACCGATGTTGTTGTCTACATTTTTGATATTGTATAAATATATGCATTGTGGTTCACTTTGTGCGTCTACTGCGGGGCATCTCGGTTACTCCCTAGTTGGAGGTGTCTTAACCGGGACGTCATGTGTTATTATTATTGTGTTTCATGTTTTGCAGGTTCGGTAACCCCCTATCGGGCGAGGTCATGCCAAAATTTCGTTAGGTAGATGAATGGTTAAGGCTTCAGAGGCAAGGGTATATACTTGTCTCTGGCCGGTCACACTCCCGGATTTGGGATGTGACATAAATAAACACTAACACCAATATAATAATTAATTAAAATATTGGCATGATCATGCGTATATAAAATATAGAACAAACACCAATATGATAACTAATTAAAATATTGATTTTAAGCATGCATATAAAATAAGGAAATCCAAGTACCAATATTTATAAACAAAATAAATATTGATTATGACAAGCAAGTAACTCAACCAAAAAAAAAAACAAATAAACAAAAGAAAATTTTCGTCTTAAGGTTGTTGAATATATTTTGTAAATTTGTAAAACTTTGTTGAAAAATTTTACTTGCAAAAAATTAAATGGCCTAACCATCAAACCAAGATATATAAACATGTAATCACAAATCAAGAAATTAAACTAATTGACATACAACATATAAATTGTTCAATTGTTTAATTAAATAAAAATAAAAAAGGAAATAAAAATAAAAAAGGAAAGCGTGCCTTTAAATAAATTTTAGAAAACTAACTTATTGAAAACAAATTTGAAAAATAAGGAACTTAACGTTGTTACCAGGGATTAAACCCTTTATCCTTAAAGCGAATTGTCTGTCACTTGGTGCCAACGGATTCAATGCAATTGCCTTGCAGGATTTCAACAACACTACTTTGAAAATTTGTTTTGCTTTTCAAGGTCCACGAACTTAAGGAATTTGACTTAATTTTCTCTCTACAAAAACAGATTCCTAAATTTTGGAGTAAAAAAATAAAATAAAATAAAAGTCTTAGAAAACCAGAACAACAAAGGAAGAAAATGAGCTTAAGAAGAAAAACAATTAACCCATTTTTCAGCCTATCAAAGCATTTATTTATAGGATTTGGGGGCCTAAACATTAATCATCCATAATACATTAATATTCATAATTCATGAATGTTCATTAATTATGATGGATGTACATGGGTGTTCATAGTTCATGAATATTAATTAATAACATTCATATATATCATACCATAATTAATGTTTTAGTTCATGCACTGAAACATTTTAGGAACTAAAATGTTAGTGATCAGATAGGGACTAAATAACAAAATATTTTTCCATTTAACCAAATTCGAGCCCACTAGCTAACGACCCAAACCACAAGATAAGCTTGTAATCTATCAAACATTTGAGAATTTTAAAGTTTAAAATTTAAAATTTGAAATTTTGCCATCCAAAAGTTCTTTGAAATCAATTTCTCATTCACTTATAATTGATTTTAAACACGTTAAAGTTTCATGTTAAATATAACTCATGTTAGAGTGTAAAATCCAACAAATTAATTTTAACCTCAAATGCAAGTGGACCTCATATTTAATTTGGCCTCAAAAGCACCTATTAAACATATTTTATAAAATCAATTTCAGCAAGCCATTTGTGAGTCTCTAGTCAATTTTATAGTATTGTTATTAAATTAAATGACCCAACAAAAGTTTTGATTATTAGAAAGTATATTTATTTATAAAGTGTCTTTGATCCTTCAATTTACGTATATTAAAATAAAAATATTGATAAATACAAAAAAAAATCATATCAAACTGCTGGTAGGTTGTAAATGAATTAAAGTACTGGTGAACTACTCAAGTATGATTCAGTAAATACTCGAGTTTGACTGATCCAAGCTGAAGTGTGAATTTTTTTAAGTAATGAATTAAATCGAGTTTGAATATTCTAAAACTTGACTTGAGAGATTTGCTAATCTTATTGAGCCATTATATTTAAATATTATATATATATTACGAAAATATAAGATCTAATATTCATATTTACAATTTTATCGAGTCTAATTGAGTCATTGAGTCGAATTCAAACTACTCGAATAAATAAAGTGTTGAACTTGAGTTTGAAAAAAAAAAAATTTGATCAAACTTGAATCAAATTTCGAGTCTTAAACTTTCGAATTAAGTCGATCTCGAGCTTCGCATTGGATTGACTCAACTCAATTTGGTTACACCTTTAAGTAGGGTAGTCGATATTGTATCGTACCGGCCAATACGTACCGATTGTAAGGTAAACCAAAACGCGGTACTAGTATTGTATCGTTTCGATTTTTGTACCGATCCGTATCGACCTGTATCGATCTGTACCGATCAATAACGATTAGTATCCACATGTACCGATCCATACCAATTGGTACAAGATTTTATTTTTTTAAAAAAATATTTACTTATTTACTTTTTAAAATCAATTTCTAATATTTTTTCTATCATCATAATTTTCATTTTATTTTTCCATAATTATATTTAAAAATAAAATATATTTATTAAAATAGTCTATTGAATAAATTTTTTTATATTTATTTGATGTTTAATAAATTTGGATATTAAATATTTAAAATTTTATATTTTATATTTATATATAAATATATATATTTATGTATGTAATGGAGTTATATTTGCATATGTACATATTTAAAAAAAATACATGTATATAATATATATTATTAGAAAACTTGAAAATAAATTATATATATGAAAAAATATTCGAAAAATACCGGTAAACTGAAAACGGTATAATTATTTTTTTATTATAAAACTTGTATAGTAATTGGAAGACCTATCCAAGGTCGAGCGGGCTCGACTTGTATAGGATCGAGTCTAAACATAATATTTTGTAATTTGAGCATATCAGAATTACTATTTATTTAATAAAAAAAATATTTTTATTTAAATTTAATTATAAAAATAATAAAAATATATTTTTAATATTTTTAATAATGATATGAACTTTCGAATTCAGCTCAAGTCTCAGCCATATCGAACTTGAATAAAAAATTTAAAAATTTTGGATTACGATCTAACCCGATTCATTCATGAAGAGATCTAGTAACTCGTCAAAAGTTTTTGGAAATTTTAGCGGAAGGACGAGCTTACCCAAGAACTTTCTCAAGCTTCCAAAGTAAGCGGGCTAAGCGTCGAGCGAGTACCGCAAGCCCGAGATAGGTAGCAGTCCCACGTGTAATTTGGGATAAACGATAAACACGGAAGTGTTTTTTTTTTTTTTTCCTTCTATTTTCTTTCCTTTGGTGAAACATTATACAAAACGCTATCTTTGAAATTAGCCACACACAAAAAAAAAAACCCAAAATTTCCATATACCATAATCTCTCTCTTGGGGAAAGTCCTCTCTGATCTCCTCAAGGTAAGTCCATATTTCTCTGATCTTTCATCTCTCATCTCTGATCACAGATTCGATTACTCTCATGTTTTCCTTTCTATATTATATATAATTTTTGTACCATGTCTTATACAGTTAATGATTTTTAAAAGAAAGAAAACTCTTCTTTTTCCTACTCCGATGTATCGATCAATCCGCTGGGTATTGGGTGTTTGGGTTGAAATGATTGCTTGATCTGAGCTTGGACTCATCCAAACTTAGCCTCAACTATAGTGTTTTAGGATCATTGCTTTTTTTTTATTATTTCATTTGTTTTTGTTTTCTTGATTGCTTACTATATATCTAACCCTTGAAGAAAACATCGTTGAAAAACGAGATTTGCAGAAATTAAAAGAGAAAAAATAAAAAACTAAATACCCTTTTTTTTCTCCACCTTCATGTACTTTTGTTTGGATTGAGCTTTGATTAGAGATTTTGTTTTGGCTTTAATTGTTGAATTTTATTTGTATTATTTCATCACGGTGTTTTTGGACAGTCAATCTCGTTTCTATGCCTAGATTTTAGAGAATTTAGAAATGAGGGTTTTCAGTTTGTGAATTTTAATTTGTTTTTTCACTCGTTTCGCGAGGGAGGGAGGGTGGGTGGGTGGGTTTTGCTGACTGCTGACAGTGAAAAATGATCTCAAAAACAATAATAATCAATTTATTTTTGTTTTTCATTTAGTGGTACAGATAATAATTTTATTACTTCAAAAAAAGGAGAGAAAAGATAATAAGTTCATTCCTTTTTGCTTCCAAATCAATCCCAAGTAATTTTGCAGGATTTTTTTTTTTTTTGTGTGTGTTGTATTATGAATCAAATGATGGTTGTAGTGCATAATATCTCTGGACTCTGCTTTTATCTTCATGGGCGAAATAAAAGAAGGAAAGAAAATCATGTCGTTCTTTTAATTCTTTGAAGTGGACATAAGCCATTAATGATAATCACTTTGCTGATTTTTATCGGTTATGCTGACGAAACAGCTAAATTGAGGAGTCTGTAAGACTATTTGAGGCTTTTTCTTTTCAGGCTTTCTCGAAGAGAGAAGGCAATGTCAACTGGAAGAAATACCCATTGGTGTTATAGATGCAGGCGCCCAGTTCTCCTTCAAGGGCATGATGCAGTTTGCTGCTATTGTGGTGGGGGATTTATTCAAGAACTAGATGATATGGTGCGTATCAGTCCTCTGGATTCTTTTGGAGTAGATGGTGATGAAGATCGTGGCCAGAGGTTTGGTCTCATGGATGCTTTTTCAGTCTTCATGAGGCAGCGATTGGCTGACAGAAATTTTAACCATAATATCAGGGGAAGAACAGATTCAATTCCTGAGCATAATCCAGCACTTGGTCCTTTACTGATTTTTGGTGGCCAAATTCCTTTAAGGTTGTCTGGGAATGGTGGGTTTGAAGCTCTTTTTAATGGGGCTCCTGGAATTGGTTTTACAAGAGGTAATGCTGGAGACTATTTTATAGGTCCTGGATTAGAAGAATTGTTTGAACATCTCTCAGCTAATGATCAGAGGGGCCCTCCTCCGGCATCCCGATCTTCAATTGATGCAATGCCCACTATTAAGATTACTCGGAGGCATCTTCATTCTGATTCGCACTGTCCTGTTTGCACAGATAAATTTGAACTGGGGTCTGAAGCAAGACAAATGCCATGCAACCATATATATCATTCAGATTGCATCATCCCATGGCTGGTGCAGCACAACTCTTGTCCTGTTTGTCGACAAGAACTGCCACCACAAGGATCGAGTAGCAGCCGCAGTTATTACTCAAGTGGCCAAAGTAGGAGCAGCAGCATTGGAACTAATTCCAGTGGAAGGGAGAATAGGGATAATCAAAGCAGCAGACGGAATCCATTGTCTTACTTGTGGCCGTTCCGTTCATCTAATTCTAGCTCTAGCCATAATGGAGCTGCTGGAAGCAGTTCCCCCCGTGTGCATGACAACAATCATTCGATGGGCTATAGTGGATGGCCTTTTGACTGAAGTCTCTGTATTTTAAGTAAGTGGCTTTCTTTCTTTCTGTTCTGTTGTGATTATGATCTAATGCCCCCCAATTATGCTTTATGAAATTTACTTGGATTGAAAGTGGTATGAGATCCTAGAGTCTTCTGAGAGTCTGTTTAAAAGTGATTGTGGTCTATTGCATCCAGCATAATGTGTGAACGAGTCTTTCCCTCTTTGGCGAGTCGTGTACTTGTGGTTTACAATGTTTAGATCAATCTGGCAATGGAGTAAAAGTACTATCAGAACTAAATTTCCTATGCTCAAATTAACTGTGCTATGTTTTGAGGTTTGAATAAAGTAAGCTGTAAGCGTATGTGAGGTCACAGGTGGTGAGTTTGGTTAATCGAATATAACTTCTAACTAGAATTACGCCCTCGTTTCACTGGAGATTTTTTAATTTTTTAATAATAATAAATTAAATTTTATTAAATAAAACTTTTTTTATTTCATTTTTTTATTTTTAAATTTTAATAATATTAATATTAATATAATTATATTTTATTAATTATGAAAATTAAATTTATGAAAATTATTTATTTATAAATTACGTAATAAAAATGTATTTTTAATTGTTAGTTATCATTTTTTAAACATATTTAGATCTATAGTGTATATTTTTATTTATAGGAGGTAAAAAATAATAAATAAATAAAATTATGATTTGTATTTTATTTTTTCGTTGGGTTGATTTTGTTACATAAGTTCGCAACAAGTTCGTTTCTTTTTTTTTGTTAAATTAGTGAACTACTAACTCATTTTTATATTTTATTTTGCAAATTTAATTATTCAAATAAAAATAATAATTAAAACAAAATTTTGGTTTATATTTAATTCTCACGTTTGATCAATTTTTTCACTTTGATTAGCAGTAAATTTAGTTTTTTATTTTTTAAATATTTTTTCGAGCGGGTCAAGTACGGATCGTAAATCAATCCGTTAGTCAACGTTCGAATTAACTCTTTTAAATACATCATTTAAAAATAAAATAATTTTAATTAATATAAACTAAAGAAAATTTAAAATTATAAAAACTAAAAAAAAAAAAGTTGGTCACGTGTCAAGCATTTACTTTATTAGGAGATTTTTCGATTTTCTAATGACTAGTAAATTTATTTTATTTTTTTAATTTTTTTCTTCAACGAATTTGGTATGGATTTTAAAGCGATCTGTGAGTCAACGTGTGGATCGATTTTTTTAAATAAATTATTTTAAAATAAAAATAATTAAATTAATTAATATAAACTAAGAAAACTAAAATTTAAAAATTAAAACAAAAAAAAAAAAATTGTCACATGTCAAAGCAAAGGAGCTTGACATGTGACAACCAATGACCTCATTAGAGGTTTTTTTTAATAGAGTTGTATGATATTATTGAATCAGTTGATTATGAATATTTTTAATTGACTCTACAAGATTAAACCACTTTTATAGGACAGTTTTATTAGAGTAAAATTTATTCATAGTCCACTTATTTTTATTAAAATTTTATTTTCATCCATAACTTTAAAAAAAATAATGTTTATTGTTCACAATTTTTTAAAAAATTTTATTATTTATTTTTTCGTTAGTCAAAAAATTTAACGGCATATTCACATAAGCGTCACTTGTCAATCTGGTTCAATCTGGTTTGATGAGGAAGGAAAAAAAAAAAATTTCCACCTAAAAAAATAAAAGTGAGAAAGAAAGAAAAAAAAATCCATCTAAAAAATCAATTAATCATGCATGAGTAAGTTAAATTAGGTTTTTTTTTAAATATAATTTTTTATGCAATATATATTTCATAAATAAAAACAATTTTATTAATTTTATATTTGCTTATAATTAAAATTTATTATCATTTTATAAAAAAATGAAATATTTTTATAAATTATAAAATTATGGATAATAAACTCAAGTAGCAAGTCAAATTCATCATTCTTATAAAATTCAAAATGTGATAATAATTTTAAATATGAATAAAAACTCAAACTTATTATTGTCAACTTGTTAAAGTCTAGGCACATTGTTTAAAGCCACCTTGATGGTCATGTTAATAAACCAAAGAAAGTCCATGACAAAATAGTCTGAATAAATAAGTTTTAGATTTATTTAATTTTTTTGAGATCTTTCCCTCAAAGTCTTACCAATATTTTGTTAGGCTATGCCACATGTACATCATGTGCTACATGGGTTGACAAGTGGTGCTTCTGTGAACATCTCTATTAGTTTTTGACCTTTGATTAACGGGAGGATGAATAGTAAAATCTTTTGAAAAGTTGTGATGTTAAATATAACTATTTAAAATTGTGGATGAAAATGAAATATTAATAAAAGGTCTGAACTATTAATGAACTTTCTAAAATCACATTTTTTTTTTCTTTTCTTTTGACGAATGAAGAGTGAAACTTTGACTAAAACAGAGTATTACATCAAATACCAGTGCACCACTCGAGTCAGATTCTTGGTAATATAATGAGCCATCACATTGGCCTCATGATAGAGGAAGAGTAGGGCATATTTTTGGCAATGTAATGAGACATCACATTGGCTGGGAGAAAGAGTATGGCATATTGTTGGCAATGTAATGAGTCATCGCATTGACCTATCGATAGACATAGTGCTAATTCTCTTACAGGATAATGTCTTATTTATATTTATTGAGTTTTTATAATATAAGAAAATGTTTAATGTATATATTCAAAGTAATATTAGAAAATATCATTTGCTCAATATTTAACATTGCTAACAAAATCTTCTCACGTGTTGAATTAATTTTCTATCATTTTAAATCGATTAGATATGCCAGATAATTTTGAACACAAATTAATAGAATTGAAAGTGCGATTTTGGAAAGCTTGATCAAAAGATACCTGAGTGAAAATTTGTCAAGGGAAGAATGATTGAGTTTATAAATTCTTTGTAAAGCTGTAAAAAAAAAAAAAAAAATTGCTTTATTCATTCAAATTGATAATTGAAAATGAGAAAGAATAACTTAAAATCAAATAAAACAATTCTAATGAAATTGAAATTAAATGAAGTTTTGTAAGGAGAAAAGTTTAATGAATTGATGCTTCCAAACACAAGAACTTTGTATAAAAATGAGTCAATGTACTGGCCTTTGCTTGAATGATGGAATTATGTTGAAGAAGGAATGATGTTCAAGGAGTTTACAGATAAATCAACAAATAATATAAAATTTACCAGATGCAAATAGAAATTGTTACAAAAAGACACTCGCGAAAAACTTAGAAAAAAAGTAACCATGAAGGCTAAGACAAAAAGATAAAAAGCCAAGAAGATTGAGTAATTAGTTGTCAGAGCTTTGTATTGTGTCGAGTAGAATCTTCTACTTTTATTTATAAAGTTTGTCTTCGTAGAAACGTGCCACATGTCTTTTCTTTCAAATCTGCCATCAAATTTCATGTGTCTACGTACCATTCAACGGATTGAAAAAAGTATAGTGTAAATAATGCCCATTATCTATGTCTATGGGTTCATTATCATCAAGACCTAAAGTTCATATGAGAAAAGTCTTCCGAAGAAGCACTTACGTTCACTAGAACTACTAGAAGAGCTACTTGAGGAAGAGATATCAAACTCACCGAAGGTCCGCGTGCAAGGATGAAAAGGGAAGGAACGAGCCACTATAAACCAAGTCCGAACCTACACCAAGAACCCAAAATACGATTAAATTCCAAACAGAGAAATTAGCTAAAGCATGAGCTGAAGTTCATGAAGACATAACCAAGCAATTCAAGTATTGGCAAGTAAGCAAATCAAGCATAGGCATGCAAGCATGACCGAAGAAACAATGTAGGTTCGGACAAGCTAGTATGATCAAAAGAATTACTCATGGGATACAAATGATTCGAGCAAGAAAACCCTCACAAGGCAACACAAATGGCCAAGTCCGAAAATCCTCATTTGTAAAAATCTCAATTTAAGTTGAAGCTCTAACACAAATAATTAAATTTGAAATCGAGCAAAAATCGAACTTGTTTTTTATTTGATAAACAAGTCTAATTAAATAAGTTCAAATAAATCAATTTTTATCTTAAATCGAACTCAAATTAAAAAAATAAAACTTAATAAGAACAAAATGACTTGATCCAAATTTGAGTAGAGCCATCCAAATCCAATTGCGACCTTTCGTTATACTAGGTTGAGGATTGTTTCGTTATAACCCAATTTCAACATCCATCGCTGCCTAGTTCTTACATAGATGTTGAAAGCCTTTTTATAAATGTCAGTCACGTCCATAATTGCTTCATCTTGTTTCATTTTAATTTTTATTAATTATTTTTAATTTAATATTATAAAAAAATATATATTATAATTTGTTCATGAATATAATTTTAGTATATATATATATAATATATATATATTCACTAAAAATATATATATATAATATTAGTATATATATATATATATAATTTTAGTATATATATCTAATATATATTAAAAATATAAAATAATTTAAGAGATAAAATAATAATTTCAAAAGGCAGGGTGTGATGGAGCGAAGCAAACATTTAATAAATCGTCATGCTTTTATTTTTCAAAAAAAAAAATAAAAAATAAAAATTCTCATTCGGAACATACGATGCGAATTGCTTACTTATATTTGCGTAATGTTGTTTTGAATTCAAATCTATACCTTACTAATAAAAAAAATCCCCTATTGAGATTTTAACTTGACACTTGTTGAGCTTTTTTTAATTTTATTTTTAAATAATGTATTTAAAAAAATTGATCCGCATGTTGATTGACGGATCGATTTAAGATCAGTACCTGATCTGCTCGAGAAAAAAATATTTTATTAAATATTAATTATTTTATTTTATTTATAAATGATGTATTTAAAGAGGTTGGTCAGTATGTTGACTCACTGGTCAATTTAAAATTCATACCCGACCAGCTCGAGAAAAAAATAAAAAAAGAAAATTATTTTATTTTATTTTTAAATGATATATTTAAAGGGGTTGGTCCGCATGTTGACACGTAGGTCGGTTTAAAATTCGTACCTGACCCGCTCGAGAAAAAAAAAAGAAAAAATGAACTTGTTGCAAATCAGTGTGACACACGTGTCAAGTTCCCTTGCTTGACGACAAACTTTATTTTTTAGTTTTTTTGGTTTTTTTAGTTTTAGTTTTTTTTATTTATATTATTTTATTTTTAAATGATTTATTTAAAGGGGTTAGTTCGTACATTGACTCACGGGTTGATTTAGGATTCTTACCTGACCCGCTCGAGAAAAAAGTTTTAAAAAAAATTATTTTATTAATTATTTTATTTTTAAATGATGTATTTAAAGGGATTGGTTCGCACGTTGACTCACGAATCGATTTAAGATCCGTACTTGACTTGCTCGAGAAAAAAAGTTAAAAAAAAAAAAAAAAACTGCTAACCTGTGTGACATACGTGTCAAGCTCTTTTGCTTGACGGCGAGTTTTTTTTTCTTAGTTTTAAGGTTTTTTTTAAGTTTTAATTTTTTAGTTTATATTAATTTATTTTATTTTTAAATGATGTATTTAAAGGAGTTGGTTCGCACGTTGATTCGCGAGTCGATTTAAGATCCATACCTGATCGGCTCGAATAAAAAGTTAAAAAAAAAAATTTGTTGCTAGCCAGTGTAAGAAAACCGATCCAACGAGAGATTTAAATATAAACCACAATTCTATTTTAGTTATTTTTTATTGAACAATTAAATATACAAAATAAAATATAAAAATTGAGTTAGTAGTTCATTATTTAAATTAAAAAAATGAACTTGCTGCTAACCTATCTAAGAAAGTCGATCCAATAAGAGAATAAAATACAAACCATAATTTTATTTTGTTATTTATTATTTTTTTACCTCTTATAAATAAAAATATATATATATTATACAATAAAGTCTAAATATTTTTTAAAAATGCATATAAATAACACTTAAAAATACATTTGTATTACGTAATTTATAAATAAATAATTATCATAAATTTAATCTTCATAATTATATTAATATTGTTATGATTATAATAATAATTTAAAAATAAAAAAATAAAAAAAATAATTATTTAATAATAATTAATTTTATTATTATTAATTAATTAAAAAATTTATAAAAAAATTTAAAAGAATCTCAACGGAAGCAGGGACTTAATTCTAATATATTTGCTAATAATTGCGGGATTTGTTGAAAAATATTTGAACTTTTTAACTTTTGAAATTAGACTTCAATCTCTTATAACCTTTTATATATATATATATAATTTAAAAAATTACTTATATATATATAAAATTTAAAAAATTACTTAAAAGTTGACAATAAAAAGTATAATATAAAACATTTTCTTAACGTAGTGTAGTATAAAACATTAAAAAACGTACCACATCTCATATACTTTTGTAATGTTGTTTTCCCAACTAGAAAAAAAAAAAGGTATTTTAATATTTTTTTTTTTTCTATATTTCAGTAAACAAACCGAGAAAAGTGACCACCGTGTCCGTGTCTTCATCCTTTTTAAAGTTTTTATTAATTTATTCCATTTCTTTTTTTTGCCTTTCGTTGTTTATTAATTTTTATTTTTATTTTTAGACCTCAATTGTCAATTTGGAGATGGATGCTTGACTCTCTTTTCTTCATCCTCAAACCCTACACATATTTCCTTGTCTTTAAGTGTAAAAGAAAATTGATAATAAATAAATAAAAAACCAGAAAAAAGAAGGATAATTGAAAAAAAGAAAAGACAAGCTTTTGTTGTCTCTTAGAAATTAGGAATGTGTAAAAATTGGGTTGTTTGGTGGTGAAGGACGAAAAATGGAAGCAGTAAAGGGAAAGGCAAAAGCAGATCAGGAAGGGAATGGAGCCTGAGGCAGATGGTGCATTATGGGAAAAGTTGAAGAAGAGCAAAGGTTGAGTTCAAGTGTGAGCAGTGAGGTATCAATAGAGGGTGCGGCTGCTACAACTTCAACCTTAAGCTTTAGATTTACTGCCTGTGGATCCAGAAAATCTCTCTTTAGCCTTCGATGCTTCCTCGTCCTGCTCTTTTCTCTTGCCCTCTTCCTTTCTGCTTTATTTTGGCTGCCCCCTTTTCTTAATTTTTCAGATCATTCTGATCTGGATCTCGATTCCAGGTTCAAAGGTCCGCTCTTTCTCTCTCTCTCTCTTTTTTTTTTCATAAATATATATATTGTCATGCATGGATCTGGATTTTGTTTTTACTTCTTATCTTCTTCTAGGTGAGTTCTTTTGGGGTGTTGAAGGGAATGTCTGAAAGAGAAAATATAATAATGTAGTAAAAATCCTATCAATTTTATTTTCTTAAACTTTAAATTTTATTTTAAAAGTGTTTATTTTATTTTTAGGACCCAATTAGATTTGTTAAAATGTTTTTCCATTCATTATTTTATTTCCGCTTTTAGTCTAGATATAATCAATAAAATAAGATAACTTAATTTGGAAACTCTTTTTTTCTTTTCACTTTCTGAAATTTTTTACATTTAGGACCCAATTAGCTTTGTTAAAATTGTTTTTCCATTCATTATTTTATTTCCGCTTTTAGTCTAGATATAATCAATAAAATAAGATTACTTAATTTGGAAACTCTTTTTTTTTTTTTCTTTTCACTTTCTGAAAAATTTTCATCAAACTAGAAAACAAGCGTTTCCAAATTTAGTTATTTACGTTATTCCAAATTTAGAATTTCACCTTTTCTCCATTTCATCATATTGAGCAAAAGTGGAGATGGAAATCAAAGAGTATTTTCCAAAACTTAAGTTAGTTGTTTTCCCCATAATATTGTGATTTTTGATTCAGGAGAACTTTTTGAAACTCTTGTAGTTATTTTGTGCAATTTTCCTTTTAGTAGTTCTGCTTTGCTGCTAAATATATACATTGGTAGACACCCAACATTTTATAAATCTCTAGTATTTGTTGTCATGTGTGACGTACTTGTTGTTTGTTGTATGTTATAAATCTTTGTGAATTCAGATTCCTTAATAATCACCATTAATCTGCATAACAACTGGAAATCATCTTATGCAAGTGAAATTTATTAATTAAAAGTTGTAGAAAATAGTAAAATAAATTATATTTTAATTTAATGAAATTAAAAATCAATAGACCAGAATGTTACAAACAAATCCATATAAATTTAGTTAAAAATATATATAGTTACTTGTATAATTTATCAAATTGATATATCTCATGTGATCCATCCATCGGCTAACTGCCTAACTCATTAGAAAGAGTTTATTTATTTTTAACTTTTTTTTTATCATATCTTCTATATATAATAGCCGGCTTGGGAAGGCACCTAATATAATATTCTCACCATATATTGTGAATGTAGGACAAAAATATAGCACAAAAAATCTAATTAGACCCATAAACTAGTTTTTAAGTATATAAAATTATAAACTTTTGGCGAAAGAGACGAACCTTTTGTTGTATGATAACACCACAAATCTACTGAGCACAAAGAATAACAATTTTAAGTTTGAATTTAAAAATCTACTTGCATGATTTATAAAATAAAGGAAAAACAATAATCACTAAGAAAAAGTAAATCTATTTGGTGCGTTAAGAAAAAGTAAATTTGCATGATATGAAATTATATCGTAAAAGATGCTAATAGATACAATGTTCAAAATTTCGGATGAAGCACTGTTTATGATAATGATGACATTAAGTAGTAAAAACCTCTTAAAATAGGCTTTATTTCACTCAACCTTTGACAAAAGCAGAAAGAGCTATTTATAAATTTGAAATTCTTAAGAGACTACAAAAAAAATGGTTCACAACGGTCATATGTATAGGCTATGGGTTATAATTAATGAAACTGATAGGTAGCTGCCGGCTCACTCCTCATTAAAGTACTTCTTGGTAAATATAAAGTGAGTGGTCATGGTTGTGGTTTTGTGACAAGGAATGTCAGGTGATGCTACTTGTTAGAAAGGGGATGAAGGTAGAACATATGCCCTCCAAAGATAGGTTGAGGGATGAACCCCTTAACTATCTGCATATGAGAGCTACCAAGCTAAGCTCTCTGTGATGCTGATGTGTTAAAACTTGAGTTTTCATGGATAGAATCACTTTAGTATGTTTTTGTGGTTCTTGTGAAGAAATGGTTTACTTTAGCTGTAGTTATTGATCTCGTTCATTTTGATGGAAAATGATAAAATTTGTAAATAAGTCAGTGATGAACCAATATGCAGAAAACCTCTACAATCATGATTGTTGCCTATTTTAGGAAGAAAACAAGGGGGTAAATTCTATGATATGGCACATTTGTGAACAGGCTCAGAAGCAATGTTACCTGGAACGCGGATCGGTCCGGTACGAGAAACGGGAACTGGAACGTAAATCGTTATTTACCCGAAACATAATTCGATAAGGGTAGTCTTCTTCGGTTCGCTTAATTGGAACGTAAAACGTTTTTTAAAACGTATACATATACATAGTTTAATTTAATTAAAATAATATAAATCAATATAGTTACTAATAAAAATAATTAATTTCTATAAATTTATTGATAAAAAAATTAACTAATAATCACACATAAAAAATTATAATGCTTAATACTAATAAAAATAATTAATTTCTATAAATTTATTGATAAAAAATTATCTAATAATCACACATAAAAAAAATTAGAATGCTTAATATAAATATTTAAAAAGTCAAAAATAAAGACAAATGAATCTGTTCTTCAGATGGTAACTAATTACTTAAAAAAATTATCTAATAACCACACATAAAAATAATCTATTCTTCAGATGATAACTAATTAGTAATTACTCTAAAAAAAACAGTCATCTCTTCCACCCAAAAAAAAAAAATTAAAACCAATAAGATTTATTTAAGTGGACTCTTGACAATTGGAAGTACAAAGTAGAAACCCATTCGGCAATCAAAGTTTATCAAAGTTTATCAATGTTTTTGGCTTCTCTCTCGAATGGGATCAACAACTTTACGAATTGGATCGCAAACGATCCCCGATTGGGATCGTGCGATCCAATTCGAAAATCATACCAGAGGTAGCGTTTTCTGGTAACACAGCTCAGAAGTGTTTTGTGGCAGATAAAATAGCTGTGCCGTTCAGGATCCTTTTTTGTGATTTCACAGTCCATATTTCTCTTTGTAGTAACCAAAATTTAGTTTTTTTTTTTTTTTTTTTTGAGCTAGTAACCAAAATCTAGTTTGCCTGGCAGAAATAGAAATAATACCTGATTCTGCTAATTGTGCTACCAAGGTGCTGGCATATAATCAGAGTATATCAAAACCAAAAAGTAAAAAAGGGCAGTTCCGTATTACTCAAGATCATCTAATCACTGTTTATCTATTAAGTAACATGGAGAGGTATTTGGACTCGTGGTTTTGTTGAGCTATGTACAGCTGTTGTCCAGGAGCAAAACAATTAGTGGTTTGCTGGGAGTAATATCATTATGTTATTCAACGTCAGATGATTGGTATTGGTTTTAGATGGAATTCTATTGTCAGGAAACTCCTAATTCCTTTTTAAGGTTTGACAGTTATCTATGATGTATCAACTTCGCCCTAAACCTTTGCATTCATTATGGTAATTGTTGTAGTTGTTTATATTGTGATCTTACTGAAGATGGTCAATAGGATTGGGAATTTCATCTTTTCTGTGGAGTTGGATTGGACCAGTTGAATTTAGAATCATGATAAACAGATTATAATTGTGAGCATGATTTCAGATTATCAATGCAACATTATCTAGTTCAAATTTTTATACTGACAAATCTTTATTTATCCAGGTCATGATATAGTAGCAAGTTTTAATGTTGAGAAGCCAGTTTCTTTGCTGGAAGACAATTTCTTGCAGCTTGAAAATGATATTTTTGATGAGATAGGCTTTCCCACAAGCAAAGTATATACTTTGATCCTTTTGCTATAACATATGTACTTCATACTATTTATAAATCTGATTAGTTCTTTGAACCAGGTGGTTATCTTATCTCTCGAACCTTTAACTGGATCAAACAGAACAAATGTTGTGTTTGGGGTTGATCCTGATGTAGGATATTCAAAGATATCTTCAACTGCTCTAAGTTTGATAAGGGCATCATTTGAATCTTTGGTTATACGCCAACCATCTCTGCAATTGACTAAATCCTTATTTGGGGATCCATTCTTGTTTGAGGTGCTAAAATTCCCTGGAGGAATTACTATAATTCCCCCACAAAGTGCGTTTCTTCTACAGAAAGTGCAAATCCCGTTCAACTTCACCTTAAACTTTTCTATCTATCAAACACAATTAAATTTTGATGAAATGACGAGCCAGCTGAAGGCTGGATTGCATCTAGCCACATATGAGGTTTGACAATCTTTCCTTTTCTCTTGATTTTGATTTGCTGGATTGCATCTATTTTTGCATTTTAGTGCTTAGATTTTATGGAGAAAAGATCAAGGCATGTTACGTACCGTTAAGAGATTTTCTTTGCTATAGGCATCTCTTATGCAGAATCTGATGGTTTTGTTTTGTGAACTTCAGAACTTGTATATTAGGTTGTCAAATTCCAAAGGCTCCACAGTTGCTCCCCCCACGATTGTTCAGTCATTTGTTCTACTGGCCGTGGGGAATACTCCATCAATGCCAAGATTGAAGCAACTAGCTCAAACCATCACAGGTTCTCATTCAAGAAACCTTGGCTTGAACAACAGTGTCTTTGGTAGAGTTAAGCAAGTTCGTCTTTCATCCATTTTGCAACATTCCCTTCATGGAGGTGATGGCAGCAGTTCAAACTCGTGGTCCCCTTCTCCTGCCCCTTTGCCTCATCCTCGCCACAGTCGTCATCATCATCATAATCACCATCACCATCACCAGCACCATCACCATCACCATCATCATCACCATCACCATCACCAACACCACCATAGTGCTGATCTAGCTCCTGCAGTTTCACCTGCTACATCAACTGAGAAAGGTGCACCTGCACCTAAAGATTATTCACCTGCTCCTGAGAGAATTCCATCCGGATCTCCATGGAGTTACAAAGCAAATCCTCCAGTTTGCCAACACGGGAATAAAAGGATCAAGGGGAAGACTAGACAGGAGTCTAATATAGCCCCTGTTGTCACACCCAAAATTTCTCCTCACCATTCTGCTGCCTCACCACATGTACACCCATCAGCACTGGCACCGAAACCAAAACCCAGAGCCATCTCCATTTTGGTTCCCACATCTAGTCCACTGCCAAGTGTAGCTTTTGCTCATGTTGAGGCTCCATCAAAGAGTAAATCAAATAAAGAGGATCCTGACAGAACGCCTTCCGTTTCACCGTCAGCATTGGCATCTTTATGTGAGTAAATGCTGCTTTACGAATATTTAAAGTTATTATTTTGACATATTAGCCTAGTGCTGCACGTCAAAGCCAAAATTATGATCATAAATCATATCACAGTTTGTTCCATTCAAAATGACGTCTGTAGATTGTTTTTCTCATGCAGTGATTTTTATTCTGATTAGATACTCAACTGTTGAATTTTTACAGCCACTTCTAGAAGTTTTAAGAATCATTACAGTGGCCAATTTAATTCATATTTACATTACATGCATGCTCTACATTTTTTCTCACATAGGCTTGAAATTTAGGCCAGAATTTGCTTAGATCCATTATAGAGTGCAGTCATATGTCCAGTTTTGTGCTAATACCTGATCCTTTTGCAGCCTCTGCAGGTGTTCCAACTATGCAATGGCCGCTTTCACTCCTATTAGCTATTATTATATTACATTTATAACAACAGTGAAACAACCTGTTTTTCTAGTTATAATCACTCGGTAGTATTGAGGCGGGGGAGTCGAATTGTATAATCCAAATTTAAAGGAGATGTACCAAGTAGCTAGAGTTGTATGGACGAGAGCAACGCAAAGAGCGTGGGCTCATGTGAGAGTGGATATATGCTAGCTGCTGTTTTCATGGTGTAAATAGTTGATTAAAAATGTAAGTAGTGGCACTGGCTGCATTTTCAGGGTCAAAGTCACAGTGGTGGCATGCCCCAGATTATGTGATTGCCACTGTTTTGTGTATTCTCTTTTGCAGAAAATCAAAGAAAGGCTACCTTCCTCTTCTTTTTTCTCTTTTACTTTCAGTTTTTGCATTCTGTTAAAAAGCTTGAATCGGTGGCAAGTAGGTATTTTAGGGGGAAGGTCTAACTTCTAAGTGGATATTATTATTATTATTATTATTATTTTGGTACCTAATAAAAGGCTTAAAAACAAAGCTTGCACTGGAATGGAATGGAATAGATGAAGAATTAAAATAATGTTTAGAATATGTAAGAAATAGATTAAAAGTGATAATTTCACTTTTGAATTAAATAATTATATTATATTTATATTATTATTGTTGTTATTATAGATTATAATTTTTTTTAAATAAATAATATATAGTAATAAATTAAAATGATAAATTATTTCAAAAATATTTTAATAAAAATTAATATCTAAAAATATTTTAATAAATTATACTTAAAATATTAAAATTATATTCAAAATAATATTTAAAAAATATGATTTGCAAAATAATATTTATAAATATATTTTATATGTACAATATTTAATATTAAAAAATAATATTTAAATATAAAAATATTTACATATTAATTTTATATAAAAGCCTAGGTTTTTTTTTTCACTTCACTCTTTAATCCATCTCTCTAAAATCCTCTCCCTCTCTCTAGAAACATTGAAATCCAATCGGAATGTTAAAAAAGCCTAGACCGCTGCCTCTATTTTTAGATTTCGATCGCCGTCGTTGTCTACCGTTGGTCGATATCTTTTTTTTCTCAAAATTAAACTTCAAATCGATCTTGACCTTTTTTTTTTTTTTTTTTCACGTAAATTTTTTTAAATCAACCCCTAAAATTGTATATCGAAAAGCAAAGTCCGCCAAAAAAAAATCCAAAAAAGCTTTCGGCTCTTAAGGGGTTGGTTTTTTACTATGTTTTTTTTCCCTCCCTCTCTTCTTTCTTACCAAATTTAAAGTCCTGATGCTCAACTACTCTAACTCGAAAGCTTAGGAAAGATAAGATTTTTCTCTCCACGTTTCATTTTTTCTTTGCTGTGTTTTTTTTTTTTTTTTTTTTTTTTGGTTATTGGTTGTGATGATGCTGAATTTTTTTATTTTTTTATTTTTTTTTTGTTGTATTTTCGGAGGAGAAAATACTAGTGCATGGGGAGAGGACAAAATCATCTAAAAAAATTTGGTGACTATTCTTTACCACTTGGAATGTCCATTCTGAGGGGTGACCTCGAAATGGCTATTCATTTTTTTTTTAGGAATAGCTCCGGAATGGTTATCATGTGGAATAGCCATTTTTTTTTAAACCAAACTTTTGCATATTGCTTCACCATGGAATGAGGGGGGAATGGCTCCAACCAAATACGTTGCAACTGTTATGTATCAAACTAAACTAAACCTGATCACGGGCTGAGTAGTTCGATTTGAATTGGGTAGGATTTGGTATAGGCTTTTGATAATTTAAATCGATTTGATTCTACATGAATTACTATTTAAATAATAAAAAATATTTTATTTAAATTTAATTATAAAAATATATAAACATTATTATATATATTTTTTAATATTTTAATAAGTTTAAATAGTTTAATGGATTTTTGAGCTCGATTAAGCTTTGGGCAAACAATTTTTTTTTTTATTATTATTCAGGTTTGGTCCTCCCATGAATACTTTATAGTAAACCAATCAAATTAAGTTCAATTAGCTAATCATATTAATATATATATATATATATATATATATGAGAGGAGGGATCCACTTACTGATACTAGTAAAACTAAATTAGTTTTATATATTTTCATAACTTTTTATACGATTTAAATATCGTTGGATTTAATAATATAATTTTACTTGTTGTGCATATAAAGTTTCGAATCGATCTGATATCTCTATCATATGGATCGAGAATATTGTCTTTTTTAATATATTTAATGGTTGAAAGTTTTTTACATCGAACAAATAGTTAGACATTTTTAAATTACTCAAAACTCGATATGCATGTTTTATGTGAATAAAACATAAAATATGACGATCGAATTAAACAAATTTAAATCATATAAAAAATTATGAAAGTATGTAAAACTAATTTAATTTTATAAGTGAATCCTACCTTTCTATAAATATCAACTTACATTAAAAAAAAAAAAAAATTGGATTCTTACGCTTTTACACGTTTTTGTACAATTTATATTTTGCTAAAATTCAACTATTAGAATTTATGCACTTTGGTATTTAACCTATTAGTAAAGAGCATGCATCATTTTATTTATTTATTTGGGGAATGGGATTTTAACTTTATATTTGAATAAAAAATAATTATATAACAATTATTAAATCAAATGTTTGGGTGCAAGGTACATGCATCTCTAGTTGAAGGAATTAAGTTTCAATTCTTTTTTTTTTTTTCAAAGATAATTGAATTGATGCTTTTATAAAGATGTCATCCATCAAATATAGGAAATCTAACATATAAGTTGTATGCAAACATATGTGGTGACAACGTGAATAAAAAATCGGATCGAATCGGTCGATCAGATCAGTTGAATCGAAAATCAGTGGCCTATCCGATCCGGTGGATGTAAAAAATCGAATTTAATCGAACTGTTCAAAAACCGGTTCAACCGGTAAAAAATCGGAAAAAATCAGGAAAAAACTTTTTTTTTAGTTTTTAATTATTTTTTTCGAAAATATTTTTTGTAAGTGATGAAATTTGAACCCATAATCCCTTTGAATTATACTAAAGACCATACCACTAAGCTAAATGCTTATTTTTATTTATTATTTACTATATTTAATATTTATTTAACATTAAGAATATTTAAAAATATTATTTAAAATGTTCAACCGATCTAACTGATTCAACCGATTGAACCAAGAATCGAAAGTCACATCAATTTGATCTTCGATTCGATTTTTTAAACCTTAGTGGCAACACTGGTCCTTTTTTTGACATGTATGAAATTTTATTTCAATTATAGAGGCATTAAGGATATTTTGGAAGAGAGCTAGGTTTTGTACTTTTCAGTTTTGACAATAAAAATAAATTTGTTGGCCTAAAGATTTTGGATCTTTTTTGCAGTCATAGAAAAAGTTTTTAATTTTTTGTATGGGTTTCATGTATTTTTTTTTTCCATTTTAGCTTTAATTTTTAAATATTTTTAACAGAAAATTTATTTTTTTTTTAAAAAGAAAAGAATGCTATCACGCATACATGTTACTTTTATTAATTTATATATTTAAAATAGAGTGAAAGAAAATATAAGTTATTTATCTATCTATAATATATAGAGGTGGCAATTGGGCGGGTTCGGGCGGGTTCGGATCGGGTTCATTCGGGTTCGGGCTCATTCGGGTTCGGGCTCATTCGGGGTCGGGTCCATCCGGGTTCGGGCTCATTCGGGTTCGGGTCCATTCGGGTTCGGGCTCATTCGGGTTCGGGCTCATTCGGGTTCGGGCCCATTCGGGTTCGGGGTCATTCGGGTTCGGGCCCATTCGGGTTCGGGTTCGGTCTGGGTTCGGGTATGTTTTACATCATTTTATTTTATATTAGATGTAATCATTTTTACGTAATTTAAATATTTATATCTTAAAACAAATTATTAATTTATTATTATTTTTATACGTTTGCTATTATATGATATTTTTAATTATATTTATTTTTTAAAATTAATATTTGTTAGCACCAAAAGAATAAGAAATTAATTTGTTATATAAAATCAAATTTTGAAATAATTTATTATAAAAAATATGATATATTATAAATTAATCATATTGATATTTAAAATAATTGATTTGATGAACTCGAATTTCAAAATATAAATACATTATAATTTATATTCACTATAAAATAAAAAACTTTTAAAAATAAATCCTGGCCTTCATCTATTCGTTTATATACTTATAAAATGCAAAATTTTATGCTTATAGTCAAGATATATATATATATATATATATATATCGAGTACTTATATTTTTTTTCATCAGTATAAAGTATAAATTATAAAGTAATACTAAAAAAATATAATTTAAATTATACGTAATAAATATATAATTAATATGATTATTTATTAATATATAATAAATATACCCAAAACCAAAAGGCCATAAAACCCAAAACCCCATTAAACCCACCCGCTAAAATAAAATCCCATGAAAGCCATAATCCAATTAAACCCACCCTAACCTAACCGTATAAGTATAACCCAAAAGGCCAAAATAATTGAATTATTGTCAATTTTTTTTACCCTTAAAGAATAATTGAATTATTATCAATTTTTTTTTCACATCTCTAAAATTTTCAAGAATTTAAAATATTTAGATTGTAAATTCATCATGATATGAGACTGACGTTAAAATTATAACTTATAAGTACAAAATATAATTTACTTTTTGGAAAAATTATTATTTCATCATCATCATATATATATATAATATATAATATATTAAATTTTAATTAAATTATTTAAAAAATTAGAATAAAATTAATAATTAAAGTTATTGCTTTGTAAAAAAAAAAAAAATTGCAATTTGATTATTTTTATTTTTAGTATTAAATTCGGGTTCGGGTTCGGGCCGGTCTCGGGTTCGGGTCCATTCAGGTTCGGGCTCATTCGGGTTCGGGCTCATTCGGGTTCGGGCCCATTCGGGTTAGGGTCCATTCGGGTTCGGGTCCATTCGGGTTCAGGCCCATTCGGGTTCGGGTCCATTCGGGTTCGGGCCCATACGGGTTCGGGTTTTTTCGGGTTCGGGTTTTTGACTTTTTGGTCAAATCGGGTTTGAGCGGGTTCGGGTTCGGGTTTTCCTGGGCGGATTTTCGGGTTCGGGTTCATTTTGCCACCTCTAATAATATATATATATATATATGAGGAGGGATCCATTTATATTAGTGTAAAACTAAATTAGTTTTACACACTTTTATAACTTTTTACACGATTCATATTTTAACAAATCGACTGTTGAATTTAACAATATAATTGTACTCGTTGTGTACGTAAATATTTGAATCGATCCGATATCTTTATCATATCGATCGAGAATACTGTCTTTTTTAATATATATTTAACGGTTGAAATTTTTTACATCAAACAAATAGTTAGACATTTTTAATTTACTCGAAACTCGACGTGCATAATCTACGTGAATAGAACATGAAATACGACGGTCGGATTAAACAAATCTAAATAGTATAAAAAGTTATAGAGGTGTGTAAAACTAATTTAGTTTTATACTAGTGTAAGTGGATCTCCCCTCTCTCTCTCTCTCTCTCTCTCTATATATATATATATATATAAAAGCACGAATGTGGAGAATCTTTTGAATTGACAAAAATAATCATCGTTGTTCACTATATTTCTAAATTGTCATTATAAATATTATTTATTATTAATAATATTATATAATTTATAAGTAAGAATTTTAATTTCATTAAAATACTTTCGTTAAATATATTAATTTGATAATAAATAAAAACATTTAAAATTTTTGTAGAATTGCTTTATTTTAAAGGTTTTAATTTTTCATTTATCTTAAAAAGTGAATTAATTAATTTAATATAAATAAAAAGTTAAAATTTATATTAAATTTTTTTTTTATCTTCATAATTAATTTTGCATTAATATTAAAAATAATATAATAATTTGTATATGAAATAAATTTTACATGCAAATTTTAGTTAATATGCATTTTATTATTTTTATTTATTTTAAAAATATACAATTATCTATTCCGAAATAAATAAATTAACGAGTATTTATATGCGAATGCATGTAATAATAAATACTAATAAAAAAATCTAAAATAGTTATTATCTTTAAAAATATTTATAATTTAAAAATAAAAAATATTATACCTCCCCGATGACACAAGAAAGTTTTTACTAAATATTAATGGAGAAACAAAGTGTTGACACTTGACATATAAGCAAAGCTCTTTTAAGTTCAAGGTTAAAAAGTGGGGAGGTTCTACGGTAAGTTTGTTACCGTAAGGTTTTGGTAAGCTCCAAATTAGGAAATCTGAGTAGTAGGTTACCAGGTCACCATTTTTTACATATGAACATGAAAATTACATATCAACTTGACGAATTACATATAAACATGAAAAATTACATATAAACTTGACAAATTGAAAAATTACATATGAACATGACAAATTACATATCAACTTGACGAATTACATATAAACATGACAAATTACATATAAACCTGACAAATAGAAAAATTACATATGAACATGACAAATTACATATAAACTTGACAAATTACATATAAACATGACAAATTACATATCAACTTGACAAATTCACGAATTACATATGAACATTACAAATTACATATCAACTTGACAAATTACATATGAAAAATTACATATAAACATGACAAATTACATATGAACTTGACGAATTACATATCAACTTGACAAATTACATATGAACTTGACAAATTCACGAATTACATATGAACATGACAAATTACATATGAACAAATTACATATCAACTTGACAAATTACATATGAACATGACAAATTACATATGAACTTGACGAATTACATATCAACTTGACAAATTACATATGAACTTGACAAATTCACGAATTACATATGAACATGACAAATTACATATGAACTTGACGAATTACATATCAACTTGACAAATTACATATGAACTTGACAAATTCACGAATTACATATGAACATGACAAATTACATATGAACTTGACGAATTACATATCAACTTGACAAATTCACGAATTACATATCAACATGACAAATTACATATGAACTTGACAAATTCACGAATTACATATGAACATGACAAATTACATATGAACTTGACGAATTACATATCAACTTGAAAAAATACATATGAACTTGACAAATTCACGAATTACATATGAACATGACAAATTACATATCAACTTGAAAAATTACATATCAACTTGACAAATTACATATGAACTTGACAAATTCACGAATTACATATGAACATGACAAATTACATATGAACTTGACGAATTACATATCAACTTGACAAATTACATATGAACTTGACAAATTCACGAATTACATATGAACATGACAAATTACATATGAACTTGACGAATTACATATCAACTTGACAAATTACATATGAACTTGACAAATTCACGAATTACATATGAACATGACAAATTACATATGAACTTGACAAATTACATATCAACTTGACAAATTACATATGAACTTGACAAATTCACGAATTACATATGAACATGACAAATTACATATGAACTTGACGAATTACATATCAACTTGACAAATTACATATGAACTTGACAAATTCACGAATTACATATGAACATGACAAATTACATATGAACTTGACGAATTACATATCAACTTGACAAATTACATATGAGCTTGACAAATTCACGAATTACATATGAACATGACAAATTACATATGAACTTGACGAATTACATATCATCTTGACAAATTACATATCAACTTGACAAATTCACGAATTACATATGAACATGACAAATTACATATCAACTTGACGAATTACATATCAACTTGACAAATTACATATGAAAAATTACATATGAACATGACAAATTACATATGAACTTGACGAATTACATATCAACTTGACAAATTACATATGAACTTGACAAATTCACGAATTACATATGAACATGACAAATTACATCTAATCCCACTAACACCAGAAGCAAATGTTGACCTTGACCTAACAATTTCGATTTTCTTGCCAGATTGACCCTACAATATGTAATCATATAAAATGCCATAAACAAATTAGTTATTTTATAGCATATCTAAGTATTATTGAATTATAAATAAGTAAATATATATACCTTCTTTTTCCGTGGGGCAGGACAACTTGAGCTTGGATTGTTAATATCGGTTCTCACTGGTGTACTTAAATCTACATCTCCCTCTTTCGCTTTGCGCTCAATGATCTCAATGGAGGACTCCAACTCACCCGCTGGTGTTTTCAAGTCCGTGCTCTGCCCATCGACCTCAAGGATGCCTCCTTCCTCATCACTTTTTTTTCAAACTGGTTTCACCGCCAGTTTTCACCTCGACAGATCTCAATAAAAGAGAATTAATTGAATCCTGCATCGACTTCATGTCTTCCGACATTCTATTCAGTTGTTCTGTCACATTGGCTTCCAGAATTTTCATCGACTCTCTTAAAGCCTGAAAAATAATTACGAATAAACATATTATGACTATATACACTTAATGCAATCCGTGAAGTATATACATAATTTATAGATTTCTTGCAATCTCTATGAATTAGACATGAAGATCTAATTAACTGACTTACCTGTAAGTCAGTATGATACAGCTTCTGCTCCTCTTGTATCATCCGCTGAGTGTGATGTTCTTCGATGATATTAATACCCTTATTTCCATGAAATCATAAGTTAATCAAACTAAATAATTCATATATAAGTTATAGTCACTAACAATAAATTAATACAACTTAGATAACTGGTGTCACCTTGGGTTTCAAGCCAACACGGAAGTCTCTTGAATGGGAAATTGAATTCGCAACCTCATCCGTTCCCCATGCACCAATGCGAGGAACAAAAGTTGACATTGCCTTTTTCGTACTCCGAACTCCGGAAATATGGTCATAGAACCTTATCTACTCAAATTATTACAATTTAGTCAATATCAAGAATTAATAACTTATACTTCTAATTTAATTCCATTCCAACTTAATTCAAATCAAGATTGCATTAGTACACGAAGAACAAATATTAAACTTACCACTAATAATAGCAGACAACCGGTTAAGTACACTTTTGATGATTTCATATTCCTAGCATGAAAACTTCTAATACCAAGAAGAAGCTTCTCATGAACATGTTTTGCCCAGTTTAATTTCCCATTAAGGTCATCCTCAGTCAAACAAGAATAATACTCTTTCGATGGCCCCCCTTCAGTCGTTGGACACAAAAACCGTCCAACGATATATAAGAGTAGCCTGGCCTTTAGATCTTCACAGTCGGCCTCGAAGTCCATAATTTCTTGCTCTAGCCTAACAAAAGTCATCTTTCGATGAGTTGGAATATTAAACTTATTACACAAGACTTCACCGTCTTCTCTTTCCATTACAGTTGATACCTCTACTCCCTCGTTTGCTAAACCTAGAATACCTTCAACATCCTCCACTGTGAAAGGGATACTTTGGCCATCAACTTCCATGGAGCTGGTTGCAACATTAAAGTTCTGAACCAAATTTTCACACAGTTCTCTTGGAAGCTTTCCATCTTTCAACAGTAGCAAGGGACCGAACCCGATGCTTCCCACTGCACCTTCAATTTGTTTTTCCTTCAATTGCTTAAACATCTTGCACAAATTAAACGGGCTACAGCGTGTCGCAACCAAGCCCTACACATAAAGTACATTCATTAAAAATACATAGCAATATAACATCATACTTCATTTCTAACTATTATTTCTTCAATATAACATTTTCTTATTGAATTATTACCTTCTTTTTTTCATCATCTAATTTCTGTCTTTTCAACTGTTGCACTTCATTTTTGTACTGCTCTTTTTGAGCAACTGTCTGCTCTATAAACGGCTGCTTCTCCTTTGTAGGTAGCACTTTCCATTTTGCTGCCAGCTCTCTACGAGCCTATGAAAAAAACAATTCAAATTAATTCACATACACATAAAAAAACCATGATTTTAGTAATACTTTATAACTTAGTGTCCACACAAACGATAAGCATTTATATGGTTTCTATGTACCAACAAATAAAACCAATAATATGTCTATACTGTCCAACACTTCCACTTTATAAGCAAAATAATTAAACATCAAATTCTCAATAAAAGAACCAGATACATAAAATATTACTCACCTTCAATGTCATTTTCCCTTTGTCTTCTCCATCTCCTTTGCATTCATTTATGCTGTATAAAGCGATTAACATAAAATCTGTAACTCGCACTCTTTAAATCCAAATATAACAACATAGCATGTCTAATGAATTCAACTTAAAACCACCAAGTATAGTTACTTACTAGTAATTCAAAAATGAACCCCTCGGTTTTACAACCTTCATGCTCGATTCAGTCTGCTTCAGCTGCACATCTTCATCAACTTTGTCCATGTCTTTGAATCTTTAATAAAATCAAACAAACGTTTGCAAATTTCTCAACTTTAGACATACAATAAATTATAATTTATAATACAAAATCAGTTTCTAAGTTAAAAAAAATTACTTGCAAATACCCTAAAATCAGTTTCTAATACAAAATCATCTTGAGCAGATTTGGATGATGAATTTGACAACATTATCAACTTCCGTCTGAAATCAAATGACTATCAACAAATATAAAGGATTTCAAGAGAGAAACTTACCGATTTGTCTAAAAAGAGAGATTTATCGACGATCTCTGATGACGAATATAACTCAAAAGACTAAAACCTGAAATGAAAAAATGACCATATATCAGCAATTAGGCGTCATATAAATATAATCATATATAACTTAAAACACTAAAACTTGAAAACATCTAAGCTGAAACATCACCATCTTGCAAACAATAAACAAAGAGGAATGACAGCAATAGGATACAGTGAAGCTCTTAAAACACCAATGAGACTTATAATATAAAGTCGTCTTCAATGAAAATCTCAACAAAAAAAAAAAAAACAAGTGTCAAGCTATAATAATAAATTAAATTATGTTGAGATCAACAAAGGAGTGATGAATCGACAAAATGATTAAACAATCCAATAAGCAGGCATTTCTGCATCAGTAACACTTAGTTAAGTAGTTATTTATAAACCTACTGTCAGGATTGTCCAAAAAAATAAACTAAAAATCGTCGTTCATTCAAAGATTACTATACAAGTTGATACGACATGCAAACAAAATATTGCACCATTAGATGCAACCTCTCATTGGTCATTAGCCAGGTAAGATGCATAAGATCTAACCTATTATTCAAATTCAGTAATGATAGATGAGTTTTGCGTGGCAAATTGGTGACAAACAAATTTAAGAACTGTTGTCAAATTGCATTATTACGTCCTATACTGTAAATCATAAATGTCACTCTTTCACCTTTCCATTGTGCTTTAGTTGCTTCATAAGAAGATTAATTGTGACTCAATGATTCACAGTTAATTTAATGCCTAAGCTCAAAGTTTTTCCATATTTAGTCCTATAAACCTATTATTACATTCAAAATTTACAAATCACCTAAATTTGCTTTTCTGAAATTAAAGAATTTCATGTTGCTCTTATGTCAAAAGTTTTCCCTTTCTTCAACAGTAAGTATATATCTATTATACTGTAACAAATTCCACATAACCCTCCTATTTTGACCTCCTTCAAACTCACAAACTTATTCATTTTTTTCTCCACTTGTGTAAGTAAATAGAGACAACACTACCATTCATAGTAGACAGGGCACAAGAAATGCAAAAGAAAATTGCACAAAATAAAAAAGAAAATTACACATAAATGCTCAAGTACTTATCAATTATCTTCTGCCCACTTGCAGCCACCCAGAATTTATTCTGATATTTCTGCCAAAAAAATAAAAAGACAACCCCAAACCAAAAATAATTAGAATCATCCAGAAAATAAAAAAAATTTGCTGAAATACCAACAAAGAAACAAAATACCAGATGACCAAACAAAAATATGACAATCTGGGTTGGATGATTTTCAGAGGAAGAGAGTCGGGTTGGGTTTTTGCCTTCTTCTTTTTCGCAGGTATCGTAACCAGGGTAAGAGTTGTTTGATATTTGGGGTTTCGGTTGTTCAAAAACAGAAGGGTGAGGGTTTTTTAATTTTGGGGTTTCGATTTTTTAGAGGAAAATGTAGGGGGAGGCGATGGTGATTAGAAAATTTAGGGTTCCTTGATTTTGAAAGGGAGTTTTTTGATATTTGGGGTTTCAGTTGTTCAAAATGAGAAGGGTGAGGGTTTTTTAATCTGGGGTTTCGATTGTTTAGAGGGAGTCGAAACTGATTAAAAAATTTAGGGTTCTTAGAAAATTTAGGGTTCTAAACTGAGGGAGAAGGAAATTTTCGAAACTGAAAGGGAGAAGGAAATTTTCGAAACTGAAAGGGAGAAGAAAATTTAGGGTTCTTAGAAACTGATTAGAAAGGGAGAAGCAAATTTTCGAAACTGAAAGGGAGAAGCAAATTTTCTAAACAGAAAGGAAGAAGCAATGGGTTGGTATTATTCATCTTCTCATGACCAGGTAAACCGGTTGCAAGTTTTTTTTTTTGGTTTCAACGGTTCAGATCATTCATTAATCATCTGACGGATAAAATTGCTCTAAGCTTATCAGAAGCTCACAGTAAAAAACTTTTTTTAGAATTTTCCTAAAAAGTGGGTCTTACTGCGTGCCTTGATGTGGCAATGACAATTTATGTACTTATGTGTCATATTTGTATTATTCATGTGTTATAATTGTATTTAAAATATTATATATTTATATAATTTTTGATACATTAATAAGGATTATTATCTGATACATCGTCAGTGGATTTTTTTAATTTCACAAGTGGTGTTCACACGTTTCCGTAATCTTTCATACGATTTTTATTTTTACAAACCGATCGTTGGATTTAACAATATAATCGTACTCGTCGTGCATGTAAATTTTTGAATCTTTTTACTTCAAAACGAATAGTTAAACATTTTTAATTTACTCGAAACTCGACATGCATGATATACGCGAATAGAACATGAAATACGACGGTCGGATTAAAAAAATAGAAATCGTATGGAAGGTTATGGAAGCGTGTGAACACCGCTTGTGGAGTTAAAACAAAGTCCACTGACGGTGTACCAGATAGTAATCCCATTAATAATTTGTATTATATAAATTTAGATACGTTCGTGTATTCATATCGTATTTTTTTTATATCATATTTTATGTCGTATTTTAATTATTTTTTTGTACCATGTAATTTTATCGTATTTAAATTATCATGTTTATATGACATTTTCATTTCATGTCATAAATTTTCTTTTTTTTATACTTAAAAATTTAGGAATAGAAAAGATTATCTCATGTCAAGATCAAAGTGTAGTGTGTTACATGCTTTTATATTAAATTTACAAATTGTTTTTGACAGAAAAACACAACTGGGTTCCATTTCCATCTTTGGAGATCCATCCATCATTTAATCATGGTCGCAGTCTTTCCAAGCAATCCTCAAAATCTGGGTGGTTTTTATTGAACCATTGTCTTTTAGACATTTTTACTGAAATTTTAAATTTATGCCATTTTAGATCAAGGCTTGAGCACATTTTATGCTTACAAGATTTATCACATTCCTCAATGATTTTATTTTGTGTGGTTATCATGTTTTAAATGTGCTCCTTCTCACATGCTAACAAATAATATGAATTCTTATACAATCATTGGGTTTCTTTCAATTACAAGGTACACTAATGCAATGATTTTGATTGCTTTTTCAGTAAATAATTTGAACCTAGCTAATTTTGTAGTAGAAAAACTTGAAGGAAAAACAAAATCATGGGTGAGGGAAAGAATGGAGAAGATTTGTTCATGAGTTGAGTCATCTGGTAGGTTCATGGGCCGGGTCTTAGATAAGTATTTTCAAACTCGATCTTAACTTGATCAACTCAAAATATTATTTTTATAATATAATTTTTAATATTTTAAATAGTATCTTACTTAAAAGATAAATTACACAGATAATTATCCAATTATTTAAAAAATTTAGTCACTCAATTATAAAAAATATTAATTTAATCATTCACGTTATAAAAATTTATTTTTTTATCATCCAGTCGTTAGAAACTAATAGTTAGATGATGTGACAATGTCACATCGTAAGCCAGATGCCACGTGGCATTGCCACGTCATCTAACATGTCACGTGACATTTTTCACGTGTCATTATAAATTTTAAAAAATAAAATAAAAATTTTAAAAAAATAAATTACACTTTTGATCACTTAATTTTTTAAAAACTTCTATTTAAGTCACTTAACCTTGAAAAGTTTACAATTTGGTTACCAACGTTTGTGAAATTATTAATGTTTTTGTCTCTATTGTGAACATATGATCATCGACATGGCTAACGATTTAATCACCAGTTTTGTGCAATTTAATTTCATAAATATATATATTTTTTTATATATTTGATTGCATGGAATCTAAATTATAAACTTTTGCTATAATTAGAATCTTGACGTTACGAAAAATTTCATATTTCGGTTAAATTTTCTTGATTGATTGATTTAGTTTATATTTGGATGAACTGAATATCAAATACTTCAAGTAATGCATTTTAAATAGTTTTGACAATTAGATTTATTCATCAAATTTTCAAATTTAAAAAGTATAATCACAATAAAATAAAAATAAAATTTTAATTTCATAAAATAAAATAAAAATATTGAATGCTTATTTCTTATTTTTTTTTTTATAAAGTTTGAATGTTCATTTGAGTATTATAGTTTCAAGATATTTTTTATAGATAACAAAAACAATAAAATATTTTTGATATGTAATCAAATCGTTATAAAAGTTGACAACGAATAATTGACAATGAAAATAAAAAATATTAATAAAATAAATTTTGACAAATATAAAATATTAGTAATCAAATTATAAAACTTTCAAAATTGGGTGATCAAAATGAAAAATTTAGAAAAATTAACTGATCAAAAGTATAAATATTTTTTTAAAAATTCATAATGTCACGTAACATTTTTGAATGACGTGATAATGCTATGTGCCATTTCACAGTTGATATGGTAATGTCATATCATCAAATCGTTGGTCTTGGGTGATTAAAAAAAAGTGCATTTTTATAAGTTCGATGGTTAAATTGATATTTCTGACTAAAATAAAAAACTTCAAAGTTAATTGACTATCTATGTAATTTTCCCATATGTATATTGATATCAAATCAGCCAAGTGACATCGCATTCGATAGGCAACGGTCAAGCTCTCGGCTCTCCCGTGATGTATGTGATTTGCAGTTTTCAGGTTTCCACCACCTTCCTAACCTTCCATTCCCAATCACAACAAAACTACTAACACCAAATAGAAAATATCTCTCTTTTGTCTCAGATCTCACTTCTCGATTTATAAATAATAATAAAAAAATCTACACAAAATGATAAAATAGATTTTTTTTCTTCTACAGAAAGAAAAGAGAAGCGGACAAAACCACCCATTCCCAGATTCCCTTGTTTCTCTTTCATTCTTCTCTCTCTATTAGTACTACTAATACTTCACCATTCCTTTCTAGGATAGATAGATAGATACTTACGAACTTTCATTACAAGTAAAGGTGACTCTCTCTCTCTCTCTCTGTTTTTTTTTTTGCCCCATGTTCGAATTGTCGACCACTTAATTTTTGCGTGTTGTTAGAATTCATGAGTTTCTAGAATCTGAGAAATAAAATCTGATCTGGGTTCTGGATGTAATCTATTTCAGGAAGGAATGGCGAATTCGGGATTGTTTTCCGCAACAAAGTCAATGAAATCTGTGAAACTCAAGTTCAGAATACCGTATTACACGGAATGGGGCCAAAGCCTGGTGGTGTGCGGCTCCGAACCAACGCTTGGTTCATGGAACGTTAAGAAAGGGTTGATGCTGAGCCCTGTTCATCAAGGTGATGAGCTCATATGGACTGCAACCATTGCGGTTCCATGCCACTTCAATTGCGACTACCGTTATTGTGTGGTGGATGATGCCAGAAATGTACTGAGATGGGAGATGGGAAACAAGCGTAGCTTGTCATTACCTCCTCTGTGTCAGGAGGGTCACACTCTCGAGCTTCATGATCTTTGGCAGGTACTACTTTCATTTGATTCCCCCGCCCCCAAGTCTTTTTTTTTTTTGAAAGGCTTTTCAGATTAATATTCTAAAACACTTTTTTGTTTGTACTGTTGGGAAGTGCATATAAAAGCAGTATCTACATTCATATTAATAGTTTGTTATTATCATTTTTTTGTAGATCTTCTGACCCAATAGACAGATATGCTTATTCCCATTCTTTCCGCTAGTATATGTTGATATGGCCGTTTGTGTTTATACTTGATTTAGTTGTTTGCTGTTTTCCACTTGTGTGTGTGGAAGTCTTGAGGAAGCAAATAATTAAGTTGTAATTTGACATTAGAAATCAATTTCACTGGCAAACTATTCCTCTAATTCTCAATTTTGCTTTTCTGCTGCTTGCAAAACAGCAGTTTCATCAGTAGTGAAAGTAGGAAGGCACAATTAAAAATCATTTGCTTTTACCCTTTGGCCCATTCTTAACATCCTCCTATCATGGTTTACTGCTTTTGTTTCCAGCAACACCTGGAAATGATATTATCAGAGTAAGATGACAAAAAAGGATTAAACATTTGTCTTGCATTGTCAGAAGAGCTTGCTCTGTATTTCTTGCCTAAACTATGTTCATCACCAATGACGTTTCAGCCACCTTTCTATGAAGTACAGACTTTTCTTTTTTCCTCCTTTCTTCTTCCCCTTTCTTTATGTCATGACACGTAATATGTGACGTCAACAGGTGAGGCTTAAGCTTTTCACTTCTTTTGCAATGGATTTATAATATCGTCATTGATGCCTGTTGTTCAATAGATCTGAGACCAGAAAAAAAGGACCTTAGTGTTCTGTATTTATCTTGTTCCTTTGCAATTATATCAACTGCTCCATATCCAGTGTGATAAATGCGGGAACAATTAAATGTATTCAGCTTTGACCAGTTATAACAGTCAGAGAAGAACACTTTTAGTTTATGCTGATGGAACAAACTATCGCAACTTACTCTTGATTTTATTGTTGAACTCTTAATTAAGTTTAAGCGCTTTCATGCATATATCTTGGGCAATTCTGTCTCTTTTCCATCATCTACCTACATAGTTTGGCAGCTTTGCATCCTTTATTTGCATATAACAATTATAGATTCACTCCCTTGGATTTTAATGCTGAAAAATTAAGCCACAAAGCTGTCCTTTTTCCGTCTATTCTTCTGCCTCTTTGGGGGAAAGGGGATCGGGGGTGTCAGCATTAGTCTTGGGCTATGTTTTGGCAAGGTTGAAATTTGAGTGTATCTGCATGCCTTTATGATCATGGATGTTACATAAATTCTTTTTTATTTTAGCCGATCAAGTTCCAATGAACATATAGCAATTTTGAGAAATAGTGTGAACTGAAAATAAAGGACTATTAGGTTTGATGAAGCGAAGGACAAAATTTAATGCCAATGACCAGTTAGAGTTATTTGTCTGTTTTCTTAAGTCTTGATCATTTGGCTATGTGATGACTGCATAGCAAGCCATCGCTAATGTTAATGCTCAGAAGTCAGCTAGGCACTTTTTGCAAATGAATACTGCTTTATAAGATTCAGTCTGGACTGCTACTTTTATGAATCAACTTCATCAGAATTTGTGAGATTTATTTTTCTGTCGACCAACATTTCCTCAAGGTTCTATTTTCTTGAGCCTATTGTTATGTATCAAAATGGTTTAGTTAGTTAGGGTCAGAAAAGAAAGCTGCTGTCAACAGATATTATCAAGATATTTCTTCAACAATGTTGGTTTTCTGTAAAGAACTGTTGCTCTTGAAAGGATGCTTTCTCGGATTTGTGATGGATGGTAGATTGGTGGTTGAGTGAAATTTGGTAACGTAAAACATGCTGGTTTCTTGACATTGACATTTGAAACTGATCCTAAAATTTTGCGTTAACAAATCCAGACTGGTAGTGATGCTCTTCCTTTCAGAAGCGCCTTTAAAGATGTCATATTTTGCAAAACTTCTACATTGAATATTGATAGGCCAGAAGTAATCCTTCAGGACAAATTGGATCAGGAAGGTAATTGCACCATTTTTGTCTTTTTCTTTTGGGAAATTGGAGTTGAGCTAATTCATTATTGTTCATGAAATTTGAATGCGATACAGATTCAGCCCTTGTACGTTTCAAAATCTGCTGTCCAAATGTAGAAGAAGGCACATTGGTATGTTTCTTTATTCCCAAAGGAGTTCTAGGGTGCATTAATTGCTACTTTAAAAGTTTGCTTGATGTTCCGTCAGTTCTTTTAGCTGCATCTATTCATAATGTTTGCCTAATGCACAGGTGTATGTGATTGGTAGCTCTACGAAGTTGGGACACTGGAAGGTTCAGGATGGACTTAAGCTGAATTATACTGGTGAATATATCTGGGAAGCATACTGTTTAATTCCAAGGGGTGATTTTCCAATAAAATATCCTTTTTTAGATATGTTTCTCTAATTCGAAAATATACTATCTATTTTGGTCTATAGTTTGTTTATTGCTTTGCTATCTATCTCTTTCCTCTTCCTTGACAAGTGTTCCACATATAAGTACTGTAAATATGGCAAGAATGGATGTCTTTCTTTGGAAATTGGTTCAGCAAGAGAGCTCTTTGTCGATTCCCCTAAAAGTCAACCACAATATATTTTCCTTTCAGACGGCATGTTGAGGGTACAGAATTGAAGATATCTTAATAGTTAAGTGAATACTATAATGAGCTTTTGAAGTACTCATGATGGTACTGGTGTATCAATTGGGTGTTTGTAGGAAATGCCCTGGCGAGGTGCTGGTGTTTCTATTCCCATGTTCTCTGTCCGGTCAGAAGTTGATCTTGGTGTTGGAGAATTCCTAGACCTGAAGTTACTTGTCGACTGGGCAGTGGAGTCTGGATTCCATTTAATTCAGCTTCTACCAATCAATGATACATCCGTACATGGGATGTGGTGGGATTCATATCCATACAGGTAACCCTACAAATTTGATAGTAGATAGCAGGGATCAAACTATTTCATCGTTAAAAGTTCTCCCCACCTGTTTCTCTTTACATTCTGGAAGGCAAAATGTTCAATTTGAACTTGTGGACTGCTGCATTTTTTCTGTTCAATAACTCTGTTGGCTGCAACACATGCATTTTCAAGTTGCAGTTTCTTTCTGATTTTAGTTTCTCCTGTTTACTACCTATCAGCAGGAAGTAGGCTTATATCTTGTTTGACACCATGGAGTTCGTTGATTCCTTTATAAGAGTGCTTATTATTGATTACTGAATTCAAGATTCATAAATTTAAAGTTCCAATGCTAAAATTTGAGTAGTATTCTCTTATTTCTTTGTCAGCTCATTGTCCGTATTTGCATTGCATCCTTTGTACCTGAGAGTACAAGCCCTTTCAGAAAATATGCCAGAGGATATCAAGGTAGATTGACAGCCTGTTCAACCTTAATTTTTCAAGTTCATGTCGCTGATAGGTCTTTGTATCTTTTCCTAAAACCACCATGTTAATTCTTTTCCTTTCAGAATGAGATTAGAAATGCCAAAGAACGCCTAGATGGAAAGGTAAATCCTTCTACTATTTTCTATTTTTTTTTTATCGCAGGAAAGATATTTTAGTTGATATATTGTTGTTTTAATTATACAATGGGATTGCTAGAAAAACAATTCTGGAAATAGGATGATGGATGTTAGAGGTCGTTAGCCATCCCTATGGTAATTGGCTGATAAGCACACCAAGGTCCTTGCATTTTCTAGTTTCTTGAAAGCTTAAATTTGTACATCAATCTACCCTGCCATAGAGCCCAACCTCTCTTTCTTTTTCTTCAGTTGGAACAAATTATATATCAAACTTTGTTTTACTTTGCCTGTATTTATCAAACTATTGGTCTACTCAAACTTCCCATTGAAACTTTGGCAGAGCCTACCAATGTCAAACTCAAAAAGATTATATTCCAATTACTGAACTAACAGCATGGATCATGTGGCCTTTTCACTTTCAGTTGTTATCTGACCACCATTATTGATTTGTGGAAAGACTAAGGCTTATTTGTAATGAAGCATAAACCTTTCTTTATGAATTATTGAAAAAAAAGGAACAACTTTTCTCTTATGCTTACTGTCAGTTAAGGTATCCTGTTTCATCCCATGCTTTGCTGTTTTTGACTTGATAGGGGCTTGGCTTTCCATTTGAGCTCAATTCACCTTCCTCCTTGTCTGTGGTTCCTTCGGATCACTCGTTCTGAGCTTGTTTAATAGCTCCATCGATTAAGTTAGAAGTAGATTTTCCAATCATTCGTTTACTGTGCTGCTCTCCAATGGGGGTAACATAGCAGTCTCAAACCAGAAATAGTTTTATGGACAAACTAATGTTTGCTAACTAATTGGCCTTCTGAAGTAGACCTGGCAATTCGTGTTCTGTCTTAATCAGGTCGTGTTTAGGTAGAGTATTAACAGTTATATGGGTAAACATGAACATGACCCGTTTATTAAACGGGTCAAGGTCTTAAACATGTATATGGATATTTTTTATTAAACGTGTTTCATAACATGACTAATACATTTATCAAATAGGTTAAAATAAACTTTATACGACATGATTAAAAACGATTAACTTGTTGAAATATTTTTTGAAAGAATAACATGTTTAAACAAGGAATTAGTTTTTATAATTTAATTTCAACATACACAAAATTAAAACCATAACTTCATTATTCAAATTTAAAACTAATAATAATCATAAAACAACTATAACAAAATCAAATAATAATCTTCATCAACCATAATAATAGATGAGCATTATGATAATGATCAGCATCAACCAACTAGGGGGGCTGACTGCATCTAGTAGAAGAACCTTTTAAAGGAAGAGAGGAAAAAATTAGGATTTGGTTGCTTATTACCACATTACCCTTATAAATTTAGTTAATAACTTTACAATAAATTGTTCAAATTTTTTCAAAAACATTATTAAGATTAAAATGGTCTTTACATATTTATATTAAATGGGTGTAATAACTGGGTTGACACGATAATACCATTAATTAAATGGTTAGACGTGTCATGTTTGTGTTAAGCATTTTTAACCTGTTTAATTGACTTTTGATAAACATGTCAACACGTTAAAGACTTAAAACACGATTACCCTAAATCCAAACCCACTTAACTTCATGTTGTGTTCGTGTCGAAATTGTCAGGTCTATTCTGAAGTCTACACTAAGCCCATGATGAATAGCTCCTGGTGAAGGATAAGAAACTTCTTCTAATGGAAGTAAACATTTAATTTCTATCGTTGGATCTTCTGAACAACTTATCCCAGAAATTTAGTTGAATGTAGTGAACAAGATTTAATTGATACTATAGTTTCCCCATACCCCCAAATTACCCTATACTTGTGCTCTATGCAGAAGAAGTGACTTATGGGATGTGAGCTGGATGATCCTCTTTTAACCTAAACAAAGAAACTTCATTCAAAATAAATGTCAGGAGGTGGAAGAGTCACACCTAGTATTGCTAGTGGACGCCTCTTCTCTTTTTTCCGCCTCCATTCTCTCAGTCCCTTGAGTATTCAGATTTATCATTTGTTTCTAAAGCCAGAGTATATTCTATTTCCTGAACTAGAGTTTCTGTGAATGAGTTTTCTCTTGTGCTGAAAGCATTGCAAGGGGCTTTTGACTTTCTCATTTGTAAGGGATAGTTCGTCAGCCAAAGTTGCATTTGTTGTTTTGCATGTGACCACTTATGGAGACATGCTTATTTACTCAAGAATATCTGGGTTGGCAACTAGTTGCACATCATACTTCATGTTGAATGCCTTAGGTTTGTTTCTTTCAGACCAATTTCTACTATTGCAAGTAAAGTCAAGACATCACACGAGGGAATGGCACCTTAAAAATCTAATAAACCTGTCTTTCACTTATTTTCTCCAGGTTGCTATAGACCTTGTTGTCAGCAATCATCTTATTGTCTTTGCTTAAAAATGCTAAGTGGAAATACCTTGTAATCTTTGGTGTTGCATCTAAGATATATATGCCTAACTTTGTCACTGCATGCAAATGCTGAATACCAATTGGTTTTAGGATTTGTTGGTTAAGCAGATATCAGTTGGACTAGGATTGGTTATTTTCATTGTTTTTATAACTTTCTAATAAGATTACAATGCAAAGTGCAATGGATAGTGCCTTAAAAGTTAAATATCTTCTCATTATTTTTGTCAAGGTAACTGTAGTTCATATTATCATGGTTATGTTACGTTTATATTTTCTTGACCACACTTTTTTACCTAAGCTTTTCAAGTTTAACTGGATAAGGTTTATCCAAATGCAAACATGAAATTGTATTCATAGATTTCTAAAAGTCTACTAAAGATTTATGGAAGAAAAGGAAAAAGAGTTGTAAATTAAATCATTATGAAAGCGAATATCTGTAGTGATGAAGTAAATTTTAGCAAATGCATCCCTTTCATCTTATCATAATCTTAATATTTATGATTATAAAGATTGTAACAACATACTTTTGGTTTATACAGGATGTTGATTATGAGGCTACTCTGGCTACCAAACTTTCGATTGCCAAGAAAGTCTTCATCCAAGAAAAGGATTTGATACTTAACTCCAGTTCCTTTCATAAATTTTTTTCTGAGAATGAGGTCTTTTAAACTTTTGATTCCCTACATCTTTGAATCATATATAATGGTCAAATAATATCTTTTCTAATATTTTCTTGTCTATCAAGTTTGTTAATTTCCAACATATGATGACTATTCTGACCGTACTTTTATTGGTAAAAGGATTGGTTAAAACCGTACGCGGCTTTCTGTTTTTTGCGGGACTTTTTTGAAACGTCTGATCACAGTCAATGGGGTCGTTTTTCTAATTATTCTAAGGACAAGGTAATGATCCAACTTTAACTTGAACTTCTAAGTTGAGTCAGGAGGAATATAGTTAAAATTGTCATGTCCTTTAAAAGTTTTAACTATTCTTCTGTTCTGCCTTTGGTTTTATTGCATAGATAAGCATCTATCTCTTAACATTTATCACAAGAATGTTCACTCTCCTTTTCTTACAGCTTGAGAAACTTGTCTCGAAAGATGCTTTGCACTATGATACAATTTGCTTTCAATTTTATCTCCAATTCCACTTACATTTGCAGGTAAGTGAAATTAATTTCCAATATGTTGTGCATATCTCTCTCTCTCTGTGCTTGTTGGTGCATAAATGTTCCTTTCTGTTCAACAAAATGTTCTCTCGGTGTTTATTACTGGCTAATTTAATGGACAGTTGTCGGAAGCTGCAGAATATGCAAGAGCTAAAGGGGTGGTTTTGAAAGGAGACCTACCTATTGGCGTTGACAGGAACAGTGTTGATACCTGGGTCTATCCAAATTTGTTCCGCATGAACACCTCTACCGGCGCACCTCCAGATTATTTTGATAAAAATGGCCAGAATTGGGGGTTTCCTACTTATAACTGGGAGGAAATGTCAAAAGACAACTATGCTTGGTGGTGTGCTCGCCTAACACAGGTTTTGCTATTTCCTTCTTTCTTTTATAGTTTTCTTTTAAACCCTTATCCTAAATTCAAGAAGCTGTTTGGCTTTTTCATGCAGTTTTAAGGAAAAGAAATGGTTTTTTTCTTCTTTCTTTTATGCTGAAATTTTGATAATTTTCTTTACTTTCATCGCAGATGGGAAAGTACTTTACAGCTTATAGAATAGACCATATATTAGGCTTCTTTAGAATTTGGGAACTCCCGGACCATGCTATGACTGGTCTAATTGGAAAATTCCGACCATCTATCCCTCTAAGCCAGGTATAGAAATTACAATTCCTTGAAATATGCAAGGGGTCTGCTGGTATATAACATCGAGGGGAATCAAATTTGCTCTTGATGTAACTGTGAATAATGCTTCGATTTCAGGAAGAACTTGAAAGAGAGGGTATATGGGACTTTGATCGCTTGACTCACCCATATGTTCGGAAAGAGTTTTTACAGGTGGAGAAATAGTATCTTGGTGGTTCAAATTAGTTTCTCATAAAGAGTATTGACTTGTTTGCATTTGTAATTGGCTAAATATTAATTTTAAGATTTAATGTTTACCAAAATTTTCATTTCAAAGACGGTCTATTTTTTCTTTCAAATTTGGATGCTACCTTTTCGATTCTATCCATTTAATAAAAAATGATGAAAAAAGTTGGTGATTATAGTTAATGGAACTAATAGTTGATATGTGAGGGTAACCTTTAACAAATATGGATTTGCATCAGTTGGTTCCATCTAAACTTTTCAATTGATTTTTCCTTAAATGGATAGGATCTGCTTCCTAATTTGAAGCAAATAATAGGATGAATCATAAAATGAAGAATTTGGTAAACATTAGATTCCAAAATGAACATTTAACCTTTGTCTTAAGGCTAGAGTTTCCTTCCAGTCAGTATCAGTTGTTACTTTCTTATGGATATTTACCTCTTTCTTTGTTTTCAGGAAAAATTTGGAGATTCATGGACTTTGATTGCTGCAAATTTTTTGAACGAGCATCTGGATCATTATGAGGTGATGCTCATACTCTTTTGTTATAGTTTTTTTTTTTTTCCTTCCATTTAACTCTTGAACTTATCTGTTTAGTGATTTCATGCTAACTTTTAACCTTGAATGACCATGTTGGTTCACCTAATTGACGGAAGGTAATGCTAACTCAGCTGATTAGTAATTGTATATTTTGGTTTAGTTCATCTAGATATCTTTGGCTGTGTTGATTAATTTTCAAATGAATGAACAAGAGGAGATTCATTGGGATCTGAGAAAATATGATCATTAATTTGAGTAAATTATTTGGTTAACGTGTCTGTGGAAATCATATCATGAAATTCTTTTCTTTAATGATACAATTCAATTGTAGTTAGAACTTGCATTTTCTTTGGTGGATTCCAAAATCCAAAGTATTTAATGCACACAGTTATTTTAGTTTTTCTTCATGAGATTTAATTACTCTACTTGTGGTTACCGCCTTCCATAACCATTAGATAATTTTATTTCTCCCTTTTCTGGAGTTATACCTGGTAATAAATTGCTTGCTGGTCCATTGATGTCTCTTGGTTCCACTGTTTGAACTTTGACATTCTTTAAAATCAATCTAAGACAACTTAATTTCTCCAATACTATCAATCTATGGTATATCTTGTAAACAAACTTTTTAAAATTAAATATAAAAGGACAAATATAATATGGGATTGGTGAATTTTAATGGAGAAATTTATTGATCCTCTGATTTAATCTGAAAAGTTTATCTTCTTTTTCTTTTTATTGTTATTAAACATTACTTTTAGCTGTTCGTTATTGTGAAACATCTATTTCTATCAGTGGAAGGTATCATGAATAAGCATCCTTCATTAAATTGGTTTTTCACCATTTGGTTTTTATTGAGTTGTTAGTATTAGTGTTGTTTCAACAAAGATCAGGTCTTCTAGAATGACTTTGAATCATTTTATTGTTTCTTCCATTAGTTCAAGGAGGACTGCAACACAGAGAGAAAAATTGCTGCCAAGCTGAAGTCATGTGCAGAAAGGTCCTTGTTGTTGGAGAGTGAAGACAAGATACGTCGTGATCTATTTGATCTTCTAAAGGTAGCATAATCTATATCTATACTATATACAAATATGCATAAGGGGTGTGAAACTTTTTTGAAGACTATATTTCATCTTTACATTTAATCGAATTCCAATTATGTCATTCTGTTATTAATAAAAGTAATATCTATTAATTAATAGAGTACTTTTCCTATTAGGATAAAACAACCTTTTGCAAAGTGATAAATTTAAAGCTTAGTAAAAAAACTTGGTTACAAAAATTAACTTAACAAAGTATCATATAAGATAAAAACAATTAGTTACAAAAGTTTTAGTTGAAAACAATTATTAGAGTTCAAAATCGATGGAATGCTTATTTTACTAGAATAACTTGTATATTATGTTATTTAGTTAAAAAATTAAGATAACACATCATGGTTCACCTGCAAATTGCATGTGAAGTAAAAGCTGTTATTGTCATAAGGATTCTTTGATATAGATTCTTCCTGGAAACTTCTTGTTGTCAAATAAGAAGCATGCACCGGAACCTTGGGTGTTTTTTCTTTTTTTCTCTTTTTGGATGTTCAATATTTTATAGTCCTAACCTTAGACTTTATTGTCCAATCAATTATTTATGCAGAACATATTTCTTATCGGAGATCCGGAGCATGCAAGAAATTTCTATCCCCATATAAATCTTGAAGATACTTCAAGTTTTATTATTTATGTAAATAATTAAGATAACACATCATGGCTCACATGCAAATTGCCTGTGAAGTAAAAGCTAGTATGTCAAAAGGATTGCTATAGATTCTTCCTAGAAACTTGTAGTTGTCAAATAAGAAGCATGTGCTGGAACCTTGGGTGTTTTTTTTGGATGTTCAATATTTTATAGTCCTAATCTTTGGCTTCATTGTCCAATCAATTCTTTATGCAGAACATAGTTCTTATCAGAGATCCAGAACATGCAAGAAGTTTCTATCCACGTTTTAATCTTGAAGATACTTCAAGTTTTAGAGATCTGGATGATCACAGGTAGTTTGATCATATCAACTCAGTTTTTCTTTGAGACGAATTCAAAATCCTAATATTCAGTTTAAAGCCTTATTTGATCTTGAAGCACATCAATCAATGGATCTCTAACTGTTTGTTACATAATATAGCAAAAATGTTCTGAAAAGATTGTACTATGATTACTATTTCCATCGGCAAGAAAAGTTGTGGCAGCAAAATGCTTTGAAGACCCTCCCTGTGCTCCTAAATTCGTCAGATATGCTAGCTTGTGGAGAAGATCTGGGCCTTATTCCCGCATGTGTTCATCCTGTATGTTCATTCAACCTTTCCCATTCTCAACCTGACTGTCCCCTCCCTCTCTTCTTCCCATATTTTGAATATATGTATATATTCCATCATTGGGCTTTTCATCCGAAAATGCAGGTTATGCAAGAACTTGGCCTAATTGGCTTGCGCATACAACGTATGCCCAGTGAACCAGATCTTGAATTTGGTATTCCTTCTCAGTACAGCTACATGACAGTAAGAGCCAATATCACATTGATTTCCATTGCACATAACATATTCATATGTCAATCAGCTTTTCATTTTTGCCTCTGTCGTGTAGCAGGTGAAATACTAGGATAGTTTATTTTATATAATTTTAAAGGAATCCACTTTTGCTCAATGAAAGATATATACCAAAGGTTGTGAAAAGTAGACTGACTTGTCTCAACCATATGCTGAAAAATATTGCATATTTGAATTAGCTTCACTGAACTGAAAACTGTCTGAGAGATATCCTTGTGTGGAAATGAAAGCCTCTTGTCTTACTCTAGAAAAGTTGTTTCCAGTCGTGGATTAGAAACTCAGTGCTTCTATGCCTCAAAAGATGATGAAGTATATTAACACTAAAGACAAGGGCACATCATCCGTATATTGAAAGTATATGTCCTTATTTTTCTGTTTCTGATATACATGTCCTTTTAGTATTCCTGGCTTGATAGTGTGCTTCTGACATTATGTGGGGTTATGGGGTGAAAAAAAAATTGGGGGGGGGGGGGGTGGGGAAGGGGGTGCATGTTAGTTTATTTTAATATTAATTTTAGAAAGAGCCAATGAGGCTTTGTCTTAAAGGCAAAGAGGAAGCCCTGGAACCTTGAAATCTCTGGTTCAAGTCCCACTATTTGTGGGTTTAGTCGAACTTTATGTTGGATTTGTCCAGTTATGTGCTGCTTTGTTAATTGGTTGTTTGTTTGATTTAATTCAGTGATTTCTTACATGTGATGTAATGCCTTGATTATGATTGTAATTTCTACTTCTACTTCTACTTGTAACTTCATCAAAATATATATATATATATATATATTATGAAAGGATGTGTAATACTGTAATGTTTTATCCCTAAAGCATGCAATGTCTTAGGCATTATACCTAGGTTTTTCTTTTCTTCTTTTTCCTGATCAATAGCTTTCATTGAACTCTTGTGGTCCCTTGCTTTACTCTATGTATTTAAATTGAGTTGCTCATAAAAGAAATAAATTAATTAAGAGTTGGCTACCACAATATGTTTCAGGTATGTGCTCCATCATGTCATGACTGCTCCACCCTGCGTGCCTGGTGGGAAGAAGATGAAGAGAGACGGCACCAGTTTTTCAACTCTGTGATGGGGTCTGATGCGCTGCCGCCAGGTCGATGTATTCCAGATGTGGCATATTTCGTCATAAGGCAACATGTTGAAGCTCCATCAATGTGGGCAATTTTCCCCCTTCAGGTTTGTGATAAAACTTGGTAGCAGCATCAACTTCAACATAATGTTCTCTTGGAACGGCAGTTGATAGTTGCTAAACAAAATAAAATACATGTATTTACTTGTGGATTTTTCTTGTAAGCGTTACAAATATATCTGCTATAGAAAATGTCTAAAACTGTGGGTTTCATGATCAGGATTTGTTAGCGCTTAAAGAAGAGTACATGACTCGCCCTGCCACAGAGGAGACAATAAATGATCCCACAAATCCGAAGCACTATTGGAGATACCGTATGTAACTTTTGTCATCCAATGTCTCCTAAATTGTTTCGATATTACTCTGCATTATTTAATTCAAGCTGCTTCCCTGTTCAAATTTTGATAATGGTGCTTTACTTGAAGTTGGTATACTGAAATACTTTATCCTGCTTCTAACTCAGGTGTACATGTTACAATGGAGTCCTTGATGGAGGATAAAGAGCTTAAAGCAACCATCAAAGATCTTATACGTGGGAGCGGGCGATCATATCCTCCTCCTGGAGAAGATGAAAAGCAATTGAGTCGAGAAACAGCAGCGATAGCTTTGTAGAAGCAGCAGCAGCAGCAGCAGCAGCAGCTCGATGTCGGTGGTCCAGAAATGATTCGTAATCCAGTTTTGCAGAAAGAAAGTATTGGTATCATGATGCAAGCCCTATAGCTAATAAGCATTGTATCCGAAACTGATGCTCTGCCACTTAATTCCTGCCTGCCTACCTGCGCTGCTATGGTTGGTTTACCCTTCACAATAAAGGCTGTTCTTGTGGAAAGTTCATTCATTACTTAGGAATCCCAGTTTAATAAATAACAAGCAAGCCAAGGAAACATTGCGACCTGTGAGCCTTGCAGCTCACTTTATACAATTGATAGATGAAAGGGCATTTATTTAATGTTAAATAAAAGCATAGTTATCACTTGCTTGTGCTACAGCTTCTTGTTCTTTTTGGTCGAGGCCAATAAATTGCGATGTTCACCAATGAAACTGATTGACTCACGGGTCTTGCACCACCCAATTACATTACATTATTTAGAAGTGATTCTAACAAAATTAAATTTAGATTTAGCTTAAAACTATGCTATGTTATGTTTGGAAAGATAGAATTTGAAAAAGTAGATTTGGATTTGATTTGTTATATAAATTACGAAAATAAATATATACATTATGTATAAATCAGTTAAGATTGAATATTCTTATATATTTGAGATGGCATAAGAAGATGAAATTCAAATTCATAAATAGTTATAGGTTGTGTTTGATAATTAGGATTTAAAAAGAGGAATTTGGATTTTAAAATTAGTATTTGTGAATTTGAATTTTTTTTTTTTATACCTTTCAAATATTTAAGTATATTGAATCTTAATTAATTTGTACATATTTCAATCTCACAATTCATATTATAAACTAAAGTTCAAAACCATTTTTTCAAATTGATCTTTCCAAACATGTAACACATATTTCAAATTTATGATTGAATAGAGATGTAATGAATTTATGAATTTGAAAATAATCATAAAAGTTTTATTTACATGTGTTTTATCATACAATTTATATTCATTTTAAAATCTTATCATTTAAAAAAAAAAAAAAAATCTAAGTTACTAAAGATATACATATCTAGGATTTCAATTTACTTTTTTGAGGTAAGTATTCCTCAAATTCAACTTAATTACAATTCAATTTTCTTCATGATTAAAATGATAAAGTCCAAGCACCCGAGCCTTTGACTCAGTGATTGGTACATGTTTTCCTACTCAAAAAAAGGAGGGTTCGAATTTTCATCCCCAAACTATCAAAATAATAATAATAATAAAGTCCAAATCTAATATATAGTTAAATTCATAAAACATTTGAAATCTAAAATTTTAAAATCCAAATACAGAGTATCTAAACATATAACTAGTAAAACTTTGAAAGATAGAAGAAAGCACAAGATAATAAGCAAAATAATAGTTAGAAGAGCTGAGCAAATTAAGGAATGAAGAGAGAGTGGTGAAGTGTGTTTTGCTTGGTTCAATTCTCTCAACTATTCTTATTCCTATTGTAGACATCTAATTTTGTCCGGACCACTAAAATAAGTATATTTTCTTCCTAAATTGATGTTTCAGAATGTAAAAAGACTTTTTTTCATCCTGCAGGTGGTACTCCGGGACTTAGTCTAAGAAGGCGAGCATAAAAAGTCAAACTTGAAAAAGTCAACCTCAAAAAGTCAACCTCAAAAAGTCAACCTCAAAAAGTCAACCTACTGTCAAACCAAGATTTGAAATTCAATTGAAAAATGGTGAAAAGATTTTGATAATCCGAGGTCTACATCGAAATATATGGAGTTTGGAAGTTGGGTTATGGAGATTTAGTAGAAAGAAAATCCTAATCCGGGAAATTTGGGGAAAATTGCTTAAACGATCAAATTGGTAGAAATTGAAGGTTCCAAATGAAAGATTATCACTGACTACGGGTAATGGAAAAGCCACTTGAAAGAAAAATTGAAAGAAAAGTCAATCCGAAAGAAAACCGAGAATTAAGGTTTTTGGTGGATTTTGAAAAAATTGGGAAGAATTACAGAAATGACCCGATTCGGTAAGACTAAAGCCCCTAATGGCTGAGGAGTGGTTAAAAAAGGATAGCCCAAAGCTCAGTTTCAAAAAAATCTGAAAATCGGACTTGTTTTGAGCAAAACTGGGTTTCGGAGGTAAAAGGGCAAAATTGGAAAATTTGGGAAAAATAGCAAATGAACTCCAAAAATTCTAAAAAATTTCAAATCTCATTCTTAAATCATTTCGAAGAGATTGGCGAAAGAAAATCTTGATTCGGAGTTCGTTTGCAAAATGGTCAAAATCCTAGGTCCTTTATGTAGAAATTCAAGAAGATAAATCCCGAAAAAATAGCAAATGAACTACAAAAATTCTGAAAATTTGCAAATCTCATTGTTAAATTATTTGGAAGAGATTGGAGAAAGAAAATCAGGATTCAGAGTTTGTTTGCAAAATGGCCAAATCTCGGGCCCCCTATGCAGTAATTTAAGTAGATAAATCCCGAAAAAATACCAAATGAGTTCCAAAAATTATGAAAACTTTCAGATCATACTTTTAAATTATTTGGAAGATATTGATGAAGAAAAATCTGGATTTGGAGCTCGTTTAAAAAATGGTAAAGTTTGGGAGCATAAAAGGGCAATTTTGGAAGAAAAAATCCAAATAAATAGCAAATGGACTCAGAAAATTTTGAAAACTTCCAGAATTCAATTTTTTATTATTTTGAAAGTATTGAAAAAATAAAATTTGAATTTGGAGCCCGTTTGCAATTTATTTATGTACGGTGGGCAAAAAGATCATTTTATCCAAGAAACTGGCTTTTCTTGCCTTTTAAAAAAATGAAACATGGGCTGGAAGAAGGGGGGTTGGCCGACCAAGGCCCAAGGATAGGAAGATAGTTTCTGATTTTTAATCAAAAGGCCAACAATGAAGAGGAAGTTAGTTATTTTTTGATCAAGCCTTTGCAAATAAGCCACATGGACCAATGCATGAAGAGGGAGAGTGTCAACATAATGGCTTAAGATTCTTGAATAGCTGTAATTGTGGATAGCTGATGGCCTAATATAAGGGTGATAATTTCATGTTTTAAACATCTTGGATCAATAGCCTTTGGATGGAAATTGGTTAAATGAAAAATGACAACATCCTAGCCTAGGGAGGGTCATTCGGCCACTATAAGGGAGAGTCATTCTCTCTTTCATTTTCAGCTATTCACTCTCTATTCTCTCTTGGTTTTGGCTGATTTTTCTCTCCACTGTTGAAAAGAAAAAAGAAAAGTTTAGAAAAGAAAAGAAAGTTAGAAGAGAAAAAGCTTGAAAGATAGCTTCTAGAGGTTGCTTTAAGCACCATACTCTTGCACTTTCTTTGATTTTCCATTCTTGATTTGCTGTTTTGATCACTATTTTGGTGAGTTTCTTTTGATTTTTCTTTTAAAATAAGTGTTTTTTAATATTCTTCTTCAAGTTCTTCTTCATGCTTTCTTGAAAAAAAAAGGCTTTGAAATTTTTTTCTTTCGTTATAAGGTTGGCCGAATGGCCTAGTATTTTTGAGGGTTGCTGTTTGCATTTTTTTTTTCATGTTATTCTTGATATTTAACAAGTTTTGATGCTTTAATCTTCTGCTAATATATAAATATGAAGCTTGTTTTAATTTGGTTGCTTGCTTGTTTCTATTTTTGAGTCTATTATCTTGTTATCATGTTTATTTTACTTGTCTTGCATTTTTGATTTTCTGTTTTCAAAATGTTTAAGTTTGTTTATGTTTTATATTTTGTAATCCATGTGTTTGTGAAAATGCCTATTGGTTTTCATGCCTTTACTTTGTATTTGCATGATTTGAGCATTATTCTTTAGCTATGCATGTTAGTATATTATGTGTTTGTGAAAATGCCATGCTCATTTTAAGCATTCACCATATTCGGCCACCTTATATTGTTTGCTTTGTGTGTGCATTTTTGTTATGTTAGTTGATAGGTTTGCATTTTCATGATATTTGGTTGAGTATTTTGTTTAAGCATGCCATGTGTTTGTGTTATTGCCATGCATATTTTAGGTTTAGGATTGGTTTGTTTTGCCATGCATATTCATGCATTTTAGACATAGGTTGCATTAAATGCCATGCAAGTTCATTTAGGTCTAGATCATTTTATTGATGCCATACATTTTTCATATCATTTAGGTTTTAAATCATGCATTTCATGCATCATATTTACTGTATTTTTCATGCATTTCATGTCCTTGCCACTTGATTTATGACTTAGGCCAATCAATGGCTCAAAGTCATGCTTACTTGAGCATACTTGTGAAAAATTAAAAAGTTATCAAATTGATTATTCTACCTTTGTGTTTTTTTTACTTAGTCAATTTTTTTCCTAACTTTTCAAAAATGTTAGCTACTGTTTGTGAGTTATTTAGTGAGTCTCTAATATTTTTACTTTGATTTTTAAATGATTTTATCAAAGGCAAAAGAATGTGTTTTGGCAAAACAGTTTTTTCACCCAGTACTCATGCTTTTCCGATTTTTCTGGGTAGTCATCTTTAATCATAAAATTAAGACGATTTTTTTCCGTGTATTTTTATGTGTCTTGAGTCTCCATTATTTGTTTTAGATTTTTTGAATTTTTAAAAATAGGGTAAAAAATCATGCTTTAAAATTGGACAGTAGAGGCAGAATTGAATTTGAAAGAAAATCATTTTTTTTTTTGTTTTGGTTAAGTTACTTAGAGGGGGCTGATTAGGAAGTTTAGTTACTGACTTAGGGTAGTTTCTAAGCCTTTTTAAACTCTAAAAATGATTTTTTAAGTCTCGGGTTAAGGGTGGTCAAGTCCGAGATTTTAAACTTAGAAAATTAGAGCCATTTAAAAAAGGGTTTAGCTAGGTTTTTATTTTTAATCTAAGCTTTTCAAAATTGTTTTCAAGCAATCACAAAGTATTTTGGTTTTAGAATATTTAATTTGATATATTTTTCTAAGGTAGCCGGATATCTTTTTAGATATACGGATTTCTTTAATTAAAGGAAAAAATACATTCTCATGCATTGCATTTTCCATATTCATGCATATTATATAATATGTAATTTTTGCTATGTTCAATTTTCATGATGGTGTTATTATCTTTGATTTAAATTTTTGATATTATATTATTTGTTATATGGTTTTGAATATTTCATGATATCCTATGCTTTTTATTTAATTATTTTTGTCATATTATTTAGCATATACTATGTTCATGCATTATTGTTTTTATTTTTATTTCCATGCATATTATATGAGAGCATTATTCTATGTTTCATGTCATTTAGATTATATGCCATATCATTTATATTTGCCATGTAATTTAAATTATTTCATTTCATATAGAATATATTATATTACCTAGGTCATTTCATTTCATTTAGAATATATTATGTCACTTAAGATATTTTACTTCATTTAGAATATACCAAATGACTTAGGATATTATATTTCATTTAGAATATATCATGTTACTTAGGTCATTTCATTTCATATAGAATATATTATGTCACTAAGGATATTTCATTTCATTTAGAATATATCATATAACGTAAGATATTTCATTTCATTTAGAATATGCTAAGACATTTAAATTATATCATACCATTTAGATTGTACTATATTATCTAGACTTTGTTATGTCATTTTATTTATGTTACACATATTCATATATTTTTTAAATGTTTTGAAAAAGGTAATGATTTTCAATAAAACAAAGATATTCTCGAGTTAAAATAATTCATGAGTTCTCTACCGGGTTTGCTGGGGAGGATATCATCAATTATCATTAATAAAGGAATATCTTCTTTAAAATAAGAATGATTCGGAAAGTTTTTCAAACTAATAAATTTTTTATATTTTGCCACATTTGTTGGGGAATATAGGAAAATTTTGAATTTATAAATTCCGGATCATGTTCAATTAAAAATGATTTTTTTTTTTAAATTGGGAATTAACTTGAAATACTAAATTTAAAATCGTCTTTTTACTGAGACTTGAGATAACACATGATTAATAAGGTACCGTTTTATACGGGCGTTGTGGGGATGCTAATCCTTCCCCACACATAACCGAGTTCCTAATCCGATTCTTTGATTTTTCTGGTTTAAAACGCAGACTTGAAATTGGTTTTAAAAATGTTATAATTAATTTAAAAATATTTTATAAAACTGGTTTTAATAGGTGACCGATCACACCTAGCTAAAAAAGATTGGTGGCGACTCCATGTCTTTTTCAAGGTTAAACCCTAAAACCTTCATTTTTCAAGAGGAATTAAATCGATTTTTTTTCGGTTTTTTTTAATGTCACGCTTAATGAATAATAAAGTTTTGCGATGAGACTTGTTATTTTTTAGGTTGCGACACCTATTCCTATTCCTATACACACCAGTAGAGGCACCAGACTACCTACAGTACACTATTACTGAAGTTTATGCTCAACCTTTTAGTATAAACTAGAAAAAGATCCGCGCTATGCTGCGGACTAATTTTTTTCACTTTGCTAATAGAATTAAAATGTTTGAAAATATTAAAAGATTAATCTTTTGAGACAATATGAAAAATATGAAAATATAAACCATCATGAATTCAGAGTTTTATGAAATAAGTTTGCATTTTATAAGTTTTTGCATGAAAATAAGGAAATAACATGAAATAATTTAAGAAAAGGAAATAAGGAATGAAACAATTGTTAGGAAGGAAGTTGTAGAGACAAAATTGTCCTTAATGAAAAAGTCTTCCATTCCCTTTTCCTTCCAAATCAATAAACTTAAAAATCTAATTTCAAAATTTTAAATTTTAAATTTAATTTTTTTTTTTTTTTTAAATTTTTTAATTAAAAAAAGTAAATTAAAAATATAAATATATTTTTAAAATTAAAAAATTTAAATTTAAATTTAAATTTTATTTTTGTATTTTTAATTTTTTTTAATTAAAAAAAGTAAATAAAAAATTAAAAGTTTCTAAAATGCTGATGTGGCAAAGTTGCCACTTGTTTTTTTTTTTATTTTAAAATCTAAATGATTCATTAAGATTTAAAATGTCTTTACAATTTCTTTAACAACTTTTTTTTTCTTTCTTCATTTTTTTTTACAAATTATTATTAGTCATTATACCATTGAACAATTATGCTAGTATTGAAGACATGTATTTCAAATTTACCCCTTATAGGTGTATTTTTTGAGGCCTCAAGGGATTTTTTTTAATAGCTGCTAGTTGTATAGATTTTTTTTTTTTTTAATGTAAAAAGCTAAATAAGATGAAGAAAATAATAAAAAAAAAGTACAAAGAAAAGAAAGAAGAGAAAGTGAAGTGCCGTGCACTTCACTTTATCTTTTTTTTAACTTATTCTTTTTTTTTATAAAAAAAGAGTAAATTAAAAAAATGAACAGTATCTTTTTAATAAATTATGCAAAATATGTTATGAATTGAGACACGTTATGAACACACATAATTTATCTAAATTGAATCACTATAACAAATTATGCAAAATATGTCATAATTGAAACACGACACGAACACATAAATTTTTCTCTAAATTAAATCACAATGACAAACAATGTAAAATATGAGATAAATTAAGACAGAAAATAAGTAAAACACAACACAAAAAATAACACGAACACGACACGAATACACGAACGTGTAAAAATATACATAAAATGAATTATTAACATATAAAAATTTATATAAATTTATTATACTTTGAAAACACAAAAAAATAACACGGACACGAATACGCTATGAACACAATTTTTTTCTTTAAATTGAATCACTATGAAAAATTATGCAAAATATGTCATAAATTGAGACACGACACGAATACACAAATTTGTGTCTAAATTAAGTCACAATCAAAAACTAAGTAAAATATGAGATGAATTGAGACACGAAATAACATGAATACAACATAGGACATGTAAAAATATATGTAAAACGAATTATTAACGTATAAAAATTTATATAAATTTATAATACTTTAAACACAAAAACATAACGTGTAAAAAATATATATAAAATGAATTATTAATATGTAAAACTAATACACGAACATGTAAAAAATATTCTCATTTTTTTTCTTCCTTCCCTCTTCCTTCTTTTTTTCCTTTTCTTTTTTTTTCCTCTCTCCTTTCCTTTCTCTCTTTTCTTCAACTGAAAAAAAAGAAAAAAAAAGGGTCGACGTGGATGGCCTGAGGATACTTGAAAACATCCAAAATTTATATATAAAATGAATGAATGGATGAATAAAACAGCAGGTGTTACAAGAAGAAACTAGTTGTAAGACATCAAAGTCAAACAATCAAACTTCCTCCATCCCATAGCGAAGACCCTTTAAAATCTATGTCAGAAGACCAACGTTAGAAACCTCTCGACTAAAGCTGCAATTAAACAAAAACATGGAAAAACAAAAGACAATCCTTAGTAGGGACTAGCTAAGGGAGAATACCCCCCCATAACATAACAGCCTCCATAAAAAAAGAAATTTAATCTTTGGGAGAAGTACTCCTGCAATTGCCATAACAGTCTCCAAATTGGAGATTAACGCATTTCAATAGAAATTTCTTCCCTTCCTAAGCATGTCCGAGCAACAACGTAAGGCGATCTTACTGTAAGTAAACTGACCAAGCAGCGTCTCTCCCATTCCATATCAACTTATCCGGAACGCTTCTGTTACTTAATTAATGGCACTTCAAGAATAAGTTCTGCTCTGCGTCCTCAGCCTGGAAAATCTGACTGACTTTCTCAGCATTCCACCTTCTATGTTCCTCATCAATTAAGTCTGCCACTCTCAAAGGCTGAGTGGGCGCATTCAAAAGATCCGGCCGGGAAATAAGGTCGAAAAATGACTGAGGTGACTTGTTTATGTTTAACCACCTGTACGTGCTGCCAAACAATACCTAACACGCCACCTTGAACCCTCAATCAGAAGTCAGATTAGAACCCTCCTCCTGCCACCTACTAAACTCCTCCAAACAAACAAAGGATCGAATTCCAACTTTAGCTTCAAGTAACCAACACTCTCTATCATCTTCCTGATTGATGGACCGACCAAACGCCAACATTGTTTGGCTATTTAATACAGCAACGTTAAAAGTTTCCAAATCCGTCAAAAACATTGTTTCCAAATTCTATATCACTTTTATATTTTTAGAAAACGATTATATATTTATGGTAAAATATTCTCTCCAAAACTTTTCGCCTTTCTCGTAAATGTTTAATGTAACACGTTGATAAGTTTGTCCGAATGACATTTTTTACCGGGAAATTGGAACTATTACTTATTGAAAATTACCAAAACTCATTGTCTTAAAGATTTATTATTTGTCAGCATTTGTAATTCATGTGTTTGATGCATGAAAAAGAAAAAAAATTCCAACCATATCAGATATAGATTGCTAATAAAATCATGAAAGGTCCTTTTCTGCAACCAGCAGAAATTGATAAAGAAGAGCTAAAAAATGTTCTAGCTTTATACAAAAATTCACCTTTATATACTTTTACAACTAGGTTAAATATGGTAGAAAAAGCTACACATGTTTTAGCTAATATTGAATTCTATCTTCTAAAAACAGATGGTAGAAGAATATTTGGAAAGCAATTATTCACCAAATTAGAAAGAGAACTACATGAAGAGTCCTAGATAGAGACCATTCATTTTCTTGAAAAAATAAAAAATTTAAATGGTCTTGATTTTTTTGAATTTACACTGTTTCAAATCCAATAAAGATGAGAACAATATCAATACGACCTAGAACACTCTTAAGAAGAAGCAGTTAATCTAGACAACATTTTGGAAGGGTGAAGGAAGAAATAACTCTGACTTTTTTCTGACCGATTGCAAAATTTATCCAGCACACGACAAGAAATGTCAAGATAAAAATCTCAAAAAGAGATTTTTTAGATAAGTCTTATCTTTATTTTTGTCAGATTGTATACTGTTTTAGATAAGATTTATCTGTAAAGTTTTAATTATGTTGGTGAGTCATCTAGTTAGTAATAAGTGTTGTTAGATAAGAATAAAAATGTTGTAAAAGCTATTAATTGTTGTTAGGTCTTAGTTTTTGTCTTTTTCTACTTGATTTCTCTATATAAGAGAAACATTATGTAATGAAAAAAATCATCGGTTGAATAACAATCATACTTTTCCTACAATATTCTCTCCCATAGTTTTCTCTAAAATCTTGCTTTTTGTATATCCTGTCATAACGTGCAAATTGCGAATTTAGCAAGCTAGACACAAACATGGAGTCGCCACTAATCATCTAAACTAGGTGTGATTAGTTACCTATACAAATCTATTCTTCTTAAAGTAATCCTAAGCTTGACTAAGGCAACCTAAAAAGAATAGGTTCTGATCTACGTTTCAAAACTAGGTTCGGGAGTTCGGTTATGTGTGAGGAAGGATAGCACCCCCACAACGCCTATCTAAAGATAGTACCATGTTAATCACATATTATCCTAAATGATCTTTAAATGATCTTAATTGATTTCTTAATCATGCAAAATAATCTAAAAACAAAATAAAATCATATTTAATTATATTTAATCATGCAAACTAGTCTAGAATAATAATAATCATAATAATCCTAAAAATCATGCAAAATAATCTAATAATAAAAACCTAATCATCTTCTAAAAATAAAAATAATAAAACCTAATCATGCCTCTAAAAATAAAAAACGTAAATCATACAATCTAAAATAAAAACATAAATCATGTAATTCTAAGAAATAATCATAAAAAATATTAAATCATGCAAATCTAAAAAATAATCATAAGAATATAAAAATCCTAAGTCAAGCAAATCTAAAAAATAATAAAATATAAAAACCTAAATCATGCTTATCTAAAATAAATAATAATAAATAAAATAAACCTAAAAATCATCCTTTCTAATAATAAAAATAAATATTAATTCCTAAAATCATGCAAAGTCATCTAAAAAAAATAAAATAAAAAAAAATCTAAAAATAATCCTAATAATAATCCTGCAAAAATACAAAAATAAAATTAGTAATAATCCTAATAATAATAATTAAAATAATCCTGCAAAAAAAAAAAAAAAACTAAAAATAGAATTAGTCCAAAATTCAATAAATAAACACCATAACAAAAATAACAAAAATTACAAAATAAATAAAAATAACAAAAACAAAAACAAACAAAAACAAACAAAAAACCAACATCTCGGTTAGGCCCGAGCATGGGTCGTGCATGGATCCTCCTGACCTGACCCGGATGTGGTTTAAAACTCTAATTTTTTTTTTGCTCACTTCTCACCTGATTTTACAAAAAAAACTTATTCTCTCTCTGTTCTCTCTCTTCAGCCCAGAGCTCCACCTCTATTCTTCATATTCCCAGAAACTGGTCAGATCCCACCGCCCGTTCCGCCATCAGCCACCGTACCGATGATCAAAAATCTTCCAAAATTCCTCAAACTTCTCCTTTTAATCTCCTAAACCTCAAAATCCATTTAGATCTTTCAAAATCGAAACCTAAAACCCTAGATCTGAGTTCAAAAACCAAGGCTTAAAACCTCCAAACCGCCGTCCACCGTCGCCTGATCTTCCTAGTGATCGGATATGCCTTTTCTCTTCTTGAGTTTCTCATTTCCACTGGTTTTGATCTTCGAAACAAACCTCGGTCTTAGCTCCAATTCTATACCCTAAAAAAACACTTGGAACCCTAACCCGTAACCAAAAATCTCTTTTTCCTACTAATCTATATTTTCACCACCTTCGAAATCAGTTCTAAAACCCTAAACCCAAGATAAATCCTTTACCCGAGACCCCCCAAAACTCACTTTTCTGTTTCACCGATTCTGAGTATTGTGAATTCGGCCCCTTTTTTTTTCGATTCGTGTGTTGTTGATTTTTTTTTTTTTTTTACAATCGGGCCCCCTTTTTTGATTCGATGATTGTGATTGTTTATAGGAATCGAAGTAGAGTTTTGATTTTTTTTTAAACTTTTATTTTCATGTTCATCAAAATTCAACTCTTAGTCTAAAAAGAAGTCTTCTTGGTTTCAAATTCAGAGTCTTCAATTTACAACTTTTAGGTTGAGACAGAGTCTTTCTTTCAGATTCGAAGTCCTTTTTTCACCATTTTTGTGTTTTTGTTCTTTTCTGCTTATATTCGAAAATATTATTAAAAATTAAAATTAAAAAATTAAACAATTAATTAAAATTAAAATGAACACTAAAGCACGGATAAAATTCGGTGTCTACAGTTGCCTCTCTTTGCGCATTCGCTATGAAACAGGAACTGTGCAAAGACGTAGACACCTCATAGTTAGCTCAAATCAACCAGGACAAATGAAACATCACTCCTTCCAAATAAACTTTAAATTATCCAAACGAAAAAGCTCCTCGAAATGAGGCATAGACTTTAAAATTTTCAAACAAGAAAATGCTCCTCAAAAGAGGCTCGTCTAAAATAATTCTTAACAAAGATTTTAGCAGAAAAAAAAAATCCTCAAGAGAGGCTTTAATGAAAAATATTCTCTGAGAGAGACTTAACAAAAATATTCTCAATAAATGATTAGCAAACATTCTCTTCAGAAAGGCTCAACGAAAATTATCCTCGAGAGAGGCTTATCAAAATTATCCTCAAGAGAGGCTCAATGAAAATTATCCTCGAGAGAGGCTTATCAAAATTATCCTCGAGAAAGGTTCTGAAAACATCCTCGTGAGAGGTTTTGAAAGCATCCTTATGAGAGATTTAATGATTTGAAAACAAAACATCCTCATGAGAGGCTTGATGATAAATATCCTCGTGAGAGGCTTTGAAAATGAATATCCTCGTGAGAGGTTTAGAAACCAACATCCTCATGAGAGATTTTAAAATGAAACATCCTCATGTGAGGCTTTGAAAACTTGTCTATTTTTAAAATACTCAAGAGAGGTTTTCAAATCTCATTCAACTTAAAAATATTTCTCTAGAGAGGTTTTAAAACCTTATCCAATCTTCAAAAAGTTTATCTTGCAAAATTTCCAAACGAGAATAAAACAAATATCCTCAACCTGGCAAGAATCTTATCTTATAAAAGTTTCCAACTGAGACTCAAAGATTTCACCTTAAATAATTTCTTCACACAACATTACTTCTGGAAAATTTTTCCTCAACCGAGGCTTAAGAATTTCACTTTGAGAGAAGTTTGACTTCAAAATTGAAAACCTTTCTAATATGCTAAATGCATGCAATGAATGACATCATGCAGGGCGCGAAATAAAATGTCATGAATGCAACGTAATGCAATGAATGGCATCATACAAGTGCATGAAATACAAATGTCATGCATGTCATGAATGCAATGTAATGCAATACAAATGTTCCAATTAATCATGTGTTTCCAATCGTCGTAACAAGGATTCTCAAGCTCATTCTTTTCATCTTCCAACATTTTCCAATCATGTAACTCTAGAATTGGCTAACAAGTTCCATCCACCGGACTAGTTATTTTCCAATTTTATTCAATCTCAAATGCATCATTTGTCCATTTCCAAAGTGTATATTTTCTAGCTTAGAAGCCCCAAACGTTCATATTTCAGACTTTTCCTGATTCTCATCTTTATTTCCTTTTGCCCAAAAACTTCATCCTTAAGTTTTTTTTTTCTTCTCAAAGTCATCCAGATATCTTTCATGATTATTATCTTAACTTATCAACCATAATTCCAATTCATAACAAATGCAATGCATCAACATTTCCTCTATTTATTATGGGTATGCAAAGTTGGCAACAAAGAATGGTAAGAAACAAAGTGAATTGAAGACAAAGGTCTTTATCAATGAAAGAACAAATCAATGTCAAGAATAATTGGCAAATCAAAGAATCATACAAGGATATTTGGATGGGATATCAACTCCCCAAATAATGAATATGTTGACAATCTTGAGATTAATCCATGATTCACTTTCAATAATCAATCCAATCGGTATTCTTGATCTTTTTGAGTTGTGTCAGACCAAACCATGCCCCTAATGAAATCTTCAAACTGACTTTCATTATACCTAAGTCGCCCTTTCAGGTTTTCAACTTAGATATTCTTCCATGACTCAAATTGCCCTTTTCGGGTTTTCAATTTGAATCCTCATTTTTTCTCTTTTTCTTCAAAGAAATATTTCTCCACGGTATTTGGTAAATCATCTTCATTCATCTTTCTCAAAATAATGCTTCACTCGAAAAAGCTTTTCACTTCATAAAAACTCCACAAATAGATGTGTACTCTCTCCAATGACGATGTGACTTAAGAGCAATTTCTTCAAAACTAATTCTTTCTCAAAGTATCAAGAACAAACTTTTCTCATCATGTGTTCTCCTCAATCTTCTTGGAGGGAAATGAGCATATCAAAGTGCTACAAGCCTTTTCTTTCTTCTTCGGAGCTGTCTTCAAGCATCTAAGAATTATTATCCTTTAATGATACCACAAGCATGTCCTAATTCAATATATGTTTTCCAATTAAATATTCACATTTGATCAAAATGGACTTTTCTAGGTACGTAATGTAGGCTAGGGTTTGAGGTAATAAAAAAAAGATAAACAGGCTCAAACATGTGTTTAAGGGTTGCAAACCAAGGATCATTTCTTTGAAACATCAGGCTTCACATTTGCTTTTTTCATCATTTTCCATCATCATTTATCATCACTTTCTTTTTTCATCAATCACCTTTTTTTTCTTTTTTATTTCACATATTTTTTCCATCATTATTGACTTTTTCCTCAACATTCATGGATCATTTTTCTTTCACAAAGGGAAACTTTCTTTGCCCCAAAAATCTCGTACAACTTTCATTTTCTATTTGCGAATAGACTTCTTTTTAAACTTTTCCCCAGGATGGAGGGTGATCCTTGGTTGGGTTTCTTTTGAAAGAATTTAAAAGGCTCAAAATGGGTAGCAAATGGATGATTTCTTTATGTGAAGAATAAAAGAAAGATGACCATTTATCATCTCAAATGTGAACATTCTCATTGAAGAACATTTATTGAAAAACGACAAGCTTATAGAAATTTACCATAAGGAATCCACATACTTGTAAAGAAATTTTACAGCAATCAATCAAACTTGTGAAGCAAATCCACTAATTTTCTGCCGATCATGCAAAAACTGAATACCAACTTTCATCTTCCTTCTTACCACGGTAATCTCAACAAATCAAATGGCAAAGTATGGTAATATATGTTCAAGTTCACCAATATGGATATAACTTTCAAAATTGAATCTCAAATTATTGCCATGATTGTCTTCACATTCATTATTTAGAAACTTGAAATGGGTGAAATTGAAAGGGTATGCCAAATATATAAAGGCAATGGGAAGACATAACAAATGAAAAAGGAAATGAAAATGCATTAAACTTGCCAATTAATTGAAATGATAAAAAAAATAAATCAAGTCTAAACATAAAAAACATCACTTTAGAAGGAAAAGTTCAAAAATATCATGCAACTTCCATATTCTTCCCACAATCTTTTCCATAGAAGCCCTTTACCACTAAACACTTGGCTCCATTTTCTCATCCAAACTCAATAGATCTTCTTTGACTAAATTCTGAACTTTTCGCTTCAAAGCTCTGCATTCTTCCATGGAATGGTCTGAACTCTCAATGTGATAATCACAAGTGACACTAGCATCATAGCCCTCGGGGTAAGGAGGCTTTATAGGCTCATCATAGATTGGTGCGACTAGATGATCTTGGATAAGCCGAGGGAGTAATTCAATGTATGACACTGGAATTGGATCTATAGGAGTTTTATCCCGACTGTTTCGTTGTCTTCTCTAATTACTCACTCGAGGTTGAACCGCTGGTCTAACCGAAGACATAGGCGTAGGGCCAAGCATATGGAAAGGTGTTTGAGAATGAAAGTTTGGATGAAAATTTGGTTGTGGTACTGGTGCAACATTATTTACGGTGGGGTAATAATGTTGGTACATGAGGCATGGATGGTATGGGGGAAAAATTCCTACCTGTTGCCTTTCATAAGTCACAACTTTGATATATTTCCTCTTTAGATGACCTACTTTTATTTCCATCGGATGTCTCTCCTACTTCAAGCTTTCGATTCATTATAGCATTTTCAATTATCTCCCCGGAGATTACCATGTCTGCAAAATTCTTGGTGGCATTCCCAATCATCCTTTCGTAGTACGGTGCTTTGAGGGTATTTACAAAGAAAATTGTAGTTTCCTTTTCAGTGAGAGGTGGTTGGACTTCGGCAGCGATATCCCTCCATCTCTGAGCATACTCTTTGAAGCTTTCAATAGCTTTATTCTCCATGTTTTGCAATGACAATCGATCAGAGGCCATGTCAACAATGTGCTTATACTGATTGATGAACGACTTGGCTAACTCCTTCCAAGTACGGACGCGATTCTTATCAAGTTGAACATACCATCTGGTGGCAGAACCTGTAAGACTGTCCTGGAAGATGTAGAAGAGCAACTTATCATCTTTCGGATGAGCAGCCATCTTCCGGCAATACATGGTGATGTGAGATATGGGGCACTTGGACCCACCAAACTTCTTGAAATCAGGAGTATTGAACTTGGGCGGGATCATCACATCTGGAACTAAACAAAGCCCTTCAGTGTCCATAGAACCATATAAATTCAAACCCTCAATAGCCTGGAGTCTTTCTTCAATCAGGTTCATCTTACGAAAGCCCATCTCTGCAACTACCTTCAGCCTTTCTTGCTATTTGGGATCATCTAAATCTAAAACTCGAACAGGATCTAACAATTTTGCCTCATGCGTAGGAATAGTGTATCTTGAGAATCGGTGTTGAGTAGCTGATGATGTCACTGGTATCCTAGTTTGAGCTCGGAATTGACTTAAATCAGGCAGATATGTAGGATCCTCATCATCTGGTGACTGATTCTTTTCTCAGTAATTACTTCTTATACCCTTCTCTGCTTGTTCAAATTCATCATCGAATCCATCATCTTGGCCAACTGTTCTCTCATTTCATCATGTGCCTTTTCTATTTCGTTCATCCTAGTAGCCTGTTCTTTTGTCATTGCTTTAACCCGTGAACGAATCCTAGCAGCTTGTTCCTCTGTCATTGCTTTAACCGGTAAACAAATGTTGTAGGAATGCCCTAGGATCTTTGATTACTTGAGTTATACTTGAACCCTTCATTACCACAATTTTAAAATTTAGGACTCATGACTTTATGAAAATGCACATGGATGATGCAAATAAACAAAAGAATGACAATACAAAAAATATTCACAAAGTTTAACAGTAACATTATGAAAAATGTATATGATGAGTGCATGAGCATACCAGAAAATGTACATAATGAATGTATGAGCATTATGAAAAATGTACATGGTGAATGCATGTGCATTTAAAAAGATGTACATGGTGAATGCATGAGCATTGTTAAAATGTACATGATAAATGTATGAGCATCATGAAAAATGTACATAATAAATGCATGAGCTTTATTAAAAAAATGTACATAATAAATGCATGAGCATGGTTAAAAATGTACATGGTAAATGCATGAGCATTGTTAAAAAATATACATGATAAATGCATGAGCACAATTAAAAGTGTACATGGTAAATGCATGAGTATTGTTAAAAAAATGTACATGATAAATGCATGAGCATTGTTAAAATGTACATGATAAATGCATGAGAATTGTTAAAAAAATGTACATGATAAATGCATGAGCATTGTTAAAAATGTACATGGTAAATGCATGAGCATTGTTAAAAATGTACATAGTAAATGCATGAGCATGGTAAAAAAAATATACATGATAAATGCATGAGCATGGTTAAAAAATGTACATGATAAATGCATGAGCATGGTTAAAAATGTACATGGTAAATGCATGAGCATTGTAAAAAAATGTACATGGTAAATGCATGAGCATTGTTAAAAAAAAGTACATGCTAAATGCATGAGCATTGTTAAAAAATGTACATGGTAAAAAAATGTAAATGATAAATGCATGAGCATGGTTAAAAAATGTACACGATAAATGCATGAGCATGGTTAAAAATGTACATGGTAAATGCATGAGCATTGTTAAAAAATGTACATGATAAATGCATGAGCACGGTAAAAAAAATGTACTTGGTAAATGTATGAGCATTGTTAAAAAAATGTACATGATAAAATGCATGAGCTCGGTTAAAAATGTACATGGTAAATGCATGAGCATTGTTAAAAAAATAAATGCATGAGCATTTTTAAAAAAATGTACATGATAAATGCATGAGCATGGTTAAAAAATGTACATGGTAAATATTTAATTGAAAGAATAAAATTAATTCAAGTAATGGCCACAAAGATTTCACAAAATTCAATAGTTAGATACATATTAGAGAAGTACAAATAATATTCACAAAATTAAAAATTTGTCAAAAAGTGAGAACATTTCTTCATGTGTCCTAATTTGGGTTATTCTCTATGAAACGGGTATACATGGCTCTAACTTAGGTTGGGCTCTTATGTGTTATCTATATGCTGGGCTTTAAGATATTTGTTGCTCCTTAACTTCATCCATGGAGGATGAGTAAGGCACCCAATCCTCACTCATTATAGGCTCATTGAAAAGGTTCAATTTGGGTGAGATTATTTTCCTAGTCCATACGGAGGTTATTACCCCACGAAAGCAGAGGTACTTTACCCTCTAAGAGTGTTTCGCTAGCCTACACAGAGGTAATTACCTCACGAAGGCGTAGTTACTTTATCCCCTTCTAAAAGGACGAGCCTGAGTATAGGGCTTATGTTCATGCCAATGTGGTGTGCGCGAAGGAATAAGTCGAACTTTGACACACAAAAATACCTACAAAATAATAAACCAAAAATCTTAGAAATCCAACAAAACAATTACCAATAAAATAAAATAAAATAAGACCAATTAAAAGACTAAGGGTAACATGTGACTAACCTGTGGCTCGACTCTCTAAGTCCCCAGCGGAGTCCCCAAACTGTCATAACATACCAAATGCGAATTTAGCAAGCTAGACACAAACATGGAGTTGCCACTAATCATCTAATATAGGTATGATTAGTCACCTATACGAATCTATTCTTCTTAAAGTAATCCTAAGCTTGACTAAGGCACCCTAAAAAGAATAGGTTCCAGTCTACATTTCAAAACTAGGTCCAGGAGTTCGGTTACGTGTGAGGAAGGATTAACACCCCCACAACGCCTATCTAAAGTTAGTACCATGTTAATCACATATTATCCTAAATGGTCTTAATTGATTTCTTAATCATGCAAAATAATCTAAAAAACAAAATCATATTTAATTATATTTAATCATGCAAACTAGTCTAGAATAATAATAATCATAATAATCCTAAAAATCATGCAAAATAATCTAATAATAAAAACCTAATCATCCTATAAAAATAAAAATAATAAAACCTAATCATGCCTCTAAAAATAAAAACAATAAAAAACCTAAACATGCCATCTAAACTAAAAACAATAAAAACCTAAATCATGCAATCTAAAATAAAAACATAAATCATGTAATTCTAAAAAATAATCATAAAAAATATTAAATCATGCAAACCTAAAAAATAATCATAAGAATATAAAAATCCTAAGTCATGCAAATCTAAAAAATAATAAAATATAAAAACTTAAATCATGCTTATCTAAAATAAATAATAACAAATAAAATAAACCTAAAAATCATGCTTTCTAAAAATAAAAATAAAAATAAATAAAAAATAAATATTAATTCCTAAAATAATGCAAAGTCATCTAAAAAAAATAAAAAAATCTAAAAATAATCCTAATAATAATCCTGCAAAAATACAAAAATAAAATTAGTAATAATCCTAATAATAATAATTAAAATGATCCTGCAAAAAAAAATACAAAAAAAATTAAATAGAATTAGTCCAAAATTCAATAAATAAATAAAAATTAATAAATAAACACCATAAAAAAATAACAAAAGAAATAAAAATAACAAAATAACAAAAACAAACAGAAAACCAACATCCTGGTCAGGCCCGCGCGCGGGTCGCGAGCAGATCCTCCCGACCTGGATGTGGTTTAAAACTCAAAAAAAAAGAATTTTTGCTCACTTCTCACCTGATTTTACAAAAAAAAAAAAAAAAAAAACAGCTTATTCTCTCTCTGTTCTCTCTCTTCAGCCAAGAACTCCACCTCTGTTCTTCATATCCCCAGAAATCAGTCAGATCCCACTACCCGTTCCGCCGTCAGCCACCGTACCGGTGATCGAAAATCTTCCAAAATTCCTCAAACTTCTCCTTCAAATCTCCTAAACCTCAAAATCCATTTAGATATTTCAAAATCGAAACCTAAAACCCTAGATCTGAGTTCGAGAACCAAGGCTTAAAACCCCCAAACCGCCGTCTACCGTCGCTCGATCTTCCTAGTGACCAGATATGCCTTTTCTTTTCCTAAGTTTCTCCTTTCCACTGGTTTTGATCTTTGAAACAAACCTCGATCTTAGCTCCGATTCTATACCCTAAAAAAAACTTGGAACCCCAACCCGTAAATCCCAAAATCTCTTTTTTCCTACTAATCTGTATTTTCACCTCCTTCGAAATCAATTCTAGAACCCCAAACCCAAGATAAATCCATTACCCGAGAGCCCAAAAACTCACTTTTTCCTTTGTTTCTGTTTCACGGATTCTGAGTATTGTGTTTTATGTTGTAAATTCGGCCCCCCTTTTTTTTCGATTCGTGTGTTGCTGATTTGTTGTTGTTTTTTTTACAATCGGGCCCCCCTTTTTGATTCGATGATTGTGGTTGTTTATAGGAATCGAAGTAGAGTTTCGATTTGTTTAAACTTTTATTTTCATGTTCATCAAAATTCAACTCTTAGTCTAAAAAGAAGTCTTCTTGGTTTCAAATTCGGAGTCTTCAATTTACAGCTTTTAGGTTGAGACAGAGTATTTCTTTTGGATTCATAGTCCTTTTTTCACCATTTTTATGTTTTTGCTCTTTTCTGCTTATATTCGAAAATATTATTAAAAATTAAAATTAAAAAATTAAACAATTAATTAAAATTAAAATGAACACTAAAGCCCGGATAAAATCTGGTGTCTACATATCCTGCTAGTTGTATCCCAATATTTCCTTAGCTTTATTAATTAATTCTATTGCTAATTCAATGAAGTAATCGTAAAAATAAAAATTTTCGATTTCTTCACTTGACTCTTTATAATTTTTAAAAATAGTATGGGCCTCAGTAATGAAAATACTTTTTGTATTTGTTGCCATATCTGAGGGTTTTGCCCCATCTAAAATCCATATTTGATAAGGTTGATTTTTTTTTCCTCTTTGCCTTATCCCAATAGAACTAAATGTTTCAAATTTATAATAATAATAATATTTTTTGACCATATAATTTGATAAATCATAGATTTAATAAAAGCTGGAAAATCTTTCCTTTCATCAGCAGAAAAATTTAGAAAGAATATTTTATCTACTAATCCCCATTCAATACTTGTTATATCAAATGTCTCATGATCAATAAATAAAAGTTATTCTAGGAAGTTTAGAATATTTTATTTCTAGAGTTTTTCTTAAATAAACTCTTTCTCTATAGTCTCTAAGTTTTTCTTGGAGACCAAATACATGAAAATTTTTTATTGATCAATAAAAATTGATCATTTGGAAGGATGTTTTTTGCTTTTTCAAAGAGACATATCCTTTTGATCTTTTCAAAAATTGGATTTTTATTATGATCACCTAAGTAATCAAAAATACTGAGAATATTGTTTATATCCTCATAATTGATTTCCATTTCGGAATCTCAATTTCTTTTTTACTTACTGGCAAAAATCATTTCTTTCAATTTTTCTTCTTCTTTAGCTTGTTTAGCTAAGATTTCGCCTAAATGGCTCATATTTTTTCTAAAAATTACTTTTTTTATCTAATATATGGGCTTTCCATCTCAATGGTCTCAAAAGTTGAAAGAGAGGCAGCAACATTAGAGCTAGTAAATAAAATAGCTCATTTAAACATTGAATATCCAAAGACAATCTTTTTGATATTATGGAAAGAGCTGCAGAAAAAGATGTAGCTGGTTTAATTCCACATAATTCATCTAGCTGGAGTCCCGAAGATGAAGAAGCATTTAATCTGGACAATATTCTGGAAGGGTGAAGAAATATCTCTGACATTTTTCTGACCGACTGCAAAATTTATCCAGCACACGACAAGAAATGTCAGGATAAAAATCTCAGAAAGAGATTTTGTAGATAAGTCTTCTATTTATTTTTGTCAGATTGTATATTGTTTTAGATAAGATTTACCTATAAAGTTTTAATTATGTTGGTGAGTCATCTAGTTTGTAATAAGTGTTGTTAGATAAGAGTAAAAATGTTGTAAAAGCTATTAATTGTTGTTAGATCTTAGTTTTTGTCTTTTTTCTACTTGATTTCTCTATATAATTTTATAAATCATAGATTTAATAAAAGCTGGAATTTTTTTTCTTTTATCAGCAGAAAATTTAGAAAGAATATTTTAACTACTAATCCCCATTCAATACTTGTTATATCAAATGGCTCATGATCAATAATAAAAGTTATTTTAGGAAGTTTAGAATATTTTATTTCTAGAGGTGTTCTTAAATAAACTCTTTCTCTATAGTCTCTAAGTTTTTCTTGGATAAATTTTGTAGTTGTTCAGAAAAATGTAAGAGATAATTTTTTCTTCACCCTTTCAGGATGTTGTCTAGATTAACTGTTTCTTCTCAAGAGTGTTTTTGCTCCTGTTGATATTGCTCCCATCCTTCTTGGATTTGGAACAATGTAAATTCAGGAAGATCAAGACCATTTAAATTTTTGATTTTTTCAAGAAGATGAATGGCCTTTATCTGTGATTCTTCATGTAGTTCTCTTTCTAATTTGGTGAAAAACTGTTTTCCAAATATTCTTCTACCATATATTTTTAAAAGATAGATTCAATATTAGCTAAAATATGTGTAGCTTTTTCTATCATATTTAACCCAGTTGTAAAAGTATATAAAGATGAATTTTTGTATAAAGCTAGAGCATTTTTTAGCTTTTCTTTATCAGTTTCTGCTGATTGCAGAAAAGGACCTTCCATGATTTTATTAGCAATCCATATGTGATATGGTTGGAAAATTTTTTTTCTTCATGTAATCTTGCAAAACTGGTTATTTCTATAAAAAATAGGAATCATTTTTTTCTATATTATAAATCATGAATTTAATAAAAGCTGGAAAATCTATTAATAAATGAAAGGAGAGATTTTGAACAGTTATTTGTCCAACAAGACCCCATTCGATACTGGTTATATCAAAGGGTTCATGATTTAATTTGAATTTTAATTTTGGTAAATTTTTAAAAATACCAAAATTATTTAAATAAATTGAAGAATAATTTTTTTTTTCAGAGAAAATATTATTTCTTGTTTTATTTTCCAAGAAATTTCTGGAGGTAAAATCTTTTGAAATTTTTCAAAAAGATAGATTCTTTTTAATTTATTAACAACTGGATTTAAAGAAAATTCTCCGAGTTGTTCACATAATTCTAAGATATTGTTTATCTCTTCAACATTAAAATGAAGTAATAAAAAAATTTTATTTTTACTATTACTTCATTGAATCAGCAATATAATTAATTAATAAAACTAAGGAAATATTTGGAAAGACTCAATATTTTAAAACCATCAAAACAGATGGACGAAAAATTATTTGTTCTTTAATGCCTGTTATGGAAAAAACTATAACAAATGATAACAAGATTGGCCTTCCACAGTCAAAAGTTGAAAGAGAGCCAGTAGCATTAGAGCTATTAAATAAAATAGCTCATTTAAACATTGAATAACTAGAAGACAATCTTTTTGATATTATGGAAAGAGCTGCAGAAAAAAGATGTAGCTGATTTAACTCCACATAATTCACCCAGCTGGAGTCTCGAAGATGAAGAAGCATTTAATCTGGACAATATTCTGGAAGGGTAAAGGAATATCTCTGACATTTTTCTGACCGACTGCAAAATTTATCTAGCACACGACAAGAAATATCAGGATAAAAATCTCAAAAAGATATTTTGTAGATAAATCTTATCTTTACTTTTGCCAGATTGTATACTGTTTTAGATAAGATTTACCTGTAAAGTTTTAATTATGTTGGTGAGTCATCTAGTTAGTAATAAGTGTTGTTAGATAAGAGTAAAAATATTTTAAAAGCTATTATTGTTGTTAGGTCTTAGTTTTTGTCTTTTTCTACTTTATTTTTCTATATAAGAGAAACACTATGTAATGAAAAAAACCATGGTTGAATAACAATCATACTTTTCCTACAATATTCTCTCCCATAGTTTTCTCTAAAAATCTCTTGCTTTCTATATATCCTCTTAGTTGTATCCCTTTTTCTTTTATTGGTATCAGATTTGCAATCCTGATCGGCTTCAATATCCAATCTCTATTTTAAAGACAATAAATTTTTAAACGAGAAAATAAAAAATCCACCAAGGATTTGCTTTAATCAAAACCAATTAGAAGAAAGTAATAGTGATGAATCAGTCACTAGCACTAGTACAAAACCCATAGACATAAAAGATCTATAGTCTCTAAGTTTTTCTTGGAGACCAAATACATGAAGATTTTATATTGATCTTTTTATAAATAAAAATTGATCATTTGGAAGGATGTTCTTTGCTTTTCAAAAATACATATCCTTTTGATCTTTTCAAAAATAAGATTTTTATTATGATGACCTAAGTAATCAAAAATACTGAGAATATTGTTTATATTCTCTAAAAGATATGACAAAATTAATAAAAGCAGTCATATCTTTCTGGTACCAATTCACACAAGTATATAGGTTTTGAATAAATTGATGATAAAATAAAATGCAAAGATGCAGATAGAAATACTTACAACAGTAGTTTAAAGACGAAGATATGAAATATTAGATTTTTACTAAGCTTTGATCGCTACAAAGCTCTCATACCAATAAAAGAGAAGGGGATACAACTAAGAGGAAATACAGAAAGCAAGATATTTTTAAAGAAAAATATGGGAGAAAATATTGTAGGAAAAGTATGATTGTTATTCAACCAAAGGTTTTTTCATTACATAATGTTTCTCTTATGTAGAGAAATCAAGTAGAAAAAGACAAAAACTTTAAAACTTTACAGGTAAATCTTTTTCAACATTTAATAGCTTTTACAATATTTTTACTCTTATCTAACAACACTTATTACTAACTAGATGACTCACCAACATAATTAAAACTTTACAGGTAAATCTTATCTAAAACAGTATACAATCTGACAAAAATAAAGATATGATTCATCTACAAAATCACTTTTTGAGATTTTTATCTTGACATTTCTTATCGTGTGCTGGATAAATTTTGCAATCGGTAAAAAAAAATCAGAGATATTTCTTCACCCTTCCAGAATGTTGTCCAGATTAAATGTTTCTTCATCTTCGGGACTCCAGCTGGGTGAATTATGTGGAGTTAAATTAGCTACATCTTTTTCTACAGCTCTTTTCATAATATCATAAAGATTGTCTTCTGGATATTCAATGTTTAAATGAGCTATTTTATCTAATAGCTCTAATACTGCTGGCTCTCTTTCAACTTTTGACTTGGAAGGCCAATCTTGTTATCATCTGTTATAGTTTTTTCCATAACAGGCATTATAGAACAAATAATTCTTCGTCCATCTGTTTTGATGGTTTTAAAATATTGAGTGTTTCCCAATATTTCCTTATCTTTATTAATTAATTCTATTGCTGATTCAATGACGTAATTGTAAAAATAATTTTTTTTGATTTCTTCACTTGACTCTTTATAATTTTTAAAAATAGTATGGGCCTCAGTAATGAAAATATTGTTTGTATTTGCTGGCATATCTGAGTGTTTTGCCCCGTCTAAAATCCATATTTGATAAGGTTGAAATTGTTTTCTCTCTTTGCCTTATCCCAATAGAACTAAATATTTCAAATTTATGATAATAATAATAATATTCTTTTAACCATATAATTTTGTAAATCATAGATTTAATAAAAGTTAGAAAATCGTTTCTTTTATCAGCAGAAAAATTTAGAAAGGATATTTTATCGACTAATCCCCATTCAATACTTGTTATATCAAATGGCTCATGATCAATAATAAAAGTTATTTTAGAAAGTTTAGAATATTTTATTTCTAGAGATCTTCTTAAATAAACTCTTTCTCTATAGTCTCTAAGTTTTTCTTGGAGACCAAATACATGAAAATTTTCTATTGATCTTTTTATAAATAAAAATTGATCATTTGGAAGGATGTTCTTTGCTTTTTCTAAGAGACATATCCTTTTGATCTTTTCAAAAATAGGATTTTTATTATGATCACCTAAGTAATCAAAAATACTGAGAATATTGTTTATATCCTCATAATTGATTTCCATTTCGGAATCCCAGTTTATTTTTTGAATACTGGCAAAAATCATTTCTTTCAATTTTTTTCTTCTTCTTTAGCTTGTTTAGCTAAGATTTCGCCTAAATCGCTCATATTTTTTCTAAAAATTGCTTTTTATCTAATATATGGGCTTTTCATATATTATTCATTATATCATATAAACGTAGAGGTAATCCAGGGTTAAAAAAGTTTGGTACCTGTTTTTCAAGTTCTTTTTGTAATAAAGAAGCGGTTTGTTTAACCAATTCAGAATAGGAAACAGTTCCCAATCTTGGTTTTGAGACCATTGAGATGGAGAATAGGTTGGAAAAGGTTGTTGTACTGGAACTATTTGACCAGTATAAGGAATGGTAACATATTGAATAGTTCTAGGGTCAGGTGTTTGCTGAACCCATTGAAGTGTCATTGGATAGTATCCTTTTTGGATTCCTATAGAGGAAAAAGAATCTCTTTTTTGAGACTTCTTTTTGATAGTAGTCCATTCACCTTGGACTTCTTTTCCTTTTTCCCTCGAATTCATAGCTGTTTTTCAGCTCAAATTTTCCCTACTCAAATAATCAGCAAGAAAATTGTTAGATCCTATTTTATGTTCAACAATAAATTGATATTGACAAAGAAAATTATACCATCTAATCTTTCTTGGATTTGTTTCATTATTCTTGTTTTAAGAAAATCTTTAACTGATTGATTATCCATTCTAATAGTAAATTCTCCTGGTGCTAAATATATATGAAATCTTTTTATTCCATTTATTATTGCTAATAATTCTTTTTCATAAGTTATATAATTTTGTTCATTTGTTTTAAATTTTCCAGAATTATATCCACAGATAAGTTCATTTTCTTGATTATTTACCTGTTCTTTCAAAATTGCTCTCCAATTTTCTTGTGAAGCATTTGTTTCAAGAATTAATTTATCTTATTCTTTTGGAAGATACACACTTGGTACTTTAGTAATTTCAGATTTAATTTTTCTAATTAATTCTGAATCTTGTTTAGTCCAATTAAATTGTTTATCTTTCTTTAACTTATTAAACAGTGGTTTTTTTATTTTAGATAATTTTTTTATAAAATTTCTACCATAATTAAGAATTCCTAAAAAACTCAGTAATTATTTTAAATCAGTGATTTCTTCAGAAAAGTCTTTTATTTTGGTTATAATATGTTCCTGTAATTTTATCCCTTGTTGAGATAAATGAAGTCGTAAGAATTCTATATCTTATTTTTCTAACTCTATTTTCTTAGGGCTTAAAATAATTCCATTTTTTATGAATTTATTTGCTATAATTTCTAAATGTTTTCTATGTTCTTTCAAGGTTTTTGAAAAACCAATATATCATCTATATAAACCACACATAATTCACTACAATCTTTAAAGATAGAATCCATCCATCTTTGAAAACTTTTTAGTGCATTACAAAGTCCAAAAGCATTACCATCCATTGATAATGTCTTTTAGGCACACTAAAAACAGTCAATTGTTTTTGACTCTTCAGTTAATTTTATCTGCCAAAATCCTGATTTGCAATCAAATTTACTATAGTAGTTAGCATGTTTTGCTAAATTTATTAGGATATCTTTTATGGGAATAAAATATCCATCAAATTCAAGATTTTGATTAAGTCTTTTATAATTTATAACCATTCTTGTCTTTCCTCTTTTTTTGTTAAATCTCTAAGATTCATTAATCTTGGTTGGATTTCTGAATCCAAACTTCTTGGTTCAAAAATTTCTATCATTTTGGTATCAAACTCCTTGGTTGAAGTTTGTGCAAGATTAGTAAATTCATGTATAGCTTTCCAACTGATTGTTAGATCATTGCTATCTTTTTTCATACCAATATTTTTGGTTTGTATTCCAATTCTAACAAAATCTTGAATATTTGGGTCATTGATTGACACAAAATACTTTGGTTTTATTTTAAACCAAACTACTCCGGTAACTAAATTAGATTGTATTCCTTCTGTTAGTGCTTTAATAGGATCATCAAATCTTTTGTCTAATACTATTGCTAGTATTGGTGTATCTATTCCTTATTGAAATAAGGCTTTTATTTCTATTTGGATTACTCCTATATGGATATATCTAAGTTTAGGATACTTTTGTTTAAGTCTCCTAATTTTTTCTTTACTGAATATCGGGAGAGAATATTGTAGGAAAAATATGATTGCAAATCTAATTAAATATTGGACTAAACAAGATTCAAAATTAATTAGATAAATTAAATATGAAATTACTAAAGTACCAAGTGTATATCTTCCAAAAGAAAAAGATAAATTAATTCTTGAAACAGATGCTTCACAAGAAAATTGGGAAGTAGTTTTAAAAGCACACGTAAATAATCAAGAAAATTAACTTAACTGTGGATATAATTTTGAAAAATTTATAACAAATGAACATAATTATATAATTTATGAAAAAAAATTATTAGCAATAATAAATGGAATAAAAAGATTTCATATATATTTAGCACTAGGAGAATTTACTATTAGAACGAATACTCAATCAGTTAAAGATTTTCTTAAAAACAAGAAAAATGAAACAAATCCAAGGTGAAGATAAGATTTACATGTGCTAATAGAGATTGCAAATTAGGATTTTATACTGTTTTAGATGAGTGTTGTTAGATAAGAGTAATCTAGTTATGTTGGTGGGTCATCGAGTTAGTAATAAGTGTTGCTAGATAAGAGTAAAAATGTTATAAAAGCTATTAATTGTTGTTAGGTCTTAGTTTTTGTCCTTTTCTACTTGATTTCTCTATATAAGAGAAGAAGTTAAATTAGAAAAAAAGAAAAGTACATCAACCAAATCTCTTAGAAAAAAATCCAGAAATTAAACCATATACTCAAATCGAGTATGATGAAATAAAGCCATTAAAAGAAGAAGAACCAACTTCTTCAACTATAAAACAGGAGCCTCAGCCAACTAGGCGAGATGACCTTAACAAAATAAATTTTGCAGTAGGAGGAACTTATTTAGATTTATCTAATGTAACATTTTAAAATATAATCAGGTTATAGATTATTGGGCACAATCCATGTCTGTCTTTGTAACCAATAATAAATCAAATACATCATGGACTAAAGAATGTTTTCTTAATTACTTATGTGGAACTCCACAAGGAGATGTTCTACAATGGTTAAGGAAATGGGAAGATTCATATGATGGTCAAGCTAAAAAAGCTGTTATGTTATCCAACTGTCAATCTTTAGAAAAAACTCTAAAAGATATGACAAAATTAATAAAAGAAGAATTTTGTGGTTTTTTACCAGAAGCGTCTAAAAGAGCAGATGCTGAATATATACTTACAAAAATAAAATTATGTGATATAAGAGAATTAGAAGAGTTCTCTAAAAAAAATTTCAACAAGAATATCAACTCTTAGATGAAGTACAATCCAGGAATTTAAATGCGGTTGCAGTAGCGTTTTCTATTGCGTAACGTTTATTGCAATTGCAGATGTCGCATACCCAGTAGCATTGATCACGATCATCGCGGTCGTGAATTTTTTTTTTAATCTTTGCACAACTTTCCCTAAAATAATATAATCATAATTAACAAATTTTTTATAATTATTTATTATATTTTCACTCCTTAAAAAATCATAAAAAATTTAAATTGAAATATATTATAATATTTATAATTTTAAAAAAACCTGTTAATGGAGGTAAAGAAAAAACATACAGAAATTTTTAGTCTCCCTCCCTCCCACCCAAACCAATCCTTCCCTTTAAAATTAAATTTTCACAAAATTAACAATTAGTATATTTTCCTATTCAAAATTCCCTTTGTCCTTCTCATCAATTTATTTGCCTTCACCACCATTCAGTCATTCCCTCTCAAATTTACATTTGTCCCTCTACTTATTTTCAGTATTTTATTACTGGACCCAACCCTTAGTCAGAGATCTTCACATTTCTTTTCTTCATTTTCATTTCTGTAACTTTTTATTGGAACAAAGCCCTTGCCTCGCGAACCTAATTACCTCCTCTTATCTCCCTCCAATGTCATCCAAACTCAATCAACCTTGCAAATATCCGTCTGCCTTTCTCAAACAATGGACAAAGTAACAGATTGCTTTCTCAAACAAGCAAATTAGCAAAACAGAGACCTATGTCTCCTTAATTTTTAGATGCAAGTTTCCTTGGAAATTGACATGTCTTCTTCTGTTTGATGCTCAAAATTGATTGTTTATGGTAATTTGTTTATTAATTGTAGATCAAGGTTGTTTTTTTTTGGTATTAGGCTGTTTTGTAAGAAAATTTTCTTTAGAAACTGAAACAGGGGAAAGGAGCAAACTGCAACAGTCATGGAAAAGCGACCATTGCGGTCCTCTATCACCGCGATAGATCGCTATACCGTTTAATTGCGGCCGTTACATGCCGCTAAGTATGTGATTCAAATTCACACACAAATAGCGGTTGAATGCGGATGTGGAGGTTGGCGCTACCGCAAAATAACGGCCGCTATATCGCTATCAGACCGCTATTTGAAACCCTAATACAATCTAAGTTTTGGCTTAATCAATATTTTCATAAACTTCTCCCACCATGGTATGAAGTATGTAATAGTAGATATAGTTATTATCTTCAAAAAACTTCAAGTAAAGATACTTTAAGAAACAGGATATTATTTGCAAACAAGCAAATAATGGAATATTGTTTACAAGCTTAAGCAGCTAAACAAGTAAAAAATCAAATAGGACAAAAATGTTGTTCTATGTTATTAAATAATACAATAGAATTTGGTTGTAGACCTTATTATCAAAAACACCCGTAATAGATCATTTACAAAGGTACACATTAGACCTGTCAATTTAGACTTGAACTCGGAAAATCTGATCAACCTACTTGAAACCAAACCTGATCCAATCCGATTTGATCAAAAAAGTTAACAACCCGAATTCGATCCAACCTGAACTCGAAATATCTCGAACCCGAATTTACCCAAACAATTTACTCGAAATGACTCGAACTTAAATTAAGTATAATTTTATTTTAAAAATATTAATTTAATACAAATAATAATTATACCATAAATTATTAATATATTTTAATTTTATAGCTTGTAATTACCATTTTAGAGTATAATAAAGTATGTACTATGCACACAGTGGTTGTGGGAAAAATTAAAAAATGAAAAAAAAAAGTTTTATGTTATTATCTATAATATTAGGGTATTAAGAATTAAAATTTTAATCAATTGGTTGTAAATCAATTTTAATATCTTTATTTTAAATCAAACTGTTGGATTTGATAAATAATAAGTTTGTTGTATTATTATCATAATAACCTTTTTAAATTAATTGTTCAAGACTTCATGATAATTGTTCAAAAACTAAAATAATCTTTTAAATATATAATAATCTTTTAAATAAATAAATAAAATATTATATGAATTATGATAATCTTATCATAAGAGTTAAATAAATTATATATTTTAATTATCATGGATATATTTATGATAATTTTATAATATTTTTTTATCGTTATATATGTTATTTAAAATAAATTTATTATTTTTATTTTAAAAATATAATCCATTCTTATGTAATTTAGAATAAAATACATAAAATAGGTTGTTAATAATGATACATGTATTGTATCATAATAATTTATACATTATGTTATAATAATATCTTATTTTGTCATTTAGATCAAATTATATAATCTCTTATCATTATACTTGTTATTTTTAAGGTAAATATGTTGTTTTATTTCAAAAGTATAATTTTTTAAATCTTATCATGTGATTTTCTAAAAGTATATAAAATACATCATTAATATGTATACTTAATTATAATGATTTGTATACTGTGTTATACAATACATTTACGAATATGTAAATAGATTGGGATAATGATTTTAGATATACAATAATACTCGTTTAAGTAAAATAGATGCTCGAATTTGAAAAAATTTTGGATTATGCCTAAATACAAAAAAATTGGGTTAGATAGATATTTATTTTTTGATTAAAAATTAAAATGTTTATATTTATTTTTAAATATTTTTTATTTTTGAATTTCAATAAAATTATAATTAAATCTGACTTGATCAAATAATTTATTTAAATTTGATCTGATTTGATTTTAAAATTATAAATTGATCGCGAATGACTTGAACCCAAATAACCTGAGTGTCAAATTCGAATGACACGAACCTGAAATGATTCGAATCCGAATGACCCAAACACGAATAACCTGAGTGTCAAATCTGAATAACGCGAATCCAAAATGATCAAAATTCGAAATGACTTGAACCCGAAACGATTCGAACTCGAAAATTACCTAAAATTTTAAGATCCGAATTGACCTGATCCAATTGACAAATCTTGTACACATAATAACTATAAAACATCCTGACATATCTATGATATAATTTAAATAAAAAGTTCCTAAAAACCATATTTCCCATCATTTTTAATCTTATTGGCATTAGACAGAAAAACATGATCACTTATTTCCATTCCATTTCTAAAATCCTTACAAAAGGATCTACATAATGACCAAAAGACATTCCTGACTCCATAAGGACATAAATCATACAAGTCGTTTCCATAACATACATAAATAGGCCAATCGGCATTACAAAATTCCTACGTGCAATCAAACAAAATTCAACATTGTCACCAAATTTTCAGTATTACACAATCAGTCATGCCCCAAATTATTCTCTTTTTTTTTTTTTCTTTTTTTTTTTGTTGTTGCAAAAACTAATCATTTATTTAACAAAGGCCTAATACCAAGGGTGCCTCCAAGAAACTGTCTTGCGAATCCCTTAACAATCAATCCCCAAATTATTCTCTTTTCCACAGGCCATTCTCACTAAAGCATAATAAACCAAAATTCACAATATTATCAAGCCATGAAGCAAGCTATAACTACTGAAATGTTCATAATATGTAACTACTTTACTAAAGTTAAATATTCACGAAGTTAAACAAAAATATCCATAAGTCATAAAGCATCCACAAGGTTTTCAATGTTAGGGAAAACCTACTCAAAAGGGCCACGAGGAGACAGCCCGGGGGTCAGGATTCAATAGCCGGCAGGTAATAGTGAAGTCTCTGGGGTCAGCATACCCACTACTCGTGCTCGAGATACCCGTCATGCGCTGGATGGCAGCCTGCACCTGCCCTAAAGTATCCTCGATCCGATCAAAACGGGCCCTTGAAGTTTGCTCGAATCCTCCCAATCTCGTATTGAGCTATATGACCATATGGTCAATTTTGGTGTCCAATCGACTCAACAGATCAAGCACATGGCATTGGTGGGCTGCCCCTAACTCGAGGTCGGATCTCGCTCTGTGCCCTGGGCCTGGGGTCTTCCTCTTGGTCGGCCCTTTCTTCTTCCTCTTCTTCTTGATGAGCACGGGCATCCAATTATTTTTCTTAGTCATCTCAATGATCACTGTGGCATAAAGGAGCAGAATATTCTGATGGGTGGGTTGGGACTTTTTACTGGTCTCCAATTTCGCTTTCATGATCCATTTCATTCTATTTAACATGTACAAGGACAAGTTAACAGTTTGGCCAATAGCAACATGATGGAGCATCCAGAGCTCCTCCTTGGTTGCAATGTTAAATGACTTACTCCAGCACTGTACGGTAGTGGCGATGAAAATGGTGGAGGATTCTCAAAATTAAGTTCTTAAGGGAGAAGGCCAGGACATGCTTGTCATGGATTTCATTAGTACCCGTGACTCCTTCCAGTCTAAATTTGCATCAAAGTCTACAAGCATCGAAGATGGCCCCTTCTACCCTAGACACCCAATGACGTATGAAGTATAGACACGGACACATAATATGAGTATGACATGATACAAACACAGAAATACAACAAATTTTAAAAAATCAAGATACAGGTACAACTAGATATGGCAATAGAAAATTATATATATATATATATTATATTTAAACCATTTAATGTAAATATAAATATTGATACTTTTCATTAATATATAATAAATTTTTTTTACAAACTTTAAAATTCTTAATTGGGCTTAATTAATCTGAACGATTAATAAATAATCAATTGTTTTACAAACTAACAAAATTTTAATTGGGCTTAATCCAAAGTAGTGTGTCAACACAAGCTGAGTTGTGCTAATTTGGGTACGTGGGTCATGGATGGATTATCTTTTTTCCTTGTACGAAATGGTGTGTTTCACACCTTGTATAAAAATTAAAATTTAAAACTTAAAACTTAAAACTTCCCCGCATTCACCCTTCTTTTTCTCTCTCTATTCTTTCACATTCTCTCTCTAAGCTCTTATTCTTTCGCTAACACCAGCCTCTGTTCTGCCTCTGTTCTACAAATTTTGGCAACTAGTTCACCACTAAGGGCATCATTTTTATGTTCTTATTCTTCTCTCTTTATTCTTTCTCATTCTCTCTCTAAGCTCTTATTCTTTCAAGAACACCAGCCTTTGTTCTGCCTCTCTTCTCCAGATTTCAGTAACTGGTTCATCACTGTCGCTGCCTTCGACCTCCGTGTGTCGAAACTCTTTTAACCCCAAATTTCCTTTCATTCCTTTCAATTTTCTCATCTCGTGTCCACACATGTCTTGATCATGTCGGATCGTATCCAATTTGTTTTTATTGCCTTATCCGAAAATATCGCGTACGTATTCCATCGTGTCCACGTGTCCGTGTCGGACACTAATACAAGGGGATTTCCCCGTGTCCGTGCTTCGTAGCTAATATACTCAAAAGAGTATATCTTATTTAACCCTTGCACTAAAAAGATCAATTGTTAGGTATAATAGTAAGAAATGATCGAGTCATCAGTGATTGAGTTTTAATTTATTAGTTATTAGTTTATATTTCAGTTTAAAAATAATAATAAAAAAAGGGTTTTTGAAATAATTAAAAGTAAATCAAATCAGAAAAGTAAGATTGCAAGTAAGTAAGTAAGAAGAAATCAAATATGAGAAAAATATGATTAAGAGGTCATTCGCCACCACTAGATATCATTGAGAATAATTTTCAGATCTATCAACATCAATTAACTATCAAAATTATCAACTGTAGATAACAACCTCCCGTGTTACCCCAATCCTTTCTTAGTTTGTCGTTAAATAGGATGAACACTACTACTTAATCTCTAACTATCAAATAACTAGGATAAATATCACTAGATTCAAAGTGACAGCAACTTTATGATAAGAAAGATAGGTTGATCTAAGTAACAAACACATAAACATGGTTATTCAGCTTAAGTTATGTTTCACTTTGCAATTAGAAAAAATTTAACATAATCATTAATCACAAATTGCCACTATTGAATAGGAAATCAAGACAATTGCATATCAAGTCTCTTAAACTAACATTAGATAACTATCATGATATATCTAGTTGATCACCCTAAATAAATCAAGACAAAGATCATAAACAATTCTTATAGAAGAACATAAGCAATTTTGATAGAAAACCAATAATAGATAAAATCTAAAAATCAATTACACAATATATCTAGGACTTTGAAATCACCTTTAACTAAAAAGAATATAGCCTTGCATAGGTATTGCTAACATAAACATGAAACTAAAAAGAAGAAAAAAAGAAAACTAAAAGAATGAAAAAGAAAAAGAAGAATATTGAATTATTCAACCTTTTGCTCTCTCAAACTCTTTAAGAAAGTAATAAAACCCGACTACTATAATATGTACAATGTGTGTTACGGCTCCCCCTTTTCATCCCTATTTATAGGCAGCCTCTAGGTCTCTTTTATCATGATTTGCGATTCTCAGGGTTTCAAATAGCTGATTTGCGACTAGGGTTTTAATAAGGAAAGGTGATTTGTGGCTAGTTTTTTTTTTTGCCGTTAGGGTTGTTCAGGGAGATCTTCCAGCGTCGATTTGGATGACCATTTCTTATCCGATTTAGATCCATAAGATACCGTTGAAAGGTATTCAAGTTAGCTTCAAAAGTCAAGAAAGAAGCTTCTTTAAATAAAGACTTGAAAATCATGTTTTCCTTGCAACAAGCTCCGGAGGTCAGATCTGCCTTCTTGCTTTGCACCAAGAATTTGCTCTTTTTGACTCCCAAGTCTTCTTCCATCTTGTGATTGTTATTTTATAAGCTCTTTAACATCCTAATTGACATGTCTTGACGTCATCTCTTCCAAAATACCAACAAAATATAAAACCATAGTAAACTATCAAGGATTTCAAGAAACTAAGTACAAAGTATAAGGAAATGATATATGAAATGTATGAAATTAAGTAGTTATCAAATTCCCCCACACTTAGTCTTTTGCTAGTACTCGAGCAAAATCAAATAAAAACAAGGTAAGAAAACCCAATCTAGTTCACTTTCAATAAAAATTAGAGACAATCATTGGACAAGTCTTATAACTTAGTTAATAAAGAATCATGCTTAAATGTAAAAAGTTTGAGTTAAGCCATAACATATCTCAATCAAAATAATGCATATTCAAACTTAATCTCAACTTCTCACATGGAATACTCTCATGATTTTCACTCTTTAAATTAGTGGTAAAGTGTTTACAATCAATCTCATGAAAACAGTTCTACCATATGCTTGCTTGTCCATCTATTCTCCAATATTTAGATCATATAACTTCATGAATCAAAAGCTCATTATTCAAGGTTGTAATAAGGCCAAGGGGTTGTAATGTGGTTAAAGAATAAAAGAAATGGATATTACAAAGGTTCCAAAGACTTCATAGAATTTAGAGACAAAATCATATTTATGCAAATAACACTTTCTCAATATTCTTTAGAAGAACATAATAACATAGGCTGGATACTTTATGTTGAGCCTTTGCTTCATTCTAACCAACTTTTTAACATTCTTTTTCTCTTCTTTTTTTCCTTAACCAAAAGCTCAAGAGATGATTCAATTTTTTTTTATGGGAATGTATTTTTATAATGTTCCCTTTCTTTTCTCTTGACTTTTGCCTTTCTCCTCCCCTACACTTATCTTTTGTACCTAACCCAAAATTTCAAAAAGTATCCCTTGTTTTTGCAATATGTCTCAAAACATTCAATCTATTTTTTAGAACAACGGTAAAGATATAACTGTATTTAGGCTAGGTGAAAGATATGATTACCAATGAAATAGCTTATTCAATGTATGCTCAAATTGGCTCACTAGGGGGATGTTCTCTTGGAACATCAATAGGGGATGGTTGATTTGGCCTTGGTAAAAATCCTAATGTCTCTATCATATCCATATAGTCACATGTATCAATATAGTCTCAAACGGTTTAAAGCAAGTTCTAGAGAAACATGTTATCATGAGAGCACTCTAGAAAGAAATTAGATTGATATGTATAATGCATCAGTCATATAGGCTCAAAACTCACAAGGATGATTATACAAGTCAAAACCAAGTCTAAACGTGCTTCTTTCTCAATCAACATATCATATTAACATTGGCTTATTGAAAAAATGATATCAAGCTCAATTCTAATAAAATTCTTCTCACTAATAAGCCAGTTTTAGACCTATGCAATTCATGTCTCATCATAGTATTGAAAGTAACTAAAACACACTAAAAACAAACTAAAAAGACTTAAAACAAAACAAAATAAAATAAATAAAGGAAATCCTAAATTTCTCCCCCACACTTAATTCTTACATTGTCCTCAATGTAATGCTACTATCTCAAATGAAAGAATCATGTGTAAGAGAAAATAACTAAAAACAAAAGAAGAAAAATAACTAAAGAAAGCAGTAAAAGATAGAATGATGGAGAGTAAGAAATAGCAAATCTAATTATGATGTGTGGTCTCCATCTTTTTGGATTGCCTCCCAAGAAGCGCTTGGTTTACTGTCCTCAGCTTGCAAGCTGCCTCCCGATTAACATTTGATTTAATGTCTTCAACCTAACCAATACCCCTTCTTGGCTTTTTGGCATCTTCCAGCTCAAGCATGAGACTTCCCGGATCTTTGCGGTTAGGAAGCTTTCTTTGCACAACAACAAATACATTCTCTACCACAAATATTATCTCATCACACTTAATTTGCTCTCGGTGGTGCATAGCTCATTGAGGAATGATGCATATTTTGGTACTTGGTTAATGGCATCCAGAAGAGGTATATTTACTTGTACTTTGTAGAAGGTTTCCAGAATTTGTTTTTCATGTTCCTCCTTCTTAGAATTTATAAATCTGCTAGGAAAAAGGGAGAGAAGAAACATTAGTAGAAATAGGAACCTTAAAAGTTACCTCAAGTGCCGAAGTACTCTCAATTATAGCTTCATGATCCTCAAGGGTTGAATCCCTTTCTCTTTTTGGTACTTCCTCAACTTGTTCCCCACTTCTCAAGATCTCAATACTAGCATTAGTTTCCTCAAGTTTTTCGGATCTTTGTTCTACCAATCTCACCATACTACTAGCCATTTGGCTTAATTGCATTTCCAAACTCTGGATACTTGTCCTTGTTTCCCTAGTTTCCTATTCAAGTTGCAAAGTATTAGTAAGAAGGGAATAAACTAAATCCACAAGAGATGTACTTTGGCTTTGAGTCACATGTGGTGGCTAAAAAAGATCTGGTTGTTGAGGCCATGATTGATTGAAGCTAGATGGATGATTGTAATTGGCATAAGGATCAACTTCTTGATAATTTCTAGAGTAGCTATAATTAGTATAACCCCACTATCCCTCATTCTAAGTGTTTGAGAAAGCATCATACTGTTGTCCTTGGAACCCTTGATGTCCTTGACATCCTCCTAAATCATAGGCTTGTTCAAAATTATTATCTCGAAAGTATAGGCACAAATTGGTTGGATGATCCATCATAAAGCATACTCCACACTTCTACGATTGTTGAACATTACCCTTGGCCAATTGTCGAACTATTGATGTGAGATTGGCTAGTTGGTTTTGAACATTTGATGTAACCCATGCCATCTCTTCCTGCTCAAAATTTAAAAACACAACCTGTATATACAAAAAAATAAAATAAAAATAAAACTAATTAGAACTAAAAATAAACCAAGTAATAAATAAATTAAAGAAAACAATCCCCGGCAACGGCGCCAGAAACTTGATACACGCAAATGAGTATATCTTATTTAATCCTTACAAAAAAAGATCAATTGTTAGGTATAGTAGTAAGCAAGGGTCGAGTCCTCAGGGATTGGGTTTTAATTTATTAGTTATTAGTTTATAACTTCAGTTCAAAGAAAATAAAAGAAAATAAAGAAAAATGGAGTTTTTGAAATAATTAAAAGTAAAGCAAATCAGAAAAGTAAGATTGCAAGTAAGTAAGTAAGAAGAAATCAAATATGAGAAAAGTATGGTTAAGAGGTAATTCGCCACCACTAGATATCATTGAGAATCAATTTCAGATCTATCAACATCAAATAACTAACAAAATTATCAACCGTAGATAACAACCTCTCGTGTTACCCCAATCTTTACTTAGTTTGTCGTTAAATAGGATGAACACCACTACTTAATCTCTAACTATCAAATAACCTAGGATAAACATCACTAGATTCAAAGTGACAGTAGCTTTATGATAAGAAAGATAGGTTGATCTAAGTAACAAACACATAAACATGGATTTATTAAACTTAAGTTATGTTCCACTTTACAATTAGCAAAAACTTTAACATAATCATTAATCACAAATTGCCACTATTGAATAGGAAATGAAGACAATTACATATCAAGTCCCCTAAACTAGCATTTGATAATTATCAAGATATATCTAGTTGATCACCCTAAACAATCAAGACAAAGATCATAAACAATTCTTATAGAAGAACATAAGTAATTTTGAAAGAAAATCAATGATAGATAGAATCTAAAAATCAATTACACAACATGTCTAGGGCTTTCTAATCACCCTTAACCAAAAAGAATTTAGCCTTGCATAGACATTGTTAACATAAACATGAAACTAAAAAGAAAATAAAAAGAAAACTAAAAGAATGAAGAAGAAGAAGAAGAAGAAGAAGAAAAAGAAGAAGAAGAAGAAGAAGAAGAAGAAGAAGAATATTGAATTATTCAGCCTTTTGCTCTCTCAAACTCTCTAAGAAAGCAATAAAATCTGACTACTATAATATGTACAATGTGTTTGGCGGCTACCCTTCTTCTTCCCTATTTATAGGCAGTCTCTAAGTCCCTTTAATCATGATTTGTGATTCCCAGGGTTTCAAATAGCTGATTTGTGGCTAGGGTTTTAAAAAGTAAAAGTGATTTACGGTTAGGTTTTTTTGCCGCTAGGGTTGTTTAGGGAGATCTTCCAGTGCTGATTTGGATGACCAATTGTTATCCGATTTAGGCCCATGAGATACTGTTGGAAAGGTATTCAAGTTAGCTTCAAAAGACAAGAAGGAAGTTTCTTTAAATAAAGATTTTAAAATCATGTTTTCCTTGCAACAAGTTCCGGAGGTCAAATCTGCCTTCTTGCTTTGCACCAAGAATTTGATCTTTTTGACTCCTAAGTCTTCTTCCATCTTGTGATTGTTATTTTGTAAGCTCTTTAACATCCTAATTGAAATGTCTTGACGTCATTTCTTCCAAAATACCTACAAAATATAAAATCATAGTAAACTATCAAGGATTTCAAGAAACTAAGTACAAAATATAAGGAAATGATATATGAAAATGTATGAAATTAAGCATTTATCAAATTCCCCCACACTTAGTCTTTTGCTAGTCCTCGAGCAAAATCAAATAGAAACAAGGTAAGAAAACCCAATCTAGTTCACTTTCAATAAAAATTAGAGACAATCATTGGACAAGTCTTATAACTTAGTTAATAGCTTAAAGAGGTTCATAAAGAATCATGCTTAAATGTAAATAGTTTGAGTTAAGCCATAACATGTCTCAATCAAAATAATGCATATTCAAACTTAATCTCAACTTCTCACATGGAATATTCTCATGATTTTCACTCTTTAAATTAGTGGTAAATTGTTTACACTCAATCAATCTCATGAAAACCGTTCTACCATATGCTTGCTTGTCCACCTATTCTCCATTATTTAGATCATATAACTTCATGAGTCAAGAGCTCTTTATTCAAGGTTGTAATGAGGCCAAGGGGTTGTAATGTGGTTAAAGAATAAATGGAAAGGATATTACAAAGGTTCCAAAGACTTCATAGAGTTTAGAGACAAAATCAGATTTATGCAAATAACACTTTCTCAATATTCTTTAGAAGCACATAATAACATAGGCTGAATATTTCATGTTGAGCCTTTGCTTCATTCTAACCAGCTTTGTATTATTCTTTTTTTTTTCTTTAACCAAAAGTTCAAGAGATTATTCAATTTCTTTTTTATGGGAATGTACTTTTACAATGTTCCCTTTCTTTTTCTCTTGACTTTTGCCTTTCTCATCCCCCACACTTATCTTCTGTATCTAACCCAAAATTTCAAAAAGTATCCCTTGTTTTTGCAATATGTCTGTAAACATTCAATCCATTTTTAGAATAAGGGTAAAGATATAATTGTATTTAGGCTAGGTGAAAGATGTGGTTACTAATGAAATAGTTTATTCAATGTAGGCTCAAATGGGATCACTAGGGGGATGTTCTCTTGGAACATCAACAGGGGATGGCTGATTTGGCCTTGGTAAAAATCCTAATGTCTCTATCATATCCATGTTGTCACATGTATCAAAATAGTCTCAAACGGTTTAAAGCAAGTTCTAGAGAAACATGTTATCATGAGAGCAGTCAAGAAAGTAATTAGATTGATATGTATAATACATCAATCATATAGGCTCAAAACTCACAACGATGATTATACAAGTCAAAACCAAGTCTAAACATGTTTCTTTCTCAATCAACATATCATATTAACATTGGCTTATTGAAAAAATGATATCAAGCTCAATTCTCATAAAATTCTTCTCACTAATAAACCAGTTTTAGACCTATGCAATTCATATCTCATCATAGTATTGAAAGTAACTAAAACACACTAAAAACAAACTAAAAAGGCTTAAAACAAAACAAAATAAACTAAATAAAGGAAATCCTAAATTTCTCCCCCCACACTTAATTCTTACATTGTCCTCAATGTAATTCTAATATCCCAAATGAAAAATCATGTGTAAGAGAAAAGAACTAAAAACAAAAAAAAAGAACTAAAGAAAGTAGTAAAAGATAGAATGATGGAGAGTAAGAAATAGAAAATCTGATTATGATGTGTGCTCTCCATCCTTTTGGATTGCCTCCCAAGAAGCGCTTGGTTTAGTGTCCTCAACCTCCAAGCTACCTCCCAATTAGCATTTGATTTAATGTCTTTAACCAAACCAATACCCCTTCTTGGCTTTTTGGGATCTTCCAGCTCAGGCATGAGACTTCCCGGATCTTTGCGTTTAGGAAGCTTTCTTTGCACAACAACAGATACATTCTCCACCACAAATATTATCTCATCACACTTAATTTGCTCTCGGTGGTGCATAGCTCATTGAGGAATGGTGCATATTTTGGTACTTGGTTAATGGCATCCAGAAGAGGTATATTTACTTGTACTTTGTGGAAGGTTTCCAGAATTTGTTTTTCATGTTCCTCCTTCTTAGAATTTATAAATCTGCTAAGAAAAGGGAGAGAAGAAACATTAGTAGAAATAGGAACCTTAAAAGTTACCTCAAGTGCCGAAGTACTCTCAATTATAGCTTCATGATCCTCAAGGGTTAATCCCTTTCTCTTTTTGGTGCTTCCTCAACTTGTTCTCCACTTCTCAAGATCTCAATACTAGCATTAGTTTCCTCAAGTTTTTCAGATCTTTGTTCTATCAATCTCACCATACTACTAGCCATTTGGCTTAATTGCGTTTCCAAACTCTGGATACTTGCCTTTGTTTCCCTTGTTTCCTTTTGAAGTTGCAAAGTATTAGTAACAATGGAATAAACTAAATCCTCAAGAGATGTACCTTGGCTTTGAGTCACAGGTGGTGGCTGAAAAGATCTGGTTTTTGAGGCCATGATTGATTGAAGCTAGAGGATGATTGTAATTGGCACAAGGATCAACTTCTTGTTAATTTCCCGAGTAGCTATAATTGGTATGATCCCACCATCCCTCATTGTATGTGTAGACACCTAATTTTGTCCGGACCCCTAAATCAGGTACGTTTTCTTCCTAAATTGATGTTTCAAAATGCTAAAAGGCTTTTCTCATCTTGCAGGTGATACTCCGAGACTTAGTCTAAGAAAGCAGACAAAAAAGTCAAACTTGAAAAAGTCAACCCCAAAAAAGTCAACCTCAAAAAATCAACTACTAAAAAAGTCAACCCACTTTCAAAATCAAGATTTGAGGTTCAATTGAAAAACGGTGAAAGAATTTTGATAATCCGAGGTCTACATTGAATGATATGGAGGTCGAAAGTTGGGTTACGGAATCTCAGTAGAAAAGAAACCCTAGTTCGGGAAATTTGGGGAAAAGTGCTTAAATTATCAAATTGGTCGAAATTGAAGGTTCTAAATGAAAGATAAGTACTGACTACGGGTAATGGAGAAGCCACTTGGAAGAAAAACTGATAGAAAAGTTAATTCGAAAGAAAACCGAGAATTAGGGTTTTTGGTGGATTTCGGTAAAATTTGGAAGAATTACAGAAATGACCCGATTCGGTAGGGCTAAAGCCCGTAATTGATGAGGATTAATTAAACAAGGATAGCCCAAGGCTCTTTTGAAGAAAATTTGAAAATCTGACTTGTTTTGAGCAAAATCGGGTTTCGGAGGCAAAAAGGCAAAATTAGAAAATTTGGGAAAAATAGCAAATGAACTCCAAAAATTCTGAAAATTTGCAAATCTCATTATTAAATCATTTCGAAGAGATTGGCGAAAGAAAATCTTGATTCGGAGTTCGTTTGCAAAATGGCCAAATACCGAGCCCACTATGCAAAAATTCAATAGGATAAATCCCGGAAAAATAGAAAATGAACTCCAAAGTTTCTACAAATTTGCAAATCTCATTTTTTTAATTATTTGGAAGAGATTGGCGAAGTAAAATCTTGATTCAGAGTTCTTTTGCAAAATGGTCAAATCTCGGGTCCCCTATGCAATAATTCAAGTAGATAAATCCCGAAAAATAGCAAATGAGGTCCAAAAATTATGAAAACCTTCAGATCACATTTTTAAATTATTTGGAAGAGATTGGTGAAGAAAAATCTGGATTCGGAGCTTGTTTAAAAAATGGTAAAGTTCGGGTGCATAAAAGGGGTAATTTTGGAAATAAATAGCAAATGGACTCGAAAATTTTTGAAAACTTCCAGAATTCAGTTTTTTATTATTTCGGAAGTATTGAAAAAATAAAATTTTAATTTGGAGTCCGTTTGCTATTTGTTTAGGTTCGGGGGGGCAAAAATGTTATTTCACCGAAGAAACCAAAAAGGGCAAATTTGTAATTGAGAAAATATGATAGAAGAAGGAATTGCTGGGATTTTTCTTCCCTTGGTGAGCCAGCATAGAGGAAAAGAAGGAAGCTTGAACAATTTAATTCCTTAGTCACTATCAAGCCACATGCTACAACTAACACCTTGCAAATGGTCCCCCCTTCATCCAATGGCTTAGGTGCCTTGTAGGAAAGTTGAATGCACCATCCAATGGCCAAGTTTAAATGCCAAGATGACATTTTTATTTTTCACGAAAGAACCCTCATCTAATGGCCAAGAATGGAAGAAAAAAGATGAGCACAATTCATCCAAAGGTGAGCATTCATTCGGCCAAGCAAGGGAGTGCATGGGATTGTCTCTTTTCATCCAATGGCTTAGGCCATCTACAAGGGCTGAGTACACATGTTGAGGGCTGGATTTAATCTACAAAATATCATTTTTATGTTGTCCTCATCTAATGACCAAGAATGGAAGAGCACAACTCATCCAAGGGTAGGCAAGCAAGGGAGTGCATGGGATTGGTCCTTTTTTGCATCTAAGGGCTGAGGTTACTACAAGGGCTGGGTACACATCTTAAGGGCTGCTATAAATTGGTAAGATGACATTTTTATGTTGTCATCAAATATCTTAATCTTAGGGCCAAGATTGGAGGAGAAAAAGTGAGAATTTCATCAAAGGGTTAGAGGGCCATTCGACCAAGCCATTAGAGGGGGGGTTGGTTTCATTTTTTTCATAAGTTTTTGGATGAATTCAATAGCTAATTTAGCAAATAAAAATGGTTTTAAAGAAATAAAAAAAAAAGGTTTTTAATAGAGAGCTTGAAGGTAGTCATCTCTACCAAGCTCTAGCATAACTTTCTTCTTGTTTTCCATGGTGATTTTTTGATTTTCTATCTTATTTTCCTACTACATTTTTCATAGAAATAAAGTTTTTTAAATGTTTACTTAAGTTTTCATCTCTTCTTCTTCTTCATCAAAATGGTTGAAAACAAATTTTTTTTACATAGTTCTTGCATTGGCCGAATATGTCATGTTTGTTTGCCTTGGTTTTCTTTTTTTTTTTTTTCCTTCCTTGCATGTTGTTGTGGAAAAATGATTTTTAGAAGGTTTGTTTAGAGTATTTTATATTCTGATTTTTTACAAAAAGATGAAGCAAAAAAGGTTGAAATGGCTACATGATCTTGGCAAGACGAAATGACCATGGTTAGGGGAGAGGCTATGCCCATTTTTACCTACCATGAAGCTCACCTTAATTTTGTTGTTTAACATGGTTTATTTTCTGATTTTTGAAATGGAAAGGATTCATGATCTTGGCAAGACCAAGTGATTATGGTTAGGTGAGAGGCTATGCCCATTTTATACCAACCATGGAGCTTAACTTTCCTTGTTTTATTTACTAGTTTTGCTTGTTATTTGCTTTGCTTTGCATGTCTATGTTTAATTTTTTATATGTTTTTTACATTATTTTTTATGCTATATTTGTTTCTATATTTCTATTCCATGCTTAATAATTTTTCTTGAATATTCGGCCATTGTGTTCATATGCTTATATTGTGCATTTTTCCATGTATCATGTCTTATATTATAAACATGTTTGCATTTTTGTATTTGGTCACATAACCATTCGGCTACTCCATGTTGCTATGCCTTACATGTGCATTTTCATCTTGCTTCTTGGCTTGTTTGCATCTCCATGCCATGAGTTAGCATATCTTGATATTTAGTATGCCTTGCATGTGCATTTTCATCTTGCTTTTTGACTTGTTTGCATCTCCATGCCATGAGCTTGTGCATTTTGATTTTAGTATGTCATATGCTTGTGAAAATTTCATGACATTATGCATCTTGATATGATTTGTCATATATTTGTGTCATTTACTAGATAGGATTGCATTAGAGTCTCATGTGACCATTCGGCCTCTTCATGCATTCCGTGCCTTGTCATGCATTTGCATTTTGTTTAGGTAACATGCTTTGCATTATCATATCTTGAAATTGTGTATTAGTTGCTGTTTGTTCCAGCATTAGCATTAGGTTCATTGGTCATTGTATGTTCATAGTATTGCTATGCATGTTCATTACATTTTAGGTCTAGGCCATATTGGTATTGCCATGCATATTGGGTCTTAAATTATATTGGTATTTCCATGCATTGCTATGCTACTTAGGTCTTAGGTTACATTAGCATTTTCATGCATATTCATAACATATTAGGTCCAAGTCATATTTGCATTATCAAGCATTGCATGCATATTAAGTTAGGATAGCATTTATTGCCATGCAAACTCATGCTAGGCATTTAGGTTATTTTGAATTGTCATGCACTTCCTTTACCATGTAGGCTTTAGACCATACATTTCATTTGCTGTATGTTCATGCATTCCATGCCATTTCCACATGATTTATGACTTAGGCCAATCAATGGCTCAAAGTCATGCTCTCTTGAGCATGCCTGTGGAAAATTAAAGGGTTGTCAAATTGATTATTCTACCTTTGTGATTTTTTTATTTACCCAATTTTTGTCCAAGGTTTTTAAATGTTTTAGCTACTGTTTGTAGGTCTTTAGAATGATCTCCAACAATTTTACTTTGATTTTTAAATGATTTCATCAAAGGCAAAAATGTGTTTTAACAAGACAGTTTTTTTCACCCAGTACTCGAACTTCTCTGATTTTTCTATGCAGTAATCTTTAATAAAAAATTAAGCCAAATTTTATCGTGTAGTTTTATATGTTCTGAGTCTCCAGTATTTTTTTTAGATTTGTTTGAATTTTTAAATATAGGAAAAAAATCGTGTGTCAAAACTGGACAGTAGAGGTAGATTTGAATTCAGAAGAAGAATAATGGTTGAATTTGGCTAATGCATTTAGAGGGGGTTGGTTAGAAGCTTTAGCTGCTGTCTTGGGGTAATTTCTAAGCCTTTTTAGACTTTAAAAATGATTTTATAAACCTCGGGTTAAGGGTGGTCAAGTCCGGGATTTTAAACTTAGGAAATTAGAGCCATTTTAAAAGGGTTTGGTAGGGGTTTTAATCTTTATTCAAGTTTTTCCTCAAAATTGTTTTCAAACAATCACAAAGTTTTGTTTTTTTAGAAAATCTAATTTTACATATTTTCCTAAGGTAGCCGGATGTTTCTTTAGATATACGGATTTCTTTATTTAGAGGAAAAAATACATTTTCATGCATTGCATTTTTCATGTCCATGCATTTTATTTAAATATGTGATTTTTGCTATGATATTTTCCATGGTATTATTATTATTATTTTGATCTACATTTTATGATGTTATATTGTTTGCCATATGATTTGAATATTTCATGATATCCCATATTTTTTTATTTAGTAATTTATTTTTGTCACATTATTTAGTATATACTATATTCATGCATTTTTATTTTATTTTCATGCATATTTTATGATAGCATTATTTTATGTTTCATGTCATTTCATCATATTCCATGTCATTTAGGTTATATTATTTAGAATATGCCATGTCATTTAAAATATGCCATATCATTTAAAATTGTCATGTCATTTAAGTCATTTTATTTCATTTAGAATATTCCATGATACTTAGGATTTTTCATTTCACCTAGAATATACTATGCCATTTAAATTATGTCATATCATTTAGGTTGCATTATATTATCTAGACTTTGCCATGTCATTTTATTTATGTCATACATGTTATGCTCATATTTTTAAATGTTTTGAAAAAGATAACGATTTTCAATAAAAAATAAAGATATTCCCGAGTTAAAATAATTAATGAGTTCTCTACCAGGTTTGCTGGAGGAAATATCTTCAATTATCATTAATAAAGGAATATCTTTCTTTCGAAAAACGAGAATGATTCGGAAAGTTTTCCAAATGAATAAAAAATTTCTATATTTTGCTGATTTTGTCGGAGAATATAGGAAAATTTTGAATTAATAAATTCCGGATCATTTTCAATTAAAAATGGAATTATTTTTCTTAAAATTGGGAATTAACTTGAAATACTAAATTAAAAACCAATTTTTTACCGAGACTTGAGATAACACATGATTAATAAGGTACCGTTATATACGGACGTTGTGGGAGTGCTAATCCTTCCCTGCACGTAACCGAGTCCTGAACTTGATTTTTCGATTTTCTCTGGTTTATAATGCAGACTTGAAATTGGTTTTTAAAATGTTTTAATTAATTTTAAAATGTTTTATAAAACCGGTTTTAATAGGTGGCCGATCACACCTAGCTAAAAAAGACTGGCGGTGACTCCATGTCTTTTTACGAGGCCGTTTTCATACCCTCGACCGTTTATTTCAATCTAGAGGAATTAAGTTATCTTTTCCTCTGTTTACCCAATGTCACGCTTAACGAGTAATAAAGTCGCGCGATGAGACTTGTTATTTTTTAGGTTGCGACAGTATGTGTTTGAAAAAGCATCATATTGTTGTCCTTGGAACCCTTTATGGCCTTGATATCCTTATAAATCATAGACTTGTTCAAAATTATCATCTCGGAAGTATGGGCACAAATTGGTTGGATGATCCATCATAAAGTATACTCCACACTTCTTCGATTGTTGAACATTACCCATAGCCAATTGTTGAACTATTGATGTGAGATTGGCTAGTTGGTTTTGAACGTTTGATGTAACCCATGCCATCTCTTCCTGCTCAAAATTTAAAAAGAAATTTGTATATACATAAAAAAAATAATAAAAATAAAACTAATTAGAACTAAAAATAAACCAAGTAACAAATAAATTAAAGAAAACAATCCCCGGCAACGACGCCAAAAACTTGATGCACTCAAAAGAGTGCACTAAAAAAATCAATTGTTAGGTATAGTAGTAGGCAAAGGTCGAGTCCTCAGGGATTGGATTTTAATTTATTAGTTATTAGTTTATAACTTCAATTCAAAGAAAACAAAGAAAAATGGGGTTTTTGAAATAATTAAAAGTAAAGCAAATCAGAAAAATAAGATTGAAAGTAAGTAAGTAAGAAGAAATCAAATATGAGAAAAGTAAGGTTAAGAGGTAATTCGCCACCACTAGATATCGTTGAGAATCAATTTCAGATCTATCAACATCAATTAACTATCGAAATTATCAACCGTAGATAATAACCTCCCGTGTTACCCCAATCTTTACTTAGTTTGTCGTTAAATAGGATGAACACCACTACTTTTTCTCTAACTATCAAATAACATAGGATAAACATCACTAAATTCAAAGTGACAACAACTTTATGATAAGAAAGATAGGTTGATCTAAGCAACAAATACATAAACATGGATTTATTGAACTTAGGTTATGTTCCACTTTGCAATTAGCGAAAAGTTTAACATAATCATTAATCACAAATTGCCACTATTGAATAGGAAATCAAGACAATTACTTATCAAGTCTCCTAAACTAGCATTAGATAATTATCAAGATATATCTAGTTGATCACCCTAAATAAATCAAGACAAAGATCATAAACAATTCTTATAGAAGAACATAAGCAATTTTGATAGAAAACCAATAATAAATAGAATCTAAAACTCAATTACACAACATGTCTAGGGCTTTGAAATCACCCTTAACCAAAAAGAATTTAGCCTTGCATAGGCATTGTTAACATAAACATGAAACTAAAAAGAAAATAAGAATAAAACTAAAAGAATGAAGAAGAAGAATATTGAATTATTCAGCCTTTTGCTCTCTCAAACTCTCTATGAAAGCAATAAAATCTGACTACTATAATATGTACAATGTGTTTTGCGGCTCCCCCTCTTCTTCTCGATTTATAGGCAGCCTTTAGGTCTTTTTTATCATGATTTGCGATTCTTAGGGTTTCAAATAGCTGATTTGCAGCTAGGGTTTTAATAAGAAAAGGTGATTTGCGGCTAGTTTTTTTTGCCGCTAGGGTTGTTTAGGGAGATCTTCCAGAGCCAATTTGGATGACCATTTCTTATCCGATTTAGGCCAATGAGATACCATTGAAAAGGTATTCAAGTCAGCTTCAAAAGTCAAGAAGGAAGGTTCTTTAAATAAAAACTTTAAGATCATGTTTTCCTTGTAATAAACTCCGGAGGTCAAATCTGCCTTCTTGCTTTGCACTAAGAATTTGATCTTTTTGACTCCCAAGTCTTCTTCCACCTTGTGATTATAATTTTGTAAGCTCTTTAACATCCTAATTGACATGTCTTGACTTTATCTCTTCCAAAATACTTGCAAAATATAAAACCATAGTAAACTATCAAGGATTTCAAGAAACTAAGTACAAAGTATGAGGAAATGATATATGAAAATGCATGAAATTAAACACTTATCAGTAGCCAATAACACAGCCCAAAAAGCTAGGAGAAATGTCCTGATGTCTATCATTGAAAAATGTATACAACGTTTCGGATCTAAAATCACTAAGATCAATTTCAACCTCACCTTGTTTAAGAGTTATGCACGAATAGAGTTCTCATACTGAGGGCTAAAAGTTGACCTAGTTAGGTTCGCTAACCTTATCTATCTAACTTGAACCAAGGCATTCTTAATCATAGGGCCAAAATCAGTTAATGAAAACACATCCCAATTAATAGACCTTCTACAAATAAATTTAGAATCCTTAGCAATATTGTACCTCTCTTTCTGGAAGGGTTTCGATATACCTATGCCACGATGCTCTCCACATTTGATCCAATAGTTTTCCTCTTTTTTGGGGTTGCTGAGACCTTCGCTTCACCCACATTTTTCTTTTCCTTTAGTTTCGCAAGAGGATTTGAGGGGATTTTCATTCTTGGCATTTTAGGTTTTCACTTTGAGATTTTCAGATTGAGGGGGATTTTCGTGTCTATTTTTTAGAGGAAAAGATGTTTTTCACTTCTAGGAGGTTGATTTATCAAGAAAAGGTGTGAGTTTGAAGAAGATTAGAGTGTTTTTGGAGTGATTGAGATTTAGGGGAGAAAGGGTTTGACGACTCCAAAGATGAATTTTTAGGGATTTTGAGAAAATGAAAGGAAAAGTGATCTTTCATGTAGAAAATGCTTAGGGTATTCGAATGCCCCGAGCAAAATTCATTCAAAATTGAAACCCAACACGGGCATTCAAGTGCCCGAATAAGAACATTTGAATGCCCTAAAATCCTTGAAATCCAAAGTGAGTTATTCGAATGCTCAAATAGGGGCATTCGAATGCCCCAAGAATTTTGAAACCTAGAAGTGACATTTGAATGCCCCTTAATACTTGACCTAAAAATTCAAAAATAAATTTTCAAAGTGATAGTATCTGAATACCAACATAAGGTATTTGAATACTCGACCTGAAACTTAAAGAAACCTCGTTTTAATCATTTTCCTCTCTTTTCTCTTATTTATTTATTTATTTATTTTCTTTTTTTTTTTTGGTTTTTCTAATTTTTTTTTTTGGTTTTTTATTTATTTATTTTTTTTTGGAAAAATAAAACACCCCAAAATAATAAAAAATTAAACACATATTAAAAGGGATTCAAAAATTCTCCTTCAAATTTAAACCAAGCATAATTTCGAAAGAAATTTATTTAATTTATTTTTCCATAAAAAGTTTATTCAACTACCAGAATAGATCAACAAACTTCAATTTATTTTACCAGCAGCATGAACTTGGTCAATTTAAAAATCTAATATATGATACAAAGACACCCATCAACATAAACACAGGAATTACAAGCAAAACAACAATGAGAAAATTTGGTCTTATATTTTTCATTTTTTCACATTTTCAGAGAAAAAGAAAAGAAATTGCCAAAAAAATTATTAACTGAAATTCCCTCTCATCTTTAAAAAAAGATTTCAAAACTAAAATATTCCATACTCATTTATCCACTTAATGCCTAAATTGTAACTAGAGAAAAAGACATGTAAAAGAAAAGGAAAAGAAACAAAATTGTACAAAAATATTTACAAATAAAGCAAGAAAAAACGAAGCAATTTATTATCGCTAAAAAATTTTACCCTACACTAAAGTTGCGTTTGAGAACTTGGATTTCAAAAGATAGATTTGAATTTCAAAAAATAGTGTAATTGTGTAATAAAACACATGTAAATATAACATTGATGATTATTTTTCAAATCCATGGATTTGTTGGATGCCTATTTAGTGATGAATTTGAAATACCTATAGCTATTTGTGAATTTGAAATTCATGTTTTTATACCTTTCAAATATATAATCATATTGAATCCTAACTAATTTATACATAATGTATGCATTTCATTCTCACAATTTATATAGCAAATGAAATCCAAATCCAAATTTACAAATTCATATTTTCAAACATAACATAATTAATTTTAATTGTAAAACATTCAAAAATACAAATTTTTCTTTAAAATTTATTCGGGCATTATCATGCCCATGAGCAAAAGGAAGGTCCATCCTTTTACAAGCTTCAAGATGTTCATTCAACATCGCCCTTTCACAGTTCCCATTTTGTCGCGAAACGAAGAGCAAATGTGTTCCTAATTTGGATAGTATCTAACAAAAATTCGGCATGACTCTAATTAAGCTGGTTCCATAGGTTTCATTATATAATTAATTCGGAAATTCATAGATCTAAAGGTTCTCAAATTGTTCCTTACTGTCGTCCACACGGACTAGTAAGGCATCTCAATTCTCACCCATGATAGACTTCAAACGAAAAAAGTTCAATCTAAGTGGAAGTATTTCACTAGCTCATATGAAAGATCATCGCAAGGGCACAAGTACCTTACTAGCCCGTATGAAGGATTATCAGAGGGCGTAGCTATTATTGAGTTACTTGAGGAGATTTTTTTTTGTTCTCACCCACTCGGAACATAAGCAGAGCACTTCATCACAGCTACAATATGAACCAAAGATTCAATCTCAAACATATTTACCCGAGCAAAACCGCTCAAGTTAAATCAGCTATTAAACAGATGAACTGCCATGCTTATATCTTAGGTCCTCAATAAAGAAGTTCCGACTATCTAGAGAATGAAAAGAATAAGAAGAATTAACAATAAAACAAAAAAAGGAAAGAAAGTAAAGAACAGGAACATTATACAACTATAGTAAATGGAAAAACATACATTGCAGACGATAAGATCACATGCTAATTACCTATAAACAGCAATTAGAATGTACACAAATTATATCACTGCTGCCACTCAAAGGCTAAAGTAGATAATCATGATCAATCACAAGGTTAAATTTTAGATGTGATCAAACAGATTAGGTCACTACTATAATTAACTTAGAGATTATAGGTAGGTACTGTAATCAGAAGTTATCTTAGAAGCTGATATGACAGAATCCATTATTGGAAACCTATCTCCAGTTTTGAAAATTTAAAGAAATTATGAAGGGGATGTATGGTCTAATACCCTGCTTACTTGCATAGATAATAGCCTATAGTAAAATTTTCAAAATGGCACTAAACCACAAGATAAAAGATCCAATCTTTTCAGGAAAGGACAGCATAGTTTGGTCTAAAAAATGAAAAAGCTCCAAAAGTCTAAACGATCATATAGTGCACTGAAAAGGTAATAAAACAGCTCAATACAAATGGCTTATGTACTCTGACCATAATGATGCTTCACTCTCAATGTGACAAACATTGACACCAAAATTCTCTCTAGTTTGTTTTACAAAAAAAAAAAAAAAAAGAAGAAAAAAAAAAGAGAACTTCTGATTAGAATTTCATCAACTGCCTTCTTGTTTCAGGCAGGATTTAGCATTTCAGCCACAAATGACCGAGAATTGAGACCAAAGATGATATGTTTCAGCAGTATGCCAACGAATTCTACATTATTCTTTGATCAGAAATGCTGAGTGTTCTACCCCTCACACTACAGAATTTATGTCATTCAACAACACCAGAAAAAGTTAAAGCTGCTGTGAAATTTCAGAAAATCCAGCTAATGTTCATGGAGATAAGACTTGAAATAGAAAAAATAACAACAGAAAAAAAAAAAAAAAAAAAAAAAAAACAGTCAGAGATCTCTGAAAGACGCCCTTCATATCATGGGTCGAAAGTCTTCTCTGGAGTCACACAATGTACAACAAGTACAACTTACCTCTACATAACACTGAACTAAGAAGAAGAAATGATTAACACAGAAGAGAATTTTGGAAACTCAAGAACCTCAATCCCGATTGTAACAAACAAAGACAGACACCAACTAGGGATCGTCAGCATAATGTTTTTATCCTCACCTCCAAGCTCAAAATTAAGTCATGTTGCCACAAAACCACCTTGATGGCTGAAAGACCTCCCAGGCAAGCGAACTCCAAAGTTTAAGTAAACTGAGATGATTCCCAATAACCATGGCCACTAAGCAATCCAGATTAATTTAATACCACCAGACCCAAGTAGTTGCAAGCATGGTAAGCTTAAGAACTTATTGTCGCTTAGAGTGACATCGCTGATCAATATCCGTCACCAGAAGCTGACTGAGAACACAGACTGCCACTGACAACTTAATTGCAGGCGTAGAAGTCTGCAGAGCTGAAAATTATAAAAGAACTGACACTGCAATCAACTCTAATGACTCATGGAGTGAAGAAAAAAAAAAACAGATTAAGTACACCCCTACCAGCTCAAGATGAAAATTCAGATTAAAATTGAAGTTCATTGCCAATTACCAGCACCCCCTCAGGATCACTTTAAAAAAAGGCAAAAAGAGGACTGACCACCCACCAAGACTCTAAATGATGAAACTCGAAGAAAAGGACTAATCAAAATAAAGAAGAAAAGTTGAGTGATGAAAGTGGGGTGTCAATAATTACCAAAGTTTTGAATCAATCATCCCCAGTAGGAAATAATGTAAGAACCTTCCTTCCACCATTCCCTTTGGCAGATTCCAAATCTTCCACATAACTACTGGGAACTTGATTATGCACGGGTGCCCCTCCCATCCTATGCATTGGTTGCTGCGTCTGCCTGCCTAAGAAGGGATGCTCGAATTGGCCATTTGGAGACGACCCAAAATGCGCCATTTGCCTATGATACTGAGACTGCAAATGCGGATGTGCTACTGCTGCTGCCACTATCTGCTGTTGCTGGTGATGATGGTGATGCTGCAGTGCCGGCACTGGCACGAACGGCAAGAAATGCTCTGAATTACCCCTACCAGGATGAAGAAAGTGTGGTGGAACCGGTGAGCTTGCAAACAAATGGTCAGTCGCTGGATCAACCGTGGCACCCCCAGTTCCGCCGTTGGCACCACCGCCACCACCAGATAAACCTTGCATTCTCTTCAAATAAAGGCGATACTTCTGCAAATGACTAGCAACGTTTTCCCTTGTCAAACCATCAACACTCATCAACTGCATTATGGTCTTGGGGACAGCGTTCTTGATCCCCAAATGAGCCACGGCGTCAACGAATCTCTTGTGGAGCTGTGGGGTCCACACGAGGCGAGGCCGCTTGAGAGTGCGTGCGGGCTCATCTCCAGCAGCCCCGGATCCGAAGTCCCCGGAATCTGCGGCGAATTCGGATAAGGTGGGCTGAGAAGGAGGTTGCACAGCTGCGGAGAGTGGAGGAGGAGGCGGTGCCGGGGGCTGTTGCTGTTGGGGGTGGTGGTTTGGGTTTCGAATGTCGAAAGCGAGAGCAAGATCAGGAGTAATTAGGGTTTGGGAAAGAGGCATCAGCTCTTCCGGGGATGGCAGCTCTTCCTCCCATCTTGAGAACCAATTTGAGTCTTCTTCCCTCATAATTATTCACAAAATTATAATTATAATAATTAACGGAAACAAAAGGAAACCTAAATTTGGAGCAACAAAAAGCTCCTCCTAACTCTGCTCACTGCAGCAACAAAGAAAAGATTATCGAATTTCAGAATTTATATATTTATGGAATTAAGATATGCTAAAAACACAATATAGCTTAATTTATATATTAAAAAAAAAAAAAGAATTAACAAGAGCAAGGCAAGGCAAGGCAAGGTAAGGCAAGCAATACTCACATAGCAAAGCAAAAGAAGAAGCAGAGGCAAAATCCAAGAGGAAAATTGGGTTTGCTTGAGAGTCAAAGACAGAGAGTGGAGGGAGGTTCGAGGTGGATCTTGTTTTCTTGTTTTCAGCTTTTATCAATGGCTACTGTTTGTGATGCTTTTCTTATATTTTATATATTTCTTTTATTCCATTTTTATTTTTATGTTTTTCTCTTTTTTCCGGATTTGGGTGGCTTGGCTTGGGTGTTTTTCTTTTTCTGAAACAAAAAAGAAAGAATGACACAAAGCTCGAGTCGAACCCAAAATCACTTTACTACCAATTACCAAATACCAATGATGATATTATTAATTCAGCCAATGTGTGTCCATTGAATCTTATTATTATTATTAAGTTCGTTTAATTGGTGGTTATAAACCTCAAATAAAAAATAATTAAATATTATTTTTAAGAAAATATTTAATATATTATTTTTATTAAATTAAAAAAATTTAATGTATTAATTATATATTATTTTAATCTAATCAGTGCCACTAAACATGATTATCATTAGAGGTGGCAAAATGAACCCGAACCCGAAAACCCGCCCAGGAAAACCCGAACCCGAACCCGCCCAAACCCGATTTGAAAAAAAAGTCAAAAACCCGAACCCGAATGGGCATGAACCCGAATGGACCCGAACCCGAATGGGCCCGAACCCGAATGGACCCGAACCCGAATGGACCCGAACCCGAATGGGCCCGAACCCGTATGAGCCCGAACCCGAATGAGCCCGAACCCGAATGGACCCGAACCCGAGACCGGCCCGAACCCGAACCCGAATTTAATACTAAAAATAAAAATAAACAAATTGCAATTTTTTTTTTTTTACAAAGCAATAACTTTAATTATTAATTTTATTCTATTTTTTTTAATAATTTAATTAAAATTTAAAATTTAATATATTATATATATATGATGAAATAATAATTTTATCAAAAAGTAAATTATATTTTGTACTTATAAGTTATAACTTTAACGTCTCATATCATGATGAATTTACAATCTAAATATTTTAAATTCTTGAAAATTTTAAAGATGTGAAAAAAAATTTGACAATAATTCAATTAATCTATAAGGGTAAAAAAATTGACAATAATTCAATTATTTTGGCCTTTTGGGTTATACTTAGACCTGCTCACGGGCCGGGCCTGGGCAGGATATTTTGTGTTCCGGGCCGGCCCGGCCCGGAACAGTAATTTTTATTATAATATTATTTTATTTAATTTTAATTATAAAAAAATAAAAAAAAATTAAAAAATTATTTTTTTATTCCAATGAACAGTGTTTCGGGCCTAAACGGGCGGGCCGGGCCGACCCAGGGCCAGGCCTGGGCAGAGAAAATAAAAAAAAAACTGGGCCGCGGCCCGGCCCGGCCCATAAGCAGCTCTAGTTATACTTATGCGGTTAGGTTAGGGTGGGTTTAATTGGATTATGGCTTTCATGTGATTTTATTTTAGCGGGTGGATTTAATGGGGTTTTGGGTTTTATGGCCTTTTGGTTTTGGGTATATTTATTATATATTAATAAATAATCATATTAATTATATATTTATTACGTATAATTTAAATATAAATTATATTTTTAGTACTACTTTATAATTTATACTTTATACTGATGAAAAAAATATAAGTACTCGATATATATATATATATATATATATATATATATATATATATATATCTTGACTATAAGCATAAATTTTTTGCATTTTATAAGTATATAAACGAATAGATGAAGGCCAGGATTTATTTTTAAAAGTTTTTTATTTTATAGTGAATATAAATTATAATGTATTTATATTTTGAAATTCGAGCTCATCAAATCAATTATTTTAAATATCAATATATTAATTTATAATATATCATATTTTTTATAATAAATTATTTCAAAATTTGATTTTTTATAACAAATTAATTTCTTATTCTTTTGGTGCTAACAAATATTAATTTTAAAAAATAAATATAATTAAAAATATCATATAATAGCAAAAGTATAAAAATAAAAATAATAATAATAATAAATTAATAATTTGTTTTTAGATATAAATATTTAAATTACGTAAAAATGATTACATCTAATATAAAATAAAATAATGTAAAACATACCCGTACCCAGATCGAACCCGAACCCAGACCGAACCCGAACCCGAACCCGAATGGGCCCGAACCCGAATGAGCCCGAACCCGAATGAGCCCGAACCCGAATGGGCCCGAACCCGAATGAGCCCGAACCCGAATGGACCCGAACCCGAATGAGCCCGAACCCGGATGGACCCGAACCCGAATGAGCCCAAACCCGAATGAGCCCAAACCCGAATAAACCCGAACCCGAATGAACCCGACCCGAACCCGCCCAATTGCCACCTCTAATTATCATTTTATAAAAAAAAAACATGATTATCATTTCTTTTATTATTATTATTTTATTTATTAATTATTATTCTTTTCCTATATAGAATAGAATAAAAATACATAGTGCTTGAGATTTGGAGTTGAAAAGAGAGAATTTGATTTGAGATTTCTCAATGGGATGGATGGGTGTTTTCATCGTAGCTTTAAGGTTTGCTTTGTAGTTCCCTTTCCCACATTTTCTCTATTCTTTTACAGAAAATCTACTCGTTTACTAACCCTTTCTACTTCCAATAAAGTCCAAGTCTTTTGCTTTTTATTTTTTCCTTCTCTGTTACAAAAACAAATTTTTTTTTTAATACTCCAACAATTATATGATTTTTAGAAATAAATCAATTAAAATTAAATTTTATCACATCCAAAAAATGTGTTTTCAAAAAATATATATTATATTTTAAAAAGAATAATAGTTAAAAAAAAATAGGTGAGTAGTTTTTTTCTAGTGAGTATTTCTTTTTGAAATTAAACGATATTAAAAATATGATTAGTTTTTTTAATGGATAGTTATTTTTTAAAATTTAAAATACTTAAATATCCTATTTTATTCTATTACTGTAATTTTAATTTTTTGAGTTGGTATCACTTGATTTGTAACTCTAAATCAAGGACTTAATAATTACTAGATTATGAATTATCCGCTATGTGGATGGATAAGAAAAAAGTTAGTAAAAAGAATTATGTTTAAAAAATTGATTAGTGGTTAATTTTTTTGATATAAAAGACATAATTATTTTTAATTTTATATAAATTATATTTTTTAAAATCTTTAAGTAATTTTATTAACTCAGTTCGTTTAATATAGTATAGATGTACTATTTGGAATGAAGGTTGGTAACTACTAATTGTCGGTTGATATTAGAAATATTAGTAATTAGGGACATGCTTATGTGTGTGATAAATAATTTTTTCAGCAAATTATTTATTAAAGTTTATTTATCTTATTATATTAAAAAAAAATTAAGACAAAAATTATAAATAACAATATGAAATATGTGGTACCTACAATAGTATAATAAACTTAATGAGATCCTAAATAAAAATAATTAAAAATATAAAAATATCAATAATTATATATGATATAAATATAAATGTAAATATAAATAAAATTAATTATTCAAAAAGGTATTGCCATGGTAACCAAAATTTTCATAATATCACAGTATATATGTATCCCAAAAACAGAAACAGAGATTGTGATTAAAATTAAATATTTCTAGAGTACTAATATCAAAAGTAGAGTACTAATATCAAAAGTTTTTATAATAAAATTTACTGTCATTCAATTTGTAGTAGTTGAATATAAAATGAGGAATAACGAACTACAATTTGATATAAATATAGACAATTTCTATACATTAGAGACCTCTTAATCACATTCCAAAATATACACAGCAAAAACGCAATAGAGTTTCCAATTGTTTTGGACATTATAATGGAAGAGCTCAGAATTGAAGCTTCAATAGATTTTATATTTACATTATAATAAAAGTGTGTCTATCACATTCTAAAAAGTTTTACGTATGAAATTTTAAACATAAAGATTTATCTCTTAAAATGAAAATTTTATGGTAATTAGTATGTGATAAAGTAATATTATCAATTATCAAATGTAAAATAATTTATTATACGCCATGATGAGTGATGATGACAAAAAAAAAAAAAAAAAACCTGTGTAAATGAAAGATGCAAGAACAACAATAACCAAATTATCACATGCTAAACGCATTTTTAATTGACCTTCATTTCCTCATCTTGAGAGCCTCCTAACTGCTGCAAGGCATTGACAAACCAGCGATGCAACTCAGGTGAGCGATGCAACTCAGGTGAGCAACACCTCTATCGCAACCTCAAAAAGTCCGATTTATTATCTGCCCCGTCGCGGGACAAATCGGCCTCGTTAAGTCTGTGATATTGGGGAAAAATAAAGAAAAAAACGATTTAATTCCTTTAAATTAAAGATCGAGGGTATGAAAACGACCTCGAAAAAGAAATGGAGTCGCCACCAATCTTTTTTTGGCTAGGTGTGATATGCCACCTATTAAAACCTTTTTCTTTTTCTTTTTATAAAAATATTTAAAATTAATTTTGAAGTCTGCGCTTTGAACCAGAGAAAACAAGTGCAGGTTTGAGAGTCGGTTATGTGCGGGGAAGGATTAGCACCCCCAAAACGCCCGTATAAAATGGTACCTTATTAGTCATGTGTTATCTCGAGTCTCAGTGAAAAGTCGGTTTTAAAATTGGTGTTTGTAGATAATTCCCTTAAAAATTCATACTTTATTTGAAAATGATCCAAAATTTATTAGCATAAAATTTTTCATATTTTCCGACAAACTCGGCAAAACATGAAATTTTTCCTTGATTTTGAAATTCTCTGAATCACCATTTTTTTTGAAAAAGATATTCCGTCATTAATAATAATTGATGATATCCTCTCCAGCAGACCCAACAAAGAACTCATGAATTATTTTAACTCAGGAATAATCTTGATTTATAAAAAAATATTATTTGTTTTCCATGTATTTTAAAAATCATTGAAAAATGACCATGAATGTGCAAAAATGTTACTAAGTTAAAAATTAAATAAACATGCATATTTATCATGGTATGACAAACATTTTATTATGGCATGGTAAAAGAAATAATGACATGACATGCTTGACATGGCAAAAATCTAAATGACATGCCATAAGGAAATGAGTGACATGGTCAATGAATGAATGACTTAGCATACTCTAAATGATATGGCACATGAATGAATAACATGGTATATGGATGTCATGGCAAATTCTAAAAGATATGACATGCGAATGAATGACATGATAATATGAATGACATGTCATGTGAATGAATGACATGGCAAATTCTTGATGACACGACATATGAATGAATGACATGGCATGGCAATATGAATGACACGGCATGTAAATGAATGACATGGCATGTGAATGAATAACATGGCATATGGGTGGCATGGCATGTGAATGGATGACATGGCGTATGAATGACATGGCATGTGAACGAATGACATGGCGTGTGAATGACATGACACATGAATGAATGACATGGCATGTGAATGGATGACATGGCATATGAATGACATGGCATGTAAATAAATGACATGGCATATGAATGAATGACATGGCATGCTTGACATGGCACAATCACAAAATAACATCATCATAAAATATTCATAATCATGATCACATGCACACATCATTATTTGAAATGGATTATTCATGTGAGGAATCATATAAATAGCATATGTCGGAAAATATTACTGTGCTTCTCGGCAAACCTGGCAAAATTTGAAAAATAATTTTTTCATATGATATTTACATGGTTCCGAGTAAAACGAAAATCATATGTTTCGACTCCATAAACACGTGCGTTGAATAATTTCCTAACCTCCCGGCAAACCCGGCAAAGATTGGGAACTAATTCTCGCCAAATATTTAGGAAATCGAAAAATACGTTTTTATGCCAAATTAAATAAAAACATTTTAAAATATGCAATGCATGAAGATGTATTTCTTTCTTGAAGTAAAGACATCCGTATACCTAAAAAGGTATCCGACTACCTTTGGAAGAGACTTAAATCGGATTTTCAAAATCGAAATACTTTGGGCTCGGATTTAAAAAATTGGAACTTTTTTGGATGAAAAAGGCCTCATGGTCGAACCCCCATCTTCAAAAGGCTCTATTTTTCCTAGTTTTGAAATCCAGGTTGACCACCCTTGACCAAATTTTTATAAAATCAAATTTTGTGATTGAAATGACATGAAAATTAACCTAAGACAGTAACCAATATCCCAAATCAGCCCCCTCTCTGTATCCTAACAAAAACATAAAATTACTAGTTCTTAAAAACAAATTTGACTCTCACAGGCAGTTTTGAAAACCTATTTTTTTTCCTTCTAAAAAGTTTCAAAAAAATATGTAAAAATTAGGGTAGACCTAGAATATGTTGATATCCATGGGAAAAAATTAGATTAAGTTTTGGACCAAAAATACCATGATCGGATTTTTACCAAAATCAAGGTAGTGAGTTAAAACTGCTTTGTTAAAAACCACTTTTTCAAACATGATAAAAAAAATCTAAAAATCATGAAAAAAATATCATGGCATCCCCTAAATGACTAATGCATGTGGTAAAAAAATCAATTCATTTTGACCATGGCTGAGTAGTAAAAAAAAAAATCTCAAAGTTAGAATACCCAATCTAAATTATCAATCTCTCAACTAGTAGAGGCGAGGGATTTTTGGCTTGAGATCATTGGTTGATCTTGGCCAAAATCTTAGTTGAAATGTCATGAAATGCATGGTTTTACAGCCCACAATCATATGGCAATAGATCAATCATGAGTGAAAAATATGAACACAACCAACAAGCAAGAAATATCAAACAAGAACAAGCACAGAGACACCTAGAGCGATTCGGCTAATGCAACAAAACATGCAAAAAAATTTGTCAACTTGGTTATTTGATAAAGAATGAGGAATAAGGGATAGAAAACCTTCAAAATTTATTTTTGAAAACCTTTTTATTCATCAAAAAGTTAACAAATCACATGAACAAAAAGAGAAAAAAAAGAATCACAACATCAAAGAAAACATTAAAGAAGAAGAAGGGAGGTGATAGCTACCTAGCTATTGCTTTCCAAATCAAGATGGCCAAATTCTTCTCTTCTCTTCTCTTCTCCTCTCCTCTCCTCTCCTCTCCTCTCTTTTCTTTTTCTTCTTTCTTTTCTCTCAATGGTGAAATGCCTTAAGAAAAAAATGAATTCCCCTCCTCTTTTCAAATTCCTTGGCCGACCCTTGATATATTGTATGAGAGAGTGTTTATTTTTTTTTACCGTTGTCATGCTTTCCATGCTCCTCCAACATCCCTTGCCACATGGCTAAAAATGTCCCCTCATTGCATGATGTTTTTCTTAAAAATATGGAGCTTGTCCCCTATTTGCATGATGTTTCCCTTAAAAATAGGGTTTTCTAGCCTCCCATTGGCCAACAATGCCACCTAGATTATTCTTGTCTCCTATCTCTACAAAATATCTAAGCCACTTGTCAAGATCATATGGCCTCCTATTAAAATATCTTCCTAGGTGACATTTTTAATCCTAATTGGCATCATCTCATAGCCTTCACATGGCCTTCACATGGCTTTGCAATTTGGAGACCTCTGATTGGCCTAAAATGCCATGTAGGCAAAATAGTGGAAAATCTTGTCCTTTTAAAAATGTCATCTTGCTATTCAACCTTGGCCATTTGATCCATGATGATAACACTCCCTCCCTTTGATCTGTTGTTGGCCGAAAATGGCTTGGAAATTCCAAGCCATTCATCTTTTTTTTATTTACAAAATGGCCCTTTTCGGTTTCTTTGATAAAATTACAATTTGGCCCCCAAACTTAATTTAATTGCAAATGGACCCAAATTTTGGAATTTTCTTTTCCAACTCATCACATCCAATATAAAACTTAGTTCTGGAGGTTTTCACATTTTTTCGAGCTCATTCTCTATTTTTCCCGGATTTTTCTCTAAAGTTTCGGTTTAGTGCCTCCCAAACTTTGTCTTTTTCATTTGAGCTCCGATTCCAGATTTTTCTTCTCTAATGCCTTCCAAAAAATATAAAATTCAGATCTGGACGTTTTCATAATTTTTCGAGCTCGTTTCCTATTTTTCCCATTATTTTCTCTTGGAATTTCGGGTTAGTGCGCCCGAACTTCGCCTTTTTCATTTTATCTCCGATTCCAGATTTTCTTTCTCCAATCTCTTACATAAAATATAAAATTCAGATCTGGAAGTTTTCATAATTTTTCGAGCTCGTTTCCTATTTTTCCCAAAATTTTCTCTTGGAATTTCGGGTTAGTGCACCCGAACTTTGCCTTTTTTTCATTTGAGCTCTGATTCTGGATTTTTCTTCTCCAATCCCTTCCATAACATATAAAATTCAGATCTGAAAGTTTTCATAGTTTTTCGAGCTCGGGTTCTATTTTTCTTGGATTATCCAAGATTGCCCTTTAACCCTCGAAACCTCGATTTTACTCAAAACGGGTCCGATTTCCAGATTTTCTTTTTCCACTGCCTTTGTTATATTATTGAATTGGAGTTGGTCAGAAAATGCCCAATTTTTACTATCGAATTTCTCTCCGATTTAGTTTTCCCTTTTTCAACATCGAAAATTTTCCTGTTTTTCCTCCCACCGGGTCTTCCTTAGGATCCACTTCAAACTGGGACTTGGGATATTTTTGTTTATTTATCCTTTATCAATTGGGGGCTTCGATTTTACCGAATCGGGTCATCTCTGTAGTTTTCCCCAAATTTGTGAATTTCTTATTTATTCATTAAATCCTTATTTTCCTTTTTCTCTTCAAACCAATTCTTTTTTCAACTCCGCATCAAAATTGGAACTTCCAATATCCATTCTTATTGATCTTGATCCATTTGGAACCTCCAATTTCGTCCAATTTGATCGTTTACGCATTTTCCCCCAAATTTCCGAATTAGGTATTTCTCTACACTGAATTTCTGCAACTCGTCTTCCAAACTCTATATCTTTTGTTGTAGACCTCGGATTATCAAAATTTCTTCACCATTGTTCAATTTAACTTCGAATCTTGATTTTGACTGAGGGTTGACTTTTTTAATGGTTGACTTTTTGGGGTTGACTTTTTCCTATTTGACTTTTTGTTTTGACCTCCAAAATAAAGTCTTGGAGACCCATCTGTGGAATGGTGGAAGTCTCTTTGCGTTCCGGGAAGTTGAAAGGAGAATTTGCCTTGTTTAGAGGCACCCGAACAAAATTAGGTGTCTACAACCTCCTTTGCTTCCTATCAGTCTATTGTTTTTGTTGGAAGTGATGGTACAACGACTGTGGTCCAAACCAAAAATTCGACTGAGTATTGGGGTCTTAGAAAAAACTGCTCTGTTACAGCCTGTCCTTGATCGTAGAACCTATTCTTCTTTCAAATTCTTGATTCCAGGAGTCAAAAGCGTTAGTTTGTGAAATGTACTGAGAGAAAACTAATAAAACTATTTTTTTATGAAGAAAAAATGATGAGTGGATGGTAAAAATTTGGGTTAAAGTGCTTAAACAGTTCTTGTATTATAGTTAAAAGTGCATTTTAGTCACTGTATTATAAAAATGAGTAATTTAATCCTTGTACATTTTAAATTGGTGCAAAGAAGTAAAATTGGTAATAGTGTTAAAGGGAAACCGTCTAAATGCTAACATGAACATGTGAAACTGATGAAAAAATAACTTGGAAAAAAAATGATGACGTGACAAATTTTTTTCTCAAGTGAAATTTAGAAAAACATAATTTTTTTTTTACCCAAATCCCTCATTACCCATAAAAATGTCATCATTTTTTTTTTTCGAAGTCATCTATTTTGTCAGTTTCTAAATTTCACCTGAGCAAAAAACTTTTACACCTCATCATTTTTTTTCCAAGTCATCTATTCTGCCAGTTTCTAATTTCCACTTGAGCAAAAAACTTTTACACCTCATCATTTTTTTTCCAAGTCATCTATTCTGTCAATTTCACATGTCTATGTCAACATTTAGACGGTTTTCCATTAACACTGTTATCACTTTTACTTCTTTGCACCAATTTCAAACGTACAAGGATTAAATTACTCACTTCTATAGTACAGGGACTAAAATGCACTTTTGGCTATAGTACAAGGACTACCTAGATACTTTAATCTAAAAATTTGTGGAGAAGAAGAGACGAGTGGGTAGTTGTGAAAGTTGTGTGTAAGAGGGGTGTTTATTTTTACTATGTGAGTAACTTCGTGAGTGAGTATTGTTTTGTTAGAGAAAAAAAGTTAAAAGGTTATTAAATTACTTTTTTAATGTAATTTTATTTGTTTTTAATTTTTTTTTTATTTCTTCTATTGAGTTGGTGTCTTGTTAACTCGTGACATCAATTCAGTGACTCCTTTTAAGAATAATATACATTGTATTTAGAGCTACAATTGGACAAGTTGGATCAGAATTTGATCAATTCATTTCTCGGTAAAACAAATTAGGGTCATTTTCTATTCAATTTACATTATTTTGCATTCAAGTCATACAGATTCGGGTCATATTATTATTAAGTCCAAATGTTGATTTAAAGTCAAATTCAATTATAAATATTTGAATATCCAAAATTTTTAAACATCAAATAAAGGAAATAACTATAAAAATAATAGGAATATGTAATAAGTTATCATTAAATAAATTTAATAGTCTAATTTAATGGAAATATTTAATTTTTGGATCAAATAATGTAAAAAAATAATAATAATAATGAGAGAGAAAAAATTAAGAATGAAGAATTAATTAATAAAGTTAAATTAGTTTAAAATATTTTTAAAAAATAAAATAAGAAGCAAAATTTTGTATAGACCGAAATATTATTTTTGACAATACAATCGAAATGGATTAATATGATCATACAGTCGGTATTAGAGGTGTTTATGGGCTAGATCGAACCCAACTAGCATTTCTAAATATTAAGTCGGGTCTAGCCCACCCGTTAAGCCTATATTATAATAATTTATTTTACTTTAAAATATATTTTTAAATTAAAATTAAATAAAATACTTTTTATTGATTAAATAATGTCTCGAATCGAATATGGGCTTGGAAGTTCTTGTCCAAGACCTTGCCCACCTGCCTTGTGCGCTATCAAGTCCATGGACAAGTCTAGACGGTACGGTCCATACAGGCCAGTAAAAATCAAAACGAAACACTAGTGCTAGTTTACATATTTTCTTTAAAATCGAGTTTAGGTACAATATCGATAACCATGCGTGTATCACCTCTAAACCTCTGCTTGTCCAAATGTCACGGTCCGAGCCTTTGTTGGGCTTGTGTAGCACACTCAGTGGTGGATCTTGCTATTTAGTTTTGGGGAAGTCAATTAAAAATCTAAATTTATATATTTTTTCATTTAAAGTATGTTACTATATTTTACTAATATAAAACATATACAAACAAGATACTAATAAAAATAACAAATTCATAAAATCATAAATTTTATCAATTCATAAATAAAAGTATAAGGAAATAAAATACATCAAATAAATAATTTTACCTAAAATTATGAGCGACGTTCTTTTAAAGAAACAAAATTTTCAAGAATTGAATCTGAACTAAATGTCTCAGCAATCTCTCTTTTGATGTTGACAACCAAGTTATCTGCAAGAAACTCATCTTCCATCTTGTTTTGTAGTCATGTTTTTACGATCTTCATAGTTGAAAATGCTAGCTCAGTAGTTGTTGTAGGCACTGGAAGAGTTAAAACAAGTCTGATCAATCTATCAATGAGATGATATACTTTTGATTTTTCCGTCTATGTCAGAACAAGGCATAGCTGTGATAAGGAAGACAAATTTTGCAGTTTCACATCATTGTGAATATCATACTCAAAATGTTTCAATTGAAATTTCAAATTCAACTTCTCTTACTCAGTAAAATCAAGAGGATAATACTTTTCCGTAAAAGTGCAAATATCATAAATATTGAAAATCTTCCTTTGGATCCAAAGCAGAGCTAAGTGTCAGAAGATCCATTTCCTGTATGCTAAACCTATTATCTTAACTATAACCATCCTACAAATGACATTCAATTTATATCCTCAGCAAGCAATATTCGAATATTATCCATGATCAATCTATATTCAAGTCAATACATATTTATTTATTATCTCATAACTTGAAATATATATAATTTATCTAAAAGTAAACCTATCTCAAAAAGGTTTACTAGATAAAAGACATCAAAAGAACAAGACTTCTAGAAATTTAAGTACGATGCCCACCATGTCAATATACTATTAGAAGCGGAGAGTAGAGGAAGGTAGCAATCCCGACACCTAACTGTAACCTGAAAATGAGAAACATGAAAAGGTGAGATATATGAATATCTCAGTGAGTAGACAACTTTTAAAACATTTGAAAACTATGATGATAACCTTTAAAACATAATAGACGTTCCAAAATAAATAATAGTAAAACTATAATGAATAATTCGAATATATAGCGAAGTTTTCAAATATATAACAGTATTATAATAACAAATCAATAGATAAAATCTGTAGAGTAAATCAAGATTCGTATAATTGGGCTCCAACTTACTGTCATGCATAAGATTTATCCATACATCCATGTAATAACCAGGTAATATTCATGTAGGCATACCAGTAACCGGCCCCAAAGGCCAATATCACCATAGGACGGCCCAAAGGCATATTTGTCGCTATGGTGTGCCCCCAAAAGGCTAATATAACGGCATAGGGACTCTGGAGGTGGCTCCCACCACAAAGGCGCAGCTAGGGATGGCAATGGAGTGGGGCGGGAGCGGATTTTGCAGTATCCGCCCTCGCCCCACCTTAGCACTGCTCTGCCCCGCCCCCCGCCCCGCCGTGGATGTTGAAATTTCAATACCACTACCACCTCCATGGATGTCGGTTACATTCATAACTGCCCCGTCCCGCTCCGCCCCATTCGATATTTATTAATTATTTTTATTTTTTTCAAATAATAAAGCATTGTAAAAAAATTTAAATATAAATTCAAATATAAACATGTTTCTAATCAAGGAAGAGAAAAAAATAAAGTATTAGGTTTAGGTTTTTAAAAAGAAAAATAAAAATAATAAGTTTAATTATATTATTTTATTATTCTTTTAAAAGCTAAATATTTAAGGGTAAAATTGTAATTTCAGTATTCGGGGCGGGAAGGAGCAGAAAATTACCACAACTGTTCCATCCTCGCCTTTCAAACAAAAAAAAAAACTGCACCGCCCCGCTCCACCTCTTTTGTTCAAAAAAAAAAAACCTCTCTATTCGGATCGGATCGATTAGAAATCCATTGATCGGATCGGGTTTTGCCATCCCTAGGTGTAGCACGCAGCTCCCATACCCCAAGCTAATATTACGGAATTGGGACTCTGGAGGTGGCTCCCACCACAAAGGCGTAGCACGCAGCTCCCATATTCCGATCAAGGGTATAATTTCATACATTAAGTCAGTTGGAGCCAAAACCATGTATGTCAAAATCAATGTATAATCATATTTTATAAATCATCCAACTTGCTTGATATAACATTTCTTAAAATACATGCACATTAATAACAAAATCAATTCATATGTTTATATATCGCATATGTCTTTAATATGTAAAATAAATATCATGCTAAATAAATTATAATTATAATTATAATTAAAGAAACTCCAGATAACTATAGTTATAGTCTACTCACAGTCTTTGAGATGATCTCCCTATACGTCTCGGCCTGTAACCTCGGGATCCTCGAGTGACGTTGGATCTACGTGGCCTAGAGATTAACGATAATTGGTATTAATACATACTCAAAGCATTATGCAATTATGAATGCAACTTAAGTCCCATTAATTTACCCCAAAGTCAATACTAATTTCTCATACTAAAAACAACATATCCTTAATTTTTAATATCATTTCCATAATCATTTTCTCCATAATTCAACTCCATATTCATGTCCTTATCAAATTCATTTCTTGTACTCCATGCCTTAGAGATTTCCATAATCCATAATCATCATTTAGTACTATATTTCTCTTAAGCAATGAATTTCTTACTATCAAACTAGATTAGAAAAATCATAACTTGAGTTTGGTAAGGAATTTTGAAGTGATTCCAATTGGTTTATCTCAGCCAATAAGTCTATTTTATTAAGAAAATAACTAACTTAGACAATTAGAAAAAAATCTTGATCAAGTTTGATAAATCCCGAAACTATGCCAAAACAGGGGTCAAAATAGGACAGCCAACTTCACCGAATTTTATCTTTTTAACCGCTTATCGTTTTTGAGTGATTCAAAAACAAAAATTCTTGTATTGAAGTCTAGTTTCTAGGAAAATATAAAAAAAATACAAACCCAGCTGTGACGAACCCAGAAAATCAGAACATAAGGCATGCTCAATTCCCCTGTTTTGCTTTTTCTTCCCATTTTCTTGTTCATGCTTTCAAATCCTTTTAATTCTTACCAAAGGAGAGTAAAACTCATACTTAATAGATGGAATTTCAGACCTTAACATGTTTATGGAGCTAAAACCTTAGCATATTAATGTAGAATATCTAGAAAAAAGGAAGAATTAATTAAGAAATTAACCTTGAATGTGATTATTGATGAGATTTTGGTGGAAATGTTTGAAGAGAATTTTGAGGGAATGAAGAGGAGGATGGCCGGCTATCACTTGAAAGAGGAAGCAAAATTTATAGAATTTTTCAGGAGATAAAGATAAATTTAAAAATATCTTTAAAATTTTGGTATAATTGCACATTGGTCCCTCAACTTTTCATAAATAACCATTAGGCCCTTAAACTTTTTAATTTGTTCAATTTGATCTTTTCTTCTTTTATTTCCTTCACTTATAACTTCTTACCAATTTCCAAGTTTGCCCTTAAAATTTTTGGGGTTTGACTTTGCACGATCGTACGTAACCTCGGTTGTTACACATAATTACCAATATACAAAAGGAGATTCTTGGAGCCTCTTGTATTGTTCTGCAAATTGATCAATATTTTGAAGCAGAATAGGAAGAAGATAAGTTAAAGGAAGAATGGAACCCAAGCGGCAGGCAAGCGGCATAAAAAAGGCAATTTTAACTTTTCTTTACTTTATTGAAGTTTTGAAGCAAAAATTAAAATTAAAAAAGTAATTTAAATTTATATGATTGTGATTTAATATTTGTGACTAACCAATTAATTTTAAGAGTTTATGAATAATGATTGCTGAATAAAATAAAAAATAAGTAATAATGAAATTTTTATCGTTTTTAAATTATAATGCATATAATTAAGTTGTAGATAAAAAATAATAATAATTTTATGTGGGTGTCAATTTTTGTTTTATTTAATCTAAACATAAATATATAAAAGAGAATTTTTGAAAATTTAGGGGGGGCAAGGCCCTCCTTGGCTATCATAACGCACCGCCACTGAGCACACTTGGGCATGGACCAGCGATCGGACCATGACACAAACTTTAACCAGACTCGAGATTGTGCCATTTGAGACATTTTGGAGTCGCCATCCCATTTTTATTCAAAATTGAGAATATATTATATCATAGGCATCAAGATCACAAGTCTCATTATTATCAAATAAGTTGGTTCGGACATTTGGCTACAAAGTATAGAGGGAACGAAAATTCCTAACTGTAGACACCTAATTTTGTCAGGACCACTAAATCAGGTATGTTTTCTTCCTAAAGTGATGTTGCAAAATGCAAAAAAGCTTTTCTCATTCTTGAGGTGGTACTCCGAGACTTAGTCTAAGAAGTGAAGCATAAAAAGTCAAACTTAAAAATTCAACCTTGGAAAAGTCAACCTCAAAAAGTCAACTATAAAAAAAGTCAACCCACTTTCAAAATCAAGATTTGAAGTTCAATTGAAAATGGTGAAAGAATTTTGATAATCCGAGGTCTACATTGAAAGATATGGAGTTCGGAAGTTGGGTTATGGAGATTTAGTAGAAAGGAAACCCTAATTCTAAAATTTTGGGGAAAAGTGCTTAAACGATCAAATTGGTCGAAATTGAAGGTTCCAAATGAAAGATAAGCACTGAATACGAGTAATGGAGAGGCTACTTGGAAGAAAAACTAAAGGAAAAGTCAATTCGGAAGAAAACCGAGAACTAGGGTTTTTGGTGGATTTTGGTGAAATGGAGGAAAATTGCATAAATGGCCCGATTCGATAAAATTAAAAATCCTAATTGATGAGGAGTGAGTAACCAAGGATAGCCCATGGCTCAGTTTGAAGAAAATTCGAGAAAAGAGCCGATTGCAGGAAATACGAAAAAAACGAGGAAATTCCCGATAGTAGAAAAGGAAAAATCAAATTGGAAGAGAATTTGATCGTAAAAATTGGGCGTTTTCGGACCAACTCCAATTCCATATATGAAAGAGGCCCAGGAAAAGAAAATATGAAAATCGGACTTGTTTTGAGCAAAATCGGGCTTCGAAGGCAAAAAGGCAAAATTGGAAAATTTGAAAAAAATAGCAAATGAATTCCAAAAATTCTAAAAATTTGTAGATCTCATTCTTAAATTATTTCGAAGAGATTGGTGAAGAAAAATCTTGATTCGGATTTCGTTTGCAAAATGGCCAAATCCCGGGCCTACTATATAGAAATTCAAAGAGATAAATCTCGAAAAAATAGCAAATGAGTTCCGAAAATTCTGAAAAATTTTCAGATTTCATTCTTAAATTATTTGTAAGAGATTGGCGAAAGAAAATATGGATTCAAAGTTCGTTTGCAAAATGGCCAAATCCCGGGCCCACTATGTAAAAATTCAAGCAGATAAATCCTGAAAAAATAGCAAATGAGCTCCAAAAATTATGAAAACTTCCAGATCACACTTTTAAATTATTTGGAAGATATTGGTGAAGAAAAACCTGGATTCGGAGCTCGTTTAAAAATGGTGAAAGTTCGATTGCACAAAAGGGCAATTTTGGAAAAAAAATCTAAAAAAATAGCAAATGGGCTCGAAAAATTTTGAAAACTTCAGAATTCAGTTTTTTATTATTTCGAAAGTATTGAAAAATGAAAATTTTAATTTGGAATCCGTTTCCTTTTTATTTAGGTTTGGGGGTCAAAAAGGTTATTTTACCGAAGAAACCGAAAAGGGCCTTTCTTGCAATGGAATTGGACTGGATTTTAAAGAGGGCAATCAGCCAAGCCCATGATGGAGATTGATTTTGCTAAGCCATTTCATCTAAAGGCCAAGAGTGAATAAGAAGGTAGTTATTTTTTGATCAAGCCTTTGAATTTGCAACAAATGGACCAATAGATGGAGGGGGATGATGTCATATTTATAATCCTATTTATGACATCATCTTCATGACATCATAAATTTAGGGGCTGATTATTCTAATCTAATGGTGAAAATTTTACATAGAAAACATCTTGAAGTGATAGCCATTGGATAAAAAAAAAAAAAAATACCTTCCTTCTAGAAGGAAAGCCATTCGGCCAAGGGGAATATAGGAGGGGGCTGAGCAGTTTTTTCACAGGTTTTAGAGGCTGAAAAAGAGGCAGTAGCTAAGGAGAAAAGGAGAGAAAAAAGAAAGGAAAAAAGAGAGGAGAAAAAAGGAGAAGAAAAAAGAAGGGTTTTGGCTTGATTTCTTCTTGATTTGGAAAGCTAGAGCAAGGTAGCTATGTTCTTTCATGGTTTTTTCATATTTTGTTGACATGATTTTGCTTTTTTGATTGATATTTTTTCCTTTTTATGAAATAAACTTGTTTCTAAAGAGCTACTATTTTTTTTTAAAAAAAAAAGAAAATAAAAAAAAACAAGTTTTCATCCTTGTTTTTACAATGGCTGAATGGTTTTCTTGTTTTTAGATGATTTTCTTTGGGATTTTGTTCATGAGTTTTGTTGTGGTAGGTTAGCTTACTTGTGTTAGATTAGCTTGATTTGTGGTAGGTTAGCTTGATTGTGGTAGTTTAGCAATATACCATCCTATGTGTTTATGGAAATACCATGCTAAGTCTATAAGCCCATTCGGCCATGACATGTAGAAATTACCATGTTTGCATTTTTTTTTGTGTTAACTTGCTTAGTATGCTTCCATTTATGTTTACATATTTAGACCATGCCATGTGTTTATTATATTGTCATTGATATGTTTATGAGTTATATTAGTCACTATGTAACACCCTGTCCGGATAATCTACCTAAAATCCGGCAGAGTTTCCTTTCTATCTCAACTATAACCCTCCTGCAAATAACACTCAATTCATATCCTCAACCAGCAATATTTCTCAATACTATTATCACATATATCCATGCATATTCAAAAAGTATTCATGATCAATTTATGCTCAAATCAAAACATATTGATCTATTGTCTCATATCTTCAAATATATACAATATATCCAGAAGTAAACCTATCTCAGCAAGGTTCACTAGATAAAAACATAAGAGATCAAATCTTCTAGAAATTTAGATATAATGCCCACAACGTCAATATACTCTTGAAGCGGAGAGTAGAGGAAGGCAGCAATCTCGACACCTAACTGTGTCCTGAAAATGAGAAATAAGAAGAGGTGAGATATATGAATATCTCAATGAGTAGACAACATTTAAAGCGTGTGAAAACTATAATGGTAATCTGTAAAGCATAATTGACATTTTCAAAATAAATAATAATAAAACCATAATGAGTAATTCAAAGACGTAGCAAGGTTTTCAAATGTATAACAATATTATAATATTAAATCAATGTATAAAATCTGTGAAGTAAATCAAGTTACTTATAGTTGGGCTCCAACTTACTGTCATGCATAAGAACACATCCATGAAATAACCAGGCAATATCCATGTAGGAATACTAGTAGCCGGCCCCAAAGGCCAATACCACCATAGGACGCCCCAAAGGCATATGTGTCGCTATGATGTGCCCCCAAAAGGCAAATATAACGGGATAGGGACTCTGGAGGTGGCTCCCACCACAAAGGCGTAGCACGCAGCTCCCGTACCCCAGTCTAATATCACGGAATTGGGACTCTGAAGGTAGCTCCCTTCACAAAGGCGTAGCACGCAGCTCCCGTATTCCGATCAAGGGTATAGTCTCATACATTAAGTCAGGTGGAGCCAAAACCATGTACGTCAAATTCTATGTATAATCATATTTCATAAATCAACCAACTTACTCGATATAATATTTCTTGAAATAAAAATACTTTAATAACAAATCAATTCATATGATTAAATATCGCATATACCTTTAATACATAAAATAAATATTATGCTAAAAATATATATATAATTATAATTAAAGAAATTTCAAATAACTATAGTTGCCGTCTACTCACAATCCTTGAGATGATCTCACTGTACACCTCGACCTGAAACTTCGGGATCCACAGGTGACGTCGAATCTACGTGGCCTAGAGATTAACAATAATTAGTATCTATACATGCTCAAAGCATTACACAATTTTGAATGCAACTTAAGTCCCATTAATCTACCCTATAGTCAATACTAATTTCTCATACTCAAAACAACATATCCTTAATTTTTAATATCATTTCCATAATCATTTTCTCCATAACTCAACTCCATAATCATGTCCTTATCAAATTCCTTTCTAGTCTTCCATGCCTTAGAGATTTTCATAATCCATAACCATCCTTTAGTACTATATTTCTCTTAAGCAATAAATTCCTTAATATCAAGTTAGATTAGAAAATCATAACTTGAGTTTGGTAAGGAATTTATAAGTGATTCCATTTGATTTATTTCAAACAATATGTCTAATTTATGAATAAAATAACTAACTTATACAATTAGAAAAAAAATTTGATCAAATTTGATAAATCCCGAAACTATGCTGAAACAGGGGTCAACACAGAACAGCCAACTTCACCGAATTTTATCTTTTTAACCGCTTATTGGTTTTGGGTGATTCAAAAACAAAAATTCTCATATTGAAGTATAGTTTCTAGGAAAAATATAAAAAAAATACAAACCCTGATGTGCCGAACCCAGAGAATCCAAACAGCAAGCATGCTCAACTTCCCCTGTTTTGCTTTTTCTTCCCATTTTCTTGTTCATGCTTTCAAATCCTTTTAATTCTTACCAAGTTGAGTAAAATTCATACTTAATAGATGGACTTCAGACCTTAACATGTTTATGGAGCTAAGATCTTAGCATGCTCAAGTAGAATATCTAAAGAAAAGGAAGAATTTATCAAGAAACTAACCTTGGATGTAGTTATTGTTGAGATTTTGGTGGAGTTCTTGAAGAGAAATATTGGAGGAGATGAAGAGAATTTGAGAGGGGAGGGTGGCCGGCTAGCTCATAAGGAAATGAAGAAAATTTTCTAGAAATTTCAAGATAATAAGATGACTAAAAGATATTTTTTAACTTTTGGTATAATTGCCCATTGGTCCCTCAACTTTTATAAATAACCATTAAGCCCCTAAACTTTTTAATAAGTTCAATTTGATCCTTTTTCCTTTTATTTCCTTCACTTATAACTTCTTACAAATTTCCAAGTTTGTCCTTAAAATTTTCGGAATTTAACTTTACATGATTATACGTAACCTCGGTTGTTACAACTTACCCCCCTTAGAAAAAATTCGTCCTCGAAATTTACTTACCAACTTGATTGAACAAGTGAGGATATTGAGTCTGCATATCTTCCTCCCTTTCCCATGTAGCTTCTTCATATGAATGATTCCTCCAAAGAACTTTCACTAATGGAATAGTCTTAGTCCTTAGAACTTGGTCCTTTCTATCCAAAATCTCAACCGGCTGCTCTTCATAAGTTGAATTTTCCTCAATTTCCATAGGCAAGTCCTTCAGTATATGTGAAGAATCGAAAATGTACTTTCGGAGCATAGAAACATGGAACACATCATGAATTCGTGACAATTCTTCCGGTAAGGCCAATCTATAAGCAACTGGGCCAATCCGTTCAATGATCTCATACGGCCCTATATATCGAGGACCCAACTTTCCTCGTCTTCCACACCGGATTACTCCCTTCCAAGGAGTCACTTTCAAAAACACCATATCACCAACTTCAAACTCTAAATCTTTTCTCCGATTATCTGCATAGCTCTTTTGTCGATCTTGAGCTATTTTTATCTTTTCCCGAATTACCTTAACTTTGTCTGCAGTCATCATAACAATTTCTGGACCTAGTAATTTCCTTTCATCTGTATCATCCCAACACACCGGAGTTCTGCACTTCCTTCCATACAAAGCTTCAAACGGAGCCATGTCGATGCTGGACTGATAACTATTGTTATATGCAAATTCTGCTAGAGGCAAGTGTTCATCCCAGTTTCCTTTGAATTCCATAATACAAGATCTGAGCATATCTTCCAGAATTTGAATTGTCCGTTCAGATTGTCCATCTGTCTGAGGATGAAAAGCAGTACTGAACTTGAGTTTAGTGCCCATAGCATTCTGCAAACTTGGCCAAAACAAGATGTGAATCGGGGGTCTCGATCAGATACATTCGATACTGGGGCACCATGTAACCTAACAATTTCGTTCACATAAAGTTTAGCCAGTTTTTCCATGGAAAAAGTCTTCTTGACTGGCAAAAAGTGAGCTAATTTTGTCAAACGATCAACAATCACCCAAATGCTGTTATAACCAGACTGTGTTCTTGGCAATCCCGAAACGAAATCCATAGCAATATCTTTCCACTTCCATTGAGGAATAGGTAGGGGGTTCAATTTCCCAGAAGGTTTTTGATGCTCGGCTTTAATTTGTTGGCATACGAAGCATCTAGAAACAAACTCATCTATGTCCCATTTCATACCTTGCCACCAATAATATTCTCTTAAGGTTCGATACATCTTCACACTACCGGGATGTAACGCGTATGGTGCATTATGAGCTTCCTCCAAAATCACCTTCCGGAGTTCTTCATCCTGAGGCACACAAAGCCTATTTTTCATTATCAGTACATCCTCATCCTTTATTTGAAATTCAGTCCTCACACCATCCCTTACTTCTTGCTTTAACTTTACTAGCATAGGGTCATTATTCTGTGCTTCACGTATCCAATCAATATGAATCGGTTTAACCTTCAAGTGGGCTATTAGGAGATCATTATCATCAATCATCAATTCTAAAAGTAAAGACTTCAACTCATTTTGTAAGGGTTTCTGAATTGCTCGGATATGAGCAAGAGAACTAGAAGACTTTCTACTAAGAGCATCAGCCACTACATTGGCCTTTCCTAGGTGGTAGTCAATTACACAGTCATAATCTTTTACCAATTCCAACCATCTCCTTTGCCTCAAATTTAATTCTTTCTGATCCATCAGATATTTCAGACTCTTATGATCAGTGTAGATTGTACATTTTTCTCCAAATAAATAATGCCTCCAAATTTGTAGTGCAAACACCACTGCCGCCAACTCTAAATCATGAGTGGGATAGTTTTGCTCATGCTGTTTCAGTTGTCGAGAAGCATAAGCTATCACCTTCCCATGTTGCATCAAAACGCAACCCAAACCTCGCCTCGAGGCATCACTGTATACCATAAAGCTTCCAGTCCTTGATGGTAGTGTAAGAACTGGTGCTGTGGTCAATCTACGCTTGAGCTCTTGGAAAGCTTGCTCACATTCGTCAGTCCACTCAAACTTAGCATGCTTCCTTGTTAGTTTTGACAAAGGAGAGGCAATCATGGAAAATCCTTCCACGAATCTTCGATAGTACCCTGCCAATCCTAGAAAGCTCCTAACTTCTATGATATTAGTGGGTCTTTCCCAAGCAACTACAGCTTCTATCTTTTGTGGATCCACAAAAATCCCTTCCTTAGATACTACGTGACCAAGGAATGCTACTTTGTCTAGCCAGAATTCATACTTGGAAAATTTAGCATAAAGTTGCTTTTCACGCATAGTCTGTAACACCGTTCTCAAATGGCTTACATGATCATCCTTATTCCTGGAATAAACTAGGATGTCATCGATGAAAACAATAACAAACTTATCTAAGTAGGGTCGAAACACCCTATTCATCAAATCCATAAAGACTGCAGGTGCATTAGTTAGCCCAAAAGGCATAACTAAGAATTCATAATGACCATATCGAGTTCTAAAAGCAGTCTTTGGAATATCAGATTCTTTAATCTTCAATTGATGATAACCCGACCTTAGGTCTATTTTGGAGAACAAACTTGCACCTTGCAACTGATCAAACAAGTCATCAATCCTTGGCAAAGGATACTTATTCTTAATCGTGACCTTGTTCAGTTGCCGGTAGTCGATACACAATCGTAAAGATCCATCCTTTTTCTTTACAAATAAAACCGGTGCTCCCCACAGTGAAGTACTAGGCCGAATGAAACCTCTGTCAACTAGGTCTTGCAACTGCACTTTCAATTCCTTTAGCTCCGAAGGTGCCATTCTATAGGGTGCCTGAGAAATAGGAGCACTGTCAGGGATTAAGTCGATAGTAAACTCCAATTCCCTCTCAGGAGGTAAACCGACCAATTCTTCAGGGAAGATCTCAAGAAACTCTTTGACCACAGGTATAGTTTCCAACTTTGCCTCATGTATGTCCTTGTTAATCACATAAGCAAGGTAAGCAGAATACCCTTTTTGCAAGTATCTATTGGTTGCCATCTTGGAGATAAGGCAAGAAGGTAAAACTTTCCTTTCTCCTTGAAAGGTAAACTCCAAGTCTCCCGACTTCTTAAAAGTCACAGTTTTGGAAAAACAATCTATTACTGCATTGTGTTTAGACAACCAATCCATTCCCAAAATCACATCAAAATCATACATTCCTAATGGAAACAAATTAACTGATAATTCATGCTCCTGAACCATAACGGTACAATCCGGATAAACCACATCAATTTTCAAAGTTTCTCCCACTGGGGTACTAACGACCATAGGGATGTCTAACCTCCTAGACTTTCTACCCAAATGCATGACATATGAATTAGCAATAAAATAATGAGTTGCACCCAGATCTATTAAGATCCTAGCATTTTTCTTAGAAATTGGGAGAGTACCTGTAACCACTTCAGGAGTAGCCCGAGCCTGTTGTTGGGTCATAGCATAAATTATGGCTGCAGTTCGAGGTCTACCAGGCTGTCCACTCTGTCGAGGGCCAGTAGATGAACCAACTTGAGATTGTACCTGAATTCTATCTCTAACTGCTGTCGGTTGATGTGCAGCAGTAGGTTGGGTCCTTTCCCTTTGACCCACTGACAACTAACTAGTAACTCCCTTGTTCTCCAACTTGGGACAATCCCGTTTCATGTGTCCCGGTTCTTTGCAGTAAAAACACACACCCTGTAGTCTCTAACATTCACCAGGGTGATTCCTCCCACAATGGGGACACTGAGGATAAGTCAATGTACGAGGTCCTCCTGACCTCCCAGGTAGCGATCTAGTCTGCTGTTGAGGTCCGATGATAAATCTGCTAGAAGAACCACTAATAGGTTTTCTGTCTAATCCCTCTTGAAATCTCGAGGGTTTGTAACCACTGACACTGCTTTCTACATAACTTTTCTTAGGCCTCACGTCCTCACTAGAGGACTGCCCTTTTCTTTTTCTGAACTTCTCTTCTCTATCTTTCATTTCTTTCAGATTCTGTTCAGCTTTGATTGCCATGTTGACCCATTTATTAAAGTCATCTGTATCCAGGGTCGTCAACCTATCTCGAATACTAACATGTAGCCCATCTTGGAATTTCTTGCATCTGTCAGCATCGTTGGCTACTATCGATGGAGCAAATTCTGATAGTTCACTGAATTTTTGCTCATACTCTGCTACTGACATACCACCCTGTTTTAAATTCATAAACTCAGTCCATTTCTTTTCCCGCAAGGCCCGAGAATAGTATTTTTCTTCAAACTCTCTTCGAAAATCTGCCCAGGTTATGGCAGGACATCCAGCATACCTTTGCACTGTAGTTTTCCACCATCTGTGTGCATGATCCTCCAAAAATTGCACCGCACATGGTAACCTCATAGGCTCGGGAATCTGAAGAACAATGGAAGTAGTCTCAAATTTTTGTAGCCATGACCAGGCTAAATCTGATTCCAAAGACCCCGTGAAAATCTTGCAACCCATATTCTTCAGATCTTTACAGTAATCAACTATCCCCTTTTCAGCAGGGGCAGTCAAAGCGGGAATTACTCTTGCCAAGGCCGCAACTGCCTCAGCTAAATTAAGATCAGCTGCTGGAGGTGCTGCTGAGGGTGCAGCAACAGAAGATGAACCTGCAGCTGAAGCTTGTTCTCCAATTTGCTCATCAATATTCACATTTCTATTCCTATCTCTATTTTGGGGTAGGGGATTGATTCTAGGCCTTCCTCTTCGACGTGGTGGCATCGTGTCTGATTTCCTGCACAAGTGATAATATTTTAATACTTCAACAAACAGTTTCTAAGTCTACGGGACCTATAACCTTGCTCTGATACCAAATTGTAACACCCTGTCCGGATAATCTACCTAAAATCCGGCAGAGTTTCCTTTCTATCTCAACTATAACCCTCCTGCAAATAACACTCAATTCATATCCTCAACCATCAATATTTCTCAATACTATTATCACATATATCCATGCATATTCAAAAATTATCCATGATCAATTTATGCTCAAATCAAAACATATTGATCTATTGTCTCATATCTTCAAATATATACAATATATCTAGAAGTAAACCTATCTCAGCAAGGTTTACTAGATAAAAACATCAAGAGATCAAATCTTCTAGAAATTTAGATATGATGCCCACCACGTCAATATACTCTTGAAGCGGAGAGTAGAGGAAGGCAGCAATCCCGACACCTAACTGTGTCCTGAAAATGAGAAATAAGAAGAGGTGAGATATATGAATATCTCAATGAGTAGACAACATTTAAAGCCTGTGAAAACTATAATGGTAATCTGTAAAGCATAATTGACATTTTCAAAATAAATAATAATAAAACCATAATGAGTAATTCAAAGACGTAGCAAGGTTTTCAAATGTATAACAATATTATAATATTAAATCAATGTATAAAATCTATGAAGTAAATCAAGTTCCGTATAGTTGGGCTCCAACTTACTGTCATGCATAAGAATACATCCATGAAATAACCAGGCAATATCCATGTAGGCATACTAGTAGCCGGCCCCAAAGGCATATGTGTCGCTATGATGTGCCCCCAAAAGGCAAATATAACGGGATAGGGACTCTGGAGGTGGCTCCCACCACAAAGGCGTAGCACGCAGCTCCCATACCCCAGTCTAAATATCACAGAACTGGGACTCTGGAGGTGGCTTCCGTCACAAAGGCGTAGCACGCAGCTCCCGTATTCCGATCAAGGGTATAGTCTCATACATTAAGTCAGGTGGAGCCAAAACCATGTACGTCAAATTCTATGTATAATCATATTTCATAAATCAACCAACTTACTCGATATAATATTTCTTGAAATAAAAATACTTTAATAACAAATCAATTCATATGATTAAATATCGTATATACCTTTAATACATAAAATAAATATTATGCTAAAAATATATATATAATTATAATTAAAGAAATTTCAAATAACTATAGTTGTCGTCTACTCACAATCCTTGAGATGATCTCACTGTACACCTCGACCTGAAACTTCGGGATCCACAGGTGATGTCGGATCTACGTGGCCTAGAGATTAACAATAATTAGTATCTATACATGCTCAAAGCATTACACAATTTTGAATGCAACTTAAGTCCCATTAATCTACCCTATAGTCAATACTAATTTCTCGTACTCAAAACAACATATCCTTAATTTTTAATATCATTTCCATAATCATTTTCTCCATAATTCAACTCCATAATCATGTCCTTATCAAATTCCTTTCTAGTAATCCATGCCTTAGAGATTTTCATAATGCATAACCATCCTTTAGTACTATATTTCTCTTAAGCAATAAATTCCTTAATATCAAGTTAGATTAGAAAATCATAACTTGAGTTTGGTAAGGAATTAGGAAGTGATTCCAATTGGTTTATTTCAACCAATATGTATAATTTATGAAGAAAATAACTAACTTATACAATTAGAACAAAATTTTGATCAAATTTGATAAATCCCGAAACTATGCTGAAACAGGGGTCAACACAGAACAGCCAACTTCACCGAATTTTATCTTTTTAACCGCTTATCGGTTTTGGGTGATTCAAAAACCAAAATTCTCATATTGAAGTCTAGTTTCTAGGAAATATATCAAAAAAATACAAACCCTGATGTGCCGAACCCAGAAAATCCGAACAGAAAGCATGCTCAACTTCCCCTGTTTTGCTTTTTCTTCCCATTTTCTTGTTCATGCTTTCAAATCCTTTTAATTCTTACCAAGTTGAGTAAAATTCATACTTAATAGATGGATTTCAGACCTTAACATGTTTATGGAGCTAATATCTTAGCATGATCAAGTAGAATATCTAAAGAAAAGGAAGAATTTATCAAGAAACTAACCTTGGATGTAATTATTGTTGAGATTTTGGTGGAGTTCTTGAAGAGAAATGTTGGAGGAGATGAAGAGAATTTGAGAGGGTGGGGTGGCCGGCTAGCTCATAAGGAAATGAAGAAAATTTTCTAGAAATTTCAAGATAATAAGATGACTAAAAGATTTTTTAACTTTTGGTATAATTGCCCATTGGTCCCTCTACTTTTATAAATAACCATTAAGCCCCTAAACTTTTTAATAAGTTCAATTTGATTTCTTCTTTTATTTCCTTCACTTATAACTTCTTACAAATTTCCAAGTTTGTCCTTAAAATTTTTGGAATTTAACTTTACATGATTATACGTAACCTCGGTTGTTACACACTATATTTGCATTATTATCATGTTTGCTACCATGTGTTTGTGTTATTTTCTAGCTAGGATTATACCATGATTTTTGAGGACCATTCGTCCAACATGACCCTTTTTGCTTTGTGGATGCATTTTCAATTTGTTTAGTTGATAGGTTAGCATTTCATGCCATAACATTGTGTATTTTGATTTGGTTTGCCATGTGTTTGTGTTATTGGCTAGATAGGATTGCATTAGGTCATTTAGTGGCCATTCGGCCTTTGCATATGCTTCTTCCTTGTGTGTGCATTTGCATTTTGTTTAGGTACCATTGCTTTGCATTACTATGCCATGAGATTGTGTATTAGTTGCTGTTTGTTCATGCATTAGTATTAGGTTTATTGGTCATTATATGTTCATGACATTTTCATGCATTCTCATGACATTTTAGGTCTAGGCCATCTTAATATTGCCATGCATATTCCCCTGCATATTAGGTCTAGAATCATATTGGTATTTCCATGTATTGCTATGCTATTTAGGTCTTAGGTCACTTTGTATTTCCATGCATTTCATGTCATTTTAGTTCTAAGTCTCATTTGCATTATTATGGATCTCATACATACTTAGGTTAGGATTACATTTATTGTCATGCAAATTCATGCTAGGCGTTAGGTTATTTTAAATTGCCATGCATTTCCCACATCATTTAGGTTTTAAATCATGCATTTCATGCATTCAATTGGCTGTATGTTCATGCATATCATGTCATGCCACATGATTTATGACTTAGGCCAATCAATGGCTCAAAGTCGTGCTCACTTGAGCATACTTGTGGAAAATGAAAGAGTTGTCAAATTGATTATTCTACCTTTGTGGTTTTTTTTACTTAGCCAATTTTTGTCTAACGTTTTAGAAGTATTAGCTACTGTTTGTAGGTCTTTAGAAGAGTCTCCAACATTTTTAATTTGATTTTTAAATGATTTTATCAAAGGCAAAAAAAAATGTGTTTTGGCAAAACAGTTTTTCACCTAGTACTCGGACTTAATCGATTTTTTTGGGAAGTCATCTTTAATCAGAAAATTAAGACAATTTTTTCGTGTAGTTTTACATGTTCTGAGTCTCCAGTATTTTTTTTAGAGTTTTTTGAATTTTTAAAAATAGGTAAAAAAATCATGATTTAAACCGGGACAATAGAGACAGATTTGAATTCAAAAGAAAAACAATTGATGAATTTGGCTAAGGCATTTAGAGAGGTTGGTTAGGAACTTTAGCTACTGTCCTAGCTTGGTTTTTAGACTATTTTAATCTTTAAAAATGATTTTATAAAGCTCGGGTTAAGGGTGGTCAAGTCCGGGATTTTAAACTTAGGAATTAGAGCCATTTTTAAAAGGGATTCGGCTAAGAGATTTTATTATCCAAGATTTTCAAAATTGTTTTCAAATAATCACAAAGTTTTTTTTGGTTTTAGAAAATTTAATTTGATATCTTTTCCTAAGGTAGTCGGATATCTTTTTAGATATACGGATTTCTTTATTTAAAGGAAAAAATACACTTTCATGCATTGCATTTTCCATATTCATGCATTTTGAATAATATTTGATTTTTTTTGCTATGATAATTTCTATTGTATTGCTATTATTTTGATTTATATTTTTTGGTGTTATGTTGTTTGTTATATGGTTTTGAATATTTTATGCTATTCTATGTTTTTATTTAGTCATTTATTTTTGCCATATTATTTAGCATATACTATGTTCATGCATTATTATTTTTATTTTTATTTTCATGCATATTTCATGATAACATTATTTTATGTTTCATATCATTTCATGTCACTTAGATTATATTCCATGTCATATAGATTATATTATTTAAAATATACCATGTCATTTAAATTTTCTATGTAATTTAAATCATATTATTTCATTAGAATATATCATGTTACTTAGGATATTTCATTTCATTTAGAATATATCATGTTACTTAGGATATTTCATTTCATTTAGGATATACCATGTCACTTAGGATATTTCATTTCATTTAGAATATATCATGTTACTTAGAATATTTCATTTCATTTAGAATATGCTATGCCATTTAAATTATATCATATCATTTATATTGCATTATATTATCTAGACTTTGCTATGTCATTTTATTTATGTCACACATATTCATATTTTTTAAAATGTTTTGAAAAAATAATGATTTTGAATAAAATAAAAAAATTTCCCGAGTTAAAATAATTCATGAGTTATTTGCCGGGTTTGCTGGGGAGGATATCATCAATTATCATTAATAACGAAATATCTTCTTTAAAACGAGAATAATTCAAAAAAAAAATTCCAAATTAATAAAAATTTCTATATTTTGTCACGTTTGTTGGGGAATATAGGAAAATTTTTGAATTAATAAATTTCGGATCATTTTCAATTAAAAATGGAATTATTTTCTTTAAATTGGGAATTAACTTGAAATACTAAATTAAAACCGAATTTTTACCGAGACTTGAGATAACACACGATTAATAAGGTACCGTTTTATACGGGCGTTGTAGGGGTGCTAATCCTTCCCCGTACTAACCGAGTCCCAAACTCGCTTCTTCGTTTTTCTCTTGTTTAAAACGCAAACTTGAAATTGGTTTTTAAAAAATGTTTTAATTAATTTTAAAATGTTTCACAAAACCGATTTTAATAGGTGTCCGTTCACACCTAGCTAAAAAAGATTGGTGGCGACTCCATGTCTTTTCAAGGTCATTTTCAAAACCTTCATTTTTTCAAGAGAAATTAAGTCGACTTTTTCTCGGCTTTTTTAATGCCACGCTTAATGAATATAAAGTCTCGCGATGAGACTTGTTATTTTTTAGGTTGTGACAGCTTGGCGACTCCACTGGGGAATATTACAGAGTCAGGCCTAGAATTAGTCGTGTGTTATCAAAGTCTCGGTTTTGTTGGTTTAATTGGTATTTAATTTTAATTCCCACATTTTTTAATAAGGAGAATTTTGAAAATAATAAAATGTTTTTAAATATGTCCATACTCATGTGCATGCATTTTATTATTGTTCTCTAGTTTTTTAAGGTTGTATATTATAATTGCTTGTTGGTTAATGCGTTACACTATTCTTGAATATTTTTTTAATAAATTGTTAGGCATTTAGAATAAGGGTTTTAGAATAGATGGTAAAGGTTTGTTGTTCCTCCACATACACCACACGTGCATTTGCATATCATGAGCCCTATACCCGGGTTTCTTCCTTTTAGGTGGGAGCAAAGTAACTAAGTCTTGTGATTAACAATCTGCATGGGCTAGTGAAACACTTCCGGAGTACTAAATTACCTAAGCCTTCATGATTAACAATCCGCATGGGCTAGGGAAATAGACTCTAAAAAATTGAACCCGCTTTTATCGGGGTGCCTTACTAGCCTTCACCGGTGACAGTGAGGAGTAATTCGGGGCCTTTAGAACCGATTCACCCTCATATAGTGAACCTAGGCGAAGCCATGCCAGATTTTCGTTAGATATACCGAAGATAGGAACACATTGAGGGACATTTCTAAACCTTTTGTTACCTATTTTACACTCTGAATAAGTGTTGTAAATCGGGCAACGATGTACGTACATCGCCCGTAATAAATGTGATAATTCGCCCCAAAGGCACTGTGATACCTATATAAGTAGATATTGTTAGGGCAAGTGTTCACTAACTTTTTGAAATTCAAAATACAAACATTTTTTTTCAAACATTTTTGCATTTGCACATTTCATGCATGTGTGAATAGAGCATGTACATTTATGGTTGTATTGTTGATTTCATTTTTTGCAATAAACGGATGGTGATAATAATCTTATTTGATGATTTCATAAAACCGATAGTGTTACATGAACATTTGGATATTGTACCATAGTAAGATCCACTACCCCGAAATTCTTTTGAAAATAATATGTTTGGTTTTTCATAGAGAAAACATGTTTCAAAAAATCATAGATTAAATTTGGAGGCAAATCTTGCATAATGAGATTTTTGAATAATCAAGATTTAGGTCCCACCAATTTTGTGTAATCATTGGTTAATTTCTTTGTATATACCTTTGTGTTAATTCATTTATTCTTTACATGTATCATTTTGACATCATGTTACAGTCCTAACATGCATGGTTATTCATTGTAGAATACATTTGTGATATATATGTGTAGACACCTAATTTTGTCCGGACCACTAAAACAGGTATGTTTTCTTCCTAAATTGATGTTTCAGAATGTAAAAAGACTTTTTTCATCATGCAGGTGGTACTCCAAGACTTAGTTTAAGAGGGCGAGCATAAAAAGTCAAACTCGAAAAAATTCAACCTCGAAAAAAGTCAACCCCAAAAAGTCAACTACTAAAAAAGTCAACCCACTTTCAAAATCAAGATTTGAAGTTCAATTGAAAAATGGCGAAAAGAATTTTGATAATCCGAGGTCTACATCGAAAGATATGGAGTTCGGAAGTTGGGTTATGGAGATTCAGTAGAAAGGAAACCCTAATCCGGGAAATTTGGGGAAAAATGCTTAAACGATCGAATTGGTCGAAATTGAAGGTTCCAAATGAAATATAAGCACTGACTACGGGTAATGGAGATGCCACTTGACTAATGACTTAGGCCAATTAATGGTTCAAAGTCATGCTCTCTTGAGTATACATGTGGAAAATTAAAGAGTTGTTAAATTGATTATTCTACCTTTGTGATTTTTTTTACTTTAGCCAATTTTTGTCTAACTTTTTAAAAGTCCTAGATACTGTCTTTGAGTCATTTTGTGAGTCTTAAATATTTTTACTTTGATTTTTAAATGATTTTATCAAAGGCAAAAATGTGTTTTGGCAAAATAGTTTTTTCACCCAGTACTCGTACTTTCCCGATTTTTCTGGGCATTTATCTTTAATCAGAAAATTAATCCGATTTTTTATCGTCTATTTTTACATGTCTTGAGTCTCCAGTATTTGTTTTAGATTTTTTTGAATTTATAAAAATAGGGTAAAAAATCGTGGCTTAAAAGTAGACAATGGAGTCAGAATTAAATTTGAAGGAAAATCATTTTTCTGTTCTGGTTAAGTTACTTAGAGGGGGCTGATTAGGAAGTCTAGCTACTGACTTAGGGTAGTTTCTAAGCCTTTTTAAACTCTAAAAATGATTTTTTAAGTCTCGGGTTAAGGGTGGTCAAGTCCGGGATTTTAAACTTAGGAAATTAGAGCCATTTAAAAAAGGGTTTAGCTAAGTTTTTAATTTTAATATAAGCTTTTCAAAATTGTTTTCAAACAATCACAAAGTATTTTGGTTATAGAATATTTAATTTGACATATTTTTCTAAGGTAGCTGGATATCTTTTTAGATATACGGATTTCCTTAATTAAAGGAAAAAATACATTTTCATGCATTGCATTTTCCATATTCATGCATTTTATATAATATGTGATTTTTGCTATGATAATTCCTATGGTAATGTTATTATTTTGATTTATATTTTTTGATGTTATATTGTTTATGGTTTTGAATATTTCATTATCTCCTATGCTTTTTGTTTAGTTATTTTTTGTCATATTATTTAGCATATACTATGTTCATGCATTATTATTTTCATTTTTATGCATATCATATGATAGCATTATTTTATATTCCATGTCATTTAAATTATAAGCCATATCATTCATATTTACCATGTCATTTAAATTATTTCATTTCATATAGAATATATTATGTTATCTAGGTCATTTCATTTCATTTAGAATATATCATGTGACTTAGGATATTTCATTTCATTTAGAATATATCATATAACTTAGGATATTTCATTTTATTTAGAATATGCTAAGGCATTTAAATTATATCATACCATTTAGGTTGCATTATATTATCTAGACTTTGCTATGTCATCTTATTTATGTCATGCATATACATATTCATTTCTTTTAATTGTTTTCAAAAAAGGTAATTATATCATACCCTAAAACCATCGTCATCATAAAATAAGCAAAGATATAGATCCTATTCTAGGCTGTGAACAAAAGAACGAACTTTTTGAAATTCTTTCGAATTTCTTGAAATTCAAACAAATGAGACATTCTTTCAAGAATCTAGATTTTGAAAAATTGATGTATGTCAAGATTGTGCTAAAGCCATTCATGACCTTTACCAATAACCACAAAACACTAACTACCCAAACATCACTTCATCATTGACACCCTGGGGCACAATGATTAAACTAGATTATCCCATGTCCTAGAGAAAACCCGTTTTGGGTCATATTTTCCTTATTCACTTCAAACAAACCCAAGATTGAAACTTATTCTTTTCAGTACAGACCTAGACTTGCGATGTTCCTCGTAATGACACAATTTCTCATGATTAATCAAACTGGGGCATCATATGTAGGAATGATGGTTTATGGTAAAAAATGATGGACTAACGCATGAATCATTGGGGCATGCAAAAAAAAAATTTGTGATATCATGCATATGAGAATTCGGATGATTCCAAACTACAAAACGAAATTCTGAATATCTATTTCCCCTGGGGATTGCTTTTCAATGTGAATATTCGTGCTTGACATGAGAAATGGCCATCTTTCATATCTCTTTCATACAAAAAGAAATTATCCATAGTCACCCCTTTTGAGCCGAAAGAATTCTTTTTTCTTTAAACCCAGATCAAGGATTACCCTCTACACCGGGAGGCAAATGCGAGGAAAGATCTTCTCAAAGATCATAGAAAAATGAGTCCTACCTCAAAGACAGATACAAAGCAAATGGAGCTCTGAATAAATACGGGCTCACTCTGTCAAAGATAAAGAAAAAGGAAAAAGATGGTGAAATGAAAGCCAAGAAAAACAAAAGAAAAACACACAAAAAAAGTGTGTGAAAAAAGCGATGGCAAATGAAAGACAAAAGCAAGGAAGAAAAAGAGCAAAGTCAAAAGGAATGAAAAGTCCAAAAGGGATAAATGTTTCAAAGAGAATCCTCCTCAAAGAAAGGATCGTTGATCTGATTACCCTCAAACACATTCTTTGGGCCTATTTATCCTTTCTTTCTAAACCCTGAGCCATGGCTTACATTACGTGCTTTAAAAGTCCATTTTGATCAAGCATGAATATTTAACATGAAGGGTTTTTCTTCAGATTTTATCCCATCTCATCGAATTATCATTTCACTAAGGAAGAATTTAGAATTCTCAAATGAATGTTAAAACAATGAAAAAAAAAAGAACAAATTGGAGAGAATGGGACTCTAGGGCGAAAACCCAAAAAAAAAAAAGCGGTCTAGAGTATAATGGGAATTTTCGATGCCATCTATGATAGTGTCGATACCACAAAAGAAAAGATATTCTTAAAGAAGTGGTCATCGAGGAACATCTAGGAATTCCTGAACCCCCAAAATTGTCAACTCTCATTTGGATGATTGATTTCTAAAACTAAAACTTTTTTCTCCTAAATCAACTTTCCAGTTTAAACATCCCAGCCAATCTTGACGCTTGTCAAAATACATTGATATGAAAACTAAAAGAAAGTTGAATTTGTTTGGTTTTCAATGAATTCATGATTTATAAAATCTGTTCCATTTGTGAGCCTGGAAAGGACATACATTTTTATTGTGAAGCTTTCCTGGAAAAAACCAAAATCATGTTGTACCAAGCCTTGTCAGTTCAAGTTTAAAAACTCAAATTGACACTTAGGAAAATTTCTAACCATGATCATCAGTCTTCAAAAGATTTGTACATTACATACTGTGGGGTTAAAATTTTTATTCAGAAGTTTTCATTAAAAAAGCAAAATTGTTCTTCAAAAAAGGAAAATAAAAATATTTTTGATATGCCCATTTTTGATGTTAACATGAGATAAGGGTTTTTCTAACTCAAAGGTGTGGAACTATTAGGGTTAACCTTGACTTCCAAATATGAGAAGAAGAAATAAAACTCAGCAAGCAGACTCCTGTCAATAAGAGTTTGAAAACTGTTGGGGCAAAGAGAATAGCCAAAGATTGAAAAATGAATTGAAGATATACTCTGATTTGAAGAGGAAAAATGAATTGGAAATGCATCACTCATGAGCATTCATCTATTTATTAAACTTTGCATCTGCACCGTGTCAGCAAGCATTTGTATAATTCATGAGTATTTGTATTTGCACTATTCCATGAGCATCTGCATTCTATCTTTACAAGTACATCCTTCATAGATATTTGCATTCGCATCATCTCAAGCAAGTGCATCATTTCTAGGTTCATTGCATCTTCATTGTAGCTGCAATTACACCATTCATGAACTACTTACATGAATATGATTCGTAGGGACATTTGCATCTGCATTTAGAAATATTTGCATCAATCCAAGATATCTGTATCATTTCAAGAACCATTTGCATCAATCCAAGATATTTGCATTTACACCATGAAGCATTTGCATCCTCTCTCAAATCTTTCAGGTTAATTTCTAGGTCATTTCAAATTTCTAGTTCCATCCAGATCATTTTCAAATTTCTGGTTTCACCCATGCCTTCAATTCCCTAGTTTCATCCAGATTTCTTTCAATTTTATGGTTTCACCCATGACTTTAACCTCTGGTTTCATCCAGATATTTTTCAAATTTTTGGTTTCATCCATCATTTTCAAATTTCTGGTTCCATCCAGATTGTTTTCAAATTTCTGGTTTCACCCATGCATTTCAATTTCTGGTTTCATCCAGATAATTTTCAAATTTCTGGTTTCACCCAAGCCTTTAATCTCTGGTTCCATCCAGATCATTTTCAAATTTCTGGTTTCACCCATGCATTTCAATTTATGGTTCCATCCAGATCATTTTCAAATTTCTAGTTTCACCCAAGCCTTTAATCTCTGGTTCCATCCAGATCATTTTCAAATTTCTGGTTCCATCCAGATCGTTTTCAAATTTCTGGTTTCACCCATGCCTTTAATCTCTGGTTTCATCCAGATTTATTTCAATTTTATGGTTTCACCCATGCTTTTCAAATTTTTGGTTCCATCCAGATCGTTTTCAAATTTCTGGTTTCACCCATGCCTTTAATCCCTGGTTTCATCCAGATATATTTCAATTTTATGGTTTCACCCATGACTTTAACCTCTGGTTTCATCCAGATCTTTTTCAAATTTTTGGTTTCACCCATGCTTTTCAAATCTCTGGTTTCATCCATATCTTTTTCTGGTTTCACCCATGTTGTTCGTTTCCTGGTTTCATCAAGATCTTTTTCAAAATTCTGGTTTCACCCATGCTTTTCAATTTTTGGTTTCATCCAGATCATTTTCAAATTTTTGGTTTCACCCATGCTTTTCAATTTCTGGTTTCATCCTGATCTTTTTAAATTTTCGGTTTCACCCATGCTGGTAAGGTTAGCACAAGACAGGATAAGACTCTGAGACCATCATCGAGGTCTTTTCTTCTCTTGCAAATGGAATCCGTTTCTTTAAGACAGGTCGAGCCTTGATTAGTCAGGGAACTCAATTTAAGGACAATATCTTCTATTTACAGTTTCTTCAAAAAAAAATGAAAAATGATGGAAAAATGAAAATAAAAATCCCTTTCCCTTCTCTTCACATGTGATTTCACTAACCAGACAAAATTAGTGTCTGTTTATCTTTGCCTGATTCCTAATTCCCAGCAATATCCAAAGAGGGGCAGCTGTAGACACCTAATTTTGTCCGGACCACTAAAATAGCTATGTTTTCTTCCTAAATTGATGTTTTAGAATGTAAAAAGACTTTTTTCATCCTGCAGGTGGTACTCCAAGACTTAGTTTAAGAGGGCGAGCATAAAAAGTCAAACTCGAAAAAAGTCAACCCCGAAAAAAGTCAACCCTGAAAAAAGTCAATCCCAAAACGTCAACTATTAAAAAAGTCAACCACTTTAAAAATCAAGATTTGAAGTTCAATTGAAAAATGGAAAAAGAATTTTGATAATCCGAGGTCTACATCGAAAGATATGGAGTGCGAAAGTTGGGTTATGGAGATTCAGTAGAAAGGAAAGCCTAATCCGGGAAATTTGGGGAAAATGCTTAAACGATTGAATTGGTCGAAATTGAAGGTTCCAAATGAAATATGAGCACTGACTACGGGTAATGGAGGTGCCACTTGACTAATGACTTAGGCCAATTAATGTTTCAAAGTCATGCTCTCTTGAGTATACTTGTGGAAAATTAAAGAGTTGTTAAATTGATTATTCTACCTTTGTAATTTTTTTTTACTTAGCCAATTTTTGTCTAACTTTTTAACAGTCCTAGCTACTATTTGTGAGTAATTTTGTGAGTCTTAAATATTTTTACTTTGATTTTTAAATGATTTTATCAAAGGCAAAAATGTGTTTTGGCAAAATAGTTTTTTCACCTAGTACTCGTACTTTCCCGATTTTTCTGGGCGTTCATCTTTATTAAAAAAATTAAGCTGATTTTTTATCGTGTAGTTTTACATGTCTTGAGTCTCCAGTATTTTCTTTAGGTGTTTTAGAATTTTTAAAAATAGGCTAAAAAAATCATGGCTTAAAACTCGACAGTGGAGTCAGAATTGAATTTGAAGGAAAATCATTTTTCTGTTTTGGTTAAGTTACTTAGAGGGGGCTAATTAGGAAGTCTAGCTACTGACTTAGGGTAGTTTCTAAGCCTTTTTAAACTCTAAAAAAGATTTTTTAAGTCTCGGGTTAAGGGTGGTCAAGTCTGGGATTTTAAACTTAGGAAATTAGAGCCATTTAAAAAAGGGTTTAGCTAAGTTTTTATTTTTAATCTAAGCTTTTCAAAATTGTTTTCAAACAATCACAAAGTATTTTGGTTTTAGAATATTTAATTTGTCATATTTTCCTAAGGTAGCCGGATATCTTTCTAGATATACGGATTTCCTTAATTAAAGGAAAAAATACATTTTCATGCATTGCATTTTCCATATTCATGCATTTTATATAATATGTGATTTTTGCTATGATAATTCCTATGGTAATGTTATTATTTTGATTTATATTTTTTGATGTTATATTGTTTATGGTTTTGAATATTTCATGATATCCTATGCTTTTTATTTAGTTATTTTTTGTCATATTATTTAGCATATACTATGTTCATGCATTATTATTTTCATTTTTATGCATATCATATGATAGCATTATTTTATATTCCATGTCATTTAAATTATATGCCATATCATTCATATTTACCATGTCATTTAAATTATTTCATTTCATATAGAATATATTATGTTACCTAGGTCATTTCATTTCATTTAGAATATATCATGTGACTTAGGATATTTCATTTAATTTAGAATATATCATATAACTTAGGATATTTCATTTCATTTAGAATATGCTAAGGCATTTAAATTATATCATACCATTTAGGTTGCATTATATTATCTAGACTTTGCTATGTCATATTATTTATGTCATGCATATACATATTCATTTCTTTTAAATATTTTCAAAAAAGGTAATGATTTTCAATAAAATAAAGATATTCCCGAGTTAAAATAATTCATGAGTTCTCTGCCGGGTTTGCTGGGGAGGATATCATCAATTATCATTAATAACGGAATATCTTCTTTAAAATGAGAATGATTCGAAAAGTTTTCCAAATTAATAAAAATTTTTATATTTTGCCACGTTTGTTGGGGAATATAAGAAAATTTTGAATTTATAAATTCCGGATCATTTTCAATTAAAAATGTAATTATTTTTTTTTACATTGGGAATTAACTTGAAATACTAAATTTAAAACCAACTTTTTACCGAGACTTGAGATAACACACGATTAATAAGGTACTTTTTTATACGAGCATTGTGGGGGTGCTAATCCTTCCCTACACATAATCGAGTCCCGATCCCGTTTCTTTGATTTCTCTGGTTTAAAACGCAGACTTGAAATTGGTTTTAAAAATGTTTTAATTAATTTTAAAATATTTTATAAATCGGTTTTAATAGGTGGCCAATCACATCTAGCTAAAAAAGATTGGTGGCGACTCTATGTCTTTTTCAAGGTCATTTTCAAAACCTTCATTTTTCTAGAGGACTTAAGTCGACTTTTCCTCGGTTTTTTTTAATGTCACGCTTAACGAATAATAAAGTCTTGCAATGAGACTTGTTATTTTTTAGGTTGCGACAGCTTGGCGACTCCACTGGGGAATATTACAGAGTCAGGCCTAGAATTAGTCGTGTGTTATCAAAGTCTCGGTTTTGTTGGTTTAATTGGTATTTAATTTTAATTCCAACATTTTTTTAATAAGGAGAATTTTGAAAATAATAAAATGTTTTTAAATATGTCCATACTCATGTGCATGCATTTTATTATTGTTCTCTAGTTATTTAAGGTTGTATATTATAATTGCTTGTTGGTTAATGCGTTACACTATTCTTGAATTTTTTTAATAAATAGTTGGGGCATTTAGAATAAGGGGTGTAGAATAGGTGGTGAAAGGTTTTGTTGTTCCTCCACACACACTACACGTGCATTTTCATATCATGAATCCTATACCCGGGTTCTGTCCTTTTAGGTGGGAGCACAGTAACTAAGCCTTCGTGATTAACAATCCGCATGGTCTAGTGAAACACTTCCAGAGTACTAAATCACCTAAGCCTTCGTGATTAACAATCCGCGTGGGCTAGGGAAATAGACTCTAACGAATTGAGCCCGCTTTTATCGGGGTGCCTTACTAGCCTTCACCGGCGACAGTGAGGAGCAATTCGGGGCCTTTAGAACCAATTCACTCTCATATCATGAACCTAGACGAAGCCATGCCTGATTTCTTGTTAGATATACCTATATAAATAGATATTTGTTGGGGCAAATGTCATTAACTGTTTAATAAAAAATAAAAATCATTTTCAAGCATTTTTGCATTTTGCACATTTCATGCATGTGAATAAAGCATGTACATTTTTGGTTGTATTATTGATCTCATTTTTTGCAATAAATGGATGGTGATAATAATCTCATTTCATGGTTTCTATAAACCGGTAGTGTCACATGAACATTTGCATATTGTACCATAGTAAGATCCACTACTCCAAATTTTTTTTGAAAATAATATGTTTGGTTTTTCATAGAGAAAACATGTTTCAAAAAAATCATAGATCAAGTTTGGAGGCAAATCTTGCATAAGGAGATTTTTGAATAATCAAGATTTAGGTCCTACCAATTTCATGTAATCATTGGTTGATTTATTTGTATCATTTTGACATCATGTCACAGTCCTAACATGCATGGTTATTCATTGTAGAAAACATTTGTGATATACATGGTCATTCTTTGTACCTACTAATGGAGACTCAATTAAGAGTTGTAAACCCAAGTGCAGGTTATGTTCAAGTAATAAATTCTCGGGTGTCCGAGGTCGAACCACAGGGAAGCGTATTAGTAAGTATAAGTTTATAAATATATAAGAAAAAGAAAGTAAACAAGATATTAGGGAATCAACAACAAAACAAGATAAACAAGATATTAGAGAACAAAATAAACAAAATAACATAAAAGAAATTAAACAAGATATAAAAAAACAATAAGAAAAGATGTTGAGGTTAGAGAATCCACTCTTGGTGTTATGCTAAGATTAATCTTGTTTTATTACACAATTGAAATCCACACATAAAGGAGGTTCCAATCGGAAGGTTTAGCAATTCAGCCCAAATTGTCCAACGTCCATAGCATATGATATTATGTTCATTTGGTGTCCTAAAAACTCATAAAAAGAGTCCAAGCATTCCTTATGCCAAGGTATATGTCTACAACAAATCAAGGTTATGAAACCAAGCATTTATTGTGCCATTTTCATTGTCAATAATGAATCAAGATCCCTACTTTGCAAGTATGATTTTAAACCAAAAGAAAATATTATCTATACTAGTGTTTATAAATGATAATTCATTTTAGCTCATGTTTAAGAGACTAACCTTAGCATTTACCAAGAGCTTCACCTCATCACCTCAACAATATGATTAGCAACACATACTAGATATGAATAAAATGAAAAGAAATGTAAGAAGCATAAGTAAATAAAGAAAAAGAAAACTAGAGAAAGGAAAGAAGAAGAAAACTTAGAGAATTTTATTACAATGGCTAATATCCTACCAATCTACCTTTAATGCTCATCCAAGGCCCTCTATTTATACACATTTTGGAGAGCTAAATGACAAGAGACAAGCTTTATAAATTTCAAAGGTAGGTATAATAGGTGGGTGCATTTTTCTAACAATTTTCGTCATATTGTATGACAATTCTGATCAGCCAGCTTGATGGTCGATTTTGTCAATGTTGGAGGCTCGATCTGATCAAATGGTCTTCTAGAAAAATATACCCCTATCAGTTACGGATCCATAGCCGTTGGAATCAGATCATTTGCTCATGTGGATCGGAAGATATGGTCAAAATACCAAAACAGGTCAGCACAGACGTCATTGCACATCAGCCAACTTGATGGTCGATTTCGCTAGGGAAAACGACTCCGTTTCAAGAAGTGTAAAACATGAAAAAGATAGATATGCCTCTTAACTTTGCACTGTAAGAAATTCAGCCTTATTGCTTCAGTGAAACTCCAGATATAGCGGATATGGCAAAAGGTGTCGGAACTGGAACTGAACTGGATTTGCCCTTAATTGTTGATTTAACCTAGTAATCTGAAATCACTCAAAGAAACTCGTGAAAAACACCAAATTACATAAAAATATAAAATATCATAAACACAATTAGACTAAGCAATAATAACTCGTATTTGACACAAAACAATAATAAAACATAACTAAGAACTATATAATTATACGAGTTATCACACCCCCACACTTAGATTGTTGCTAGTCCCTAGCAACGACTCAATAAAAATAAAATAAGAAAATCTAATCTAATCCATTTTCGTTGGAAATCACGGTGGCACTTAGCATGTGACACAAGCCTTTAAACCCCTAGGTGTCCCTAGTGGACGAGTTTAGTCTCGTGAGGGTTTGCTAGAACGATACCCACAAACATTGAAAAACTAAAGTATAAGTAAACTACATACACTAAAAATATTTACTCCTAATCCTTTCAATATAAATTAGAGACAATCTTTGAACAAGTCTTATAAACTAATCAATAGCTCAAAGAATTTCACAAAAATTCATGCTTGAATGTAAATAAATGAGTTAAGCCAATATTAACATAACATATTTCAATCAAAATAGTGCATATTCAACTTAATCTCAACTTCTCACTATACTCTCATGATTTTCACTCTTTAAAGTAGTGGTAAAGTGTTTACACTCAATCAATCTCATGAAAACAGTTCTACCATATGCTTGCTTGTCCACCTATTCTCCACTATTTAGATCATACAACTTCATAAATCAAGAGGTCTTTTTTCAAGGTTGTAATGGGGCCAAAGGGTTATAATGTGGTTAAAGAACAAAAGGATAAAGATATCACAAAGGTTCCAAAGAGTTCATAGAGTTTAGAGACATAATAAGATCATACGAATAAAACTTCTCAAAACTCTTATAAAGCACATAATAACATAGGCTAAATATTCATGTTGAGCCTTTGCTTCATTCTAACCAACTTTGTAACATCTTTTTCTTTACTTTAACTAGAAGTTCAAGAGAAGATATTTTTTTCTTTTTTTTAATATGGGAATGTATTTGACAATGATCCCTTTCTTTTTCTCTTGACTTTTGCCTCTCTCCTCCCCCACACTTATCTTTCATTCTAACCCAAATGTTCAAAAAGTATCCCTTGTTTTTGCAATATGTCTCAAAATATATAATCCATCTTTAGAACAAGGGTAAGGATATAAGTATATTTAGGCTAGGTATAAGTTCTGGTTACCAATAAAATAGCATATTTAATGTAGGCTCAAATTGGCTCACTAGTGGGGATGTTCTCTTAGAACATTAATAATGGATGGCTGTTTGGCTCTGGTTATAATCCTAATGCCTCTATCATATTCATGTTGTCACATGTATCAATATAGTCTCAAACGGTTTAAAGCAAGTTCTAGAGAATCATGTAATCATAAGAGCACTCAAGAAAGAAATTAGATTGATTTGTATAATGCATCAATCATTATAGGCTCAAAGACTCACAAGGATGATTTATACAAGTCAGATTAAGTCTAAACATGCTTCTTTCTCAATCAACATATCATATTAACATTGGCTCATAAAAAGGTTGACATCAAGCTCAATTCTCATAAAAATCTTCTCACTAATAAATCTGTTTTAGACTTATGCAATTCATATCTCATCATTGTATTAAAAAGGAACTAGAACACATTAAAATAATAATAATAATAATAAAGACTCATAAAAAAAATAGTAGACAAAAATAAAAGAAATCCTAAATCGTTCCCCCCACACTTAATTCTTACATTGTCCTCAATGTAAGTCTATTAACCCAAATGAAAGAATCATGTGTAAGAGAAAAGAACTAATAACATAAGAATAGGAATAACTAAGACTCAAAACAAAACAAACTCATGCAACCTAATTAATCCTAAAATACTAAACAAAAATTAACAAGTAAACATAAAAAGATTAAAATCAAACTGACAAGGTATGTCTCAAGTCTCCCTTACTCAGACCTTGTTCAAAATGAATACTTCTAAATTGCTTAAAACACAACAAACTTTTTTTTTTTTTAAATTAGCAAAATATGTCCCTTACCCCCTACTAAAGGTAGAATTTAGGAGATATTACCTGCAGAGGTTGCTAACCACTTATTATAACTGAGACACAACAAACAAAATGTTAGATAATGTCACAAAGACAGAGTGCAATCCACTCCTTGCTCGTCCATATCTCTTTTTCTTTTTCCGAGCGTTTGCGAAACAACCGTAGCAGATAAATACTCATAAGTTTGGAGCTTTTTGAGTAAATCTTCAATGGTTGTAGCAGAAATTATGGTTCTCCTTGCCTCTGAAAACATGAATCCATTATCCACAGCATTATCTAAATATGAAAGCAAATTACTAAAATAACCATTAATATTAAGCAAACCAATGGGTTTCTTATTTGTGACCAAAGATGACCAAGAAGCCACGCAAGCTATTTCTTCCAATGTACCCAGACCTCTTGGTAAAGCAATGAATGCATCGGCAGAATGGTACATGATTGTCATCCGTTCAGGGATACTCCAGACTTGTATTTCCTTACCCATGGTAGGTCCACAAAAACCTGTGAATAGTTTTGGCACGATTCCTAGAACTGGACTTCCTCCGGCGTGTGCTGCTGTAGCGACTGCTCCCATTAAACCCGAACTACCGCCTCCATAAATCAACTGGATCTTTTGTTGGGCAAGTATTACTCCAACTCTTATGGCTTCATCAGCGAATATGTTATTTTTCCTTGGATAAGCACCTCCAAAGACACAAATTTTTTTAATGCGCTGGGACGAAGTACTTTCCATTTTTTTTCAAGTGCCTGAAAGAGAATGAGTACATGGTGTAATATATAGAGGACTGAGTAATGAATCAGACAAGAGTAATAATGTCACCGAAAGTGTATTTGACCTGTCAGAAGAAAATGTTAACCTAACAAAAGATTTTTGCGTGATTTCAGGAAGAAAATCAAAAAGAGAAGAAAAATCAACCGTAAAAGACCAATGCACAAGAAAAAAAAAAAAAAAACGAGAATAATTACACAAATCTAACAACACGTAAATTAAACCGAAATAAAGTTATTGCAAATCAAACCAAAAGCTGAGAAGTCATTTATTGTAGTTGTGATTGTGGCTCACATCTTCCTCTGGTTTTACGTCCAGAAACGGCTTAAACGCCTTCTATGAGTCGAGGATATGCTTCCCATCCAGTTTTCTTACAAGCTGGCAAACAGGGTCTTTTAACATCAGATTCCCAAGATGTTGCCATTCCCTTTGGAATTGCGGCCATAAATCAAGAATTTCTCTTTGTACGTCTCCACTAGGATGCGTCTCAAGAGAAAGTTGGATATTACCCAAATTCTCCTTACTCAGTCCATCCTTAATGAATTCAATTTTATCATCTCGATTAGAGGACGGAATCCCAATAGAACGACATTTACCGTTACACGTCCATCGTGCACATTTGTGGCAATTTGAACTCATGCGCTTTGCTCGTCGCTTCTTTGCAAAAGTGCTTCTACCTGTACCTGGTAAATGCAAAACAGGAAGATATTCATCTTCACGTACCTTGGCTTCAATTATCCAACGTATGTCTTCAGGAATCCCTTTGTGCATAAGCATTCTTAATCTTTCAAATCGAACTTGGTAAAGCTTCAGTAAAATATTCCGAGGAAAAGGAGGAAATCGTTTCTGCAATCTTGTGAGAATATCATCCATCTTGAAAAAAAAAATGAAAAAGAAATTGAAAGAGAAATTTATATACAATATCAGTTTTGTGGGTAGCTGATGGAACCGACTTAAATAATCACGGAGTACCGTTATCCGCCATTTAACCGGGGTTAAAAAAAATGTATTATTATTATTATTATTATTATTATTATTATTTTGGAAATTAGTAAAAATTATATTTACATCTAGTTATTTTCAAAACAAGGATCAGAAAGAAAAACAACCTCTTCTTGAGTAACATGATTTTCCAAAAAGAGTTTGAGTCTTTGTCCATTTACCTTGAATACGTTACCATTTTGAGGATTCTCAATGTCAACTGCTCCATAATTATACACATGCTTAACCACAAATGGGCCAGTCCATCTTGATCTCAACTTACCAGGAAATATGTGAAGTCTAGAATTATAAAGTAGAACTTTTTGCCCAACATCAAATGTTTTTCTTGAAATTAACTTGTCATGAAAGGCTTTAGTTCTTTCTTTATGAATTTTAGAATTCTCATATGCATCTTTGAATAAAGTTGGCCAGTAAAATCCACACTGTAAAATTTTTGCAGCAGTTTTCTTTGATGAAAAATGACCACCACATGCCTCGGAATGACAAAACTTAATTACACTACTTACCTCATTGTCGGGAATGCATCTTCGAAAAATCTGATCAGGACAATATTTGAACAAGTAAGGGTCATCCCAGTAGAACTTCTTTACCTCATTCAGAAACTTCCTTTTATCTTGGGGGCTCCATTGAGAAGGAATTTTTCCCAAAAAGGAATATTTTAGCTCGGATGGCAATGGTTTTAAATCCAGCTTGGGCGGTTCAATAGTTGATGGTACAGTGACATTTGTGAGTGATGGGAGTTCCTCAAACTTTTGTTTCCAACGATGCTTATCCTGAAAAGAATTTAACAAAGAATCAGTGTGTGAAATTTCTGAAGAATTATCAAACTCACATTCAATTAAATAAGCTTCTAAAGGATCATGGAATGTGGTAGTGGTGAGATGTTCATGAACAAGTTCTTCAATGAAATCCACTTCATGTACTTCTGAATCATCACCAGGTTGCTTGCAAATGTTGAAGACATTTAATTCTAAAGTCATATTTCCAAAAGAAATGTTCAAAATACCATTCCTGCAATTTATCAGAGTATTAGAAGTTGCAAGAAATGGACGGCCTAATATAACAGGAATTTGAACATTTGGATTTGAAACAGGATGTGTGTCCAAAACAATAAAATCAACAGGGAAGTAAAAATTATCAATTTGAACCAAAACATCTTCAACTATCCCTCGAGGAATTTTTACAGAACGATCAGCTAGTTGAAGTGCAATAGGTGTTTCCTTGAGTTCACCTAAACCTAACTGTTGATAAACAGAAAAAGGCAAAAGATTAACACTAGCACCAAGATCAAGCAATGCACGTTCTATTCTAGTGTTTCCAATGATGCATGAGATTGTTGGACATCCAGGATCTTTGAATTTTGGTGGAGTAAGGTGCTGAATGATTGAGCTCACACTTTCCGTCAGAAATGCTTTCTTTTGTACATTATGTTTCCTTTTAACTGTGCACATGTCCTTCAAAAATTTAGCATAAGATGGAACTTGTTTGATTGCATCCAATAAAGGAATGTTAATCTTAACTTGTTTGAAAAGTTCATAAATTTCTGCATTTTGATTCAAATTCTTTATTGTTTGCAACCTTTGAGGAAAAGGAGCAGGATGCATACCTTTTTCTTTGTCCAAATTTTCAAGAAGTTCAGACTTACCATCATCCTTACCATTACTTTTCGGAGGGGAAGGAGGATCTTGGTCTTTTGATGGAATGTTTTTGTCAATTGCCTTTCCACTTCGAAGAGTTGTGATAGAACTGGCATTTTCCTGTTGAGTTTCATTGGAGCAAGAAACAAGACATTGAGTAGAAGGGTTAGGCTGAGGTTGAGCAGGAAACTTACCTTTTTCTTGAGTGCGTAATGAAGCTGTCAATGTGGACAAGGTGTTTTTGATCTCATTGATGTCCTGTGAAGTTTGGTTATTCACATTTGCTTGTGTTTGCATGAATGCTTGCAATGTCTCTTCCAAGGTTTGTACACGTGAAGGTTGATAGGAAAAAGTGTTGCCCGGCTTTTGAGATTGTGGTACCTGAACATGATTATTATTCCGCCAACTGAAGTTGGGATGATTTCTCCATTCAGGGTTATACGTTTCAGAGTAAGGAGAAGGAAAAGGCTTTTTAAATGTGTTTATGGAATTTACTTGATCATGCAACGCTTCTTTAAGAATGGGAATGTTTGGACATTCAGAAGTTGGGTGTCCCATGATTTCACAAATTCCACAACTTTCTTCATTTTTAACCGTTTTGACTTCTTTTACTTCTCTAAGTTCCATGGCTTCAATCTTTCTAGCCAAATTAGCTACTTTAGCTTTTATCTCATCTTCTTGACTAAAATGATATTTACCTCTGTTAGAAACAAGATTAGATCTATTGCAACTTTCAGAGAAATTATCTGTGTGCCAGGCTTGAGAGTTATCTGCCAAATGGTCTAAGTAGTCAAAGGCTTCTTCAGGTTCTTTTTCTAGAAACTCACCGTTACACATTGTTTCAACAAATTGTTTAGTTTCGGGAGTTAAACTTTCATAAAAGAAACTAATAAGACGCCATTTTTCAAAACCATGATGTGGACAAGAACTTAACAAATCTTTAAAACGCTCCCAGCACTGAAAAAATGCTTCATTTTGATTTTGATTGAAATTTTGAATCTGTCTTTTCAAAGCAGTAGTTTTATGTGCTGGGAAAAATTTCTTTAGAAACTGAGTTTGTAATTCTTGCCATGTGCCAATTGACCTTGGTTTTAAATTATGAAGCCAAATTTTTGCTTTATCTTTTAAAGAAAAAGGAAATAATTTTAGCTTGACAATTTCATTTGTGCATTGTTGGTCATTAAAGGTGACACATACATCTTCGAAGTCTTTTAGAAACGAGTAAGCACTTTCCGATTCTAACCCATGGAAATTTGGAAGCAAAGCTATCATACCTGGTTTAAAACGAAAGTTGTTTGCATTGAGAGGAAAAATAAAACAAGAGGGTGATGAGCTTCGAGTTGGTTGCAAGTAGTCACGCATGGTGCGTACTTGTCTGTTCTCATCTTCAGCATGAACACTTTCATTGTCAGCCATGGTAGGAGTTGTATTAGAAAGATTACCTGAAAAAGTTTCACAATAAAATCTAACTAAACGACGAGATCTAAAATCACGTCGCCAAACAAGCATAAAACAAAGTTAATATACAAATTAGGCGGTATAACCAGCCAATAAAAATAAAACAAAGTTAATATACAAATTAGGCGGTATAACCAGCCAATAAAAATAGAACAAAGTTAATATACAATATAAATACAAATATATAGAAAATTAGGCGGTATAACCAGCCAATAAAAATAAATATACTTATAAACTTATATACTTAGTATTGCCTCCCCGGCAACGGCGCCAAAAACTTAATGGAGACTCAATTAAGAGTTGTAAACCCAAGTGCAGGTTATGTTCAAGTAATAAATTCTCGGGTGTCCGAGGTCGAACCACAGGGAAGCGTATTAGTAAGTATAAGTTTATAAATATATAAGAAAAAGAAAGTAAACAAGATATTAGGGAATCAACAACAAAACAAGATAAACAAGATATTAGAGAACAAAATAAAGAAAATAACATAAAAGAAATTAAACAAGATATAAAAAAACAATAAGAAAAGATGTTGAGGTTAGAGAATCCACTCTTGGTGTTATGCTAAGATTAATCTTGTTTTATTACACAATTGAAATCCACACATAAAGGAGGTTCCAATCGGAAGGTTTAGCAATTCAGTCCAAATTGTCCAACGTCCATAGCATATGATATTATGTTCATTTGGTGTCCTAAAAACTCATAAAAAGAGTCCAAGCATTCCTTATGCCAAGGTATATGTCTACAACAAATCAAGGTTATGAAACCAAGCATTTATTGTGCCATTTTCATTGTCAATAATGAATCAAGATCCCTACTTTGCAAGTATGATTTTAAACCAAAAGAAAATATTATCTATACTAGTGTTTATAAATGATAATTCATTTTAGCTCATGTTTAAGAGACTAACCTTAGCATTTACCAAGAGCTTCACCTCATCACCTCAACAATATGATTAGCAACACATACTAGATATGAATAAAATGAAAAGAAATGTAAGAAGCATAAGTAAATAAAGAAAAAGAAAACTAGAGAAAGGAAAGAAGAAGAAAACTTAGAGAATTTTATTACAATGGCTAATATCCTACCAATCTACCTTTAATGCTCATCCAAGGCCCTCTATTTATACACATTTTGGAGAGCTAAATGACAAGAGACAAGCTTTATAAATTTCAAAGGTAGGTATAATAGGTGGGTGCATTTTTCTAACAATTTTCGTCATATTGTATGACAATTCTGATCAGCCAGCTTGATGGTCGATTTTGTCAATGTTGGAGGCTCGATCTGATCAAATGGTCTTCTAGAAAAATATACCCCTATCAGTTACGGATCCATAGCCGTTGGAATCAGATCATTTGCTCATGTGGATCGGAAGATATGGTCAAAATACCAAAACAGGTCAGCACAGACGTCATTGCACATCAGCCAACTTGATGGTCGATTTCGCTAGGGAAAACGACTCCGTTTCAAGAAGTGTAAAACATGAAAAAGATAGATATGCCTCTTAACTTTGCACTATAAGAAATTCAGCCTTATTGCTTCAGTGAAACTCCAGATATAGCGGATATGGCAAAAGGTGTCGGAACTGGAACTGAACTGGATTTGCCCTTAATTGTTGATTTAACCTAGTAATCTGAAATCACTCAAAGAAACTCGTGAAAAACACCAAATTACATAAAAATATAAAATATCATAAACACAATTAGACTAAGCAATAATAACTCGTATTTGACACAAAACAATAATAAAACATAACTAAGAACTATATAATTATACGAGTTATCACCTACCTTTGTATTAATTCATTTATTCTTCGCATATATCATTTTGACATCATAGCATGCATGGTCATTCATTGTAGAATACGTTTATGACATGCATAGTCATTATTTGTATATACCTGTGCATCAATTTATTCATTTTTTTAAATGCATCATGTTGGCATTAGATTGCATCCATAGCATACATAGTCATCATAATTTCTCTGTATATGTTCATGCATTAATTATCAGTATATTCATGCACATAGGAATTGAGCATGTACATTCACAATTGTATTCTTAATCTCATGACCTTTTCATTCGCATGAAAGGGGTTCGAGATATGAGGAATGAATCGGAGGAACGATTGGGTGCTTTGGAACGCAATCAAAAAGAATGTGGACATGAAATCCGGGAAGTGAAAGAATAACTCGTCAAATTGCTGAAAATGTTTGAGGATATGGGTAAGAGTAAAGAGGAACTTTCTCAGGGCTCTGCATCGCCTTCGGATCAACCAAAACCATTAGGTCTAGAACATACAATCCTTGTTGGATCCTGCGCTTGTCAATGCCACAAAGGTTGCAATCCTGATGAAATTATGGACAAAATCGTGAAAATAATTAAACCTGAGAGCCTGATACCAAAGATAGAAACCTCGGATCTAGTACCATACCTGCAAACTGTTCTAGGTCCAAACCAGTATCCCCACCCTACTATGGTCCAATCGTCCATTGCAATGATCACTACGCGACCCATGAATCCCACTCCATTACCACCAATTGGTAGTTCATATTGCTTCCCTCATCAATCACCTTATCCAGCATCTGGGATAGGAACCTCGAGCTATGTACAACCTCCAAAGGCCCCGTGACCAAATCCATACCCTTACCATGCTGTTCCTCCATCTCCCTATGTAAACACTCCGGTTCGAACCTTAGTGCCACCACCAAATGCTCCAACTCCTAGGCCATGTGTGACTAAAAAACAACCCCAGGATAAGACCCAAAGGCATTTTGATCCCTTTCCAATCAGCTAACGAGAGCTTCTCCCTATACTGATCCAAAATCACATGGTTGCATGTGTCCCATTGAAACCCCTGTTACCACCATATCCAAAGTGGTATAATCCAAATGCAAGATGTGGTTATCACTGTGGAATTGTTGGCCATAGCATTGAAGACTGTATGGCCTTCAAAAAGAAAGTGCAATCTCTTATAAATGCCAAGTGATTGGATCCAACGACACTGATTGATAGAGGGATGGGAAAGCGTCATTAGGATTGGGATATTTACAGCATTGAGGTGGAAAGATTTCAGTCTAATATGATGTAATAGGATTTCACTTTTTCAATATCCGGCTCTTATAGTCTTAGGATGCTAGGAAGAATAAAGTGCTTGTAAAAGACAGTTTTAACTACTGCTCAGATTTTGTAAAACATGGTTTATACCATTGTGAACATTGATATGGGAATGAATTGACTATGCTTCAAATTTATGAGATGTTGATGATTAAGTTCCTCCGATTCTTATTTCCTCCGTGATATCTTCCCCTTTGCATTTTGCATCCGATCAATTATTTGTCATACCATACATTCATACATGTATCATGTTAGCATCAGGTTGCATTCATGCATTCATAATCAGCATGATTTTTCTGTATATATCCATGCATTAATTTTCTTATTCTTTATATGTATCATGTTGACTTTGGGTTGCATTCATGACAAATATAGTCAGCATGATTTCTTTGTATATGCTCATGCATTAATTTGTCATATTAACATTAGGATACATTCATGACATACATGGTCAGCATGATTTTCTTTGTATATACTCTGTATCAATTATTCATTGTTTACATGTATCATAATTGACATCATGTTGCATTCATAGTGTATAGGATTATTCATTGGGAAATACGCTAAAATGTACATGATCAGTCATTGCATATATCCATGTGTTGATTTGTTTATTCTTTGCTTGCAACATGTTGGCATCGTGATTGCATTTATTACATACATGGTCAGCATGTTTCCACTGTAAATTTCCATACATCATATTGTTTAGGCTTCACGTGCATCAAATTGCATTCATGACTCCTTCATCGTGACACGCACTTTGGGAGAATAAAATAGAAGTTGGCTTGGCTTTAAGAGTCTTTAAAAGAATTTCTATTTCAAATCAGAGGTATAAGAAGTACTGAGTACCCTTTTAATACAGGCTAGTGCTATGGAGAATGAACAAGTTGTCCGAATGAAAAGAATGGAAAAATTACAGGAAGAATTGCGAGAACAGCTGGCAAAGTCTCAAGCAGAATCTAAAGATCAGATGATTAAATTGATGGAGCAAATGTCCACCGTAATCAAGGGATACACTGAAAACCTGGCCGTCAGAGAAAGGTTAGAGGCACGAAAGGGTCAGAATGAGGTCGTAATGATGGATGCCCAGAACACAGTTAACCCCGTCAATGTCTTAAATTAAGATGATCTAGTTGAACAGGCAAAGTTGAAAATGGTTAATGAGGTAGAGTTGGAGATTCCCAAAGGAAATATCAGTTGCTAGATGGAAGGCCGGGCAGTAGAAAATACAGACGTATTCGGGAGTGTGGAGGCGAAAGAACGATACTTGGTCTTCAATTTAGTCATCCCTCCTAAATTCAAGGTCCCTGACTTTGTGAAATATGGCGGGACGACTAATCTGTCAGCCCATATCACTATGTTCTGTCGAAAGATGACAAGTTATATGATAATGATAAGCTTCTGATCCACTACTTTCAGGATAGCCTCATCGGGTCCGCAATTAGGTGGTATTGTTAGTTGAGCAAGGATCGGATTTGCTCTTGGAATGATTTGGCTAGGGCTTTTTTAAACCAGTACAAGCATGTGATCGACATGATACCTGACTGTCTCACCTTGCAAAATATGGAGAAAAAGGTTACTGAGAGCTTCAAAGAGTATGCTCAGAGGTGGAGGAACGTGGCCACCCAAGTACAACCTTCTTTAACTCAGAAGGAAACCACTGTCCTTTTTGTGAATACACTACAGGCCCCATACTACGATAGACTTGTTGGCAACACCACGAAGAATTTTTCGGATATGGTAATCTCTGGGGAAATGATTGAAAATGCAATCAATGCTGGGAAACTCAAAGGAGGTAAAACATTTAATGCAGAGAGAAACAAGTCGCCCAAAAAGAAAGAGGAAAATGTCCAAGCCATGGGAGATTTTTCCCCGTATATTCTGGCTACTTCATACCCACCACCCTGTCCTTCTATGAATTATGTACCCTAGGGTTCATACTTATACCCAATGGCCTCTCAAAATCCAGTAAATTTTCAACCTTTTGTCAGTCAAAGGAAATCGAAGAATATCCGAAAAAGAGATCAGTTTGAGTCACTCCCCATGTCTTAATCTGAACTATTGCCCCAGCTGGTCGAAGAGCAACTCCTCACTAAAGTTCCAGTGGAGCCTATCCAACCCCCATATCCAAGCTGGTATGACGAGAATGCATATTGTGATTATCATTCTAGGATTTGGGGACATTCCACAGAAAATTGCTTATGTCTTGAAACAGAAGGTTCAAGCACTCATCAATAAAGGACAGTTAGATGTAGGGAAAAACAAAGGTCAGACAGCGTGGAGAATCTGCTGAATGGGAATGATGAGACCATTGTGGATGTCATAATAGGGGAAGAAGATGGAAAGGTCAAAAAGAGTACCGAGGAATAGCCAGTTTGAATTAGGGAGAACAAGTCAAGGGGAAGTTTTTATGCATTTAGCTTCAGACCTTATGATGAAAACACTTGTCTCATGTCGACATTCATAATAATTAAATGAATTTTGATTTTTAAATGCTTTATGTTTGTTATGTCTTAACAATAATCTGAATTTGCAAAAACAAGCATTAAGGAAGTTTTAGTAATGGATAGTCTCAAGAAGATTGATGATCATTGTTACAAATGAGCCAATACCTTCTCCCCCTCTTTTAAGTTTCCTAGGCCTAAATCCCTTGAAACAAGAACACTTGAAAGACCTAATGCGTCAAGGAATATGAATGATTGAACTTCATAAAACCATCGTCATCATAAAATAAACAAAGATGTAGATCCTAGTCTAGGCTATGAACAAAGGAATGAACTTTTTGAAATTCTTTCGAATTCCTTGAAATTCAAACAAATAAGACATTCTTTCAAGAATCTAGATTTTGGAAAATTGATGTATGTCAAAATTGTGCTAAAACCATTCATGACCTTTACCAATAACAACAAAACACTAACTACCCAAACATCACTTCATGATTGACACCCTGGGGCACAATGATTAAACTAGATTATCCCATGTCCTAGAGAAAACCCGTTTTGGATCATATTTTCCTTATTCACTTCAAACAAACCCAAGACTGAAACTTATTCTTTTCAGTACAGACCTAGACTTGCGATGTTCCTCGTAATGATACAAATTCTCATGGTTAATCAAACTGGGGCATCATATGTGGAAATGATGGTTTTATGGTAAAAAATGATGGACTAACGCATGAATCATTGGGGCATGCGGAAAAAAAAAATTTTGTGATATCATGCATATGAGAATTCGGATGATTCCAAAGTGCAAAACGAAATTCTGAATATCTATTTCCCCTGGGGATTGCTTTTCAATGTGAATATTCGTGCTTGACATGAGAAATGGCCATCTTTCATATCCCTTTCGTACAAAAAGAAATTATCCATAGTCACCCCTTTTGAGCCGAAAGCATTCTTTTTTTCTTTAAACCTTGATCAAGGATTACCCTCTACACTGGGGGGCAAATGCGAGGAAAGATCTTCTCAAAGATCACAGAAAAATTAGTCCTAGCTCAAAGAAAGATACAAAGAAAATGGAGCCCCGAATAAATACGGGCTCACTCTATCAAAGAAAAAGAAAAAGGAAAAAGATGGAGAAATGAAAGCCAAGAAAAACAAAAGAAAAACACACAAAAAAAGTGTGTGAAAAAACGATGGCAAATGAAAACCAAAAGCAAGAAAGAAAAAGAGCAAAGTTAAAAGGAATGAAAAGTCCAAAAGAGATAAATGTTTCAAAAAGAATCCTCCTCAAAGAAAGGATCCTAGATCTGATTAACCTCAAGCACATTCTTTGGGCCTATTTATCCTTTCATTCTGAACCCTGAGCCATGGACTACATTACGTGCTTTAAAAGTCTATTTTGATCAAGCATGAATATTTAACTTGAAGGGTTTTTCCTCAGATTTTATCCCATCTCATCGAATTATCATTTCACTAAGGAAGAATTTAGAATTCACAAATGAATGATAAAATAATGAAAAAAGAAAAAAGAACAAATTGGAGAGAATGGGGCTCTAGGGCGAAAACCCAAAAAACGGGCGGTCTAAAGTAGAATGGGAATTTCCGATGCCATCTATGATAGTGCTGATACCACAAAAGAAAAGATCTTCTTTAAGAAGTGGTCATTGAGAAACATCTAGGAATTCCTGAACCCCCCAAATTGTCAACTCTCATTTGGATGATTGATTTCAAAAACTAAAACTTTTTTCTCCTAAATTAACTTTCCAGTTTAAACATCCCAGCCAATCATGACGCTTGTCAAAATACCTTGATATGGAAACTAAAAGAAAGTTGAATTTGTTTAGTTCTCAATGAATTCATGATTTATAAAATCTGTTCCATTTGTGAGCCTAGAAATGACATATATTTTTTGTTGTGAAGCTTTCTTGAAAAAAACCAAAATCATGTTGTATCAAGCCTTGTCAATTCAAGTTGAAAAACCCAAATTGACACTTAGGAAAATTTCTAACCATGATCATCAGTCTTCAAAAGATTTGTACATTACATAATGTAGGGTTAAAATTTTTGATTCAGAAGTTTTCATTGAAAAAGCAAAATTGTTTTTCAAAAAAGGAAAATAAAAATATTTTTGATATGCCCATTTTTTATGTTAACATGAGATAAGGGTTTTTCTAACTCAAAGGTGTGGAACTATTAGGGTTAACCTTGACTTCCAAATATGAGAAGAAGAAATAAAACTCAGCAAGCAGACTCCTGTCAATAAGAGTTTGAAAACTGTTGGGGCAAAGAGAATAGCCAAAGATTGAAAATGAATTGAAGATATACTCTGATTTGAAGAGGAAAAATGAATTGGAAATGCATCACTCATGAGCATTCATCTATTTATTAAACTTTGCATCTGCATTGTGTCAGCAAGCATTTGCATAATTCATGAGTATTTGTATTTGCACTGTTCCACGAGCATCTGCATTCTATCTTTACAAGTACACCCTTCATAGATATTTGCATTCGCATCATCTCAAGCAAGTGCATCATTTCTAGGATCATTGCATCTTCATTGTAGCTGCAATTACACCATTCATGACCCACTTACATGAATATGATTCGTAGGGACATTTGCATCTGCATTTAGAAACATTTGCATCAATCCAAGATATATGTATCATTTCAAGAACCATTTGCATCAATCCAAGATATTTGCATTTACACCATGAAGCATTTGCATCCTCTCTCAAATCCTTCAGGTTAATTTCTAGGTCATTTCAAATTTCTGGTTCCATCCAGATCATTTTCAAATTTCTGGTTTCACCCATGCCTTCAATTCCCTGGTTTCATCAAGATCTCTTTCAATTTTATGGTTTCACCCATGACTTTAACCTCTGGTTTCATCCAGATCTTTTTCAAATTTCTGGTTTCATCCATCATTTTCAAATTTCTGGTTCCATCCAGATCGTTTTCAAATTTCTGGTTTCAACTATGCATTTCAATTTCTGGTTCCATCCAGATCATTTTCAAATTTCTGGTTTCACCCAAGCCTTTAATCTCTGGTTCCATCCAAATCATTTTCAAATTTCTGGTTCCATCCAGATCATTTTCAAATTTTTGGTTTCACCCATGCATTTCAATTTCTAGTTCCATCCAGATCATTTTCAAATTTCTGGTTTCACCCAAGCCTTTAATCTCTGGTTCCATCCAGATCATTTTCAAATTTCTGGTTCCATCCAGATCGTTTTCAAATTTTTGGTTTCACCCACGCCTTTAATCTCTGGTTTCATCCAGATCTCTTTCAATTTTATGGTTTCACCCATGCTTTTCAAATTTTTGTTCCATCCAGATCGTTTTCAAATTTCTGGTTTCACCCATGCCTTTAATCCCTGGTTTCATCCAGATCTATTTCAATTTTATGGTTTCACACATGACTTTAACCTCTGGTTTCATCCAGATCTTTTTCAAATTTCTGGTTTCACCCATGCTTTTCAAATCTCTGGTTTCATCCAGATCTTTTTCTGGTTTCACCCATGTTGTTCGTTTCTTGGTTTCATCCAGATCTTTTTCAAAATTCTGGTTTCACCCATTCTTTTCAATTTCTGGTTTCATCCAGATCATTTTCAAATTTTTGGTTTCACCCATGCTTTTCAATTTCTGGTTTCATCTAGATCTTTTTCAATTTTTAGTTTCACCCATGCCGGTAAGGTTAGCACAAGACAAGATAAGACTCTGAGACCATCGTCGAGGTATTTTCTTCTTTTGCAAATCGAATCCGTTTCCTTAAGACGGGTCGAGCCTTGATTAGTCAGGGAACTCAATTTAAGGACAATATCTTCTATTTATAGTTTTTTCAACAATAAAAAATGAAAAATGATGGAAAAATGAAAAAAGAAATCCCTTTCCCTTCTCTTCACATGTGATTTCACTAATCGGAAAAAATTAGTGTTTGTTTATCTTTTCCTGATTTCTGATTCTTGATTCTCAGCAATAGCCAAAGAGGGGCAGCTGTAGACACCTAATTTTGTCCGGACCACTAAAACAGGTATGTTTTCTTCCTAAATTGATGTTTCAGAATGTAAAAAGACTTTTTTTCATCCTGCAGGTGGTACTCCGAGACTTAGTTTAAGATGGCGAGCATAAAAAGTCAAACACAAAAAAGTCAACCCCGAAAAAAGTTAACCACCAAAAAGTCAACCCAAAAAGTCAACTACGGAAAAAGTCAACCTACTTTCAAAATCAAGATTTGAAGTTCAATTGAAAAATGGAGAAAGAATTTTGATAATCCGAGGTCTACATCGAAAGATATGGAGTTCGAAAGTTGGTTTATGGAGATTCAGTAGAAAGGAAAACCGAATCCGAGAAATTTGGGGAAAAGTGATTTAAACGATCGAATTGGTCAAAATTGAAGGTTCCAAATGAAAGATAAGCACTGACTACGAGTAATGGAGATGCCACTTGACTAATGACTTAGGCCAATTAATGGTTCAAAGTCATGCTCTCTTGAGTATACTTGTGGAAAATTAAAGAGTTGTTAAATTGATTATTCTACCTTTGTAATTTTTTTTACTTAGCCAATTTTTGTCTAACTTTTTAAAAGTCCTAGATACTGTTTGTGAGTCATTTTGTGAGTCTTAAATATTTTTACTTTGATTTTTAAATGATTTTATCAAAGGCAAAAATGTGTTTTGGCAAAACAGTTTTTTCACCCAGTACTTGTACTTTCCTGATTTTCCTGGGCGTTCATCTTTAATCAAAAAATTAAGCCGATTTTTTATTGTGTAGTTTTACATGTCTTGAGTCTCCAGTATTTTCTTTAGGTGTTTTAGAATTTTTAAAAATAGGGTAAAAAATCGTGGCTTAAAACTGGACAGTGGAGTCATAATTGAATTTGAAGGAAAATCATTTTTCTGTTTTGGTCAAGTTACTTAGAGGGGGCTGATTAGGAAGTCTAGATACTTATTTAAGGTATTTTCTAAGCCTTTTTAAACTCTAAAAATGATTTTTTGAGTCTCGGGTTAAGGGTGGTCAAGTCCGGGATTTTAAACTTAGGAAATTACAGCCATTTAAAAAAGGGTTTAGCTAAGTTTTTGTTTTTAATCTAAGCTTTTCAAAATTGTTTTTAAACAATCACAAAGTATTTTGGTTTTAGAATATTTAATTTGACATATTTTTCTAAGGTAGCCGGATATCTTTTTAGATATACGGATTTCCTTAATTAAAGGAAAAAATACATTTTCGTGCATTGCATTTTCCATATTCATGCATTTTATATAATATGTGATTTTTGCTATGATAATTCCTATGGTAATGTTATTATTTTGATTTATATTTTTTGATGTTATATTGTTTATGGTTTTGAATATTTCATGATATCCTATGCTTTTTATTTAGTTATTTTTTGTCATATTATTTAGCATATACTATGTTCATGCATTATTATTTTTATTTTTATGCATATCATATGATAGCATTATTTTATATTCCATGTCATTTAAATTATATGCCATATCATTCATATTTACCATGTCATTTAAATTATTTCATTTCATATAGAATATATTATGTTACCTAGGTCATTTCATTTCATTTAGAATATATCATGTGACTTAGGATATTTCATTTCATTTAGAATATATCATATAACTTAGGATATTTCATTTTATTTAGAATATGCTAAGGCATTTAAATTATATCATACCATTTAGGTTGCATTATATTATCTAGACTTTGCTATGTCATATTATTTATGTCATGCATATACATATTCATTTCTTTTAAATGTTTTCAAAAAAGGTAATGATTTTCAATAAAATAAAGAGATTTCTGAGTTAAAATAATTCATGAGTCCTCTGCCGGGTTTGTTGGGGAGGATATCATCAATTATCATTAATAACGGAATATCTTCTTTAAAATGAGAATGATTCGGAAAGTTTTCCAAATTAATAAAAATATCTATATTTTGCCACGTTTGTTGGGGAATATAAGAAATTTTGAATTTATAAATTCCGGATCATTTTCAATTAAAAATGGAATTATTTTTTTTTAAATTGGGAATTAACTTGAAATACTAAATTTAAAACCAAATTTTTACCGAGACTTGAGATAACACATGATTAATAAGGTATCGTTTTATACGGGCGTTGTGGGGGTGCTAATGCTTCCCCACACGTAACCGAGTCCCGAACCCGTTTCTTTGATTTCTCTGGTTTAAAACGCAGACTTGAAATTGGTTTTTAAAATGTTTTAATTAATTTTAAAATATTTTATAAAACCGGTTTTAATAGGTGGCCAATCACACCTAGCTAAAAATGATTGGTGGCGACTCCAAGTCTTTTTCAAAGTTATTTTCAAAACCTTCATTTTTCTAGAAGAGTTAAGTCAATTTTTCCTCGGTTTTTTTTAATGTCACACTTAACGAATAATAAAATCTTGCGATGAGACTTGTTATTTTTTAGGTTGCGACAACATGGTCATTCTTTGTATCTACCTTTGTGTTAATTCATTTATTCTTTGCATGTATCACTTTGAAATCATGTTACAGTCATTGCATGCATGGTCATTCATTGTAGAATACGTTTATGACATGCATGGTCTTTATTTGTATATACCTATGCATCAATTTATTCATTCTTTAAATGTATCATGTTGGCATCAGGTTGCTTTCATGCATTCATAATCAGCATGATTTTTCTATATATATCCATGCATTAATTTGCTTATTCTTTACATGCATCATGTTGGCATCAGGTTGCATTCATGCATTCATAGTTAGCATGATTTCTCTATATATCCTTGCATTGATCTACTTATTCTTCACATGCATCATGTTAATATCAGGTTGCTTTCATAGTCAGCATGATTTCTCTGTATATCCATGCATTGATTTGTCTATTCTTCACATGTATCATGTTGGCATCCGTTTGCATTTATAACGTACGTAGCCAGCGTGATTTCTTTGTATATGTTCAAGCACTAATTTGCTTATTACATACATCATGTTAGCATCAGAATGCATTCATGGCACACATGGTCAGCATGATTTTCTTTGTATATACTTTGTGTCAATCATTCATTGTTTACATGCATCATATTTGACATCGTGTTGCATTCATAGTGTATATGATCATTCATTGGGAAATACACTGAAATATACATGGTCATTCATTACATATATCCATGCATTGATTTGTTTATGCTTTGCTTGCAGCATGTTGGCATCGTGATTGCATTTATTACATATATAGTCAACATGTTTCCACTGTACATGTCCATACACCATATTGTTTAGGCTTCACGTGCATCAAATTGCATTCATGACTCTTTCATCATGACATACATTTGGGGAAATAAAACAGAAGTTGGCTTGGCTTTAAGAGTCTTTGAAAGAATTTCCATTTCAAATCAGAGGTATAAAAAGTACTGAGTACCTTTTAATATAGGCTAGATGGAGAATGAATAAGTTTCCCGAATGGAAAGGGTACAGGAAGAATTGCGAGAACAACTGGCAAAGTCTCAAGCAGAATCTAAGGATCAGATGACTAAATTGATGGAGCTGATGTCCACCGTAATCAAGGGATACACTGAAAATTTGGCCGCCAGAGAAGGGTTAGAGGCATAAGAGGGTCAGAATGAGGTCGTAATGATGAATGCCAAGAACACAGTTAACCCCGTCCGTGTCTTAAATTCAGATGATCCAACTGAACAGGCAAAGTTGAAAATGGTTGCAGTAAATGAGGTAGAGTTGGCAGATTCCCAACGGAAATATCAGTTGCTAGATGAAAGGCTTCGGACAGTAGAAAATACAGACGTATTCGGGAGTGTGGATGCAAAAGAATGATGCTTGGTCCTCGATTTAGTCATTATATGTTCATGACATTTTCATGCATTCTCATGACATTTTAGGTCTAGGCCATCTTAATATTTCTATTCCCATGCATATTAGGTCTAGAATCATATTGGTATTGCCATGTATTGCTATGCTATTTAGGTTTTAGGTCACTTTGTATTGCCATGCATTTCATGTCATTTTAGGTCTAAGTCTCATTTGCATTATTATTGATCTCATACATACTTAGGTTAGGATTACATTTATTGCCATGCAAATTCATGCTAGGCGTTAGGTTATTTTAAATTGCCATGCATTTCCCACATCATTTAGGTTTTAAATCATGCATTTCATGCATTCAATTGGCTGTACGTTCATGCATCTCATGTCATACCACATGATTTATGACTTAGGCCAATCAATGGCTCAAAGTCACGCTCACTTGAGCATACTTGTGGAAAATTAAAGAGTTGTCAAATTGATTATTCTACCTTTGTGATTTTTTTTACTTAGCCAATTTTTGTCTAACCTTTTAGAAGTATTAGCTACTGTTTGTAGGTCTTTATGAGAGTCTCCAACATTTTTACTTTGATTTTTAAATGATTTTATCAAAGGAAAAAAAATATGTTTTGGCAAAACAGTTTTTCACCCAGTATTCGGATTTTCTCGATTTTTCTGGGAAGTCATCTTTAATCAAAAAAGTAAGAAAAACAAATTTCGTGTAGTTTTACATGTTCTGAGTCTCCAGTATTTTTTTTAGAGTTTTTTTGAATTTTTAAAAATAGGTAAAAAAAAATCATGATTTAAAACGGGACAGTAGAGACAGATTTGAATTCAAAAGAAAAACAATTGTTGAATTTGGCTAAGGCATTTAGAGAGGTTGGTTAGGAACTTTAGCTACTGTCCTAGCTTGGTTTTTACACTATTTTAATCTTTAAAACTGATTTTATAAAGCTCAGGTTAAGGGTGGTCAAATTCGAGATTTTAAACTTAGGAAATTAGAGCCATTTTTAAAAGGGATTCGGCTAAGAGATTTTATTATCCAAGATTTTCAAAATTGTTTTCAAATAATCACAAAGTTTTTTTTGGTTTTAGAAAATTTAATTTGATGTCTTTTCCTAAGGTAGCCGGATATCTTTTTAGATATACGGATTTCCTTATTCAAAGGAAAAAATACACTTTCATGCATTGCATTTTCCATATTCATTTAAAATATGCCATGTCATTTAAATTTGCTATGTAATCATATTATTTCATTAGAATATATCATGTTACTTAGGATATTTCGTTTCATTTAGAATATATCATGTTACTTAGGATATTTCATTTCATTTAGGATATACCATGTCACTTAGGATATTTCATTTCATTTAGAATATATCATGTTACTTAGAATATTTCATTTCATTTAGAATATGTTATGCCATTCAAATTATATCATATCATTTAGGCTGTATTATATTATCTAGACTTTTCTATGTCATTTTATTTATGTCACACATATTCATATTCATATTTTTTATAATGTTTTGAAAAAAATAATGATTTTGAATAAAATAAAAAAATTCTCGAGTTAAAATAATTCATGAGTTGTCTGCCGGGTTTGCTGGGGAGGATGTCATCATTATCATTAATAACAGAATATTTTCTTTAAAACGAGAATAATTCGGAAAATTTTTCAAATTAATAAAAATTTCTATATTTTGCCACGTTTGTTGGGGAATATAAAAAAAATTTTGAATTAATAAATTCCAGATCATTTTCAATTAAAAATGAAATTATTTTCTTTAAATTGGGAATTAACTTGAAATACTAAATTAAAAATTGACTTTTTACCGAGACTTGAGATAACACACGATTAATAAGGTACCGTTTTATACAGGTGTTGTCAGGGTGCTAATCCTTCCCTGTACGTAACTGAGTCCCGAACCCGCTTCTTCGATTTTCTTTGGTTTAAAACGCAAACTTGAAATTGGTTTTTAAAAAATGTTTTAATTAATTTTAAAATGTTTTACAAAATCGGTTTTAATAGGTGGCTGATCACACCTAGCTAAAAAAGATTGGTGGCGACTCCATGTATTTTTCAAGGTCATTTTCAAAACCTTCATTTTTTCAAGAAGAATTAAGTCGATTTTTCCTCTATTTTTTTTTAATGTCACGCTTAATGAATATAAAATCTCGCAATGAGACTTGTTATTTTTTAGGTTGTGACACTAATCTTACCAAGGTAATTCAATCTCGATAATTCCATTTTGGATCGATTTGATTAGGTTATCAAGATCAAAGAGCACATATCATCTTAACTTAAAATCTCATGCATTCACAAATAATTGTATGTCTCTAGTTGTCACGCAAAAATCTAAATAGATACCAGGGAGTTGATAGTCTTATGTAATTTATTGACCATTAAAATGATACAAACAATAATTCAAAACTATGATAAAGAATGAGAATTGCATAAAGAAAATTACCCATACAACATAAACAATCCAAAATAATAAATTGACAACATATTTCATATTATATACAAAAATAAAAAATATCCTAAATTACACGACATGCGAAATTGTGAATGAAAATTATCTTAAAACTAAAATGGCATATTACATGAAAATATAAAATAGCATACTCGAAATTGCATGGTATATTACAAGACTTATCCAAAAAAAAATTGCATGGTATATTCATGATGGCATACTTTCATGACCTTGTGTCGAAACTATACTTCATGGTTATGGCGTACTTAGTCATATAGCATAATGAAAATGTCTTATTCATAATTATATCCTAGAGGCATACAATCAACATGACATACCATTATGACAATCCATACATGGCATACTATATAACCCCTATAACATTCACATCCATATATCCATATGGTATACTTATAATCCTAATTTAAGCATGTCATCATGTATAATAATATCTACATGATAAATGATTATGGGGACAAGTTGTGTCTCGTGTTTGTCATGCTTAAAGGATATCAGTTTTACTATAAAGCTTGTTTGGATATAAGTTCAAGTATTGAGTTGGCGTGGACCTTTTGGGCTGAACCATTTGGGTCCGAGGTTCAATTTCAGCTTATTTAGCTTTGTCTAGGCTTAACAACGCCTTTTGGGCTTCTTAGACTTTTTCTGGGCCTTCTAGACTTTTGAATTCCTTCTGGCTTTTAGACTCCTTCGTAGATTCCAGATCATTGGAATACCTTGAGAATTTCTTAATACTTTTCAAGAATACTTGGAAGAAAAAGGAGGCGAGAAAGAGGTTTTCAGATTGCTCTCAGTTATAAAATAAAGTAAAATGATATCAGGTATCTGCTTCTACTATCCATCTAATCTATCTAATATTATTAAAACTGAGGAACTTAGTTAAAAAATTTTAAAAAGTTACATTTTTTTATTCTATTCTAATTTTTAGTATCTATTATATATTATATTTTTGAGGATTTTTTAAAAATATTTTGAGGACAATTTTATCTTACGATATAACATAAAAAAAAACTCTGATGGATTTACTGGATTTTTTTTTTAGATTTTTTTTTAATTTTTTTATTTTATTTTGAAAAAAGTATATTTACCCCTTAATGTTTAATAGAAAATATACTTACCCCCTAGGGTTTGGCACAAACTACACTAACCCCCCTAAGATATTATTTCTAAGTTAATTTTTTTAAAAAAAAATACAAATATACCCTTTGTTAATTATTAATCTTTTTTTTTTATTTCATTCTTTTTTTTTTACTCAAAAATTTTTTTAACTAAAAAATTATCTTGAATTGCTATCAAGTTAAATTCTAATTAAATTATATTCTAATTCAAGTATACACGTTAAATCTTTTAAACTTATGCCAATGTTGATTGGTTCAGTTGATTGAGTATTAATTAGTGTCTTGACAATCACCAGAATTCGAGTCTCACCAGCAGTTTCACTTGGTGAGTGATCTATCAGTACCACTGTTAGCCCTCTCTCAAGCCTGTGACGTGTCCTGACCCTGGATTAGGTAGCATCCCATCACTTAAACTTTTTTTTACCAAAAAAATATTTTAAACTTATCTTTAATTCAATGATATATATTAACTTTGATATTAATGTAGTATGTTATTTTTATTTAAAAATGAATATATTGACATTATTTAAAAAAGTTTAATGATAAAGAAATTGATTAAAACAAGAAATAAAAATAGATCAAAAAAATAAAATTAAAATCATATTTTTAATATTTAAAGTAAAATTTGAATAAATATTAATTTGATTAACAGAATGCTAATATGGTTACTTTTCTAGAGATAAAATATGTTTTTCAAAGTAATAGGGTAAATTTATTTTCAATAAAATCTCATAAAAGATAATTATATACTTTTTTATTCTCCTTTCTTCCCTTTTTTTTCATTTTTTCTTTAACCAATTTCATTATCACTAAATTTTTTAAATAACGGTAATTAATTAATTAAATAAAGATATTTTAATAAATTTATTTCAAAGTTAATATATAATTGAATTAAAGATAAGTTTAAAATATTTAACACGCACTTGAATTAAAATATAAAGGTTAATAGTAATTAAAGATAATTTTAAAACTAAATAAATTCTCATTATTTTGTAGTTAAAAAAAGTTTTGAGTAAAAAAAAGAATTAAAACAAAAAAATAAATAAAAATAAATAAATAAATGATTAATATTTAACAAAGGGTATTTTTGTCTTTTCATTTAAAATTAACTAAGAAATAATACCTTAGGGGGTTAATGTATTTTAGGCCAAACCTTAGGGGGGTAAGTGGGTATTAATGTATTAAAACTAAAGGAAGGTTAGTGGATTTCCTATAAAACTTGACGGGGTAAGTCTCTTTTACTCTTTTATTTTTAAATGATGTATTTAAAAGGGTTGATCTGCTATTTGTAGATCTAGGCTTAGAAAGTTTTTAGGTGTTGATTGTCGATTTCGTGTTAATTGGCAGGTTTTCATGGATTTTTGGCTTGTGTAACAGTTGTAAAAATAGGTTTCCGGACAGGATTGGACTTCGTAGTTCGTTTTAGCCTTGATACGAGATATGATACTTTTGATTGAATCACTGGAAAATTTCGGATCAATTTTGCTTTGTGTTTTGTAACAGATTTCAATGGACATTCAGGTTGCTAATAAAAGGATATTGGAAAGCACTGGGCTAATCATCTTCTTATGGATCGGTTATAGCTTAGATTTCGGTTTTTAGTTTTTGTCATTATGTATAAAGTTTGTTTTGGGGCTTTGATTTTATGTATAACAGGGTATAGCTGGGTTTTTTTTTAGGTTTTGCAAGGGTTCATTTCGGGTCAGGCTTCTTGTTTGATGGGTAGATATCGTTTTGATTTTATGTATCACAGGGAATAGCTAGGTTTTTAGGTTTCGCAGGGGTTCATTTCGGGTCAGGCTACATGCTTGAAGGGTAGATATCGTTTTTTCTTCTGGTCTGTTTGGATTTTTCTTTAGAGAGACTAATACTCTTGTTTTTTGTTACCTTTTAAAAAAATATGCATTGCTGTTCGAAAAAAAAAAAGGTTGGTATGCATGATAACGCACGAGTCGATTTAAGATTCAGAAAAAAATTAAAAAATAAATTTATTATATTAATTATTTTTAGTTTTTATTTTATTTTATTTTAAATGATGTATTTAAAGGGATGGATCAGAACGTTGATTCGTGGGTCGGTTTAGAATTCATACTCAACCCACACGAAAAAGTTAAAAAAAAATTTATTTTATAAATTAATTATTTTATTTTATTTTTAAATGATGTATTTAAAGGGATTGGTCAGTAATTTGACTCTCTGATCGATTTAGGATCCGTACCTGACCCGCTTGGTAAAAAAATTAAAAGAAAATTTATTTTGTTTATTTTTTAAGTTTTTATTTTATTTTTAAATGATAAATTTAAAGGGGTTTGTCTACACATTGACTCGTGAGTCGATTTAGAATCAATACCCGACCCACTCGAGAAAACAATGTTAAATAAGAAATTTATTTTATCAATTACTTTTATTTTATTTTTAAATAGTGTATTTGAAGGGTTGGTGCGTACACTGACTCGCTGGTCTATTTAAGATCCGTACTTGACCCGCTCGAAAAAAAATTAAAAAATAAATTTATTTTATTAATTATTATTTTTATTTCAAATGATGTATTTAAAGGGGTTAGTCTGCACGTTGGCTCGCGGGTCGATTTAGGATCCGTACCCAACCTGCTCGGGGAAAAAGTTTAAAAAAAATCATTTTATTTTAATTTTAAATGATGATCCTAAAGTGGTTGATCCGTACGTTGACTCGCGGGTCGGTTTTATGATCCGTACCCGACTTGTTCAAAAAAAAAGTTAAAAAAAAGGAAAATATGAGCTTGCTGCTAACCTATGTGAGAAAATCGATCTTATGAGAGAATAAAATACAAATCACAATTTTATTTTCTTATTTATTATTTTTTACCTCCTATAAATAAAAATATACAATATACAATAAGATTTAAATATTTTTCAAAAATACATATAAATAATATTTGAAAATGTATTTGTATTATGTAATTTATAAATAAATAATTTTTATAAATTTAATTTTTATAATTAAAAATATATAATTATATTAATATTATTACCATTTAAAAATAAAATATTTAAATAAATTATTATTATTTAACAAAATATAAACTAAAATTAATTTATTATTACTAATTAATTAAAAATTTATAAATAAATAAAAAACCCCAGCAAAGTGGGGTCTTTTTTTTCTAGTTTTATATATTATTTTTGAGTCCTTAAGATTTAAGGGACTTTTTTGCAATGTCTTAAGGACAATTTTGTCCTATTTTATAATTAAAAAAATTGATGGGTCTTGCTCTTTTTTATATATTTTTTAAATTTTATTTTTAGATTTTTAATTTTATTTTTAAATGATATGTTTAAAGAAATTGGTCTGCATGATAACTCACCGGTCGATATAAGATCCGTACTCGATGCGTTCAGAAACAAATTAAAAAAGAAATTTATTTTATTAATTACTTTTAGTTTTTTGTTTTATTTTTAAATGATGTATTTAAAAGGGTTAGTCTACATGTTGACTCGCGGATCGATTTAGGATTCATATCCGACTTGCTAAGAAAAAAATTTTATTAATTACTTTTAGTTTTTTTTTAAAATTATGTATTTAAAATGGTTGATCCTCATGTTGACTCACGGATCGATTTAAGGTTCGAACCCGACCAGCACGGGAAAAAAGTTAAAAAATGAAAACAACTTTATTAATTATTTTTTATTTTAAATGATATATTTAAAGAGGTTGGTCCGCATTTTTTTTTTAACAACATTGCAATATTTTATTGAAAGAGAAAAAAACAAGAGTACGAATCAATCCAAACTATCCAAATTTCCTAAAAATAATCTACCCTTCCATCAATAAGCATGAAACCTATATAACCATGTATTTCCTAAGCAAAATACCTTTCCAACTCAAAATAGCTTCAATCCCTAATATAGCCTTGTGAAACATGAAAAACTACCACAAAATCCTCTTTATTACAAAAAAAAAAAAAAAAAAAAAAAAAAAAAAAAAACAATACTGATAAGAACAAGTGAAGCCAGCCGATTCCTAGCTTGTCCTGAGAAGCAACAACACAAAATTACCCGAAATGTAACCACACTCCCTTCGTACTTGTTGAAACACACAAAACGAAACTAAAAACATCGCAGGAATACGAATAACAAAGATGTTGGTCCGCATGTTGACTCGCAAATCGATTTAAGATTCATACTCGAACCGATTAGGAAAAAATAAAATAAAAAATTATTTTACTAATTATTTTTAGTTTTTTATTTTGTTTTAAATGATGTATTTAAAAGGGTTGGTCTGCACGTTGACTCGCGCATCGATTTAGGATTTGTACTCGACCCGCTCGAAAAAAAAATTAAAATTAAAAATTTATTTTATTAATTACTTTTATTTTAATTTTAAATGGTGTATTTAAAGGGTTGATCCATACATTCACTCACGGGTCGATTTATGATACGGAATCGACCGGCTTGAAAAAAAATTAAAAATTAAAATAAAATTATTTTATTATTTATTTTATTTTTTATTTTTACTTTTAAATAATGTATTTAAAGGGATTGATCCACACATTGACTCACGGGTCGGTTTAGGATCCGTACCCGACCCGCTCGGAAAAAAGGTTTTTTAAAAAAATTATTTTATTAGTTAGTTTTTTATTTTATTTTTTAATAATGTATTTAAAAGGGTTAGTCCGCACGTTGACTCGCGGGTCGATTTAGTATCAGTATCCAATCGGCTCAAGAAAAAAGTTAAAAAAATTATTTTATTAATTATTTTAATTTTAATTTTAAATGATGTATTTAAAGGGGTCGGTCCGCATGTTAACTCACGAGTCGGTTTAGGATCCTACTTGACTGTCTTACGAAAAAAGTTAAAAAATTTTATTTTTACTTTAATTTTAAATGATGTATTTAAAGGGACAGGTCCGCACGTTGAGTCGTGGGTCGATTTAGGATCCATACCCGATCCGCTCAGGAAAAAAAAGTAAAAAACGAACATGTTGTTAACCTATACGAGAAAATCGATTCTATGAGAGAATAAAATATAAACCACAATTTTTATTTATTTATTATTTATTATTTATTACCTCTTAGAAATAAAAATATACATCATACAATAAAGTTTAAATATTTTTTAATATATATATATATATATAAAGAACATTTGAAAATGCTTTTATATTACGTAATTTATAAATAAACAATTTTTATAAATTTAATTTTTATAATTAACAAAATATAATTATATTAATATTATTACAATTTAAAAATAAAAAAATAATTATTTTTTAATAAAATATAATTTAAATTAATTTATTATTATTAATTAATTATAAAAAAAAGTACCCGGCGAAGCGAGTTTTTTTTTTCTAATTTAATTTATAACTGAGGCATGATGGAATGAATGATTGAGATTAAAGCTAATGAACGATCTAAATTTGAAGCAAAACTTGAGATTTATGGCTTGAAAGTGATAACTTCGATGAAGATTATCATTTAATGGGATAAATCAACAAATAATTAAAAAAAATATTTGTTAGCTCAAGTGGTGATTAAATCAAGAGGGAGTGATTTGATTTCTTAAAAATTAATTGTAGGAATTAAAGCACAAGTAATGAAATTGAGAGATTTAAATAATATACTCAAAATGACAAGTAAATATGCAAACAAAGTATGTAAAAGAGTAAGGAAAGAAGATCATACACTAGTGGTTTATAGAGGTTTGACCTTGTGCCTACGTCCTCTCCCTTAATCTTTCTTGCCAAGGAGTTCTCAATTCACTATCTTGAATTGCTACCATTTTTAGGACAAGGTCTAACCTTTACAATCTCTATATTTTGCTTAGGCTTAGATAGGAACCTCTACCCCTCTATCTTTTCAAGGTTTAGATAGAACCTCTCTACCTTTTTAAGGCTTAAGTAGTAACCTCCCCTTTTTACAAAGGTATTTGTGTAAACAAGATGAACCTCTAGTAGGCTAAGTGTTTACAAAGTTAAGCTCAACAAATAGAGACTATACAATGGTGCTTTTACAAAGGAATACAAGAAAAATTGAAAGGATTTAGCTTAGAACAAAGAAAACTTCTTGAAAGCTTGCGAGAGATGAAATATATGGCTTTGATCTTTCTCTCTTGGTGTCTCTTGCTCTTGGAAGTGTTGGAGAGTCCTTTTAATACCTTGGATATGATTTATGACCGTTTGAAGTTGATTGGGATGGAAAAAAGCCGTTGGAGTTTCAAAAATTCATACTTGAAAAGCTGCCCAGTATGCAAGGGATCGATCCTCTACATGAGGGGATCGATCCCCTACTTGTTCCAATTAAAAATATGACCTTTGGATCATGAAGGATTGATCCTCTCCTTATAGGGATCGATCCACTACTATCCTGCAAAGTGAAAAATGCTACTGACTAGCATTGACCGATCCGGGATCGATCCAACCAAAAATCTTCACTAGGGGATCGATCCTCTATCTTAGGGGATCGATCCTCTTTTCAAAAAATCTCCTAAAAATGTTTTCTTTAGCTTTGAAAAGAGGTTAACTTATTTTTGATCATAGATATACATTTAAGAACATGTATTTTTGAAAAAGCTAAGGAGTTCAAAATATTTTAGCATTTTCCAAAATAATTAAAAGAAAAATGCTAAAATAAAAACATTAATAATCAAGCTAATTAAGCTTAAGATTTTATCATTTCAAAATTGAGATCAATTCAAAGCTAACAATCTCCCCCTTTTTAATATGACAAAACTTAAGATAAATTTGCTTGTAAAAATACCCCCTAAATTATTTAAGAAATAAAGATTCAATAGAAGCTCCCCCTTAATAAAAGCATTCTTTTCAACTTTACAATAACAAGCAAGGAACAAGCAAGGACACTTTCAATCCACAATATCCAAAAATATTTAAGCACAATATCCAAAACAATTCATATTCATAAGATAGAAAACGTTTAAGCACATATGGAAAACTCTCACACTTTTTGCTTTTCATCTAATTCTTTCCTTTTTGTTCATTTAAAGCAAATTTGTCCATAATAAACTTCCCCCTTTGTGTTATATCAAATTTTAAGATCAATTCAAAGATAAGGACAATGCAACAAGAGAAACACAATCATGTATACCAAATATTAAGAAATGAAGTTCAATCAAGAGTTCAAGATAATATTGTATTCATTTGAAATCATTTAAGCACAAAGTCTCAAGATCATGAGTAAAAAAAATATATATCACTTGTTATTAAAACAAATACTAATTGTTATCTTTATGCATAATATTCATAATCAAACAATCATGCATATGAAAGTCATTTAAGCATATGCAAAAATTCTCATACATATGAACAATATAAGCTCACTTATGAAATAGACATGAATACCAATTGAGTAATTAAGAAGAAAACCATCATACCAATTGTTATTACTAAATGTTAGTACACAACACTATACCAATTCCAATTATTAATATTTTCATGCCAATCGTTAATACAAAAGCATAAAAATATAACAATATGCCCAATTCAAATATATGCAAGCATGTGAGCACAAGGTGGTATATTAATTGTTGTTAAAAGAGATGGTTTAACTCAAAGATTCATACAAGGCAAACTTTTCAAGTATACATGATATAAAGATATACCAAGTGTCATTCAACTCATGTATGTTATCAAACTTAATACCCATAGATATGAGCTTGTATAGCATAGAAATAACATTTACCTCCATTCTTACCAAGCTTTGTTGATATGCTCATTTGACTTTGAATCTTTCATACCAAATGTTTGATCAAGTCCTTGAAGTACTAGGCTTGATTTTGATGAAGATGGCATGCTTTGTTTGCCTGTATTTGGAATGTAAGTATAAGTTCTCCACAAAGGAATGTAAGCTTTATCACCATTTTACCTTGCATAGACTTAGAGAAAATCTTGGAAAATATATTCATTAGTAGCACCAAGATATCAAATGTTATGAAAGTATATTCATTACGCTCAAATGATACCAATTTTAAGAAATAGTATTCAATGAAAATCTTTAAGCATTTAACTTAACAAAGGAAATTTTAAGCATATAAGGTCAAGCTAAAACAATAAACATATAAGCATATATCTTGACCAAAGTAATAGATGAACCAACAATCAATGTATTTCAATGAAGATCAGGGAGTTCATTATGCACAAATTTGCAAGCATAAGTTATGAATTTTATCTTAAATTATCAATAAAGCACAAAGAATCAATATATATCAAGATTCTTTCCATAATCATGCCATTTGATTTGTAAAATTATTCATCAAGGGTGAATTCATACATATAAGCACATGATGATTCAAGAAATAATGTCAATCATGATTGGAAAATCATAAAATTGAAGCAATTAGAGCAAGATCTCATTAAAACTGAAGAAAACAATATTTTTTTCCCAAATCTGGCCTAGGGGATCGATCCTCTACAAGAGGGATCGATTCTCTATGAATGAGCGATCGATCCTTCACCTATTTTCCAGCAAAAATCAATGCAATTTTGTAATTTTTTTATTTTTTTATACCAAATAAGGATGTGTGATGTTTTTAATAAAAAATAATACTTGTAACATGTTAAAAATATCATTTGAGACTTGTAAGAACATGAAGTTTGGATCAAAAATAACTTTTAAAACAACTTTTGAAAAGATTTTGCAAATAAGTCATCATGCAACCTTAAAGCATTGAATATGGGATTTTTCATTCAAAAGACACATACACAAGTTCATAAGCATATCCAATATTCACCAAATTTGTTCAAGCAATAAAAACATGTTCATATGAACATAATTTCATAAGTAAACTCTAAAATCCTCATATAAGCAAGATAATCATATAGCATTCAAAAGGTATAAAGTTTGTTAAAACATGTTCATAGCACCAAACTCACTCAAGATAGTTTATAATACACAACATGATAGAATAAATCAATCAAAGCTCAACATATTCAAGATTTTGATTTTTGGTATCTTAAAACCCCACTTTTCCTTGAAAAATGGCCTTAAAAAATAGTCAAAACTTGTTAGTATTTTTTTTAACCAACTTGAACCTTTTCAACAAGTTTCAAATGATAAAACAAAATTGTTCAAGTGATAATTTGGCTTTAGAAACAAGGAAATAAAAAATTCAACTCTTCAAACCCCATATTTCCTTGAAAACAACTTGAGACAATAAACTTCTTTGTTTGAGCAAGTTTGAGACAATAAACTCAAAATATTCAAAAGCATTAAGAACTTGCTAAAATAAATTTTCACATTTAAAAGATTTTATTTTTGCAAAAATAATTTTCAATGTAAAACTTGAAATCTCAAAATCGTTAAGCTTTGTATGCTCCCCCTAAAGATGTGTATAAATACAACTTAATTATTCAAGCATACAACATAATTCTTCAGAGCATGATACCATCAAAATCAAACATTTGTGCATAAGGTCATGCTTAAGCTCATGCTCCAATAACAATATCTCAAGAAATTAAGCACAACATCAATTTCACCAATAAAAGAAATATAAACATAAAGCACTCAAGTAATTAACCAAACTAGGCAACCAATTTTCTCATCCAAAACGATTTAGGCTTAGAGGTTACCCATATCCAATTTTGTGTTTAGAGCATCCAATCAAAGTACTTTGTTCCTCCTTGCCCTAGCACACCTATAAGAGACAATCATTTGGATTTTGGTACCCAAAATGCTTTGGATCCTTGCAAGTTAGTCATCAAATCTCTTGTTCCTTTTGGAACCCACACTTGCCTAAATCTATATGGAATTTTTCTCTTAATAGGACAAGTAGGTATAGTATGACCATGATAATCACAATAAGCACTTTTGGTCATTTTGGAGTGTAAAGATTTTTCAAAAACTAATTGTTTTTCAATTTTCAAGTTTTCAAGTTTCATTTTCAAATCAAGGTTCTTTTTTTCCAAAATCTCATTTTTCTTTTGGCAAGAGTCAAAATTCATTTTCAATGTCTCATTTTGCCTTTCCAAATCATCATTTGTTTTTACCAAAAATTCATTTTCAACTTTTAGTTTAGAAATCATCTTCTTGTATTTTAAATTCATTTCTTCAAATTCTATGGCTAACTCATCAAATGCATCTTACAATTCATCAAATGTTGTAATCACAAGATTTAGAGGTTACCTTGGGCTCTTCAAGAGCCATGAAGCATAAGTTAGGCATCACATCATCATTGGAGTCATAATCATCATCGGAAGTGTCACTTCCACTCTATGTGGCTATCGTTGCTTTCTTCTTGGCATTTTGTTTCTTCCATAAAGGACAATCATACTTAACATGGCTCGATTTCTTGCACACATAACATACAACTTGATCTTCCTTGCCCTTTTGAGATCTTTTGCTCTTGTTCATCTTGATGAACTTCTTGAACCTCTTGGAAAACATGACCATTTCTTTATCTTCACCATCCTTTTCATCATCATTATTCTCTCTTTTTTTGATGGTTGATTTTAAAGCAACACTATCCTTCTTTGGTTGCTCTTGTCCATGCTTCATCTTCATTTCATAAGTGAAGAGAGAACCAATAAGCTCATCCAAAGAGAGAAGTTGAGATCTTTAGACTCTTCAATAGCGGTCACCTTAGCTTCCCAAATTTTGGAAGACTATTTAACAATTTCTTGACCATCTCCTTGTTTGGATATGTTTTGCCAAGGGCCTTCAACCCATTAATGATATCCGTAAATCTATCGGACATATCCTTGATGCTTTCATCGGATTTCATCTTGAAAAGCTCATAGTCAAGTGTGAGCAAGCCAATCTTTGATTCCTTGACTTGACTTGTTCCTTCATGAGTGATGGCTAATATATCCCATACTTGTTTGGCATTGTCACAAAGGGATACTCTATTGTACTCATTAGGACCCAAGGCACAAAAGAGAGTGTGCATAGCCTTGGCATTAAGTTGATCCATCTTTGTATCTTGTGCGTTCCATTCCTCTTCTTCCGTAGGCATTTCCACATTACCAACTTTCTTCATTGGGATGAGTGGACCATTCATGATTATTCTCCAAACCTCATAATCATTTGCTTGGACAAAGTTTCATCCTAGTTTTCCAATAAGAGTAGTCATCACCATTGAAAAGTGGAGGTCTCACAATAAAATGCCCTTCTTGACCAATAGGTGTAGCCATAGTTTCAAAAGTTATGAGACATACTTCATCATTCACAAGCTTTGGGGCTTTGAGCATCATGTCACCACTTTGCATTTTCTTTGAACTTTGAAAATGATCTTTTCTCAAGGTTGTTAGACCTACAAAAGAGATCAAAGCTCTGATACCAATTGTTAGCTCAAGTGGTGATTAAATCAAAAGGGGGGTTAATTGATTTCTTAAAAATTAATTATAGAATTAAAGCACAAGTAATGAAATTGAGAAATTTAAATAATATACTCAAAATGACAAATAAATATGCAAATAAAGTATGTAAAAGAGTAGGGAAAGAAGATCAAACACTAGTGATTTATAGATGTTCGGCCTTGTGCCTACGTCCTCTCTCTTAACCTTCCTTGCCAAGGAGTTCCCAATTCACTATCTTGAATTGCTACATTTTCTAGGACAATGTATAACTTTTACAATCTCTATCTTTTGCTTCGGCTTAGATAGCAACCTCTACCCCTCTATCTTTTCAAGGCTTAGATAGAACCTTTCTACCTTTTTAAGGCTTAAGTAGTAACCTCCTTTTTTTACAAAGGTATTTGTGTAAACAAGATGAACCTCTAATAAGCTAGGTGTTTACAAGGTTAAGCTCAACAAATAGAGACTATACAATGGTGCTTTTACAAAGGAATACAAGAAAGATTGAAAGGATTTAACTTAGAACAAATAAAACTTCTTGAAAGCTTGAGAGAGATGAAATATATGGCTTTGATCTTTCTCTCTTGGTGTCTCTTGCTCTTGGAAGTGTTGGAGAGTCCCTTTAATACCTTGGATATGATTTATGACCGTTTGAAGTTGATTGGGATGAAAAAAAGCTATTGGAGTTTCAAAAAATCGTACTTGAAAGGCAAGGGATCGATCCTCTACATGAGGGGATTGATGCCCTACTTGTTCCAATTAAAAATATGACCATTGGATTATGAGGGATCGATCCTCTCCTTATAGGGATCAAATAAAACTTCTTGAAAGCTTGAGAGAGATGAAATATATGGCTTTGATCTTTCTCTCTTGGTGTCTCTTGCTCTTAGACGTGTTGGAGAGTCCCTTTAATACCTTGGATATGATTTATGACCGTTTGAAGTTGATTGGGATGGAAAAGAGCTGTTGGAGTTTCAAAAAATCGTACTTGAAAGGCAAGGGATCGATCCTCTACATGAGGGGATTGATCCCCTACTTGTTCCAATTAAAATATAACCGTTGGATCATGAGGGATCGATCCTCTCCTTATAGGGATCAATCCCCTACTGCCCTGCAAAGTGAAAAACGCTACTGACTTGCATAGGATCGATTCAGGATCGATCCAACCAAAAATCTTCACTAGGGGATCGATCCTCTATCTTAGGGGATCGATCCTCTCTTCAAAAAATCTCCAAAAAATATTTTCTTTGCCTTTGAAAAGAGGTTAACTTGTCTCAAAAATGTTTTGATCATAGATATACATTTAAGAACATGTATCTTTGAGAAAGCTAAGGAGTTCAAAATATTTTCGAATTTTCCAAAATAATTAAAAGAAAAATGCTAAAATGAAAACATTAATAATCAAGCTAATTAAGCTTAAGATTTTGTCATTTCAAAATTGAGATCAACTCAAAGCTAACAATATTGAAATATAAAATGTGAGTGATAATCACAAGATTAAAAAATCGGACTAGAAATCAAACCGGTCAAACTTCCAATTTTCGATCCAATCGGTTGGATTAGTCGATTTGATAGAGCTCTTTTTTTAAATATTTAAACATTATGTTATACTAAATAGATATTAAATATAGTTAATAATTAACAAAAATATGCATTTGAATTAATAGTATGATCATTAATATAATACTAATAAGTTTAAAGGTTCAATTTTCACTAATTACAAATAAAATTTAAAAAAATAATAAAAAAATACACAAAACCGATTTTTTACCGATTGAACCAATATTTTACCGATTTGGTAAAAATCTGATTATAATAACTCGCCAAATTGGACAAACCATCCATTTTCAATTTAATCGATCCCGACTGACCGATCTAATTTTTTAATCATGGGTTAATCAACATTACCTAATATTTATCGACACTTTTAATTGCTTCTAAGTTCATAATTTTTTGGAAATACAAGCTAGATTTATCCTAATCTCAATTGTTGGATCCAGGTTGATTGACATATGTCGATTGATTGACGTTCCAAAAGTGAAATTTAGAAGAAGAAAAAAAATATCTTGAATATATATATATATATATATATCTGAATGATAATGATTAATGTATTAAAAAAATAATAAATAGTAATAATAATAAACTAATCCTAATCCAATGATTAGATTCCATAATTAAGAAAACTGTTTTGAACCATTTTACTAGTTTATTCACTCTTTACGTTTTATTTATTATGTTATGCGTTTTGGTGATGTTAATACTTTCGTTGTTGAATGTCTGTTATTCCGAAAAGATTGTAAAACTGCTTTACTAGGTAGTTATATACCAAAAGGGCAAATGATGAAGGCAAGAAATTCGTAAATGTTTCTCTCTCTCTCTTTCTGGATATTCTTCTCCTTCTTTCTCTTTGCAGAATGCAGATTATGTTTTCTTCACAACTTGAGCACACGGGGGCTATCAAAAACTTAACTATCGGATTAACAATTTTTTATTTTTTCTTAAAAAACAAAGCTTACCCCTTTAAACAATGAACAACAAAGAAAAAGACACCCTCTCTCATCTAGTAGGTTTATCTTGTCAAAGCAAGTAGGTATAGTAAAAATTTTAAAGAAAAAAAAAAAAGTTTTCAGACAGCATAAAAGCATCATTGTTGCACTCCTTAACTACGATTGTAATCCACCAAAAAACCATAAAACACCGACGCTAGAAGAACAGGAACAAATGGGTTTCTACAAAAGTATCTTTAAAGCAATTCAGCGACACTTAAAAAGCCTAACAGATAAGGAAATTTGCATAAAAATACAACTCAGTAAACCGCTAGTACTACCATTTAACTAACCATTCTGCGTGTAATCAAAGCTGAGAGGTTGGTGACAAAATGGAGCCTGCAAAGAAAGACAGAGAAGTGCAATTTAGACGACGGAATGTTAAAAATAACCACTGCCACACTGAAGAAAACCACAATAACATAGAGCAAACGGTAACACACAGCAATAACCAGACACAGGCAAATTTTGACTACTAAACCAGTTGACTTTTTCAATAAAACATGAAAGCCAAAAATGGAAATCAGGCAAAATTGAAGATAACACTGATATATACAACCCCCTATGAAATGAAGGCCTTGATTGACAATTCATTCAGAAACCAAAGCTTAACAACTCGACAACTCATCAAAAAATTTCAGGGAAAAATCCATATTACAAAGAAAACCATAATTTGCAGTACTTGCTACAAAAGAAAGCGAAAGTAAAAACAAAAACAGCCCATAGATTCTTATATATCATAAATAAAAAACCGATAAAAACATTGAAAACAAAGATTACAAAAACAATATACTGGTGGAATTTATTATGACCTTCTGCCAACTAATTGGCAAAGAAAAGCAAAACACAACAACATAGGAATGCAAGGGACAAGACAATCTAATACTTACTGAGGAATAACAATAAACATAACTTATTAGCTTAAGCCTGGCATAATATATAAAATAAGAAATTGCAGCCTACCTGAAATACAGCATGTCTAAACTGATCATATGAATGTGAATACATCATTGTTGCACTTGGCCACTGCATATAAGCACCATCTCTAGAAGTTGGATTCAATCCCAGGTCACAAAAAGGGTTCACAGCTGGCCTTGCACCGACACCATAACTGAGGGAAGCTTGAGTACTTGCAATCTGACCCAATTGAGGAAAAGCAGAATCATATTGCACGAATGGAAGCTGTATCTTCTGCATATTGTAAGGAGCCAAGCCAAAGTTCTGGTTACAAGGAATGCTTCTAACAAACCTGCATCAGTTTAGAGTAATTTAGTTTAGAATTAAGAGACAAAATTATACTCTGTATTCCATGCCACCAAATATCATTCTTACTTCATTCCTAAAGTGCCATGTACTTTATTATTCTGATCATAATAAGTTCTCATTTGCACCTTATCTACATTCTATTTTGATGAGAAAATGGGGATAAGAGCCATTACGAACTTTTGGTTAGTTATAGAAATTTCAGGAACAACATTATATGATACAGAGCAATCAACCACCTGAATAGCTCCAATTTCCTAAAATACTAGAAGCATTAATCCCACCTTTGATAACTCCGGTCATAATCTGGGTCAGTACGATCCTTCTCTCTGTCTCTGAAAATGGCTACTCGGGATGTACCATCTCGAACGGTAATACTTTTCTCTGGATCAACCATGGAGCTCCTGTAATTTTCACACACATCTCTGATCAGAGATTCATTTTTTCCATCAATAGGAATCTGAGGTGAAGAATCATCAGAATCAGGACTGCTAGGGCTACTAAAAATACGTGCTCGTGCCCTGTCATACTCTTCCTTCCTCTCTTCCACACTTCTCCCAGGACTTCTTTTGATACCAATTTGATTAGCTTCATTTACAGATCCATTATTTGGCCTGGGCCTAATAGCAATTTTAATCTGCCCAGGTTTATCATTTTCTGACTGTTTGTCTGGAATTTCAGACAGACATACAGCCGGGCATCTGAATTCACCCGCTCTCTTCACCACGATTCTGCTTCCCAGGCCATCTAAACCATTATCATGAACCACAGTTATCAGCCCATAGTGTTGAGCGACACGATGTGCTGCAAGCCGAAGGTAGGAAGTGGGAAAATGTTGGAATTCAAATTGCTGCTGGTCAGGTTGTTGCAAAAACTTCTGGATATCAAGTTCCATCCGCAAAACTAACTCCCAGGAAACCACAAAAGAGAGAAAGACAACAAATCTACTATGAGAAAAAGGCAAACTAAAGAAAGATTAAATATGATCATGAACACCGAAAAGAAGTATATTGCATAAAACTTTAAACAAACCATAGAAGTATATTGCATAAAGGCAAACTACATGTATTGTGTTGGGTACATACTTATGTCCAACGTTTGTACCCATGTCCACACAGCATAGTTTGCTCCTCACATCCTTACATATTAAATCATTAAAAAGCCTAAATCCTGAGATAATTTCTAGCAGTTACCACCAATACAAGGATCACAAAGAAATCCAACATTTCAAAACATAGTTTAAAGCTTGAATGTGAACATTAACCTTAAAGCGCCCCAAAATTCTTCCAAAGATAATAAATATTGAATTATGTCACAAGAATCATGTAAAATGCTATCTACCTCAAGCTGAAAAGCACGCATGACAAACCCTACTTTAATCTCCATTCTGCAATTTGATATCTTTGTCTAATAGCAAATTATGTTAAAGGTATAACATGATCATTCCTACACATGCAAGGTTATATGATCTAACAATTAAAATCCATAAAAATCGAGGATCATCTTATATTAATTATTGATAAGTGCTTAATTTCATACATTTTCCTATTTAATTTCCTTATACTTTGTGCTTTGATTCTTAAGTTCCTTGACATTTTACTAAGTTTTTATGCTTTGTAAATATTCTGGAAGAGATGAAGTCAAAACATGTCAAATAGGATGTTAAAGAGCCTACAAAATCACAATCACAAGATGGAAGAAGACTTGGGAGTCAAAAAGATCAATTTCTTTTTGCCAAGCAAAAAGGCAGATTTGACCTCCGGAGCTTGTTGCAATGAAAACATGATGTTGAAGTCTTTATTCAAAGAAACTTCCTTCTTGACTTTTGAAGCTGACTTGAACCTTTCCAACGTTATATCATGCGCCCAAATGGGATAAGAAATGGTCATCCAAATCGGCGCTAGAATATCTCTCTAAACAACCCTAGCGGCAAAAAAACCCTAGCCGCAAATCCCTCTTTAAAACTCTGAGAGCCCTAGCCGCAAATCACTTTTGAAGCCCAGTTGCTGCCTATAAATAGGGGAACAAGACAAGAGGGAGAGCCGCAACACACATTGTACATATTATAGTAGTCAGATTTTATTGCTTTCTTAGAGAGTTTGAGAGAGCAAGAGGCTGAATAATTCAATATTCTTCTTCTTCTTCTCCATTCTCTTAGTTTTCTTCTTATTTTCTTTTTAGTTTCATGTTTATGTTATCTATGCCTATGCCTATGCTAGGCTAAACTTCTATTTGGTTAAGGGTGATTTCAAAGCCGTCGATATGTTATGTAATTGATTTTCAGATTCTATATATCATTAGTTTTTCTATCAAAGTTTCTTGTGTTCTTCTATAAAAATTGTTCATGATATTTGTCTTGATTTGTTTAGGTTGCAAACTAGATTATCTTGATAATTATCTAATGCTACTTTAGGAGACTTGATATGTAATTGTCTTGATTTCCTATTCAATAGTAGCAATTTGTGATTGATGATTATGTTGGGTTTTCAATAATTGCAATGTGGAACATAACCTAAGTTAAACAATTCATGTTTGTGCTTTTGTTGCTTAGATCAACCTATCTTTCTTATCATAAAGCTGCCATTACATTAAATCTAGAGAGTTTATTCTAGGTTGTCTAATGGTTAGAGATTAAGTAGTGGTGTTTATCCTATTTAACGACAAACTAAGGAAGGATTGGGGTAACACGAGATGTTGTTATCTATGGTTGATAATTTTGATAGTTAATTGATGTTGATAGATCTGAAATTGATTCTCAATGATGTCTAGTGGTGGCGAATGACCTCTTAACCATACTTTTCTCATATTTGATATCATCTTACTTACTTGCTTCTTACTTTTCTTGTTTGCTTATTTTTAAAACTATTTCAAAACCCCTTTTCTTTTGTTTTCTTGAATCTAAGTTATAAACTAATAACTTATAAATTAAAACCCAATCCCTATAGACTCGACTCTTGCTAACTACCATACTTACAATTGATCTTTTTCGTCCAAGGATTAAATAAGATACGCTCATTTGAGTACATCAATTATGCTTCCTGAGCTTGGTACACCTCTTATGTCTTTTCCAAGAACCAGAACCAAATTGTCAAATTTCTCATGTCGTATCTCAAAACTAAAAGATTCATCATATTAAAATTGATCATTTGGTGCTGGACAATGTCAACAAACACAATATAAAACTACCAAACTTCAATGTACGACCTATGCTAGACCTCTGGAAGAACGCAAATGCAGACATAACCTCTCAAGGCCCAGATATTGAAGAAAGCAGAAAGATATATCAGAAATACCTAACCAAAAACAGCATATCCCTTCTGCATGAACAATCTCAGGACAAAGAATTATGGTCTGTTCCAAACTGGAAGACAACATAAATCTTCAAAATAATAACAGCAAAACTGCAAGCATTTTGGTCAGACAAAATACAGATAGGCATGATTATAGTTAAAGTGTATATGGTAGATACATATGAAATGCTGGTCAGATTACAGGCACTATCCCTGATTCAAGTGGAAAATGTAAGAGAAATAAAAGATTGCACTAAATTTTATATTACTACGGGAAACTAATTTAAAAAATAATAATAATAAAAGCATCCACCCAACTTTGACTAAGATGGTCTCAGTTATGCATTGCCCCAAAAATTAAGCCATCAGAATCAAACCAAAAAAAAAAATCAACAAATCTAACTTGTTCTTTCTCCCCCTCAATTTCTCAACACCCAATTAAAAATCATTGAAAAGAAAAACCCAGATCTGATAAATAATCTCTTCTATTCACAAAAACCCTAACCCTAATTGACCCAAACCAAACCAAATCCTAATTGACCCCAACCAAACCAAATCCAATCTAAAACCATACACATGATAAACGCTAAACTCGCATAAGGAAAAAAAAAAAACACTTTCAGAAACCCACTTATAGAGATCCAATAGAAACGCAAAATTGAGAATTAAAGCAAAAGAAAAATTACTGGTGAGACGATGACGAGGATTTTGAAGAGCCTCAACCAGGAATGGATCAACCGCTGACTCTTTGTCTTTAACAGCTGCAGCTGTGGCAGTTGTCGTCGTAGTCGAAGTCAAGTCCATGGTGATAAATATTTTTCCGTTTTCTATCCCTGGGGCAGAACCTTTTTCTTTTCTCTCCTCTCCTTTTTTAATTTCCTCTTCTTCTTCTTCTTCTTCTTGACGTCGAATGAATTCGATCAATCAAGAAGAAGAGATTTCCTTCTTCTAAGCATCTATAGGAAAAGAGAGAGAAAGCTTTGGTCGTACCTCTCCTAAGAAGAGAGGATGAGGCACGGCAAAATTTTCAGAGTTTATATCTATTCGAACCCAAAGTCCAAACGCGTGCAAATTGCAAATTGACATGGAATTTTTTTGTCTTATAAAAAATATGATAGCATTAGCCAGAAGTTGTGAAACGGGCTGAAAGGCAGGGGCAGCAGCCCGGCCCCAAGCAAAGTTGCTCATGCTTGGCACTGATAACAGTGATGGCCTAAGGCTAAGGTCTTCTACCTAATCTTGACACCAACGTTTTGGGCCTATCTTGGCATGAAAGGGCGGGTTTTATACGGAGACTCCATCCAGTTAAACCTGATTAATACAGTTTTGGATATTTATAAATTAGTTTTTAATAATAAAATTAATAAAAAAATATCTCATATGGACTCCATAAATAGAGTTAGTAGGGTAAGACATATCTCTTAAAATATATTTAAAAAAATAAAAATAAAAAACTAATTTAAAAAATAAACGAAACATGTGGTATTTTCTTAACCCCATTTGTGAAGTTAAAAAGTTTCATTGTCAAAGTATCACAAGCAAATTCAAACTAATTTCCAATAGGATTTTTTTAGTAAGATTGGGGTTTCAGGATTAGGAACTTGTTACTTGAAACTTATTCTGTATTAATCACTATGTAATAAAACCTATTTAAGGCGGAGATCATTTTTATTATTGATATTTTTTCATATTTAATAGTTAAAATTCTTATTTATAAATTTGATAAATTTTATTAATTTATACCAATATAAAAAAATATTGAGAAAATTTAAAATACCAATATAAAAAAATATAATGAATATAGACGTCTATTTTAGTTAATAAATTTTTTTATCAACATCCATGCTTTATATACATTATAGATATATCGGTATTTTTTTCCTTGAGCTACGTTGTGAAAATTTTAATTTTTCTTAAAAAAAATTAATTCATTAAATTAAACAACTGACTTAAGGTGAAAATATATGTACCATAAATAAATTATACACTTAAGTCAAGTTCAAACATTAAGGTGAAGCTAAATTCATGATCATATAAACATATATCTTGATCAAAACAATATATGAATCAAGAACCAAGAATTAGCAATATATTTTCTTATTATTTTTGTTGTTAAAAAAAGTTTTATATTACTCTGTTTAGCTCAAAGTGATGAAATAAATCAAGAAGACGTGAATTGATTTCTTAAAAATTTAAAGAAAATTTAAAGCAAAGTATGAGAAATTGTCAATACAAGTAATATAAATTAATAACAAATAATAGAGCAATTAAAGAGTAGGAAAGAGAAGCAAAAATAAGATTTATAAAAGTTCGATCATTCTGCACAAGGCACATATGTCATCTCCCTTCTTCCACATCAACAAGTTTCCAAACCACTATTTTAAAAACCTTACAAATCACCTTTTCTAAACTAAGATATAACTTTTACAATCTTTATTTTTTCTGGACTTAAATAGTAGCATCTAAATCCCAAAGTGAGTTTCTATCAAAACTTACAAAAATATTCAAGGGGAGACCTCACCTCTTGATCTCACAATCTCAATAGTGTGAACAAAAGTTTTTGCAAACTAAAATAGCCTCAGGAATGTTTGATGTTTGCCTATTAGGTATGAAACTGAAGCCCTAAGACACTTGAATGCTCTTGATTTACCATTTGGACACAGAATGCAAAATTGGCCTGAAACCCTTGAAAGGATCGATCCATCAAGAATAAGATAGATTCCCTCATTTCCAAAAGCAAAATTCTAGAAAATTTTGAAAGAAAGATCGATCTCTCAATGCAAAGGATCGATCCGCTTTGGCAGTTTAAGCCAAAAGTGATGCTTTTCATTTTTTTTATAAAAATTTCACCTAAATTTGTTCAAGAAGTGAGTAAAAAAAAAACAATTTTGAAAAACTCTCCCTCAAACAAAGCTAGTTTCACAACATATTAGCATAATATCCATAATTTTTAGCTTAATCTCCAACTCAATATTTCAATACAAAATATATCATTTAAACAAAAATATTCAAGATAATACAATATGCCAACACAATATATTTATTATAGCAGATGTATAATTCATAACATATATTCATTTACACATTTATATCAAGGATAAATTCATTTAAGCACATAGCATATTATTTTACTTTTCCTCTTCTTTTATATTTTTTGTTCACAACTCTCTTTTCAAAGTCTTTTTTTTTTTTTTTTCATTCTAATTTCTTTTATACATGCACAAATGACATTAAGTTCTTGAAACGCCCACGCATGCTTTACGTGATTGCCCGCTTGTGTGACGTTTTTAGGAAAGTTTTAGGCCTCGTTTAGTATTGCTTCTGGCACAGCTTTTGAGGTCAAAAGCTGCTTTTCACCGCAAACGCAATGCTAAACAGATAAAAAATTTTGGCTTTTGCTGTTGAAACCATGGTTTGAAAAGCCAAACCAAAAAGCCAAAAAAAATAGCTTTTGGGCTTTAAAAGCTGGCTTTTGGATAAAATGACTTTATTATCCTCACATCTCTACACTTTTATTATTTTAAACATATCTTGTTTTGACATTTCAATTTCCTACAATACTTTTTCACAGCAATGTTAAACACTAAAAAGATTTTAAACCACACTTTTTCACCACACTTTATAAACACACTTTTTTCAACTCGAGCTTTTTCCAACCCAAGTTTTTTCCAACAGCAATGCTAAACTAGCCCTTAATCCGCCTCCTATTTTCTTTACTTCTAAGAATGAGGACTTTTATTCTTGACTTCAAATTAATTGCAACTTAAAGAGGCTTCACTAACTATTCCTTGGACTGCTGTTTTTTGAATGATCATTTGGCACGCGTGGATATCGCAAAATCGAATTTTACTTCGGAATGAGGAATTTAATGAATTCATTTGGCATCATTGAACTTTGGTTATGGCTTATGAATAATGTGCTATTTGGTGAAAAAATTCATCGAAAAACTTCATCACGAAACAGATTATTTGGCAATCAACATAAACAATATTTTGTTAAATTAAATACTAATGGTTCTACAAGTAGGAATCCATGACCTGCTGGTGCAGAGGGCTTATTTCGTGATTTTTGTGGGAAGTGGTTATTAGGTTTTGCTCGAAAAGTTGGATGCACTTCAGGTATGACAACTGAATTGTGGGGATTACGTGATGGATTGATTTCAACATAATTTATACGTAATTGTGGAAATGTATTCTCTTGTTACTTTGGATCTTATTATCATGACATTTAGGCTACTCATGTTCATAATTCTCTTGTTAATGACTGTAGGTCGATTATGCAACAATTTAGTAGAATTAGGCTTGTTCATACTTAGAGGGAGGCTAATGTTTGTGCTGATATTTTAGCAAAAAACTTCTCAACAACAGGATTTTATTCTTTTTGTTAAACCTCCTAATGGTCTTGCCTTCTCTTTATTTGCTGATATTATTGGGGTTACTTTTTCCTGGGATTGTTTGTTGTAACTTGAACTCGTAATTTTTTTAATTTTATTTCCATTTCATCAAAAAATATTTATTATTACTTCCCAAGTTTTTGATTTGAGTTGTAAGCAATTTGAAAAGATAAATTCTTTATTTTATGTGTGTATTTAAATAAATTCCATGATGATTATACTACTTTTAAATGAATTTCTCAAAATTTTTTTTATCCTGCCCAGGCCCATGAACAGATCTAATTATACTACTTTTAAATGAATTTCTCAAAATCTAACTTTTATTTTTCCTTTTTTTTCTCTAATCCATTTAAATGTTTATTTATTTTTTTATATTTGGTGAGGATTTTCATGTTTTCATTCAATACTTTCAAGATATAATGATTATTTGAATTAAAATAAGGAACACATTTAGCATTTGATCGATATTTTTTTTGGAAAAATCGTTCAAAAGAAAATATTTTTATGAATAATTTATCTCTTCTTGCAAAGCATTCTTATAATTTTCGGATATGCAAAATTTGTAAAAGTAAATGTTAAAGACTAAAATAAATTGTCTGGACTAATAAATAAATAGATATTATATACCAATATACAATGTGAACTTTGATATATAGTTTTTACCATTTTCTTAAAAAGAACATATATATATATATACATGAAGATGTAATTAAATATACCATGGTCATAAATTGCAATTAAAAGTATATCACTAAGTTTAATTAAACTTTATTAATTAAAAGGCAATAATATAACAAAGAATAACTTTTTGTTGTTTAAAAAAATTATAAAAAATTATTTTTTATTTTTAAAAATGAATAAATAACATTGCAACTTGGAATGAGCTTGGACACTTTAAAATAGTATAATCTTCTAAATATTTTGCATTTTCTCATTCTAATTTCATCGAGTTCGATGATATAATGTAATGAAAAACATAACTTTGAATACAATGAAAAATCTATTAAAAACCTTATGTACGTATCATTAAAATTGTGACAAGGTTCAATCATTTTTTTTTTTTCCATTATATCAAATCTGTTTTTAGGGACTTTCGTTTTCAAGTTAATGTCATCTATTGGTTCATGCCAGAATATTTAATTTGAAACTTAAACAAATGTGATCTTTTACAACCCTCTATGTTTTTTAATTAAAATGCTAAAGGCTCCAACAATTTTTTTTTCTTCCATTTTTCATTTTCATAGATTTTTCTTTATTCTTTTTGTAATATGTACGATTAGTAATTTTTATTAACAAATGATCTTATCACAGTTTGTATTATCTTATAATAAATATTCATGGTAATTTACATATTTATGTTTTATACAATTTACATATATTTGAAGTCAAAAGAATTATATAGTAATTAATATGTAATTAAATTTTCTATTTGACTTTAAAAAGAATTCTAAAATACATGAATTCTTAATATACTATGAATTTAACTACTACAAAGATAGTATTAAATTGTAGTTAATATATAAATAACTTTTGTATTTTGCATCAGAACATGATATGAGTCACAAGTACAAGAATACACAGAAATAGAGTGAAACACCTTAAAAAAGCAAAAATCACTATCAAAAGCAGAAAAGAAGCATCAAGCCATAAATATATTATTAGAACGATCCAGACCAGCCTTAGCCAAAAAGTCGACTAATCCATTTGCTTTCCAAAAAATATTACATTACCAATTTCTGCTATGAGAACATCTATTTTGGAGAAGATATTCCATAACCTCCACAACCAATTCTTGAGAGAGTAACTAACACCAGAAAACAACACTTTTTGAGTCCGATTCATTCGATAATTAAGCCTAAATCCTTCTTCCATTCTGATTGCACAAATATCTCCATTACCACTTAAATGGCCATAAGTATTTAGTTGGTCAACATTAGAATCTTGGATACCTACAAGACCAAAGAAAATGACCACCTAGTTTTTCTTTGGCTGAGCCATCAACATTAAACTTCAGGGAATCAGTCAATGATGAGTTTTAAACAAAACATGCTTTTTAGCTCTTATGCTGAAATCTGGGCCACTCCACCACGAGACTTCCAAAATACGAAGATATATCCTCCCTTATAACTTTAATCCAAAATATGGATCTAAGTTAAACAATAAATAATAAATCATCCATAGGCCAACTCTTTTGATCAAATACTAGCTCATTCCTTGCCAACCATAAGGACCAAAGTGCAGTTGCACATATGGCTATCCAACAGGACTTCAAACCACCAGAGAAACAAGAATTAAAACAGCTTAACATATACACAATCAATGAATTTGGATCAAAGCATAAACTTACACCAAAACTGATAAATCCAGTAATCAAATAACACATGTGTTCCAAAACTGATGTGTTTGAAAGTTGCTGGAACTATTTATAAACAACATATCAAACGGTGCCGTTGGAATACAACAGTCAATAATCGACGACGTTGATCCAACAACTTCAACCTCTGTTATCCTAATTTGAAAAATCTTATCGCCACAAACAACACTAATAATTTCATCAATTTTACTGAGTTTATCAGTCCTGATACACAGTGCTCCACTGTTGAAGTCGTTGAACTTTAAAGTTTCATCCTCCATTTACAACAGATCACCTCATAGGTTTGTAATGTTTTTAAACGTACTTCCAGGCATGTAAGGCCACAACCCACAATACAACCAATTATTTCTTCTTCTGGAAGTGAACTCTTAAGACCATAATATGCAGTCAGCCACCATTCATTTTTCATCATTAGCATCTTCTTCTCATCATTAGCATTGATTCAACCATAACCACCATTCATTTTTCATCATTAGCATCTTCTTCTCATTATCAAACTCGATTAAAAACTGACTCCCTACTAATTTCTTAACAGAAATATCAAAAACACCTTGGGTCCGAAAGTTTTCATGTAACCATTCAGCATCACAACAACCCTTTTCCGGTGCCAAAGCCAAACTGCCAATCACACATTTTTCCAACCTGTTTAAGGTCTCATCCTCAATGAAAGGAAGAATCGATTTACTTTGCTGTAGGGGACTCTCACCTTCCGTACCAAGTTCAGTTCGATTCTACAATGTTCTTCTTGCAAAGTAATGCCTGTTTATATAATCTCACAAAATTTTGGTACTTTATTGGTTCAGGAAACATATTAATGTTCCTGAAATTCGTTCTAAAGCTTTCACCTATCGTACTTTTCTTCATAACAAATGCCTTTTTAGATGAGTTCTCAGATCCCTGTTGCTACTGAGGATTTATCTTACGCCAGTATGACGATCTGTCATTGTATCTAGCTAAGTTGACTCCAAATCTGTGCTCCAAGAGCCAAGTTCCATTCAACCATTTGACTGCATTCTCTACTTGAAAGCACTATGAAAATCGAACAAAGTCGAACTTGTTCCCACTTTTGCTTATTTTCTGAGGAATAAGTACACCTATCACTCTTCCATAATTTTGAAAAATTATCTGTAACCACTATAATGAGCTACTGATGGAATGTTATTGACGAAAACCGAGAACCCTTTATCTATTTTGATAGATAAAAAAACATTTTGAAAGCTTATCTTTTCTTATATTTAGATATATTTTAAATAATTCTAATACCTCAAAATATATTTTTATTTCACCTATAATGAGTGATGTGAACATGTAAAAGGGCCCTTAGCAAAAAAAAAAAAAAAAGAGATAAAAGGAATGGTTCTTCCCAGAAACAATAAGGAAAACAAGAATATTTAACCTTTACTCCTTAGTTTCTCTCTTTGGGTAAAAAAAAAACCCATTATTCTTGAGTTTTCCATTCATTATATTTTGAATTACTTTTTGCAAGAAATTCGTGCTCAATATAAGTGAATTTTATATTTTATAGAATTTGTAGAAGGAATGCCCTTTAAGAAAACATTAAAAATAATAATAATTAAGACTTTATCTTAATTGTTATCCCTTCTTATATTTATTTATTTTTAAAATTTAAAAAAAAAAAAAATCATGTTTATAGTTGAGTAATATAATAGTTTTGTTGTAGCTTGGTACATCCTTTGATAAGGCTCCAATTATGTTTGACCCTTTGATTTTAGGAAAGGTTAATAATGCTTTGGCTGAGCAAAGATTAAGGGAGTGGATTGGCTGATTAGAAGGATTTTAAGTTGCTGGTGTTAGGAATCATTCGGGTCAGTGGGATTTTCAATTTGAATGTTTTATTTGAATGGAAATAAAGAGTCTCTGTCGCAATTAGTGGTCAGGGTGTAAGATATATACCTTGATGCTAAAAAAAAAAAAAAAGACAAATTGGTTTGGGTTGTTGATATATGTGGTAGTTTTTCAGTCAAAGGGTTTACTGCCATCTTGGATCTTCAAGAGAGCACTAGGGATTGACAGTTTGGAGTTTAAGATGTTTCTTAAAATAAAATTCGTGGAAGGTCTATAACGAGGATGATTTCAGAAATTTTCATAGGCTTATTTTCTGTGTTTATGTTGGAGGTTGTTACCAAGAATTTCATTGTGTTGGTGGCTTTTTTGAGTTTTTTTTATCACAATATTGCTAAAAAAAAATTATTTACCGAAATATCGTTATTTTGATATTAATTCTCAAAATCCGCTCGTTTTAAAATCAGTTGGGAAATCGCCATCCCCATGACGATTTTCCAATGTGTATTTAAAAATATATATATATATTAAGAAAGGAAATCGCCACCTCTTTCTCTTTTCTTTTTTTAAATTATTAAATAATATAAATTATATAATTAAAAAATGATTTCCTTTCTTTAATTTAATTATTAAATAATAAAAATTATATAATATGTAATTTTAAAAAATAAAAATTTAATAAAATTTATAATTTCAATAATAAAATTTATAAAATAATTTATAAAAAACTTAAAAATTATATTCGTAATATCAATCGGATTCTTTTCAACTTGTATTCGTAATAAATGGACCTCCGAGAGAAAGACCAACCAAAACGTCTTGGATTATGCAAGAATGAAGGTCATAGCTAGACCTATCCACGGGCCGAGTAACCCGCCCAGCCCGATAAGCCCAGATCGTATTTGAGCCGAGCTTGGACAAGTGTTTTTGTAATTCCGGCCGGCCGGCTTAGCCCGAATTATTATTTATTAAATAAAAATATTTTTTATTTAACTTTAATTATAAATATATATATATAATATAAAAATGTATTTTTAATATTTATATAAAATATCAGATTGATTTTTAATATTTATCGGATCGAGTTGAGGCCCGAAATTTTTTTATTTCCTTTGCCTAAGCCCGAAAATAAAAATTATATAATTTATAATATTAAAAAATTAAAAATTAATAAATTGTAAAATTTAAATAAAAATTTTAAATAATAACAATTTTAAAAATTATATAAATATGATTCGGGTTTATCGGGCAGGACTTACCACCATGTAGACCTGTCAAAGGACTGGGCTACTCGCCCAAGCCCGAAAGCCCGCCCATATTTGGGAGGGCTTGGACAAAAATATTAAGCCTGAAAAATGGATTTGGACAAAAAAAATTAGGCCCGTTTAAAATATAGGCCGGGCCTTGGCTCCAACATTCAAGGCCCGGGCCTTGGCTCCAACATTCAAGGCCCGAGCCCGGCTTGGCCTGGCCGATTTTTTAATTAAATAATATATTATTTATATTTATATATATTATGTAATTTATGTCATATAAAAATTAAATACATATAATATTATAGTGTAAACATTAAAAAATATGTTAAATTCTCCATGTTTAACAACTTCATAAAAGAAAAAAAAAATTATTAAAGATTAAATAATAAAAATATATATATTTAAAAAAAATAATATGGATAGGCCTAAACGGGATTGGGTTATCCATTTACAAATATATATTATATTAAAAGAATAAAAAATATATATATATTAAAAGAATAAAAAAAAAGAATTAAAATAATAATAATAATAATAAAAAAAAAACAAACCGATTTTGTTTCTTTATAATTAAAAGAATATAAAAATAAAAAGAAGGTGGCGATTTTTCAATATAAAAAGTTAAAAAAATTTTAAAATTAAGTTGAAAAATCACTATGTGCCATGGCGATTTCCCAACTTAATTTAAAAAAAAAAAAAATTACCATTGGAAAATCGTCATGAGCCATGGCGATTTTCTAATTGGTTAAAAAAAAAGCGGATTTTGAGAAATAATTTGAAAACAATAGTATTTCGATAAATAAATTTTTTTGGCTATATTATGATAAAAAAACCGGCTTTTTTGGCCTGTTTTCACTCACTCAATTCACATTTTTTGTATTTCAGAATGTTTTTCAATTCTGTAGGGGTTTTTTTTTTTTTTTTTTCTAATGAAGTTTCCTGCGTGTAATATTTTAGGATTGTGGTGTATATCCATCTTTTAGGAGTTATTTTTTTACTTGCTCATGGAGCAGTTGTTGTTGCTGAATGGTAAAATTTGATCCGTCCAACGAATTTTGCATCGATTCGTTTTGATGGAAAACTCTTTTTTTTTTTTTGAAAACAGGTGCGGGATGAAATGGGACGACTTTAGTAAATGCTTGCTTAGCTCTGTCCTGTCCCGCGTTTTAAAATTTTCATTTTACCCTTTGAAATATTTTATATTTCTCTTTATACTTTTAGTATATATATTTAGATATATATATATATATACTAAAATCATATATACTAATATTATATATATATATGTGTATATATGTGTATTATATATATATATACTAAAATTATGGTCATGAATAAATTATAATACTTTTTTTCTACAATATTAAATTAAAAATAATTAATAAAAGTGTGGTGGAACGGGATGAAAAGATTATAGATGTAACTAACATTCATGGAGGCGGGGATGGTAATAATATTTCAACATCCATGGAAGAGTGGGACAAAAACGGATAAAACAATCTCCATCTTAGTCCCGCTTCATTGTCATCCCTAATTGCTTGCATTATAGTTAGTTTTATCCTTTGTAATATTTGTAGATTACTAGTGAAATTTTATTGATTTAGTAAAAAAAAAAATTTATAACCCTAGTTCATGAAAATCCTAAATTTGGTCTCTGTTTATTACTGCATCTGTCTCATAAATATTGTTCTAATTTGACTCTCGGTGATCAAACTTTTTCAATTTTGATTTCATTTTATTTGAAATATATTAACAATCAAAATACAAAAATACTCTCCAAATACTTTGGATGAAGGGGTTTTAGATATATTTATAAAAAAATAATTTAATTAATATTTAAAATATTAATGATCAAAGTTTGACTAAAAAAAATTAATCAAAATTATTTATGGGATGAAGGGAGTATTTCAATTAGGTGGTTTTAATCCATTTACTTTAACTTTAATAAATTTATTTATTACACATTTATTAAAAATCAATTCAGGACAATCTATAACAATGATAAAACTTTTCCCTTAATTTTGGTCACGTGGCGATTTAGTTGATTATGTGACATGCCAACATGCATTTTTTTATCATGTGATACATATTAGTACAAAAAACCTTTATTTTTAATAAAAGAATACTAAATATTATTTTCTTAGATTCTATAAAAATTAATTATTATATAATTAAAATAAAATATATATTTGTAGACTAATATTTTAATTATACTTGATCAAAAATTAATCTACCTCATCATGTAATGTCATCACTAAATGTCACATCATCCAAATTAATAGAAAAAAAAAATTAACAGTGATTTTATTGGTCTTTAAATCGATTCTTAATAAAAATATAAAATTAACGAATTGAACTAGTAACGATAAAAAAAACTAACGATAAGTTTTTTTAGGAAAAAAGAAGAAAAAAAACTAACGAATTGAACTAGTAAATGATTAATTGAATTCTTAATTTCGATAAGTTTTATCCCTAACTCCCTCATATATATATATATATATATATATATATATATATATAAGAAGAGATCCATTTACATTAGTATAAAATTAATTAATTTTACGCGTTTTTATAATTTCGTATACGATTAATAGTTTTTACAAATTGACCGTTGAATTTAGCAATATAATCGTACTCGTCGTACACTTAAAGTTTTGAATCGATCCAATATCTCTATTATATCGTTCGAGAATATTGTCTTTTTCGATATATATTTAACAGTTGAAATTTTTTTACATCGAACAAATAGTTAGACATTTTTAATTTTTTCGAAACTCGATGTGCATGATCTACATGAATAAAACATAAAATACGATAACGTATTAAACAAATATAAATCATATAAAACTAATTTAATTTTACACTAATATAAATGAATCTCTTCTATAAATATATACACGAAATGAGCTAGCTATAAAAAAAAACATATTCAGATTTTTACCTAAAATGTAAACTTAAATATGATGTTTGAGAATGATCTTAAGTTTGTTTATACAAAATTTGAGTGTTTGCTAAAAATATATAAACTAACTTTGAGTTTAATATATAAATTAAAAATATAAAATGGATATATAAAATATTTTAAGAGATAAAATAATAATTTTAAAAGACGAGGCGGGATGATGTTGAGCAAGCATTTATCAAAATCGCCTCAATCCACTCTGCTCCCATTTTTTTTAAAAAAAAAAACCTCTTTATTTAAAATGGATCGATACAAAATTCGTAAAACGAATCTAATTTTACCATCCTAATTGAAATATTAAATGGATTGAGCAATTCTTTCAACTTCAACAACTTCGAGATGAGAGCTCTCTAAACTTTGCATCTGAATTAAGTTGTCAATACTTACTTTCATGAGCAAGATAAACTTTTGTACATAGAACTTCACGATTAAGATTGATTTTGGATATTAAATTAACAAAGAACCTTAAAATCAATTCAAATATCGATTTTTTACCCGACTCAATGGATTCTTGATAAAAGTGTCCATAGGCCGAGCCTGTCCGAATAGTAAAAACAAATTGCTTATCAAAGACCCAGTTCGACTCAGTTCATCTAGCCCAAAAAGCCCATTTTACTATTTAAAATATATTAAATATTAAAAAATATTTTTATATTAATATTTTTATATTTTTATAATTAAATTAAATAAAAAATTATTTTTATTAATTAAATAATAATCCGACCCGAACTGGCTTGCCTTGAATCAAAAATATCTTATTTCAAGTCAATCTAAATCGCGCTAAGTCTGTCGAGCCAGATGGTAGCCCGATCCTTAGACATTTCTAGTTCTTGACATGTGCTTAAAAATACGATTTTATATTCCTTATTAGATCTGACAATTCATCAATTCTCAATCCAATCTGATTTTTTATTTATTGATTAACATTGATTGGAGAAAGAGATTTTTTAGGCTTTGTTTAAATCTGACATGGATAAACATGCTAACATGGTGAAACATGGTGAAATATTATTAGATGGTGTTATGGATGACTTGGTAGTAAGGACCTATATAATAAGTTTTCATGCTCAACAGTATTAGGTTTCATTTGAATGAAAAGTGAGATTGAAAATATCAATGGTGGTAAGATTGGATAATATAGCAGTGAGATTAAAATCAATGGTGAAATATGTAATTGAATGCAAAAATAACGGTGGTGGTGAAGTTAATTGTAATGAAAAATAACCGTTAAGGACATTAAATTAAAATTTGTATATAAGGAAAATTTAAAATTATTTTCTATTTATAAAATTAATAAATAATTAAAATTTTATTATATTAGTTTGTTATATAACAATAAAATTTATTTATTATATTAAATAATGAAAATTTTATTTATTATATTACTTTATTATATAATAAAAATTAATTATTTTATTAAATTATTAAAGTTATTTAAAAAAAATTAAAAGAATAAAAATGAAAAAAACAAAAAAAGAATGGAATTTTTTTGATAATAATATATTTACATATATTAAAATTTAACACATTAATATTTATTCATCCTTAAGAGCCTCTGAATGGAAAAAAATGAAAAGTAAAGCAACAAAAATAAAAAATAGGTCAAATTATACTATTAATCCCTGTACTATAATAAAAATGTGGATTTAGTCCCTCTACTATAATTTGAAGAATTTTGCTATCTTTACTTTTTGAAATTTTGAATTTCAGTCCAATTCTAAACAGTGTCAAACTTTTACCGTTAAGTATGTTGACATGGCATTGACCATGCTAGTGTGGCATTGATCTTGCTGACGTGGCAAGTTTAGTCAGCAAATTTTTTTGTCAACTGATGACGTGAAATTTTTTTCCACATGGCTTACTAACTTGGATGATCAAATTATGTAATTAGCCCCTGCACTTATATCAAAATACGAATTTAGTCACTCTACAATGATTTGAACAATTTTTTATACCTGTTCTTTTCGGGATTTTAAATTTCGATCCAATCTTTAAAATATTAAAAAATAATTAAAAATATTCTCATTATTATACTAAATTATATTTTTTATTTAAATAATAAAATATATTATTTTTGTTAATATTAATATTTATGTTTAATTTAATAATATTCAAGAAAGAAATATTTAAAATTAAATATTAAAAGTCTTTTTATTTAAACATTTTAAATATTTTTAATTAAAATTAAATAAAATAGTTTTTATTAATATAATAATTTATTGTGTCAGATCAAACATAAAAAAAAGTAAAAATGAAAAGTACCCTCAAACGATCAGAGAAAATGATGAGCTTCAAAAAAAAGTTTGTCATAGGTAGCCTGATCAAACAACATCATGTTGTTCACACTCTCCTTTTGTTTTCTTTTTCTCCACCTCTATCGTTACAACAATGAAAAAAAAAAACAAAACTCACTTTTGATCTAACTCTAAAAAATAGAAAATCAACCCCAGTAGAAAATGACATTATTCTTTTGCTTGTCACCTCCAGACTTTGCTGATTTGGAGAAATGAGGAGAGGCTGTCTTTTTTCGGGGCTGAAAAAGCAAAAAAAAAAAAAACTAAGTTACCAATCTAAAACAAAATTGGTTTTAGATTGTGTTGGTATAAAAAGGACTGATAAATCTATGGAGATGAATATACAATGATATTTGTTGAAAGTGAAGAAAAATGGAAAAGAAAGAAAACGCAGTTTTTGGGTGCCATGAGACAAAAGAAATGGGAGGTGGGGTGAAAGTTTTTTCTAACCCTAGGTTTAATTGTTTGCTTCCCGAGACTTCCAAAGTCTTCTTATAATTTTTGTGTTAATTTTATCTTTGAAATTATTATCTCTATTAGTATTTGAGGTTTGATTCAATTTTTTTTTTGTTGATATTGTTTGAGCATAACTTATAAGCCAACTAAATGTTACTGTTTTAACTTTTAATAGTATAAATATTTTTAATATTTTACGAATAAATATTACTCTTTTTAATATTTATATTAATAAAATAATATTATTTTAAATATTAATATAAATATTATATTATTATTTTTCAGAAAATATTTTTCAGAGCTGATTTTTACAAAATAAATGAAACTTAAGATTGGATCGAAACTTGAAATCCTGAAAAGTACAGGTACCAAAAAAAGTTCAAATCATTGTAGAGGGACTAAATTCATATTTTGATATAAATACATGAACTAATTACATCATTTAATCATCCAAGTTAGTAAGCCACGTGGAAAAAAATTTCACGTCATCAGTTGCCGAAATTTTTTTGCTAACTAAGCTTGCCACGTCAGCAAGGTCAATGCCACGTCAGCATGGTCAACGCCATGTCAGCATACTTAACAGTGAAAATTTGATACCGTTTAAAATTAGACTGAAATTCAAAATCTTGAAAAGTATAGGTAGAAAAATTCTTCGAATTATAGTAGAGAGACTAAATTCGCATTTTAACTATAGTACAAGGACTAATAGTACAATTTGACCTAAAAAATATAATGAAAAAGTTAACCATAGTAAACAATGATGCACCCCAAAGAGTGTATCTTTATTAAACATTGCATTTAATATGATCAATTATAGTAAAGTAGCATGCAAGAGTCGAATCTACAGAGATTGGTTTTTAGTTATAAATTACTAGTTTAAAATTTAAATTCAAAGAAAACAAAAGTAAAAAGGATTTTTGAAATCAGTTTAAATTTAAGCAAACAATAAAAATAAGAAAGCAAGTAAACAAGAAGTAATCAGATGTGAGAAATATGACTAAAGGTTCATTCTCTACCACTAGACATCATTAAGAATTATTAATCAGATCTATCAACATCAATTATCTATCAAAGTTAACAACCGTAGATAACAACCTCCCGTGTTACCCCAATTCTTCCTTAGTTCGTTGTTAAGCAGGACGAACACTACTACTTAATCTCTAACTATCAAACAACCTAGGATAAACATCTCTAAATTTAATTTGGCAGCAGCTTTATGATAAGAAAGATAGGTTGATCTAAGCAACAAAAGCATGAACATGAATTGTTTAACTTAGGTTATGTTCCACTTTGCAATTAGCGAAAACTTTAATATAATCATTAATCACAAATTGCCACTTATTAACAGAAAATCAAGATAATTACAAGGATCAAGACTCCTAAACTAGCATTAGATAATTATCAAGATCTATCTAGTATGCATCCTAAACAAGTCAAGATAAAAATCATAAACAATTCTTATGGAAGAACACAAACAACTTTGATAGAAAACTAATAATAGATAGAATCTGAAAATTAATTACAAAACATGTCTAGGATTTTGAAATCACCCTTAACCAAAGATAATTTAGCCTAGCATAGGCATAGATAATATATACATAAAACTAAAAAGAAAATAAAAGAATGGAGAAGAAGAAAAAGAAAAAGAAAAAGAATGATGATCTTTGAGTCTTCTCAAAAGATAGATAGTTTGTGGCTCAAAAGATGGTATTTATAGAGTTTTAAAACCCTGGGAACAAGTCCTTGTCGCACAAGTAAGGTTAGGGGCTGAAAAATCATGTTTTTGCGGTTTTCCCCTAATTATTGTCGCCTAGGCGCCAAGCATACTACCTTGTATTTTTCTGCTGCATCATCTCACACTTTTTCGGTTGATTTGGATGAACATTTCTTGTTCGATTTGGGCGTGTAAACTATCGTTGGAAAGGTATTCAAGTCAGCTTCAAAAGTCAAGAGGACATTTCTTCAAATAAAAAATTTAACACAATGATTTTCTTGAAATAAGCTCTGGAGGTCAAATCTACTTTCTTACTTTGCAACCAAAATTTATCTTTTTGACTCCTGAGTCTTCTATCTTGTGATTATGATTTTGTAAGTTCTTTACTATCATTATTGACATCTTTTGACTTCATTCTCCTTATTTTACCTAAAATTCAAAAACATAATATAAGTAAACAAGATAAAGATCGAAAACATAACAAAAACTAAAGATAGAAAGGCATAAAATGTATATTTTATGAGCTTATCAAACAATTTGAAAAGTTTTAAGTAAACATTTAATAAATGAAAAAAATTAGCAATATAAATTTATCTATCACTTAAATAGAGGTGCCTATGGACTTGGTCGGATCTATGTATATTATCAACACTATATATACTAGAGGTGGCAAAATGAACCCGAACCCGAAAACTCGCCCAGAAAAACCCGAACCCGAAAACCCTCCCAGAAAAACCCGAACTCGCCCAAACCCGAATTGACCAAAAAGTCAAAAACCTGAACCCTAAAAAACCCGAACCCGAAATGGACAGAGTCCGAAAGAGCCCGAACCTGAAAAGACCCGAACCCGAAATTACCCGAACCCGAAAAAACCTGAACCCGAAAATACCCGAACCCGAAAATACCCGAGCCCGACCCGAACCTGAATTTAATACTAAAAATAAAAATTATCAAATTGTAATTAAATAATTTTTTTATAAGCAAGAACTTTATTTATTAATTTTATTCTAATATCTTTTTTAATAATTTAATTAAAATTTAATTTAATTTATATATATGATAAAATAATAATTTTATCAAAAATAAAATTATATTTTGTACTTATAACTTTAATGTCTCATATCTTGATGAATCCACTATCTAAAAATTCTAAACTCATGAAAATTTTAGAAATGTAAATTTTTTTGACATAAAATATTACTTGTCCTTTATTTATGTTATTTTAAGAGCACCCTTATAATAGTATAATAGTATAATAGTATTTTTTATATATTAAAATTAATTAATAGCAATTCATTCATTTTAAATTATCTATAGTATAATAGTATTTCTTATATTAAAAAATAGATAAAAACTACTTTTTAAAAAAATGTGTTGCTCTTTGCAACATATATATAGTTTTCTTAGGCATATTATTAAATTAAGTCATCAACACCATATTCACTTGCCCAAGCTCGGACCGAACCGAAATATAGGCCTCAAATTCTGCCCAAACCCGCCTATATTTGTAAATCGATAGTCCAAACTCGTTTAGGCCTCAAAGTTGAATGCCAGGGTTCGTCCCTAAAAATCTCTTATTTTGTAGTGAATATAAATTATAATGTATTTACATGTTGAAATTCGAGTTCATCAAATCAATTATTTTAAATATTAAAATGATTAATTTATAATATTTCATACTTTTTATAATAAATTATTTTAAAATTTTATTTTATATAAAAATTAATTTTATATTCTTTTGGTGCTAACAAATATTGATTTTAATAAATAAATATAAGTAAAAATAAAATATTATTTTTAAAAATAATAAAATAATTTTTAAAAGTAAATATTTAAATTATGTAAAAGTAATTACATTGAACATAGAATAAAAATGATGTAAAACAAACCCGAACCCTAACCTGACTGGACCCGAACCCAGATGGACTCTAACCCGATCGGGTCCTAACCCGATTGAACCCGAATCCGAATGAGCCCGAACCCAAATGGGTCCGAACCCGAATAAACCCGAACCCGAATGAGCCTAACCCGAACCCGCCCAATTGCGACCTCTATACTTGTCCAAGCTCAACCCGGCTCAAAATATGGGTTTCAAATTCTGCCCAAACTTGCCCATATTTATAAATAGAAAGTCCAAACCAGTTTAAACCAGCTCATATTATTTTTTTCTAAAAAAAACTAAAAAAACATATTATTTTTATTTAATTTTTAATAATTTTATATATTTTTTTTATTAAGTTCTTAAACATGAATAACTTAACATATTTTTTAATATTTATATTATAATATTATATATATTTAATCTTTATATGATATAAATTATATAATATATATAAAAATAATATATTATTTAATTAAAAAACGGGCTGAGCCGGGCTCGAGTCTTAAATGTTGGAATCAAGGCCTGGTCAATTTTTTAAATAGGTCTCAATTTTTTGCTCAACCCTATTTTCCGAGACTAATATTTTTATTCAAATCATCTCAAATATTAAATGAGTATTTGAAATTAGACGAATAATTCGATCTTTAAAAGATCTACACGTAAATAATTACAAACCTTTTAAAAAGAAAACAAGAAGATAAAGATAAAAAAAAAAAAAAAAAAATTGAAAAAAAAAAAACGTACGGTGGGGTAGGCGAGAATTCCATTGGACCCCTTAACCTTAAGAGTCCAATAATTTTTTTACTCTAGTGTTAAGGAAAGATCCCAACCGCATTAAAAGCTGTGATCCAAATAACCACCAATGTGGTTTGGATTTCACTTAGGGTGTAAGTGAGACACTTTATTCACAAGTTATTAAAGTTTAATTCGAATTTTTTTTTTAATTTGGATCGATCATTATCGAGTCGAGTTCGAATTATCAAGCGAGTCGAATTCGAGTATCTTAATATTTGACTTGAGTAGCTCACGAGCTTAATCGATCTTTTTTATTTTTATATTTATTTATTTTTAATTAGTATTGAAAAATCTCAATTCGAACTCGAATTTGAACTTGAGCTTGAGTAATAGTCGAATATGAAGTCGAGCATGAGAATCGAGCTCATTTATTATTAGGTAAACGAGCCTAATCGAGCGAACTCGAGAAGTTTGATTTTTATCTCGAATCGAGTTCGAGCTTTAAAAGTGAAACTCGATCGAGCTCGAGCCGTGATTGAGCCTCGAATTTCGAGTTGAGCTCGATCTTCTCACAACTTGAGCTTGTTCAGCTCAATTACACCCCTATCCTCACTAGCCCGAGCTAGGTTGCTTATAATTCCATATGGAGCTTTAGAAGTAGACCTGTTCAAGGGTTGGATAATTCATTCGATTTGTATTGAACCGAATTTGAGTAGAGATTTTTTTATTACAGACCGGCTCGATCCGGCTCGAATTATTGTTTATGTAATAAATATCATTTTTATTTAAACTTAATTATAAAATATATAAATATTAATATATATAAAAAAATTATTATTTAAACATTGAATGAGTTTACGGATCGGTTTGAATCCATTCAAGATCTAACTTAAGTGAGGGAAAAAAAAATTCAGACCACGACTCCACCCATGAAAAAGTCTATATAGAAGTCATTCTATTATTTTGTGAGTTAAATCAAATCATTTCCTTTTTTTGTTAATGAGGAATTCAAATATGAGTCTTAGAGAATATGTATATAAATATATTGAATCAATCATTTTTTTTTTGCCATAATCAATGAAAATATTTAATACGTGCACTTTACCTACATCTCATTCAGAAATGAACAGAATTTACAATAAGTAAAGAAACAAATGTTGTTTTTACTTTTTGGAGAGTGGATTGATATTTCCGCTTGTTGTTTGTTTGTACATTCATAACCAAACAGAGACTTGGTGGTTGACTGCTAGCGTCACCTCATGGCCAAAAATGGTTGGCGCCATAGCCTAATTAAGTTGTAGACTACTTGACTCCAATAATAATTGGTTTTCCTATCGCACATAGTATATATCTACTATATGATATATGGACTTTGAATTTCTTATAAGTTAATTGGTAACTTATTTATAATTCAACTACATTCATTTAAGAATCCAATTATTCATTCTATTTAACAAGTTTGGTTTAAATTGAATCGGATTTGAGATAAATTTTTTTTTTTTAATTTGGACTAGTTTGATTCTATTCGGATTACTGTTTAAATAATAAAATATATTTTTATTTAAATTTAATTATATAAATATATAAATATTAATTTGAAATTTTTTAATATTGTTTAAACAGTAAAATAGATTTTTTAGACTTATCGGATCGGACTGGACCTTATACAAGCAAATTTTTTTACTATCCAAACCTGACTCGATCCATAAACAAATCTATATTCAACAATGTCAATTTGATACCAAAATGTTAATTAAACTCTCCTGTTTCATTTTTAAGCTATGTATATTTGCTTAAGTACTAGACTTTGCGTATGAATTAATATTCCAAGGAAAATATAATTACATAAACTGAGATTTCTGTTTACTACTAGGAATAAAAACACTAGCTAGGTTTAATTTCAGTAAATTTTCTCATATTTTCCTTCATTTCTTACAAAACTTTTCTATGAATAATAATAATAATAATAATAATAATAATAATAATAATAATAATAATAAAACAACATAAATTTTTGGTTGATGGTTTGGAGAGATTGTTCTCGGTTGGGCGAGGAGAAGGCTAACATTTTTAACATCTATAAATTTATCCAAATCTTAATCATCAAGATGAAATCAAGTTTTGCATTATACTTTGAAAATTACAATAAATTAAAATTCAAAATTAAAAAAAAAAATAGTAAACGTTAAATCTTGAATTGAGCATTTGCTTACAAGAAATCAAGCTAAATTAACTAGATGTTACAACATGGTAATTGATGAAACAATTTTTTTTCCTTCTTCTTTTTTTGTATTTTATAACATATTTGAGATAAAATATGTTGTTCTAACTTTGACTTTAGTATACGGACGTTGATAATTAATATATTTTTTATTTTCTCAGTAGAACCAAACACATAGCATTGAGAAGCTTAACTCTAATGCCACTTATATTGTTTTTAGACATTTAACTTTAATTAATGAAAGTAAAGTAAGTGCTTTTCTTTTCTTTTCTGTTCATTTTTTATTTTATAAAGGAGATCGATCTATTAGAATATATGAGAATAATTATAAATATTAAGATTGAAATTTCAGACCTAAAGAATATTATCTCTTAAGATTAATTGTATGAATCAATTAGGTTAAATCTTAAGTAGATCTAACAATTCATGTATTCGTGTCATGTTCGTATATTTTCTCGTGCCATAATCGTGTTTAAAGTATTTTAAATTTATATAAATTTTGATGTGTTAATAATTTGTATTATATAAATTTTGACATGTTTATTTATTTATATCGTGTTCGTATATTTTTTATATCGTATCATATTTTATATCGTGTTTTAATTATCAATTTTATATCATATGTCTTGTTCAATATTATCGGATCTAATTAAGTTCCTTTTCTGCTCATTTCTTCATCCTCTAACAACAGCTTAATTATGTATACTATGGGCTAAGGATTAGGAGAGCCCACCACCGCCAACGCCACCTCACCAACCATTGATTCCTTCCAATTTCTCGCCTCACCAACCACCGAAATATAATTATCCACAAACATTACCCAACGCGCACCTATTCCATCACGCAACCCTTCCATGTCCAGTTTCCACCAGCTATCACTCTGATGTGTCCTAATTCCATTGGCCCTTCACCACCACCCATCTGCACTGTGCAGGTGAACGTATCAGTTCCTCCCAAAAGCATAAGAAAACTTTGAAAAATCAATTCACCAACTCCCTCTCTCTCTTCCTCCTATATATCGACATCGTCCCAACCGCTTTGATAAAAAAAAAAAAAGCAAGTCCCTAAACCCTCAAAAGAAAAAAAAATGAGTCTTCCTCTAATAATTACCATCTCAACCATCGCCATCTTCCTAGCGTACAAGCTTTACCAACGGCTAAGGTTCAAGCTTCCGCCAGGTCCACGATCATGGCCGGTGGTTGGGAACCTTTACGACATAAAGCCGGTTAGGTTCCGGTGTTATGCAGAATGGGCGCAGGCCTATGGTCCGGTAATTTCAGTATGGTTTGGTTCGACATTGAATGTGATCGTGTCGAATACGGAACTGGCAAGGGAAGTTCTAAAAGAGCGTGATCAACAGTTAGCTGATAGGCATAGGAGCAGATCAGCAGCAAAGTTTAGCAGAGATGGAAAGGACCTTATATGGGCTGATTATGGACCTCACTATGTTAAGGTAAGGAAAGTGTGCACTCTGGAGCTTTTCTCTCCAAAGAGACTTGAAGCTTTGAGACCTATCAGAGAAGATGAGGTTACTGCCATGGTTGAATCCATCTTCATCGACTGCACCAATCCTGGTATCATCTCCTTCTCCTCTCTCTTCGCTTTTTTTTTTTATTTTATTTTTATATATATTTTTTTATATAATTAATGAAAAAGTTATTCAACCCAACTTTTGAAATATAGATTACATCCACCTATAATTAAATCAAATACTGAAATTATTACACTAGAAGAAAATTAATGTTTAAACCATGGGAAAGACGTAAAGTTCGTTGCAAAATACCATTTCGTCATTGTTAAAGTTTTTTTACAATATCTTTTTACGGTTGTTGAGTTCGTTGCTATGCTATTACCTACATTGATGGAGAGTTAATGAAATATTTGACGATATTTTTTTTATATTTAATGTATTATTTTTATTGAATTTAAAAAATATTTTTTTAATTATTTTTTTAAATATCAGTTTAATCATATTTATATTACCTATATGAACGTGTCATTGGTCCAGCATAATCGATGCAACATTTTATTTATTTAATTATTTCTATTTTTCTGTTATAATAGTTCAATTATTACTTAACTCTATTTAAGATTTATTTTATTATTCATTTTGCGGAAATATTAATAGTTACTAGAGGTTTCATGGCCGGGCCGTAGCCTATTTTTTGGAGATTTCATACTAAGTTTAGTGTGGATTGAGGTTGAGCCGGTTTGAAAATTCGTTTCGTTATTAAAATAAAATATTAAAATATTATTTTTATATTAATATATATATATATTTTATAATTAAAAAATATTTTTTATTATTAAATAATAATTCGAATTAAATCGAATCGATTCAAATTAAAAAAAATTTGTTCAAATTTGATTTAATACGGACGGGTCGAAAGACTCTTGAACAAATCTAATCGGTACCAGATTTAATTGATTTTCCTAAAAAAATTGAGTGGCGCATGACTTATAAATTATTGCAAATTTATGGAAGGCATTATCAGAAAATTAATTTATTATGTCGGTTGACTTCATTTTGCTAGGCTGTTCCATTGCCTTATCCTCAAAAAGCAAGGCCCAAAAAAAAAGTTATTAACGGGCTTTATTATGAAAAGAAAACGATGTACTTGTTACTTATTTTTATTTTTAAAAATGTGATAATATGATGTAAAAAGAAAACAATAGCTAATTAAAAATTGATAAATAGATAAAATGTTATTAATAAGAAGTTAAATCATAAATTAAATTTTTAATTCATAATAAAGAATCATTGTTGTCATTTCTTTTTAATCTAAAGAAATGTGAGACAAAATGTCTATATTAATTAAAATCAACATCTAGAGACTGAGGCGGGAGCAACCGACAGAGTAGAGGCTGCGCTTCTACTTGAGTCTAGCCATTCTCCTTTGAACAATAGCATCGTGCGGTAGCATTTGGCGCGGGCCGCCCGCCCAAAAATCAGCTACTAAGTTTATTGAAAATGCTAGTAGTATTATTAGTTTTTTTTTTTTTTAAAAGCTAAAAAATTAAAAAAATTGAATTTTTTTTTGAAGTAAATTTTTAAATTTTATTATTTTTAAATAAATTTTTATCTTTTGATTTATATTCAAATAAATTTTTATTTTAAATAAAAAATTAATTTATACTAAGAGTTATTTAGATATAAAATTAAAAGTTAAGAGTTTGTTTTAATATAAATTAAAATAAAAAAGTACTAATGTTGAGAAATGATTGCGATTTTATTCTTTTTTTTTTTTACTGAAATCTTATCAGGAAAATACTGATCTCAATCTAAACCCACAAAAAATTAAATATAATATTAGAGATAAGTTAGGTAATTTTTGTACCTTTTCCATCTGACGTTGAAAGTCCACTTTCATTAGGTGTGAATTGGTTTCTTGACTAGGATGGCTGAACAACTTTTTATTTTTTCCCTTGTCTTTTAAGTTAAAAATTCATTTGACTAATATACAAACTTTTTTAAGCAAAGATAGCCCACCTTCAAATTTTATCAATCAAACATTTCGGTATTTGGCGTGATCTCTCGTGGAAATGGCTGACTCACTTTGTATCAAGTGAATATAAACACTCTTCAATTCAAAGGCAATTGAATGATTCAACTAAAATATTTATTTGCTCCCAGTAGTTGATCCCTTGATGCTGTTTTTAGATGCAGAAAGCAAGGGAACGAGTTTGCTAGTAAGGAAATACTTGGGAGCAGTAGCATTCAACAACATAACAAGGCTAGCGTTTGGGAAGCGTTTTGTGAACTCCGAGGGCATAATGGACGAGCAAGGCCACGAATTCAAGGCCATTGTTGCAAACGGACTCAAGCTGGGTGCATCACTTGCCATGGCTGAGCACATTCCATGGCTTCGTTGGATGTTTCCTTTGGAAGAGGAGGCATTCGCCAAGCATGGGGCACGGAGGGACCGTCTCACCAGAGCTATCATGGAGGAGCACACCCTTGCCCGCCAGAAGAGCGGCGGAGCCAAGCAGCATTTTGTTGATGCCTTGCTTACATTGCAAGACAAGTATGACCTTAGCGAGGATACAATTATTGGACTTCTTTGGGTAAGCCGTTAGCATGTTTTAGTTTTGGACTTGGAGATTATTATTAGTATTAATTTAGGGTCCATACTTACAGTAGTAAAAATGGAATATGCAGGACATGATCACTGCAGGCATGGACACAACAGCAATCTCAGTTGAGTGGGCAATGGCCGAGCTAATTAGGAATCCAAGAGTGCAGCAAAAGGCACAAGAGGAGCTAGATCGTGTGATAGGTTTCGAAAGGGTGATGTGTGAAACTGATTTCTCAAATCTGCCTTACCTCCAAAGCGTAGCCAAGGAGGCACTAAGATTGCATCCCCCAACTCCTCTAATGCTACCCCACCGTGCGAATGCTAATGTGAAAATTGGTGGCTATGACATCCCCAAGGGATCAAATGTGCACGTTAACGTATGGGCAGTAGCCCGTGATCCGGCTGTGTGGAAGGATCCTGAAGAGTTCAGGCCAGAAAGATTCCTTGAGGAGGACGTGGATATGAAAGGTCATGATTTTCGTTTACTTCCATTTGGTGCAGGGAGGAGGGTATGCCCCGGTGCACAACTTGGGATCAATCTGGTCACATCCATGCTGGGTCACTTATTGCACCATTTTTGTTGGACACCAGCCGAGGGAGTCAAGCCTGAGGAAATTGACATGCTTGAAAATCCTGGACTTGTTGCTTACATGCGGACTCCATTGCAAGCTATGGCCATTCCTAGGCTGCCTTCACATCTGTTCAAACGCGTGGCTGTGGATATATAAGTTTTCTCCTCAATTTATTCTTCTTCTTATCCTTAGATTTTGGATTTTGAACTCGTTTTACCAGTTCAGTTGTATTATGTCTTAAATGATCTATCTGTGATTGGTCGGAAGAAGAGGACCAAATAAAAAACTCATTTGACTCCTACTATATAAAGTTCCGTTTCTTAGTTGTACCACAATTTAATGGATAACTATCAAATTTCCGTTTTTCAATGGATAAACAAAGATGGCAAGGGAGGGGTTGGACAGAGAAGTTTGGGAACTTTAAATTGAAATGTTTAGATAGAAAGAGAGGGACTAACAAATTTCTTTCTTCTTTGTATGTAAATCCTGAGAATTTCTTAATTTTGAAAACTTTTTGTGTTGAAAACATTTCTTTGGCTACTTTTTGATGAATTTGGCTGGTAAAATGGGTTTTCTCATTCACCCAGAAGACAAACAAATTTCTTTCTGCTCAATTTTTTAGACAAATAAAGAACAGAAAAAAAATCTGTGAAACCCAATACAATTTTAGATGAGACTTTTACAGGATTGGGCATAAAACACAATTCAGAAACAGATTTGCCAATGAAACCGATTAAAGAATCAAATCAAATGAACCTTTTTTAATGGCATCAATGCTTCATTGAGGAAATTCAGAGTAAACTGTTCCAACCCTAAGCATCATATATGAATTGCTTTTCTCTTTTTTCTTTTTAAACTGAAGCACCAGATAATAGATTTTGGGCAGGTGGAAGCAATGCAACAGCTCCTCGTTGAGAGTTCGAGTACTTTCTGTATATAACCTGAAGCCTACTTTCTGCAGCCTTTGAGTGGAAATAAGCCAGCAGCTTAGCACAATCAATGAGCTGTGCTTCAGAGTAAGCAGTGTGAAACTTGAGTGTGTCAGTCCAAGTAGGGGTCTTGTTTAGAGAGCAACGAGCAGCATAGACTGCTGAGGCAGCAACCATTGACGGGCAGAACATTATGATCTCATAATGCATCATTCCCAACTCAGCTAGGAAATATACCATGTTTTCCATCTATAAACACAAACAGCAAACATGTAGAAGAAAGTAAGCAAGCATGTATTCCAATTTCCATCTAAAAAACACAATCTGTTCCTCACCTTCTCATCAGGAATCGATGCCTTGATGAAGCGCGCTAGGAATACATAGGGTGTGGGCACTGTCAAAGTCCATTCCAACCTTCCCAGTATAGTTTTCTCCATCACAAGTATCTGTTCATGAGTGTAAGCTCTGTCTGCAATGCATACTAGATCATTGACCTGTATTTCAAATTCAGTTCATTGTCACAGTTAGCCAATAATCTATTTGCCGCATAAAAGACATGGCAAACAAAATAAAAGATTGTATAAACCACCTCAGGGGGCCAGATTTCTTCATATTTGGAGGCAATAAGCATGGCACTCATGCCCAGCAGTTGTAGTTCCCTCCTAGGCACAATCTTCACAGAAAGGAGCCGATCAATCAAATTGATGGTAAGATAGAGAGTTTCAGACGAGAGCTCAAACTTTTGATGAACATCGATCAGCCAATCAATAAGAATTGCCCTCATCTTCTCATTAATGTCAGTTTGCAAGTGCATATAGTCATTTGGCCTGCTCTCATTCTGCATTCCCAAACGTTTCATAAATGCCAGCACGTCAAAATCATCTATAAAGAAGTATCACATTGATGAATTTGTTGTTATATATATTTATTTTAATTATTACCTCAGCTGATTTATAGAACTTGTAGATGTCATCAACATATTCCACCCCAGCCAAGTCGTTATTAGCATCTGCTGCATCAATATCAACAATCTCTTGCTTTGGCTTGTTAGCAATTCCACAGGCCGCCTACATTAGTATCACATTGGGATTTGGAAGATGGTTACAACCAGAAAAGATTACCACATCAAGTTTCAACAATAATTAGTCAAAAGATTAAAAAAATAATCACTTTGCTCCTGGCAGTAAGGGCTGAAGTAAGAGTGTGTGCTTTCTTCTTGGATGATCTCTCTCCCTCAGTTACTTTCTTGTTGTCATTCACAAGAACCTTGTCTTTCTTCTCCTTGTCTTTTTTGTCCTTCTTCACCTCCACTGCTTCTTCAGTATCCGGACTTATTTCAATCACTTCCACAGGCTTAGCAGTTGGTTTCTTTTGAGCAGGCTTTGGTGCATTAGCAGCCCTTTTAGGCACAGCGGCTCCATCAAGAACAGGAACAGCTTTATCCACATTAACACAAACATTTTTCTGTATTTCAAAGAAACCCAGGAATTGAATTATCATGTCAAAAAAGAACCTCTTGTTACAAAATCTTTTACAAGATTATTTCCAGTAAAGAAAGATGATAAAAGTACACAAAAAAAGGGGGGGGGGAGGGTTACAAAGAAATGAATATATACCTTGTTGTTCTCAGCGGCTGCGGCAGCTTGTGCATTGGCAACTAACTGTGCGCAGAAAGACCTTGTGAGGGGACGATGAATCTGAGGCTGAGGCTTGCCATCAACCACTCCTCTGACATTCACCAGATTCCCAATATCTCCCAACGCACGGCGGCTCCTTCCATCTCCTGCCGCGTTCTTCTTTGTCTGCTTAACAACTGCTCCTCCTACTCCTACAACGGCGCCGCCCTCGCCTGTAAACAAATCATTATTTCGTAAATGATTTACTCCTAAGATAGTGAGGAATGATTGATAGTACAGTTTCAACAGATCCCCCCAAACAAGTGCAAAACATTTTCTTGATTATATGATATGACCCTGGCAAAAAACCGTTTCTTTTTCTGGCCAATGAATTCAAGATAGCCATTAAATCATTTGTCAACAAACAAATCCCAACAAATATTGAACAAAGAAAAGGACTATTAATTCAGGAGTCCCCCAAACAAAAACAAAAAGAAGAAGAAACATGAATATAATCTTGAGAGTATCATACCTCTGGCTTGTTGGGGTACAATGGGTCTTGAAGCCATTTTTGATTCCTTTCAATGAGTTTCTTGCTTCTCTCTGGATCTTCTGCTCTGTAGGTTTCTGAAGATTTTAGGGAATGAGAATAGGGGGGGGGGGGAAATTGATTTCCTTTTGAAGCTAAGGAGCCGACGCTTCACACTTTCTAAACCCAACGGTCATTTTCTCTTTTCAATTCTTCACCGTTGGATCGTTTCTAATCCAACGGTGGACAACACCCTCTAGAAATATAGCCGTTAATGCTACGTGTCCTGGAGTGCATGTGTGGGCTAAAATGTTACCGTTTGCATTTTGAATTTTGCATTTGCATTATAATTAATTGAAGGGAAATTACTCACGACTTATAAGGTAACTCAAACTCAACCTCTATTATTATAAGGGCGTACTGCACTTGTTACTCTACATTACTTCAAATTTTGGTGCTACTTACTCTTTCTTGCAACACGTAGGCCCTTTCTCCTTTTTACAAATAACTGAAAAATAAAAATAAAAACCGTATAGAGGTTGTTTCATGCGCATTTTTATTCTTTCCTCAACCAGGAGGATATGATTGAGTTTCCAGATCTCTTTGAGTAAATTTGAAAAATATACTCTTTATAATACAATAATAATTAAATAGTAAAATGAGTAAGAATTATTTGAAAAAAAAATATAAAATTATTAAAAAAAATTGTAAAGATAAAATTATCCTTGATAAAAAAAAATTCTCTCTTTTCTTCTTATTTTTTAATTAAAAAATAAATTTTTCTAAAAATAAATTTGTTAATTTTAAAACATAAATTTTTTTATTTACTTTTTTAATTAAAAAAAATAAGCAAGACAATTAATATTTCTAAAATTAATTTTTTATTTTTTAAAATTTTTAAAAAATAAATATTTAAATATTTTATTTTTTAAATTTATTTTTAATTAAAATTTTAAAAAAAATAATATTTCTTTAATGAAGGAGAAAGAAAAAAGAAGTTTTTTCATTAAAGATAATTTTGTCTTTACAATATCGTTCTTAATAATCTTTAACTATTCATTTTCTTTTTCAAATAACTCTTAACTATTAGACCATTTAACAATTATTTAATTATTGAGGACATGTTTTTCATATTTACCCAATCTCTTTTTCCTTCCTTTGTTTTTTTTATTTATTATTTTTTATACTCTTCTTTTGCTTATTTCAATCAATAATTTTTCTTCCCTTAATTTTGAAATTGACATAATATAAAAAATTAAAAAATATATATATAAAAACATTTAGATGATAACATAGTAATTTACCCCCGTAAAAAAAGTAAAGATCCAACAAAATTACTATTATTATTTAACTATAATATACTCGTCTAATACTGTTTAGTACATACATACATATATCTAACTATAATATAAAATTAATTACACAAATTGATATGGTAGTGACAGATGTCTTTTTTTTTAAGAAAAAAAAAAAGGAAAGAGAAAAAAAAAAGAAAAAGAAAAGAAAAGAAAAAAGAAAAAAAGAGTAAAGAAAGGAAAAAAAAAGAGAAAAATTTATACGTTTGTGTTGGTGTTATTTTTATATATATATATATATATTAAAATTAAAATTAAAATAGGTCAATGATATATTAGAAATTAACTAAAAACAATACCTGTATAGAAGTTTTTTGAGCTTATATCAATATAGAAAAGTCCTTAATTTCTAAATTGTTTCATTTAGTTCATTTCATCATTTTGTCACTTTTTTTTCATTTATAATTGAGAAAAATGTGCATGACGTGGCATCTCAAGGGAATGGCTATGCGTCTTGCCTCGTAAGTTACAACATGAAATTACATCAGTGTTAAAAAAATTAAAAATTATTTGAGAAAAAGACCAAAATAAAACCATTTTAAAAAAAATTAGAAACCCAAATGGAACATTTCAAAAAGTTAATGACTAAATTGGAATTCAAATAAAAAGTTAGGGACTATGATGAGATTTTTCCAATTTTATTAATGTATTTTAGTATTAATATTTGTAGTGCTAGTGATGGGCATTGAGTTTCTGGGTTTGCTAGGAGATTGGGACACGGTCGTATTCTCAAAGCTAAATTTTATGCGCTTTCAACTTGCTTGGATACATGATTGTGGCATACTTTTATGGAGAGGCACAATACAATGGCAATAATGAAAGTCTTTAAAACCTTTGAATACAAACACTATAAGAAAAAACACTCCCTTTCGACGGATTTTTCCATTGAAAAAAGTCTAAATTCTATCGAAAATAATTTTTTTTTTTTTTTTTTTTTTTACGAAAAAAGTTTGTCAATGTAAATTTTTTGGTCGGAAATAAAAAGAGAAGAGAAGAGAGAGGAAAGAAAAAAAAAATTGATTAAATTTTGCGTTAACCCCTTTAATGACGGAATTTCGGTAATTTTTCGATGAAAATTCCGTCGTTAAATTTTTTTTATCGAAACTGTTTTAATATTAACTACGTTATAATTTTTTTGAAAAAATTATTTTCACTATGCTATTACTGACGGAATTTTCGTCAGATATAATCAATTCCGATGGAACTTTCGTTGGATTGTTCTAATATTAAAACGTTATATTTTTTTAATAAAATATTTCCGGCAAAAAATTTCATTGACAAAAGGTTTTTGACTGTTTTCCATCAGTAAAAGAATTTTTCGATAGAATATTTCATTGGAAATATTTTATTAAAAAATTAAATTAATACAAGAAAGACAGAAAATTTTCGTCGGTCAAAGTATTCATTGACGGGAAATTTTATTTTTTTTGCAAAAACTTAGAAATTCCGTTGATAATTTTTGGCGGAAAAAACCAAGACTTTCCGCCATATATTTACCGACATAATTTTCAACGAAAAGCACTTCCATCAATAAAATAAATAAAAAATTGTTAACATTTTCGTCAGTAAAAAACATTATAAGAAAATAGATTTTCGTTGAAATTAAATCAAAATGCGTTCAAAAAAGCCAAATTTTTTCGACAAAATAATTTCGGTCGGAAAAGTGTGTTTTTGTTGTAGTGCACGGATCCTTGAGGACATATTATTCATCTTTGTCATAAGTTAATGTGTTCTTCGACATATTTACTGAGAAGCTAACTACGACTGTATAGATTGATTTATTATGAATAGTCAACATCTTTCTTTTGGTGTAACAAGGTTAAACCAAACCTCCCTATCTCTTTACTTCATTTGAAGTAAGATTTTTTTTTTTTTTTTTTTTGAAATTGTTAACCCTAGAGCTTGTGCTTGTTGGTGGTGTTCCCCGTTCATATGTACCCCAAAAAAAAAAATATTAATGTTTTATCACATTATATATTTAAGCCTCTTATGTATAAACAGAAATAAGATTTTATTTTGAACCTCAATGATTTTAGTCAGAGTAGACACCATAAGATTCATCGTAGAATCATTAAACTCAAACAGCGTGTTTGGTTCAATATAATTATAATTCAATTCAACCCATTTTTGGTGAGCCCACATTATTCAAATGTTTGGTTGGAAATTTACCACTCAACAACCTCGGCTTGCTTCGAAGTTCATCGAAGCTTCTGAACTTTACACTCAATCGACAATGGCGTGCACCAATTTTTACAGTGTCGAATCTGTTTGCCAATTTTTAAAGGTAATAATCAATTTTTTTATTAATTGTTCAATGTTTACTAGAATTTGCTTTGTGTCGAATTTATATAATTTTGTCATTGATTTGTTTGCCTTGAGGTTTCTCTTTAATTGTTATTCGATGATCTAGCAATCAGGGTCTAATTTGAACTTTGTTTCGTTTTGTTTGGTAACTAAGAAAATTGTAGATTTTAGGTTGGAATTTTAATTGTGGGTCATGATTTTATTTTATTTTCCTTCTAGAAATGAAAAAGATCAGTTCTTTTTTAAAACCTTTTTTTATATTTTGCTTATTTCAATGAGTAATTATCAAAATCCATACTTTCTTGGTTCAATTATTGAAAAATTTTCCGATTTGTTCTTACCTAATATATGAAAATTTCTAAAGATAGGGAAAAGGCAGATGGATTTAAATTTTAGTTGAAAAGTTTCTTTCTTGCCAAAGTATGCTGTTTGAATTGTTTGAGTATTTGAATTTTGAGTTTTATTTGATTGTATTGCAAGAGATTTATTGAAATCAAAATATGTTAAGAGCAGTTGCTAATATTTACCAAGGGAGGGTTAATCCTCTAGACATGTAAAGAGCTTGGGAATGCTCTTAAAGGGTCACCAATTGACACCTTGAGGCTTGATCCGATCCTGCCTTTTGGAGGAACGCTTTGGTGCAGCATCATATAACTATGATGCCCTAGGTGCTTCTTATACCCTCAAGTGGATGGAAAGAAATGTTGGAAAATATTTGCTATGTACTACATATAAACAGAATATAAATATACGAACAGATATACATAACTGAATATAAAAACACTTACAGTAATTGATTTGAAAAAATCAATATTGAGTCAAGGTTGGACCTCTAACCTTAAGACGTTTTTTGCTTGTCTAAGGTGCTTACAGTATCGATGCAAATTGTCTCCCAGGTTTCCTCGATATACTTTGCAAATGAGAGCACACTCGGATGCAACACGACGAATAGAAGAATGTTGAAGTCTCTCTCTCAGAAGACAAGAATATTTCCGATGAATTAGTGAGTGAAAACAGATACAACACACCCCTATTTATAGTGAAAAATAAGTCTGTCCAGTCAGACACATCTGTTGGACAGAAAACAGTTCGGTCAATAGACAAGTCTATAGCAAGAAATCGGTTGAACCAACAGGCAAAGGACGCAACTGAAATGAACAGATAAAACTGAAGGAAAAGACCGAACAGACACGTTCTAGAAAATAAATTATTCGGACAAAAATAAAGCTGGTTGGTGTTGAGCTGGTTCGGTTTGGACAAAAAATTAATCCGGTTGGGCAGTAAAAAATTAATTATTGACCCAAGCCCAACCCAGCCCGACGGCACGCGCGTGTGGTCCAACCCAAGTTGTGTAGGTCCTCACCCTCCACAAAAACTTGGGTGTCCCTTGGGGCCCAACCCATCATGACACTCTAGCTTATATAAACTATAAGCTAAAGTCATTCTTAGTCCTATGTGGGATTGACTACCATACATACCTTCAACCAACTTTCCTTCCTTACCAAGTGGGTATATAATGAGACTAATTTCTCATTCACTTTGATATCATTTGTGTACGTTAATGTACACCGTGTATCTAGTTACGACAACCTACATATTAGAATACGTATTTCGTATGTATACACTTAATATATACTATGATATCCAACAATCCCCCATATGAATGGAAATTGTCTGAATAAAACGACGAACAGACTCAGAGTACGAGAGAGACTTTCTTTGAAGAGTAATTGCATCAAGATAGGTAGTTTTTTGCTTTGAACCCTCCATAGTGAATAACTATCGAATTTACTTGGCTAACTAATGAACATGATGTCTTGAACTATTCAGCCTTTTTGTGTAAACCAAGACAATAGTTATCACACAATTCCCCTTCGAACATCTCCGGTTCTCACGGCTGTGTCCATTTTGGCCTCGGACACTTTCTGGTTTCTTATGAGTACGCTAGAGAATTTTGCTTGATCAATTCTCATAGAAGTGGCCACGTTTCTTACTCATAATAGGTGATTGCTCATTAAGATTATCCTGCAATACCCCACTTGATTTTTTATCAAGCTATAAGAATCATTAAAAGTATAGCTTATCCTACCTTTTTTGCAGGCAGCACTAAATCATCATAGGAATGGATAAGAGTGTTTAACTCTTTTAGTGCTTACACTCAGTTACATAATTTAGTTATCCCTTTTGAACCTAGATCTTGGGATCTCCAGTCAGCTAGGTTGGGTTTCCACTATATAACTTTAATTTATAGGCTTAAGACTCATTCCCCTCGATGATATACTTGCTCTCTTACTAAAACTTTTTGTAAGGGCGCTTCATTATCCTTTGATTTTTAATAATCAAAAGAGATAATTCCATTTGAGAGCAACTGTCTAACGGTATTATGTCTTCGACGAATGTGTCGAGATTTACCGTTATACAAACAACTCTGTGCCCTACCAATTGCAGATTGGCTATTGCAATGTATAAATTGCAGGCACAAGTTACGACCAACTTGGAATATCTTCTAAACTTTAGAAGCCATTCCGCTTTCTTCTCCAGCTTTATCTAAAGCTATAACTTCAGATACCATGGTAAATCTGGCTATTCACGTTTGTTTAGAAGATTTCCAAAACACTGCAGCTTCTCCAATGATAAAGATAAATCTGTTAGTGGATTTGAAATCTTTAGTATTGAATATCCATTTTGCATCTGGATATCTTATATAGTGCAGTCCATAACTTTAGGTGTATCTCAAATTTTTGAGTACCCTTACTATGGCCTTCCAGTGATCCTTTCCAGGATTACTTGTAAATCTATTCAGTTTGCTTACTGAGTATGTTATGTCTTTACATTCAGTTACAACCTAATGGTTTGCTTCCAGGGTCTGTGCCACTCTTGGCACCATCAGGGATCACTGATCCCATGGACAAAGTCTCATCCTCCGCTTCACAACGGATAGTCATGGTAGCACCAAGGCATGCCGATAGCATACCATAACACTCTTCCCCACTTCCTATGTCGATACCCTCATTGACGACAAGATCATACCCAAATAACCTTGTTGCATAAAGTTGACATTATCTCACATGTCCTTCTCTTGCCCTCAAGGACTGGGTCATGATCCCTTCGAATGAGGCACCAAACATAGTTTTAGGCCCTATTATGACCTTTTAAGCCGGAGAAACTGATACCTTCGCAAGACACCCCCCATATTTTCGTGTATTTATAGGATGGTTTTTGACCCTTCCATAATTCATACGGTGTCTTGTCTTATTTCTTGTGGGGTTTTATTTAAAATATAAATAGCTATAAATATAGCCTCCCTCACAAGTTTTGAGGTAATCCTGAACTAATCAACAAAACATTCATCATTTCTTTCAATGTTCAGTTCTTGCGTTTTGCAATACCGTATTGTTGAGGTAAATAAGGAGAAGTGGTTTGAATATTGATTCCATATTTTGAATAAAATTCATTGAATCATATTCACCACCTCTATTACTCATTATTTTCTTGCTTAGTTGATTTTCGACCTCATTTTTAAAGAATTTAAAAACTTCCAAGGCCTCGTCTTTGTTTCTTAGCAAATAGACATAACAATACTTTTTACATCCTCTAGTTTGCACAAACTTTAAGTCACATATATCAGTGTGAATTAAATCTAGAGATTTATTATTTCTTTCTACCGAATAGAAAGGAGCCTTAGCCAATTTAGATTCCACATAAATTTTCCATTTGTGATTTTTTATCAATAACAATTTGCGGAAGCAAATCCAAATCCAAATTGTTGATTCTCTGCAAGGTCTTGTAAAACACATGACCTAATCTACCATGCCATATGTTAGAGGATACCACCAAATAAACATAAAAAATAATTTAATTATTATTTATGTTCTTTGGCACAACAACCATTACATAAATATCCTTTACTCACAAACATACCACTTTTGGTGAGTACAAATTTATCAGACTCAAATACGAGTCTAAACCCGTTCTTGCTCAACAGAGAACTGTAAACCAAATTCTTACGAATTTCAGGAACATGAACCACATTGTTCAAAGTTAGTTCTTTAACAGATGTCATCTTGAGCACCACCTTTTCATGGCCTCGTACCTTGTAAACCGAAGAGTTTCTCATAAATATTGCTTTTATATACTCGGAGAAACTCTTTCTATCAGAACAAACGTGACAAGTGACACCGGTATAAACCCACCATGTCTTAGGGTTTTTTTCTACCATGTTCACTTGTGTCACTATAACAGCGAGCTCAATCTCATTGTCATCAACTAAGTTGGCTTGAGCTCTTTTTCTTGTTCTGACGGCAGTCTTTTACTCGATGATCGGGCTTGTTACATGTGAAACAAGTTTTCGTGAACTTCTTGAAATCCGTTCCCTTATTAGCTTGGGAAGAACTAGAACCAACAAATTTTCTCTAGTTGGTCTTGTGCAAATATTCTACAATATTTGCCTTGGCTTCCATGATCTGAGCTTTAACCCTATTTTCTGAACCACAGTTATCCTCCTCGATTCTTAACCGGATAATCAAGTCCTCTAAGGTTATTTCCTTTCTCTTGTGCTTTAGATAGTTCTTGAAATCCTTTCACAAATGAGTTAATTTCTCTATCAAAGTCGCTGTCTCAAATGATTCACTAAGAATCATTCCTTCGGTATCAATCTCATGGAGGATCAACTGATACTTTTGGACTTGACTAATCACGGTTTTTGAGTCCACCATTTTGAAATCCAGAAACCGGCCAACCACAAATTTTTTTGTGCTGGCATTCTCGGTTCTGTATTTTCTCTCTAAGGACTCCCACAGCTCTCTCGCTGTCTTGATCGGGCTATACACGTTGTATAACGTGTTGTCCAATCCGTTGAGGATATAGTTCTTGCATAGGAAGTCAGAATGCTTCCATGCTTGCATCGAGGCTACAGCCGTAGGGTCGGTCTTTCCCTCTTTGGAACCGGGGCCTCCTCCCGTAAGAACAGGGCGAGGTTGAGGGTGGTCAAATAGAACAACATCTTATGCTGCCAACGTTTGAAGTCCAGACCATTGAACTTCTCGGGTCTCTCACCATGTGTAACATGTAGAGGTTGTGACCCTATAGACGCACTAGCATTAACGGTAGATGTTTCGACCATCTGTTATTTAAAAAATAACAGGATCAACTCGTATAATTATTACTAAATTATACTATTAATAATATTCACAAATATATATATATATATGTTCACAGAAATATATTTTGAAAGCAGCAAAATATCGTTCACAAACCATATATATATATATATATGTTGCCATAAAAGACAACCCTTAAAATGTCATAAGCGCAAACATGCAATAACGTAAGCTTGTTACGAAAAAGGTTGAAAGTGATGTCAATATAAATATAAAAAATATATAGACATCGCGCTTACGGAATGGTGCCAATAGAGAAAAGATGGTTCGGTGGGTTGGTTACCAACTGAACCATCACATCTATTATTAAACATGGATATTTCACAAATGCCAATAGTGCCATCAAATTCTGACATAAAAACCAAACAATATATACAATACAGTAATCGAAATATATATATATATATATATATGTTATAACTTATAACAAGTATAACCACGTAATATATTGCATAAACAGTATGAATATACACAAGTTACTAAACAGTATGAATATATATTGCATAAACTTTATGAAGACACGTCTTTTGATAGAAAAGAAGCCAAAACACTATGACTTAACAAGATGTTTCAAACCGGCCTGATCAATTTGCCAAAGGCAAATCAACAATACCATTTCCCAGACTTGTACAAAGACTCGTTCGTAAAAAGGAAAACATGCCTCTGTTTTATTCTAAGAAAGAATGCCAACAGTATGTAGCAATATAAACAGTATGAACAATATAAAATATACATACAGTTGCAATCAAGAACAATGTATTAAACACTATGTTCCCAAAGCTCATAACAGTAAGTATATTCGGTTTAACAACAGTATATATAACAAAGTATATAACAAATAATCAAATTGAGAACTCAAAAAAGCGTCTTAAGAATGTTGAAAAATATTTGCTATATACTACATATAAACAGAATATAAATATACGAACATATATACAGAACTGAATATAAAGACACTTACAATAATTAATTTGAAAAAATCAATATCGAGTCAAGGTTGGACCTTTAACCTTAAGACGTTTTTTGCCTGTCTAAGGTTCTTACAGTATCAATGCAAATCGTCTCTCAGGTTTTCTCGATATACGTTGCAAATGAGAGCACACTCGGATGCAACACGGCGAATAGAAGAATGTTGAAGTCTCTCTCTCAGAAGACAAGAATATTTTTGGTGAATTAGTGAGTGAAAACAGATACAACACACCCCTATTTATAGTGAAAAAGAAGTCTGTCCGGGCAGACACATCTGTTGGACAAGAACCGGTTCGGTCAATAGACAAGTCTGTAGCAAGGAACCGGTTGAATCAACAGAAAAAGGACGCAACTGAAATGAACAGATAAAACTGAAGGAAAAGACCGAACAGACACATTCTAGAAAATGAATTATTCGGACAAAAATAAAGTTACTTGGTGTTGAGCTGGTTCGGTTTGGACAAAAAATTTATCCGGTTGGGTAGTAAAACATTAATTACTAACCCAAACCCAAACCCGACCCAGCTCGGCGACGCGCGCGTGTGGTCCAGCTCAAGTTGTGTAGGTTCTCACCCTCCACAAAAACTTAAGTACCCCTTGGGGCCCAACCCATCATGACTCTCTAGCTTATATAAATTATAAGCTAAAGTCATTCTTAGTCCTATGTGAGGTTGACTATCACACATATCTTCAACCAACTTTCCTTCCTTACCAAGTGGGTATATAATGAGACTAATTTCTCATTCACTTTGATATCATTTGTGTACGTTAATGTACACTGTGTATCTAGCTACGACAACCTATGTGTTAGAATACGTATTTCGTATGTATACACTTAATATATACTATGATATCCAACAAGAAAATCGATACTATTGTTAACAAGAGTTTCAAGTAGACTTGCTCATGTGTCGGGCAAGTTCGGTCCGGATCATTGTTTAACCATTAAAAAAATATTTTTATTTAAATTTAATTATAAATATTAATATAAAAATATTTTTTGTTATTTTTTGAATATTAAAATGGGCCGGTGGGTCAAGCCTGCCAGGGACGGGTCTGAGTAAGAAAGAAATTAAAAAGTCTGGGCCACGATCTGGCCATGAGCAAGTATAGTTCCGAACTGGACCCTATGAAAAGGTTACAAAGAAGAATAGAGTCTGGGATGATGCACTTCCATAGACAAAATTGGACTTTACTGATCCAGTGGATGGAAATAGAAATGAGAATATAGAGGTTGTTGCAGCAATTCAAGGTGAAAGTATGATGGACATAGAAGAGATTATGAGCAGTGATAGTGAAGGTGAAGAATATGACAATGTGCAAAAAGTATAGCGAGCCTGAAGCTGAGAAAAAAGGGTTGGTTTTCCTTTATGTTCCATAGGTAATTATTGATGCAGTTCCTTCATTTAGATCGTAGTTTCTGTTCTTTGATATATTCGTTCTGTCTTCATGATGAGTGAAATAGGAGGTCGTTTTATTGTGAAGCCTGATTCATTTTGAAAGTATTTCATAGCTTTTGTTTTGTCATGTTCAGATGTTCGTCATGAAACATGTCCTTATTACTTTTGATTTAGTTTTCATAAAACCTTACAACTAGAGTTGCAAATGTTTGTTTTATTCAGTTGATCACTTCAATATTGCCATTATGTGGCTTCATATTAAGCATCGTTAAAGATGGCATTAGTAGTTAATGTGGTATGTTTCTGCTAATTTAACATACTTGATTTCTGATGTATTAGTACCTCTTAATATCTATAGGGCTATATACTTAGTTATATGTGGCATTCACACAGGTTGAGGAGATAGCTGAAAAGCTTTGTGAATTAGTAGCTGCAAGTCTTTAAGGAAAAAAGCTGGCCTCATTCACAAAGGTCTCTTCAACAATGCATGCAGGTCTACAAACTTTTCATCTTTATTATGTGGACTACTCTCAATTTTTCCTTTTCTTTTAGTTTTCCTACCTTTTGATTTTCTATAAATTTAATCGTGTATGGTAATTGTGACTGCAGACTGCAATGGAAGAAGAAGCCATTGTTCTGTTCGTATTTTAACTCTAGACGCTCCATTGACATATATATAGTGAGGGATGTGCATATTGCCAAGGAACGGAGGAAGACATATCTTGTCGTTGTTGGTGTTGGTGTTGGTGTTAATGGAGTTAGGAAATCAACAAATCTAGCCAAGGTTAAGCTGATTTAACTTCAACAAGATGGAGATCCAAGCTTTTTCGTCTATGAAGAAGGATTCTAAAAGCAACTTACTCTTTTATGAATCACGATTTTGGAAGACGCCTGAAGAAGTTCAGGGAAACAGTCCTAGATTTTTAAAAAAATTCCTTTTTTTTTGTTTTTTTGTTTTATTACATTAAAGAAAATAAAATTTATTTAAAACATTTTTCATCTATTCCTTCACTATTACATATGCTATTCATCCCAATAAAATATAAGAATAATGTCAAAACAATCATTTCATTCCAATGAACCAAATAATTTTATAACTATTTCATTTCATTGTATGGATCTCAACGGAATGAATATCTGCAATTTTTTATTTGAATATGAATTTGCTTAATTTATATATTATTTGAATTCATTTATTATTTGTTTACTATCCGAATTCACATCTGATTTAAATGCAATGTTTGTTTGATATTCGAATTCGTTAAATATCTGAATTTATTAAATCAATTTTTAAAGATAAAAATATAAAATTAAACAAGAATTAAATATGTAAATGAATATCGAATTCGAATATTTGAATCTGTTATCCGTATAAATAAAGTGAATTCGAATATCCAACACTATCCGAACCAAAACGAGAGCATATTCGAATATCGGATATTCAAGGATTCTTATCCGAATCCGCTACAGATAGTAAATCTAATATCCGAATCCGTAAAAATCGAATTGAATAATGTCGGATATCCAATTTTTTAGTGTCCATTGCGGTCCCTTTCATTCCAACTCTATTCCATTTTCACATAATAAACTATTAAATTACAGGTCAATTCCATTTAATAAACCAAATGTAACGTGAATTTCAAATTAAATTCCATTTGCAGTATGTTTGGTTGGTAATAATAGTTTATTTTGAACCCGGAGCTTAGTTAAGTTGGTTCATGCAGCCACCTTTAAAAGCTGACGTCTAGATCAGGGGTTTCGAATCCTAGCATCTACAACCCTTTTCCCTATTCCCCGATTTCTTTTATACTAAATAAAATAATAGTTTATTTTAATTTGAAATTTGTTGATAACACGCTTCTTAAGATTATTATTATGAGTAGATCTATCAAATTTGATTCGAACCCAAAAAACTCGATCAATCCACCTGAATCCAAACTCGATCCAACTTGACTTGACCATAAAAGTCAACAACCCAAACCCGATCCAACTCGAAACCGAAAATGACCTGAAGTAAATTAATTAATTAAAATATTTAAATAAATATATAAAATAATATGAATTAAAATTTTAAATGTTAAATTTTATTAAAATATATTTAAAAGTAAATTATCAATATACTCTTAGATTAATGTTCTGAATGATCATTTTTCGTTCTCACTGCACCGTCATCGCTGTTTTTGCATCCAAACAATATCCTACCATTGATTTTAATCTCACCACTATAGTACCCAATCTCACTGTTGTTAACTAATCTGTCCATCATCGCTGTTTTCAATCTCACCATAACTAATCTTGTCGTCCATCCAAATGAAGCTTAAATAAGGTGCTCCCCCAAGTTACAATTCATAATTCTTGAAAAGAAGAAGATTTTGAAGATTTGAAACCTCTCCAAAATCCTAAAAATAAAGCTTTGAAGAAATGAACAATTGAAGAAATTTCGAAAAACATTGCATTTGGGTTTCAAGAAATTTTAAGAAGTTGCTTTTCGATCTTATGTTGATCCAAAAATAAAGATAAATTATGTTTGTTCAAGATCAAGTCTTTCAAGATCCTTGAAGCAAACCTCATTCAAGATCCAAGTCTTCTGAGACCCTTGAAGCAAATCTCATTTAAGATCAAGTCTTCCAAAACTCTTGAAACAAATCTTATTCAAGATCAAGACTCCTTGAAGCAAATATCATTCAAGATCAAGTCTTCCATGATCCTTGAAGCAAATCTCATTCAAGATCAAGTCTTCCAAAGATATTTGAAGCAAAAATTTCATGTGAAGAAAGAATCAGCGAATTTTATTTTTATTTTTAAGAATTCTCAGAGATTATAATTTTTATGTCTGATAAATAAAATTATTATTTGACTCTAAATTTTTTTGTCTTATTTTCAACATAAAATTTTTGGCGCACCTAGTGGACTTTCAATAAGTTGTTGCAAACCAAAACCAGCATCAAATTCTTCAATAAGTTGGTGAAATTTCCACCAAAAAAACTGCAAAAGACTTTCAAAAACCTTCTGACCAACTCAAAGAGCATATCAAAGAAGCTATCAAAGATCAAGTTGAAAGTGTTGCTCCACCTCCCTACGCTTATGCAAAATCTTATTCTCAAATGATTGATTGCATGAAGATGCTTGAAAATTATCAACCACCAAAGCCTCAAGAGTTTGATGGCAAAGGAAACCCATGCCACATGTTACACCTTTTGTGGAATCTTGCAATAATGCTAGCACTCATGGAGATCTTATGGTAAAGTAATTTGTTCTCTCTCTAAAGAGAAATATTTTCGATTAGTGCACAGATCTTGAAGCTGGATTAGGTGACAATTGGAAACAACTTGAGCGTAAATTTCTAAATCGTTTTTATAATACTCGACGCATAGTCAATATAATTGAACTCACAATTCATAGGTGGAGAAATCTAAGTCTCAATTGTAAACAAAATAATAAATAATTATTTTTATTTAAACTTAATTTTAAAAATATATAAATATTAATATAAAAAAATTATAAAAAATTTAATAGTAAAATGAGTTTTTCGAATCCGACAAGGCAAGTTTTGGATAAATAAAATTTAATGAACAACCAAGCTTGATCTGACACGATCCATAGGTAGATCTATTCACCACACTCTTTGAAATAACAACATTTCTGCTCACATTATTATTATTTTTATCGAATGGTACCCTTAAATAATTAATGTTTTTCTTAAAATGCTCCCTAAAACCATAAACACTACCCTAAGAGTAAATATAAAAAAATCAATAAACAAATGAATCTAAATAAATTGTAATATAAATAATGTATCAATATAATTTTATATATTTTAAATATTATATAAAATTTTAAAATATACATGAAACAAATTTATTAATTTATTTTTAGATTGATATCTCGTCAAGCAGTTTGCAACTTTTATCCCTAAAGGTCAGTTTGAAACTCCCGGTCTAACAACGTATTGTCCCATCTCCTAGCTCAAACTAAGAGCAGTTTGGAATGAAACTTCCTCCCTATTCCTATGGGTCGAGTGAGCTCTTGCTTCTCCGCTTCGGGTAGCCGACTCGACCTTTCTTACCAGATATTGGATTACTTTTCAAAAGATGCCGAGCCAAGATTAGGTGATTTTATTCCTCTAGTTAGGCATAGTCCGAATTAGCTCGTCAGTGACAGAAGCTGGTTCATCGGCTTAAGCCAGTCAATCTATCCAAAGAGCCTACCTTACCCTACGCCTCCTATAATAGATTCAGCTCCAACTGCGCTTTGCTGATTTCTTTCTCAATCCTGAATTCGAACTTGCAACTTTCATCACGAAAGACGCTTTCTCAATATCTATCAATTCGGACTTCATGCTCACTTCAAAAATGAAGCTAATAAGGTCTAAAGCTGAGCGACGAGTCCACTGGCATGAGAATCAAGCCAAGTAGAGCGATAAGCACACTATCGATTGATCATTAATTTTTTTATTTTTACTTTATCATCATTAACAACTACATATTTTCTCATCGTTATAACTCCAATTTTACTACTATAGTTAATTTTATCGAGACCAATTTAATCATGCATTCAAATGAATCAATCTTAAATGATAAAAAAATATATATAAAAATCTATTAAAAAAGTATAAAGAAGAAAAGAATGAATGAAAACGATTTTTTTACTATAATCTTACCGTTATTCAATCATAATAAAAAAAATAAAATTCTTTAAATGTGCAAAGAAAAAAGATAAAAAAAAAAAAAAGAAAAAAAGAAAAACGATGTTCACGTGCAAATGACTAGCATCCTCTTCCTTATTATAAGGAGTCCAAACGCGTGGAGCCTACACGCCAGAATCTCGACAGAACGATAATGGTCAGAGCGGTGTGTTTATATGACGCAATGTCTTACATCAGTTTCATTGATCAATAGTCTCAACAAACAAAAGCCACGCGCAAAAAGTCTGTAGGTCCCGACCGCACTAATTATTTTATTCTTTATATCTTTAGATGTGACGTTTGGGTGATGCCCCATGGATCAGTCTACCCGCGCTGCGTGGCGGCTCAACCCCAATTCCGCTTCACTTTCTATCAAAGTTTTTAAAGATCCAGCTCAATCCATTAAATTATTTTATTCAAAATTTTGTATTTTCAAATATTATTTTATTATTTTAATAAATAAAAAATATTAGTTAATGAGCAAGTTTAATCAAGGTCATGCTTAAAAAAATAAAAGAAAAAAAAAATCGATAAGCTTGTTGGAACGCAGCTCAACTCTTGAACGCATTTACGCGAGAATAATGAGATTCATGACTTTAAGGCCTCGTTTAACATTGTTTCTGGCATAACTTTTGAGATCACGCAATGCTAAACAGATAAAAAAAAAATTAACTTCTGCTGTTAAAATCATTGTTTAAAAAGCCAAACCAAAAAGCCAAAAAATATAGCTTTTGGGCTTTAAAAGCTGGCTTTTGAATAAAATGACTTTATTATTCTTAAATCTCTACACTTTTATTATTTTAAACATATCCTTTTTTGACATTTCAATTTCCAACAACACTTTTTCACAGCAATGCTAAACACTTAAAAGTTTTTAAACCACACTTTTTCACCACACTTTATAAACACACTTTTTTCAACTCAAGTTTTTTTCAACCCAAGCTTTTTCCAACAGCAATGCTAAACTAGCCCTAAGTTATTTGTCAGACCCACACATGTTAGTGGCTAGACCACGGACAAAATTTTTAGTCCAAATCCAATCCGAAGATTTTATTATAGAAAAATTATTCTCTACATCGACGATAAAATTTACAGACTTTAAAAACATATCTTTTTATGCTTCATTTGTCTTTTTAAAAAATCACTGTTAACATAAAATACTCCATTGCCGTTAATCACAAAGAGTTGATGAAGCAAAAATTATCCAAATGTAACACTGGGATTGATTCTGATGAGATTAAAAATAACGGTAGCGATGAGATTAGTTACTATAACGGTGAGATTGAATACTGTAATGGTGAGATTAAAATTAGTGCTGAAATATGTGTTTGGATGCAAAAGCAGCGATGACAGTGAGATGAATTATAATTAGAAGAGAAAATGATCATTAAAAATATTATATTAAAATGAGTATATATATATATATATAATAAATAATTATAAAATATTAAAATTATATTTATGTTAAATAATAAAAATTAAATTTGTGTCAAAAAATAAAAATATTTTTTTAAAACGAATATTTTCATTTTTATTATTTATGTAATTACTTATTTTTAATTAATCATCTAATAATAAAATATATATTTATTAATTTAAAAATTATTTCTTCTTTAAATAAAAAATCATAATAAAAATTAAATGGCATGCTAAAAAAAACAAAAAAGAAGTAAAGTCAAAACTGAAAAATACCCTCGAGTGGGAGAGCATTGTTATCCGCTGGAGCTTCAAGCTCCAGTGGAAAAACAAAGTACCAGCACAGTGAAACCATGCTCATCGTGCTGGTGCTTTGTTACCCAAATGGTAACTCTTGCCCGATTAAAGCCAAAAGTGCTCCAATCGGATCGCATTATGACTTCGTTTGTTTCCAAATGAAACCTAAATAGTTTTCAATTGGCTTTTCTATTTTCCGCAACCAAAACATTAAAAAAATGTGAAATTATTTTCAATCAAACAAACGAAGTCTAAATGTATTAACTTAAGCTTAAGTTGATTGATGCTGTTACTTTTTGCTATTTACTTCCTTTTTTATTATCTTTTATTGTTATCTTTTGCTTTTGATTCATTAATTTCTTGAAATAAAAAGCAAACAACAATAGCATATATATCTATAATCTATGATATATTAAAAAAGATATGATATATTAAAAAAGAGTTGATTGAGTTGATGTTACGAAGTAATTAAATTAGAGTAATTACTTAAAAAAATTGAAAAAAATATTAATAATAATATAAAATTAAGAAAAAATTATATTCTTTTTATTTAAAAAAATAACCAACTAATCAAAAAAATTTAAACATTTTTTTTACCCAGCCATGTATCATAAATTAGTATATTTAATACTAGTTATTCTTTTGATTTCTTTATTTATAGTTAGATAGACAAAAAGTAAGCATATAAATCCACTAGCAAAATTTTTAATACTACATCACCAATACATATAGAGCACAATAATTATGATACGATTAAAGATTATTATCCTACACATCGTGGGTAAAAGTTTAAAAGTTTTCACAATATATATAGTTATCACGTGTTTATTCAACCAAATCAATAACTTAATAATTCAATTAATTTCTCAAAAAAATATTCAATTAATTTATAGGATTGTGACATGTTTATTTAACCAAATTAGTAACTTAATAATTCATTGATTTCTTTATTTTCTAATTCCAGTTTGGCTCTCAATTTAATGAAATTTTCTTTTACATTCCCACCTTACTCTTCAATAATTCATAAAACTATCATGACAATTATATTATTTCACATTCATAAAAATTTGGTCTAATTTTTTATTGATTTTTATTTTTAATTAACAAAAATATCTGTTTTATTTTATTTATTTCCTTTACTTAAATCTTGTGATTTATTTTAATAAATTTGAATATCTTAAAAATTTAATTTATTAAAAATATATAAAAAATGCTATCAAATAATTTTCAATTTTTTTTAACACTTTTATGTTAAGCTTGCTAAAAACTATTTCAATTTCTTTTTACAACACTTTCAAACACAACTCTATTTGAATAACATTTCTAGTAGAAGCTCCAATCATACCAAACAGACCCTATATTATTTCTTTCTTTTGAAGCACTTTTGTAATTTGTACTAATAAATAAACAATTTTCTATCTTTCAATTTAGATTTTTCCCTACTAGAAAAGACAGTATAGATGAAGCTTCCAAATAAGAAAATTGAGTTTGATATTAACAAGAAACCAATAAACACTTGAGATCTAGACTTCTGGCAGTTTTTTTATTTTTATTTTTTATGTTAAGACAATCTTGGCTAAGGTTATGCCCTATAGTTGGAAAATTTGTCCATTGACCCTTCAAACAAACTCAGGACAAAATTGGGTATACATCATTACCAACTTCAAGGTCACAGACAGCAGCAACAAAAGGGGTTACAGCTAGAATCATCCTATGTTAAAGAAAACCCTTACAAGGGATTTGCAATTAAATCTTTGGTGAAGAAGGCCATTTTGGAATAGAGGAGAGCTACCATCACTGAATGGAAGGGGAAACAAAATGTCTTATAATCTTAAGAGGAAAGGAGAGGGAAATAAAAATCAAATTTGAAATGCACCAATACCAATAATAGTCCAATTTTCCTACATAACATTAAATTTCAAGATTTTACAACATTTCTAAAGAGCTTACTTTAAAATGCTTGAGTTGTGTGTGTTCTTCCTTTCCACTTGATAAAAGAACAGCAGAGCTTAGAACTGATAAGTATCATCATTTCACTAAAAACAACTTATTCCAAGTAAATTCAGGAGTCAGCTTGGTTATGAGTAAAAAAGAATTTCAGATGTCAATGACAGAGATGGGTCAAAAATCAGGGTTCTATACAGAGGACCCCTTCGTGTATTGATTCAAGAATTCAGTCTCCAAATGTGTGATTTACCCATCCTATAATTCCTATACAAGTAGTAAAAGAAAAGTCTCTATACCTCAAAGTATCAAAATGTAGGACGAGGCTCAAAAGTTTGTTTCTCTCTATTTTGAGAATGCTGTTATTGGTATTCTTCCACCCAATTTGCAAAATGGAAGAAACTTGGAAGGCTATCTACACCGCTCTTCCGGACCGGAGGGACTATCTCCTTCCATTTACCCAGTGCCGATTATGGTTCCCAGGTTTCAAATATGGATTTTTGTGGCCAGACCCTTGCTTAGGGAGGTCATGCAACTCCATGACCTGTATTGTCCGCTTCTTCTTAGCTGTTAAACACAAAAAAAACACTATCACAGCAGTTTTTGGTAGCTTGATGCAACCACAATTGAGTGGGAATTTTTAATTAAATTTGGAGGCAATATCAAAATTTGACATTTTACTCGAACATAAAACAGTTCCTCGGCAACCTAGTACCTCATATGCACTCTGAATATTAAGTTTAAAACAACTTCTCAATCTTATAATAGAGGATTCATAGAGAATTTAGAGGGAAGAGACGAACCATTCTCAGCCTGTTGGTATCGCTCTTGAAGCTTCCTTTTCGTGGCCTCAAGCTTTCGCTGGACGGCAACTTCATCTGAAGTCTGATTAAAGAAGAGCGGTGATCACAAAAAAAGTTTGAAGGTGCATATTCAAAGTGCAAAGAATTCCTTCACTTACATTTTGTTGACTGCTGAGAGGCTTCTTTGGGGCAGCCATCTTATCTGATTTCTGTAGCAACTTTGATTCAGTGTTGGCCTTTTGCTCCATATTATGTTTTGGAGGTCTCCCAGACCCAATATTTGTGCTCAAGGGCTTGTTATTAGGCTTTGCAACAGGTTCCTGTCTCTTCATTTGTTGACTCTTGTCATCCTTGGTGAGCAGATTTGCTTCGCTTGAAGTCTGCTGTTTCCGTTTTGAAAATTTTGGGTTCTCATGTGATGGTTTTCTTCCATTATCCCGGTTCTTGATGAAGTCCCCACCGCTTCGAGGATCTGGAACAACATTCCCAGATCATAATCATGAATCTAAGAAGTAGGGAATTCAAATAGAGAACCAAATGGCAAAAGATATCTAAGAGAAGCATTAGAGATAGCAAATTTAACTCACTTCCATCATCATCCATGCCATCAAAAAACTTCACATAATGCAGCACCAGTGACAAGAGAACAATCAGTCCACAAGCATAATAGCAAGACGAAGTTCTTTTACCAATTGACTACGAAAAAGAAGCAAGGAAAAAAAGATTAAAAAAACTAAAGACCTGTGAGAGCTCCATTGATGTAGGTTGAGTAGCAAAGAAAGCTCCTATATCTAAAGGAGGAGATGGAAGCCCCTCTTCTTCTTCTTCTACTTCATCAACAACAGATGGATTCATCGATTCTGGAGTACCCTCTTCATTCACAAATTCACAAATAAATCAAAAACTGAAAAGAAGCATGCCTATTTCCATGAATTACCAAATACCAGTAAACTAGTTCTTACCAGCAATAGCCTTTGTAGCACTAATCCAGTCATCCACCAATTCCTTCCACCCACTGCAATCCAAAAAACTGGGTGAAAACGTGCATCTATACATGTCTGGAAAATATAAAATAACAGAATGTACTGCCGCAAAAAAGCTGTTAATATTCTTAGGTCAAGGAAGTAAACAAGTCTAGCATCATCTGAGGCTTCAGATATGTGTTCAGTAAGCCACGAATCATTTATAAAAGGAATGCAGAGTGTTCCAATGTCTGTATGTTTGCAATGAAGCTGAAACTAGTCAAGAAGAGTACAACCATCTATCAATACAAATCAGGCGATCCATTAATTAGTATATTAACAGATTGAAGAGGCAAAAGAACACGGAAAATGGAGGCATAAACATTAACAACAAAGAAGAAACTCTTGCAGTAAAGTTGATCTCTGCAATAGCAATTACACTAATGGAAAATATGGAGTGAGCAAAATATATATGCCATCTAGTCAGAGCTAACAGTTTCACACTTAATACCCGATCTGCGATTATCAATTATGAAGCTGAGATCATAGCATACATGCATTACAGAATAAAGTACTTTTGCTTGATAATCTGTACACTCAGTCTTGCAAAGCCCTGAAGGACATAAATTAGACAGGTAAATAATACATACCTGTAAAGCTCAACAAGCACATTTTATTCATATTTACCACACCATAAGTCAAACATTTAAATTTCAGTGATGGCACAGGAAATAAACTCATACTTGACGAGAGTTTGTGCAAGATGACGAATCTGCTTCGATGAATGCTTTCTGACACGATTAACAGCCTTTCCAATCCCAGTTGCCTGAAAAGGGAAATTAACAGAAAACAAATTACGGTAATATTCAGTTCAATCCAAGCAGTAATATGAGTAGAGTAACAAAATGGAAAAAAAAACCAACTCAAAAGAGTGGAAAAGGTTTCAATCAAAGGACCTTGATAATATCTACGGTAAAAGCCATTAACTGGAGTCTCCTCAATGATTCAAACAATACAGAATCAGGCTGCAAGAAAGAAACTATCCATCAAAAAATTATTCTTGAAACAAATCCCTAAAAAGCAATAAGTTGAACTCCTCCAAACACAAACCTCATCATGACTATTGTGAAGAATCTCTTTGATCCTAAAGACTTCCCCAACAATTATAGACTCTTCTTCAATTTCATCAGTCAAAGCCTCGGCCTCTCCATAGCTATAATTACTAGCAATTTGATTCATCAAAGGATCATCTCTGCTACTATTAGCCTTGCTCTCTTTGCTACCACCAGCCTCAAAAAACTCACATCCATCTTCTTCATCTGTTTCTCTTTTAAAACTTCCCTGCCGGCCTCTACCGCTATCATCTTCATATTCAGGGAGCACCAAGTCGACCCGGTCGCAACCGGAACAGCGAGTAAATTTACAGGTGAAGAGCTTCTCAGCAATTTGATCTCTACGTAATCTGAACTCTTTAGGACAATCCAAAGCTGCCACAGTTATTGCACGATCGATTATATCAAATATGTCGGAATTTGCTGTCCGGAAATAGTCCCTCCACTGCTCTAATACCAAACCTTTCATCGCCATCTTTTTTTTTTGCCAAAACAATTCAATCCAATTCAGATCAAAAGAATCGGATTCCAACGAAATTCAATTTTTCCCATAGAGGATCAAAATCAAGTCCTCAAAGCTATTAATTCAATATAATTGCTATTTCCTTCTTTTTTTGGGTGTTTTGAAAGTTTTGGTATTCTGATGGTGATGGGGATGATCGAATGGATTACGTCAAAGGTTAGATTTGAGAATACTAACAATAAATCAAGATAGGCAAAAACAAAAGTTGGGGTTGTTAGTGTTTTCCTCAGATTCTTGTAAAAAGATTAACTTTTCCTGGAAAACACCTTGAATTTTCTGGAGAAGAAAACTTAACTATAAAGGGAACTGGAAAACCCCCACCCCAAAAAAAAATTGTCACCAATTAGCAGACAGACAATAAGAAAACAATTGGGTTTTTTTTTCTTTTCTTTGGTTTCGTTTGCTATAGCTAATACCAGCTGCTGCAAAAAAGAGCTGAGATTTTTTATTTTCCGAAAACCACTATCTCTCTCTCTCTCTCCACGCTTTAAATTTTACAATTTCCAATTTCGCATTGTTTGGTAAGAGAGGATCTTTTTATTTGGGTTTTGGCGATGTTTGACTTCATCGGTCACAAATGTGTTGAGAGAGAAATTGAAAAAGCAAAACGTTTTTGGATAGGAATAGCCGAATAGAGAAAAAGCTGCTTTTTCTATCGCTTTTTTTTTTTTAAATTTTTTTTATTTTTTTTTAATTTGTCTTTTGTTTTCATTTTGAGTATATTTGATTTAGAGATAAAAAAAATCAAAAGGATAATAAATACTTTTACATTGTTAAACGAAGAGGAATTCATAAATTATTCAAAAAAAACCATTTATATTTATTTTATATAATTTTTATACTTAATTTGATATTTTATTTTATATTCATATAAATTATATATGTTGATTTTTGAATAAATTAAAAATATTTAATTTGTTTAATGTAAAAAAAGTTTAATCGTTAAATATATATTAAAAAATTAATATTTTTAATCGATATGATAAATATATCGGGTCGATTCTAAATTTTACGTGCATAAAAATATAATTATATTATTAAATCAAATAATCAATTTATTAAAATATAAATTATATAAAAATATATAAAACTATTTAACTTTACACTAACATAATTTATCTCTTTTCTTGTTAAATTATTTATTTGGCTTTGGCAGCTGCATGTGTCTATCTACCTGTTTATGACTTTACGTGGCCAAAACAAAACCCAATCTTGCTTGTCAATTTTGTATATTTCTTTTTCTTTTTCTTTAACTTTAACTTTAATTGTTAATTAACATTCTTCAAAAAAAAAAAAATTGTTAATTAACAATAACCAATAATAATTTTCTATACCACAGCAAATAATATAAGTTACACCATTAAAAAATTTATTTTTAATTTATTAATAATAATAATTATTTATTATTTATTTGTAGAGAAAAGTGTAGGAGGCTTTGCAATTTCTTTTTCTATAAAAAGGGTTTAATAAATTTTGGTTGAAAACAATATATTATATTAATACCTATTAATTATTTAGCGTAAAGAAAAATGTTAATAATAATATGCTAGTTTTAATTAAAACTAGCAAATAATATTAAGGAGGAAATCCTACAATATTAAGTCCACATTCAAATCTCACCATATTTCAAAAATAAAATGATCTCACCATATTTTATTCATTTTCTTTTATATTAATTTGTTGATTTGGTTTTGTTTATTATTTTTTATGTAGTAATTATTATTATATATGTTAAATAAAATTTCTTTCCATTATAATTTTACATGTACTTGTACTCTCCTAAGATTTAATTTCATATTTTATGACAATTGAAAAAATTATTAACAAGCAATCACAATAATAAAAAAAAATTAAATTTTTTATTTTTTTAAATTCGTTTAATATATTTATAATGAATTTTTTTAATTTTATAAATGAAATTAAGATATTATTACATATTTTATTTCTTTTTAATTAATTTTTTTATTTTTTAAATACACTTTAAAAAAATATGTATCGCAATTTAAAAATTTCATGATGAAATAAACTTTTTTTAATGTAAACTAATGATTGTAAAATATTGAAGTGGGTAATGAGTTATGAGTCGGATCGAAGTGAGTCGCCGCTTCGTTTGGATACGTGTCGTGTCGCTACCATTCTAGTTGGGACTTGGGAGGTAGGACATTATTAGGACCAGTGAGTCATCTTCCTTTTCTTTCCCTCAAAAACTCGGCGACTCGTTCTTCAACAATAGAATGTAACACTCACAAGGCTGTGACGTAGCAGGTGCTGTAACAATTTAAAGCCACTTAGTTTTAGAAAACACGTGGCAATTCACGTGTGGATAGCGATGTCGGAAAAGCAGGAAAAATAAGGAAGCGGATGCTGACAAAGTAACAGCAGTGTCATTATAGATCTGCTCTGTCGGTTAGAATTTAGAATTGAGAAGAACACCTTTTACCTATCCGATGAATTTCGCATGATCCATTCCAATGGAGAGGTTTTTTTTTGGAGCGGGGTGAAGCGGATCGGTTTTGATAAATGCTTGCTCCACTCCGCCCCGTCCCGACTTTTGAAATTATTATTTTATCCTTTAAAATATTTTATATTTTTTCTTATATTTTTAATATATATTAAATATATATACTAAAACCATATATATATATATATATATATTAATATTTTATATCTATACTTTTAGTATATATGTATTATATATATTATATTAAATATTTTTATATATTAAAATTATGTTTATGAATAAATTATAATATAATTTTTTACAATATTAAGTTAAAAATAATTAATATAAATTGGGGTGTAGCGGAGTGGAGCACCGTAGAATGATTATGGATGTAACCAATATCCATGAATGTGAATATTTTTAACATTCATGCAAGAATGAGATAGAGGTGGATAAGGCAATATCCGCCTCCGTCCCGCTCCATTGTCATCCTTATTTATCAGTCAGGCGTTTTGACAAGTGATGAAGGAGAGGGTATTTTTGTAAAAACAGATAATCTTAGTGGGTTTTTTGTAACTTCAGAACAAATGGCGGTTTGACTTTTCAATTCAGGGTTAAAAACTTTTCCATTTTCAACATTTCATAAGAGTTTTCCATTCTCTTTCCATTACTGAAAGAGACATTTTTCGGTGTTAACTACGGTGGTAAATTGTTCTGATGCAAAACGTACAAATTATTTTATTTGTAACCATTTTTAGATCAGTGTTTTTTTTTTTTTTTAAATTGTTGATATCGTTATATCATTATTACACAGAACCGGTAATTGGTTATATAGGTATTGAGATAAAAATAAAATCTCTCTCTGTATCTCTCTCTAAAAAAGATATTTATTATTTAGTACGATAAAAAGTGATTTTTTTTTTAAAAAATATTTGATGAGAATATGATTTTTATTTTTGGTATGTTAAATCCGTTAAAAAATATTCAATTTTTTTGAAATATAACTTTTCTTTGGGAATTATTTTTTTCACAAGTATTGGAATGTGATTCTCATACAAATAAGTGAAAAAATAACTTTCTCATGTAATTAGAAAGTTAAAAAAATGTTAAAACAAAATTAATTTTCTTCTTATTTGATTTAAATTACTAATTGAAATATTATTTTTAAATATTTAGTACAAATATTTGTTAATAATAAATATTATTAAAATATATAAATAATATTTATTTTGTATTTTGTTTTTTAATTTTTAATTTTTTAACTATATGAGAATAATTTTAAAATTTTATTATTAACAAATATTTTTATCTTAAAAGTAATTCAAATTATCAATTAAAATATTATTTTTAAATATTTAATAAAAATATTTATTAATAATCAATATTATTAAAATATTTAAATAAATTTTAATTTGTATCTACTCTTAATTTTCCTTTCTTCTCCTCGTCCGTTCCTCCTTTATTAGAGCAAATACCGAAATTTCCTTCAACAAAATCTTTTCTCTTCGCCAATTTATTCCCCTTTTGGTTTTTGCTAACCCAATTGTCTTCCTCTTCATTCCTCTTCTTTCTCACTTTTCTATTCTAGTTTCAAAGTAGAAATCAACTTCTCATAACGTTTTTGACAACAATGAAGGTTTAGATTTTGGTTTTGCAGAATTTCTTATTTTGGCAACAACAGAAGTTTGGAGGAAGAAGTTGATCTTCTTATTTTGTTTTTATCGTGATGATATGATGATATCAGTGGTTACAAAAGAAAAACATTAATCTAACGGTTACAAATGAAATAGTTTGCATGGTTTGTACCACAACAGTTTACACCGTCGTTTATACCACATTTTTCCTACTTAAATATTTTTTGGTTCTTTTATTTTAAACAAACTAAAATTTCAAACACATGAAAAAAAATATATTTTTTAAAAATAAATTATGTTTAGAATTTTTTTTAAAAAAAATAATATAATTTTATAAGTGAATAATTTTTTTAAAAAGTGGGTAAAAATTTAGTAATTTTTTAAAAAGTGGATAGCTTTTTAGAAGATTGGATGATTTTTTAAAAGTAAATACATAATTTTTTAATTAAAAATATTATATAAAATATTTATCTTTATTTAATTCTTTGATTTTATAAATTTATTTAATTGTTTTATATTTTTATCAATTAAATTGATGTCACTTAATTCGTGATATCAATTCAATCACTATTTTACTTTTATAATAGTATAGATATTTTTGGTTGCTAATACTATATTCGAAACAATCTCGTACAACTATTCTTCTCTTATCTGTCAAAACTCAGAATTATAAAGATTTGGTGCATCAAAATTAAAAAAAGTCTCCCAGTTCTTTGTGGGAGGGGTGGTTAGTCTTGTTTTGTACGAGGGTTTATTCCTCAAGAATTCCTGTGGTGATCTTGGGGTTTTATTAGCGCTGGAATATTTGAGACTATTTTAGATAAATATTTATGGAGAGTGACTTAGCAGAGTTGTGGTCTAAGTTGTCATTTACGGAGGATGAAAAAGATGCGGTTAACATAGGAGATGAGCAAGGAATGACTAATGAGGGAGAAGCAAAATCATGGTTAGTGGAAAAGTTGTTGACTAATAGACACTTCAATAAAGAGGCGATGATAGCCACCTTCAAAATTGTAAGGAGGCTGGCCAAAGAGGTTCATATTCTGATGTTGGATATGAATATGTTTTTGTTCCAATTCTCGAGTGAGGGTGACAAGAATGGAGTGCTTGAAGGAAGCCCCTGGAGTTTTGATAAACATTTGCTAGTACTACATCAGTATGATGCTAATTTAAGATCTAGGGACTACATATTTGAGTCTGCATTATTTTGAGTACGAATATATGGTCTTCCCTTAGGTTGGTTAAACAAAGAAATGGCAATGCGTTTAGGCAGTAAAATTGGGCGATTAATAGGCCTGGATATGAATAAGAACAATAGGGGATAGGGTCGATTCATTCGCATGAGAGTGGAGGTAAATATAACAAAACCGCTGAGGAGAGGCATACTACTGCAAAGGACACCAGCAGGGCAAGAGAAATAGGGCATGTTGAAGTATGAAAGATTACCAAATTTTTTAGTATGAATGTGGTAGGCTTGATCATATTGAGATAGAATGCAAGGCCAAACAATTGGAGAATGGCGCAAAACGTCATATGAGACAATTTGGATAATGGCTCAGGGCATCACCATTAAAGCAATCAAAGGGAAGGAAATCACTGGGAGAGGGTAGTAGTTATTTGGCCATAAAACATGAAGGTTCCCATTCAATTATTCAGGTGGAACAACCAGTGTCAGTGGTGGACAGAGACGCGACGGTGGAGGAGGAGTCGAGAGCTGTAGGCAGTATGGAAACTAAGGAAAGTGAACTGAATTATAGGAGAGAATCTGTCATTAATTTAAAGCGTGATGGTCAACCTCAATCAAAAACAATAATTATGGCTACAGACCCTGATATGGAGGTGAGCAGTATGGAAGGAAATAATGTTAGAATTAATGGCAGGAATGATATGGTGGGATATGATCAGCAAAATAAGTTGACTGGGATCGACGCAGATTTAGTGGGCCATGCAAAAGGGAATGAAGGCAATATACAAAAAGGAGTTATCACAGGAGGTCAAAAGAATGTTAAATGGAAGAAACTGGCGAGACAACCTAAGTGCAATGTCAGCAGTCAAAATAATGGTGCAGGAAGAGGAAAAGTAGAGGATAGGAGACACATGATCACTTCATAGAATAAAGGACTGTGAACAAAAAATCGAAAAATGATGAAGTTGGAAATGGCCAAGCTACAATTTTATTGGCGGAGTCTGGATTCCAGCTCCGCCAATCAATATGAAAACATTAAGTTGGAACTGCCGTGGGCTTGGGAACCCATGGACAGTTCGAGCTTTAAAAAAGCTCATTCAAGAAAAAGATCCTGACGTGGTGTTCCTTTGTGAAACGAAGCTGACAACACGTGAGTTTGATAGGATTTGGAGGAAGAGTAACATGAAGAATTGCTTTGTAGTGGATTGCATTGGAAAAAGCGGAAGGTTGGCAATGATGTGGAAAGAAGATATGGTTCTTAAGCTCATGAGCTATTCAAAGAATGACATTGATATGGAGATATGGGAGAACAATCAAGCTATACAAAGATTAATGGGTTTTTATGGTGAACCTGATGGAACGAGGAGAACAGTATCTTGGGACTTATTAAAAATGTTAGCGAACCAATCATTATTAGGTTGGGTTTGCATTGGAGATTTTAATGAGATTTTGAGTGGGGATGAGAAAAGTGGGAATTGCTTGCGAACGGAAGGACAGATGGAAGCCTTTAGAGAAGCAACTGAAGCATGTAACTTATAGGATTTGAGTTTTAGAGGAACATGGTACACCTGGACCAACAACAGAGAGGTGGCTAGATTAGTTCAAGAAAGATTAGATAAAGCAATGGCAACAAAAGAATAGAGCGACAAGTTCCCTTTTTACCTTGTTCAGCATCTGGTTAGCTCAAGTTCAAATCATTGCCCTATTATATTAGATACAACTGGAAGTAAACCAGCAAGTAGTCAACGGAGGAAGAATAGAAGGTTTCATTTTGAAGAATCATGGGCTAAGATGGCAGTATGTGAAGATGTGATAGCCCAAACATGGATAGACACTGATGGTGGGACAGTACCGAAAAGATTGCAAAAGGTGGGTGACAGACTTGGTAGAAACCATGCGGTTGATGTAAGAGGTTTAAAGATCCAAATACAAGAGCTTCACAAACGGCTCAGTGATGTCCAAGGTATGAGACCAGATGTTCAAGTACTTCGACAAGAGAAAGAATTGAAGAGAGAGCTGGATGAATTGATCGAACAGGAATAAACATACTCGAAACAAAGAACCAAGATTACATGGCTCAGTGAAGGGTATCGGAACACAACATTTTTCAATGCTCATGCGTCTCATAGAAGGCGTAAAAATGTGATTTTGGGGTTGGAAGATGAATATGGGAATTGGAAGGATACTGAGGAGGATATTGAAAACGAAGCTCTTAAATATTTCAAGGCACTTTTCAAAACCCATAGATCATACAATAGTGAATCAATCATTGAGGCAGTAGATCCCAGAGTCAAACGAGATGAATTGCTTCCTTCTTGCAGATTTTAGAGCTGAGGAAATAGAGACTGCCATAAAGCAAATGCACCCCACCAAATCACCTAGACCTGATGGTATGCCTGCACTTTTCTTTCAAAAATATTGGCATATTGTTGATCATGACATTGCTAATATATGTTTAAATTTTTTGAATGGTAATTTAGATATCCATGATCTAAATCACACACATATTGTCTTGATCCCAAAATTAAAAAACCCTAAAAAAATGACCCATTTCAGACCCATTAGTCTATGCAATGTCATTTATAAGATTTTGGCTAAAGTGTTGGTGAACAGAATAAAAAAAATGTTACCCCTCTGCATTAGTGAAAATCAAAGTGCCTTTGTTCCTGGAAGATTGATTACTGATAATATTCTTGTTGCATATGAACTGATACATTCTTTAAAATTGAAAAAGCATGGGAACAAAGGCAATTTTGCTTAGAAGCTTGATATGAGTAAAGCATATGATAGGGTGGAATGGCCTTTTTTGAAGGCCATCATGCACAAACTAGGGTTCACAGCTAGATGGATTGATTTAATAATGAGTTGTGTTACTTCAGTCTCTTTTTCAGTAATATTGTATTGAAGAATTGCTGACAGCTTTACTCCTAGTAGGGGACTCCAACAAGGAGATCCTTTATCACCCTTTGTTTCTATTATGTACAGAGGGACTTTCAGCAATTTTAACTAAGGATTAAACAACTGGAGAGCTACATGGAGTTCAAGCAAGTAGATTTGGTCCTTGAGTCAAATCATCTTTTCTTCGCTGATGATAGCTTATTGTTTGCAGGGGCAAGCAAAAGTGAAGGAGAAAATTTGAAAAACATGCTAAGGAAATACGAGGAATGTTCAGGACAAAAAATCAATTTTGAGAAATCGGTGTTGTTTTTTAGTCCAAAGACTGTAATTGCGGCAAAGACGGATATTCAACAATTATTTGGAATACAAGTAGCTACAAATCCGGAAAAATATTTGGGATTGCTGACACTTATTGGGAGGAGCAAGAAAAAAGTATTCAGAGAGAGGTCACTCAAAGGGTACAAGCAAGGATACAAAGCTGGAACAGAGGACTGCTATCATTTGGAGGCAAAGAAAGTTTTCATTAAAGCTGTTTTACAAACATTACCCACTTACGCCATGAGTTGCTTCTTGTTACCTAAGTCTTTGTGTGAGGAGATTACAAAGGTAATAAGGCGATATTGGTGGATGACCAAGAAGGATGGGAATGGGATACACTGGATTAGATGGGCAAATATGTGCATTCCAAAGGATATGGTCAAGGATATCTACTTGTTCAACATGGCTATCTTGGGGAAGCAAGGGTGGCGTCTCCTTAACAATATAGATTCCTTGAGCTTCAGGGTGTTAAAAGCTAAATACTTTCCATCGGGTGACTTTATGAGCTCAAAGCTGGGAACAAATCCTTCATATACATGGAGGAGTATATGGATAGCAAAGGTGGTGCTACAGCAAGGGGTCAGATGGAGAGTTGGTGATGGGAAATCAATCAACATATGGAGAGATAGCTGGCTGCCAATACAAGACTCTTTCAGGATTCACACCAGTACAGGACAAGAAGCAAAGAATGCAAAAGTTGCGGAGCTTATTGACGAAAGAACTATGATCTGGAAGGAGGATTGCATTCGAGCAAACTTTGATTCGGCAACAGCAGAAAATATTTGCAATATCACACTGTATAGCAGCAGACCATCAGATAAAATGGTGTGGCATTACAGTAAGGATGGTAAGTATTCGGTTAAGAGTGGATACAAGGTACAAATGCTTTCTCGGATTGGTTGTGGATCCCAGAGGTATGTGTGGAAGAAGTTATGGACATTTAAGGTACCAAACAAAGTGAAATTGTTTGCATGGAGACTTTTTCATGGTATCTTACCTACAGCTGCCAATTTAGCATCCAGAATTGATGGGGTGGCTACGAACTGTGCAAGATGTGGAGCTGAAAGCGAAACCGATATTCATGCATTGAAGGAATGCAACTTCTCAACGAAGGTACTAAACCTTTGTGAGTTTCCAAAGAATATTATAGATGCTTCATTTGAGATAGGTGTGGAATGGTTAGAGGAAGCAGCAAAGCAATTTAAATATGAAGTTTTGGAGCTCTTCATTATGATTCTTTGGGCATTATGGAATGCTCGTAATGATGAGATAAAGAATCAAGTGAAACATGATGAGAAGCGCATAGTGGAACAAACCAGCTTTAATTTGCAGGAATATCACCATGCTCAGGTACCTGGTCCCGATTTTAGTCCAACTATAAGCAGTGCATACTGGAAACCACCACCTAGGAACCTTTACAAGATCAATTTTGATGGAGCTTACTCGACACATCAACAAATAGGACGGATAGGTGTCATTGTACGAGACTTTGAGGGATTTGTTATAGGGGCAGCAGCAAGAATTGACAGAGTGAAAGATTCAAGCATTTGTGAAGCGATGGCAGCTGTTAAGGCTTTGGAAGTGGCAAGTCGATTGGAGTTCAGGATTTTATTCTGGAAGGAGATGCTTTGATGGTAACAAAGAAGCTACTGGAGGAAGAGGAAGAGGAAGACTTATCCAATATAGGCCCAATCATTGTCGAAGGAAGGGAGAGATTGACTATTTTTCATGAATACCATGTACAACACAGTAGAAGACAAGGAAATAACGTAGCTCATACCATAGCTAAGTTCAGTTTAACACTAAAAGAATCCATGTTCTGGACAGTAGATTGCCCAAATTATTTTCATCAAGCAGTTATGTTGGATGCTATTAACATTTAAATGCAATGGAATTATATTTATAAAAAAAAAAAAAAAAAAACAATCTCGTACAACTGGGTAAGAGAACAAACAAAAAAATCTCATACGCCACATATAAATACCGGAAAAGTGTTTTACATAAAAAAAATTATCGGAAAGTACTCATTCTTACAGTTTGACTTTTATACAACAAATTTCTCGAGCTTTGACCTTTTTATTGAAAATTATCATCGATTAAAATATAAAAAATAGTTCTTTCGTATCATATATAAACCAGAATGTTTCACCCGACTTCGTTAGGAATTTAAATTATTTATATAATTTAAATTATATTAAATAATAATAATTTATTTAAATAATTTTTAATTTTTAAATATATTTTTATATATTAAAATAATTATATTTTTTAATATAAAAATAAAATTTAAATCATTTTTTTATCAATCAGATTTCACTTTCTTCAATTATGGTAGTCCAAACTAAGGATGGCAAAATAACTCGAACCCATCAAGACGGGTTTTTTAAAGTAATCCGAACCTGGGTTATGGCAAATTATCCCATTGATAAATTCTTCAAAAAAAAAAAAAGTCACAAATAAGGATGGTAGCGGATCGGATATCTGCAAGTTTTAAATATCCGAATTCGCATATGATTTAAAGAGTAATTTACGTTGGATATCTGAATCCGCTAAATATTCAAATTTATTAAATCATATTTAAAAAAATAAAATTATAAAATTAAGTAAGAACTCAATATATAAATGGAGCGGATAACGGATTCGAATAACGGATATCCAAGGGTTCATACCCAAATCCGCTGCGGATAGTAAATTCAATATTCGAATCCGTAAATTATCTGAATCTGTAATATCTGAATCCGAAAAAATGGATCGAATCGTAAAAGTAAAAAAAACTATTTTCTTATTAACAATTATTTATTATAATGATTATAAATTATAAATATTTTTAATTGATTAACTAATTTTATAATTTTTCTAAAACAGTGAAAAAAAAAACTCTTGTAAATATGTAAATATAGCAGATAACAGATTCGAATATTCGATGCTATCCGAAATAAAATTAAACCGGATTCGAATAACGGATATCTAAAAGTTCATATCCGAGCAGATAGTAAATTTAATATGCGAATCCACAAATTAGCAAAATTTGTAATATCGGAATCTAAAAAAAATCCAATTACAAAAGCTAAAAAAATTATTTTATTATTAATAATTATTTATTACAATTACTCGAAATTATAAATATTTTTAATTCATCATTTTATAATTGTTTTGAGAAATTAAAAAAAAAAAAACAGCTGTTAAGTCTTCTCTTGCTACCGTATCCCCTAAGGAATCTATAGTTAAAGATATTCACGCTTCTTGATTTACACAAAATTAGAAAAATGTTTTAATTTTAGTGTTTTAAATAAATTGTTAAAGAAAATTTAACATTGATAAATTTAATTTTTAATGATTGAGATTAATGTTTTTTTTAAATTCTTTTATGTTAGACCTGTCTTCTTATTTTCAAGTAGACTACTCCCCAATAACATTGAGTGATAAGTTGTAAAAAAAAGATTTTGCTAGTGTCCTAAAAGTATATATTTTTTAAGATTATCATATTAATTTTTTCAATACATTGGAATTATTACAGTAATTATTAATTATTACATTTAAATTTAATAAAGAATATTATTATAAATAATATATTAATTAATTTTAAAAAATATTGTTAATGTACACGTTAGCAAAACTATATAAACAATTATTCAACTAATAAAATAGTAATGTATACATATATATATAGTTTAAATAGGATTTTTGCAAGTACATTCATCATATAAATACAGATGTCTGATAACAAAATTTACAAAAAGTGCTAGATATAGTTTGATTGATAAACACTTTTTTCCCCCAAAAGAATAGAGTTGGATTTGGTCCAACCAAACAATAATAAGTAATAAAAAAAAGCGGAGTCAAAAAATAGATCGTATCCTCAGATAACAAAAACTCATGTTGAAAGGTAGTTTCTTCACATGTTCAACTGTCACTCGGAGATTCAGTGCTGGATAAGGAGGTAATAGTTTGTGAGAGCAATGCAACAGTAAAACTAAATCTAAGTGTCCAAGTCAAACTATAACAATTGCTTAATATATGCATAACAGTATATTGGAAAGGAGAAAGGAAAAAAAAAAAAAAAAAACATGTGCAGACACTCAAACATCAAGTTAAAACTAGAAGGAAAAAAAATCACTTCGTCGGAATATTTTAATAATTTTTAAATTAATTAATAATAAAAATTAATTTTAAATTATATTTTATTAAATAATAATTATTTATTTAAATATTCTATTTTAAATTGTATTAATTATATTTTGTTAATTATGAAAATTAAATTATTATAATTGTTTATTTATAAATTACGTAAATACAAATACATTTTAAAATATTATTTATATGTATTTTCGAAAAATATTTAGATTTTATTGTACACATATTTTTATTTATACGAGATAAAAAATAATAAATAAAAAATAAAAAAATAAAATTATGGTTTGTATTTTATTTTTTCGTAAAATCGATTTTCTGATATAAGTTACTAGCAAGTTCGTTTCTTTTTTTTCCGAGCGGTTCGGATAAGGATCATAAACCGACCTGCGAGTTAACGTGTTCATCAACCCCTTTAAATACATCATTTAAAATATATATATATATTACTTTTTCCCTTAGCCGGTCAGGTACGAATCCTAAACCGATCCGCGAGTCAACGTGCGGACTAACCCTTTTAAAAACATTATCTAAAAATAAAATAAAATAACTAATTAATAAAATAAATTTCTTTTTTTAACTTTTTTTCCATCCAGGTTGGGTACGAATCCGAAATCGATCCGCGAGTCAACGTGAGGACCAACCTCTTTAAATAATAAAATAAATTACCTTTTAAATTTTTTTCTCGAGCGGGTCAAGTACGGATCATAAATCGACCCGCGAGTGAACGTGTGGGTCAACCCTTTAAATACATCATTTAAAAATAAAAGTAATTAATAAAATAAATTTCTTATTTTAACTTTTTTTCTCTAGCGAGTCGGGTACGGATCCAAAATCGATCTGCGAGTTAACATGCAAGCCAACTAGACCTGTCCATGGGCCGGGCCGGGCAGCGGCTCGAATTTTTTTTTAATTCCATGCCCAAGCCCATTCGGCCGGGCCCGGGTCAGCCCGTATAAGCCCGTTTCACTATTCAATATATATTAAAATATTAAAAAATTATTTTTTATTAATATTTTATAATTAAAATTAAATAAAAAATAATATTTAAATACATAAACAGTGATCTGGGCCGGGCGGGATCATAAAAAACCATGTCTAGGCCCGGCCAAATACGTGCCGGGCCGACCGGGCTACCCGGCCCATGGACAGGTCTAAAGCCAACCCTTTAAATACATCATTTAAAAAAAACTAAAAATAATAAAAATAATTTATAAAATAAATTTCTTTTTATTTTTTCCCGAGCGAGTCAAGTATGGATTCTAAATCGACCCATGAGTCAACTTGCAGACTTACCCCTTTAAATACATCATTTCAAAATAAAATAAATTAATAAATTTAATAATTTTTTTTTAAATTTTTTTTTATCGTGCGGGTTAAGTACGGATCCTAAATCGATCCACCAGTCAACGTACGGACCAACTCCTTTAAATACATCATTTAAAAATAAAGTAAAAAAATTTAATTAATAAAATAAAATTCTTTTTTTAACTTTTTTTCGTACGGATCGGGTACGGATTCTAAATCGACCCGTGAGTTAACGTGTGGATCAGCTCCGTTAAATACATCATTTAAAAATTAAAAAAAAAAACTAAAAACTAAAAAAAAAAAAAACTAAAAATAATTAATAAAATAAATAGTTTTTTTTTTTTAATTCGAACGGGTCGAGTACGGATCTTAAATCTACCAGTGAATTATCATGCAGACTAACCCCTTTAAATATATCATTTAAAAAAAAAAAACTTAAAACTTAAGTTCTAAAATCTTAAAAAAATCTAGAAAAAAACTCAAGCAATCCCACTAGACTTTTTTTTTTTTTTTTGTATGTTGTAAAGGATAAAATTATCCTTAAAACATTTCATAAATGTCTTTGGGGTCTCAAGGACTCAAAAGTCTAAAATTAAAGACAATAGTAAAGAGGATGAGTGTAAAATATGGATATGTGTGCAATATAGATATGCTTAATTTTCTCTAATTTTTTTATTTTATATATTTGGGTGATCATATCTTAATACCTATATCCGAATATGTGTCGAACACATGTGTCTCATACATGTATTTTAAAAAAATTGAGAATTCGAATAACATAACTTGCAGATAATGAAAATATTAGGGTTAGATGAGTAGAGGTGACAAAATGAACCTGAACCTGAAAACCGGCCCAAAAAAATCTGAACCTAAACCCATCAAAACTTGATTTGACAAAAAAGTCAAAGACCTGAAACTAAGAAAACCCGAACCCGAAATGATCCAAATCTGAAACGATCCAAGTCCGAGATTAACCTATCATTTTTATTCTAATATCTTTTTTTTTTTATTTTTTAATCAAAAATTAAATTTTAATATATACATAAGGTAAAATAATGATTTTATGAGAAACTAAAACAATGGGTACTAAGTAAAACGGAAAGGAAGGTTGAAAAAAATTTAAAAGAAAAAAAAAAGAGAAATATTTTTAAAGGTTTTTTTACTATATGGTTTTCAATTTTTTGGGTACATGTCAAATTAATTAAACTCATTTTAAAATAATGATATAAGAAAAATTAATTTATATGTAGATAGATTGGTTGTGAATGAAAGAGAAATATTTTTTAGAATTATAAAGAATAAAATAGTGATTGTTTTTTTAGAAAATCATCTAAAAGATATTTTTGAAGATAAAGTTGAAAGTATCTAAATGGTGATTTTTTTTTATATATCATTGTTCTTAAATTTTAATATAACGTTTTATTTATTTATTTTCTCTCATATATTTGCATATGTGATATCTCTAAATTTAAAAAAAATTATATTGTAGACACCTAATTTTGTCCATATCACTAAAACAGGTATGTTTTCTTCCGAAATTGATGTTTCAGAATGTAAAAAGACTTTTTTCATCCTGCAGGTGGTACTCCGAGACTTAGTTTAAGAGGGCGAGCATAAAAAGTCAAACTTGAAAAAAGTCAACCCCGAAAAGTCAAAAACTGAAAAAGTCAACCCACTTTCAAAATCAAGATTTGAAGTTCAATTGAAAAATGACGAAAGAATTTTGAAAATCCGAGGTTTACATCGAAAGATATGGAGTTTGGAAGTTGGATTATGGAGATTCAGTAGAAAGGAAACCCTAATCTGGAAAATTTGGGAAAAAGTGCTTAAACGATCGAATTGGTCGAAATTGAAGGTTCCAAATGAAAGATAAGCACTGACTACGGGTAATGGAGAAGCCACTTGAAAGAAAAACTGAAAGAAAAGTCAATCCAGAAGAAAACCGAGAATTAGGGTTTTTGGTGGATTTCAGTGAAATTAGGAAGAATTACAGAAATGGCCCAACTCGGTAGGAATAAAGCCCCTAATGGATGAGGAGTGATTAAAAAAGGATAGCTCAAGGCTCAGTTTGAAGAAAATCTTAAAATCGGACTTGTTTTGATCAAAACCGGGTTTCGGAGGTAAAAAGGCAAAGTTGGAAAATTTGGGAAAAATAGCAAATGAACTCCAAAAATTCAGAAAATTTACAAATCTCATTCTTAAATTATTTGGAAGAGATTGACGAAAGAAAATCTTGATTCGGAGTTCGTTTGCAAAATGGCCAAATCCCGGGTCTCTTATGCAGAAATTCAAGAAGATAAATCCCGAAAAAATAGCAAATGAACTCCAAAATACTGAAAATTTGCAAATATAATTTTTAAATTATTTGGAAGAGATTGACGAAAGAAAATCTTGATTCGGAGTTCGTTTGCAAAATGGCCAAATCCGGGGGCCCCTATGTAGTAATTCAAGCAGATAAATCCCGAAAAAATACCAAATGAGTTCCAAAAATTATGAAAACTTTCAGATCACATTTTTAAATTATTTGGAAGAGATTGGTGAAGAAAAATCTGGATTTGGAGCTCGTTTAAAATATGATAAAGTTTGGGGGCATAAAAGGGCAATTTTGGAAGAAAAAAATCTAAATAAATAGCAAATGGACTCGAAAAATTTTGGAAACTTCCAGAATTCAATTTTTTTTATTTATTTTGAAAGTATTGAAAAAAGAAAATTTGAATTTGGAGTCCGTTTTCCATTTATTTACATTAGGGGGGCAAAAAAGTCATTTTACTCAAGAAACTGAAAAGGGCTCTTCTTGCCTTTTAAAAAAATGAAACATGGGCTGGAAGAAGAGGGGCTGGCCGGCCAAGGCCCAAATATGGGTAGGAAGTTTCTGATTTTTTAATCAAAAAGCCAACAATGAAGAGTTAGTTAGTGATTTTTTGATCAAGCCTTTGCAAATAAGCCACATGGATCAATGCATGAAGAGGGAGAGTGTCAACATAATGACTTAAGATTCTTGAACAGCTGTAATTGTGGATAGCTGATGGCCTAATCTAAGGGTGATAATTTCATGTTTTAAACATCTTGGATCAATACCGTTGGATGAAAATTGGTTGATGGAAAAATGACAACATCCTAGCCTAGAGAGGGAGGGTTTCAGCCACAACAAGGGAATTATTTTCTTTCATTTTCAGAACACTCTCATTCTCTATTCTCTCTTGATTTTGGCTGATTTTCTCTCCATTATTGAGAAGCAAAAAGAAAAGTTTAGAAAAGAAAAGAAAGTTAGAAGAGAAAAAGCTTGAAAGATAGCTTCTAGAGGTTGCTTTTAGCACCATACTCTTGCACATTCTTTGATTTTCCATTCTTGATTTGCTGTTTTGATTATTATTTTGGTGAGTTTCTTTTGATTTTTCATTTTAAATAAGTGTTTTTAATGTTCTTTTTGAACTTCCTTCTTTATCCTTTCTTATAAAAAGCTCTTGAAATATTTTTTTCCTTTGTTTTTTGTTTTGTTTTGTTTTGTTTTTTTTTTGTAGTGGCCGAATAGCCCAGTTTTTTTTAGTTGCTGTTTGCTTTGTTATTTCATGTTATTTTTTATATTAAATAAGTTTTGATGCTTTAAATCTTTTTCTACTACATAGACTTGAAGTTTGTTTTAATGTGGTTGCTTGCTTATTTCCATTTATGAGTCTATTATCATGTTCTTGCATTTTTCGATTTCTGTTTTCAAAATGTTTAAGTTTGTTATGTTTATATTTTGAAATCCATGTGTTTGTGAAAATGCTTGTTGGTTTTCATGCCTCTACTTTATATTTGCATGATTTGAGTGTTATTCTTTAGTTAAGTATGTTGGTATATCAAGTGTTTGTGAAAATGCCATGCTCATTTTGAACATGAGGTCATCCACTTCACTTTACTTGCTTTGTGTGTGCATTTTTGTTATGTTAGTTGATAGGTTTGCATTTTCATGACATTTGGTTGAGTATTTTGTTTAAGAATACCTTGTGTTTGTGTTATTGCCATGCATACTTTAGATGTAGGGTTGATTTGTTTTGTCATGCATATCTATGCATTTTAGACCTAGGTTGCATTAAATGCCATGCAAGTTCATTTAGGTCTAGGTCATTTTATTGATGCCATGCATTTTTCATGACATTTAGGAATAAAATCATGCATTTCATGCATCATATTTGCTGTATCTTTCATGCATTTCATGTCCATGCCACTTGACTTATGACTTAGGCCAATCAATGGTTCAAAGTCATGCCCTCTTAAGCATACTTGTGGAAAATTAAAGAGTTGTCAAATTGATTATTCTACCTTTGTGATTTTTTTTTACTTAGCCAATTTTTGACTAATTTTTCAAAATTGTTAGCTACTGTTTGTAAGTCTTTTAGAGAGCCTCAAATATTTTTACTTTGATTTTTAAATGATTTTATCAAAGGCAAAAAAAAAAAAAAAAGGGTTTTGGCAAAACAGTTTTTTCACCCAGTATTCGTACTCTCCTGATTTTTCTGGGCAGTCATCTTTAATCAAAAAATTAAGCCGATTTGTTCCCGTGTAGTTTTACATGTCCTAAGTCTCCTGTATTTTTTTAGATTTTTATAATTTTTAAAAATAGCGTAAAAAATTGTGGTTTAAAACTGGATAGTGGAGTCAGAATTGAATTTGAAGGAAATCATTTTTCTGTTTTGGTTAAGTTACTTAGAGGGGGCTGATTAGGAAGTTTAGCTACTAACTTAGGGTAGTTTCTAAGCCTTTTTAAACTCTAAAAACGATTTTTTAAGTCTCGGGTTAAGGGTGGTAAAGTCCGAAATTTTAAACTTAGGAAATTAGAGCCATTTAAAAAGGGTTTAGCCAAGTTTTTATTTTTAATCTAAGCTTTTCAAAAAATTGTTTTCAAACAATCACAAAGTATTTTGATTTTAGAATATTCAATTTGATATATTTTCCTAAGGTAGCCGGATATCTTTTTAGATATACGGATTTCCTTAATTAAAGGAAAAAAATATATTTGCATGCATTGCATTTTTCATATTCATGCATTTTATATAATATATGATTTTTGCTATGATAATTTCTATGGTAATGTTATTATTTTGATTTATATTTTTTGATGTTATATTGTTTATTATATGGTTTTGAATATTTCATGATATCCTATGTTTTTTATTTAGTTATTTTTTGTCATATTATTTAGCATATACTATGTTCATGCATTATTATTTTCATTTTTATTTTCATGCATATTATGTGATAGCATTATTTTATATTTCATGTCATTTAAATTATATGTCATATCATTTATATTTGCCATGTCATTTAAATTATTTCATTTCATATAGAATATATTATGTTACCTAGGTCATTTCATTTCATTTCATGTAGAATATATTATGTTACCTAGGTCATTTTATTTCATTTAGGATATATTAAGTCATTTAGGATATTTTATTTCATTTAGAATATATCATATGACTTAGGATATTACATTTCATATAGAAGATATTATGTTACCTAGGTCATTTCATTTAAAATATATCATATAACTTAGGATATTTCATTTCATTTAGAATATGCTAAGACATTTAAATTATATCATATCATTTAGGTTGCATTATATTATTTAGACTTTGCTATGTCATTTTATTTATGTCATCCTTATTCATATTCATATTTTTTAAAATGTTTTCAAAAAGGTAATGATTTTCTATAAAATAAAGATATTCCCAAGTTAAAATAATTCATGAGTTCTCTGCCGAGTTTGCTGGGGAGGATATCATCAATTATCATTAATAACGGAATATATTCTTTAAAATAAGAATGATTCGGAAAGTTTTCCAAACTAATAAAAATTTCTATATTTTGCCACGTTTGTTGGGGAATATAGGAAAATTTTGAATTTATATATTCCGGATCGTTTTCAATTAAAAATGGAATTATTTTTCTTTAAATTGGGAATTAACTTGAAATACTAAATTTAAAACAGACTTTTTTACCGAGACTTGAGATAACACATGATTAATAAGGTACTGTTTTATACGGGCGTTGTGGGGGTGCTAATCCTTCCCCACACGTAACCGAGTCCCGAACCCGTTTCTTTGATTTCTCTGGTTTAAAACGCAGACTTGAAATTGGTTTTAAAAATGTTTTAATTAATTTTAAAATATTTTATAAAACCGGTTTTAATAGGTGGCCGATCACACCTAGCTAAAAAAGATTGGTGGTGACTTCATGTTTTTTTCAAGGTCAATTTCAAAACCTTCATTTGTCTAGAGGAATTAAGTCGACTTTTCCTCGGTTTTTTTTAATGTCACGCTTAACGAATAATAAAGTCTTGCGATGAGACTTGTTATTTTTTTAGGTTGCGACAGCTTGGCGACTCCGCTGGGGACATTAGAGAGTCAGGCCTATAATTATTCGTGTGTTATCAAAGTGTCAATTTTGTTGGTTTAATTGGTATTTAATTTTAATTCTCACATTTTTTTTTAATAAGGAGAATTTTGAAAATAATAAAATGTTTTTAAATATGTCCATACTCATGTGCTTGCATTTTATTATTGTTCTCTAGTTATTTGAGGTTGTATATTATAATTACTTGTTGGTTAATGCGTTACACTATTCTTGAATATTCTTTTTATAAATTGCTAGGGCATTTAGAATAAGGTTTGCAGAATAGGTGGTGAAAGGTTTGTTGTTCCTCCACACACACCACACGTGCATTTGCATATCATGAGCCCTATACCCGGGTTTCGTCCTTTTAGGTGGGAGCAAAGTAACTAAGCCTTCGTGATTAACAATCCGTATGGGCTAGTGAAACACTTTCGGAGTACTAAATTACCTAAGCCTTCATGATTAACAATCCCATGGGCTAGGAAAATAGACTTTAACGAATTTGAACCCGCTTTTATCGGGGTGCCTTACAAGCCTTCACCGGCGATAGTGAGGAGCAATTCGGGGCCTTTAGAACCGATTCACCCTCATATAGTGAACCTAGGCGAAGCCATGCCAGATTTTCGTTAGATACACCGAAGATAGGACACATGGAGGGAGGGACATTTCTAAACCTTTTGTTACCTATTTTACACTCCGAATAAGGGTTGTAGATCGGGCAACGATGTATGTACATCGCCCTTAATAAATATGATACTCCGCCTCGAAGGCACCGTGAAATAAGCAGATACTGTTGGGGCAAGTGTTCACTAATTTTTTTTGAAATTGAAAATATAAACATTCTTTTTCAAACATTTTTTCATGCATGTGTGAATAGAACATGTACGTTTATGGTTATATTGTTGATCTCATTTTTTTTTTTGCAATAAACAGATGGTGGTAATAATTTTATTTGATGGTTTCTATAAACTGGTAGTGTTACATGAACATTTGCATATTGTATCATAGTAGGATTCACTACCCCGAAATTCTTTTGAAAATAATGTGTTTGGTTTTTCATAAAAGAAACATGTTTCAAAAAATCAGAGATTAAATTTGGAGGCAAATCTTGCATAATGAAATTTTTGAATAATCAAGATTTAGGTCCCGTCAATTTCGTGTAATCATTGGATAATTTATTTGTATCATTTTGACATCATGTTACAGTCCTAACATGCATGGTTATTCATTGTAGAATACATTTGTGATATACATGGTCATTCTTTGTACCTACCTTTGTATTAATTCATTTATTCTTTGCATATATCATTTTGACATCATAGCATGCATGGCCATTCATTGAAGAATACGTTTATGACATGCATAGTCAATATTTGTATATACCTATGCATCAATTTATTCATTTTTAAATGCATCATGTTGGCATTAGATTGCATCCATAGCATACATAGTCATCATAATTTCTCTGTATATGTTCATGCATTAATCATCAGTATATTCATGCACATAGGAAAGAGCATGTACATTCATAATTGTATTCTTAATCTCATGACATTTTTCATTTGCATGAAAGGGGTTCGAGATATGAGGAAAGAATCGGAGGAACGATTGGGTGCTTTGGAACAAAATCAAGAGGAATTTGGACATGAGATCCGGGAGGTGAAAGAACAGCTCGCCAAATTGGTGAAAATGTTTGAGGATATGGGTAAGAGTAAGGGGGAACTTTCTCAGGGCTCTGCATTGCCTTCGGATCAACCAAACATTAGGTCCAGAACATACAATCCTTACTGGATCCTGCGCTTGTTAATGCCACAAAGGTTGCAATCCTGATGAAATTATGGACAAAATCGTGAAAATGATTAAACCCGAGAGCCTAATACCAAAGATAGAAATCTCAGATCCTGTACCATACCTGCAAACTGTTCTAGGTCCAAACCAATATCCCCACCCTACTATGGTCCAATCGTCCATTGGGATGACCACTACAGGATTCCTGAATCCCACTCCATCACCACCAACTGCCAGTTCATACTATTTCCCTCATCAATCACCTTATCCAGCATCTGGGATAGGAACCTCGAGCTATATACAACCTCCAAAGGCCCCATGTCCAAATCCATACCCTTGCCTTGTTATTCCTCAATCTCCCTATGTAAACACTTCGGTTCGGACCTTAGTGCCACCACCAAATGCCCCAACTCCTAGGCTCTGTGTGACTAAGAAACGACCCCATGGTAAGACCCAAAGGCATTTTGATCCCTTTCCAATCAGCTATCAGGAGCTTTTCCCAATGTTGGTCCAAAATCACCTAGTTGCCTATGTGCCGTTGAAACACCTGTCACCACCATACCCCAAGTGGTATAACCCGAATGAAAAATATGATTATCACTGTGGAACTGTTGGGCATAGCATTGAACACTGCAATGCACTCAAGAACAAAGTACAATCTCTTGTAGATGCCAAGTGGTTGGATCCAACGACACTGATTGATAGAGGGTTGGGAAAGCGTCAATAGGATTAGGAGATATTACGGCATCGAGGTGGAAAGACTTCGATCTTATATGATGTAATAGGATTTCACTTTTTCAGTAGCCGGCTCTTATAGCCTTAGGATGCTAGGAAGAATAAAGTACTTGTAAAGACAATTTTAACTACTGCTCAAATTTTGTAAAACATGGTTTATACCATTGTGAACGTTGATATGGGAATGAATTGACTATGCTTCAAATTTATGAGATGTTGATGATTAAGTTCCTCCGATTCTTATTTCTTCTGTGATATCTTCCCCTTTGCATGTTGCATCCGATCAATTATTTGTCATACCATACATTCATACATGTATCATGTTAGCATCAGGTTGTATTCATGCATTCATAATCAGCATGATTTTTCTGTATATATCCATGCATTAATTTGCTTATTCTTTACATGCATCATGTTGACTTTGGGTTACATTCATGACAAACATAGTCAGCATGATTTCTCTGTATATGCTCATGCATTAATCTGTCATATTAACATTAGGATGCATTCATGACACACATGGTCAGCATGATTTTCTTTGTATATACTTTGTATCAATCATTCATTGTTTACATGCATCATAATTGACATCGTGTTGCATTCATAGTGTATATGATCATTCATTGGGAAATACGCTGAAATGTACATGACCATTCATTGCATATATTCGTGTGTTGATTTGTTTATTCTTTGCTTGCAACATTTTGGCATCGTGATTACATTTATTACATATATGGTCAGCATGTTTCCACTGTACATGTCCATACATCATATTGTTTAGGATTCACGTGCATCAAATTGCATTCATGGCTCCTTCATCATGACACGCACTTTGAGGGAATAAAACAGAAGTTGGCTTGGCTTTAAGAGTCTTTGAAAAAATTTCCATTTCAAATAAGAGGTATAAGAAGTACTGAGTACCCTTTTAATACAGCCTAGTGCTATGGAGAATGAACAAGTTGCCCGAATGGAAAGAATGGAAAGGGTACAGGAAGAATTGCGAGAACAACTGGCAAAGTCTCAAGCAGAATCTAAAGATCAGATGACTAAATTGATAGAGCTAATGTCCACCGTAATCAAGGGATACACTGAACTTGGCCGCCAGAGAAGGGTTAGAGGCACGAAAGGGTCAGAATGAGGTCGTAATGATGGATGCCTAGAACACAGTTAACCACGTCAATGTCTTAAATTTAGATGATCCAGCTGAATAGGAAAAGTTGAAAACGGTTAATGAGGTAGAGTTGCCAGATTCCCAAGGGAAATATTAGTTGCTAGATGAAAGGCTCCGGGCAGTAGAAAATACAGACGTATTCGGGATTGTGGAGGCGAAAGAAAGATGCTTGGTCTTCGATTTAGTCATCCCTCCTAAATTCAAGGTCCCTGACTTTGTGAAATATGACGGGACGACTGATCCGTCAGCCCACATCACTATGTTATGCCGAAAGATGACAAGTCATATAGATAATGATAAGTCATATAGGATAGCCTCAGCGGGTCCGCAATTAGGTGGTCTAGTCAGTTGAGCAAGGATCAGATTCGCTCTTAGAATGATTTGGCTAGGGCTTTTCTAAACTAGTACAAGCATATGACCGACAGGACACCTGATCGTCTCACTTTGCAAAATATGGAGAAAAGAGCTACTGAGAGCTTCAAAGAGTATGCTCAGAGGTGGAGGAACATGTCTACCCAAGTACAACTACCTTTGACACAAAAGGAAATCACCATCCTTTTTGTGAATACACTGCAGGCCCCGTACTATGATAGACTCGTCAGAAATGCCTCGAAGAATTTTGCGGATATAGTAATCTCAGGGGAGATGATTGAGAATGCTATCAAGAATGGGAAATTTGAAAGAGAAGGAACTCCAATGCCGAGAGAAATAAGGCACCTAGAACGAAAGAGGAAGATGTCCAAGCTATAGGAGATTTCGTCCCATATTCCCAATTTCCCTCATACCAATCATGTTACCTTACTGAGGTATCTCCAAGCCTTTATCCTTACCTACCTACCCAAACACCTAATCCTATACCAGCCCTTGCAACAAGGCCTACTTCCAGAAAACGACCGCGGGAAAACCAAGAAAGAATTCTAATCCCCATCCCTGACTTGCTGCCATTACTAATAAAGAATCAGTACCTTACCCCGGTACCTTTGAAAATAGCTTCGAATCCATCAGCAAGGAGTTATGACCCTGACAGCAAGTGTGATTATCACCTGGCGGTAGTTGGGCATTCAACTGAAAAATGCAGATAACTGAATGAAAGGATTGAAAGTCTTATCCGTGATGGTATTTTGACACCGGAGCTTATCAATCAGTGGAAGGCCACTTTGCCATAAATTAGTTTCTTTCAGGGTTTTAGGGGGAGAATTACTACCTTTGAAGGATGTCAATAGGAGCATTTTGATGCATGTAGTTTCAGACCTTATGATGAAAACACTTGTCTCATGTCGACATTCATAAGAATTAAATGAATTTTGATTTTTAAATGTTTTGTGCTTGTTGTGTTTTAACAATAATCTGAATTTGCAACAACAAGCATTAAGGAAGTTTTAATAATGGATAGACTCAAGAATATTGATGATCATTGTTACAAATGACCCAAACCTTCTCCCAATTCTTTTAAGCTTTCCTAGGCTTAAACCCCTGGAATCGAGAACACTTGAAAGACCTAATGTTTCAAGGAATATGAATGATTGAACTTCATAAAATCATTGTCATCATAGAATAAGCAAAGATGTAGTTCCTAGTCTAGGCTATGAAGAAAGGAACGAACTTTTCAAAAAAATTTCGACCTCCTTGAAATTCAAACAAATGAGACTTTCTTTCAAGAATTTAGATCATGATAATTTGGTGTGTGTCAAGGTTGTGCCAAAACCATTCATGTCATTTTCAACAACCACAAAACAGTAATTGCCCAAACATCACTTCATGATTAACACCCTGGGGCACAATGATTAACTAGATTATCTCATGTCCCAGAGAAAACCCATTTTTAGGTCATTTTTTTTGTCTCTTCAAAGAACTCAGATTTGAAACTCAGCCTTTTCAAAATAGACCTAGACTTGTTATGTTCCTTGTTGATACAAACTCTCATGGTTAATCAAATTGGGGCATCATATGTGAAAATGATGAATACATGGTGAATAAGGATGGACTAACGCATGAATCATTGGGGCATGCAAAAAAAAAAAAAAAAACAGCAAAAAAAAAGAAAATTTGTGATATCATGTATATGAGAATTCGGATGATTCCAAAGTGCAAAATGAAATTTTGATTATCTATTTCCCCTGGGGATTGCTTTTCAATGAGAATATTTGTGCTTGATATGATGAATAGCCATCTTTCATATCCCTTTCGCAAAAAAAGAAAATTATCCATAGTCACCCATTTTGATCCAAAAGAATTCTTTCTTCTTTGAACCCTGATCGAGGATCACCCGCTACACTGGGGGGCAAATGCGAGGAAAGATTTTTTTTAAAGATCATGAAGGAATGACTCCTGGCTCAAAGACAGATACAAAGCAAATAGAGTGCCGAATGAATATGGGCTCACTCTGTCAAAAAGAAAAGGAAAAGATGGCGAAATGGAAGCCAAGAAGAAAAAAGAAAAAGTGTGTGAAAAAGTATGGCAAATGAAAGCCAAAAGCAAAGAAGAAAAAGAGCAAAAGTAAAAAGGAAAGAAATGTCCAAGAAGGGACAAATGCTTGAAAAAGAATTCTCCTCAAGAAATGATCCTTTGATCTGATTACCCTCAAACACATATTTTGGGCCTATTTATCCTTTCTTTTTGAACCCCAAACCATGGCCTACATTACGTGCTTTAAAAGTCTATTTTGATCAAGCATGAATATTTAATTTGAAGGGTTTTTCCTCGGATTTTATCCCATCTCATCGAGTTATCATTTAACTAAGGAAGAATTTAGAATTTTCAAGTGCATGGTAAAACAATGAAAAACATAAAAAAGGAGAAAGAATGGGACTCTAGGGCTAAAACCCAAAAATGAGCGGTCTCGAGTAAAATAGGAATTTCCGACGCCATCTATGATAGTGCCGATACCACAAAAGATAAAATCATCTTGAAGAAGTGGTCATCGAGAAACATCTAGGAATTTTTGAACTTCCCAAAGTGTCAACTCTCATTCAGATGATTGATTTCAAAAACTAAAACTCTTTTTCTCCAAAATTAACTTTCCAGTTTAAACATCCCAACCAATCTTGACGCTTGTCAAAATACCTTGATATGGAAACTAAAAGAATGTTGAATTTGTTTGATTTTCAATGAATTCATGATTTATAAAACCTGTTCCATTTGTGAGCCTAGAAGGGACATACATTTTTGTTATGAAATTTCCTTTGATCAACCAAAATCTTGTTATACCAATCATTGCCAATTCAAATTGAATTACCCAAATTGACATTTAGAGAAGTTTTTAACAATGATCATTAGTCTTCAAAATATTTGTACATCACACACTGTGGGGTTAATCTTTTTTGTTCAAAAGTTTTCAAAATGAGAAAACAAATAAAGATATATATATTTTTTGAAGCACATATTCTTGATGTTGACATGAGACAAGGGTTTTTCTAACCCAAAGTTATAGAACTGCTAAGATAGGTCTTGACTTCCAGATATGATAAGAAAAAATAGAACTCGTTTCAGACTTCTGTTGATGAAAGTTTGAAAACTGTTAGGGCAAAGAGAATAGCCAAAATGAATTGAAGATATACTCTGATTTGAAAAGGAAAAATGAATTGGAAAGGCTAAGCCAAAGTCTAGAAAATTGATCAGGGGCATTTGCATCTTTTCATGAAGCGTTTGCATCATTATCAATCTTTGCATTTGCATCATGTAGAAACATTCTGCACGTTGTCAAATCCTTGCATTTGCATCATTTAGAAGCATTTGCATAATACCAATCTTTGCATCTGCATCATTCCATGAAGTAGTTGCGTTAACACCAATTTTCGCATTTGCATCATAAAGAAGCATTTGCACATTATTGACCTTTGCATCCTTCTAAGAAGTAATTGCGTTATTTAAGTATCATTTGCATTTGCATTATTTAGAAGCATCTGCATCTTATTCAACATCTGCATCTGCATCAATAAGCATTTGCATCAATCTAAGCCATTTGCATATACACCACGAAGCATTTGCATTTTATTCAACATCTGTATCTGCATCAAGAAACATTTGCATCAATTCAAAACATTTATATTTGCAATATAAAGTATGTGTATCTTGTTAATCATTTGCATCAGCATCAAAAATCATTTGCATCTTCTCAAAATCTTCAGGTTAATTTTCAACAATTCTTAAAAACCATTTTTAAAGACCTCCGGGCATCAATTTTCCAAATCATAGATAAGACCTTCGGGCATAGTTTTTCTTTTTAAATTATGAATAAGGCATCCGGGCACCATTCTTAAGACCTCCGGGCATAGTTTTTATTTTTAAATCACGGGTAAGGCCTCTGGGCACCATTCTTAAGACCTTTGGGCATTATTTTTAAAGTCGCATACAGCGCATTTTTTCCAAATCACGGATAAGGCCTCTGGGCACCATTCTTAAGACCTCCGGGCATCATTTTTTAAAGTTGCATACAACGTATTTTTTTTTTTAAACACGGGTAAGGCCTCTGGGCACCATTTTTAAGACCTCCGGGCATCATTTTTAAAGTCGCATACAGCGTATTTTTTCCAAATCACGGGTAAAGCCTCTGGGCACCATTCTTAAGATCTTCGGGCATTATTTTTAAAGTTGCATACAACGCATTTTTTCCAAATCACAGATAAGGCCTCCGGGCACCATTTTTAAGACCTTCGGGCATCATTTTTAAAGTCGCATACAACGCATTTTCCCAAATCACGGTTAAGGCCTCCGGGCACATTTTTAAGACCTCCAGGCATAATTGTTAAAATCGCATACAACGCATTTTTTTGAATCACGGGTAAGGCCTCCGGGCACCAATCTTGAGACCTCCGGGCACCATTTTTAAGGCCTCCGCGCACCATTCTTAAGACCTCCGAGAATTATTTTTATAAGTCGCATACATCGCATTTTTTCCAAATCACGGATAAGGCCTCCGAGCACCATTTTTAAGACCTCCGGGCATCATTTTTAAAGTCGCATACAGCGTATTTTCCCAAATCACGGTTAAGGCCTCCGGACACCATTTTTAAGACCTCTAGGCATCATTGTTAAAGTCGCATACAGCGCATTTTTCTGAATCACGGGTAAGGTCTCCGGGCACAAATCTTAAGACCTCCGGGCACCATTTTTAAGGCCTCCGGGCACCATTTTTAAGACCTTTTGGCACCATTCTTAAGACCTCCGGGCATTATTTTTTAAGTCGCATACAACACATTTTTTTCAAATCACGGGTAAGGCCTCCGGGCACCATTTTTAAGACCTCAGGGCACCATTTTAAAGATCTTCGGGCATCATTTTTAAATCGCATACAGCGTATTTTTTTCACGGATAAGGCCTCCGGACACTATTTTTAAGACCTCCGGGCATAATTTTTCTCTAAATTATAGATAAGACCTCCGGGCACTATTTTCAAGACCTCTGGGCATAATTTTCATTTTGAAAATCGAACTCATTTCCTTAAGACGGGTCGAGCCTTGATTAGTCAAGGAACTCAATTTAAGGACAAAATCTTCAAATTACAGCTTTTAAAAATATATATATATATATATATATGAAAAAAGAAACCGCCTTCCCCTTCTTTTCACATGTGATTTCACTAACCAGACAAAATTAGTATTTGTTTATCTTGGCTGATTCCTGATTCTCAGCAATAGCCAAAGAGGGGCAGCTGTAGACAGCTAATTTTGTCCGGACCACTAATACAGGTATGTTTTCTTCCTAAATTGATGTTTCATAATGTAAAAAGACTTTTTTCATTATGCAGGTGGGATTCCACGACTTAGTTTAAGAGGGCGAGCATAAAAAGTCAAACTTGAAAAAGTCAACCCCAGAAAGTCAATCTCGAAAAGTCAACTACTGAAAAAGTCAACCCACTTTCAAAATCAATATTTGAAGTTCAATTGAAAAATGGCGAAAGAATTTTGATAATCCGAGGTCTACATCGAAAGATATGGAGTTCGGAAGTTGGGTTATGGAGATTTAGTAGTAAGAAAACCCTAATCCGGGAAATTTGGGGAAAAGGGCTTAAACGATCAAATTGGTCAAAATTGAAGGTACCAAATGAAAGATAAGCACTGACTACAGGTAATGGAGAAGCCACTTGAAAGAAAAACTGAATGAAAAGTCAATCCGGAAGAAAACCGAGAATTAGGGTTTTTGGTGGATTTCGGTGAAATTAGTAAAAATTACAGAAATGGCCCGACTCGCTAGGAATAAAGCCCCTAATGGATGAGGAGTGATTAAAAAAGGATAGCCCAAGGCTCAGTTTGAAAAAAAAAATCTAAAAATCGGACTTGTTTTGAGCAAAACCGGGTTTCGAAGGTTAAAGGGCAAACTTGGAAAATTTGGGAAAATAGCAAATGAACTCCAAAAATTCTGAAAATTTGCAAATCTCATTCTTAAATCATTTGGAAGAGATTGGAAAAAGAAAATCTTGATTCGGAGTTCGTTTGCAAAATGGCCAAATCCCGGGTCTTCTATGCAGAAATTCAAGAAGATAAATCCCGAAAAAATAGCAAATGAACTCCAAAAATTCTGAAAATTTGCAAATATAATTTTTAAATTATTTGGAAGAGATTGGCACAATAAAATCTTGATTCGGAGTTCGTTTGCAAAATGGCCAAATCTCGGGCCCTTAATGTAGTAATTCAAGCAGATAAATCCCGAAAAAATAACAAATGAGTTCCAAAAATTATGAAAACTTCCAGATCACATTATTTTATTATTTGGAAGATATTGGTGAAGACAAATCTGGATTTGTAGCTCTTTTAAAACATGGTAAAGTTTGGGGGCATAAAAGGGCAATTTTGGAAGAAAAAAATCCCAATAAATAGCAAATGGACTCGAAATTTTTTGGAAACTTCCATAATTCAATTTTTTTTTTGAAAGTATTGGAAAAATAAAATTTTAATTTGGAGTCCTTTTGCCATTTATTTACATTTGCGGGGCAAAAATGTCATTTTACCCAAGAAACCGAAAATGGCTCTTCTTGTCTTTTAAAAAAAATGAATCATGGGCTGGAAGAAGAGGGGTTGGCCGGCCAAAGCCCAAAGATGGATAGGAATTTTTTGATTTTTTAATCAAAAGGCCAACAATGAAGAGTTAGTTAGTGATTTTTTGATCAAGCCTTTGCAAATAGGCCACATGGACCAATGCATGAAGAGGGGGAGTGTCAACATAATGGCTTAAGATTCTTGAACAGCTATAATTGTGGATAGCTGATGGCCTAATCTAAGGGTGATAATTTCATGTTTTAAACATCTTGGATCAATAGCCCTTTGATGAACATTGGTTGATGGAAAAATGACAACATCCTAGCCTAGAGAGGGGGGGTTTCGGCCACTACAAGGGAATTATTTTCTTTCATTTTCAGAACACTCTCATTCTCTATTCTCTCTTGCTTTTGGCTGATTTCTCTCCATTGTTGAGAAGCAAAAAAAAAAAAGTTTAGAAAAGAAAGTTAGAAGAGAAAAAGCTTGAAAGATAGCTTCTAGAGGTTGCTTTTAGTACCAAACTCTTACACTTTCTTTGATTTTCCATTCTTAATTTGCTGTTTTGATTGTTATTTTGGTGAGTTTATTTTGATTTTTCTTTTTAAATAAGTGTTTTTAATGTTCTTTTTGAACTTCCTTCTTTATCCTTTCTTATAAAAAGCTCTTGAAATATTTTTTTCCTTTGTTTTTTTTTTTTTGGTAGTGGCCGAATAGCCCAGTTTTTTTTTTAGTTGCTGTTTGCTTTGTTATTTCATGTTATTTTTTATATTAAATAAGTTTTGATGCTTTAAATCTTCTTCTACTACATAGACTTGAGGTTTGTTTTAATGTGGTTGCTTGCTTATTTCCATTTATGAGTCTATTATCATGTTCTTGCATTTTTCATTTTCTGTTTTCAAAATGTTTAAGTTTCTTATGTTTATATTTTGAAATCCATGTGTTTGTGAAAATGCTTGTTGGTTTTCATGCCTCTACTTTACATTTGTATGATTTGAGTGTTATTCTTTAGTTAAGTATGTTAGTATATCAAGTGTTTGTGAAAATGCCATGCTCATTTTGAACATGAGGCCATTCAGCCACTTCACTTTATTTGCTTTGTGTGTGCATTTTTTTATGTTAGTTGACAGGTTTGCATTTTCATGACATTTGGTTGAGTATTTTGTTTAAGCATGCCTTGTGTTTGTGTTATTTCCATGCATACTTTAGATGTAGGATTGATTTGTTTTGTCATGCATATCCATGCATTTTAGACCTAGGTTGCATTAAATGCCATGCAAGTTCATTTAGGTCTAGGTCATTTTATTGATGCCATGCATTTTTCATGACCTTTAGGAATAAAATCATGAATTTCATGCATCATATTTGCTGTATCTTTCATGCATTTCATGTCCATGCCACTTGACTTATGACTTAGGCCAATCAATGGTTCAAAGTCATGCTCTCTTGAGCATACTTGTGGAAAATTAAAGAGTTTTCAAATTGATTATTCTACCTTTGTGATATTTTTTTTTACTTAGCCAATTTTTGCCTAACTTTTTAAAAGTGTTAGCTACTGTTTGTAAGTCTTTTAGAAAGTCTCAAATATTTTTACTTTGATTTTTAAATGATTTTCTCAAAGGCAAAAAAAAATGTGTTTTGGCAAAACAGTTTTTCACCTAATATTTGTACTCTCCTGATTTTTTTGGGTAGTCATCTTTAATCAAAAAATTAAGCCGATTTTTTCTCGTGTAGTTTTACATGTCCTGAGTCTCCAGTATTTTTTTTTAGATTTTTATAATTTTTAAAAATAGGGTAAAAAATTGTGGTTTAAAACTGGACAGTGGAGTCAGAATTGAATTTGAAGGAAAATTATTATTTTTTTGTTAAGTTACTTAGAGGGGGCTGATTAGAAAGTTTAGCTACTGACTTAGGGTAGTTTCTAAGCCTTTTTAAACTCTAAAAATAATTTTTTGAGTCTCGGGTTAAAGGTGGTCAAGTCCGGGATTTTAAACTTAGGAAATTAGAGCCATTTAAAAAGGGTTTAGCCAAGTTTTTATTTTTAATCTAAGCTTTTCAAAAAATTGTTTTCAAACAATCACATAGTATTTTGATTTTAGAATATTTAATTTGATATATTTTCCTAAGGTAGCCGGATATCTTTTTAGATATACGGATTTCCTTAATTAAAGGAAAAAAAATTCATGCATTGCATTTTTCATATTCATGCATTTTATATAATATGTGATTTTTGCTATGATAATTTCTGTGGTAATGTTATTATTTTGATTTATATTTTTTGATGTTATATTGTTTATTATATGGTTTTGAATATTTCATGATATCATATGCTTTTTATTTAGTTATTTTTTGTCATATTATTTAGCATATACTATGTTCATGCATTATTATTTTCATTTTTATTTTCATGCATATTATATGATAGCATTATTTTATATTTCATGTCATTTAAATTATATGCCATATCATTTATATTTTCCTGGTCATTTAAATTATTTCATTTCATATAGAATATATTATGTTACCTAGGTCATTTCATTTCATGTAGAATATATTATGTTACCTAGGTCATTTCATTTCATTTAAGATATATTATGTCATTTAGGATATTTTATTTCATTTAAAATATATATAACTTAGGATATTACATTTCATATAGAATATATTATGTTACCTAGGTCATTTCATTTCATTTAGAATATATCATATAACTTAGGATATTTCATTTCATTTAGAATATGCTAAGACATTTAAATTATATCATATTATTTAGGTTGCATTATATTATTTAGACTTTGCTATGTCATTTTATTTATGTCATACATATTCATATTCATAGTTTTTAAAATGTTTTCAAAAAGATAATGATTTTCAATAAAATAAAGATATTCCCGAGTTAAAATAATTCATGAGTTCTCTGCCGGGTTTGCTGGGGAGGATATCATCAATTATCATTAATAACGGAATATCTTCTTTAAAATAAGAATGATTCGGAAAGTTTTCCAAACTAATAAAAATTTCTATATTTTGCCACGTTTGTTGGGGAATATAGGAAAATTTTGAATTTATAAATTCCGGATCATTTTCAATTAAAAATGGAATTATTTTTCTTTAAATTGGGAATTAACTTGAAATACTAAATTTAAAATCGACTTTTTTACCGAGACTTGAGATAACACATGACTAATAAGGTACCGTTTTATACGGGCGTTGTGGGGTTTCTAATCCTTCCCCACACGTAACCGAGTCCCGAACCCATTTCTTTGATTTCTCTAGTTTAAAACGTAGACTTGAAATTGGTTTTTAAAATGTTTTAATTAATTTTAAAATATTTTATAAAATCGGTTTTAATAGGTGGCCGATCACACCTAGCTAAAAAAGATTGTTGGCGACTCTATGTCTTTTTCAAGGTCATTTTCAAAACCTTCATTTGTCTAGAGGAATTAAGTCGATTTTTTCTCGGTTTTTTTTAATGTCACGCTTAACGAATAATAAAGTCTTGCGATGAGACTTGTTATTTTTTTAGGTTGCGACAAATATATCAAAAGTCATGCTATTAACTAATTAGTTACAAGTCTACGATCATACTAATAATCACACTAACTATTTTATATAAGACAATGAAATAAAAAAAAAAATTAAGAAATAAAAAACTCAATTATTATGAGAGCCACAACATGATGCTTATATTAATACTAATTGTTTGCTTTTCTTTCATGTTTAGACTTAATTAGTATGAATATGTTATTTAAATAAAACTCGTTTTTCAAATGGGTCAAGCCTTGGTAGTAAAGTCAAGGTATTTATTTTTAAAATCGATCTCGTTTTCTAAACGGGTCGAACCTTAGTACTAACATCAGGTATTTTGTTTCTAAATCCAACTCGTTTTTCAAATGGGTCAATCCTTGATATTAAAGTCAAGGTATTTGTTTTTTTTTTAAATTGAACTCGTTTTCTAAATGGGTCGAGCCTTGGTATAAATCAAGGTACTTGTTTTTTCAAATCAAACTCATTTTCCAAATGGATCGAGCGTTGGTATTAAAATCATGGCATTTTGTTTTTTTAATCAAACTCATTTTCCAAATGGCTCGAACCTTGATATGAAGTCAAGGCATTTGTTTTTCAAAAGTCGAATACACTTTCTAAATGGGTCTAGTCTTGCTATTAAATCAACGTATTTTTTTTAAGTCAAACTCGTTTTTAAAGTGGGTTGAGCCTTGGCAATGAGATCAAAGATTTCTTTCTTTAAAAAAAACCGAACTTGTCGTTTTAATTTGTCATGCTTTGGTATGAAGTCAAGGTTAAATTTTTCGTGTTAATTGTCCTTTTTAAAGTTTAAAAAAAAAAAAAAAACATTTCTGGAAAATTTCCTTAAAATCATGGAGACACGAAGGAGAAGTCTCTTTCAAGATCAAATACGAGATTTAGACAGAATTGTTATCTATTATTTTTACTTTTTTCTTGATTCTTAGCAATATGCAGAGAGGGACAGTTGTAAACACCCAATTTTGTCCTTGTTTGGTCAAAATCGATCTTGGTTCGAGTAAAGGGTTGTTCTTGCATATCATGGGGGGTTCCTAAATTAGCCTCAAATTAGGCTTGAAAATTCAAACCTTAATTCTCGAAATTCAAACTTGGTTAAACCCTAGGTAAAACTTGATCAAATTCCAATCAAGCCATTAATTTTTTATCAAAGTCCAAACCTCTAGTCATCCTTTAGTCAAAACCCCAATTCTTGAATTTTTAATACTAGGTCAAACCTCGGGTCAAGCTTGGTAAAAATTGGTCAAACTTCAAAACTCAAACTGACTTAGATCAAAGGTTAATTTCGATCAAATCTTCATGAGAGCATAGTTCAAACCTCAAAACCTGAAACCTAAACTTAAAATGAACCGTTGGAACCAAAGTTCAAGTCATAAAGTTAAACTCTAAAAATTTTGATTAAATTTAGTCAAACCCCAAAACTAGAGCCTTACATGAAAATTGAAACCCCGATTTCCAAATATGAACTCTAGATCGAGCCTTAATATGATATTTTTATCTTATAAATAAAAAAAAAAAAAACCAAATTAAGAAAAAGAGAAAGAAAAAAAGAGAATTAGAGGGAGACCATGCCCTCTCTTTGCATGGTTGGTACAACCATTTGTGTATATTGCCAAGGGATGGCAACATCATCTTGGCCCTTCAAAATTTGAGTACAAATTATCCAAGGGTCCAAAAGGCAAGCCTTGGACATAAAAAAAGTGAGAAAATGACAAAAAAGAAAGATGAAATCTGGCCCTTGATAGAGAAATCATCCAAGGGCTACTAAATGGGGCTTTTTTGGGATTTTCAAAAGATGACATTTTCTCTAAGGGAGAAAAAAAATTTGGGCTAAAGAAAGAGGGAGCAAATGTTAGAAGGAAAGAAAAAGAGAAAAAAAAGGAAAGAAAAGAGAAAAATAAAGAGAAGGGAAAACAAAAAAAGGTGAAAAAAGAAAGTAGAATAATCTATTTTGCTGGTTTTGGATTTTTTTTTTTTTTTTTGAAAGGTTGGCCTAGGATCTTTTCTTATTCTATCTTTGAAATTTTCTTCAATTTGAGAAAAGTTAGTCTTTTCGTTTAGATTAGGTAGAGAAATAATAGGTTTTGTGGTTTGGCTACTACTAATAGCCAAAATAATGGCTATTACTGTGGCTCTTTTGTTGTTTTGTAGTTGATGGGGGTGATAGTTTGATAAGGGAAGCTATCATTGATGGTCAAACTTAATGGCCATTTGCGGTAGCAAGATTGCTATATTCCTCTTCTTTAAAAAAAAAAAAAAGAAAAGAAAGAAAGATAGGAGAGGAGAGGAGAGGAGAGGAAATAAAGCTCAAATTACCAATGAGACTGTGTTTCACCTCCATGGAAGAACAATCCTATGTCTTGAATGTTATCTTGATACTTTGAAAGTAAGAGGCAAACGAAAGCCAACATCTTTATTTCAAAGAAAAAAAATAAAAATTTCCAAAATGAAAAGAAATTGAGAGGCTCATTTTGTTCAACAACATTTAGGACTTTCATTCCTAAACCTGTTGTTAACATCTACAAAAGGAATATCATCATTTTTTAAGTATTTTTCAATTTCTTCTTGATGTGTAGAAAAGGCAATTGGATGCCTTGCCTTAGGCATTCAAATGCCTGAGTTATTCCTGAGATTCTAACTAAAACTTACTCACGGACATTCGGATGCCCTGTCTCAGGTTTCATGTTTTCAGCCGAAAACCACATTTCTGAAAAAGGCATTCCATTGCCTTGCCTATGGCATTTGAATACCCAACACTTTTTTTATTCTATTTGCTTTTTTCACATGGGCATTCAGATGTCCCTTATTGGGCATTCAAATCCTTTCATGTTTAGCCGAGAAATAAAATTCTAGATAAAGCATCCAGATGCCCTTCCCATAGCATTTAGATGCATCTTTTATTTTGCCTTTTCGAGGCAAAATTACCCTAAGGCATACAAATGCCCTTCCCAAGACATTCAGATGCCCCACTTGGACCCTATTTATTTTTGCTATTTATTTAATTATTTGCTTTATTTATCTTTTAATTTATTTATTTCCTTTTATTATTTATTTTAATGCATATTTTTTATTTATTTACTTTACGTGCAATTATTTATTTATATGCCCTTCATTTGATTTACTTCATTTTTTTATTTATTTACTTTCATTTATCTACTTTTCATGCACATTTTATTTGTTATTTATTGTTAGTTTAATTACTTACATTTTTCACAACTCTCCATGCAGTCTCCTCTGGTCCTAGGACTTGGTAGGAGGAGTTTTGCTCGGTAGTCTTGCTCAGTGCAAGGTTTTTGCTTCCCCAAGATTTTCCAAGGAAGGTCTTTGGGGCTTTAGTTCTGTCTGTGAGTCTTACTAGTGGTACGTCAGGGGTCTATAATATGGCAGAGGATTTGGAAAAGGTGTAGCGCAACTTCTCTCTTACGAAATAGGAGAAGGACTATATAGAAATTGGTGGTATACAGGAGACCGAGGATTTGATTGAAAAAGAAACATGGATGATCAAGAAATTATTAACCACTCGCTCTTTCAATAGAGACGCAATGATAGGCACTCTTCGAGGGGTATAGAAGCTGACGAAGGAGATGCAGGTAACAATTCTAGATAATAATCTGTTCTTGTTCAAGTTTGGCAATAAGAAAGTTAAAAACAGGGTGTCGGATGGATCACCATGGTCTTTTGACAAGCATTTTTTGGCTTTGAAAGAATATGATGGTAACCTTAGACCTTTAGAGTATGTCTTTGATACAACAACTTTCTGGATTAGGCATTTTTGGCTTTGAAAGAATATGATGGTAACCGTAGACCTTTAGAGTATGTCTTTGATACAACAACTTTCTGGATTAGGGTGTATGGACTCCCTTTGAAATGGATGAACATCAGGGTGGCAGAGAAGATTGGAGGATGGGAATCCTAAAAAGCATTGATAACAATATGGAACAATGGGGATGGGGCAGATTCATCAGAATAAGGGTGGAGATAGATATAACGAAGCCGTTGAAAAGATGTGTGACTTTAGCAAACAGTGGAAAGAGTGGGGCTATCTCCGGTTGTTTGAAATATGAATGCTTGCCTCTATTTTGTTATGAATGTGGGATTGTAGGCCATTCAAATTTGGAGTGTGCTTTCAACGAAAATAGAGATGATGGGACCGAAAAAGAAAAACAATATGGCGACTGGTTGAGGGGGTCACCATTGAAAAAAGGTTTTTTTTTTTTTTCTTTAATGGGAGCTGAACACAGAATCAAGAAGAACATAAGCCAGAGTTATCAAGTGCTGGACCTTCATGCTATACAAAAAAACCATGTCGATGACAGAGGAGGATCGAAAGAGGGAACATATAGTGCAAGTGGAGAAACGACGACTAGACAGATGAATTTGGAAAGAGGCGCAATTCCAGCAAGAAATAAGGCTATCAATCACCTTAATGACCATAATATCACTTTCGATGCTTATGACGTCGAAGTAGGCGAAAATCATGGAGGTGATGGGTTCGTGCCAAAAGAAATACAAGGTGGAAATATGACAATTAAGGAAGGCAATCATAAGCCTAGTGAAACTGCTATACAACGGAATACTGCATGTCCAGGGTCAACCATTTAGGAAACATGTGACAATATATTGGTGGACAAGGTGGGACCTACAAACACCATAGTTTCTAGTCAATTAGTATCATATATAGAAAGCCTAGTCAATGAGGTTGAGATAGGAAATTCCCAAAATGATCCTCTAAAGAAAGTGGGTGGAAAAGTGAACTAAAAAAACAAAGGCAAGATTTAATGGCACAACTCAACCACTGTCCAACATACAATTAGGTAAACGGATAAAAGAGGAAACAATCCACGACTAGGACTTGATGGACCTTGATATTTGCACGAGCAAACACAGGAAGCTGAATAATGTGAAGGCAGGAGAATCCCTTTCAACGGCGGAGACTGGTTACCAGTCCCTCCGACAACTATGAGATGCCTAGCTTGGAACTGCCGTGGGCTTGGGACCCTACGTGCAGTTAGAGCACTTCAGCAGTTGCTGAAGACAGAAGATCCCCATGTAGTTTTTCTCAGCGAGACTAAACTACATGTGAATAAATTGGATAGAATAAAAAGGAGATGTGGGATGTTTTCCTGTTTCGGAGTTAGTGCGGAAGGTGCTAGTGGAGGTTTAGCTATGCTATGGAAGGAAGAGGTCAATTTAAAACTAGTAAGCTTCTCTAAACATCATATTGATACGAAAATCACAGATGATCAGGAGGCAATCCAATAGAGAATTACTGGATTTTATGGAGAACCGAACGTTAGGAAAAAAGGTGAATCTTGGGACTTAATGCGATGGCTGGCGACCCAATCCAATAAACCGTGGCTTTGTTTCGAGGACTTTAACAAAATCATGTGGACACATGAGAAGTTTGGACACTGTTTACGTCCAGAAAGTCAGATGGAATCATTTCGAGAAGCACTAGAAAGAAGTGGACTTGAAGATCTTGGTTTTAGTGGAGCTTGGTACACTTGGGAGCGGGGGAATAATGCAAGAAACAACACTAGGGAAAGGTTGGACAGAGGAGTTGTTAATAAACTATGGTGGGAGATGTTTCCCTCTTATGCTATACGTCATATTACAGCACCTATATTTGATCATAGTCCCATTGTGATTGATACACAAAGGACTCATTGCATGAGGCGAAGGAGGAGGAGACACCGCCGCTGTTTCCAAGCAATGTGGGTGCAGGATATGGAGTGTGAAAAGGAGATTGGTAATGCTTGGACCGCTAATGATAGTGATCATCTTTTAATGAAGATAGATAATACAGGTTTGAAGTTAAGGCAATGGCATAAGAATAAGTTCCTGGGTATGAGAGAATGCATTGACAGATTAAGTGAAGAGCTACATCAAATAAGAAAACTACCTCCAGGGGACGCCAACTTGATTAGAGGAAGACAAATACGACATGAGTTGAACCAGTTTTTAGAAAATGAAGAAACCTTTTGGTTCCAAAGAGCTCGGGTGAATTGGCTTCGTGAGGGTGATCGAAATACTGTCTTTTTTCATTACAAGGCTAGTCAAAGAAGACGTATCAATGCTATAAAGGGGCTAGAGACTACAAATGGAGAATGGTGCGAGGATGAACTAGGAGTACAAGAAATTGCCACCAGTTATTTCAAACAGCTCTTCCATTCCCAAGGACCTGGTCAGTGTGATGAAATTCTTGGGGCTATCGAGAATCGAGTATCTGGTGAGATGAATTCTTTTCTCTTAACAGAGTTCAAAGTAGAGGAGATAGTACTAGCCATTAAGCAGATGCATCCAACCAAAGTACCCGACCTGACGGTATGCCTGTTTTATTTTATCAAAAAATTTGGCATGTTATTGGTGGTGATGTCACTTCATTTTGTCTTTCTTTCTTAAATGGTGAGGGAGATTTCAAGTCTATAAACAGAACCCACATAGTTCTGATCCCCAAAATGAAAAATCCTAAAAACATGACCCAGTTTAGACCAATTAGCCTTTGTAATGTCTTGTACAAAATTATTGCCAAAGTGCTTGCTAATAGGCTCAAACAAGTAATCACGGATAACATTTTGGTGGCTTATGAACTCTTGCATTCACTAAAAAAAAAGGACTGGGCGACATGGGTTTTTTGCACTCAAATTGGATATGAGTAAAGCCTATGACAGAGTAGAGTGGCATTTCATTCGTGCGATGATGGAGAGTCTAGGCTTTCATCCTCGCTGGATTTCACTTATTATGTCATGTATTACTACTGTTTCTTATTCGCTTATTATTAATGGCTATATTATTGATGAGTTCTGCCCAAATAGGGGTCTCCGTCAAGGTGACCCTTTATCCCTTTATCTTTTTTTGCTTTGTACTGAAGGTCTTTCAGCATTATTTGCTAAATCTCAACGGGAAGGACTGCTACAAGGTGTACAAGCCAGTCGTAATGGACCGAGTGTCACTCATCTCTTTTTCGCTAATGATAGCTTACTTTTTGCTAAGGCAAATAAGAGCGAGAGCGAAAGGGTGAAGCACGTGCTAAAGGTATATGAAGAGGGCTCAAGTCAAAAAGTAAACTTCGACAAATCGGCTTTGTATTTTAGCAACAACGTTGATCATGATTCTAAAGAGGCTCTGAAAGATATGTTCAACATCCAAGCTACTACAAATCTGGATAAGTATTTGGGTTTGCCTAGCATGATTGGTCAGGGGAAGAAACGAGCATTCAGGGAACTAAAGGAAATGATCAATTCAAAGCTGCGTGGATGGAGTAACAGATGTCTCTCACAAAGGGGGAAGGAAACTTTTATTAAGTTTGTGCTTCAAGCTGTCCCTACCTATGAAATGAATTGTTTCATGCTCCCTAAATCTCTATGTAGGGATCTTAACAGCATTATAAGTGGATATTGGTGGAAACAACAATGCTCGGGAACAAAAGGGATCCATTGGCTTAGTTGGAAGAAATTGTGTATGCCGAAAGAAGATGGTGGTATGGGATTCCGAGACATGGAGACTTTTAACAAAGCATTGCTGGCAAAACAGGGGTGGCGTCTACTCAAGAAACTAACACCTTGGCCTTCCAAGTCCTAAAAGCTAAGTATTTCCCAAATTCTAACTTTCTAGATTCGTCACTAGGTAGGAGACCATCCTTAACATGGAGGAGCATCTGGGGAGCCAAGGGAGTACTAGACAAAAGGATGAGGTAGAGAGTGGGTAATGGCTAGCAAATTAGAGTCTGGAAAGACAAGTGGTTACCAACTACAAGGCCTTTCATGGTTCAATCAACAAGGGGCACAATGGAGGAAAATATGTTGGTCAAAGATCTAATAGATGAGCAGTCAATCTAGTCGAATAAGGACATTATTCACAATATTTTGACCCAATTGAAGCTGTGAAGATATGCGGTATACCTGTAAGTAGGCTGGGTTTGCCAGATGTGTTGGTGTGGCATTTTGACAAGAAGGGCATCTACACTATGAAAAGTGGCCATAAAATGCTATGCCAGGAGGAGCAACGAGATATATTTGAACTGCCAAATCCTTTCCCTGATAACATTAATGCTACATGGAAAAAATTATGGTCAACAGAGGTCCCATCCAAAATTAAATCATGATATAGAGAGGTTGTCATGAGGCCCTACCAGTAAAGGGGAATCTATACAAAAGGAAAATAGCTACGGAGTCAGGCTGCTTTCGGTGTGGAGACGCAATGGAGTCCGTCCTACATACATTGCGAGACTGTCATGTAGCAGCAGGAGTATGGGCGTGATGTAGGGAGAATGACAGTGAACTGTTATAGCTGTTAGCTGTTATAATCTGTTAGTCTGTTAGTTACCGTTGGAGGTTGTTAGAGTGTTAGTTAGAAGTTGTTACAATCTGTTAGAGTCGGTTAGTCTTAGTTGTGGAGCTGTTTAACTGCTTTAACTACTAATAATCCATCTTCATTGTATATAAATACACAAAATGAGAATATACAGAGGTATGACATTGAAGTAAACTCTTTTCCCTCTATTCTCTTCTAGTTCTCCTTCTAGTTCACCATTGTTGATCCTTTCTCGAGGTCTGTTCTCATTATCTTAGACCTCCTGACTGGTTGTCGACTTCATCACCATTTCTCTTCAATTGTTTCACGTATACCAACTGGTATCAGAGCTTCCTTCTTGGCAGCCATGGCAGACAACACACGATCCCAAGATTTCAGAAGATTGGAAGAATCTGTCAAGGATTCCCTTAAGGAACTCATTGGCAAAATTCAGGGGCAGGAGCAAAGTCAAGAAAGGATTATTTCTTCATTGAGAAATGATATCACAGCCCTCAACATCCAGCAAAATCAGATCATGGCTCAACTCCATACCACCGAGATGAATGCCACAACCACAGCAACGGCAAACCAGGGAAGAGGACAGTACTTTGCTACTAGACAGGCCAAGGTCGATTTCCCCAGGTTCAATGGAGATGATCTCAATGGGTGGCTCTACAAATGCCAACACTTCTTTGAGATTGATGGTACACCTCCAGACTCCAAGGTAAAACTGGCAGTCATTAATCTAGAAGGAAGGGCACTGCATTGGCATCAAAACTGGACAAAATTCAAGGGAGGAAGTGATGCAATTCCTTGGAACCAGTATATACAAGCCTTGGAAGAACGTTTTGGAGATCATCTTTATGGAGATCCAATGACAGAATTGTTGAGCCTTAAACAATCAGGTACGGTTGCTCAATATCATGATCTCTTTGAAGCTTTGTTGGGCAAGGTAAACCTTACAGAGGAATATGCAGTCAGTTTTTTTTTGAATGGTCTTAAGGACACCATCCAAAAGCCTGTAAAGATGTTCATGCCCAAGACCTTGCACCATGCTTTTACACTGTCTCAACTTCAAGAGTCCACAATCACTACTCTCCACAAGGAATTAAATACTTCTTATAGGAAACCACCACTTCTGCCAACACCTCCTCAACCACCTAAACCATCCAGTTATCACCAACCTACAAACAGTTTCACCAAGAAACCATATGGCTTGGACAGAAACCAAAGAGTCCGGACTAGTGCTGAGTTCGATGAAAAGAGAGCTAAGGGAATTTGCTTTTGGTGTGATGAAAGGTACACCCCTGGACATAAATGCAAACCAAAACAACTCTTTCTTATAGAAATAAATGATACTGAGGAGGAAGAAGAGGACAATATCACTGAGGAAATTGAAGATGACAGTGAAAATCCTCAAATTTCTGTGCATGCTATGAGTGGCATGGCAGCTAAGGGATACAAGACCATGAGGGTCACAGTACATGCCAAGAAAAGACCTCTGCACATACTGATTGATTCGGGTAGTACTCATAATTTTTTGGATATAGAGATGGCCAAAAAGTTGGGGTGCAAGATCATGAATGTTGGTCCTATGAGGGTTGATGTGGCAGATGGTAGCAGTCTCACATGTGCAGCACTATGCAAGAACCTGACCTGGGTTTTGCAAGGAACTACATTTACAACAGATGTGCTCTTACTTCCCTTAGGAAACTGTGATATGGTTCTTGGCATACAATGGTTAGAGACCTTAGGGGTCATCCAATGGGATTTTAAGAATTTGAGAATGGAGTTTACAGTCAATGGCAAAAGACATGTATTGAGGGGGAGTCACCATCAAACAGAGGTGAAGACCATTTCGAGCAAAGGTATGACAAAATTGTTACCTACTTCCTCTAATTGTAGTTTAATACAATTATGTCATATGAGACTGGATGAAGAAGCTGTGGGCGTGTTAGCATCAGTCAGCCCTGCAGGGGATGAGGCAGAACCATTGCCTAGGGAAGTCCAGAAACTGCTTGATCAGTTTGCACAAATTTTTGAGGAACCTCAAACACTTCCTCCACACAGGGGACATGACCACAAGATCATTCTCAAGGAGGGGGTCACGCCAGTGAATATTCGACCCTACAGGCATTCATCCTTACAGAAAGATGTTATTGAGAAATTGGTACAAGAAATGCTGCAAAATGGATTCATACAACATAGTAGCAGTCCCTTTTCTTCACCAGTGATACTAGTAAAGAAAAAGGATGGTACATGGAGGATGTGCATTGACTACAGAGAGCTGAACAAGGGCACAGTTAAGGACAAATATCCTATCCCAGTGATAGAGGAATTGCTGGAAGAATTACATGGCTCTACATTGTTTTCCAAGATTGATCTCAGATCGGGCTACCATCAAATCAGAATGCATCCTCCAGATGTGAGCAAAACTGCTTTCAAAACTCATGATGGTCATTATGAGTTTAGAGTTATGCCCTTTGGCCTCACAAACGCACCTGCCACATTTCAAAGCCTGATGAATGACATTTTTAGGCCATATCTCAGAAAATTTACATTGGTTTTCTTTGATGACATATTGGTCTATAGTAAGTCCTTGGATGACCATCTCACACACTTGGAACTGGTCTTTCAAATGCTGCAACAGCATTCTCTATTTGCAAAGAGAAGCAAATGTTATTTTGCACAGCCAAGAGTGGAGTACCTTGGCCATTACATATCTGCTGAAGGAGTCTCCACTGACCCCAAGAAAATTCAAGCAGTCCAACAATGGCCTATACCTCAAAACATTAGCCAGTTGCGAGGGTTTTTGGGACTGACGGGGTATTATCGCAGATTTGTTAGACACTACAGCCAATTGTGTAAACCACTTACTGAGCTATTGAAAAAGGATAACTTCCAGTGGACTGAAGAAGCTACCCGAGCTTTTCACTTACTTAAAAAGGCTATGATCTCTCCTCCTGTGCTGGTACTTCCTGATTTCTCCCAAACATTTGTAGTTGAAACAGATGCATCTGGGAGTGGCATTGGAGCTGTTTTGATGCAGAATGGGCATCCTTTGGCTTACATTAGCAAGTCACTTTCTGCCAGGCATCAGGCTCTTTCAGTTTATGAGAAAGAACTTCTAGCCATTGTGTATGCTGTGACTAAATGGCATCACTATCTCAATGGCAGGCATTTCAGTATAAAAACTGACCATCACAGCCTTAAATACTTGTTGCAACAAAGAATTTCTGGTCCAGGACAGCATTCTTGGTTGACCAAACTGATGGGGTTTGATTATGACATCAGTTACAAACAGGGAAAGGAAAATGTGGCAGCAGATGCCCTTTCCAGAATGAATACAAGTGATGTTCTTCTCATGGCTATTTCAACTGTTTCTTCAGACTTATTTCCCTTGATTCAAGCCAGCTGGACTCAAGATGAACATTTGAGCACAATAATTGCCCAATTGCAACAGGGTAATTTAAAGGGATCACCTTATACATGGCAGGAGGGACAATTAAGAAGGAAAGGAAGACTTGTAGTGGGAAATGACTCACAACTTCAGACCAACATCATCAAGCTTTTTCATAGCAGTAGCACTGGGGGCCATTCAGGTATGTTGAGTACAGTCAAACGCCTGACATCCTTATTCTTTTGGAAGGGACTAGAGAAACAAGTGAGGCAATTTATACGGTCTTGTGATATTTGTCAGAGGTATAAGTATGATACAAGTGCTTATCCTGGACTACTGCAGCCACTCCCAATACCTGCAGAAGCATGGTCTCAAGTTAGTATGGATTTCATCGAAGGCCTTCCTCTCTCCTATGGCAAATCTGTCATTTATGTGGTGGTGGATAGATTGACTAAGTATGCGCATTTCATTGGTCTCTCCCATCCATATACAGCTCTCACAGTGGCCCAACTATACATGGACTTTGTTTTCAAACTCCATGGTATGCCCACGACCATTGTCAGTGATAGAGACCCTGTTTTCCTTAGCACCTTTTGGCAAGATCTTTTTAGATTACAAGGGTGTGCCTTACACATGTCTACTGCGTATCGCCCACAGACAGATGGGCAAACAGAAGTTGTCAATCGTTGTCTGGAAACCTATTTACGTTGTGTCTCAGGCGATCAACCAAAGTCTTGGAGCAAGTGGCTCTCTTTGGCCGAATGGTGCTACAACACATGTCACCATACTGCCATTAACACTACTCCGTTTCAAGCCTTGTATGGGTATCCCCCTCCCCTACATGTGCCTTATTATCCTGGTGATTCTGAGGTGCACATGGTGGATGAAAGTCTGCAAACGAGAGAAGCTATGTTGCAACTTTTGAAATACCATCTCACACGTGCTCAACACCGGATGAAACAACAGGTAGACAAACATAGGACTGACAGGCAATTTGCTATTGGTGACTTGGTATATCTGAAACTCCAACCATACAGACAGAATTCTCTTGCTGATCGCCAGTTTCAGATGCTTGCACCCAGATACTTTGGACCCTTTCCAGTTGTTGACAAGATAGGAGCAGTGGCATACAAGTTAACTTTACCAGCTCACTCCAAACTGCATCCAGTGTTTCATGTTTCCCAGTTGAAAAAGAGTTTAGGATCTCACGTGGCTAATAATTCATCCTTACCAGTCTCGGGTGATACTGCCTCTTTGGAACCATTAAGAATCTTGGATCGAAGAATGGTGAAACGAGGGCATCAACCGACAACTCAAGTTTTAGTTCATTGGGCTAATTCATTCGAGGAAGATGCCACATGGGAGTATCTTTATGATTTACAACAACGATTCCCTCACTTTCAGCCTTGAGGTCAAGGCTTGTTCTATGGGGTGGGGATTGATGTAGGGAGAATGACAGTGAACTGTTATAGCTGTTAGCTGTTATAATCTGTTAGTCTGTTAGTTACCGTTGGAGGTTGTTAGAGTGTTAGTTAGAAGTTGTTACAATCTGTTAGAGTCGGTTAGTCTTAGTTGTGGAGCTGTTTAACTGCTTTAACTACTAATAATCCATCTTCATTGTATATAAATACACAAAATGAGAATATACAGAGGTATGACATTGAAGTAAACTCTTTTCCCTCTATTCTCTTCTAGTTCTCCTTCTAGTTCACCATTGTTGATCCTTTCTCGAGGTCTGTTCTCATTATCTTAGACCTCCTGACTGGTTGTCGACTTCATCACCATTTCTCTTCAATTGTTTCACGTATACCAGGGCGCAGCTTTGACTGAATTGGGATAGACAGGATGACAACTCTAACACTTTTGCAAAGTGGTTTTGCCAAGTTAGTGCATCTGTCAGCCAAGGCCAACTGCAACTTTATATGACTACAGTATGGACGATATGGAGCGGAAGAAATGGCGAGATACATGGCGAGACTAGAAGGAACCCGTATGAGACAGAGAACTTTATCAGAGGTTATGTTGTTGAATACAGTAATGCTCAAGCTAAGATAGCAAACCAAAAAAGCATGTTACCTCAGAAGTGGTCGCCACCAAGCCCGGAAGAACTTAAAGTGAACTTCGATGGGGCATTTGATGCTGTCAACAAAATTTGAGGGATAAGAGTTGTTATTCGAGACAATATTGGCTTAGTAATGGGGGCTCTCTCTGCTAGAATCTCGGAAGTTTCAGATCCTTTTATGGTGGAAGCCATTGCAGCGACGCGGGTTCTGGATTTTGCTCACGATCTGGGTTTCACAAAAATTATACTTGAGGGTGATGCATTGGGGGTTGTGAATTAACTCATAGCTGTAGATCAAGACCTCTCCCAAATTAGACCAATTATAGATGAAGGCAAATTGAGAGTAGTAGCTTTTCAAACTTGTAGTATCAAACATATCAGGCGAACAGGGAATTCATCTGCTCATGCCCTTGCCAAATATGGCCTCCAAGTCTTGAATGATTTAGTTTGGATTGAAGACATTCCTCCTGTAATCTCTACTATTATTACCGAGGACTGTAATCTCTCTTAATCAATGAAGTTCAATCTTTTACTAAAAAAAAAATACTTACCTTTTTCATTTACTTTTTTTTGCACTCATTTATTTGCTCATTTATTTACTTGCCTTTTGTTTATTTATTTACCCACATTTTCCTTTAATTTTATCATGTGTATTGACTGTTAAGAATTGGGAAAAGGTTTTTCAAAAGAAATATAAAAATGAATAATATATCTTTGAAAAAGTGGTCTTGAACCCTTGCCAAGTTGTTGGAGGGAACTCCCAATATCTTTTTTACGATAGAATATTATTCACGTTTTAAGGAATACCTAAGGGATTTTCAGGGGAAAGAACTATTTCTTAAGTTTCGCCAAGTTGTTGAAAAATTTAGAATATTTTCTAATGCAAGAGGTTCACATGTTATTCCTAAACAAACAAAAAAAAAGTAACAAATGAAACATGTGTAGACACCTAATTTTGTCCGGACCTCTAAATCAGGTATATTTTCTTCCTAAATTGATGTTTCAGAATGCTAAAAGGCTTTTCTCATCCTGTAGGTGGTACTCCGAGACTTAGCCTAAGAAAGCAGATAGAAAAAGTCAAACTCGAAAAACTCAACCCCGAAAAACTCAATCCCAAAAAATTCAACTACTAAAAAAGTCAACCCACTTTCAAAATCAAGATTTGAGGTTTAATTGAAAACGGTGAAAGAATTTTGATAATCCGAGATCTACATTGAAAGATATAGAGGTCGGAAGTTGGGTTACGAGATTCAATAGAAAGGAAACCCTAGTTCGAGAAATTTGGGGAAAAGTGCTTAAACGATCAAATTGGTCATAATTGAAGGTCTCAAATAAAAGGTAAGTACTGACTGTGGATAATGGAGAAGCCACTTGGAAGAAAAACTGATAGAAAAGTCAATTCGAAAGAAAACCGAGAATTAGGGTTTTTTGGTGGATTTCGGTGAAATTTGGAAGAATTACAGAAATGGCCCGATTCGATAGATCTAAAGCCCTTAATTGATGATAAATGATTAAAAAAGGATAGACCAAGGCTCAGTTTGAAGAAAATCTGAAAATCAGACTTGTTTTGAGCAAAATCGGGTTTCGGAGGTAAAAGAGCAAAATTGGAAAATATGGGAAAACTAGCAAATGAACTCCAAAAATTCTGAAAATTTGCAAATATCATTCTTAAATCTTTTGGAAGGTATTGGAGAAAGAAAATCTTGATTCGGAGTTCGTTTACAAAATGGCCAAATACCGGGCCCACTATGCAAAAATTTAACAGGATAAATCCCGGAAAAATAGCAAATGAACTCCAAAAATTCTGAAAATTTGCAAATCTCATTTTTAAATTATTTGGAAGAGATTGGCGAAAGAAAATCTTCATTCGGAGTTCGTTTGCAAAATGGCCAAACCCGAGTTCCCCATGTAGTAATTCAAGCAGATAAATCCCGAAAAAATAGCAAATGAGCTCCAAAAATTATGAAAACTTTCAGATCACATTTTTAAATTATTTTGAAAACATTGGTGAATAAAAAACTGGATTCAGAGCTCGTTTAAAAAATGGTAAAGTTCGGGTGCATAAAAGGGGCAATTTTGGAAATAAATTCGAAATAAATAGCAAATGGACTTGGAAAATTTTGAAAACTTCCAGAATTCAAATTTTTATTATTTTAGAAGTATTGAAAAAAAAGAAAATTCAAATTTGGAGTCCGTTTGCTATTTATTTAGGTTCGGGGGGCAAAAAGATCATTTCATCGAAGAAACCAAAAAGGGCAAATTTGTAATTGAGAAAAATATGAAAGAATAAGGAATTTCTGGGGTTTTTCTTCCCTTGGTCAGCCAGCATAGAGGAGAATAAGTAAGCTTGAACAATTTAATTCCTTAGTTACTATCAAGCCACATGCTACCACTAACACCTTGCAAATGGTCCCCCCTTCATCCAATGGCTTAGGTGCCTTGTAGGAAAGTTGAATGCATCATTCAATGGCCAAGTTTAAATGCCAGGATGACATTTTTTATTTTTCATGAAAGAACCCTCATCTAATGGCCAAGAATGGAAGAAAAAAATATGAGCACAATTCATCCAAAGGTGAGCATTCATTCGGTCAAGCAAGAGAGTGCATGGGATTGTCTCTTTTCATCCAATGGCTTAGGCCATCTACAAGGTCTGAGTACACATGTTGAGGGCTGGATTTAATCTACAATATGTCATTTTTATGTTGTCCTCATCCAATGACCAAGAATGAAAGAGCACAACTCATCCAAGGGTAGGCACTCAAGGGGGCAAGCAAGGGAGCGCATGGGATTGGTCCTCTTTTGCATCTAAGGGCTGAGGTTACTACAAGGGCTGAGTACACATCTTGAGGAATACTATCAATAGGCAAGATGACAATTTTATGTTTTCATCAAAATATCTTAATCTAAGGGCCAAGATTGGAGGGAAAAAAGCGCAAATTCCATCCAATGGTGGAGAGGCCATTCGGCCAAGGCTAAGGGAGGGGGGCTGATTTCATTTTTTCATATGTTTTTTGGCTGAAGTCAGTAGCTAATTTAGCAACAAAAAAAAAGGTTTTGAAAGAAAGAAAAAAAAAGGTTTTCAATAGAGAGCTTGAAGGTAGTCATCTCTACCGAGCTCTAGCATAGCTTTCTTCTTGTTTTCCATGGTGTTTTCTTGATTTTCTATCTTGTTTTCCTACTACATTTTTCATAGAAATAAAGTTTTTTAATGTTTACTTAAGTTTTCATCTCTTCTTCTTCATCAAAATGGTGGAAAACAATTTTTTTTACATGGTTTTATGCTTGGCCAAATATGGCATGTTTGCTTGCCTTGGTTTTCTTTTTCTTTCTTCCTTGCATGTTGTTGTGGAAAATGATTTTTATAGGGTTTTTTAGAGTATTCTAAGGTTCTGATTTTTTACGAAAGATGAAGCAAAAAGGTTGAAATGGCTACATGATCTTGGCAAGACCAAGTGACCATGGTTAGGGGAGAGGCTATGCCCATTTTTACCTACCATGAAGCTCACCTTAATTTTGCTGTTTAGCATGGTTTATTTTCTGATTTTTGAAATAGAAAGGCTTCATGATCTTGGCAAGACCAAGTGATTATGGTTAGGTGAGAGGCTATGCCCATTTTATACCAACCACGGAGCTTAACTTTCCTTGTTTTATTTACTAGTTTTGCTTGTTATTTGCTTTGCATGTCTATGTTTAATTTTATATATGTTCTTTACATTATTTTCAATGCTATATTTGTTTCTATATTTCATTTCCATGCATAATATGTTTTCCTTGAAGATTCAGCCTTGTTGTCTATTGGAGTCATATTGTGCATTTTTCATATTTCATGTCTTATATTATAAACATGTTTGCATTTTTCATATTTGTCATATGGCCATTCGGATACTCCATGTTGATATGCCTTGCATGTGCATTTTCATCTTGCTTCTTGACTTGTTTGCATCTCCATGCCATGAGCTTGTGTATTTTGATTTTAGTATGTCATAAGCTTGTGAAAATGTCATGACATTATGCATCTTGATATGATTTGTCATGTACTTGTGCCATTTACTAGGTAGGATATGCATTAAAGTGTCATGTAACCACATTCAGCCTCGTCATGCATCCCTTGCCTTGTCATGCATTTGCATTTTGTTCAGGTAACATGCTTTGCATTATCATATCTTGAAATTGTGTATTAGTTTCTGTTTGTTCCAGTATTAACATTAGTTTCATTGGTCATTGTATGTTCATAGTATTGCTATGCATAATCATTACATTTTAGACTAGGCCATATTAGTATTGCCATGTATATTGAGTCTTAAATCATATTGGTATTGTCATGCATTACTATGTTATTTAGGTCTTAGGTTACATTAGCATTTCATGCATATTCATAACATAATAGGTCCAAGTCATATTTGCATTATCAAGCATTGCATGCATATTAAGTTAGGATAGCATTTATTGCCATCCAAAATCATGATAGGCATTTAGGTTATTTTGAATTGTCATGCATTTCCTTTACCATTTAGGCTTTAGACCATGCATTTCATACATTTCATTTGCTGTATGTTGATGCATTCCATGTCATTGCCACATGATTTATGACTTAGGCCAATCAATGGCTCAAAGTCATGCTCTCTTGAGCATACTTGTGGAAAATTAAAGGGTTGTCAAATTGATTATTCTACCTTTGTGATTTTTTTTACTTAGCCAATTTTTGTCCAAGGTTTTTAAATGTTTTAGCTACTGTCCTTAGGCCTTTAGGATGATCTCCAACAATTTTTACTTTGATTTTTTAATGAATTTATCAAAGGCAAAAAATGTGTTTTGACAAAACAGTTTTTTTCACCCAGTACTCGAACTTATCCGATTTTTATGGGCAGTTTCTAAGCCTTATTAAACTTTAAAAATGATTTTATAAATCTCGGGTTAAAGGTGGTTAAGTCCGGGATTTTAAATTTAGAAAATTAAAGCCATTTTAAAAGGGTTTGGTAAGGGTTTTAATTTTTATTCAAGTTTTTCCTCAAAATTGTTTTCAAACAATCAAAAAGTTTTGTTTTTTTAGAAAATCTAATTTGACATATTTTTCTAAGGTAGCCGGATATCATTTTAGAAATACGGATTTCTTTAATTAAAGGAAAAAATACATTTTCATGCGTTGTATTTTCCATGTTCATGCATTTTATTTAATATGTGATTTTTGCTTTGATATTTCCCATGGTATTATTATTACTTTGGTTCACATTTTATGATGTTATATTGTTTACCATATGATTTTGAATATTTCATGCTATTTCATACTATGTTCATGCATTTTTATTTTATTTTCATGCATATTTTATGTTTCATGTCATTTCATCATATTCCATGTCATTTAGGTTTAATTGTTTATAATATGCCATTTCATTTAAAATATGTCATATCATTTAAAATTGCCATGTCATTTAAATCATTTTATCTCATTTAGAATATACCATGATACTTAGGATTTTTCATTTCACTTAGAATATACTATGCCATTTAAATTATGTCATATCATTTAGGTTACATTATATTATCTAGACTTTGCTATGTCATTTTATTTATGTCATACATGTTCATATTCATTTTTAAATGTTTTTTTTTTCAAAAAGATAATGATTTTCAATAAAAAATAAAGATATTCTCGAGTTAAAATAATTCATGAGTTCTCTACCGGGTTTGCTGGAGGGAATATTATCAATTATCATTAATAAAGGAATATTTTTCTTTCAAAAAACGAGAATGATTCGGAAAGTTTTCCAAATAAATAAAAATTTCTATATTTTGCCAATTTTGCCGGGGAATATAGTAAAATTTTGAATTAATAAATTCCGGATCATTTTCAATTAAAAATGGAATTATTTTTCTTTAAATTGGGAATTAACTTGAAATACAAAATTAAAACCACTTTTTTAACGAGACTTGAGATAACACACGATTAATAGAGTACCGTTTTATATGGTCGTTGTGGGGCTGCTAATTCTTCCCCACACGTAACCGAATCCCGAACCCGCTTCTTTGATTTCTCTGGTTTAAAACGCAGACTTGAAATTGGTTTTAAAAATATTTTAATTAATTTTAAAATGTTTTATAGGTTTTAAAGGTGGCCGATCACACCTAGCTAAAAAAGATAGGTGGCGATTTCATGTCTTTTTACGAAGTTGTTTTCATACCCTCGACCTTTTATTTCAATCTAGAGGAATTAAGTCGTTTTTTTCTCTGCGTCTGTTTCCGTCCTCAATCGAACGGGTCCCCGCGATCGGGATCACGTATCGACAACATGAAAATTCAAAAAATTTAAAGTTTTTTTTCATTTATGCTATGTTTTTTTTTGTCATTTGTGCTTAATTCCACCTCAATTGTCCATCATTCACTAGCATTTTTCTTTTGTATATGTGCTTATTTACTTTTTACGATATTTATTTTAATTATCTTTAATAAAGGTAATATTCTTGAGTGAAATTAATTCTTGAGTTCCTATCAAATTGGAGAAAATTCGAACAATTACTTTTTATAAACGAATATCACCTTTGCTTTCAAAGATGATATGAGAATTCTTAAATGAAAGAATCTTTTTTAAATTTCATCAAATTATTGGAGAATATAGGAAAATTTTATTGCGATAGGGATTTTCATTTCGTTCCTAAATAAAATGACATATTTTTCAATACTAAAAAATATAAATGTTTAAAAATAAAAAGAATTAAGGAAATTATCATTAAATATTGAAACTAAGACCATTTTTATCAAGACTAAAAAGATAACGCAAGAATATTTGGTACTATTTTCGAACAGGCGTTGTGTGGGTATCCATACCTTTCTCACGCATAATCGTACTTCCAAACTCAATCTAGTTTTAATTTTTTTGTGGAACCAAAAATTATCTTTTGAATAAATATTAATTAATTTTAGGATCTTATTAAAAAGATTTATTTTTATAGGTGACCAATCACACCTAATCAAAAAAGATTAATGGGGATTGGTGACTCCATGTTATTTTTTTACGTCTGTTATGATGTTGTAGGATTAATGTCATAATATAATATAAATCTTTGTGGAATTAGAGTTAAATTAGTCCCCAATGGAGTTGCCATTATGAGAGGTGCAGGTAGAAGTGGCAAAATGAATCCGAACCTCAAAACCCGTCCAAAAAAACTCAAACTTGCCCAAACTCGATTTGACCAAAAAAGTCAAAAACTCAAACCTGAGGAAACATGAACTCAAAATGGTACGAACCCAAAATAGTCCGAACCGGAATGAACCGAATAAAAAAAAAAATCTAAACCCGAGACCGACCTGATAATAAACTCTTAATAACCCGAATTTAATACTAAAAATAATAATGATCAAATTGTAATTAAATAGTTTTTCATAAAACAAAAACTTTAATTATCAATTTTATTCTAATATCTTTTTCTTTTTTAATCAAAAGTTAAATTTTAATATATATATATATATAAGATAAAATAAAATAAAATAATGATTTTATGAAAAATTAAAATGGTGAATACTAAGTAAAAATGAAAAGATGCTGAAAAAAATAAAAAGCGAAAAGAAAAAGAGAAATGTTTTTAAAAAAATTTTTACTAAATCTTTTCAATGTTTTTTGGTACATGTAAAATTAATTAAACCTATCTTAAGATAATAAAATAAGAAAAATTAATTTATGTGTAGATAATTGGATTGTGAACAAAAGAGAAATGTTTTTTAGAATTGTAAAGAATAAAATGGTGATTATTTTTGAAAAATCATCTAAAAGATATTTTTTAGGATAAAGTTGAAAACATCTAAATGATGATTATATATATATATATATATATCATTGTTCTTAAATTTTAATATAACAGTTTATTTATTTATTTTCTTCCATATATTTGCATATGTGCTATGTCTATTTTTAAAATATATATATATATAATTCATATTATAAATTAATTAGTTACAAATCTACAATTATACTAATAATCATACTACAATTTTATATAAGACAATGAAATAAATAAAAATTAGAAATAAAAAACTCAATTACTGTGAGATCCAAAAAATGATGCTTATGTTACTACTAATTGTTTGTTTTTGTTTCATGCTTAGACTTAATTAGTTTATCCATACTCCCTATTTTTTTAAAATTCACAAAAAAAAAATCTTAAGTAATTATTTTTTAATCACAACTTAATTAATTAATAAGATATGATATTATCTTATATATCTCATGTCGTTTGCGTTTTGTGTAATCATATCTTGTCTAAAATTATCATGTTTACAAATTATTATATCATTTCAACTTTATTAGTCATTACTATTTAATATTTACTATTCAAATAGTAAGTTATTAAAATAATTAGATATATACTATATATATCTAGTAATTTTTAATTATGATTTCTTAGAAAATTTAGTTTTATATTAAAATTAGACCATTAAGACAAATAGCTAAGCAATACATAATAATAGTACTTTTTTTTACATTTGTCTTACCAACTCGTAAGTTTTAGTCTTATTTTTTATTCAAATATAACCATTTACCCATTTTTATTTAATTATTAGTGTGTACAATTATATTTATATGTATGCATAATATAAATCATAATATATTTACATGTTAAATATTAAAGTTCATCGAATCAATTATTTTAAATATCAATACGATAATATATCATATTTCCTATAATCAATTACTTAACAAATTGATTTTATATAAAAAAAAATTAATTTATATCCTTTTTATGCTAACAAATATTGATATTAATATAAAAATATAATTAAAAATATCATATTATACAAAAGCTTACTTAAAAAAACAATAATAATATATATTTGAATTTGAACAATTAAATTATACAAATATGATTATATCTAACATAATATAAAAAAATGACATAAAACTTGCCAAACTCGAAAGAGCCTGAATCAAAAATGGTTCGAACTTGGAATGAACCGAAACTGATATAACCCGAATTCTAAATAATTCAAACTCAAAGAAATTTGAACTCGATATGACCCGATCCAAATCCGTCCAAACCCGCTCAATTGCCACTTCTAGGTGAAGGTGTCACCTCTAGAACTCTCCTAACATTTGGGTTTCATTTCGATTGGGAGTTACCATTTGATGCATTTATATATCGAAATTGAGACCAATTTCTAAGGCTTCAAATCCCCATATTTATCAAAGAACTTGGTTCGGAGATTTAGTTATAGGATAAGAGGAATCAAAGCTCAAAACTCTACCTAGGATAAACCCAACCTCTATTTATCCATATATTCAGTTTGTATTATATTATATCATTTTTATTCTTAATGCAAGCACACAATTTATGAACAATTTGAATGTCCTATGTTGTCACGCATGCATTTAAAACGGGTGGATTATCAACCTTGAGTGGTCTATCAACCATTAAAATATGCATGATGCCAGCATACAATTATAATATAGTAGTTAATAACATAATTTAAATAAAGTATAAATAAAATCAATCATAACATAAATAATAAATAAGATAAATAAGATAAATAGTATAAATAAATGAGCCTAATATACGTGATGAGAACGCTAATGATTTAAATGATGTTAAGCATAAAAATTCTTAATCTATATGACGTGATATAATGCAATGTATGATAAATCTAATCATAGCATAATTCTATATGATATACATAATTACTTGAAAATAAAATACCACGTATATTTATGACAAAATGTATTTAAGTCTAGATGACATACTTGATATCTTATGAAATGAACGACATATATATCATATGGCATGCAAAATTACCAAAATGCTCTTACCTTAGATAGCATCATCTGGGACATATAACCACTTCATAATAAGTTTAATAATGAAAATAAGTCTATTACAAAGCATAGATGGTATGCATATCTAATGTCTACATGGCATATATTTTGTGGACACGCCCCACGTCTTAAGCTATGCTTAAAGAGTAAATTTTACCTTGATTAAGATAAAGATACTGATGAACTTTGGATAAAGTTTCACCTTGACTAGGACTCTCTAGACCATGATCGATTGTCAAGCAGAATCTTAGCTGGATCAGGACTCATTTAAAGAGTTTCAGTGGGATCAAAGACTATTTAGGAGAGTTTCATCTAGATTAAGATTCTTAGGACAGAGTTTCGATAAGATTGGGATTCTTTGAAACATCAGACAACTCCTTTCGAGATAGGACTCCTCAATCTTAGACACATTGGGATTCCTTGGACTCAAACTCGAGCTCTTCGAGACACCTCAAACTTGGGCTCCTTTGAACCCTTTCAGACTCTTTCGAGCTCGGGACTTGAAGTTTGGAGGGTTTAAGCTAAAAATTCTCAAGAAAAGAGGGATAAGTGAATAAAGAATAAGTCTAAAGGCTTTCAAAATGTTCTAGTGTGTTTTGAAAGTAAATTGGAGCAAACTATATATAGTTAAAGTCAAATGGAATGGCCGGTTGAAATTAAAACTGACAAACGACTCAAATTGGATAAAAATTCGAAGAATTATCAGAAAATAAATCTGAGCACAAGGAAAGTATCGATTGTTGATCGACACAGGAAAGTTCTAGTGAATGAAGATAATGATAAGAAGAATTAAAGAATAACCAAATAATTAAAAATTATCCACACTAGAGTGTTGATCGACACAGGAAAGTATCGATCGACATAAGGGAGTGTCGATCGACTCGCCAACCCTGAGCACAAGGCTCATTTCGACAATGGGAGGAGTTGGTCGAGTTCATAGGTTGAACTTTGATCGACAATGGGCCAAACTAATCGACAAGAGGTGCAAGTTCGATCAAGAGAGCTTCTTGTCCATTGACACTTCAAGGAATTTGAAAATCCGAGGGAAAAAGGAAAGGAATTTCGATTTTTCTCCAAAATTGACAACTCGATCGACACAAGGGTGTGTCCAATGAGGCCCCTCCAAGCTTGACCGACACTGACATGCGTCGGTCGAGACTTACAAACATGTGATCAAAGCCATTTCATCTTATTTGTCCAAGTTTCATGCTAATTTGTCCAATTCAACAACGTTTTCCATATTTTCAAACTTCAACAAGTCATAAAATCAAAAAATAGTCCAGGTTTAGAAAAAATCAATTCCTCACTCAGTGCCTTCTTTCATGTAACCCAATAATTATGGACTTTTACACTTTTTGGGTTTTTCTTTATATTTATTTTATTCCATTTACAAAACAACAACAAAATATCAAATTTCATATATCATTCATTTATAGTTAAATTCAATTCCAAATATCATAAACATTAAAAATATATAACCATTACCAAATAATAAGAAACACCAATATATACATTTTTATTCGCCTTATAATAATACATACTCATTTATTCATGTTATAAGTGATATATCGAACTTCTATATTTCGTTTTCGTTTGAACACTAATGATAGATTAAAAATAATAGACAATATTTAAATCAGTTGATAGTCAATATATAAATAAAACTATAATATAATTTAGATTTATATAAATATTTTAAAATTTTAACTTTTAAGTATTTTTATCACGTTTTTGTCTTAAATTTATAAAATTAATTAATGATTATGTAAAAAGTGAAATTAATTATTGCATTCAAAATTACAAAAATATTTATATATAGCTTATATAAATTCCAAAATGATCTGAAACCCGTCCAAATCCAAAATAGATCTAACTTGAAATAGTCCAAATCTTAAATTGTTTGAACTTGAAATAACTCGAATTTAAGACAACTCTAACCTAAAATTGTTCGAATTAAAAATAGCTCAAAACTAAAATAGTTTGAACCCAAAAAAGTCTGAACTCGAAGATAGCTCGATCTAAACCCACCAAAACTTATCCAATCACCACCTTTAAAGAGAACCCATCCTCTTCAATAAAGAAATAAATAAAATTTTATTTTGAAAAATAGAGTCCAAGCTTAGTCCTATCTAATGGTGGAAAAAATTGGACCAATTTCTGTAACTACTTGATTTGACCAAAAATCAACCCCGAACCTAACTGAAAAAAAAAAAAAAAAAAAAAAAAAAATCAAAGATCTGAACCTATAAAAATCTAAATCTGAAAATATTTGAACTTGAAAAAGTTTAAACTTGATTTGATCCAAAACTTAAATTGACACGATTTGAACTTGTCATGATCCGAACCCACAATAATTTAAATTCAAGACTAATTCAATCCAAAATCCCCAAAAGAATTTATAATCTGAAAATCCTAAATTATAGTTAGGTGATGTTGATAAAAATAAAATGAGTAAATAAATAAATGATAAACTTTTAAAATAAAATTTTAATTTTAAAAAAAATGTTATTATTTATAATTATTATATAATTATATCAATAATGTATTATCAATAAAAATAATCAATACTGAATTATGAAAGTAATTTAAAACATACTAAATATACATTGAATGATTTTTAATGCTACCCTTATTATATTTACAACAATTAACAATAGAAAATAAAAACGGCAATTTGACATTTGATTTTATCATAAAATAATCATTTACAATATGTAATTGTAATTATTTCGCAATTAAATTGTAATTTTAATACAACACTAACTTAAATATAAAAATAAAATGATATTATTATTTCAACGTATGATAAAAATTGACCATGATTTTGTGTATAATACATCAATAACATTATTAACAAAAATTAACTTTAAATCATATATTTTATTTATTGTTTCAACATATAAAAATAATATTAAATGTACTTGAAATAAAAATATTATCTTATAAAATTATAATATATAATTTTGAAATTAAAATATAAAGATTATAAACATTAAGTAACTAAATTAAATCATACAACATCCAAACAAAATATATTCAAGTAAAAGGTGCTTTATAATTTGTGGATTAGGTGATCTAGACTTGTCCATGAATCGAGTTATCCTTCCGACCCACTAGCTTGTCCATGGGCTCTATCATTGTTTTTCAAACTCAAGCCGATTCGAGATGTTATTTTATTAATACGAAATTTGTTTTTTATTTAATTTTAATTTTAAAATATTAGTATTTTAATTATTTTAAAAAAATCAGGCCTCTTAAACTCCTCAGGCTGAATCTTAGACAGGCTTTTGAAAGATCAATCGGATTTGACCCGCCCATGGACATCTATAAGGTGACCCAACGGGTTATGAATAAAAGGCCACTTATAAAGGTGTTTAGTGGGCTAGCTTTATTCGTAAATTGTTCTTTGGATTGATTTTTTTTTCATGTAGAATAGTTTTTGACTCTTTCTAGTGTTATATATTTTTTGTTTTAACCCACTCATAAAACAATAAATGAAAAAAGAAATCTTATATACATTAATTATAGTTTTATTCAATATCAAATATTATAATAAAAACAAAAATAAGTATATAATTGTTGCCGAATAGTAAGAAATACTTAAATATACATTCTTTATTCATCTTATAATAATGAATACTCATTTATTCATGCTATAAACAGACATATGAAACTTGTATATTAAGTTTTTATTTAAACTTAAAGGATAGCTTAAAAGTAATGGACAATATTCGAATACAAAAATATTGATAGTCATTTGTATTAATAAAACTATAATATAATTTATATTTACATAAATATTTATTAATTTGTAAGATTTTAACTTTAGCAGAAGCAAACATGCTATACCTGGAGTCACCTGCTGGAGCCTGGAGTTGTAAGTTGTAACTTAGATTTAAACTTTAGCTTAGATTTTTGCATGTTTTCATCAAATGCATTCATAAATCGGTACACTATAGTTCTGTAAAAAAATATTTTATTTAAAAATGGATGTTGTAACTTGTATCTAATATTGATGCTGAGATTAATCTTTTTAAAAGCACGAGACAATCTAGCATTTCTGGAGAAAAGGCTTGCCAAATTCCCAGAATACAAAAATAGAGATCTGTTCATCAGTGGAGAGAGTTATGGAGGTTTGGTTTAACTCAGGAAAATATTTGTTTGTTATTTATATATATAGAACTCCTCTCCTGGTAATATTAGCAAACACTGAAAACTTTGATTGTTGCCAGGCCACTATGTTCCACAACTTGCAGAACTCGGTACTCAGTCCATCAACAAGTTCAATCTCAAAGGAATAGCAGTAAGCATGAACCAAGTTTCAAGGGAAATTAGCTCATTTATTGACGTATATGATGTTACTCTTGATGTCTGTTTATCATCGCTTCTTTCGCAATCCAAAATTCTGAGTAAACTGGTGAAACTTGAGTTCATTATTGTTATTATTATTATTTGGCTCGTAATGACAGTGTCCTGAAGTATAAGATGCAAGATCTAGAGATACCCACAATTCATATTCTAGGCAGACTTGTCAATTCTGGCATCCCATCGAGTTTGGGTGTACAGGTAATTGAGATTAGTTTCCCCATGAATGCTTCAGGATGATATGAGACAAGCACTAACATTTTGTGTAAAATGTGTTTACTGGAGCATCCCATGATGTTTCTCAAAAAAAAAAAAAAAAAAAAAAATGAATATTTCGCAGTCATTCTAATTTGAAATCAAATTATGATCATATCATGACTGCTTGACCAAGTTTAGTAATTACAGCAGAGAGGCCCATTACTAGTTCTTAAATGGTGACATAGGACGACCAGAAGAATGTGGTTCAAGGCAATTTCTAGATCTCAATTTTTGAGAAGTACATCATTGAAGCAGGGTTCCAAAATATGCTCATCTTGCTGCACATCATGATACCTAAAACAAGTTCAGGAAAGAAATATATATTATCAGTAAAGCAAAGTTAAGTTGAAAAACAAAAATATAGAAGCTCATATACATATACTCCATGGCTAATTCATCATATAGCAAAACCGTAGAAAAGGAATCCACCCGAGTGAGGAGCCTATAGAGCTAGAAGTGGCCATCCTTAAAAGTAAAACAAATTCTCACCTTGAAGCTGGTCAAAGGAGCAGATTTCCAGCATTGATTTTGGATGGAGGAATATTTTCTCAACCAATACACGATTCAAAGATGGGATCAAACGTTTTACCACTCCCAATTTGCTGATTTTCCACTGTGTTTTGACTTCTTTTTTTTTTTCCTCTGGTGTTTACAACTGATCTGTGCAACATTTTATGTGGAAGGGCTTAAAGAGGGGTTTTAGTGCACAGGCCCAAACCACCCTTTGAAAGACCTGATCAGCGGGTCAAGCTTGTGAAATACTGATCCGCATTGGATTAGCACAATTGTTGACACCTCCTCCTAATTAAGAGTGTAATCGAGTCAAGCCGAGTTCAAGCAATAAGAAGTTTGAGTTCGAACTTCACTCGAAATTCAAAACTTGAAATACGGTTCGAGCTCGGTCGAGTTTCATTTTTAAAATTCGATCTCGATTCGAAATAAAAATCGAATTCTTTGAGCTCGTTCGATTAGGCTTGATTAGACTCGTTTACTTAGTAAAAATGAACTCGATTCTCATGCTCGATTTCAAACTCGATTATTTGTTCTTGAGCTCAAATTCGAATTTAGATTTTCCAATACTAATTAAAAATAAAAAAATATATTAAAAATAAAAAAACTCGGTCAGGGTCATGAGCTACTCGAGTCAAGTATTAGGATGCTCAAACTCGACTTGTTCGATAGTTTGAGCTCGAGCTCGGCTTGACAATGACCCGAGTCAAATTCGAGTTTTTTTAAGTCAAACCCAAATAACTTATAAACACATGTATCTCGTTTACACCTTACTCGCAACATCAACTTATGAAATACTTAAACTATATTTATTTTTATCCGGTCAAGCTTCAACAATGTTTTGAACCTTGAGTCTTAATTGAGTTCATACTCGAACTTTAGAGGTGTCATTCTTTTTGTACATGTGATATTACATTATACAAGAAAAAAATGGTTTTCTTTTATTTCGTAAATCTCATCCTATTTCAAGATCCAAATTCGAGGCTTTCGAAATCCAGTCTTAAAGTCTAACCGTCGTCGGAGATATAAATATTAAATTTGTTTATAAAGTTGTCATTCTTTCTCAAAGTGATCATTATTTTGCTTGTATCATGTGGAATTAGCTTAATGTTTTAACAGATATTTTAGATTTGAACTATATATTCTTTTAAACAAATCATTTTTTTCTTTTATTTTGATTAAAAAATTAAACATAAAATCAAATCAAAATAATAACCATAAAAAACTTATTTTATTTTATTCCCGTGTTTGATGGCTTTAAAATAAGATAGAGGGTAAGAAAAAAAAAACATAACGCAACAATTTTCATCTCCCCCTTAATAATCAAGATTTGTGTGCATCGAACATTTTTTAAAGTTACTTTTAATTAGAGGTATCAATGAATTGAGAATGAAACTGGATCGATTCAAGCTAAACTTATTGGCCTCTTTTGTTAAAAGTGAAGTTTCAAGCTTAGTACTATAAAAAAAGACCTCACTTCGTTGGGGCATTTTTCATTTTTTATTAATTTCTTAATTAAATAATAATAAAAATTAATTTTAAATTATATTTTATTAAATAATTATTATTTAATTAATTTTTTATTTTAAAATTATAATATTAATATATAATATTTTATTAATTATGAAAATTAAATTTATGTTAATTGTTTATTTATAAATACGTAATACAAATGTATTTTTAAATGCTATTTATATGTATTTTTAAAAAAATATTTAGACCTTATTGACTTATTGTATACTGTATATTTTTATTTATAAGAGATAAAAAATAATAAATGAAAAATAAGAAAATAAAATTGTGGTTTCTATTTTATTCTCTTGTAAGATCGATTTTGTCACATAAGTTAGCAGCAAGTTCTATTTTTCCATTTTTTAACTTTTTTTCCCGAGCGGGTTGTGTACGAATCCTAAACCAAATTGCGAGTCAATGTGCGGACCAACCCCTTTAAATACATCATTTAAAATTAAAATAATTAATAAAATAAATTTATTTTTTTAACTTTTTCCCCGAGTCGGTCGGGTACGGATCCTAAATCGACCCGCGAGTCAACGTGTGGACTAACCCTTTTAAATATATTATTTAAAAATAAAATAATAAACTAATTAATAAAATAAAAAAAAAATAACTTTTTCCCATGCGGGTCGGGTATGAATCCTAAATCGACCCGCGAATCAACGTGCGGACCAAACCCTTTAAATACATTATTTAAAAATTAAATTAAAAACTAAAAATAATTAATAAAATAATTTGTTTTAACTTTTTTCCCGAGTTGATTGGGTACGAATCTTAAATCGATTCGTGAGTCAATATGCGGACTAACTTTTTTAAATATATTATTTAAAAATAAAATAAAAAACTAATTAATAAAATAATTTTTTTTTATAACTTTTTTCCATACGGGTCATGTATGAATCTTAAATCGACTCGCGAGTCAACATGCGGACACATCATTTAAACATAAAATTAAAAATAATTAATAAAATATTTTTTTTTTATTTTTTCCGAACGGATCGGGTACGAATCCTAAATCGACACACAAGTGAACGTGTGGGTAAACCCTTTAAATACATCATTTAAAAATAAAATAAAATTAATTAATAAAATAAAATAAAATAAAGTTCTTATTTTAACTTTTTTTTCCGAGCAAGTCGGTTAATAACCCATAATATATATATATATATAGAGAGAGAGGGGGGGGATCCACTTATACTAATATAAAATTAAATTAGTTTTATACACTTTCGAATTTTTTATACGATATCCGACCGTCGTATTTCATGTTCTATTCACATAGATCATGTATGTCGAGTTTCGATGAAATTAAAAATGTCTAACTATTTTTTCGATATAAAAAAATTTTGAACTATTAAATATTTATTGAAAAAGACAGTATTTTCGATCGATATGATAGAGATATCGGATCAATTCGAAACTTTACGTGCACAACGAGTACGATTATATTGTTAAATCCAACGGTCGATTTGTTAAAATATAAATCATATAACAAGTATATATATACTGTAAAACTAAATTAGATTATACACTTCCGTAACTTTTTATACGATTTATATTTGTTTAATCTAACCGCCGATTTTTATGTTCTATTTACATAAATCATGCACGTCGAGTTTCGAGTAAATTAAAAATATTTAACTATTTGTTCGATGTAAAAAACTTTCAACCGTTAAATATATATTGAAAAAGATAATATTCTCGACCGATATGATAGAGATATTAGATCGATTCGAAACTTTACGTGCACGATGAGTACAATTATATTATTATCCAACGGTCGATTTGTTAAAATATAAATCGTATAAAAAATTACGAAAGTGTGTAAAACTAATTTAGTTTTAAAATAGTATAAGTGGATCTCTCCTTTTATATATATATATATATATATATATATATTGAATACATACATATATGTATGTATTTCATGATGGTATATGCATAGAATGTCGGAAGCACCGTCAACTAAGATTGCATTTCGATGCAGCCGGAGTTACTTTTTGTGCGTTTTGGATAATTTTTGGCTTTTAATTGTATCTGTCTCCTATTTGGATAATAGGAGTGTGGCACGATGAAGGATCCGTTTGGAATCAAACGGATCCCCGGTTTAATGCGGTTGAGATATTTTTTTGTCCCAACCGCATCGAACCATGTATTTGGTAACATGGCATCAGTGCGGTGAACAATGTTTCACCGCACTAATGTCATTATTTTTTACTGAAGCTTTTAGCTCAGTCGAAAGAAAGGCCCTCCAATGCGAGGGCCTTTCTCTATTTTGTCCCCCTTTCACCGTACTGATGCCATTATTTTTTACTGAAGCTTTCAGCTCAGTCGAAAGAAAGGCCCTCCAATGCGAGGGCTTTTCTCTATTTTGTCCCCCTTTTGATTTTTACTTAATATTTTTTGTTATTTTTATTACATAATAAATATATGATAAATTTATTATTATATAGTAAATAAAAAAAATATATAAATTTTATTATTGTATAAATCTAATAAATATATAAATTTTATTATTATATAATTAATATGAATTATTTAAAAATAAATAAATACAAAAATATTATTTGATATATTATTATTTTTTTATTAATTTTTAATTATCTATTAATAAAATTATTATTTGATATAAATATAATTTTAATTATTTATTAATTTTATAATATCAAATAATCTAAAATTTCCATTATATATTTACATTTTAATCTAATGTCCTTAATAGTCATTTCTCTTCTTACTATAATTCATCTCACAGCCACCGCTGCTTTTACATCCAAACACATATCCCACCATTGATTTTTATCTCATTGTTATAGTATCCAATCTCACCACTACAGTAGTTAATCTCACAGCAATCGCTGTTTTTAATCTCACCAAAACTAATCTCACCGTCCATCCAAATGGACCCGAAGTCATTTTTTCCGTGTCACAGCTCTAGTGAATGACTGAACACTTAAGGGTCTATTTGATCAGACCAAAGCCTTTTCTTTTTTTCCTTTTGCTTTTATTGATTTTTTATTATTATTTTTGTTTAAGAATTTTTTATTATTTATTTAATTAAAATGATAAATAAATTTATATAATTATATATTAAAAACAAATAAATAAATACATAACAAAAATATATCATTACATTTATGATCAAATTTAATATAAAATAATATGTGTCAATATTTTTTAGTGAATAAATTTTTTAAAATATTAAATAAAATTAAAATATTATAGAATTACATAAAAGATAATAACAATTAAATATTATTTTGTTATGTTTTAATTTTTGTAAATATATTATTATAATTATATATAAATTTTAATCTAATATCTTTAATAATATTTTTTTATTATATTTCACTTCACCGATACTTTTGCTTCCAAACAAATATCATCACTAAATTTAATCACATCATTATAATATCCAATCTTACCGCACTAAAAATAACTAATCTTACTGGCACCACTATTATCTATCTCACCGTTTCAAATGGGACAATAAAACTAATACCATATTAGCTCCAACCAAATTTTAGTTATCAACTAGAAAAAAGACCTCACATTATCGGGGTCATTTTATTTTTTTTTATAATTTTTTTAATAATAAAAAATTAATTTTAGTTTATATTTTATTAAATAATAATTATTTATTTAAATATTTTATTTTTAAATTGTAATAACATTAATATAATTATATTTTTCTAATTATGAAAATTATTTATTTATAAATTATATAATACAAATACATTTTCAAATGTTATTTATATGTATTTTTAAAAAATATTCAAACCTTATTGTACATTGTATATTTTTATTATAAGATATAAAAAATAAGAAAATAAATTTATGATTTGTATATTATTCTCTCGTAGGATCGATTGTCTCACATAAATTAGCAGCAAGTTTATTTTTTCCTTTTTTTATTTAACTTTTTTCCCAAGCGAGTCGGATACGAATCCTAAATCGACTTGTGAGTCAACATGCGGATCAACCACTTTAAATTTATCATTTAAAATAAATATAAAAATAAAAAGAAATAGTAAAATAAATTTTTTTTTTTTAACTTTTTTCCCAAGTGGATCGAGTATGGATCCTAAACCGACCCGCGAGTCAACGTGCGAACTAACCTATTTAAATACATCATTTAAAATTAAAATTAAAATAAATATAATTAATAATTTTTTTTTACCCTAGCGGATAGGTACAAATCCTAAATCGACCTAAGAAAACAAAAGATTTTTCTAAAATATATATTCATTAATAATAATACATTATTAATTTTTTGCAAAAAAAAAATATTTTGTCCCAAATAAAAAACAAAATAGGATAAATAAATCTTGAACATTTGAAGAAATACCCTTTGAGTCCTTAAGGATTCTTTGTAAAAAGTCAAAAATACCCATAAAAATAACAAAATAAAACAATAAAATCCTTTAATTAAATTCAAAATTTTCTTATGAGTCTCTAAAGACTCAATTTTTATAATAGTAGACGATAGTGCGAACCATTACTTATGTTACTTTTGGAAGGTAGGATGAAAAAAAAAGAGAAAATAATTTTTTTTTATATAATTTAATAGTTGAAATTCACAGTAAATTTTAACCTAGAAAATATTAATTTATTTTCTAATATTAATTACTTAAACCGAAAAAAGAGAGAGAAAGATATATTAATTTATTTTCCAATATATATATAGCCAAACTTGACTAGTTATTATCACAAACTAAGAGTTGGGGGTAGGCTAAGTTTTAAGAAAAGAGGAAATGTGGAAAAGTTGAAATCAATTACTCTTTCCGTCTCATAAATTATGTTTAATTTGATTTTTTACAGTTAAAATTTATCAATTTTGAACATTTATATTTTAAATATTTATTAAATTATATTTGAAATTTCTGATTCAATGTTTTTAAAAAGTATTTTTCATATTTTAACTAATTATATATTTAAAATGAAATGAATTAAAATTAAAAATATTAATTTGACTCTTAAAAACAGTGTTAAAAAAATTAGACCGGATCGGCCGGTCGGATCGGTTGAATCGAGAATCGATGGTCTATCCGGTTCGGTACATATTATAAAATCGGAGATTGTCTAAATCGGTGAAAAAACGGTTGAACTAGTAAAAACCTGGGAAAAAAAATCAATTTTAACCTTACTTTTTTAAAAAAAAAAAAAAAAAATTATTGTATGTGATGAGATTTGGACCTTCAACCTTTTGAATCTATAATAAAAAACCATACCATTTAACCAAATATATACTTTTAATCAATATTTACTATATTTAATACTTATTTAATATTTAAATTATTTATTTAATATTTAATTTTTTTTAATAAAATCGATCGATTTAACCAATTCGATCGATGACCGAAACTTTCACCGATTTTATCTTCAATCCAATTTTTTAAACATTGCTTAAAAATAAAATTAAGACATTACTTATGAGATAAAAAGGTATGGATTAGCACTTCTTTCTATTGTTGGAAAGGAAGATCTTCCCTTGTTTAAAAAAAAAAAACTTCAAGAAAGTGGTGAGTGGTTATTCAAAGAAAATACAGATGAAAGAGACACCTTAGTCCTTAAAGGAAGAAAGCAATATAATTAACAGACAGCTTGCCCTAATTATGTTGATTTGACTGCCTTAAACCTAACTAGCTACTTGATCTTCATCCCTGTTATAAAATTATAGCTATTGATTCTCATCATTTCATCTCTCACCTCATAACTCGCTCATATTTACTTACTATTTACTAAGATGCCTCAAAAACTTTATTCAAAAAAATAATAATAATAAAAATGGATCAAAATTCGTAATTAATGCAAATCCACTTATAAAAGTATATTGTTGGTGGAAAGTTTAATGGTATTTTTAATTTATAAATTTTTTTAATTAATAATAATAAATTAATTTTAAATTGTATTTTATTAAATAATTATTATTTAATTATAATTATATTAATATAATTATATTTTGTTAATTATGAAAATTAAATTTATGATAATTGTTTATTTATAAATTACGTAACATAATTACATTTTTAAATGTTATATATATATATTATTTAAAAATATTTAGACTTTATTGTATGCTGTATATTTTTATTTATATGAGGTAAAAAATAAAATAAATAAAATAAAAAAATAACATTGTTGTTTGTATTTATTCTCTCATAAGATCTATTTCTCCACATAAGTTAGCAATAAGTTCGTTTTTTTTTTTATTACTTTTTTCCAGAGAGAATCGGGTATGGATCCTAAATCAACCCGCGACTCAACGTGCAGACCTACCTTTTTAAATACATCATTTAAAATTAAAATTAAAATAATTAATAAAATATATTTTTTCATTTTTTTCCCGAGCCTGTTGGGTACGGATCTTTAACCGACCCGTGAGTCAACGTGTGGACAACCCCTTTAAATACATCATTGAAAATTAAAATAAAAATAATTAATAAAATAATTTTTTAATTTTTTTCCGAACTGCTCGAGTACGAATCCTAATCGACTTGTGAGTCAACATGTGAACCAGTCCCTTTAAAATACATTATTTAGAAATAAAATAAAAATAAAACTAAAAACTAAAAATAAAAATAATTAATAATATTTTTTTTAATTTTTTCTCGAATGGGTCTGATACGGATCCTAAATCGACCTACGAGTCAACATTTGGATCAACCCCTTTAAATACATAATTTAAAATTTTAAAAAATAATTAATAATTTTTTTTAAGATTTTTCGTGCTGCTTGGTTATGACTTCTAAATCGACCTGCGAGTCAACATACGGACCAAACCCTTTAAATACATCATTTAAAAATAAATAAAAAATACATCATTTAAAAATAAATTATAAAATAAATTAAAAATAAATAACTAATTTTTTTTTCTTTTTTCCTAAGCGGGTCGAGTACGGATCCTAAATCGACCTATAAGTCAACGTGTGGATCAACCCCTTTAAATACATAATTTAAAAATAAAATAAAAAAACTTAAAACTAAAAAAAATAAAATAAAATAATTTTTAAATTTTTTTTAAATTTTTTTTCCTTAACAGATCAGGTATGGATCCTAAATCGACCCGCGAGTGAACGAATGGATCAACTCCTTTAAATATATCATTTAAAAAAAAAAAAATTAAAACTTAAAATCTTTAAAAAAACTCGTCACGTGTGGAACAAAGAAACTCGACATCTGACTAGTAATACCCACTTTTTTTGTGTGTGTTATAGAGCAAGATAAAATTGTTCCTTGCTTATTTCAAAAATATCCGTTAAATCTCACGGATTTAAAAATAAATATAGTAGGTTTGCGAAATTTCTGTAAATTATTGTTCTTATTAGATGCCCAAAAGTGAAACTCTTAATTACAAGAAAACTATTTTTTTCCAAAGCACAAAAACTAAATTAGAAACCATAGATTGATAGATATTATTGAACAATTCAATAATACATAAAATATAAATTCACATTTGTATACAGTATATGCTGTTAAAACTTAAAAACAATAGTGATAATTTTTTATTAGCTTAAACCTCAAGATTAATTGATTACTCAACAGATTTGATATCAGATTTCTCGAAATCGAAGCTTAATGAAAATATTTTTCCTTTACCAAATATCATATTGTTCATTGACTTGTATATATGCAATTGTTTTTAACTTCTTATTCATCTTGCATCTTCTTTCTATGCTTGCAAACTCATTAATTATTCACTCAATTTACATGTTGGATATATTAAATTTAAATATAATAATCAAATTTTTTTTATTAATTGAAGTATTTGGGGTTCGCATAAAAAGTTTATTTAGGACAATATGAAACCCAATTAAATATATACATTTTAATCCTATCAAAATATATACATTTTAATTAATGATTTTAACGTCACCATAAATAATGTTTATTTCTTTATGAGATTATTTGCAAGAATAGAAATGACTATAATCACAATTAAATAGTATAATGTAATAGTTATACAATAACCAAAGAAACCGATAGAAAATATTGAATAAAAAAAATCGACAAAACAACACAAAATGGATGAAACTTACATTTGGTGTTACTCAAATATGTATGGGACTTAAAAGGTTAGAGAACTTCTTATTACCTAGATAAGGTTCCATTTTTCATGCATGAATAATGTTAATTTTATTAAATGTGAAAATTTATGAAAATTTTGGTTGAAATACTTAATGAATAAAGCATAAAATCACCAAAATTAATTGAAAATGTAGTATGCATTTATAATGGCATTATCTCAATAAGATTTGTCAAATTTATTGATTTTGATTTGCCATTAATCATTTTTTTTAGTACTTAGAGATTGAATATTGATTACTAAAATTAAGAGTTTAGCATTCTACCAACAAATCATATAACTATTGGCATTTTCAATTGAATATATATCCCGAAAATTGAGAAACTATTTTTTGTTTTGACATTTAGTTGACAATCTCTTAAATTTTTTTTTTTTTTTTTTAGTACTTGAAATTATTAAAGATTGAATTCTGATTACTGAAATTAAAAATCTAACACTCTAACAATGAACACATTATTGTTGGCACGATCTCTTAATTTTTAAAATTTATATCATCCATAATTTTTTTGGGTTGGAGACCATCTTTTTGGATAGCTGCTAGGTAACAAGCAATGTTTACACTAAAGCCTAACTAGAAAATGCAATGTAACATATCAAAGAAAAAATGTAAATGCAATGTCAACAAACATGCTTGTTTACACTGAAATGGAAATACACCCTTTACCTTAATTAATTATTTTATTTTCTGTAATTCTTTTAATATACTTAATAATTTTTCTTTGACCAGAATATAATATATTTTTAAAAAAAAAGGGTGCAAAAAGGAGTCATAAGGACTCCAAAACATGATTAGCCATTAACGAGGGTGGGCCTCGGAGCCCATAATGAGAAATCTCATGTAGCAGTTATGCCCCAATGATGATAGGACCTTAGCCTTTGACCGATTCAATCCAGGGAAACAAAATGATAAAAAAGACACCCAACTAATTGCTTGCACAACAAATATATTCTTTGCCCTAAGCATATCGCATGTATTTACTCATAGCGACACTGCCCCCATTTTTTTTTCGGAAAAAAAATTAAATTCCAGGTTAGAGCATATTATAAATTTTAAAAATAATTAATAATATTATTTATAAATCATCCATTAAATAAAATTATTAATAAGATTCAAATCCTATTACTTATTGAAATTTTAATAATAGTCAATCAACTTATTAGTCCACGTCTGCAAAACTGACCCATTTTTATGTTGAGGATTTGACCTTTGTTTTGCTTGTTCCCATCCACAGCTGATGCCACTCCTTGTCATCTTACACCGACCTCCTGCCTGCTGATTTTTTCTTCATTTTTCTTTTTTTTTTTCCTCTTAAAATTTGAAATGGCAAAAAACCAAATTAAGCCCCAGGTACTTCAAGTCTACCCCAAAGCCTACAACTTTAGACTAGATGTGTTCATTATCGGGTTGGATCCGAAAAATTTTAATTTTTTTCGAAAATCCGTTTTATTAAAAAGTTAAAAATTATTTTTATATATTTTTATAATTAAATTTATATAAAATATATTTTTTTATTTAAATAAATAGTAATTTAGATCGATTTAAATTATAAAAATTTTTATCTAAACTTAATCCGATCTGATTTATGAACAAATCTATTTTCAACCATGCATATCCATAGCGCCATCATTCATATTCATATGCACATTGAAATTGAGTCTCAATCAAATCCTAGGTTAAGGTTACTGAGTATATATATACATATATATATATATATATATAATCTGAAATGCTATCTGGTCCGAACAAGTAGAGGAAATTGATCCCAGTTGACAAAAACTATTGATCCCTTTACCATTTTATCTGGTTCCAACTTTTTTTAGTTATAGAATGCTTATAAATTTTTACTTGTATCCTCGAGTATGGTCACCCATCAACTCTTGAAAGAACATTTTGATAAGTGTTCATGGGTTGATCATAATGTGGCTTTTTTATAGTAATATAGCTAAAAAAAAAATTAAACCCCAAATTACCTATACTTTTAGATTATTTCCCAAAATACGCTTGTTTTAAAATTAGCTGGGAAATCGCCACCCCCCATGGCGATTTCCCAGCATGAAAATATTGATTTTGGCTAAAAAAACCAAGGGAAATCGCCATGGGGGGTGGCGATTTCCCTTGGTATTTTTTTCAAAATTTGATAAAAATACCAAGGGAAATCGCCACCCCCCATGGCGATTTCCCTTGGTATTTTTAACCAAATTTGTAAAAAGAATGAAGGGAAATCGCCATGGGGGGTGGCGATTTCCCTTCATGTAATTTTTTTTTTTTTTTTTAATAAATCAACAAATTTTAATTTTTTTTAATTTGTAAATTTTATTTTTTAAATTTAAAAATTATAAATTAAATTAAGTTTCTTATTAAATTTAAATATGGAAAATTTTATTTCTTATAAAAATGAAAAAAACAAAATAATATTTCTTCTTAAATTAAAAAAATCAAAAATTATATTTGTAAGTTTTGTTTAAATTTTAAAATTTTGTAAGTTTTAAAATTTTGTAAGTTTTGTTTTTTAATTTTAAATTTTATAAATTAAATTAAAATAATTTTTTATAATTAAAAAAAAAATTCGTAAGGTAAATTTTATTATTTAAAATTTATGAACAAATTTTTTTAAATTTTGTTAATTGATTTGTATTAGATAAAAACAAAAAACAAACAAAAAAAACTTGCATTACATTTTCCCTTATAATCCAAAGTACATGATAAGTTGAGAAAAACATGTAATTCATTTATTGTTGATGCGAAGTCTCCCCCAATGTGCCAAATCGTTGCGGACAATTTCGACGGTTATGACCTCCGTTTCTGCATAATCCACAACGTTTTGGTTGCACTAAAGCAGTAATGGGAAGATGACGCGTTCCCTTCAACACCGAATTGATAGATTCAGCTAGGTTGGTTGTCATATGGCCATAACGCCTTCCTTGATCATATGACTGCGCCCACTTCTCCTTGGGGATCCTATCAAGCCAGTTAGCCGCCTCTGCATTTTCTCCACGAAGATTGTCATACATGAAATGAAAATTCGGTCGCCTCAACTCGTATCCTAATAAATTTAAAAACAAAAAACTTTTGAATTTCAATATTATTTTATATGCTAAACGAAATATAAGAGATAAAATAACTATGATTTGATTCCATACCCATGTTAACAATTTGTCGACGCAATTCCTTATTGTTAAACTTTTTCATAAAGTTCGCTGCAATGTGTCGAATGCAGTACACTGAATATGCATGTGGAGGATTCCATCCACCATTGCGTCTAATCGCAGCTTTGATGGCTTCATGTCGATCAGACAGCAAGCAAATGCCAGGCTGTTTTGTCACGTGTCTGCGCAAGTTACTGAGAAAGAATGACCAAGCCTCTGTTGTCTCACCCTCCACAATGGCAAAGGCAATTGGCAGTATGTTTCGATTGCCATCTTGTGCAATAGCTAACAATAATGTGCCTTTGTATTTTCCATATAAGAAAGTACCGTCTATTTGCACAATTGGTTTACAATACGGATACCCTTCAATGCACGACTTAAATGTCCAAAATAGTCGATGGAATATTCTCTTACCTTGGACCAATCGATCACCGTGATATGCAGGTATCGTTTGCAATTCCACAATTGTACCAGGCACGAAATGTTGCATTGCACCTAACCATTTAGGTAGCTCATTGTACGATCTTTCCCAATCGCCAAATACTCGAACAATTGCCTTTTGCTTTGCTTGCCATGTTTTCTTGTAGGAGGTCATGTATCCATACCGGATTCGCATCTCAGCGATCAAAACTGAAACGGAAATCTCCGGATTTGCTTGGACCAATGACAAAATGCATGAGCAGATCATGTTACAATCTAACTTGCAATGATCTTGTGAAATCCTCGCCGATGTGCAAGTATGAGGCCCTTCATATTTTCTAATCTCCCATAGATGTTTCTTCTTCATAAAAGTTGCCCTTATTCTCCAATTACACCCATTCCCATACATTAAGCACTTGGCATAATATTTCGTCGCCTCAGATTCAATTACTCTGTAATCTACAGAGTTTTTGATGTTATAGTGCTTGATAGCTGAAACCACAGCCTCTTTCGTTGGGAATTGTAACCCAACACACAGATCAAGTGCAGATGGATCAAATGTCAGAGGCGTAGCTAATGTATGAACATACTCTGGAAATTCCGGCACATGCATTGCCTCCAGATCCAGTGTATGCATATGGGATGCAGCCTGATATGGGGGAATATCTCGATGAGTGTTGATATCTCCATGAGTGTTGATCTCAGCAGGGACGACGTCTGGGTCAGAATCAGTATTGTCATCACTTGCGAATTCAGCATCCTCTTCTTGCTCACTAAATTCACCAACATCTTCACCATGGACTCCACGTGGACGAACAGGATCAACACCAGCTGGCTCATCTTTGAGGGTAGTAGGAATTAGGGTTTGTGAGACTAATGAAGTCTGAAAAGTTGTAGCTTGAGATAAGGGCACGACTTCTTCTGTGGGAACGTCGTATGTAGTGTCAACATAAAACGACCCAGAATCATAATCTTCTATGGGAAAGTTTTCTGTTGTGCGAACATTTGAAGGGCCGCAATCATCGTCAACATCATCTATGTCAGCATATAACTCAAGGACACCAACATTTGCAAATGTCTCATGAGCATAAAACATGCATCTGACATCATCATCATCTTCAAGTGGAAATGTTCTATATCGGACACATCCTTCACCAATAGAAAGAGGATGCCTGTACTTAACCTCTGAAACTCTTTTTCTAGTTCCAGCTTTAATTTTTGTATGAATTTGCAGCTTCAGTTCCTCTAATGTGACGTCGTCTTCAACACGAAAACTTTTTGGACGTTCACAATCAAAGGTAGCACCTTCGTCAGTATTATGAATTTGGCCATTATAGTAGACCAATGCGATCACTCTATTGCTCATGTTGTGTAGCAAAAGAAAGAAGAAATATAGAAGGATGAGAATGAGAATGAGGAGGTTTTAGCACTCAGGAAAAATCTGATTGAAAAACTGTTGTATGGGGGTATTGTAAACCTTTATAAGTATTATGAATTTATAATGGTTCATTATGTTGTACCAGATAACAAATCCCATCCTTTGACTATTTGACTGAAAAAGTTATAACTTATTCAATGCAAAATGTCATTGATAAATCCCATCATTTTTCTCATCCATTGCAGAAAGAATCAAGTTCCAATATTTTCTCCAGCATTTGATGGACTGGAAAATAGCTGAAACCTGTCTAAAAACCTATATCATCAGTCTTATCCATTGCAGAAAGAATCAAGTTCCAATATTTTCTCCAGCATTTGATGGACTGGAAAATAGCTGAAACCTGTCTAAAAACCTATATCATCAGTCTTATCCATTGCAGAAAGAATCAAGTTCCAATATTTTCTCCAGCATTTGATGGACTGGAAAATAGCTGAAACCTGTCTAAAAACCTATATCATCAGTCTTATCCATTGCAGAAAGAATCAAGTTCCAATATTTTCTCCAGCATTTGATGGACTGGAAAATAGCTGAAACCTGTCTAAAAACCTATATCATCAGTCTTATCCATTGCAGAAAAAATCAAGTTCCAATATTTTCTCCAGCATTTGATGGACTGGAAAATAGCTGAAACCTGTCTAAAAACCTATATCATCAGTCTTATCCATTGCAGAAAGAATCAAGTTCCAATATTTTCTCCAGCATTTGATGGACTGGAAAATAGCTGAAACCTGTCTAAAAACCTATATCATCAGTCTTATCCATTGCAGAAAAAATCAAGTTCCAATATTTTATCCAGCATTTGATGGACTGGAAAATAGCTGAAACCTGTCTAAAAACCTATATCATCAGTCTTATCCATTGCAGAAAGAATCAAGTTCCAATATTTTCTCCAGCATTTGATGGACATGAAAATGTAATGCAAGTTTTTTTGTTTGTTTTTTGTTTTTATCTAATACAAATCAATTAACAAAATTTAAAAAAATTTGTTCATAAATTTTAAATAATAAAATTTACCTTACGAATTTTTTTTTAATTATAAAAAATTATTTTAATTTAATTTATAAAATTTAAAATTAAAAAACAAAACTTACAACATTTTAAAACTTACAAAATTTTAAAATTTAAACAAAACTTACAAATATAATTTTTGATTTTTTTAATTTAAGAAGAAATATTATTTTGTTTTTTTCATTTTTATAAGAAATAAAATTTTCCATATTTAAATTTAATAAGAATCTTAATTTAATTTATAATTTTTAAATTTAAAAAATAAAATTTACAAATTAAAAAAAATTAAAATTTGTTGATTTATTAAAAAAAAAAAAAAAAATTACATGAAGGGAAATCGCCACCCCCCATGGCGATTTCCCTTCATTCTTTTTACAAATTTGGTTAAAAATACCAAGGGAAATCGCCATGGGGGGTGGCGATTTCCCTTGGTATTTTTATCAAATTTTGAAAAAAATACCAAGGGAAATCGCCACCCCCCATGGCGATTTCCCTTGGTATTTTTAGCCAAAATCAATATTTTCATGCTGGGAAATCGCCATGGGGGGTGGCGATTTCCCAGCTAATTTTAAAACAAGCGTATTTTGAGAAATAATCTAAAAGTATAGGTAATTTGGGGTTTAATTTTTTTTTTAGCTATATTACTATAAAAAAGCCTCATAATGTTTGTACCCAATTTATGTAGTCATATTTATTTGAGTAAATTTGAAAAACATCTTATCAAAAATTCAATAATTGTTAAATGGTCTAACAAGAAAAAATTATTTGAAAAAAAGATATGGAAAAATTAAAAATTATTAAGAAAGAAAATGAAAAGACAAAATTACCCTTAATGTAAAATATTTTATTTCCTTTTTTCTCTTATTTTTAATTAATTTTTTTAAATATATATTTTTAATTTTAACAAAAATAAATTTTTATTTTTATTTTTTTAATTAAAATTTTTTAAAAAATAATAAAAATAATATTTTTGAAATTTAATTTTTAACTTTTTAATTTTTTAAAAATAAATATTTAAATATTTAATTTTTTAGATTTATTTTTAATTTAATTTATTTATTTTTTAATTAAAAAATTAAATTAAAAAATAAGAGAAAAAGAGTAAGAAAAGGTTTTTCATCAAAAGTAATTTTGTCTTTACAATTTTTAATTTTTTAATTTTTTTTTCAAATAATTCTTCCTCATTAAATCATTTAACAATTATTGTATTGTGGATAGTATTTTTTTCATATTTATCTTATATATAGTTGGACCAGATATAATATGCGATGCCGTGAAGTCTTGGAATTTTAATTTATTTACATATGAATAAGAATTGAGATTTGCATCTATATATATATATATATATTCTAATCAATCCTACTTCCTCGTCTCAAATTTTGTCCTTATTTTAATAGAGTTGAAAAAAGTTTTGACTTTAATGTTAAAATTTTAAATAAAAATGATGTTTCATTGATTTTATAATGTGAGAAAGTAAAAAAAAAATCTGAAAAATAATATTAAAATATAAAATGTAAAAAATTTAGATGTTCAAAAAAAGAAAATGAATATAATCAAGTGTCCATGACTTTGATCAGTTTGATGTTTCTTCTTAAAAAAAAAAAAAAATAATAAAAAAAAAGTAAGGGAAAAACATCATCATTCATTCTAAGAAAGTGAGCACTACATACATTGTGATAGTCAACTGCCACCTTTTGATGTCCCACCCAAGCTCCTCTCTTTCTGTCTCTTTCGTTAATTGCTCTTAAGTTTTTATCCTCATCATTAATTTTTTATTCAGAGTTGTTGGCTGAGAAGCTGAAAATCATAAACAGAAATTGGACCTACCTTAATCAGACTAAGAGAGCAGGGAGTTGATTATGTTATTGACTAATCTCACTCAAAATCAGTCTATTCCCTCTTTTCACTAGATAACTCCTCATTATTGGTTAAACAAAATCAAAGTAATCAAAGGATGGTAGACTAAGGAAAAGGGCTTTGAATGTATATACAATTAGTCAGTCATCACCGTTTTAATTTATATATCATGGAATCTTAATTAAGTGCGTAAAAATCTAATTTTATTCGGGTCAATTTATTAATTTATTTAAATTTATTTGAGTTTAATATTAGGCAATTTTTAGATTTTAATTTAGAATTTTCTTATAAGATGAATTAAATTATTTACTTTTTGAGTTTAAAAGTGATAAAATAAAATTGCCTTGAAAATACTAATTCCCAAAAAAATTTCACTTAAACCCGGGCAATAAAATTTCATCCCAAGTGCTTAATGTTGGTTTTATCCGGATTTGTTAAAAATGAAATGCCTTGATTAAACAAAATAAAAGAAAAGGAAAATGGAAAACGAAAAAAGAAAAAATGTTTGGAAAAAGAAAAAGGAAGGAGGTGTAACTTAGACAATATTGTCCCTCCCTCCCCATCTCTGCTTAGATCTAGATCGTTCATCTTGGTAATCCAACGGGTAAAACAATTAAGGAATTAAAACGAAAAAGAATGGGAAGACATTTAAGGAGACGCTTCTCTAAAGGAAAGAGCTATAAAAATTATTAATTTTAGGTCTATAGGGACTTTAGACGGAGATTAGGTCATTTTCTGAAAATAAGCTTGAGAAAAAAGTTGGTCTTTTTATCATAATATAGTTAAAAAAAAAAACTTATTTATCAAAATACAGTTGTTTTCATATTAATTTCTAAAATTCGTTTGTTTTAAAACTAGTTGGGAAATAGCCATCCCCCATGACGATTTTTCAGCATAAAATTTTCAAAAAACACCAAGGAAAATCGTCATGGGGGTAGCGATTTCCCTTGGTGTTTTTTGATTTTTTTTTTCAATTTCACCAAGGGAAATCGCAATGGAGGGTAGCGATTTCCCTTGGTGATATATATATATATATATATATATATATACTTAAATTTTTTAAAAAAAGTGCAAATTTATTTTTAAAAATTGTATTTTAATTTTAAAAATTGTAAATTAAATAAAAAAAATTAAATTAAAATTTTTTAAAAAAAGTTAAAAGTCCAACGGTATATTTCTTATTTAAATTTTATGAAACTTTTTTTAAAAAAATTTTAGTTAAATTTTATTATATAACCTTTTAAAACAAAGAAATAATAATAAAATATAAAAAAATAAATCAATTTTTTTTAAGGCAACGGTAACTTGACCATTGCCTTCAAAATTCCCTCGCCTCCCCCCTTACACACACACCACTCTTCTATAAATAACCCCCCTCATTTTCTACAACTTATTTTTATTTTCTTTATTCTTTCTACAATCAATTTTTTTTCTACCAACAATTTTTTTTTCTACAACAATATTTAAAAATGGCTTCATCATCACTATTGAGGTTGCAAGAAAATCACATATCGGAGGTTATATTTAAAGAGGTAAGTAAATTATTGTAATATTATTTGTATTACATTATCAATTTTTAGTAATTTTTTAATTATTATTATTTTGTAAATTTAAAGTTTTATAATTTTATAATTTATAATTATTATAGTTTTATCATTTATTAATTAGTATTTTTTTTAATTTTATAGTTTTATAATTATTTATTTTTTATATTGTTTAATTTTTTATTTTATAGTTTTATATAATTTTAATTTTTATATTATATTATTTTTTATTATTATAGTTTTATAATTTTATAATTTTTTTTCATTTTATAATTATTTATTTTTATATTATTTAATTATTTAATAATTATATAAATAATTTTAAAATTTTATATTATTATTGTTTTGTTATTTTATAGTTTTAAATTTTTTTAATTTTATATTGTTTAATTTTTTAATTATTATAGTTTTATGATATATTAATTTTTATTATTATTTAATTTAATTTAATTAATTATCAATAGAATACTCGTCGCGTGTTACGTTCGAAGAAATTTACATTGGAGGACCCGCATCCATCTACTATCGACCACTTAAGAAGAGCCAGATTTTATCACGCAACTCAAATTCGACGATTTTTGATACAACCTGACTTAATCAGTGCGTTGATCGAACGATGGAGACCCGAGATGCACACTTTTCATTTTCCATTTGGTGAATGCAAGGTAACTCTAGAAGATGTTGCGTTTCAACTTGGACTTCCGGTCCATGGCGATGTAGTTATAGGCGGAAGCTTGCTAGATTGGAATGAAGAGTGTCAAAATCTATTGGGCTCGGTACCTCCAGATGAGTATGTATCTGGCTCAACGGTGAGACTAAATTGGTTAAAATCTTTTTAAAATCTTCCATTACACGCAATTGAAGAACATATACAATATGCTGCTAGAGCATATATTTTACGTTTGATTGGAGGATTACTGATGCCTGACAAATCGAGTAGTCGGGTACATTTAATGTATCTTCCATTACTACGTGATTTAGAGCATGCGGCAAATTATAGTTGGGGTTCTGCGTGTTTGGCGGTTTTGTATAGAGAACTGTGCCAGGCTATAGTTCCAAAAAGCCATGACATAGGTGGATGTTTAGTGCTTCTACAATCATGGGCTTGGTATCGGCTGTCATTTCTTGCTCCGCGCGTGGATGTTTCGGCTGTATACCCCCTTGCAAGCAGGTAATAATCTTTACTATTTTATTTAATTTTGTATGAACTTGTATTTTTATAGGTCTATTAAGATTTTATATGCATTTTAACAGGTGAAGTAAGAGTAGGAGTAGAGATTTTACCGAGACTCCGACCGACCTTGCAAGTATAAGATTGCGACTAGATCGAGTAGGATATGATAAGGTAAATATTTCGATTGTTACATTCAAGTATTTTTGTATTTAATCCATATGAAACTAATAATTTGTAATAATTATTCACAATTTCTGTGGATGCCATATTCCTTAAGTGAAATTATGGCATGCCTCCCATCGGATGCCTACAATAATTGTAATATATGGAAAACAAACACAGCATTGATATGCTTTTCATATTTAGAGTGGCACCAAACTGACAGGATGTTGCGACAATTTGGGATATTGCGACAATTTGGGATGCAACAACCAATTCCGCAAGCCCCGGTGAACCTTGATAAGCTTTACAAGATCGACATGCGTGGTCGTAATGAGGAATTCTGGCCTGCGAAGCATGAACATTGGATCCATTGGTGGAATATACATTGTCAACGAATTCCGACAGGTTATCCGATTGTTGGTAATAATTTCAAGAAGGTCTACAAACTCAATTAAAGTCTTATATGATTCTAAGGGGCTAAAGTTGGACAATTTTGAGGCTATAATCAGGAGGCTATAAAGTTCTATGAATATCTATTGGGAACACCTGATTCTGTAGTTAGTGGTTGTCCAGTTGAGGAACTAAAACTAATCCTGAACAAAAGTATCCCAGCTTCACAACAAGATGCCTTAATTGTTGATGTTACACCAGAAGAGATAAATGCCATCTTGTTCTTTTAAACAAGGACAAAGCACCTGGCCTTGATGGTTATAATGTCCACTTTTTTAAAGTAGCATAGAGCATGGTGGTGGAGGATTTTACTGAGGCAATCTTATATTTTTTCAAGACTGGCAATTTGTCAAAGGTAATAAATTCTACAACTATAAAATTGGTCCCCAAGGTTCAAAATCCAGCCCAGATGTCTGACTTTAGGCCAATTTCCTGCTACAATGTTGTGTATAAATGCATAGCAAAATTGTTTGCTAATAGACTTAAGAATTGTCTGCCTAAGCTGATTAATGCAAATCAATGTGCTTTGTAGAGAGAAGAAGCATAGCTGATAGCTAGTATTTTGCTTGTAAATGAATTGGTGAAAAGGTATCACACAAAAAGAGTATCCCTAGAATGAAAATAAAGATTGACTTGAGGAAGGCCTTTGATTCTGTTAATTGGATTTTTTTGTTAAATACACTTAAGGCTTTGAATTTCCCAAATAGATTCTTAGACTGGTTAAGATCATGTATCACTACACTTTATTACTTAATGGCTCTAAATGGCAGACTGACAAGACATTTTCGCAAGAAGGGTATTGGCAGGGAGACCTACTCTCGCCCTACCTGTTTGTCATCATCATGGATGTTTTATCATCCATACTGAATACAACTGTTGCAAAAGGTAAATTTGGCTATCACCATTCTTATAAAAGAGTGAAGTTGAGTCACTTATGCTTTACTGATGATATAAAGGTTTCACTAATGGAAGGAAAGAGTTAATACTGAATTTATACTCCATTCTCCAAAAATTCTATCATATGTCTGGTTTGCAGCTAAATAATACAAAGTCATAAATATTCCATGCAAATATTAACCCCAAGGTGCTTCAAGTCATCCAACAAAGACATGATTTAAATTGGGAAACCTCCCTGCGAGGCATCTAGGAATTCCATTGATATCTAGAAGGCTAACTGCTAAACATTGTGATCTTCTTATCCAGAAAATTTCTAGAAGAATTAATAGTTGGTTTTCTTAGAGGCTTTTTTATGCTGGATGATTGTAACTCATACAATCTGTGTTGTTTTGTCTACATAACTTTTGGTGCTCCATGTTTATTCTACCACAAAAAGTTATTCACAAAATTGATCAAATGTGTTCACTTTCTATTGAAAGATAGGGAAACAAATGCAAAAGGGGAAAAAGTTAGTTAGGAGTTCATTTGTAACCCCAAGAATAAAGGTGGACTGGTGTTAGGAAACCTGAAAGTATGGAATATTGCTTGTATACTGAAGCATATATGGACTTTGTTTAGCAATTCTGGCTTTATTTGGGTTGCTTGGATCAGAGCTTATCCTTTAAGAAGAAATAGTTTTTGGCAAGTAAAAGTGCTTCAAGTGTGTAGCTGGGGATGGAGAAGAATCCTTAAGCTAAGGGAAATAGCTCAAATTTTGCTTGTTATTCCCTAGTAGTGCAGTTGGAAATGCTAGGTGGACAGCTTCTAAGTCTGGCTTATTCTCTGTTTCATATACCTAGAAGCACCTGAGGAAAAAAAGGCTAGAGTGCCTTGGCATCATTTGGTATGATTCTCTCTTAATATACCAAAGTTTTCTTTTATTTCTTGGTTAGCCATTTTGGACAAACTCAGTACATTGGCAAGGCTGCAATCTTTGGGATTAGTTTAGTCTACTACCTGTTCGTTATGTCAGGAGGATGAGGAATGTAGGGACCATTTATTCTTTGATCGCTCTTTTTCCTCCCAAATCTGATAAAAGGTCCTAACAATCTCCTCTATTAACAACAATCTTGTAAGTTGGCAGGATTCTTACATTGGACGATTCTGAACCTCAAGGGCAAAACGTTTAAATCCATTTTGCTAAGGTTTGTTTGGACAATCACTATTTACAACATATGGTGAGAAAAAAATCTCAAACATTCAAACAAGAGAAGTCCAGCCAATAGTTGTTGCCGTTAAAGCTAGATTTTGTGTTGTTCCAAATCTTTTTAACAATGTTGTAAATAGTTTACTTTGTAATCAATGGAGTATTAGCCATGACAAATAAATATTAGGTATACCTTAAGTTTCCTAATTAATCAGGCTTCATTTTGAATTTTGGAATAAAAATTTAAATTATATATATATATATATATACAGGATTGATGATTAATAATTTAATTGAGATCCATACAGTTTCTGAAAGTAATAGAATTTTTTTCCCAAGTTGCCCTTTGGCTTTGTTCATGGAAAAAGGTTATCCGACTTTTTATTATAAGTAGTAAAGAGCATAAAGCACATTCTTGCATGCTAGTTATAGACTTGGCAAGGCAAAGGAATTTCATTAGCAAAAACAAAGAAAAAGGCCAATATTAAAATGATTATTATCACATGACTCAAAATTGATAGTGGCGCTTTCAGGTTATGAAATCAAGTTTTTTTTTCCATCTCCATCTCCCTCTCTCTCTCTTTCTGTTTCTGTTTCTGTTTGTAGAGCTTTCCCAAGCCAAAAATAAACTAGCTTAGGCTCTGAAATCAGTAGCAATTAAGTTCCCAATTACACCCTCTTCCCCATACGTCTGAGTTTCCTTTCTTTTTTTTTCTTTTTTTTTTTTGTTTTTTTAATAGAAGAAACCAGGCAGCAAGTCCTATGCATTTTGACTCTTACTCACAACCCACATTGACTTGCACCTTCTTCAAACCCCAAGGCTTCTAAAACCCAAAAACAACCAAAAAGAAAAAAGTTTCTTTACAGAAACATACGTTTTCATTAGTTTCTGAGGTGGGTTGAAGGGGTTTGCGTCTTCCAGCCGAAACTGTTGTTCCATGCCATGAGTTGGGTTCTGAGAATGAACCAGATGAGCCTGAGAAGAGGGCTAGCTTGCTTGTCCCTCCTGCTGCTGATGCTGCTACAGTTTGAGACTCCATGCTATGCAGGTTTGTACGATAAACTTAACAGATTCAAAGCTGGGTCTGGCGCTGGCCTAAGTCCTCATTTTAAATCTCAAGGTGGGTTTAAAGGATCAAATACAGGTAAAGATGGTGATGCCATTTTTGGGACTGAACAGAGGAAAGTCTATACAGGCCCAAATCCTCTACACAACAGATAAGTTACCAGGAGAGAAAGAGTACCAAAGCTTGATTTCCTCCTTTTCAACCTGTCATATCTTTCTTCTTCTTCTTCTTTTTTTTTTTTATTTAAAATTTTCATTTCTTTTCACTTTCTTGTGAGAGCATTTTTGATGCTTGAGGCTTTGCTGGCCCTGTTAATTTAACCCTTAGCAGGCCAGTATCTCGAGTGATCTTACAGGTGTATGCATATGGACAACTTAGCTTTGAGTTTTTTGGTGAAGAAATATACTTTTTATTTATTTATTAAAGATGACTAGTGACTAGTATATAGGGAAGAGAATATTTTATATATCTATAATGAAGTATATTAATCTCGTCATTGATGGGGTTGTTGATGTTATTAATACCAGTATGCTTTTTCTCCCGTAGGTTGGTCTGCTTATATGCTGCACTCTCTTGTTGAATAGTGGGTTTTCCAAATTTGGCAGGGATGATTTTTAGTTTTAATTTGATTTCCATCACATTATCATATAGCATATATGTTTGGCATGCATATAATATTTACAAATATATATTTCATATATGTAGATGTAGATGTGTAGGAAATTTAAGGTTTTACGTATGAAAATGTACTGCTTTGGCCATTTCAATAACACAATCATGGTTCTAAATCATGGTCTTGAATTTCGTTGTAGATATGATTATAGGATGTCACGTATCGTGTCGCGATTATCGCAAATGTAAATAATATTTTAAAATTCTTGATAATATTACGAGCATTAAATAACCAATCAAATACGATATGAAAATTTTAATTTTTATTACGTGATCGTTACGTTACATAATCATCACATTTTAGAACTATAAACACAAGTAATATCCATAATTAAGGCTGCAGATTTACTTGATTTTATCAGTTCCTAGTATCAGTATTGTTAGTATTTTTCCTTTAGCAGAATTATATTATTGGGTTCATAAGGTAAGGTTGGAGTATGCCGTGTAAGATTGAGTTGTCTAAGACTGAGGGAGCTATCTCTTCATCTTAATTTCTCTGGCATGAATGATTATGAAGATGGGTCCCACTGTTTGTTTGGTACTGATTTCCTTTTACCATTTGCCAGCCACAAACTCCACTCTCTCTCTCTCTCTCTTCTTGCTCCAAGTTTTTTCACCATCTCAGCTAGGAGGAGTAAAGAGCACTTTGCTTTTGAGGTGAAAAAGAAAGAAAGAAAGAAAGAAAATTAGTATATCCCTTTGGAACAAAATTTTCCTGTTTAATGAGTGGAACATAGAGAAGAATTTCTCAATTAAGCTTTATATTAAGGGTTTGTAGTGTAAATATTTATATACCGTAATGAATTAGATTATATTATTTTATTAAAAAAATTTAAAATAAATAATTTTATTTTTAATGAGGTGTTATTATTTAAATTATTGATTTATACATTGTCTGTATATCAAATATAATTTCTTATATTAAATAGGAATAAATTAGCAAATATACATTATATTTATATTATGTTGATTTGAAAGAAAGGAAATGCAAACTTAGATTAGAGAGGAAGAAAATCAACAAATATATATTATTTGCTAAAGTTTGGTGATTTGGAGAAAATCAGAAGAGATTATTTAGTGAAGAGATTAAGGCTTTGCTTGGTATGGAGGAAAGAAAATTGAAAAAATGAAAAATTGGAGGAAAAAAATAAAAAGATAAAAAACATATTTTTTTTTATTGGTGTACTTGGTGGAAAAGATAAAAAAGTGAGGAAAAAAATAAATTTTTTTTCATCCATTATTTGGAAGAATTGAAAAATGAAAGTAAAGAAAATAAAAACTATATTGTTTTACTATTATACTCATCGTAAGTTAAGATGAAAAAATAAAATTTAAAATATGATAAATAATCTTGTAATTATATATATACACTTGACTCACATCATTTTCATTTTCTTTCATTTTTTTTTAATTTGGAGTGATTTGTTTTTGTTAATAAGTGCGAAAAATAATAATCATTCTTATTTTCTTTCATTTCACTTTTTTTTTTTCCTATCAAGTATAATCAAAATTCATTTTTTTTCTTTTCATATTTCTCTTTTCATTCTTTTATTTTTTTCATTCTACCCGGCACACCTTAAGTATTGAATACATTTTTGTGCATTGTAGAAAGCAATAACACAATTTTGTTGAAGCTGTGAGCTCGGTTATTCGAAAAACTTAAATCGATAAGAAAAAGTCCAAGTTCTAAAGAAAAAAAGAATTCCAATTATCATATTTAAGTTGTAACAATTCTAACTTCAAAGTTAGTTTAAAATTTGAGTTTCTTTGGCTTTACTAATTGAAAATTGGTTTTATTAACTGAGTCTAAAAGTTTTCAAATTGGATTGCTGCTACTATTTTGTTTCGTGGATCGTCCAATAGGCCTCAAAATAGACTCAAGACAGCAGTTTTAAATGTTTTAATTGTTTCTATTTTTAAATGAAGCTATCTTTTCTACTAAATGTATAATTCAATCCGTTGAACCCAAAGCCTATGATAGCTATCAAGCTTGGAGTTGTCCTACATACTCTATATTGGTTTTGGGGGAAATTAAGAGTATCAGAACTCTAAGCTAGAAGGCTCTTATTTGGAAATTAAGTATATGGAAATGGATAGGTCAAGCCTCCTTACTCTTAATTAGTAGAGTAGCGGGAGAAACTCCATTTCTCGAACCAAGACCGGTGGTCATGCCGTTTCATATTAAAGACTATATCTAATTTATTTTTGTCCTGAATCTTCAACCGCAGCCTTGAATTGGAATGGAAAGAAAGGACAAATCCAATTGAAGAAAAAAAAAGGTGCCGCCCTTTCTTAAGATAGAATCTTGGGTAAATTTGAAAAATATATTATCAATAATACAATAATTGTTAAATGGTATAATAAATAAGAATTATTTGAAAAAGAAAAATTAAAAAATAAAAAATTGTTAGGAAGAAAATTGTAAAGACAAAATTATCCTTGATAAAGAAAAACCTTCTCCTTCATTCTCTTCTTATTTTTTAATTTACTTTTTTAATTAAAAAAATAAAAAATTTTGAAAATAAAATTTTTAATTTAAAAAAAACATATTTAAATATTTTTATTTTTTATTTTACTTTTTTAATTTAAAATTTTTTAAAATTAATAAAATTAATATTTCTAAAATTAAATTTTTTAAAAATAAATTTTTTATTTTTTAAATTTATTTTCAATTAAAATTTTTAAAAAATAATATTTTCTTAATGGTAGGAGAAAGGAAAAAGAGACTTTTTCATTAAGAGTAATTTTGTCTTTACAATATCCTTCCTAACAATTTTTTACTTTTTTATTTTTCTTTTTCAAATAACTTTTATCCATTAAACCATTTAACAATTATTTGACTATTGAAAGCATGTTTTTCAGATTTATCCTAAAATTCTTCCCCTCATTCTAGTGCTTTTTCTCTATATAACCAAAAAGCTATGGTTTATGATGATTGCTTTTTATGAATCTTAATTAATTTTGATTTTCCCGATGAGATTATTATATATAATAATATCTTCATTCAATATATTGTAAATGATGAATAAGATTGTCAATTATTGCATTTAATACAATGTTCTTACTATAATTAGTATCTTAACTAACCTTAAAAAATGCTCTAAGGGTACTCGTTAACAAAACAAATCCTAACTTTCAAGATTAAAGGTGGCAAAATAAACTCAAACTAAAAAGTCGGTTCGGAAAAACTTGAACCGTGATCGCTCAAATTCGATTTGACAAAAAAAAAAAAAAATTAAAGATGCGAACTCAAGAAAACCCGAACTCGAAATGGTGTGAACTCAAAATGACTTGAGCCCGAAACAGTCTGAAATTGAAATGACACGAACATGAAATGATCCGAACCTGAAATGATTCAAATCTAAAATCATTTGAACTTGAGACTGACTCGATCATAAACCCATAATAATCCGATTAATACTAAAAATAAAAAAAATCAAATTGTAATTAAATAAATTTTTATAAAACAAAAAAATTAATGACCAATTTTATTCATATATCTATTTTATTTTTTTAATCAAAAGTTAAAATTTAATATAAGGTAAAATAATAATTTTTTACAAAAAAAGTCACTTGTATTTTGTACTTGTAACTTGTGAAGATATAGAAACTATATGCGTATAAAATAATTTGAATTGTATAAACAAATCACTAAAATTACTTTAAACATTTTAAAAAACTTAAATTTATGCAAAGATCAATAAACAAATTTGACACTCTCTTAATAGATATATTTAAATTTAATTTCGTACATATTATTTAAATTAATTATTCCAAAGTGTAACTTTAAATTTTAACCAAATTATCATTAGAACTTTCATTAAAAAGCTCTTAATTTGAATTAATAATCTTTTTTATTTAACAATTTTTTATAATATAAATTATCAAAACATAATGCTTATATTACTACTAGTTGTTTGCTTTTTCTTTCATGCCTAGACTTAATTAGTTTTTTCATACTCTCTATTCTTTTAGAATAAAAATTATTTTTTCTTTAATCACAGCCTAATTAATTGATAAGATCATGATATTATCTTATATATCTTGTGTCGTGTAATCGTATCATGTCTAAAATTACCATGTCTGCAAATTATTATGTCATCACATTTTCATTAGTCATTACTATTTAATATTTACTATTTAAATGATAAATTATTAAAATATTTTGATATATACTATATATATCAAGTAATTTTTAATCATGAATTATTATAAAATTTAGTTTTAAGTTAAAATTATACCATTATAACAAATAATTAAGTAATTAATTAATAGTAGTATTTGTCGCAACCTAAAAAAATAACGAGTCTCATCGCAAGACTTTATTATTCGTTAAGCGTGACATTAAAAGATCGAGAAAAAGTCGACTTAATTCCTCTAGAAAAATGAAAGCTTTGAAAATGACCTTGAAAAAGACATGGAGTCGCCACCAATCTTTTTTAGCTAGGTGTGATCGGCCACCTATTAAAACCGGTTTTATAAAATATTTTAAAAATTAATTAAAACATTTAAAAACCAATTTCAAGTCTGCGTATTAAACCAGAGAAATCAAAGAAGTGGGTTCGGGAGTCGGTTACGTGCGGGGAAGGATTAGCACCCCCACAACGCCCATATAAATCGGTACCTTATTAATCGTGTGTTATCTCAAGTCTTGGTAAAAGTTGGTTTTAAATTTAGTATTTCAAATTAATTCCCATTCTAAAGAAAAATAATTCCATTTTTTATTGAAAATGATCCGGAATTTATAAATTCAAAATTTTCCTATATTCCCCAACAAACGTGGCAAAATATAGAAATTTTTATTAGTTTTGAAAAACTTTCCGAATCGTTCTCTTTTTTTTTTTTGAAAGAAAGATATTCCTTTATTAATAATAATTGATGATATTCCCTCCAGCAAACCCGGTAGAGAACTCATGAATTATTTTAACTCGGGAATATCTTTATTTTTATTGAAAACCATTATCTTTTTTTGAAAACATTTAAAAGAAATGAATATGTATAGGCATGACATATATAAAATGACATAGCAAAATCTAAATAATATAATGCAACCTAAATGTCATGACACATAGAAATTATTATGGCAAGAATCACATATTATATAAAATGCATGAATATAAAAATGCAATGCATGAAATGTATTTTTTCCTTTAATTAAGGAAATCCGTATATCTAAAAAGATATCCGGCTACCTTAGGAAAATATGTCAAATTAATATTCTAAAACCAAAATACTTTGTGATTGTTTGCAAACAATTTTGAAAAGCTTGAATTAAAAATAAAAACTGGGCTAATTTCTTTAAAATGGCTCTAATTTCCTAAGTTTAAAAATCCGGACTTGACTACCCTTAACCCGGGACTTGAAAAACCATTTTTAGAGTTTAAAAAGGCTTAGATATTACCCTAAGTCAGTAGCTAACCCTCCTAATCAGCCCACTCTAAGTAAATTAACCAAAACAGAAAATTGGTTTTTCTTTAAATTCAATTCTGACTCCACTGTCCAGTTTTAATCCACGAGTTTTTACCCTATTTTTAAAAATTCCAAAAATTCTGAAAAAATTATTGGAGACTCAGGACATGTAAAAATACACGGAAAAAAATCGACTTAATTTTCTGATCAAAGATGAATTCCCAGAAAAACCAGAAATGCACGAGTTTTTTGAGGAGAAAAAACTACTTTGTTTTTCTTTAAAATCAATTCTGACTCCACTGTCCAGTTTTAATCCACGATTTTTTTACCCTATTTTAAAAATTCCAAAAATTCTGAAAAAATTATTGGAGACTCAGGACATGTAAAAATACACGGGAAAAAATCGACTTAATTTTCTGATCAAAGATGAATTCCCAGAAAAATCGGAGATGTACGAGTTTTGGGTGGAGAAAAAAAAAACAAAACTGCTTTGCCAACACATTTTTGCCTTTGATAAAATCATTTAAAAACCAAAGTAAAAATATTTGAAACTCATAAAATGACTTGAAAACAGTAGCTAGGACTTTCTAAAAGTTAGATAAAAATTGGCTAAGTAAAAAAAAATCACAAAGGTAGAATAATCAATTTGACAAACTTAATTTTCCACAAGTGTGCTCAAGAGAGCATGATCTTGAACCATTAATTGGCTCAAGTCATTATTCAAGTGGCATGAACATGAAATGCATGAAACAATGCAGCAAACATAATGCATGAAATGCATGGATCTAAACCTAAATGTAAGGAAAATGCATGACACAAATAATATGGCCTAGACCTAACATGAACTTGCATGACATTTAATGTAACCTAGACCTAAGACATGCATGGCATTTTCACAAACACAAGGCATGCTTAATTCAAAAATCCAACCAAATATCATGCAAATGCAAAAACCTAACAACTAGCATGACAAAAATACAACACACAATGCAAAACACATGGAGTAGCCAAATGGCTCCAAGCTTCAACAAGCATGGCATTTTCACAAACACTTGGTATGCTAGCATGAAAAACTAAGTCATAACACAAAAATCACACAAGCATTTTCACAAACACCTAATATACCAAATCTAAAACATGCTTACTAAGATATAAAACAAGAATCATGCAAAGAATCACAAAAGCATTTTCACAAACACTTAATATGCTAACTCTAAAACATGCTCAAATTTAAACAACATGAAAACAGAAAATTAAAAATGTAAAAACATGATATCTAAGACATAAATGACAACAAACAAAGCAACCAAATTAAATATAACTTAAGAACATGAAATAACATAATATTTAAAACATCAAAAATAAAGAAAATAGCATAAACAATATGGTAAAATGAATCAAAAATAACAACTTAAAATAAATAATGTAGGCCATTTGGCCATGGTGAGTTTATTGTAAAAACAAAATGTAAGAAAAATATACTTAAGAAAGGAAATGAAGGAAGAACAAGAAACATTATTTTAAAATGAAAACTCACCAAGTAGCTTTTGAACGGATTAAGCTATAAACCCTCAGAGTAGCTTTTGAACGGATTAAGCTACAAACCCTCAGAGTAGCTTTTGAACGGATTAAGCTACAAACCCTCAAAGTAGCTTTTGAACGGATTAAGCTACAAACCCTCAAAGTAGCTTTTGAACGGATTAAGCTACAAACCCTCAAAGTAGCTTTTGAACGGATTAAGCTACAAACCCTCTCAACAAAAACACTATGACTCACCACCCGGATAATCCTAATACAAGTGTATAGACTATCTCACAAGGGGTAGTGGGTGATCTCAACCAAAGGCCAAGACTCCTTATTTATAAGGTGAGCACCTCCTTGGCTTGACATTACAAAGGGATGTGGGATTGGGACATAGGCTCAAAAATGAAAATCTCTAACTTAACTCTTGATTTTTAATCACTTGATTGAAAAAATCCTAAGCTTCCTCCTTCCTTTGGGCTTGGGCAGGCCAGCACTTCTCTTTTCCAGCCCAGCTTTGATTTTTGAAAGGCCCAAAGAAGCCCTTTTCGGTTGCTTGGGTGAAACGACCATTTTGCCCCCCGGATGCAAAATAAATATCAAACGGGCTCTAAATTCAATTTTTCTTTTTTTAATACTTCCAAAATAATAAAATATTGAGTTCTGGAAGTTTTCAAAATTATCCGAGTCCGTTTGCTATTTATTTGGATTTTTCTTCCCAAAATGTCCTTTTATGCCCCTACTTTTTACCATTTTTTAAACGAGCTCCAAATCAAGATTTTTCTTCACCAATCTCTTCAAAATAATTAAAAAGTGTGATCTGGAAGTTTTCATAATTTTTGGAGCTCATTTGGTATTTTTTCGGGATTTATCGGCTTGAATAGCATAGGAGGCTCGGGATTTAGCCATTTTGCAAACGAACTCGGAATCAAGATTTTCTTTCGCCAATCTCTTCCAAATAATTTAAAAATGAGATCTGCAAAATTTCAAAAGATTTGGAGCCCATTTGCTATTTTTTCGGGATTTATCTTTTTGAATTATTGCATAAGAAGCCCGGGATTTGGCCATTTTGCAACCGAACTCGGAATCAAGATTTTCTTTCGCCAATCTCTTCCAAACAATTTAAAAATGAGATTGACAAATTTTTCAGAATTTTCGGAGTCCATTTGCTATTTTTCCCAAATTTTTCCAATTTTGCCCCTTTAACCTCCGAAACCCGGTTTTGCTCAAAACAAGTCCGATTTTTAGATTTTCTTCAATCTGAGCCTTGGGCCATCCTTTTTAATCATTCCTCATCCATTGGGGGCTTTGTTCTTACCAAGTCGGGCCATTTCTGTGATTATTCCCGATTTCACCGAAATCCACTAAAAACCCTAATTCTCGGTTTTCTCCCGGATTGACTTTTCTTTCGGTTTTTCTTGCAAGTGACTTCTCCATTACCCGTAGTCAGTGCTTATCATTCATTTGGAACCTTCAATTTCGACCAGTTTGATCATTTAAGCACTTTTCCCCAAATTTCTCGGATTAGGGTTTCTTTTCTAATGAACCTCCAAATCCCAACTTCCGAACTCCATATCTTTCAATGTAGACCTCGGATTATCAAAATTCTTTCTCCATTTTTCAATTGAACTTAAAATCTTGATTTTGAAAGTGGGTTGACTTTTTCAGTAGTTGACTTTCTGGGGTTGACTTTTTTGGGGTTGACTTTTTCGGGGTTGACTTTTTTGTGCTCGCCCTTTTAAACTAAGTCTCGGAGTCTCACCTGCAGGATGAACACAGTCTTTTTATACTTGGAAACATCAATATGGGAAGAAAACATACCTGTTTAGTGATCCGGACAAAATTAGGTGTCTACAGTATTTTTTTGGCATTATCTTATGAGCTTGTAAACGTTAGTCTTATTTCGTAAACGTTAGTCTTATTTCTTCTTTAAATATAGTCATTTTTCATTTTTATTTAATTATTAGTGTGTATAATTATATTTATATGTATGCATAATATAAATCATAATATAATTATGTTTAATATTATAGTTCATAGAAACAATTGTTTTAAATATTAATATGATAATATATCATATTTTTTATAATCAATTATATAACAAATTGATTTTATATAAAAAATTAATTTTATATTTTTTTTGTGTAAATGAATATTGATATTAATATAAAAATATAATTAAAAATATTATATACAAAACTTAAAAAAAAAAATTTGGATTTGATTATTTAAATTATGTAATTATGATTACATCTAACATAAAATAAAAAAGGTAAAATCCTCCCGAACTCGAAGTAGTCTAAACTCGAAATGATCCGAACCCGAAAGAGTTCAAACCGAAAAGAGTTCGAATCCGAAATGACTTGAACCCAAAAAATCCAAACCCAATATGACACGAACCCGAAAATTCAAACTTCATATGATTCTAGAGGTCCTCATGGGCCAGGCTTAGGTATGGTATTAACACCATATATACTTGTCTAAGCCCAGCCCGACCTGAAATATGAGCCTCAAATTCTGTCTAAGTCCGCCCATATTTGTAAATGGATAGTCCAAACCCGTTTAGGCCAGCCCATATTTTTTTTTCTAAAAAATTTAAATAAATATTTTATTATTATTTAATTTTTAGTAATTTTATCACTTGTTTTCTTTTATTAAGTTCTAAAACATGAATAACTTAGCATATTTTTAAATATTTATACTATAACATTATATATTTATTTTTTATATGATATAAATTACATTATATAAAATATAAAAATAATATATTATATAGATAAAAAATGGGCCGGGCTCTGGCCTTGATTGTTGGAGCCAAGGCCCGACCCATTTTCTAAATGAGCCTATTTTTTTGCTCAAACCCATATTTCGGGCATAATATTTTTGTCCGAGTCCTCCAAAATATGGACGGGCCTTCGAGCTTGAACAGATAACCCGACCCTTAAACAAATATATATGATTCGAACCTAAAACAATCCAACTTAAATCCGTCCAATTACCACCTCTATCCAAGATCATTCCTCATATTCCTTAAAACATGGTTTTGCTAACTAATCCTTATGAACATTAATAAAGATGATTAATTGTCATTGTTTTGTCTCCTAGGAATTATAACGAAGAAGCGTAAAAATGTTTTAAGACTTATAACTTTTAATAAAAATGTTTTAATCAAACCATCAAATACAAATTGAATTTATGAAATAAAAGATTATACATTTTTAGAATTAAAACATGTGACTTATTTTTTTTTTCTGAAACATATGAGATTCTTAAATGAGTAAATGCCAGCTTTGGACCTTAAAATTTATCATAAATATAATTTTTTGTCCTTAAAATTTCAATATAACTTTATTTTTAAACTTTTAATTTGTATCAAAAGTAATCCTTCCATCAATTTAACTTTTCAAAAGATCATTAACTTATTATTTGGTGACATGTATTTCTTTCTCATTTTCAACTAAATGGTTTAAAATATTGATGGATTTTATCATTCCACATTAGATGAAAAAAAGTTCTTTATGAAATAATTTTGGTGGAATAAAGTGCTTAAGAGCGATGACAAACTATTTTAGCTAACTTTCATAAATAAAACATAGAATATAAAAAGTTATGTTTGCACATCATGTGAAAAATTGTATTTGTTCATAAAAATTACTAATGTTTAATCAATGATGAAATATTACAATTGTTCATCAAGAATAATAATGTTTAATCATTGATGAAAATATTACATTTATTCGTAAAGAGTTGTCTTATAAAATGACATGTTTTTTTCATTAAAATGACATGTGTTTTCATCAATTAAATAAAAAACTTCTTTATAAAATCATTTTCACTATTTTGCAGGAATCCACCTTCTTAAGGAGGTGTGTGACCATTTGAATTAAAATGTAGGTTTAGAATTTTTAAGATTTTATTGTATTCTAGAAACATATTAAGCCTTTAAACAGTACCTTTACGTTTCAAAACCATCTTTTTTGTTTTGTTTTGTTTTGTTTTGTTTTGTTTCATTCTCTAATTTTCTAACAGCTAGCAGGTTGATTGACTAAAAGAGTAATTCAAATACATACTTAAAAGTTTGAAGAAAAAAATGTGATGTTTAAAATTGGATTGAAGAGACCAATTAATGATTTTTCAACCAAACTTTAAAGACAACACTTCCAATTTACCACTTTAAATTGAAAATAATAATTTTTTTTGAATAAATAATTATTATTAATTCAATAAAAGGGTCAATAAATTTTGACGAAGGTCAAGCTCAAGGTCAAGGACATTCCCCATGAGTGCTCTACAATCTCACAACTAACATACACCAAAGACGTTTCTCTTCTTTTTTTTAGTTAAGTCCATACAATTTTTAATTTTAGGAATAGAATTAATATTAACTTTTTAAGTAGAAGATACATTTAATTTATCATAAACTATAGCAAAAAAGCAATGTGAATCCAAATATAACAGATACATGTATTATAGATGTACCATTGTCCATTACCGTACCAAAAAAAAAAATGTAACTATTTCAAGAGTTCTTTTTAAAAAATAATTTGTATCAAATAAAATATTTTTAATCTTTTACTTTAAAAGGAAAAAATAAATAACCAAAAAATTATGTAAAAAGGATTAGAATTTCGGAAAAAAGGAGATAACGAATGAAAATACTACAACTATAGGAGTAAAGATTTTGCTTATAGTCGGACTATTAAAAGCACAAAGTTTTGGAAATCTATTTCTTCTATATAATTATCCGAATAAAAAAGACAAACGCATATCTCTATAAGATTTTCTGTGAGATCTTAAAACCATAGGACAGACAAGTTATCAGTGCATTTAAAGAAGCTTTTTTTTTTTTTTTTCCTGCCAAAACCCTTTAAACAAATAAAAAGTTTATGGCAGCATTTAAAGAACTTTTAAGTTTTAATGCACCGATTTGTTATGAATGTCAGCAAGGCAAAGGCATGCTGCATGCTTGAAGTTCCAATTTTGAAGAGACACCAACAGTACCATCACACCACCTACCATTATGTCCGGACTCCAACCAATCTTTCTTCATTCAATCCGCTATTCCCACCAATATTTTAGTAACAAAACAATGTTTCTTTTATGAAGTCAAGAGTTTCAACTATCAAAGTTTCAAGGGGTAATGGTATGAAACAAAGCAAGAATTCTGCAGGCTTTTCTGGCAAATGGCCATTACTTGGCAATTCGTGTATCCGTATCGTATTTGTATATTTTGTCGTGTCATAATCGTATTTAAAGTATTTTATATTTATATAAATTTTGAGATATTTGTGTATTCGTATCGTGTTTATGTTATTTTTTCGTGTCGTATCATGTTTTCTGCATATTTTAATTATTTTTTCCGTATCATTTCGTATCGTATTTAATATTGTCAGATCTAGACATATTACTAAAAGTTAATATGTTTCAATCTTAAGAGACAAGGAATATGTAATGTCTCTACCAATTCTACATTTGGCGAAAATAAGTAACAGCTAATCCACCATAACTGCAACCACTGTTCCTTTCTAATTACTTCATCAAATAAAAGCCACCGTAAATTAACATTATTTTAGCATCACTAAGCCAGTAGTACGTCATGTATTATTCCACCATGCAATTCTATGACTCTTTGTGGCAAAGAAACTGACAACATTTCATGCTAGTCGAACTGATCAGACTATAATCATAACTGGTTCTAGCCTAGTCAATTACAAAAATTCAATAATCACAACAAACTAATGAGATTTTAATTTGCTACTTTGTAACGTGAATATTCCCTCGATAAAAGTTCGTATTCTATCAATAATTCTTAAGTTGGTGATAATTTTTTGTCATAAATAATATTTCTGATGAAAAATTCCGTCGAAAATGTATTACCGACGGAAACTATTTGCGACGGAATGACTTATTTAATCATTCCGTCGGTAATTGTTATTACTAACAATTACAGACGAAAATTTTCGTATGTAATTTTTTTTATAAATAAAAAATTTAATTTATAATTTAATTTATATAATTATAATAATAAAATTAATTTAATAAAATAAACTACTTATCATAATTAATTACAAAACCAACATTAAGTATGGAATTAGTTTGTGATTATGCACAATATAAGATACATCTAACTTTGAACCTTACCTACAAAATAAAAAAAATAAAAAAAAAGATCCAAAGTTTCAAAATATATTAATATTACAAACTAATTTATGAGATTAAAACTTTACCCAAAATATATAGAACAATAAATAAACTACACCGAAAAGAAACAACTAAGCTAATGTTGTCGGATTTACCACGCAAGTGCACGTATGGTTGACAAGTAATAAAGTGAAGAGTAGAGTATCGTTCCCACAAGGAATTGTTACCAAATTCGTTAAGTACTAAAATTAGAACAACTTGATCTTATTCAAACAATTAATTAAAGATTGAAAATAAAAGAAAATAAGAAGAAAAGAAAGCAAATTAAAATTAGGATTAATTACTTGAGAAAAGCCTAGGATTACAATTTCCCTCAACAATTCGTATGAACTTTTCCTACCTTCTTAACTTGATTAATGATCTTGAGTTGTTAACCTAGAGTTCTAATCTATTTATAAGGATCTTTCGATGGTCTTATAAAAATATCCCTCTTAACCAATTAACTATATTCCTATGATAATTGAATTAAAGAGAAACTCATTAAGTTTAGAATCTAAAATTGGTTACACATGACACGTAAGTGTATTCCTACCCTACATACAGATTAATTCATCCTAATAAATGAATATGAAACATATGTTATTCAATCCATGTCTAACACTAAACTCCCTTTTCCAAGTTGTATCTATGTTACTAAATCAATCTAATTGGTAGCTAAGCAATTAGAAGCATTAAGCACAAGATTGAATAAACAACATCAAATATCATTAAATCAAGAAAGAAAGAAAAATAATCCAAACTATATGTTGAGTTCCATTGAAATCCTAGAAAAATATATTTAGTTCATGCTAAATAATAAAAATATAAAACAAAGAGTTTCACCATCATAAATAATACAAGAAAGATAAAGATAAGGGATAAGAGAAAACTAAGGGTTGTCAGATCTTCAATCTTCAATCTCCCAAAATCTCTCTAGCTCCTTGAAATCTTTTCGTGGCTATTCTCCTCAAGATAAATTAGGTTTATAGGTCTTGATTCCAGCCTATTTGAGGCTTAAAAGATCCTATTTATAGAGTTTTAGACTCTTGGAGTTAGAAACTTCATGTGCAAGCTACAGGTAAACAAACAATTTTTTTTCCTCTTCCGCGCTGCAGCGCTGACTCTCGGATGAGCTGGCGCTGCAACGTCAGCCTTGCTGGTTGTTGCACTTCGACTCTGTCGTCTTCTCGTACTTTGTTAGCTGATTCGGATGGGAAAATCTTGTCCGAATTTGACGAGTAAATTACCGTTGGAAAGATATGGAAGTTTGCCTCAAAAGTCAAGAAGACAGTTTTCTTGAACAAAGAATTTAAGATCATGTTTTCTTAGAAAAAAGCTCCAAAGGTCAAATCTGCCCATGCGTTGCTTTGCACCTTTTTTCGTTTTTTCGAAACTCTTTCTCACTTTGGACCTATAAAAATACAAAAAACACTAACTTAATAACTAATTTAAACATGAAATAAATAAATAAATAAAAATAATCTAAAAATAATTAAAACTAATTAATTCTGAATAAAAACTTTAAGGACTTAGCCGATTTGAATGCCCAAAATATGGTAAAATAACTATATTTCATAGAATTATCAGCTAACAACCTATATATCAGTAGTAACCTCAGTGTCTGAGTTGTGTGTTGCAAGCTCGGAAGAAACCATTTCAATTCCACCGAGTTTTCTCCTACTGCCAAATCCAAGGAAGATGTGTAAAAAAAAAGAAAAAAAAAAGAAATAAAGAAGGAAGAGAGAAGAGAGAAGGTAGACTTGCTGGCAGAGGCGGACGACGTCGAAGAGGAGAGAGGGCCAGTCGGATAGGTAGGGCGGACGACAAGATGACAAGGGGTAGGCCGGTCGAGCTCGAGCAGCACGAAGGGTAGAGAGAAAAGAAAGAGAGAAGAGGGAGAAGAGAGGAAAAGAAAGAAGGGGGATGGGGGGTCTCGGGAAAATTTATAAAATTAATTTCCATCGCTTCTAAGTATTAGCGACGAAAATTAGTTTTGGCTAAAAAATATATTGAAATTGATTTATATAAATGAATTAATTATTAAAATTAATTTTCGTCACTAATACTTTCGGAAATTAGTTTGTACTAAAAAATATATATTAAAATTGATTTATATAAATGAATTAATTATTAAAACTATTTTTCGTCGCAAAAACTTATTAGTATTAGCGACGGAAATTAGTTTTGGCTAAAAAAATATATTGAAATTGATTTATATAAATAGATTAATTATAAAAAATCGTGTTTTTTTTATCGACGGATTATTCCATCGGTAATACTTTGGCGGGAGCCAACTACATTCCTGCCAAAGTATTATCAACGAAAATTACCGACAGAAACTTTCAGTTGTAAATATTCTGTCGGTAATACAAAACTTCCGTCAGTAATGTATCAGAAATCCGTTGGTAATAGTAAAAAAACATTACCGACGAAATTTGTCGATAATGTTGGCCATTCCGTCGGTCATGTTGGCCATTCCATCGGTAATGTCGAGTATTTCCGATGAAAAGTATCCATAAGAAATAAATCCGTTGGTAATAGTAAAAAATATTATCGATGGAATTCCGTCGGTAATGGTGGCCATTCCGTCGGTAATGCCGAGTATTTCCAACGGAAAATATCCGTTGAAAATAAATCCGTCGCTAAATGTCTTTTCTCTTGTAGTGTTATTTGTGTTAATCCAAGGCTTGGACCTGACGGGGTGAAAGAGCTCTGCAAGGCCGTAAAACGAAAGAAGTTGCCAAAATTTGTATTCACATATCCTCTCCGACGGTTAAGTCAATGGACAAAGCTGAGAAAAGGCAAAGAGAGAGTGAACAGTAGCTAGAGAAAGAGTCTGGCCTCAAAATGATCATTATATACCTTTCATTTTTACGGTCTTAAGAATCTAATGTGGGCACTGCAGATTATACTACATCTCTTAATCATGGTAGAGCACATATTTGGCTGCCCAATTTCAAACGTTTCTAAGAAAACCGTTAATCTTGAATCCAAAATGACCCAGTGTGAGTTTTGGTTTCAATGTTGCAAAGATAAAAATTCATTTTGATTCCAAATCCCGCTTCAGCCCTCACTTCATTATCGACCTAGCTAGTCAAATGCATGTTATCTTGATTTCATTTTCACGTCCGTTAACCAATTTCAACACTTGGACAAACCCAAGCAGAAGCTCTGTTTCCACTTTGGCAGAGAGAGAAGTCAGTAAAGAAAGAAAAAATAAAAATGAATTTTAGTTCATTTTGAGCACATCGATGCTTAACTTTGCATTTGCAATGCTTGCAATTGCCACACATTAGTGTCATAGCACAATATATTTTGGGATAAAATGTCGTATGACCAAGCTCCTCGGGCACTTGGTCTGAATGAGGGGTGTTAGGGAGGACACTTCGGTGTCCTCACATCAAGGACACCTCTATAGCCACTTCAGCTTCCAGATTAAGTGTTCCAAAGAATCTTGGTCAGCTGGCAACCCAAACTATGTCTCTTACCACAATTAAGACACATGGCACCGTCTGCACCGTCCATACTAGATCCCATTATCATAACAACCTTTTTAACTTGACCATTAGAGAAGACAAGCTAGAACAAATTTTGACGCCTTCTTTTAGTTACCGCTCTAAAATAGGTATTTTGACGAAAATTTTGCCGGGAATAATTTTTTATCAAAAAATATTTATTTTAAATATTTTTACAAAAAAATATTTTTAACAAAATTTCTTCGGAAATAGTTTTTGCATCAATAAATATATATATTTTTAAAAATATTTATTTCCAACGAAATTCCGTCGGGCTAAAAACATTAATTGAAATTGATTTTTTTTTTTTGCAACGATAATTTTTGTCACTAATAGACGGAAATTTCGTCACAAAAAGTTTGGCGGGATGACCAATCTTCTTAGACAAACTTTTAGCGACGCAAAAGTTTCATTACAAATACTCAATTTCCGTCGCTAAAAGTAAAAAAATACATCACTAAATGTCTGAACCTTTTCCTATGGAAATTTCGTCGGAAATGTACGAATTCTATCGAAAATAATTCCGTCGCTAAAAAGGCTTTCTCTTGTAGTGTAATAAATTGACTAAGGCCAAACTTCATTGACTGGTTCCGCAACATTTAAAATTGTCTTAAAACGGGAGAAAAAACTTATGTTCTAGATGAGCCAATTCCAGAGGAGCCCGCTTTTGATGCACTTGAGGAAGTCAGGATAGCCTATCAAGTTCATAAAGATAACCTTGATCAAGCCACATGCATAATGTTGGCTAGCATGGCACCCGAACTCCAAAAGCAGCACGAGGTTATGAATGCTCAGGATATCATCTCAAACCTTAAATAATTGTTCGAAACGGAGAATCGCATTGAGAGATTCGACATCTCTAAGGAACTGTTCCAAACGAAGATGTCAGAAGGTATCCCAGTGAGGCCTCATGTACAAAAAATGATAGGATACATAACCTGACTTAAACAACTTGGATGAGTCATGGATCATGATCTAAGCATTGACCTTATACTTTCTTCATTGTCCGAGAGTTATTCACAGTTCGTGTTTAACTTCAACATGAACCATTTGGAGGTTACCCTCCTTGGATTGTTGAATATGCTCACTATGACTGACAAGATCATTGTAAAGGATAAGTCATCTGTCCATTTAATTTCTTCTTCTAAACCAAAGAACAAAAAGAAGAGGAAGACTAGATAAGATGTACCTCTTTCTTCGATTCTTCGAACAATTTGAAACCCATTGGTGGAATGAAGAAAGACAAAGCAATGATAAGGGAACATGCCATTATTGCAGAAAGGCATGTCATTGGAGGCGTAATTGCAAGAAGTACCTTGATTCGATCAAAGGGAAAAAGCTTAAAGAAGCTTCGACTTCAGGTATATTTTGAGATTAATTCACTTCTCTTGCTATATGATACCTTGTTATTTGTACTAAAATATGTATGACATATTGTAGGGACCAAAGGAAAGGAGTAGTGAAGATGGACCGTAGAGATGGCAACCTTGCTAATGCTGGATCAGGCTTGCCTTCTTTAGATGTTTATTGAAACATTGATTTATGATTTATTTTAAACATTTGATGTTTATTTTATTTTGGCATTGTGGGCCAATTTGAGGATATTTTATTTCTGTTTCGAACATATTATTTTGCTGGCATATGGATGCCATGCTTTATTTATTATTCCCTTTTAATAAAACATTTATAGAATTGTTCTATATCATGGTCTATTTATTCTCATATATACAACTTGGAATAGTGTTTAGAATACTAATCGGCCTGGTAATTAAAGGATTCAAAAATAGTTTCGAATCTAATTTCCGTAAATTTCTATACATGTAGAATTTAGTGAGAGCCATTAATAACTCTTTAATAGTTAAAGATCATAATTTAACTTAGTGATAAATAGCCATAAAGTAAAGATGCAATTATTTGAAAAAGTTCCAATCTAGAGAGGATTGCATGTTTATACCCTAAAAGGTCATAAAACAAACTATTTTGTTTAGGCTTGCAAAATGACTTACATTAGGATCAATTAGCCTATAAGCTAATAAAAGATTTCTATAGTTGTTAAAGTAATAACTGAGTCATATGATTGAAATCTAGCTCTCCTTGTGATTTGACTAGTTTAATGATTTTGATAATAAGACTATCTTGAATATGATGAAGCATATTCTCACAAGTGGCACTCAAGCAATATGATTGTCTTTAATGAGAGATTGTTAGTATATATGACCTAGAATCAATCGGATTGGACAAAGAATATATGGTTAATAATACAAACCTATAATTATTCCTTAGTGATACAAGATTTTATTTTATTTTAATACAATAATAAATAATTATTAAATATTAATTGAATGAAATTCATTGAACATAAAAACCTTGCAAGAGAATTATAAAATCATTTTCTTCCTTTTGGATAACTAAGATTTCATTTAGATTGCTGCCAATTCTGCAGTGACTCTCAATTCATTGCAAAGTCCAAACTCATACATTATTGAAAAATATCAATATTTAACTAATAAAGTCAATGATACATGAAAGAAGCTTAATGCAAAAGACAATACCACAGGGAAGGTACAGGAAACAAAAACACCCTTTCCTCCTACCTTTAATCTCCCCTCACCCCCCCCCCCCCTCCCCCCTCCAGCGTGTGTGGGGAAAAGAAAGGGGACAAAAAAGAAAAGTGCTTCCTAAAGAGAATATTATGTCCCATAACTCTCAACCTAGCACTGTGGAGGCCATTGCTAACCTGATTTTCTTATCTTTAGGTAAGAAGAAAGATAAATGCATAAAACAATTATCAAACAGTCATGTGATTTATTAATAAAGTGTTAGACTTTTATTAATTTTAGTGATCAAAGTTCAAATCCTAACAATTTTAAATATTAAAATAAATAAATAAATAATGTTTCAGCTTACAAGTTGATTATCTAAATTGTTTCTTAGCCATGAAGTGAACATAAGTACAATGCTTAGCAAAACTAAGGGATTGCTAGAGCATTTCAGATTCAGACTTGAAAACCAAATTTATTATAGTTCACTAGTAGATAGTCTTTACCTCACTTCCATCCACTAGCCAAATCCCAAAAGGGATGAAAAAAAGAGGAATAGTCATTCTTATGTTATTTAGAAAATATACCCTCGAATTGGAAGTGAGAGCTATCTAGCAGCAGAAGCAACATCTCTCTATAACTGAGTAAGGACTACTTTAGCATTAAAAAAATTTGAACTAAAAAAAAATTGAATTATTTAAAAAATGTGATAAAAAACGTGATTTAAGAAATTTTTAGAATTGAAATTAAAATAGGAAAATGTATTTACATCAAATTAGAGATGGACAGAGCAAAGCAGATCATGATTAAAGTACGAAAACATAGAAAAAAAAAAAACAAACAATTATGATTAGCAAAGCAAGAGCTGTAGATGAGTACTAACATTAGAGACTGACAGAGCAAAGCAGATCAAATTGCGGAATCATGAATCATGTATCAATTTGTATAGATTAATTTTGATCTGATATATATCCATCCATATCAATTGATATAAAATTTTGATTTTTAAATTTTTTTAAAAAAAATTATTTATTTGATTTTTTAAATCAATTTCAATATTTTTTGTGTCATGATCATTTGTATTTTTTTTTTCATAATTACATTTAAAAATAAAATATGTTCATTAAATTAGGCTATTGAACATAATTAATAATAATTTACTATATATTTTTTAATATTTTAATATTTATTTTACCTATTTCATGTTTAAAAATTTTAGATATTAAAGATTTCAAATTTATATTTGTATAAAAGCATGTAATGGATGTATATTTGCATATGTATATAATATATATTTCATATATAGTATATATGAAAAAATATTTGAAAAATATCTGTAAACCCGAAATGGTACGCCGAAACACATCAATACCGATATGTACCAGTACCATAATAAAAACGGTACGCCTACCGGTACGGTACTGACAACATTTTACATCCAAATTATAAGCATTATTTGCATAAAGGTTGATTAACCCTCATAATCGACAAAGGCATACTAACACATGGCTAATTGCTTATAGCTTTAATTATGTAGTACATCTAAATCTAAAACTACCGGAAAGTATATGCTTAATTGTAGCTTTAATTGGTGTTACAACTGATAGAGAATATAGGATTGCATGAGATTCTTTTAGTAGAATTTGGTTGAGATTAAAAATGCATATTTTTGTGCCATTTATAACTTATAAGTCATTCATTTTGATTATCTTCTTTTTTCTTAAAAAAAAAAGGTAGCATTTTGATTTTACTATTATGTTCTGTGCTATTGATGTGTGTGTCTATTATTTATTAAAAGTCCTCTTGTTAATGCTTTACCCGTGAATATTTGCTTGATGTGAATAAAGTTAATCTATGTTATAATCAGGGCTAAGGCCCAAATGTCTAAGGGTCCAAGAAACCCATCAATAAGGGAGATGTGGGACGAGCCACTTGAATCACCTATCCCAAAAGTAATGTTTGTTATAAGTTATATCCAGGCTTAAGGTCCAAAATACCCACCCACTAACAACAGACGTTATTTGTTTCAAAAGGACAAAATCTGAACATTTTTTTGTTTTGTACTGAACCATTTAATAATTTTTCTTTTTTGAAAAAATAAAAAGAGAAATAGAAATTTTAACTAAAATGAAATAAGAAAGTGACAAAGTAATTTCTTTTTTTTATTTTAAAAATCGTAGTAGAGAAAATAGCAATTCCCACTATGAAATTTTATGATACATGAGAATGAATATCAGACATTTTTTTTGGAAAACTGGAAAGAGAACGGAAAATTTAACTAAAAATGAATTTTTGATGGCATGTAAAAGATAAAGAGTTGAGTTTTTTTTCTTTGAAAAATTATAAGGAGAAAATGTTAATTCTAAGATTTGATATAATGGGAATATGTAGATGACAAGAATTTAAGACAAAAACATCTAGGAACTCGTAGAAACACATACAAAAATTTAACGAAAGGTTGGAACTTAGACAGTTTAACTTACTCTATATGCCAATCTTACTCATGCCATCGTTATTTCTCAAATAGGGTTCAAGTTACATAGTCTATTTATGTGCAACACAAAGGGAGTATGCCTATAATTATAACATCAAGATGTCGGTGTCCGAATCAACTTATTATAGGCTAAAATGATTAGCTTTGGTTGGAATAATGAGAAGACCAGCTAGGCTTTATTCTCATTTTGAAACTGGTAATTAATGGTAGCTGTGGAAACAGATTGGATGCTGTCAGGGATGAAGATGCAACGGTATTGATGCACTCGAAAAAATATATCTTATTTAAAAATTTACACTAAAAATAATATCAATTGTAAAGTATAGTAGAAGCAAGGGTTGAGTCCACATGAATTGATGTTTAATTTAAGAGTTATTAGTTTATACTTTAATTCAAGAAAAACAAAATAAAAGGGAGAGTTTTTGAAATAATTTTAAAACTAAAATAAACAAGAAAACTAAGAAGCAAATAAATAAGATGAAATCAAATATAAGAGAAATATGGCTAAAGGTTCATTCTCCACCACTAGACATCATTAAGAATCAAATTCAGATCTATCAACATCAATTAGCTATCAAAGTTAACAACCGTAGATAACAACATCCTGTGTTACCTCAATCCTTCCTTAGTTCGTCATTAAGCAAGACGAACGCCACTACTTAATCTTTAACTATCAAACAACTTAGGATGAACATCTCTAAATTTTATTTGACAGCAACTTTATGATGAGAAAGATAGGTTGATCTAAGCAACAAAAGCATGAACATTAATTGTTTAACTTAGGTTATGTTCTACTTTGCAATTAGCGAAAACTTGACCATAATCATTAATCACAAATTGCCACTTATGAATAGGAAATTAAGACAATTACACGGATCAAGACTCCTAAACTAGCAATAGATAATTATCAAGATATATCTACTTTGCAACCTAAATAAATCAAGACAACATCATGAACAATTCTTATAGAAGAACACAAGCAACTTTGGTAGAAAACTAATGATAGATAGAATCTCAAAATCAATTACAAAACATGTCTAGGGCTTTGAAATCACCCTTAACCAAAAAGAAGTTTAGCCTAACATAAGCATAAATAATATATACATAAAACTAAAAAGAAAATAAAAGAATGGAGAAGAAGAAGAAAATTGATGATCCCTTGAGTCTCATCAAAAGATTATGATAGTTTGTGACTAAAAAGATGGTATTTATAGAGCTTTTTGACTTTGGAAACCCTTTGTTGGTCTTGAAGGAAGCTAGGAGTCAAAATAAGGCAAGTTTGGACTTTTTGCATATTTTTGCGGTTTTGCAATTTTTTCCTGGATTTGACGGATTTGGAGGTCAGAAACTCGGCGTCGTGGCCTAGGTCCGCGGCCCCAACTTGCTGCCTTGTCCATTTTTGCTTTCTGACTTCGTTTTCGTGACTGATGCACTGTCTCGCACTTCGTCGGCTGATTTGGATGACCATACTTTATACGATTTAGGCGTGTAAACTATCGTTGGAAAGGTAATCAAGTAAGCTTCAAAAGTCAAGTATGAATTTTCTTCAAATAATGAATTTAACATAATGATTTCCTTGCAACAAGATCTGGAGGTCAGATCTGCTTGATCATCTAGCACTAAGAAATTGATCTTTTTGACTCCCAAATCTTCTTCAATCTTGTGATTATGATTTTGTAAGCTCTTTCCATCATTATTGACATCTTTTGACTTCATTCTCCTTATTGTACCTAAAATTCCAGAACATAATATAAGTAAACAAGATAAAGATCGAAAACATAACAAAAACTAAAGGTAGAAAGGATAAAATGTATATTTTATGAGCTTATCAAATACCCCCACACTTAGCTTTTTGGTATTCCTCGAGCAAAACAAAATAAAAACAAAATAAGAAAATCTAATCTAATCCACTTTCGTAGGAAATCACGGTGGCACTTAGCATGTGACACAAGCCTTTAAATCCCTAGGTGTCCCTAGTGGAAGAGTTTAGTCTCGTGAGGGTTTACTAGGACGATACCCACAAACATTGAAAACATAAGAAAAATAAAAATAAAAATAAAAATAATAATTACAACTAATCCTTTCAATATAAATTAGAGAAAATCATTGGACAAGTCTTATAAACTAATCAATAGCTTAAAGAATTTCACAAAAAATCATACTTGAATGTAAGTAGTTTGAGTTAAGCCAATATTAACATAACATATCTCAATCAAAATAGTGATATTCAAACTTAATATCAACTTATAACATGGGATACTCTCATGATTTTCACTCTTTAAAGTAGTGGTAAAGTGTTTACACTCAATCAATCTCATGAAAACAATTCTACCATATGCTTGTTTGTCCACCTATTCTCCACTATTTAGATCATATAACTTCATAAATCAATAGGTCTTTATTCAAGGTTGTAATGGGGCCAAGGGGTTATAATATGGTTAAAGAACAAAAGAAAAAGGATATTACAAAAGTTCCAAAGACTTCATAGAATTTAGAGACAGAATAAGATTTTACAAAGAAAACTTTCTCAATATTCCTTAGAAGTACATAATCACATAGGCTAAATATTTCATGTTGAGCCTTTGCTTCATTCTAACCAACCTTGTAACATTCTTTTTCTTTTCTTTAACTAGAAGTTCAAGAGATGATTCAATTTTTTTTTTCATTTTTTTATGGGAAAGTAGTTTTTTACAATGTTCCCTTTCTTTTTTTCTTGACTTTTGCCTTTCTCCTTCCCCATACTTATCTTTTGTTTCCAACCTAAATTTTCAATTGATATCCTTGTTTTTGCAATATGTCTCAAAACATTTAATCCATCTTTAGAACAAGGGTAAATATATATGTGTATTTAGGCTAGGGAAAAGATGTGGTTACCAAAGAAATAGCTTAATCAATATAGGCTCAAATTGGCTCACTAGGGGGGATGTTCTCTTGGAATATTAAGAATGGATGGCTGTTTGGCCCTGGTTATAATCCTAATGCCTCTATCATATTCATGTTGTCACATATATCAATATAGTCTCAAAAAGGTTTAAAGCAAATTCTTGAGAATCATGTAATCATAAGAGCACTCAATAAAGAAACTAGATTGATATGTATAAACAAGTCATTATTAAGTCTAAACATGCTTCTTTCTCAATCAACATATCCTGTTAACATTGGCTCATAAAAAATAGTATCAAGCTTAATTCTCATGAAAATCTTCTCACTAGTAACCAGTTTTAGACCTATACAATTCATATCTCATCATTGTATTAAAAAAGAACTAAAACACACTAAAAATAATAATAAAAATATTAAAGACTCATAAAAAAAATAATAGCCAAAAATAAAAGAAATCCTAAATCCTTTTCCCCACACTTAATTCTTATATTGTCCTCAATGTAATGCTATTAAAAAAAAATGAATGAAAAGAAAAAAAAAATAAAATAAATGATTAATAATTAACAAAGGATATATTTGTCATTTCATTTAAAATTAACCTAGAAATAATATCTTAGGAGGGTTAGAGTATTTTTTGTCAAACCTTCAGAAGTAAGTGGATGTTTTTCAAACTTGAGGGAATAAGTATATTTCCTATCAAATCTGAAGGTGTAAGTGTCTTTTACCCGTGTATTTAATTTTCTGCAATCATGTTTATGTCAATATCCTTCAATATATTGATTCTATGTAAAACTGTATCATTATGTATGCCATTCACAGCACTAACAGAAATCCTTACTTTCGGCTGGTCATGATCAAGGGAACCAGCAAAAAATACATTACTTTTATTTTTCTCGTTGATTCGCATTTGCTTAATTAGTCAAAAGTGGAAAAGGTTGAAACTAATTATTTTCTTCAGAAAGATCAGTGTGAACTTTGAATGTGAATTTAGCACTACTGGCCAGGCCTCCCAGACGTCGTATGAATTCTAAAGTAATAGTATAAGAAAACACAAATGTAAAATTTGGACTTTCTCTTCCATTTTTAATTTTATTTTACATTATTTCTTTAATAAAATCATAAAGTAGCTAGATTGTTCTCATCCAGAATGCAGATAAGCAATTTTTGTACCTATATCTTGCGAATTACATTCTAAACAAAGACTTGAACTCATTAGTATGTAATATGCTAATCCTACTTGTTATAATACGAGTAGATCGTACCATTTTTATGTAATATGTATTTTCACAATGTTTCATTTTCATCTTTATTTGCATTAATCTAAAAATCTTATTTTTTTCACCTCAATCTTTTATATTTATTTCAAGTCTATCTATCCATTACCATCAATATGTCATTAAAATTTAGATGAAATTTATCACATATATATCGGACAAAACTTCATGTGATAAATTTTATCCGAAAATTCTAAAGATATATTCACACATGAATATATATATATATATATATATATATATTCATGTCATTAAAATTTAGATGAAATTTATTGTTAGAACTTATCCCACATCGGTGGGAGCAAGGAAGGAATTCCTCCTTGAAGGCTATATAAAGAGCCTTAAGGAGAAGTATTAAATCCATCCCAAGAATTATCTCTTCCTCTCTTGTATACTTTCTTATATTCTTTGTGAGGTTGTTCTCTCCTAGTATTTAGAGAGAGGTGTTGTAATATTTTCTCATAGTGAAATTCTTCTAGTCTTGCCCCGTGGTTTTTCCCTTTATTCATTGAGGGTTTTCCACGTTAAATTTTGTGTGTTCAGTTCCTATTTTCTCATCTCTTATTTTAGTTGTGAGACACTATTCCGTCACTCTGGTACCTAACAGTGGTATCAGAGCCATTGGTTCGTGGTCCTTATTCCGCTGCAGTGAAAGTGTTGGTTCTTAGTATGCTCTGTGGTTGCAGTATTGTCTGATCTTCCACATCAGAAAAGAATTATTCTTGTTGCTGAAAATAAAGTGTGGTAGTGTGAAAGTGTCTAGGGAAGTTCTGGCTAGGAAAGACTTGGTATTTAAGTGTGTCTATCAGTGACCCACCTCTCTTTCCTGGGAACCTACCTGGTGCACTATTCACGGGCTACGGTCACTATTCACTGGATTTGGTATTCCAGTATACGGTCACTATTCATACGTGTGGTTGTATACTTTTGCAGTAATTGTTAACGTATACTGGATTTGTTCTAGTGTACGACATACGTACAATACTGTTCACGTATGTCAGAGCGAGGCTTGAAAGTCCTTGCAGAACGCAATCTCCTGCCCGGGCTCAAGATGGTCAATTTACCTTTCTGTGAGCACTGTGTGATAAGCAAGCAGCATAGATTGAAGTTTGCTAAAGTAACTACAAGAAGCAAACACATACTGGACTTAATCCATTCTGATGTGTGGGAGTCACCAGAAATATCCCTGGGTGGAGCAAAGTATTTTGTATCATTCATTGATGACTATTCCAGGAGATTATGGGTGTACCCAATCAAGAAGAAGTCAGATGTGTTTCCAGTATTCAAGGAGTTCAAAGCACAAGTAGAGCTTGAAACTGGGAAAAGAATCAAGTGCTTGAGGACAGACAATGGAGGAGAATATGTAGACGGTAACTTTCTAGCATTCTGTAAGAAAGAGGGTATTATGAGACAATTCACGGTTGCACATACGCCTCAACAGAATGGTGTAGCAGAGCGGATGAACAGAACTCTCCTAGATAGAACAAGAGCCATGCTGAGAACAGCGGGATTGGCCAAATCTTTCTGGGCAGAAGCAGTCAAAACCACCTGTTATGTGATAAATCGATCACCATCAACGGCGATTGGTTTGAAGACGCCTATGGAGATGTGGAAAGGAAAGCCAGCTGATTATTCTTCTCTACATGTGTTTGGATGTCCTGTGTACGTGATGTACAACTCCCAAGAAAGAACAAAGCTGGATCCAAAATCCAGAAAATGTATATTCTTGGGTTATGCTGACGGTGTTAAGGGGTATCGCCTGTGGGATCCCACTGCCCGCAAGGTTGTTGTCAGCAGAGATGTAGTTTTTGCAGAAAATGAACTGCAAAGTGAGCAAACAAATGACAACACTTCAAAAGAGACTGCTACAGTGCAGATGGATAGAAATTCTCAAGAAGATGATTCTTCTGAAGCAGAACCAGAGCATGAGGTACCAGAACCAGTTGAGTCCGAGGCTGTAGAAGTTCGACGGTCAACTCGTGAGAGAAGGCCTCCAAATTGGCACACGGAGTATGTTACGGAGAGCAATGTTGCATACTGTCTTTTAACAGAGGATGGAGAGCCATCAACTTTTCATGAAGCTACTAGTAGCCCAGATGCTTCTCTGTGGATGACAGCAATGCAGGAAGAAATTGAAGCTCTTCACAAGAACGAGACATGGGAACTGGTGGAATTACCACGTGGCAGAAAAGCCATTGGTAACAAATGGGTCTACAAGATCAAGCGGGATAGCAATGATCAAGTAGAACGATATCGTGCTAGATTGGTTGTAAAAGGATATGCTCAGAAAGAAGGTGTTGACTTCAACGAGATATTTTCTCCAGTTGTCAGACTTACTACTATCAGAGTAGTGTTGGCTATGTGTGCTGCATTTGATTTACATCTTGAACAACTAGATGTAAAGACGGCTTTTCTACATGGAGAGCTTGAAGAAGAAATTTATATGCTCCAACCAGAAGGTTTTGTTGAAACAGGCAAAGAGAACTTGGTTTGCAGGTTGACCAAATCTCTGTACGGTCTAAAGCAGGCGCCCAGATGTTGGTACAAGAGATTTGATTCTTTCATAATTAGCCTTGAATACAACAGACTGAGTTCAGACCATTGTACGTACTACAAGAGGTTTGATGATAATGATTTCATTATTTTGCTGTTGTATGTGGATGACATGTTGGTGGTAGGCCCCAACAAAGATCGAATCCAAGATTTGAAGGCACAGTTGGCTAGGGAGTTCGATATGAAGGACTTGGGACCCGCAAACAAGATTTTAGGGATGCAAATTCACCGAGACAGAAAAGACAGGAAAATTTGGCTTTCTCAAAAGAATTATCTGAGGAAGGTCTTGCGACGCTTCAACATGCAAGACTGTAAGCCAATATCTACCCCACTTCCTGTCAATTGTAAATTATCCTCAGGTATGAGTCCTAGCAATGAAGCAGAGAGGATGGAAATGTCTCGAGTACTGTATGCATCAGCGGTGGGAAGCCTTATGTATGCTATGATATGTACAAGACCAGACATTGCACAAGCAGTGGGAGCGGTCAGTCGATTTATGGCAGATCCTGGTAGAGAGCATTGGAATGTTGTTAAGAGGATCCTTAGATACATTAAAGGAACCTCAGATGTTGCATTATGTTTTGGAGGATCAGAACTTGTTGTCAGGGGTTATGTTGATTCAGATTTTGCAGGTGATCTTAATAAAAGGAAATCCACTACTGGCTATGTGTTCACACTTGCAGGAGGAGCGGTAAGCTGGTTATCTAAGTTACAGACTGTTGTAGCTTTGTCTACTACAGAAGCTGAGTACATGGCAGCTACCCAAGCATGCAAGGAAGCAATATGGATACAAAGGTTAATGGAAGAACTCGGGCACAAGCAGCAGAAGATTATTGTGTATTGTGACAGTCAGAGTGCCTTGCACATTGCAAGGAATCCAGCCTTTCATTCCAGGACAAAGCATATAGGTATACAGTATCACTTTGTTCGAGAAGTAGTAGAAGAAGGAAGTGTGGATATGCAAAAGATTCACACCAAAGACAACCTAGCAGATGTTATGACAAAGCCAATCAACACTGACAAGTTTATTTGGTGTCGATCCTCCTATGGTCTATCAGAAACGTAAGCAACATGGAATGGCAAGACAGAAAGAGTGGTGTGAAGATATGATTGGTTTAATCAAATCTTCAAGTGGGAGAATTGTTAGAACTTATCCCACATCGGTGGGAGCAAGGAAGGAATTCCTCCTTGAAGGCTATATAAAGAGCCTTAAGGAGAAGTATTAAATCCATCCCAAGAATTATCTCTTCCTCTCTTGTATACTTTCTTATATTCTTTGTGAGGTTGTTCTCTCCTAGTATTTAGAGAGAGGTGTTGTAATATTTTCTCATAGTGAAATTCTTCTAGTCTTGCCCCGTGGTTTTTCCCTTTATTCATTGAGGGTTTTCCACGTTAACTTTTGTGTGTTCAGTTCCTATTTTCTCATCTCTTATTTTAGTTGTGAGACACTATTCCGTCACTCTGGTACCTAACATTTATCACATATATATCGGACAAAACGTCATGTGATAAATTTTATCCGAAAATTCTAAAGATATATTCACACATGAATATATATATATATATATTTATTTGAGTAAATTATTTTAAAATATCGTAATAAAAGATTTAATTTTTTAAAACATGAATGAAAAAAAATATTATAAAAAATTATAGATTAATAATGCAATTCTGCATTACATGTTACATGGAAAATGTGGTTACCATTGCAATTTGCAAGTAACTATATATCCCAATTGAAATTTCACAAGACGTTTGTTAATTACACTAACGAATATATATATATATATATATATATATATATTTATATATATATATATATGCCTCGAAATCTGATAACTCAGGAGAAGTTATAGTCTGTCCATGAGTCGAGTCGTAGTCCAATTTATTTATTTTTTTTACCTAAATTTGGGTTCGGATCGAATTTGGATTGACCTATAAATTCGTTTTATTGTTTATAAATATTAAAATATTAAAAAAATTATATTAATATTTATATATTTTTATAATTAAATTTAAATAAATACTAATTTTTTATTGAATAAATAATAATTCGAGTCAGATCGAATTGAAAAAATTATATTCTAACTCAGCCCAATTCATATTGGACCTATCGAGCCAAACGAATAACTCCGTCCTGGACAAATATAAATAAATATTTACTTGTACCCAACTTTATACTTTTTTTTTTTATTTTTAACTTTATACTACTACTTTTTTGTTGGAAATATTATTAAAAACCCTAAAGAAAAAAACGACCGAAAGCACTGAAGCACTTTGATTTCATTTCAATTTACTTCCAACTTCCAACTTGGTCTTTCTTATTTGTAGTCAAAAAACACCATCATCTCCTATCATATCCCAAACCACCAAAAAAAAAAAAAAAAAGAAAAGAAAAAACATGCAACCGGAGAATTCAGAGCTCTACCGTTTTCTGGCGCAAAACGGCGTAGGATCCTATGGCTTTTCTGCCAATTCCGACTTTCCAGTTATGCAAAGCTTTTCTAGTTCCTCCACGACGTACTACCCTTTGGAGATGTCTGGAGTTACTACTGAAACGACGCCGCAGAATAGAGCTCTTGCTGCTTTGAAGAATCACAAAGAAGCTGAGAAAAGAAGGAGAGAAAGGATTAACTCTCATCTCAACAGGCTTAGGAGCCTTCTCCCTTGTAACTCAAAGGTAATTTTTTTTTTGGAGGGGGTCTCTTCTATATCAATGGAGTCATACGTGTGTCTCTTGGAATTGTAAAATCTTCGAATATACTTTTTTTTTTTTTTTTTTTTTTTTTTTTTTTTTTTTTTACAAATTTGAAGCTCATAGAGAAATGGGTTTTTGAACTGTATTTTTTTTCACACTTTACGTTGCAAATTTTGATGTTGTTTTTGGCTTCAAAATGTTTTTTATTTTTTTTATGTTAATTCCTTTGTGAAAAGAAGAAAGTAAAGAGTCTAATAGACTTAAAATTTTTTAACTTTTGAGCTATATATCAAAACTTTGTATTCGTTTTCTTTGGACGGTTGAAGCTTGAATTTTTGTATGTTTGCTGTAATTTGTGCTTTATTGGCTGTTTGTTTACTGTGAAAAAACAATAGTAAAACGATAGAAATTTGCGACTATGAGAGTTAAATAAAGACTTTCCATTTCCTTGACCCAGGCCCACGACAAGCAAAAACTTTGCCAAATGACTTGACGTTTTCCTAACACAATTATTTGGAGCAGTTTCAGCGATTAAACACTGCAAATCATATAGAGAAAGATCCCAAAATTCTAGTTTCTGTAATACTATTACTTTCTCTATTTACTTTTGCTTTTCCCATCAAAGTTTCCTGGAAAACCAAATATATAAGTATCATGTTTCTTGACTGGATAAAGTCTTTAGATTCTAAAATCTTGGGATCTATAATTCTATATCAGCCTTTTGAATCTTTCGAAATGTTCAAACAGCAGCTGCTGCCTGCTGCTGTTTTTAAAGAAAACATACATTTCATTACTTTTTCTAGACAGGGCTTGTGCGTTTGGGAAAGTAAATAGGCTTTTTAGAAATAGGGTTCCCCCCCCCCCCCTCTCTTCTCTTTTTAATCTTTTATGATATTTTCTTTTAATTTAAAATTTTTGATTTGAATTTTCTCAGACAGACAAAGCTTCACTTCTAGCAAAGGTGGTCCAACGCGTGAAAGAACTGAAACAACAAGCACTTGAAATAACTGAACTCGAAACCTTACCATCTGAAACCGATGAAATCACGGTTCTATCATGCGATTATTCAAGTGATGGAAGATCAATATTCAAGGCTTCGTTGTGCTGCGAGGACCGATCTGATCTTTTACCGGAACTAATCGAGATTCTAAAGTCTCTCCATTTGAAGACTCTAAGAGCAGAAATGGCAACGCTAGGGGGAAGAATCCGCAACGTTCTGGTTGTTGCAGCAGATAAAGATCACAGCATTGAGTCGGTTCATTTCTTGCAAAATGCATTGAGATCTTTGCTCGAACGTTCAAATTCAAGCGATCGGTCTAAAAGGAGACGGGTATTAGATCACAAAATAATAGTCCCGTGATGATCTATAGTCACTGTTCAAAAATTTCATCTTCATCTTCATCTTCATCTTCAACTTTTGATTTTTTCTTTTTTCTTTTTTGGAGTGGGGGTGGGGGAGTGAGCTTGATTTTGTATTCTAAAGTGACATGGATTGTAATTCTATGGTGATTGTTTTCTAACTTGTTTTTGGAATGAAACTAAAAAGTAGGGGAAAATATCTTACTGTGTTGAATTGTGGGGTTAGCAATACCAGCTGAGAGGTGGTTGTTGCTGCTATGACTAGAGGATTTAGTTTTGAGAATTGTCATACATTCACCTAGGTCTATGACCTAAGAATAGGTTTAGCTATCAAACAAGTAGGATCCATAAGTCAGAAAATGACAATTTCAATCATTGCCAACTATACATAATTCAATATATAAAAGGGACGAGATAAAAGCACAAAACCATAAGCTCAAATGCCAAACATTCTATTGCCTCTATTATTCTTTGCTTCTTTTCATTTCTTCGTATTCTTATCGACTTAAGTATCAGAGTGTGCTTCGAAGCCCCAATTCCAACACGCCTTTGACTATTTTTTGTGCTTGACATGTCTAGCTAGCCTCCTCCTCTACAGCTCTCCCATGCTCTCCAACTACAACCCCAAAAACACATCAACAATTTAGTGCAGTTTGTGAGAAATGACAGTTATGTCTTTACTAGAATCTGGAAATATCATCCCCGTCGCATTCTCCTCTACCCCCATATATAGGCACCATCGCTTCTTCAATAGTCTCACTGCTAAATATCCCCATTACTGTTACTAGTGTGATTGGTACACCAGCACTTCAAAGCATCTTCCAGCAACTAACACTACAAACAAATTACCATATACTGACGCTTACCTATACTGACTGTCGAAATCCGTCGGTATAAAGGATCTATACTGACGGATTTTTGTTACCGTCAGAATATAATTAACATATACCGACACTTTGTTGTCCGTCGCTATAGATACCCTGTATACTGACGGTTTATCATTGGTCGTCGGTATAGATACCCCTATATTGATAGTTTACATTGACCGTCGGTATAGATACCCTGTATACTGACGGTTTATCATTGACCGTCGGTATAGATATGATTTTTATTGACGGCTTTTTTCTTCCGTCAGTATATTTGAAAAAAAACCGTTTTTTTAAATGACAGGGAAATTTACTTTTTACGTTTTTTTTAAATAAGCCTATATCAACGGATCATTAATTACGTTTTTTTTTTTTAAATAAGTATAAGTTATATTTAGGGTTTATTTTAGCTGCGTCTTCTCGTCCGCCTCTCCTTTCTCGTCTACCTCTCTTTCATTTTCATTCTCGTTCGCAGGTAATTGTTTTATTTTCATTCTTGAAGCATTTTTATTTTATTTGATTGTTTTAGATTTTAGATTGTTTTAGATTAAATTTTTTTGTTTGATATTAAGTTAAGGTTTTATATTGTTTGATATTAATTCTTTTAAACAATTTTTTTAAACAATCTGTCGATTGTCGTTTTTGTTTCAATTTTTTTAAACAATCTGTCGATTGTTTGATCCGGCAATCTTATAATCTCTTTTCCTGTTAACAAAGGCCAATAAAGTCTAATCCAAGTGTTGGATTCTGGAAAAATTTTAAGAAAAATTATAAAATCAAGGCAATAGCCCTGAAAATTCCACTGTTTGTGGCGACCACGAATGTCCAACGAGACCTTCTTCGCCACCCTCCTGCCTTTGGACCCTAGTTGACCAGTAACAAAAAAATCAAGGCAATAGCTATGTTTTCTTCTTGTTATCGTCTTCCTTGTGAATTCAACCGCCATATTTCTGTTTTTGGTTTCTTAAAAAGTTTTCTCGTTAAAACTCTTGAGCTACCAGTCCATTTTTTGGTTCGATTTGACTCACCAAGTCCGTCTTTTCTTGACTCGGTCGTGTCTCGGTTGAGTTGATAGATAGATGATCGCTGCATATAATAATCATGTTATTCGATTGATTTTGCTGTTCCTTTTATCATTTTTGCTTGTTTTACTAGTTGGATGGATATGTAGCTAGAAAGATGAAGATTAATTCGGTCGTGGGTTCTTATCTTGATCCTCTCGCTGACAAGGTAAATGACTAATGCCACTTCTTTGTAGGTTTTTGTGACTTGCTTCTGAGTTTCATTTGAAATGTAGTTTATTTTTTGGTCTTCTTGGTATAGATTCTTATTGGATGTGTTGCTTTGTCAATGGTACATAACCATCTTTTGCATCGTAAGTAGTCTGCATTTGTCTGAATCTTCTGCAATTCTTTGGATATTACTTATTAGTGTTAGTTGAAATACTGAGTACATAATATATTTTAATGAATATTGCTTCACTTTCCTCAAATAAGTGTGCCATCATGCTAATACACATGAGACTTCCTTATGCCAAATGCTAAAATTATCTTAGTCAGATTTAATAGTTTAAGAGGTTTGCTAGTTTCTGGTAACTGATCAATTCTGTGCAACAAGGATAATTTGGAATTATCATACGGGATGATCATAGTTACAGCTTATATCAGCATTTTTTGCAAGTCATTGCCTCAGAATCCATCATCTTGATTTTTGTTTCACCTACCCTTAATTTAGGGAATTGTGGCTGCTGTAGAACAGTAATAATCTGTGTATGTTATTTGATACTTACATTTTACATGCATAGAGGTACTATATTATCTGTAAATGTTTGATAATGCCATCCTATTGGTCTTCTGTGCTGTAAAGCTGGGCTTGTCGGGCTTGTTGTCTTGCGAGATGTTGCTCTTGTTAGTGGTGCAGTGTACCAAAGAGCTAGTAGCTTGGGTTGGCAGGTGAAGTTGCTTAACTTGAACTTTATTAGCACATGTTTTTGTTCCAATTGTTTTATGGCTTGGAAAACTTTGTTAATCATTATCTAAGTCTTGACTATAATTGTTTGATTTTTTTGATTCAGTGGAAAAGTTGGGTAGATTTCTTCAATCTTGATGGGACTAGTCCATAGAAGGTTGAGCCTCTCTTTATAAGCAAGGTAAGTGTCATCTTTTCTTTTCCTAATTGGGTGGAATAGAGGGTTCACCATGGAATCAGCATTTCTTAGCATTTTAACCACTATAAAAAGACAGTGAGAATAAGGTGTAGAAATTTGTGGCATTACATGAACAAAAGCCATCTAGAGAATGCAAAAAAATTCCATTTGTTCATCCGGGCATTTCTCTTAGTAAATTAATGTCAAGGTTTAGGGTTTTTTTATATATTCTGACAATTGGGGAAATCTCTAACTGCCTATACGGCTTTCTTGAGGTCTTGATCTTTATGACTACTCTTATTAATAGATAAAGTTTAGTTTTATTTCTAAGACTAAGATCATTTAATATTTTTCTCTTCTTTATACATTTCTAGCTTTTCTAATTGAAATCTTGAAACATCTTCTAGGGTTCCTTAAAGAAAGGAGTAGAATATTGGCTTGTATGGCAATTTAAGGGGAAGGCCACACTTTCAAGATTTGATGCAGAGCAATGAGTTTCCTACAATGTTGGTACTTTCTCTCATCAGTTTTTTTTAATATCTTGCAAACATTTTGACTTAGAGTCTTAAGTGGTTTAATCATTGAGGTCTTTGAAGCCTAAAAGTTTTCTTTCTTTCAGGGCAATATGTTGATACCTTCATTTGAAGTTGATGTGATTTTCAAGTGTTATGAATCATGGTTATGTATTTTAATTTGACCATATCTATCCTCACCTTGAGAGAAACTGTGTGACGGTGGTGATACGGGATAATTAGTTCTACATGTTTGGTTACATGATTGTGTTGCAGGTTTTGTAGTCAAGTCATACTATGGTAACCAGAATGGCCGCTAGATACATACCTCGTAGGTTCTCGAATGGTGGGAGAATACTCAGTGAGAAGGAAAAGGCTGCAAAAAATGTTTACATCAAGGTAAACATTCTCTTCAGGCTGTTTTCATGTATCATCTGCACATAAATATCTTTGTTTTGGTGTGAGATCAGGGTTCAGAGGTTGTGTTAACATTCTGCTAAACATTTTTGATTAAACTACTTTCAATTTCTTTGTTTCCTATAGATTGTATTATTTTTCCATTTTTCAGAGATATATCACTGGATGGTGCAGTATTTATTTCTATTGAACTTAAGGCTCTCAGGTTTATCTTTTATATCTTTGACAATTTTTCTATATTGAAGTTCGTAACGCTGAATTTTTTCATTGTTTCAGGAAAAGAATTGTAGAAAGGGAAGATTTTGCCCGTCCAAACTTAAAGTAAAGCTTGTTATTGAACTTGGAGCAGGTTGTGGAGTAGCTGGGTTTGGTGAGTCTATAAATCTGTACATTTAGTACTTATGGTCAGGTTGTGGAGGAGGTCTTTTATGACTCTGCATTATGTGGTAGGACTCAACTGTGTTTCCAAGAATGGCATTGCTGGGATGTGATGTTTCTACAAAGGTTGTGCTATTGTTGAGGAGAAACGTAGAACGCAATTCTTCAAGGATCATGCAGATGAATTATAATTCAGGTGTGCTTTGTTCTGCTCTTCTAATTTAGTTTATACAGTTTGATAAGTTTCATTTGTTTTTTCTTTTGCTCAGCGAAGTGCCATAACTAATCTTGACTGGACAATTTGGCTTTAATTAATAGGTAGAATTATTCAATAACCAGATAGAGTGCCAAAGTGTCATGTAGAATAAGTGATTGTGATTGATGTGGCAATTCTATCCTTATGTTAGTAAGACTGAACTTTTTATTGCCAATCTAATCATACATTGTTACTTGCCAAAGTTGTTGATTGCTTAGACACATATGTTGGTTTGTCATATATCTAGAAGAATTAAACTTTCACATGCTTCTGCATGATTTTGTTATTCATGTGTTGCATTAGCATAATCATTTTTTTTGTTTGTACTTTTTAATCTATTTAAAGCTTTCTGGTTGTAAAGCTAGCAGTTGATGTCTATATTATAAATGCATATTTTCACTTTGATCTATTCAAAGAACATAGTTGAGATTTAAGGCATTTTATATCAAATAATTTTTAGATTTGATAAATTATTTAAATGTGCAGTGCACTTTTCATTTTCCCTTTTATTTGATCTACAATGACGTGATAGTCAAATATTGTATTCATGTTTTTCTAATAAATGAATTTGTTCTTTTATAGATATATGGCTCCAGAATATGCAAAAAGTGGCAAGTTAATTGAAAAATCTAATGTTTATTTCTTTGGTGTTGTGCTCTTGGAATTTTCAATTTTAAGACTATTATGGCTTTAGTTTGTGATTTCTATTTAGTTTGTAAAAGTTATATAATTAAGATAATCTATTTGTAATTTTATTTTTAATATTATTAAACATTTTGTACTTTCTTATGATGATTTTAGTTTATATATGAAATATGTTGGATAAGATTATAAATAAATCAATATCAATTATATAAAATATAGTAAAATTTTATTTTTACCGATGCTTTGAACTCTATACTGACAGACCATATATCAACAAAAATATATAGTATACTGACGGAGTGGATCGTCGGTAAAACTATGATAAAACCATCGCTATAGGTTAATTACATATTTAACATTTATATCTAAGGTCCGTCGGTATACATATTCCGTCGGATGTGCCGTCAGTATAGGTAAAAACAAAAGGGACTAACCCAACATAGGTTATACCGACGGTTGTAACATTAGTGACACCTAAAACCGTCGGTATAGGTTATGGATCCTATTCCGACAGTCGCTTTTTCCGTCGGTATAGGTCTATACCGATGAGGGTTTTACCGTCGCTTACATTTTTGTCGGAATAGCCATTTTTACCGTCGGTATAGGGTTTTAGGACTTTTAGTGACGGATTTTTGAGTTTTACCAACGCTTTTTTGACCGTCACTATATGGTAATTTGTTTGTAGTGTAATGTATGAACATGCATTCCCATACCACCACTCATCGACATCATTGGACACATGGTTGCCATACTCACAAACTATTACTAAAACCTCATGCGAGCTTTCCCACCCCTCTATTCTACTCCACCGTTTTGGTGCATACAAATATCCTCGCTTCAACAACTATAGCTTCCACTTCACTATCTATGATACATATGAATATCCTCCCTTTAGCCACCACAATTACCATTGTTTTAATCCAAGTTGGTCCTATCATTGACTAGACCCCTGCAACCACAATAGTTGTGACAGCCCCTGAGCTAGTCCCACCAGTTACATCCTCCACAATCCATGTACCACTACCCGCTGTTGCTATAACCCTAGGACCACTTCTCACATCGGCCTACCTGTCATAGCACATACTACGCCCATCAAACTTCCCCCAGCACATACCATTTCTAACCCCACCAGAAGACCATTATAATCAAATGCTCGCCCAAATCCACATGCTAAATGTACAAGTGGTGAACCAATAGCAGGTCACCCAACAAACTAAGCAACAGCTCAACTAATTACAATTTAACCCTGACCACTAACGTGAACAAGAAAGTTCTACCTCATTCGCCAAGAATGCATAAGAAATTGATTGCCAAACGTGAGAACACCATAGCAATGACATTGTAAACCCTACCAAACGCACCGTTGAAATAGATTACATACCAGACAGAGGAATGAATTCGGAGCTAGATGCTTTGCACAAGGAGATAAAAAATCCTTAAGAAGTCCAAAAATGAGGAATTAGAATTGATAGATAAGAAGCACAACCCTCTTTCACTAGACAATCAAGTAGTCATTCAAAACTAGCCAACTTAATGGCTGTTAGGTATAACCAAGGAGAAACTTTAAGAGAATACATGGTCGCTTCAATTCAGCTACTCTTGAGGTAAAGGACCATAGTAGTGACTAGGCAAACCAGGCCTTTATAATAGGTGTTTGCCATGAACATCTGAGTTATGAGCTCAATGATGAACGACCTGAAAGGTTGTATCATCTTTACAAAAAAACGCAAAAATATGCTGAGGCGAAAGAAATTAAAATAATGAAAAAAATGTCGAATGAGAGATAAAGAATCACACTGGGAAAGATATCAAAGACCTAAACAAAGGCGAGATGAACGTTCTAACAGGTCATGCTACGACAGATGCTCTCTAAGTAGATCACCTAATCAGAGTCCTGTAAACAAGACTAGGCCTTAGACCATTCAAAATTTGAAAGCTACACTGCTCTGAATGCATCACGAACGTATATTTTGAATGTCATTGCCAAGAAAGGCATCCTCGAAATACCCTACCACTATAGCCCAACAGAAATAGAAAGTACCCACATAAAAGGTGTGATTTCCACACCGACACAAGGCCTACAACGGAGGACTGTATCAACCTTAATGAAGCCATTGAACGTGCTATCCAAAAAGGGCATATTAAATAGTTTGTAAAAAAAGAGAACAGAAATATCGATCGCCCAACAACTCAAAATCGAGATACTTACCAAACAAAGGCTGAAGAAAAAAGCCCATCCAATGGGTTATTAATGTCATTACTGGGGCCACTGAAGATTGGGCATCCAGCAGATCCAAAAGGAAGCTGTTGGAGTATGCCCTAAAGCCAATCATTTGGTCAAGGATATACTGTCAATAATGCATATTAATCATTTATGTAATATGTGATTAAAGGTTTTCCTTCATCATTAGTAAAAAAAAAAAAAAAGAAAGTAAAAGCTACTAAGTACTAATTGGATAAAGCCAATGGAACATAAAAGGCCTTGCAAAGGAATTATAAAGAGTTATAATTATGAGATCCTTATGCATCAAAGTCATATTGTTAAAATTGTTCATGTTCATTGTATTTTCAAGACAGGGCATTGACAATGCTTAATAACTGGTACATGTTAAGCCCTTTTACTTGAGAAGTACGCAATCGATCTCATAGATAGAAATATGGAGATACGTGGGGATAGCATGTAGGTGCTTGTTATGAGAACAAGTTCTCTGAATATGACCTGCAATGAGAACTCCATTTGGTATTTCACTCAAGTGTCTACGAAAAAGTTCTCATGTTTCAGTTGTGTAAGTAGTCCTCTATCTTGTGATGCTAGGTTATCTTGTATGTGAATTGTCATACTTTGATTTAATCTGAACGGGTCCCAAGAAGGGATGTTTATGGTAGGGTGGTTTTGGGTATGGCATGAAGCACATAAAGATAAACGAGTAGTCCAGAGAGGATTCACCACCCCAAGTGATTATGAGGAGACTCATCTCATTTTTTCTTGGCTTAGGTTAACTTGATAAAGTATTTGGCCAAAGCATGTTGAATTTAGGATGTTGAGAACATTCTAGAATTCACTAATGTTAACCAAAAGCTACAAGAGCTAATATATAAAGATTTAATTAGTAGATACTGCACCATGCTTATGGTATTTCTAAGATATTTGGTGAAAGAATTGAATTACACTTATAAACTGATCATTGAAAGGTTAAGTCAAAATCACAATAACTTTCTATAATTTGGGTGGCCATGATGCCTTGCTAGATGCCACTTATAGTCTTGAATATAAATTACTTAATCTTTGTTAAAACTTATATTGTAGTTTATATTTAATTGTCAACATGTTAGAAACCTAATGGGTCACACATATTAATCACATTGCAAGATTAAAATTGAGATCCAATTAAGTAGGACTTAATTAAACAAAAGCATAAAAGAATAAGAGATTTAATTAAAGCGTTTAATTAAATTAATGGGGCATAAATAGGATTTACAGAAATCCTATGACTAGGGTTGCGACAAGGGCAAGGGTATTTATACCCATGCTATGCTGCACATACCTAGGTGTAACACATAGTTTTTGAACCCTAACCTCTTTTGCTTGTGAAGCTTTCCTATTTTCTCTTTACCCTAGCCATCAAAGAATTGTTCTCCAAGGAATAAAGCTACAAAAGAGAAATGTAACACCCTTATTTATACAACCCTTTATTGCAAATCATAGCCAAATAGAGAGAAGAGTTCTCCAAGGGGTTTCGACCAAGAGGGAGCATTTGCTTTAGACGAGTTGTTATCTTGCTAGCACAAAAGTGTCTCTATCTTGAGAAGGTACTTGCTTGTGGTTGTGTGGATCATCATTGGAGGCCTAAACTTGGAAGGCTTTGGTGACTTTGATAAAACAACTTGATGATCAAGCTTTCGAGCAAACTTGTGGAATTAACTTGAGATTACGATATCTCAAGTAGGTATGTTCCTTGATCACATATATGAAATTATCAATTGTTTTTAATCATATTAAATATCGTAAGCATGATCCTTGGTGAATTCAGTTATTATTTGTTTAAAATATTATGTTTTCGCTGCACATCTCTGATGTTATATATTTTTTTGTATATTATGCTTATTTGATGTTTAAGCATGCAACCGAATCCGATTAGAAGCCACACATGAGGAATGTGATGGCGATTGTATAGCCCCCAAAAATCTATAACAAAATAATTGGAAAATAACCTTCACTAATGATACATAAATAATGGTCGACAATGATAATGACCCGATCGTTGTATCAGCAATAGTTGGAAACTATAAAGTCAAATAGATATTGATTGACACTGGCAGTGCCTTAGAACTAGTCCAATATGATGCATTCCTCAAGATGGGTTTTACCCAAGATGATTTAAAACTATTAGAATCGGTCTATGGTTTCGCTAACCAACCAATTACTGTCAAAGGTTCCATAGTCATGCCATTGACTATTGGATATGGTGAGTACATGTTTACCACGATGATAGAGTTTGTAGTTGTTGATTAGCCATCAGCTTACAATATAATTTTTGGTCGACCACTGATGAAAAAGAATAATATGATAACGACATCTATTGCCTAACTGTCAAATTTCCTACTCCTGATGATATAGATTTTTTGAAAATTGAACAAACCACTGCTCGCCAATGTCACCTGATATCCTTCCAACTCACAAGACAAGTTCAAGCTGAACAAGTAAGTCCTGACGAGCAAAAAAGGGACAGTGCTGAAGTGCAACCCTATAAAAATAAAGTCAACCTGATTGACTAATCTACAGCACAAACACTGACTCTGGAAAGCTTGATCACAGGGAGGGTTCAACCCAAAGCAAACCATTCTTGTCTCTCTTTATGAAAGCGAAATCGACATGACAATGCAGATTGGTTCATTATTAAACTATAAAGCCAAGAAATGCTCGATATGCTTTTTTTAGACAAAATTTGATGTTTTTGCATGGTCCGCTATTGATATGCCTATCACTGAAACACATGTGATTATGCATTCTTTGAATGTCCAACAGTTAAACCAACTAAGCAGAAAACGCAACGATTTGCACCAGAGCATATCCGAGCTATTAGAGAAGAAATGGACAAGCTTCTGTCAGTAAATATAAAAGAGAAGTCAAATACCCAGAATGGCTTGCCAACGTGGTAATGATAAAAAAATCCAACGAAAATGGAGAATGTGTGTTGATTTCACAGACCTTAACAAAGCTTGTATAGTTCCCTCTACCCTCAATTGACAAACTAGTATATTACCTCTTCATGCCACAAGTTCATGAGCTTTATGGATATTTTTTCAGGCTACAATCAAATTAAACTTCAGCCTGATAACCAAGAAAAAATTTCCTTCATCATAGAGGATGACTTATTCTGCTATAGAGTCATGCCTTTTGGACTTAAAATAATAGGATCACCTATCAAAGGCTAGTCAACAAAATTTTCAATGAGCAGATGGTATATTAATGCTGGTTTTTGTTGATGAAATGCTAGTCAAAAGCTCATCTATTAAACAACACATCTTTGATTTGAAAAAATGTTCCAGGTGTTGAGGCAGTATAAAATGAAGTTAAACCTAGCAAAATATGCCTTTGGTCTAGAGCCAGGCAAGTTTCTCGTTTCATGTCTCTAGTAGAGGCATTGAAGCAAACCCATAAACGATTTAAGTAATACTAAAAATGACTCCTCTAAGGACAACCAAAAAATACAAAGGTTAACGAGAAGAGTGACAAATTTGAACAAATTTGTTTCAAAATTGGAAGACAAGTGCCTACAATTTTTTAAAGTACTCTGAAGTACAAACGAATATAAATGGGATGAAAACTACCACAGAGCATTTTATGAAATCAAAAGTTATCTTTGTTCTCCCCTATTATTGGCAAGTGCCATCCATCTACTTTGCTACTTCATATATGACAATAACGGCAGTCCTGATCAAAGAAAAGTTACATCGTCAAATGTCAGTCTACTATGTCAATCTAGCATTATGAAATAGGGAAGTCAACTTCACAATGCTAGAAAAAATTGCATTTTGCCCTTGTAGTAGTAGCACGACGACTTAGACAGTACTCCAAGCATATTGTAGTACCATGCTGACTAATCAACCATCAAAGGAAGTTCTGCACAAAATTGACACCTCTGGTAGGATGATGAAATAGAGTATAGAACTTGGTGAGTTTGGCATAGAATATAGGCCAAGAAAGACTATCAAAGCCTAGACTTTAGCAAATTGAATTCTCTTTCACCAATGAAATCATAGCACCGGTCCAATACTCAGACTTGAACCTAAACCAGTTGATAAGACCAAGAAACCTCCATAGGAACCAGAATGAATCATTGAACGACCAATTTTGACTAAACCTTTACTAAAAGACACATGGTTGTTGTATGTGGTTGGCTGTTTAGGAAATGAAGGTTTTGGAGCCTATATATTCTAGATGGATCCCATTGAACAAGAATGACAATCAGATATTCTTTGGCTTAGCCACCTCGAACAATGCAACAGATATGAGGCTTTGTTTCCAGGTTTAGAGTTAGTCTCCAATCCGAATGCCAAAAAAACTACAACTATTCACAATTTTCCAATTGGTCGCCAAGTAGGTCAATGGCGAGTATGAAGTGAAGAACCCTACATTAGCCAAGTATTATAGTCTGGTAAACTATTGTTGGAAATATTTTGATCATTTATAAGTTACCCAGATCTCAAGAGCCAATAACACAAAGGCAAACTCCTTATCCAAATTGGCCTCACCCATCGAGATTAAACAAAGAGGTAAAATCTTGTTAGAGTATGTATAAACTATGAGTTACAAAGGAGAGAATATGTGTTATACTTCTTATAAAACCAAATTGGAAGACCCCAATAATTTCTTTTCTAAAAGAAAAAACCACACCACCTGATCCACTACTAGTCGGGAGTTCGAAAAAATGGGCTACTAGATACGTACACCTTGAAGAAAGACTTGATAAAAAATCTTTTACCCTTCCTTTGCTGAAATGCTTAACCCCAGAGGAAGCTGACTACATATCCTAGAGATACATGAAGGGGTTATGTGGTACTCTTATGGGGGTGGAGGTTTAGGATAGAAAGCTCTAATGCAAGGATTCTACTGGCCAACTATGAGAAAATAAGCTATAGACTTCGTAAGAAATGAAACAAGAGCTAGAAGTTTGCCAGAGAGCCCAGACAACCTGCAGAAACCCTTAAGAAACTATTCAGCCCATGATCATTTGCCATGTGCGCATTGACATTTTTGGATCTTTTCCTATTGGCATAGCTCAAAATAAGTATTTGATATTGACATGTGATTACTTCACCAAATGGGTCAAAACTGAGCCAGTAGCCACTATAACAGAAAAGATAGTAGAAAACTTTGTTTAGAAATTCATAGTCTGCAGATTTGTCCTCCCAAGTATCATTGTTGCAAAAAATGGCTACCAATTCCAAGTTGATAAACTTTAAATTTTTTATGAAATTTTCAAGATTACTTTGGTGCACAACTCTGTAGCTCATCCATAAACAAATGGCCAGGTAGAATCAATGAACAAGAAAATTTTACAGGGCCTTAAGAAGAATCTTGACGAAGAAAAATAGCTTGGGTAAAAGAAACTCTTGGGATTCTATGGGCAATTATAACGATAGACCATTTTTATACTAGTGAAACCTCATTTAATATGACTTTTAGCAGCAAGGCAACAATTCTAGCTTAGATAGGCGTAAACACACAACAAACAACATATTTTGATCCACGATTAAATGAAGAAGCATTGCGTGCCAATCTTTATCTACTCCAAGAGACAAGAGACATAGTTGAAATAAACACTACTGTCCGAGCTCTCCAGGTGGTAAAATACTACAATTAGAGAGTAAAGACTAGACGATTCCAAGTTTGTGATCTGGTACTAAGCAACTATGAAGCAAGTAGACCAACGGACAAATAGAAAAATTATTGCCAAATTGAGAAGGCCCTTACAAGATCACCAAAGTAATAAGCTAGGATGCATATGGCTTCGAAAATATAGGGGCAACCAGATCTTGACTACATGAAATGCATTTATATGAAAAGTATTCGATTGTATTTGTCCATGATTGTATAACAGTTAGGGTAGGTTTGGTTTGGAGAATGTTTCATTACCGGTCGAAATCTAAGATTTCATCATGAAATTATCGTGTTTGGTTCACAAACATTCCTCAATCTCGGTAATATGATATTACCTACAGTGCCAAAATTCGGTAATATTGGGTGTAATATCAAACCCACCTCTTTCTGAGGTTATGTTACATTCCGCCCAAAATGTAACATTTGTGCCACTTTCGCCCCCAATTTTAATATTTTGAGTCCCTTTTGGCCTTATAACATAATAAAATAACAACTGATACCACGAGACTTATTTATACTTCTTGTGCCTCTTTCTCTCCTCTCGACTTCTCCCTCAACCACTACCTCTCCCTCTTGACTTCTCCCTGAAACAGTGCCTCTTCCATTCGACGTTGCAATTGACCATTTCTTCCCCTTTGCTGATTTCATCGGTCAATCTAGGTATGATTTCATTTTGTTCCCCTTTCTTCCCCTTATGAGTTTTGTGTTTGCATGCCATATTGAAGGGGTTAGGGTTTTAATATTGGGAGATTTGATTTTGAGGGTTTTTATTTTAGGGGTTTTGATTTTGAAAGTTTCAATTATTCTCGTCTGTTGAATTTTGGGGGCTAACTCTGATACTATAACCTGTGTCTGCGTGGCATGGTTCTATTGAATCATGTCTCTCAAGTTGTCCAAGAAAGAAACAGGTTATGGAACCACTTACGCGAATTGAAGACAAAAGCTCTTTGTCATGTGCCATTTTTTTATTGTTCATTGATCAATTGACTAAGTTGTCTTGTCTGTTTGTTCATTAAATGAATTGATGTGTTCATACAACAAAACGATCACCATAAGACCTTCAAAAAGCAAATTGATATGTAAATGTGCTTCTTTGTTTTCTATTGTTTTCAGTTATCTTATTAGTGGGAATGTGATTATATTATTTGACGTTTTCATTATGGGTTTTGGAATTATGTTTTAGGTTTTAACATGTCAACTTGAGCTATGGACCTTGTAGACACCTAATTTTGTCCGGACCACTAAACAGGTATGTTTTCTTCCCATATTGATGTTCCCAAGTGTAAAAAGACTGTTTTCATCCTGCAGGTGGTACTCCGAGACTTAGTTTAAGAGGGCGAGCACAAAAAGTCAAACTTGAAAAAAAGTCAACCCCGAAAAAGTCAACCCCGAAAAAGTCAACCCCAGAAAGTCAACTACTGAAAAAGTAAACCCACTTTCAAAATCAAGATTTTAAGTTCAATTGAAAAATGGCGAAAGAATTTTGATAATCCGAGGTCTACATTGAAAGATATGGAGTTCGGAAGTTGGGATTTGGAGATTCAGTAGAAAGGAAACCCTAATCCGAGAAATTTGGGGAAAAGTGCTTAAACGATCAAACTGGTCGAAATTGAAGGTTCCAAATGAAAGATAAGCACTGACTACGGGTAATGGAGAAGTCACTTGCAAGAAAAACCGAAAAAAAAGTCAATCCGGGAGAAAACCGAGAATTAGGGTTTTTAGTGGATTTCGGTGAAATCGGGAAGAATCACAGAAATGGCCCGACTTGGTAAGACCAAAGCCCCCAATGGATGAGGAATGATTAAAAAGGATGGCCCAAGGCTCAGATTGAAGAAAATCTGAAAATCGGACTTGTTTTGAGCAAAACCGGGTTTCGGAGGTTAAAGGGTAAAATTGGAAAAATTTGGGAAAAATAGCAAATGGACTCCGAAAATTATGGAAAATTTGTCAATCTCATTCTTAAATCATTTGAAAGAGATTGGAGAAAGAAAATCTTGATTCCGAGTTCGTTTGCAAAATGGCCAAATCCCGGGCCTCCTATGCAGTAATTCAAGCCGATAAATCCCAAAAAAATACCAAATGAGCTCCAAAAATTATGAAAACTTCCAGATCACACTTTTTAATTATTTTGAAGAGATTGGTGAAGAAAAATCTTGATTTGGAGCTCGTTTAAAAAATGGTAAAATGTAGGGGCATAAAAGGGCATTTTTGGGAAGAAAAAATCCAAATAAATAGCAAACGGACTCGGATAATTTTTAAAACTTCCAGAACTCAATATTTTATTATTTTGGAAGTATTAAAAAAAGAAAAATTGAATTTGGAGTCCGTTTGATATTTATTTGCATCCGGGGGGCAAAATGGTCATTTCACCCAAGCAACCGAAAAGGGCTTTTTTGGCCCTTCAAAAAAATCAGAGTTGGGCTGGAAAAGAGAAGTGCTGGCATACCCAAGCCCAAAGAAAGGAGGAAGCTTCTAATTTTTTTTTTTAATCAAGTGGTTAAAAATCAAGAGTTAGTTAACCATTCTCTTTGATCAAGCCATGGTGATTAAACCACATAGGTTAAGAAAGATGTCAACATTATTTTTGCATAGCTGTAATTTGAGAGGGCTGAGATGCTAATCTAAAGGTGGTAATTTCATGACTTTTTATCTTGAATTATTGGCCATTTGATGGAAATTAGGTTACACAAAAATGACAACATCTTGGAGGCTATATAACCATGCATTAAGGCTAGCCCTAAAGGGGGGGAGGCAGATTTTGTTTTTTCTTTTCCATTTTGGTTGATTTCTCTTAGTTTTTCTTAGTTTTTTATCTTCTTGGTTGAGAGCAAAAAAAGAAAAGTTTAGAAAAAAAGGAAAGTTTGAAGAGAAAAGCTTGAAATATTAGCTTCTTGAGGTTGCTCTTGAGCACCAACTCTTGCACTTTCATTTTCTATTCTTATTTTTTGCTATTTTAATCTCTACTTGGTGAGTTTTCATTTTAAAATAATGTTTCTTGTTCTTCCTTCATTTCCTTTCTTAAGTATATTTTTTTTTACATTTTGTTTTTACAATAAACTCACCATGGCCAAATGGCCTACATTATTTATTTTAAGTTGTTGTGTTGATTCATTTTACCATATTGTTTATGCTATTTTCTTGTTTTTGATGTTTTAAATGTTATGTTATTTCATGTTCTTAAGTTATATTTAATTTGGTTGCTTTGTTTGTTGCCATTTATGTCTTAGATTTCATGTTTTTGCATTTTTAATTTTCTGTTTTCATGTTGTTTAAATTTGAGCATGTTTTAGAGTTAGCATATTAAGTGTTTGTGAAAATGCTTGTGTGATTCTTTGCATGATTCTTGTTTTATATCTTAGTGAGCATGTTTTAGATTTGGTATATTAGGTGTTTGTGAAAATGCTTGTGTGATTTTTGTGTTATGACTTAGTTTTTCATGCTAGCATACCAAGTGTTTGTGAAAATGCCATGCTTGTTGGAGCTTGGGGCCATTTGGCTACTCCATGTGTTTTGCATTGTGTGTTGTATTTTTTGTCATGCTAGTTGTTAGGTTTTTGCATTTGCATGATATTTGGTTGGATTTTTGAATTAAGCATGCCTTGTGTTTGTGAAAATGCCATGCATGTCTTAGGTCTAGGTTACATTAAATGCCATGCAAGTTCATGTTAGGTCTAGGCCATATTATTTATGTCATGCATTTTCCTTACATTTAGGTTTAGATCCATGCATTTCATGCATTATGTTTGCTGCATTGTTTCATGCATTTCATGTTCATGCCACTTGAATAATGACTTGATCCAATTAATGGTTCAAAGTCATGCTCTCTTGAGCACACTTGTGGAAAATTAAGTTTGTCAAATTGATTATTCTACCTTTGTGATTTTTTTACTTAGCCAATTTTTATCTAACTTTCAAAAAGTCCTAGCTACTGCTTTCAAGTCATTTTATGAGTTTCAAATATTTTTATTTTTATTTTTAAATGATTTTATCAAAGACAAAAAAAATGTGTTGGCCAAGCAGTTTTTTTTCCACCCAAAACTCGTACATCTCCGATTTTTCTGGGAATTCATCTTTGATCAGAAAATTAAGCCAATTTTTTCTCATGTAGTTTTATATGTCCTGAGTCTCCAGTATTTGTTTTAGAATTTTTGGAATTTTTAAAAATAGGGTAAAAAATCGTGGATTAAAACTGGACAGTGGAGTCAGGATTGAATTTAAAGAAAAACAAAGCAGTTTTTTCTCGTCCAAAAACTCGTACATCTCTGATTTTTCTGGGAATTCATCTTTGATCAAAAAATTAAGCCGATTTTTTTTCGTGTAGTTTTAAATGTCGTGAGTCTCCAGTATTTTTTTCAGAATTTTTGGAATTTTTTAAAATAGGGTAAAAAATCGTGGATTAAAACTGGACAGTGGAGTCAGAATTGAATTTAAAGAAAAACAAAGCAGTTTTTTCTCCTCCAAAAACTCGTACATCTCTGATTTTTTTGGGAATTCATCTTTGATTCGAAAATTAAGCCGATTTGTTTTCGTGTAGTTTTACATGTTCTGAGTTTCCAGTATTTTTTTTAGAATTTTTGGAATTTTTAAAAATAGGATAAAAATTCGTGGATTAAAACTGGACAGTGGAGTCAGAATTGAATTTAAAGAAAAACCATTTTTCTGTTTTGGTTAATTTACTTAGAGTGGGCTGATTAGGAGGGTTAGCTACTGACTTAGGGTGATTTCTAAGCCTTTTTAAATTCTAAAAATGGTTTTTCAAGTCCCGGGTTAAGGGTAGTCAAGTCCGGATTTTTTAAACTTAAGAAATTAGAGCCTTTTTAAAAAAAATTAGCCCAGTTTTTATTTTTAATTCAAGCTTTTCAAAATTGTTTTCAAACAATCACAAAGTATTTTGGTTTTAGAATATTTAATTTGACATATTTTCCTAAGGTAGCCGGATATCTTGTTAGATATACGGATTTCCTTAATTAAAGGAAAAAATACATTTCATGCATTGCATTTTTATATTCATGCATTTTATATAATATGTGATTCTTGCCATAATAATTTCTATGATATTGTTGTTATTTTGATTTATATTTTTTTGATGTTACATGGTTTATTATATGGTTTTGAATATTTCATGATATCCTATGCTTTTATTTAGTTATTTTTATTTGGTATATACTATGTCATGCATGTACATATTCATATCTTTTAAAATGTTTTCAAAAGGATAATGATTTTTCAATAAAAAAATAAAGATATTCCCGAGTTAAAATAATTCATGAGTTCTCTACCGGGTTTGCTGGAGGGAATATCATCAATTATTATTAATAAAGGAATATCTTTCTTTCAAAAAAGAGAATAATTTGGAAAGTTTTCCAAAACTAATAAAAATTTATATATTTTGCCACGTTTGTTGGGGAATATAGGAAAATTTTGAATTTATAAATTCCGGATCATTTTCAATAAAAAAGGAATTATTTTTCTTTAAATTGGGAATTAACTCGAAATACTAAATTTAAAACCAACTTTTTTACCGAGACTTGAGATAACACACGATTAATAAGGTACCGATTTATACGGGCGTTGTGGGGGTGCTAATCCTTCCCCACACATAACCGACTCCCGAACCCGCTTCTTTGATTTCTCTGGTTTAAAACGCAGACTTGAAATTGGTTTTTAAAATGTTTTAATTAATTTTTAAAATATTTTATAAAACCGGTTTTAATAGGTGGCCGATCACACCTAGCTAAAAAAGATTGGTGGCGACTCCATGTCTTTTTTAAGGTCATTTCAAAACCTTCATTTTTTAGAGGAATTAAGTCGACTTTTCCTCGATTTTTTTTAATGTCACGCCTAACGAATAATAAAGTCTTGCGATGAGACGTCGTTATTTTTTTTTTTTTTAGGTTGCGACAGCTTGGCGACTCCACTGGGGACATATTAGAGAGTCAGGCCTAGAATTAGTCGTGTGTTATCAAAGTCTCGGTTTTGTTGGTTTAATTGGTATTTGATTTTAATTCCCATATTTTTTAATAAGGAGAATTTTGAAAATAATAAATTGTTTTTAAATATGTTCATACTCATGTGCATGCATTTTATTTTTGTTCTCTAGTTATTTAAGGTTGTATATTATAATTGCTTGTTGGTTAATGCGTTACACTATTCTTGAATGTTTTAATTGCTAGGGCATTTAGAATAAGGTTTGTAGAATAGGTGGTGAAAGGTTTATTATTCCTCCACACACACTACACGTGCATTTGCATAACATGAATCCTATACCCGGGTTCCGTCCTTTTAAGTGGGAGTAAAGTAACTACGCCTTCGTGATTGATCCTCCGTATGGGCTAGTGAAACACTTTCGGAGTATAAAGTACCTAATGCCTTCGTGATGATCCTCCGCATGGGCATAGGAAAATATACTCTAACGAATTGAACCCGCTTTTATCGGGGTGCCTTACTAGCCTTCACCGGCGACAGTGAGGAACAATTCGGAGCCTTAGAACCGATTCACCCTCATATAGTGAACCTAGGCGAAGCCATGCCGGATTTCCGTTAGATATACCGAAAATAGGAACACATAGAGGGACAGTTCTAAACCTTTTGTTACCTATTTTATACTCCGAATAAGTGTGGTAGATCGGGCAACGATGTACGTACATCGCCCGTAATAAATGTGATACTCCGCCTCGAAGACATCGTGATGCCTAAATAAGCAGATATTGCTGGGGCAGATGTTCATTAGCTGTTTAAAAAAAAAAAAAAATATCTTTTTTCAAGCATTTTGCATGTTGCACATTTCATACATGTGTGAATAGAGCATGTACATTTTTGGTTGTGTTATTGATCTCATTCTTTGCAATAAACAGTTGGTAATTTCATTTGATGATTTCATAAAACCGGTAGTGTCACATGAACATTTGCATATGGTACCATAGTGGGATCCACCGTGAAATTCTTTTGAAAATAATGTGATTGGTTTTTCATAAATAAAAAAAAAACACAAAAAAAAGCATGTTAAAAAAAATCATAAATTAGGAGGCAAATCTTGCATAATGAGATTTTTGAATAATCAAGATTTAGGTCCCACCAATTTCGTGTAATCATTGGTTAATTTATTTGTGTCATTTTGACATCGTGTTACAGTCATAACATGCATGATTATTCATTGTAGAATACATTTGTGATATACATGGTCATTCTTTGTACCTACCTTTGTATTAATTCATTTATTCTTAGCATGTATCATTTTGACATCATAGCATGCATGGTCATTCATTGTAGGACACGTTTATGACATGCATAGTCATTATCTGTATATACCTGGCATTAAATTGCATCCATAGCATACATAGTCATCATAATGTCTCTGTATATGTTCATGCATTAATCATCAATTTATTCATGCACATAGGAATAGAGCGTGTACATTCATAATCTTAATCTCATGACATTTTCATTTGCATGAAAGGGGTTCGAGATATGAGGAATGAATCGGAGGAACGATTGGGTGCTTTGGAACGCAATCAAGATGAATATGGACATGAAATCCGAGAGGTGAAGGAACAACTTGCCAAATTGCTGAAAATGGTTGAGGATATGGGTAACAGTAAAGGTGAACTTTCTCAGGGCTTCGCATCATCTTCGGATCAACCAAAACCATTAGGTCCAGAACATACAATCCTTGCTGGATCCTGCACTTGTCAATGCCACAAAGGTTGCAATCCTGATGAAATTATGGACAAAATCGTGAAAATGATTAAACCTGAGAGCCTGATACCAAAGATAGAAACCTTGGATCCTGTACCATACCTGCAAACTGTTCGAGGTCCAAGCCAGTATCCCCACCCTACCATGGTCCAATCGTCCATTGGGATGACCACTACGGGATTCCTGAATCCCACTCCATCACCAACAACTACCAGTTCATACTATTTCCCTCATCAACCACCTTATCCAGCATCTGGGATAGGAACCTCGAGCTATGTACAACCTCCAAAGGCCCCGTATCTGAATCCATACCCTCACCATGCTGTTCCGCCACATCTCCATGTAAACACTCTGGTTCGGACCTTAGTGCCACCACCAAGTGCCCCAACTCCTAGGCCATGTGTAACTAAGAAACGACCCCAGGATAAGACCCAAATGCCTTTTGATCCCATTCCAATCAGCTACCAAGAGCTCCTCCCTATACTGATCCAAAATCACATGGTTGCCTGTGTCCCATTGAAACCCCTGTTACCACCATATCCAAGGTGGTATAATCCAAATGCAAAATGTGATTATCATTGTGGAATTGTTGGCCATAACATTGAAGACTGTATGGCATTCAAAAAGAAAGTGCAAACTCTTATAAATGCCAAGTGGTTGGATCCCACGACACTGATTGATAGAGGACTAGGAAAGCGTCATTAGGATTGGGAGATTTACATCATTGAGGTGGAAAGACTTCGGTCTTATATGATGTAATAGGATTTCACTTTTTCAGTAGCCGGCTCTTATAGCCTTAGGATGTTAGGAAGAATAAAGTGCTTGTAAGGACAGTCTTAACCACTGTTCAAATTTTGTAAAACATGGTTTATACCATTGTGAATGTTGATGTGGGAATGAATTGATTATGTTTCAAATTAATGAGAGGTTGATGATTAAGTTCCTCCGATTCTTATTTCCTCCGTGATATCTCCCCATTTGCATTTTGCATCCCATCAATTATTTGTCAGGTTGCATTCATGCATTCGTAATCAGCATGATTTTTCTGTATATATCTATGCATTAATTTGCTTATTACATACATCATGATTAGCATTAGGTCACATTCATGACATACATGGTTAGAATGATTTTCTTTGTATATACTCTGTATCAATCATTCATTGTTTGCATAATTGACACCGTGTTGCATTCATAGTGTATGTGATCATTCATTGGGAAACATGCTAAAATACATGAGCAGTCATTGCATATATTCATGTGTTGATCTGTTTATTCTTTGTTTGCAACATGTTGGCATTGTGATTGCATTTATCACATATATGGTCAGCATGTTTCCATTGTACATATCCATACATCATATTGTTTAGGCTTCACATGCATCAAATTGCATTCATGGCTCATTCATCATGACATACATTTGGGGGAAATAAAATAGAAGTTGGCTTGGCTTTAGGAGTCTTTGAAAGAATTTCCATTTCAAATCAAAAGAAGTACTGAGTACACTTTTAATACAGGCTGGTGCTATGGAGGATGAACAAGTTGCCCGAATGGAAAAAATGGAAAGGGAACAGAGAGAATTGCGAGAACAGCTAGCAAAATCTCAAGCAGAATCTAAGGATCAGATGACTAAACTGATGGAGCTAATGTCTGCTATAATCAAGGGAAAAGGATACATTGAAAACTTTGTCGCCGGAGAAGGGTTAGAGGTACAAAAGGGCCAAGATGAGGTTGCAATAAGTGATGCCCAGAACACTGTTAACCCCGTCGATGTCCTAAAATCAAATGATCCGGCTGAACAGGCAAAGTTGAAAAGGGTTGCAGTAAATGAGGTTGAGTTGGCAGATTCCCAAGGGAAATATCAGTTGTTAGATGAAAGGCTCCGGGCAATAGAAAGAAAAGATGTATTCGGGAGTGTGGAGGCGAAAGAACGATGCTTGGTCCTCGATTTAGTCATTCCTCCTAAGTTCAAGATCCCTGACTTTGTGAAATATGACGGGACGACCGATCCATCAGCCCACATCACTATGTTCTGCCGAAAGATGACAAGTCAGATAGATAATGATAAGCTTTTGATTCACTGCTTTCAGGATAGCCTCAGCGGGTCCGCAATTAGGTGGTATAGTCAGTTGAGCAAGGATCAGATTCGCTCTTGGAATGATTTGGCTGGGGCTTTTCTAAACCAGTACAAGCATATGACCGACAAGACACTTGATCGTCTCACTTTGCAAAATATGGAGAAAAAAGCTACTGAGAGCTTCAAAGAATATGCACAACGGTGGATGAGCCTGGCTGCCCAAATACAACCGCCCTTGACACAAAAGGAAATCACTATCCTTTTTGTGAATACACTGCACGCCCCGTACTATGACAGACTTGTCGGCAATGCTTCGAAGAATTTTGCGGACATGGTAATTTCAGGGGAGATGATTGAGAATGCTATCAAGAATGGGAAACTTGAAAGAGAAGGAACATCCAATACCGAGAGAAATAAGGCACCAAGAAAGAAAGAGGAAGATGTCCAAACTATGGAAGATTTCATCCCATATTCCCAATTTCCCTCATACCAATCATGTTACCCTACTGAGGTATCTCCAAGCCTTTATCCTTACCTACCTACCCAAACACCTAATCCTATACCAGCCCTTGCAACAAGGCCTACTTCTAGAAAACGACCGCGAGAAAATCAAGAAAGAATTCCAATCCCCATCCCTGACTTACTGCCATTACTAATAAAGAATCAGTACCTTACCCCGGTACCTTTGAAAATAGCTCCGAATCCATCAGCAAGGAGTTATGACCCTGACAGCAAGTGTGATTATCACCTAGGGGTAGTTGGGCATTCAACTGAAAAATGCAGACAACTGAAGGAAATGATTGAAAGTTTTATCCGTGATGGTATTTTGACACCGGAGCTTATCGATCAATGGAAGGCCACTTAGCCCTAAATCAATTTCTTTCAGGGTTTTAGGGGGAGAATTACTACCTTTGAAGGATGTCAATAGGAGCATTTTTGACGCATGTAGTTTTATACACTGTGATGATGAAAGCACTTGTCTCATGTTAACATCTACATGAATTAAATGAATTTTAAATGCTTTGTGTTTGTTGTGTTTTAAATAAACGTGAATTTACAAAAACAAGCATTAAGGAAGTTTTAATAATGGATAGTCTCAAGAAGATTGATGATCAGTGTTAGAAATGACCCAACACCATCCCCCTCTTTTTTGGGCTTCTCTATACCTAAACCTTGAATCAATAACACTTGAAAGACCTAATGCTTCAAGGAAAAATGAATGAAAAAAGAGAAGCATTGTCATTGCAAAATAAGCAAGGATGTAAATCCTAGTCTAGGCTATGAATAAAGGAACAAACTTTTTGAAATTTTTTGAATTCCTTGAAAATCAAACAAATGAGACATTCTTTCAAGAATCCAGATTTTGATAATTTGGTGTGTGTCAGGATTGTGCTAAAACCATTCATGACCTTTCCCAATGACCACAAAACACTAATTGCCCAGACATCACTTCATGATTGACACCTTGGGGCACAATGATTAAACTAGATTATCCCTTGTCCCAGAGAAAACCTGCTTTTGGGTCATGTTTTCCTTGTCTCTTCAAAGAACTCAGATTGGAAACTCAGCCTTTTCAAAACAGACCTAGACTTGCCATGTTCCTCGTTGATACAAATTCGCATGGATAATCAAATTGGGGCATCATATGTGGAAATGATGGATACATAGTGAAGAAGGATGGGCTAATGCATGAATCATTGGGGGCATGCGACGAAAAAAACAAAAAAAAAGAAAAAAAAAAAGAAAAAGAAAAATCATGATATCATGCATATGAGAATTCAGATGATTCCAAAGTGCAAAATGAAATTCTGAATATCTATTTCCCCTGAGGATTGCTTTTCAATGAGAATATTTGGGCTTGATATGATGAATGGCCATCTTTCATATCCATTTCACAAGAAAAAAATTATTATCCATAGTCACCCCTTTTGAGCCAAAAGAATTCTTAATTCTTTGAACCCTGATCAAGGATTACCCTCTACACTGGGGGCAAATGCGAGGAAAGATCTTTTCAAAGATCATTGAGAAATGAGTGACAGCTCAGGGACAGACACAAAGCAAATGGAGCCCCGAATAAATACGGGCGCACTCTGTCAAAGAAAAAAAGAAGAGGAAAAGATGACGAAATGAAAGCCAAGAAAAACAAACAAAAAACACAATAAAAAAATGTGTGTGAAAGACATGGCAAATTGAAAGCCAAAAGCAAGGAAGAAAAAGAGCAAAATCAAAAAGAAAGAAATGTCCAAGAAGAGACACATGCTTCAAAGAAAATCCTCTTCAAGAAAGGATCCTTGATCTGATTACCCTCAAACACATATTTTGGGCCTATTTATCATTTCTTTCTGAATCCTGAGCCATGGCCTACATTACGTGCTTTAAAAGTCCATTTTGATCAAGCATGAATGTTTAATTTGAAGGGTTTTCCTCAGATTTTATCCCATCTTATCAAATTCTCATTTCACTAAGGAAGAATTTAGAATTCTCAAGTGCATGGTAAAAAAAAAAAAGAGAAAAATTGAAAAGAATGGGACTCTATGGCGAAAACCCAAAAAAAAAAAAAACGGGCGGTCTAGAGTAGAATGGGAATTTTCGATGCCATCGATGATAGTGCCGATACCCCAAAAGAAAAGATCTTATTAAAGGAGTGGTCATCGAGGAACATCTAGGAATTCCTGAACCCCCCAAATTGTCAGCTCTCATTCGGAGGATTGTCTTCAAAAACTGAAACTTTGTTCCCAAGATTAAACTTTCCGGTTTAAACATCCCAGCCAATCTTGATGCTTGACAAAATGCCTTGATATGGAAACTAAAAGAATGTTGAATTTGTTTGGTTCTCAATGAATTCATGATTTATAAAACCTGTTCCATTTGTGAGCCTAGAAGGGATATACATTTTTGTCATGAAGTTTTCCTGGAAAAGCCAGAATCTTGTTATACCAAGCCTTGCCAATCCAGTTGAAAAAAAACCAGATTGATACTTAGAGAAATTTCTAACAATGATCATCAGTCTTCAAAAGATTTGTACATCACACATTGTGGGGTTAATATTTTTTGTTCAGAAGTTTTCAAAATGCGAAAACAAATAAAAAGAATTTTTTGAAATACCCATTTTGATGTTGGCATGAGACAAGGATTTTTCTAACTCAAAGGTGTAGAACTGCCAGGATAGGTCTTGACTTCCAGATATGAGAAGAAGAAATAGAACCCGGTTCAGATCTCTGTTGATGAAAGTTTGAAAAACTGTTGGGGCAAAGAGAATAGCCAAAATGAATTGAAGATATACTCTGATTTGAAGAGGAAAAATGAATTTGAAAGGCTAAGCCAAAGTCTAGAAAAACAGCCGGGGGCACTTGCATCACTCATGAGCACTCATCTCTTTATCGAGCTTTTGCATCTGCACAGTGTCGGCAAGCATTTGCATCATTCATGGGTATTTGCATTGGCATTATTCCATAAGCATCTGTATTTTACCTTTACATTTACATTCTTCATGGAATTCGTATTTGTGTCATCTCAAGCAATTGCATCATTTCTAGAATCATTGCATTTTCATTACTGTGTGGTAATTGTAGTTACACCATTCATAAACCAGTTACATGAACACAATTAGTAGGGGCATCTGCATCATGAAACATGGGCATCAATCCAAGTCATTTACATTTGCATTAAAGACATTTGCACCAGTTTAAGTCATTTCGTGTCTTATTCAACACTTGCATCTGCATCAAAAAGCATTCGCATCTTCTCAAAATCGTTAGGGTAATTTTCAACAATTCTTCAAAGAACATTTTTAAGACCTCCGGGCATAATTTTTCAAATCACAGGTAAGACCTCCGGGCAATATCTTTAAGACCTCCGGGCAACATCTTTAAGACCTCCGGGCATAACTTTTTTCAGGGGTAAGGCCTCTGGGCACTATTCTTAAGACCTCCGGGCATCATTTTTAAAGTCGCATACAGCGCATTTTTTCCAAATTATGGGTAAGGCCTCCGGGCACCATTCTTAAGACCTCCGGGCATCATTTTAAAGTCGCATACAGCGTATTTTTTTCAAATCACGGGTAAGGCCTCCGGGCACCATTCTTAAGACCTCCGGGCATCATTTTTAAAGTCGCATACAGCGCATTTTTTCCAAATTATGGGTAAGGCCTCCGGGCACCATTCTTAAGACCTCCGGGCATCATTTTTAAAGTCGCATACAGCGCATTTCTTCCAAATCACGGGTAAGGCCTCCGGGCACCATTCTTAAGACCTCCGGGCATCATTTTTAAAGTCGCATACAGCGCATTTCTTCCAAATTATGGGTAAGGCCTCCGGGCACCATTCTTAAGACCTTCGGGCATCATTTTTAAAGTCGCATACAGCGCATTTCTTCCAAATCACGGGTAAGGCCTCCGGGCACCATTCTTAAGACCTCCGGGCATCATTTTTAAAGTCGCGTACAGCGCATTTTTTCCAAATTATGGGTAAGGCCTCCGGGCACCATTCTTAAGACCTCCGAGCATCATTTTTAAAGTCGCATACAGCGCATTTCTTCCAAATTATGGGTAAGGCCTCCGGGCACCATTCTTAAGACCTCCGGGCATCATTTTTAAAGTCGCATACAGCGCATTTCTTCCAAATCACGGGTAAGGCCTCCGGGCACCATTCTTAAGACCTCCGGGCATCATTTTTAAAGTCGCGTACAGCGCATTTCTTCCAAATTATGGGCAAGGCCTCCGGGCACCATTCTTAAGACCTCCGGGCATCATTTTTAAAGTCGCATACAGCGCATTTCTTCCAAATTATGGGTAAGGCCTCCGGGCACCATTCTTAAGACCTCCGTGCATCATTTTTAAAGTCGCATACAGCGCATTTCTTCCAAATCACGGGTAAGGCCTCCGGGCACCATTCTTAAAACCTCCGGGCATCATTTTTAAAGTTGCATACAACGCATTTTTTTTTAAGACCTCCGGGCACCATTTTAAGACCTCCGGGCATAATTTTTCAAATCACAGGTAAGACCTCCGGGCAACATCTTTAAGACCTCCGGGCATAACTCTTTTTTTCAGGGGTAAGGCCTATGGGCACCATTTTTAAGACCTCCGGGCATAATTTTTCAAATCACAGGTAAGACCTCCGGGCATAATTTTTTTCAAATCATAGGTAAGACCTCTGGGCAACACCTTTAAGACCTCCGGGCATAACTTTTTTCAGGGGTAAGACCTCCGGGCACCAATTTTTAAGACCTCCGGGCATAATTTTTCAAATCACAGGTAAGACCTCCGGGCAACATCTTTAAGACCTCCCGGCATAACTTTTTTCAGGGGTAAGACCTCCGGGCACCAATTTTTAAGACATCCGGGCACCAATTTTTAAGACCTCCGGGCACCATTTTAAGACCTTCGGGCACCAATTTTAAAGCCCTTCGAGCATAAATTTTTCTTTTGAAATCGAATTCATTCCCTTAAGACGAATCGAGCCTTGTTTAGGCAGGGAATTCAATTTAAGGACAAAATCTTCAATTTATTGTTTTTAAAAAAAAATGAAAAAAGAGAAAATAGAAAAAAAAATAAAAAAATAAAAAAAGGAAAAAAAATAAAAATAAAAAAAAGGAAAAAAGAAAAAAGAAAAAAAGAAGAAAGAAGAAAAAAATGAAAAAATGAAAAATAGAAAATGAAAAAAATTAAAATGAAAAAGAAACCCCTTTCCCTTTCCTTCACATGTGATGTCACTGACCGTACAAAATTAGTGTCGGTTTATCTTTGCCTGATTCCTGATTCTCAGCAATAGCCAAAGAGGGGCAGCTGTAGACACCTAATTTTGTCCGGACCACTAAACAGGTATGTTTTCTTCCCATATTGATGTTCCCAAGTGTAAAAAGACTGTTTTCATCCTGCAGGTGGTACTCCGAGACTTAGTTTAAGAGGGCGAGCACAAAAAGTCAAACTTGAAAAAAGTCAACCCCGAAAAACTCAACCCCGAAAAAGTCAACCCCAGAAAGTCAACTACTGAAAAAGTCAACCCACTTTCAAAATCAAGATTTTAAGTTCAATTGAAAAATGGCGAAAGAATTTTGATAATCCGAGGTCTACATTGAAAGATATGGAGTTCGGAAGTTGGGATTTGGAGATTCAGTAGAAAGGAAACCCTAATCCGAGAAATTTGGGGAAAAGTGCTTAAACGATCAAACTGGTCGAAATTGAAGGTTCCAAATGAAAGATAAGCACTGACTACGGGTAATGGAGAAGTCACTTGCAAGAAAAACCGAAAAAAAAGTCAATCCGGGAGAAAACCGAGAATTAGGGTTTTTAGTGGATTTCGGTGAAATCGGGAAGAATCACAGAAATGGCCCGACTTGGTAAGACCAAAGCCCCCAATGGATGAGGAATGATTAAAAAGGATGGCCCAAGGCTCAGATTGAAGAAAATCTGAAAATCGGACTTGTTTTGAGCAAAACCGGGTTTCGGAGGTTAAAGGGTAAAATTGGAAAAATTTGGGAAAAATAGCAAATGGACTCCGAAAATTATGGAAAATTTGTCAATCTCATTCTTAAATCATTTGAAAGAGATTGGAGAAAGAAAATCTTGATTCCGAGTTCGTTTGCAAAATGGCCAAATCCCGGGCCTCCTATGCAGTAATTCAAGCCGATAAATCCCAAAAAAATACCAAATGAGCTCCAAAAATTATGAAAACTTCCAGATCACACTTTTTAATTATTTTGAAGAGATTGGTGAAGAAAAATCTTGATTTGGAGCTCGTTTAAAAAATGGTAAAATGTAGGGGCATAAAAGGGCATTTTTGGGAAGAAAAAATCCAAATAAATAGCAAACGGACTCGGATAATTTTTAAAACTTCCAGAACTCAATATTTTATTATTTTGGAAGTATTAAAAAAAGAAAAATTGAATTTGGAGTCCGTTTGATATTTATTTGCATCCGGGGGGCAAAATGGTCATTTCACCCAAGCAACCGAAAAGGGCTTTTTTGGCCCTTCAAAAAAATCAGAGTTGGGCTGGAAAAGAGAAGTGCTGGCATACCCAAGCCCAAAGAAAGGAGGAAGCTTCTAATTTTTTTTTTTAATCAAGTGGTTAAAAATCAAGAGTTAGTTAACCATTCTCTTTGATCAAGCCATGGTGATTAAACCACATAGGTTAAGAAAGATGTCAACATTATTTTTGCATAGCTGTAATTTGAGAGGGCTGAGATGCTAATCTAAAAGTGGTAATTTCATGACTTTTCATCTTGAATTATTGGCCATTTGATGGAAATTAGGTTACACAAAAATGACAACATCTTGGAGGCTATATAACCATGCATTAAGGCTAGCCCTAAAGGGGGGGAGGCAGATTTTGTTTTTTCTTTTCCATTTTGGTTGATTTCTCTTAGTTTTTCTTAGTTTTTTATCTTCTTGGTTGAGAGCAAAAAAAGAAAAGTTTAGAAAAAAAGGAAAGTTTGAAGAGAAAAGCTTGAAATATTAGCTTCTTGAGGTTGCTCTTGAGCACCAACTCTTGCACTTTCATTTTCTATTCTTATTTTTTGCTATTTTAATCTCTACTTGGTGAGTTTTCATTTTAAAATAATGTTTCTTGTTCTTCCTTCATTTCCTTTCTTAAGTATATTTTTTTTTACATTTTGTTTTTACAATAAACTCACCATGGCCAAATGGCCTACATTATTTATTTTAAGTTGTTGTGTTGATTCATTTTACCATATTGTTTATGCTATTTTCTTGTTTTTGATGTTTTAAATGTTATGTTATTTCATGTTCTTAAGTTATATTTAATTTGGTTGCTTTGTTTGTTGCCATTTATGTCTTAGATTTCATGTTTTTGCATTTTTAATTTTCTGTTTTCATGTTGTTTAAATTTGAGCATGTTTTAGAGTTAGCATATTAAGTGTTTGTGAAAATGCTTGTGTGATTCTTTGCATGATTCTTGTTTTATATCTTAGTGAGCATGTTTTAGATTTGGTATATTAGGTGTTTGTGAAAATGCTTGTGTGATTTTTGTGTTATGACTTAGTTTTTCATGCTAGCATACCAAGTGTTTGTGAAAATGCCATGCTTGTTGGAGCTTGGGGCCATTTGGCTACTCCATGTGTTTTGCATTGTGTGTTGTATTTTTTGTCATGCTAGTTGTTAGGTTTTTGCATTTGCATGATATTTGGTTGGATTTTTGAATTAAGCATGCCTTGTGTTTGTGAAAATGCCATGCATGTCTTAGGTCTAGGTTACATTAAATGCCATGCAAGTTCATGTTAGGTCTAGGCCATATTATTTATGTCATGCATTTTCCTTACATTTAGGTTTAGATCCATGCATTTCATGCATTATGTTTGCTGCATTGTTTCATGCATTTCATGTTCATGCCACTTGAATAATGACTTGATCCAATTAATGGTTCAAAGTCATGCTCTCTTGAGCACACTTGTGGAAAATTAAGTTTGTCAAATTGATTATTCTACCTTTGTGATTTTTTTACTTAGCCAATTTTTATCTAACTTTCAAAAAGTCCTAGCTACTGCTTTCAAGTCATTTTATGAGTTTCAAATATTTTTATTTTTATTTTTAAATGATTTTATCAAAGACAAAAAAAATGTGTTGGCCAAGCAGTTTTTTTTCCACCCAAAACTCGTACATCTCCGATTTTTCTGGGAATTCATCTTTGATCAGAAAATTAAGCCAATTTTTTCTCATGTAGTTTTATATGTCCTGAGTCTCCAGTATTTGTTTTAGAATTTTTGGAATTTTTAAAAATAGGGTAAAAAATCGTGGATTAAAACTGGACAGTGGAGTCAGGATTGAATTTAAAGAAAAACAAAGCAGTTTTTTCTCGTCCAAAAACTCGTACATCTCTGATTTTTCTGGGAATTCATCTTTGATCAAAAAATTAAGCCGATTTTTTTTCGTGTAGTTTTAAATGTCGTGAGTCTCCAGTATTTTTTTCAGAATTTTTGGAATTTTTTAAAATAGGGTAAAAAATCGTGGATTAAAACTGGACAGTGGAGTCAGAATTGAATTTAAAGAAAAACAAAGCAGTTTTTTCTCCTCCAAAAACTCGTACATCTCTGATTTTTTTGGGAATTCATCTTTGATTCGAAAATTAAGCCGATTTGTTTTCGTGTAGTTTTACATGTTCTGAGTTTCCAGTATTTTTTTTAGAATTTTTGGAATTTTTAAAAATAGGATAAAAATTCGTGGATTAAAACTGGACAGTGGAGTCAGAATTGAATTTAAAGAAAAACCATTTTTCTGTTTTGGTTAATTTACTTAGAGTGGGCTGATTAGGAGGGTTAGCTACTGACTTAGGGTGATTTCTAAGCCTTTTTAAATTCTAAAAATGGTTTTTCAAGTCCCGGGTTAAGGGTAGTCAAGTCCGGATTTTTTAAACTTAAGAAATTAGAGCCTTTTTAAAAAAAATTAGCCCAGTTTTTATTTTTAATTCAAGCTTTTCAAAATTGTTTTCAAACAATCACAAAGTATTTTGGTTTTAGAATATTTAATTTGACATATTTTCCTAAGGTAGCCGGATATCTTGTTAGATATACGGATTTCCTTAATTAAAGGAAAAGATACATTTCATGCATTGCATTTTTATATTCATGCATTTTATATAATATGTGATTCTTGCCATAATAATTTCTATGATATTGTTGTTATTTTGATTTATATTTTTTTGATGTTACATGGTTTATTATATGGTTTTGAATATTTCATGATATCCTATGCTTTTATTTAGTTATTTTTATTTGGTATATACTATGTCATGCATGTACATATTCATATCTTTTAAAATGTTTTCAAAAGGATAATGATTTTTCAATAAAAAAATAAAGATATTCCCGAGTTAAAATAATTCATGAGTTCTCTACCGGGTTTGCTGGAGGGAATATCATCAATTATTATTAATAAAGGAATATCTTTCTTTCAAAAAAGAGAATAATTTGGAAAGTTTTCCAAAACTAATAAAAATTTCTATATTTTGCCACGTTTGTTGGGGAATATAGGAAAATTTTGAATTTATAAATTCCGGATCATTTTCAATAAAAAAGGAATTATTTTTCTTTAAATTGGGAATTAACTCGAAATACTAAATTTAAAACCAACTTTTTTACCGAGACTTGAGATAACACACGATTAATAAGGTACCGATTTATACGGGCGTTGTGGGGGTGCTAATCCTTCCCCACACATAACCGACTCCCGAACCCGCTTCTTTGATTTCTCTGGTTTAAAACGCAGACTTGAAATTGGTTTTTAAAATGTTTTAATTAATTTTTAAAATATTTTATAAAACCGGTTTTAATAGGTGGCCGATCACACCTAGCTAAAAAAGATTGGTGGAGACTCCATGTCTTTTTTAAGGTCATTTCAAAACCTTCATTTTTTAGAGGAATTAAGTCGACTTTTCCTCGATTTTTTTTAATGTCACGCCTAACGAATAATAAAGTCTTGCGATGAGACGTCGTTATTTTTTTTTTTTTTTAGGTTGCGACAGACCTATGCTAATTGCATTGTTTGTCCATAATCTTGTGTTTTTCAATCTCATCTTAGTGAAGTTCTTGGGCTGTTTCAGATTTAATTTTATTGTTTATTAGTACATTGATTTTTTGAAAATTTTATTGGTACATTGATTATAATTATATTGTTAATGTGAGTCCATAATTGACCTGCATACTTGGACTTATTCTCACAAGCACTTGATTTAATCTCCTATTCGATCAAAAAAAAATCTTAGGTTCAAATCTGAGATTCATTTTTTTTTATTGTCTTGAAAGAGCTAGGGAATTGTATTGGCATTTAAGGAGTGCATGAACAATTGAGCATGATAGGTGCCAGGCTTTTGTCATTATTTTCATCTTGGTTTAGTGTCCACTACCCATGTTTACATGCTTTTGGGCAAATGCAAAGTACAAGTTCGTGACAGATAAAGGGAACAATATATAAATTTGTGTTGCTTTCTTTGATCTCTGTTGGTACTTGCATAATATGGGGGTAATACAAGAGTTGTTAGTATGTCTTTGTGTTGTTGTTTTTAGGTTTTTTGAAAATTATTTTGATAATTACTTTATGTTTTTAGGTTTTTTGAAAATAATTGGAAAGTATTATGTTGTTTTAGACAGGTGTAAGTCACATATTTATAATACTTGGATGAAGCTAAAGTACAAGTCTTAGGTTATCGGGGTGCCCATCACAAGCTGTATAAGGATTGAAGGGATGCAAAAACTGCATTTGTAGAGTATTGGAATTTAAATGTGACGGAACAACAAGAAAAAATATTTTAAAAAAATTCAAATGATATGAGCTGTAGCGATTATGCATCTCATTCTTCTTATTATAATAAATGATTAATTATGGAATTTTTTATTGGAGTTTGCACAACTTTGCTTATTTTGTATATTGACAAATGATTTTAATTTACTTGTAAATTTGAACAAAAACTTATATAGGGTAAATTTTGTTGTTGATCAATGTATTTATGTATGGTTTTGTTTGAATATGCTTGATAATTTAAGAATTGTAGCATTATTTTAAGACTTAAATAGTAGTTTTCCTTTTGTTAGTACTTAAAAAATGTTCCATCCTATATATATTATAGTTTTCTTTTAGTTAGTAATTAAATATTGTACCAAAATATATTATATTGGTATAATAGGTTAATGAATATGTGTAACTTAACAAATTTTATCCTTTTTGCTTAGAGGGTAATTTAGTAAAAGATGTAAATTAGAAATCTTATATGCTGTCAACCAAACATAAGAATCTTATATGAAGGCTTGCTAAACCAAACACAGATATGACATATTACTGGGAATGTGCCTTAGTAATCTTGTAAGGGGCAATCCTATTACCAACGGTAGTGAAACATTCTTCGAACCAGACCTACCCTTAAAGATTAGTAAAATAAATGATGGTCTAGTATAACTTGATTTCCACTTAGTTTAGTAAAACCTTCTGTATGCATCTTTTTACCGATCACTACATCATAAAGCTACGCAAAACACACAAATGTGGAAGCAAGTGATTGCCAAGAAAATCATCAAAATACGAAAATGAACAAGTTTAAACGTCATAAAGCTACATAAAACGCATAAAGTGTGGATGAAATTGGTTTCCAAGACGATCACCAAACTATTTAAAACAAAGTGTGAAAACAGTGATTGCCAAGACGATCATCTGAATACGAAAATGCATAAATTGCAGGTGCGAGTGATTGTCAAGACAATCACCAGAATATGTCAAACGCATAGTGCGAGTGATCGGCAAGATAATCACCAAACTAAGTAAAATGTACAAAGTGTGAAAACAGGTGGTTGTCAAAATTATAACCACTCTACATAAAATGTACAAAATGTGAAAACGGGTGGTCGCCTAGATGATCACCAAACTACGTAAAACATACAAAGTGTGAAAACAAGTGATCGCTAAAACGATCTCCAGACTATATAAAACGCACAAAGTGCGAAAGAAATTGTTCACCAAGATGATCACCAAACTAAGTATCGCACAATGGAAAAGCATATGATCACCAAGACGATCACTAGACTAAAAAAGCACAAGCGTCAAATAAAGTGATCACAGAGACAATCACGAAACTATTAACACAAAACTAAAAAAGATCACCAAAATGATCACTAAGCTACAAAACACACAAACGTTAAATAAAGTGATTGCCAAGATGATCACAAAATTTGCAAAAAGCAAGTGTGAAAAGTGCATGTAAGAGATCGCCCAAGATTTTAGAAGCGACACAAAGAAATACAGAAAAAATTGCAAAATTACCAAAGATCATAAACTTTACCCACATGTAAGGATTTGCTGTCTACATCAACACAATAGAACATCCACACACTTCTCATAAAATGTGTAATGCATAAAAGCAAAGTAAACGAAAATTATATACAATATAACAAAATGAATAACACTTTAATTAAATCTATTACAAAATAAAAATATATTGTTTAACAACATTTCAATTCATTCAATTTTCATAGGGTCCTGCACAACAAGAACCAAAAATATATCAATTGATCCACCATCAATATAGTGATGGTCTTCAACAATCTGACTTCTTTCTACCTCAACAACAGCAATAGACTCCGTTGGCTGAACCTCTTCAATAGAAACAATCTCCATTGGCTACACCTCAACACGAGTAGAGACCTCCCGCGCTTAATTGCCATTAGTTGGATCCTTATCTTCGTCCACTAGCTCTTCGACAACAGAAACTTGGTCAACATTTTCTGCATCAATCTCTTCCTGTTGATCAAGAGTAACGATCATGGCAGGAGTTGCAAGTATAGAGGTTACAACTTAGGATACCAAGCCTAGGCACGCAGCCTTTTGAGCTCCGTTAAGTCCTTAGGGCAGTAGGGTCGAAGCCCTCAGGAGGTACCTCTTAATCGAATAAGTCAAGGAAACGACAGTCTAAAGGCCCATAAATCAAGCCGCACATCAAAAAGTGCTGACCTACAATAGCGTTGGCCAACTTCTATCATTTTGTTAAACAACTCTAACAGTCTGACCAACCTTAGCCTCAAATGAGTCAGCACACCTCTATAATCCTTTAAGAGGCTAGATAGCTCTTCAACACTAGACTCAATAAACCCTGCACGACGAACAGCCTCGAAGCGTGACCCTTGTCCTCTTTTCTGTCTTGGCTCGTTTCTTTACTCAAAGTAAGAAGTTCAGAAAGGATGAGCAAGAGGCTTTGCGATGTTTTCATAGTGGAGGTTTGCTTAGGTTTCCATGTCTCATCCGTCATGCTTTCCTCCCATATGTCATTTACAACGAGAGTGTTTCCCGTGTTTGGAGGATTTTTGGAGGCCAACTCTTTTACCACTTCGGTCAAGTTACAAACATCATCCCTTATCTGTTCGAGGTTTTCCCTCTCTTTCTGTTCCTCTTGGTTCCTGATAAAGGGAGTGGTTGTGCTACCAGCATCTTAGTTTTCTTTAGAAAGACGTGCACTGAGAGGTTGTCGGGCCTCGTGCGTATTCTGCGTGAAAGCTTTTGAGCAGTGGAGTGCTTGCTCCTCTTCCCTTTCTAGGAGGAGGATCACTTTTAAGTGGTTCACGAGATTCGATCCTTTCGACAACTCTCTTTCTGGGAGTCATGTTCTTTGAGTTTGGCTCTCAATGAAAGCACCTATGTGGGTGGAGAAGTGAGTGTCCACCACAAAGAGAGTTGGTTGAGGCGGAAAGTGAATGTCATTGCAGTAGAGGCACACGCCAGGTGCTGATGTGCATATTGGTGCCGATGTGATTGGCGCACGAGTGCTAAAGTGTTAGGCACATCGGTGCTGATATGATGAGCACACTGGTGCTGATGTGTTGTGCACATCGATGCCGAAGTGGGAAGCATGCAAGAGCTGAAGTGATCCTCTAACCAAGGTGGAAGATGTCCTATGAAGAACAACCAAAGTGAGGTAGTCAGAGGTTTACCTCCGAGGCCCTCTCCGTCGCTCAAGTCAGTGCAAGAAAAATAAATTGTGTAAAGGGAGAAGGAGCTAATCTGGTTGAGAAACTAATTAGAGGCTAATGGCCTTGGTTAGAGTAGGCTGGTATAGGCCTACTTATAGGCAGATGGATAGCCCAAATCTTGCCATGTGTCACCCTCTGAGATAGGGATCATGGTAAGTGCTGTAGGAGCATTGCACCCAAGCCGAACTCTTTGGCTATTGGTTCAGTTGTGTAGGCGCCATTCAAGTGTTCTGGTGACGCAAGGTCGATTTGTTAGGATAGCTGGACCATAGTGGACCTGATCCCAATTCCTCCCCAGCATGCTGCAACCTTTGCACCATTACCAATTCTTAGGATCATTTCTCCTTTGTTAAGCTTCCTACTATCCTTTAGCACACTAATGTCATTACATAAATGTGAAGCAAATCCTGAATCAAATATTCAAGAATCGAAATCGGAAGTAGAAAGATTAAGCTCAATCATGAACATAGTCAAGTCCAAAACTTTTATAAGCTCTTCTTGACTTGTTAAGATAGCATCATTCCTTTCATTAAGAACTTTTCTCGAATTCATATACCAGTCCAAACACTTTAGGCTTATTGCATCAAGTATGCCTTGCATCATAATTAACATATTACTTATTTTTAACAACCTGTTCAATGAAAAATATAAATTAGTTTAGTCATGTATTATTAAACCAATTAAGATGAGGTATTAAATCTTTCATTGTTCTCCCACTAATTTTTTGAGATAACAGCCCTTACTATTATTCGAAAATCTCTACAAGGTATTTCTAGTGGCTACGACCCCTTTCAACATGTTGCAGCCTTGAGTTTGGCCCAACAAGCTACAACAAGCCTAATTAGGTAGATAACTTAGCTTATCAATTGCATTTCTATGCAACTCCCAGATCAGTTAGGTGGCAACTTTTTGCCTAAATACATCATACATATTTAGCCTAACTCTGCCTCTAATGCTATGCGGTCAAGTTTTTGTGCATATGGACAACATAGTATTAGTTGAGTAAAACCCACTTTCATAGCTCAAACATATTCGAGTAAAATTCTGGCCTTGAGTTTAACCCAACAAGCCTCCAATTAAAGGAACTCTGGTTATCTTGCTTGTTGGATTTGACCTCATGCTCAAATAAGAAACGATTTAATGAAGAACATGAACACATCAGAATAAATAAACAAAGATATAGCCGAATCTTTAAGGATCATGCTTGTAAAATTTTAATGTGATCTAGCAATTATAAAGCATGCATATGATGAGGTATAATACCTTAACTCAAAGATCTAGTAATCTTGAGTTTCCAAACAGCCCACTCAATCTTGAACACCAAGAGGCAACTCTGAGACTTTAAGCCACACAAGTGTCTGGCCTCTAACGGTAATCCGCACAAGGTGAACAAGAGAACCTTCTTCAAGGTAGGAATGGAGTCCTTTCGAAATCCATGCTAGTGGTTTAGGTTTCATAAACCTCTCCCCATCAAGAAAAACCATAGCCAAATTCTTCATAAGCATCAAGAAGGATGAAAACATTTTTCTACCTTCCACAAGGTTTGGTGCACCAACCAAGAAGGAAGATCTTGATCTTCTTTCTTTTCAATCATCTAAGCCTTTGCTCTCTTGAGAGAATTTTTTTTATCTCTAGCAATCCAACAAGAGGCATGGAGAAAGAAAGAAATCAAGAAGACACCAAAGATTGCACATCCAATGTGTGGCCAGCCATCTCAAAAGATGATGGCTATGTTTATTTATGTAAGGGGCGACAAGATTCCAAGACTAGGGCCTAGAGTTATAATATAACAATTATGTTATTTGCTCTAAAGTCTCTCCACTTAATTAAACTATTCAATTAAGCCCTTGTTGATTAAATTATCAATTTAACCAACTACGTTCATTCCATTTTAATCTCTTAATTCACCTTTAATGTGTGTGACCCATTAGGCTTCCAATATGTTGGCAACAAATATAAATTATAATCCAAGGACAATTAATTTACATTCATAGATCATGAGCGGACTCTAGCAAGCCATCATGACCACCCAAATATTGGAGAGTCAAGTTAGTCTCGACATAACCTTTTTATGTCCAGTCGATCAGTGTAATTCAGTCCTTTCACCAAATATCCCAGAAGGACCACGAGTATGGTACAGTGTCTACTCATGTAATCAATCCATGTTAGTTCTTGCAACTTATCGTTAACCTTATGAACTTTAGGGAAACGATTTCTCCTAAATTCATGTCACTCTGGCCAGAGACTTCATCAAGTTAATCGAAGTCGAGAACAAATGAGATATATCTCCCAATGTCACTTGGAGTGGTGAATCCTCTCAGGATCACTCATCCATCTTCGTATGCTTCATATCATACCCAAAATCACTCTACCATAGGCATCCCTTTTTGGGACCCGTTCGTGATGAAATCAAAGCATGACATTCCCCATGCAAAATGACCTAGTATCACAAGTCAGAGGCTATTTACACGACTGGAACGTGAGAACATTTCCATAGACACTAGAGTGACAATACCAAATGAAGTTCTCATAGCGGACTATGTTTAGTGAACTTGTTCTCTAATAAGCACCTACATGTTATCCCAAGTATACCATATACTTCAACCCATGAGATCGGTTGCTTACTTCACAAGTAAGATAGCTTAACATGTACTATTCTTTGAGCATTGCCAATGCCCTGCCGTGACAATACAATGACCAAGAACAATTTTAGGAACGTGGCTTTGATGCATAAGGATCTCACGATCATAACTATTTATAATTCCTTTGCAAGGCCCTTATGTTCCATAGGCTTCATTCAATTAGTACTTAATAACTATTATTATCGTACAAACATGAAGAAAAACCTTGTATCACTAAGGAATAGTGATAGGTTTGCATTATTAATTGTATATTCCCTGTCCAATCTGATTGGCTCTCTAGGGCATATACCAACAATCTCCCACTTGCACTTAAGCCAATCTTTAACGCATGAAATACCGAACTTTTTCGATTAGAAACTGTGTCCCTGCTAGGACATAACTTTAGTACATTATTGTGAGAATATGCTTTGGTCATAAACTTTTGATAATGTCTATTATCATAGTCATAATACTTATCTGGATCACAATGAAACACGATTCCTTTCTTCATGGCTCATGTTGTTACTTTAACAACTAGGAATCTATTAGTTAGCCCATTGAGCTATAAATCCAAGTACTCCTTTTGCAGCCTCAAAAAATAGGTTTGTATTTCGACTTAGAATATAAATAATTTAGTCCTCTCTAATTTGGAACATTTCGAAATGAATGATTTATTTACATCATGGCTTTAAGTCACTTGTTGGATTATCTCATTTAACATTTAATCCAATCATTTGTTGCTAAATCCGTTAGATCTTAGCATTACTGTCGATTTACCTTTTAATCATTAATGTATCTGATATACATTGTTCAATGAGTAATCTATATTACTCCCACTAACCCTAAAGGGTGCAAAAAATATATCTCATCCTTTTGATAAATTCAACTCTTGAATGTTTCTACTAAAACTAGATAACTCAAGTCATTGTCTAACAATGTTCCTTTAAGTAGACTCATCTCTTATGAGTAATGCATCACAATGCATCATACTTAATCATTATGTTTAGTAGACCCATTACGTATGAGTAATGCATCATAATGCATCCTACTAAATCTTTGTGCTTTTATGCATTCTATGCATAATTTCATATTTCAATCTATGACCTTTAACTTTTAAAATATCATAAAACCCCCACTGTTTCCTACATGTGTAGAAACATTCAAAGTAAACTCATTTACTTTCCTTTGGGATGTAAATTCAAAACTCTTTTGAATGCACAGTTGTAATCTTATAACTAAACATCTCATATCCCATATGAATGTTTGTTTTACCATTACAACTTGAAATCCTTTACAAGTTAGTGTTTCGATAATCTCGGCTGTTTGGAGTATCTTGGACTTTCTATGTCATTACATAGTGATATCCATCCAATTCATCTTATATGAATTCTATTAGATAATCAATCAATTCAGTTTCAAGTAATTCTCCATTTAGATCATATCTTAATAAGAATACTCTTTAACAAAGTTTTATAATTTGATTATGAAATTCCTTGAGCCAAAGCTCATCTAATTGTCAAGTTTTGTATAAGATTTTCTTTGATTCGTAATCAAAGAAACCACTAATATCTATATACTTTAGTCTTATACTTTTGAGTTAAACAATTAGTAATTTGATTATCTTATGCAAGTTTCTATGTTATTATGAGTGTAATAAGACCATGATATAGAAAAAATTCCATAGCATTTTTCGGTTCATTTATAGATGAATAGCTAAGCATCTAATGCTAGCAAAACAAAAATATCAATGATAATGTTTCTAAAACATTCATCATGACTAAGTTGCAAGCTTGATCAAGTATCAACTAAGGTTGCCACCTCCTAGGTCTTATCCTTTCATTTAACCATGTCATTAGTTCCATCTATATGTCATACATATTTATTAACCAACTTAATAGGTATCATATACCTAAAGATAGTGAAAATAAACTCATAATACCCATAAAGTGGAACTTCTCAAGTTTCTTTGCCTTCTTGGATCAAATATACTTCTTGCATTTAAGCTTCCAATGCCTTGCATTGCCACAATGATGGTATGTCCTTTTATCAATTTCTTTCTTCATGTGATCATCCTTTTTTTGAAGAAATTTTCTTCGGCTATCTTCCCATGGTGGAAGAAACAAAATGGATGATCTTTGTAGTCTAATGAGCATATTTAGCAACACCAATCGGTTCATGTTGTGGTTCAACAAGATTTGCAAATTGCTCTTAGATAGTGAAGAAAGAACTAAGTCCATACTTAGATTATGATCCATAAATCAACCAAGTTTCTCAAACTTGTTGATGCATAGAATAGCACATGATGTCTCATAGGCTACCTTCTAACATCTTTCATTGGAGCAATTCCTTTGAGATGTTGAATTTCTCAGTGCTAAGTACCTTATAGAATAATTCTTTAAGGTCAAGGATCATTAAGGATATAGACTTCATTTCATATTAAACACAATCTTTATTGTGAAATTGATTAATAGAAATCGACTTTATAGAGTTTGTATTAAGTATGCAATTAAGTGACTAGTTAATTTGTCATGATGATTTATATCCCATATAAACCAATACATATAATTCATAATGCAAATTTCAATCATTAAAACTAGGTTTTAGAGTTTAAATGATTGTTTTACTATTTTATCAATATAGTAGCCCTCCTCAATTATTCGAGAAATTTAACTTTTAAACTTCTTAGTGAACTAGGATCTCTTTCATCCCAGTCATAACCCTGAACGTCTCATGAGCCTTGATAAAACTAATTGAGTAGGTAACTTAGCTTACCGATTGCATCTCTATGGAATTCCTAGATCAGTTAGGGGACAACATTTTGCCTAAATGCGTCATATGCATTTTGCCTAACCATTGCCTCTAATTCCATGGGTCAAGTTTCACACATCCGGACAACACAGCACTAGTTGAGTCTTCATAACTCAAACATATTCGTCTAAAAGTTTGACTTGTGAATGTCTCACTAAGCCTCCGATTAAAAGAACTCTGATTATCTTGTTATGATGGTGGAAGGTAACTTAATCATGTGAAGCATGGACTCAATATTTTAATGAGGGATTTATTTATTTCATTAGGTTTCATTGCTTTGGTTGATAAATCGACATGCATAGTATTTATACAATTTGTATATCACATATATAAATTCAAAATAAATCTATTTCGTGCAATCTATTAGAATGATAATGGACTTTACTACTCTAGTTTCCTTGAGTCATTAGGAAACTAGTTGGTCAAATTCCTAGGGATACCATACAAAGTCTTCATAAGTTTTTATGGTGATCTCCTTAGTCCTTCCTTCTTGGCGCCTTGTATCCTTACATTTTGGATTTACATAAATTCTAATCTTAGCCTAAATCTAAATCTACAAAGCCTATATAACATTTACATATCTTTAATAGGAACCTCAAGTTACATTAGAGGGGAGTTAGGTGAGAAATTTTTTTTACAATCTCGAAAATGAAAAAAAGAAGACAGGATTCGCAGACCCTATTTATAATAATACCATAAGGAAAATTTAACCATTCATGACCTAAATCTAAGGTCTAAGTTCATAATCACCCTCATGCTTTCATAATCACATCAAAAAGCATAAAAGTAAATGCATACACATTCAATGTCACTTAGTAATTTTGTGTGTCATTTAAGGAAAGTAATATTTAAACCTATTTAAATGTACTTGGCTCAAATTATTTAGCAATTACAATTTTAATTCAATTCATGTTTTATGATAACAATTTCCAAAAACACTTAAATAAAAGTAAACTATTTTACTTGAGTCCTAGTCTACTTAGGATTTTTTGAATTAAAACATACCATCTAATTAACATCTTAGGAAGTTCAAGTTTGATTAGGAAACAATCTTTACAAGGAAAGTTCATGTACTCTCCTAACCTTTAGGAGCCCTTGTTTGACAAGTAAACAATTTCCACAAGGAAAGTTTAGGTGCATTCCTAAATTTTAGGAATCCAATTTTAATAAGGAAACAATTTCTAATAATCCAAATTTCCAAGGAATCAAAATTTCCAAAAATAAAAGGTGATGCCTAACACACAACTTTTGTGTGCAGTCGCCTCCCATTCTTGGTAAGTCATTGTGTCGTGATTTGCAACCCTTGTTTGGGGTAACTTTTGCCTTAAGCAGCCGCCTCTTTTGGTGGCTAAGTGGTGGCCAATTCACACACATTTCATCCTTTGATTTTTAGCCAATTATACCTTCAAATCAAGAATCAAATTCAAGAACTCAAGGCTGCCCAGAAAATTCCAGCAACCATTCAATTTGTTTGCACAACTTTGAGAGGTAATTTCAGCAATCAAACGAAGTAAAAAAATTCATCAAAAATTCCAGCATCAATATAGACATGTTTTAACCTTATCTTACAAATTTCATAATTTTTGGAGATCTCTAACCATGTCAAAACCGTAACTTACAGCAGGTGTGCAGGAAAAATCCTGCACTTGTGTTCTTCGAAAACCATGCATCAAAATCAATCCAAATCATAACCAAATATGTTTCTTTTATCTTTGTGTCATACAATCATGTAGCAAGGTTTACCATTGATTAAATCAATTTTAAATATGTTTTAAACTATTTAAAACACCAAGAACAGATTGTGCACAAAGTTGTCCAGAATTGAAATAAACTAGAAAACATTTTTCTAGATGGATGTTTGCTAAATCAACACACAATTCAATCTAATTGATATTACTAAGAATTAAACATGTAAATCACAAGAAAACTTACAAACCTGGCTCTGAAACCATTGTTGGATTCGGCCTCATTCTCAAACAAGAAACAATTTAATAAAGAACATAAACGCAGCGTAATAAATAAACAAAGAGATAGCCAAATATTTAAGGATCATGCTTGTAAAATTTGAATGTGATCTAGCAATTATAAAGCATGCATATGATGATGAATCATACCTTAACTCAAAGATCTAGTAATTTTGAGTTTCCAAACAGCCCACTCAATCTTGAACACCAAGAGGTAACTCCGAGACTTTAAGCCACACAAGTGCCTGACCTCTAACGGTAACCCACACAAGATGAACAAGAGAACCTTGTTCAAGCTAGGAATGGAGTTCTAAATAAATCCATGCTAGTGGTTTAGGTTTCATAAACCTCTCCCTATCAAGAACAATCATGGCTGAATGTTTCATAAGCCTCAAGAAAGATGAAAACATTTGTCTACCTTCCACAGGGTTTGGTGCGCCAACCAAGAAAGAAGATCTTGATCTTTTTTCTTTTCTATCTACTTTTTTTTTTCCTTCCACAGGGTTTGGAGCATTAACAAAAGGGAAGATCTTGATCTTCTTTCTTTTAAATCATCTAAGCCTTTGCTCTCTTGAGTGAAACTTTTTTTCTCTCTAGCAATCCACCAAGAGGCATGGAGGAAGAAAGAAATCCAGAAGACACCAAAGATTGCACATCCAATGTGCGGCCAGCCATCTTGAAAGATGATGACTATGTTTATTTATGTAAGAGGCAGCAAGATTCCAAGACTAGGGCTTAGGGTTATAACATAACACTTATATTATTTGCTCTTAAGTCCTTCCACTTAATTGAGCTATTCAATTAAGCCCTTATTGATTAAATTATCAATTTAATCAATTAGGTTAATTCCATTTTAATCTCTTAATTCAGCTTTAATGTGTGTGACCCATTAAACTTCTAATATGTTGGCAATCAATATAAATTATAATCGAAGGATAATAAATTTACATTCATAGATCATGAGCGGACTCTAGCAAACCATCATGACCACCTAAATATTGGAGAGTCAAGTTAGTCTCGACATAACCTTTCTGTGTCCAGTCCATCAGTGTAATTCGATCCTTTCACCAAATATCCCTGAAAGACCATGAGCATGGTGCAGCGTCTACCCATGTAATCAATCCATGTTAGTTCTTGCAACTTATAGTTAACCTTATGAACTTTAGGGAAACGATTTCTCCTAAATTCATGTCGCTCTGGCCAGAGATTTCATCAAGTTAACCGAAGTCAAGAACAAATGAGATATATCTCCCAATGTCACTTGGAGTGGTGAATCCTCTCTGGATCACTCATCCACCTTCGTATGCTTCATGTCATACCCAAAATCACCCTACCATAGGCATCCCTTTTTGGGACTCGTTCGTGATGAAATCAAAGCATGACATTCCCTATACAAGATGACCTGGTATCACAAGTCAGAGGACTATTTACACTATTGGCACGTGAGAACCTTTCCATAGACACTAGAGTGACAATACCAAATGGAGTTTTCACGACGGGCCATGTTCAGTGAACTTTTTTTCTGACAAGCACCACATGTTATCCCAAGTATACCATATACTTCAACCCATGAGATCGATTGTTTATTCAAAAGTAAGAAGGCTTAACATTTACTAGTCTTTGAGCATTGCCAATGCCCCGTCTTGGCAATATAATGACCAGGAACAGTTTTAGGAACATGACTTTAATGCATAAGGATCTCACAATTATAACTATTTATAATTCCTTTGCAAGGCCCTTATATTCCATGGGCTTCATTCAATTGGTACTTAATAACTATTATTATCGTACTAACATGAAGAAAAACCTTGTATAACTAAGGAATAGTGATAGGTTTGCATTATTAATTGTATATTCCCTGTCTATTCTGATTAGCTCTAGGGCATATACCAACATTGCTATGATGATGGAATACAAGTTTATCATGCAAAACATATGACTTAATATTTGAATGAGGGATTTTTTATATCAATTTAATCTTTGCATTATAGTCTCATCATATATGGCATGTATAGCATTTGTTAAATCACATAAAAATAAACCTATCACTTGTTTTCTATTGGATAATTATGGACTTTTCTAATCTAATTTCCTTGAGCCATCAAAGAAAATTAGTTGGTCAAGTCCTAATCGATTACTATTACAAAAACTTCTTCAAGTCTTCTTGTAATCTCCTCTTGGTCTTCATGGCACCTTTGGATCTTCATCTTCGGGTTACAAAATATTTCTTACTAATTATAATTTACACTTTGATGTAACTAATTACATTTGTAAAGAAGGAACCTCGAGTTACAGAGGATTTAGATAATGAGAGAATTTAACAACCCTAGAGAAAAATAGAGATAAAGCAGGGTTCGCAAACCCTATTTAAAATAATGCACCATAAAAATTTAACCATTCAAAATTCTATTGTATGAATTCTATAATATCCACATACATTCACAATCATATTATGAACATAAAAACCTCTTATTTATTCTCTAGTTACCATGTACAATTTGATCTTTTATCATAATCACAATTATAATAAAATCATAGTCCTATTAGGACAATCAAATTTAACTAATCAAACAATTTGAATAATTATCCTAACTCAATTTGGACAAGTTGATTTCACAAGTAAACCTGTCTAAAGCTCGGGCTATCCGCCCAAGCTCGAAGGCCCGCCCGATATTTGATAGGGCTTGAACAAAAATATTAGGCCTAAAAAATGGACTTCAACAAAAAAAAAAGGCCCATTTAAAAAATGGTCGGGCCTTGGCTCTTGCATTCAAGGCCCGAGCCCGGCTCGGCCTGTTTTCTAATTGAATAATTTATTATTTTTATTTATATATATTATATAATTTATGTCATATAAAGATTAAATATATATAATATGTTAAGTTCTCAATATTTAAAAACTTAATAAAATAAAAAAATATATAAAATTACTAAAGATTAAATAAAAATAATAATTTTTTTTTAAAAAAATAATATGGGCGGGCCTAAACGGGTTGAGTTATCCATTTACAAATATGGACGGGTTTGGGCAAAATTTGAGGCTCATATTTTGGGTCGGACCGAGATTGGGCAAGCATATATAGTGTTAATACCATACATTGGCCTGACCGAACCAGGCCCATAGACACCTTTATTCACAAGGCAAGTATCAACTTATTTAAAACTTATTATATATGAACTTTCCATATTTGAAGTCTCCTAAAAAATTTAGATAATCTAATACTTAGATAACTTAATTATCATAATTAATCAAATTAAATGGGCAATATAGAATAATAGAGAGTCAATCAAATAATGAGATTGCTTTAAATAACTAAATAGGAAGTCGGCAACCCATTCCTTAAAACCCTGGGAATCGGCAAACCCATGGTTAGTGCAAGACCAATCTTTTGTTCGCCTCTTTGAGCAACTTTTGCCCTATCATATTATTCCCTTGTAGCCGCACCTCTAAAGCCCTTCCAAGAAGTTCAAATAGCAATCAAATTACTACTTAAGAGGTTCAAGATTTTTTGGCAACATCATGACAAGAAATCTATTCTTGTTTCATGGTCACAAGGAAATCTCCCAAGATTGATCCAATGAAACCTTTTCATATTTTATCTCTCCCACTGATCTTTAACCATATGAAGAACAATTCAACATGTTTTGGAGGTCCAAAATCAGTCCAAGAATCAATGAAGACAAACTTGAACACCTAAACCTTTTAGTCATCTATCTCTATGATTATTCTCCCAATCTTGCTCTAAACAATTCATAATTGATGGACAAGTATTAGACAATCATATATCATGTTTAAATCAATATTTAAACACATGAAATCAATATTCAAAACCAAGAATAACTGTTGTCCATAATCAAGAAAGCTAACTAAAACAATTTTGATTAAGATTCTACAAGAAGTTAGGATTTAAACAGATGTAAAACAAAAATCTTTTATTTAGATGGAAACAATTAAAACATATATCTATAAATATACAAAACAACGAGGCTCTATTATCAATTGAAGGATTTGGACATGCTAGTTTCAATAAAGAAAATCATAATAAACATAACATACATCAAAGTGCAGCGGAAGTATAAACAAAGAGAACCGAATCCACCAAGGAATCAACTTGTTTGTATATCAATTGATCAAGAATTCAAGAAACACACAAGGGATGGAATAACATACCAAGAACATGAATCCCAAAATTTACAATCACGATCTTCACTGCTTTATGCTTGCACTCCAAAGGTCCAATTGTTGCAAACCAAAGCCGTTCAGGTGTCCGGCATCTAACGGTAATCCACATAGGTGATTTAGAGATCATTCTTTAAGGTAGGATTGGTGTGACAACCGAATTCTATGCTAGCAGATTATGTTTCATAAACCTCACCCTTAATACGAGAAGTATAGGCCAAATAGCACTCAAGAAAAATAGGAGAAGAAAACAATTTTCTTTGGTTTCTTGAGACCACAATGTTTGGGATGAAGGGTTTTGCCGCAACTACTCTATATATTGGGGGCGGCTAGCACAAGGATATTTATAGACCCAAGGTTAAAACACAATTCTTGTGTATTTGCAAATAAGTCCTTCCACTTAATTAAACCATTTAATTAAGCCCTTATTGATAAATTATTAATTTTACCAATTAGGTGCAATCCAATTTAAACTCTTAATTTCACCTTATTGTGTATGATCCATTAGACTTATGACATGTTAGCAATATTCATAAATTATTTTAATTCATGTTTATTGACCATAAAGGGCATCTAGCAATACTTCATGGCTACCCAAATGTTAGTAAGGTCAAAATGACTTTTGACTAAACCTTTCAGTGCACAGTATGTCAATGTAATTCGATCCTTTCATCAAATATCTCGGAGGAGAGAAAGCGTGGTGCAATGTCTATTTTCTAATTCCTTCTATGTTAGTCCTGCAGCTTCTTTGATAACTCCTACAATTGTCCTGGCCAAGGACTTCATGAGTTAATCATAAGCAAGGAACAAATGAGATATATCCTTTTCTGTATCACTAGGGTGATGAATCTTATCTTGACCACTCATCCATATTCATGTGCTTCATGTCATACCCAAAATCACCCTACCATAAGCATTCCTTCTTGGAACCAGTTCGAATGAAATCAAAGCAGACAGTTCACACATAAGATGACCTGGTGTCTCAAGTCAAACGATTATTTACACCAACACATGAGAGTATTTCCATAAACACTTGAGTGAGATACCAAATGAAATTCTCATAGCGGGTCATGTTCAGTGAACTTGTTTATCTTAACAAGCACCTATATGCTATCCATAATTATCTCAATACTTCGACCTTTGAGATTGGTTGCATGCTTCCTAAGTATGATGGCTTAGCATATACCAGTCTTTGTGCATTGTCAATGCAATGCCTTGACAATATTATGACCAGGAACAATATTTAAAAACATGGCTTTGATGCATTAGGATCTCATAATTGTAACTATTTACATCCCTTTGCAAGGCTTAATGTATTTTCTGTGTCTTTATCCAAATAAGTTGTTAAACACATTATCAAAAACATCTTATTGACAAAAGAATATCTCCATTATAAATTAATTATAATATGCAATACATGAAATAAAACTATTAGTGTCTTAAATAAGCTTGCTTGTAAGGCTTACACTAACAACAAAACCCTATGATCACATTCTCGAAAATTCCAATCTCTATTATTTTCTGCCTCCTTTCCTTCCTTCGAACTCTTGCTGGCTTTAGCATTGAAAAGCTATGTTATTCCGATTCTTTATTTTTCCTGAAGTACTCATGTCCAACATATATTCGGACAAGAGTATGGGAGCACGATCCTCCAAATATATGGAAAAACTTAGAAAAAATTGAGTATACTCGTGTCAGACACATGCCTGTATCCGATACTCACCTCCGAGTCCAAGTAACATAGTTGAAAAGTGTCCCAAATCTCCGACGCTCTTTTGATTGTTTTCTATACTTGCTGGTCTAGCTAGCCTCCTATTCTCTACGGCTGTTCCAAGTTCTCCAACTACCACCCAAACACATAATAAAAAGCTGCAGTTAAGAAGGAAAAAAGGGGAAAGAAGAATCAAATCCAATGATCTTATCCCAAGTTCTGAAATCTGAATGAAGACATATGCACGTGATTGGTATCTTTTAGCTGTAAAATGCAGTTGTTTCTGTGAGTTCCGAAGCTCTGATAAAAATATAGCATCTGCATTCATGTTGAGGGTTCTGGCACTTCCATCACTGAGCATTTGTTTTTGTATGCTGAGTTTGGAAAGAGAAACATTAGAGTGGAAAGATTTTGAAGGCTCTTCAGGGATTCTGTTACACCGAAACCCAGTTTTGATGCTTAAACATGGTCTGTTTGGGACAGTGATAGCCTCATTCGCGAACACCAGTTATCTACACGATAATTGATGGATTCTTTTCTTTTCTGATTTTTTGTTTTGTTTTATTAGGGTGATGTTTTCCAGCCTGTATTAGTGAACACAACAACATCTAAGATTGGGAACATTCTCACAGGAATCAAGGAGGATCTCTGTGCATTTTCAAAGCTTTTGTTTTTTTACATATAAATAATAGAGTAAATCTGAAAAACATGTCCTTTAATTAAAACAAATTTGTAAATGGTACTAAAAATAAAAAGTAATGCATAAAAAGAAAATGCATAAAACCAAAATTATAGAAAATGATTTTGCAAAGACCAATTTATCTTTAATAAAAGAAACATATTAAAAGTGAAAAAAGCTAATTTTTAAGCAATATAAATTTTATATTATAGAGTAAAGATGAAGCCACTTTAACATAACCATTGATTAAATTGTTATGTGTATTATTTTGTTTAAACTTTTTGTAAATAATAAAAAAATTTGTGGCATATTAGTTTGTGTTTGGGATCAAAACTTTCTTATTCTGTTATATATATATATAATATTTATTATAGAGTTTTAGGATATTAAGTGAAATATTAAAAGTTAACATTCAGTATTTAACACTTGAGCATTTAACTTGATAATAAATATATATTTTCCTTAAAAATTTAACCGAATTCAAATCTTCATTTCAATAAAAATTTTAAAATCTTAATTTCCTTTTATTGTTTTTTTTTTTTTAAATATCTAGAATTTCATATTAAACCCAAAGCATCGGTTCTAGGTTAATGACGTGGTTTTCTTCTATTTTTTGAAAAGAATTTTTTTTGGAAAATGCATTTAAAAATTTAAAGACATTAATAAAATCCAAGGATTAAACTATTAAAATATAAGTTATGTAGAATATACACCCTTTTTTGGTGAAAGAATATATGTGTGAATTGATCTCTTATAGTATGTCGTTAAATTAGCAGAATAGATTAATATAATAGCAAAGGTACTTAGTTTGGTTGGCAATGGCATCACGAGTTTGAAAATTATTGTTGATTGTTAGTAATACTAGTAATTAATACTTTAATAGCTAACGAATAAAGTTAATTAGCATTTTTTAACGATGTTAAGACTTGAAATACAAAAGAGAAACAGTTCTTTTTATATTTTACTTCTTTGGTAACAAATTTTGAATTCATCAGGATGGTAAAAATGGTTTGACCATTGAACTTAAGCCAATTCATATAATTAAATTAATAACCCTTTGAATATATATATATATATATATATATGTATATATATTTATATGTACCTTCTTAAGTAAAGACTAATATCTTTTTGTCGAATTGAAATCTCTTCCTCTTCTGTTTTAATTATACAAGAAAACGTTACTCTTTCTTATAGCTAAGGTGGGATTCTAATGTTACTATCATTATCGAAGGGAGGGAAGGAAGAATTGCAAGCAAGGGAAAAAGCTGAGGAAATAATCAAAGGAAAAGCTTCTTTTACTTTTAATAGATTTCTTTTATTAAGGGTAGATTGATCTTTGCAATAGTTTTTTTTTTTTTTAATTATTCAAAAAATAAATAAAAATCTTTGCAATATTTTTTCTACAATTTTGGCTTTATGCATTTCCTTTTCATGAATTATTTTTTACCATTAAACCATTTACAAATTTGTTTTGATTAGATTTACCCAAGGTTTATTACTATTAGAATCAGATATTCGAATGTTTATCAGCATTGATTAAAATTTATTTAATTATTATTTGAATTTTTTTATATATTTAACATATTATTTTTACTTAATTTTAAAAAATAATTTATCAATTATATATATATTTAAATATTATCTTAATCAATATCATTAAATACTATTTAACAATTTTCTTACTATTATATCTTCTATGGAAGACATGTTAGCCTAGTTCCCTTTTTTTTATTTTTTTTTTTCTTTTATATAATTAGTTCTCTATGGGTCGGGCCGCGGCCTTAAATTTTTTTTTCCTTACCACATTCTTATCTAATAATTAAAAAAAAAACTAATAATTTCGATCACAAACATATAGATGATAAGTAAAATATAAGATACTATAATTAGACTATGCAAGGTATTCATCAAACAAACTCACATTCCTTTTCACTAAACCTGTCAATGGCCAGTCCCAAAATCCGTTTCAATATTTATAAAAATATTAAAAAATTATTTTTATTAATATTTATATATTTTATAATTAAAAAATATTTTTTTTTATTTATAAACAATAATTCGAGCTAAGTTGGGTTGGTCCGAATTAAAAAAATCTATGTCCAGACCCGACCCAATACAAATTTGGTTTGTCGAACCGGACGGATAACCCGACCTTCGGACAAGTCTACTTTTCACATCATCAGAAAAGAATGGAGCCCCTAATAACGACTCTACTTTTATATATATATATATATGTATATATATATATATAATGAATCTATTAATTAGTACTTCCTCTATCTCATTTTGTTATTTATGTTTGATTTTTTTGTCAAATAAACTCAACTTTAATTACTAATTTTTAAAAGATTATATTGAACCAAAATTTTAAAAAACATGTTTTGAAATATTTATGAAAGAATAGTATGCAATAAGAGATTCAGAAAGGTTGGACAAATTTCATTAAAATATAAATTTGCATATCGTTTATAAGAAAATGTTTCAATTATGGTATAAAAATTTCTAGAGATTGAAACCGTAGACGTTTTGTTTTAGATATTGCTTCATTATCTGTTTTTAGCTTTTAAAATTGAACTGTCAAAAATTCTTTACATATTTGCTTGAAGATTTTAAAGTTAAGTTTTTTATTTTCCTAAATAACCTTTTACTCGTAACATTAGGCTAAATCATTTTCTAACCATTTACTAATTTGTAATTTTATTTATAATAAGTCTCGAAGGGTAATTAATTAATAAGCTTTTATTAGGTATAAAGAAGGTCGAAGCCTACCTAATGGGAGATTTTTAATGAAAAATGTTGAAAATACCGAGTAGCTTTTAGCTACTTAATATATTAAGTCAATTTTATTTAAGAAAAATATTATTTAATTACATTAATCTCATATGCTTTCCTTTTAACTATTTATTCTTTCCTTTTTAAAATTTATCAATTAAAAATAATTCTAAAATCATATCATATTTTATAAAAGATTAAAACAAATTCTAATAAATATTTAATTTTCAATAATCAAACAAATTTTATATCATAAATTCAGTATTTAAATTTTTCAGCATAAAAAATTCAATACTTAATTTTTTTAGTGTTAAATTAATTTATCAAATATCAATTGATTATGTTCAGATTCATGAATTTTCTAAATCTCTATTTTAATTGAGTGGGTTTTCACATATATAGTACAGAGTAATGCATAATTCAAATCATAAATTGAATGTAATGAATCTTTCAGTTTTGCTTACAAGAAGTAAACTCTCTTTCTCCCTCCCATTTATTTGTAATTCTCATTTCATTCATTTCAAAATTCTAATTCAATACATTTAGAAAGGAGTATGAAATTCTAATAGCTGAGTGTAACTCTTTTCTTGTAACTTTATGTCTCCTTTCTCTTGATATTATGTTGAAAACTCTTGGGTATAATTGGTGTTTGTATGTACCTAAAATTAAAGTAAATAAAAAATAAATAAAAAAATACTTTTTTTTATCTTAATATAGCTAAAAAAATTTTAATTACTAAAATACCATTGTTTTCAAATTATTTTTCAAAATCTATTTTTCTTTTTAACCTGTTGGGAAATCGCTATGGCCATGACGATTTCCCAACAGATTTTGAATTTTTTTAAAAAATTGATCAAGGGAAATCGTCATGGCCCATGATGATTTCCTTTGATCACAATAAAAAAATTTGACAATTTTAGGTTGAGAAATCGACACCTAGGGTGGCGATTTCCCAACTTGTTTTATTATTATTTTTAATTATTAAATAATAAAATTTAAATTAAAAATTATATAATTTTAAAAAATATATAATTTTAAAAAATAAAATTTAAATAAAAAATTAAAAAATAAGTGTGGGGGAGGAGAAAGGTAAAAGTCAAGAAAGAAAAAAATGGAACATTGTAAAAATACATTCCCATGAAAAAATATTTGAATCATCTCTTGAACTTCTAGTTAAAGTAAAGAAAAAGAATGTTACAAGGTTGGTTAGAATGAATCAAAGGCTCAACATGAAATATTCAGCCTATGTGATTATGTACTTCCATGGAATATTGAGAAAGTTTTATTTGCAAAATCTTATTTTGTCTCTAAATTCTATGAAGTCTTTGGAACCTTTGTGATATCTTTTCGTTTTTATTCTTTAACCACATTATTACCCCTTGGCCCTATTACAACCTTGAATAAAGACCTCTTGATTTATGAAGTTGCATGATCTAAATAGTGGAGAACAGGTGGACAAGCAAGTATATGGCAGAACTGTTTTCATGAGATTGATTTGAGTGAAAACACTTTACCACTACTTTAAAGAGTGAAAATCATGAGAGTATCCTATGTGAGAAGTTGAGATTAGGTTTGAATATGTACTATTTTGATTGAAATATGTTATGTTAATATTGGCTTAACTCAAACTATTTACATTCAAGCATATTTTTTTATGAAATTCTTTGAACTATTGATTAGTTTATATGACCTATCCATTGATTTTCTTTAATTTATATTGAAAAGATTAGTTGTAATTATTATTTTATTTATTTATTATTATTATTATTTTTATGTTTCCCAATGTTTGTGGGTATCATCCTAGTAAACCCTCATGAGACTAAACTCGTCCACTAGGGGCACCTAGGGGTTTAAAGGCTTGTGTCACATGCTAAGTGCCACCGTGATTTCCTACGAAATTGGATTAGATTATATTTTCTTATTTTGTTTTTATTATGTTTTGCTCGAGGACTAGCAAAAAGTAAAGTGTGAGAGTATTTAATAAGCTTATAAAATATACATTTTATGCCTTTCTACCTTTAGTTTTTGTTATGTTTTCGATCTTTATCTTGTTTACTTATATTATATTTTTGAATTATAGGTATATTTAAGAGAATAAAGTGAAAACATGTCAAATATAATGTTAAAAAGCTTATAAAGTCATAATCATAAGATGGAAGAAGACTTAGGAGTCAAAAAGATCAAATTCTTAGTGCTATGTGATCAAACATATTTGATCTCTAGAGCTTGTTGCTAAGAAATCATTATGTTAAAGACTTTATTTGAAGAAACTTTCTTCTTGACTTCTGAATCTGACTTGAATATCTTTCCAAGGATAGTTTATACGCCCAAATCGGATAAGAAATGATCATCCAAATCAGCCGACGAAGTGCAAGACAGTGCAACAGCCAGACGGGCCAAGACTGGGAGCTCGGCGCCGCGGCGCCCCATGGACAGAAACTTGGTGCTGCAGCGCTGGAAGTTGGCGCTGCAGCGCCAAGTTACTGACTCCAAAAACACTAAAACCGCAAAAATACGAAAATTTCCCAAACTTGCCTTATTTTGCCTCCTAGCTTCCTTGATCAACACGAAAGAGTTTCCAAGATCTTAAAGCTCTATAAATACCATCTTTTGAGCTAAAAACTAGACATCTTTTGAGGAGAGTCAAGGATCATCTTTATTATTCTTCTTCTTCTCCATTCTTTTATTTTCTTTTTAGTTTTATGTATATATCTATGCTTATGCTAGGTAAACTTCTTTTTGGTAAAGGGTAATTTCAAAGCCCTAGAACATGTTGTGTAATTAATTTTCAGAATCTATCTATCATTAGTTTCTATCAAAGTTTCTTATGTTCTTCTATAAGAATTGTTCATGGTGCTGTCTTGATTTGTTTAGGTGCCCAACTAGATAGATCTTGATAATTATCTAATGCTAGTTTAGGAGTCTTGATCTGTGTAATTGTCTTGATTTCCTATTCAATAGTAGCAATTTGTAATTCATGATTATGTTAAATTTTCGGGAATTGCAATGTGGAACATAACCTAAGTTGAACAATTCGAGCTTACGTGTTTGTTGCTTAGATCAACCTATCTTTCTCATCATAAAGCTGTTATCAAATTGAATTTAGAGAGCTTATTCTAGGTTGTTTAATAATTAGAGATTAAATAGACAGTTTATTCTATTTAACGACAAACTAAGGAAAGATTGGGGCAGCAGAGCTTGTTGTTATCTACGGTTGTTAATTTTGATAGTTAATTGATTTTGATAGATCTGAAATTGATTCTCAATAATGTCTAGTGCTGAAGAATGAAACCTTAACCATATTTCTCTTATATTTGACTTTCTCTTACTTATTTGCATCTTACTTTTATTGTTTGCTTTAATTTTGATTATTTCAAAAAATCCCTTTTCCTTTATTGTCTTTTCTTGTTCTTTGAATTGAAGTAATAAACCAATAATTTATAAATTGAAACCCAATCCCTGAGGACTCGACCCTTGCTCACTACTATATCTTACAATTGATCTTTTTAGTGCAAGGTTAAATAAGATACGCTCTTTTGAGTGCATCATTTATGCAGAATAAAATGCACATAAAATAAGAGAAATGAAATCTAGATGGATTATCAGATTATCAAATACATGCTTGATTAAGTCATATGACTATGTATGTAGTGCATTGAAAAAACAAACAGTAAACATTGATAAAAAAAATATGTGAGTTAATTATAACAAGATTTACATGACAATTAAAGGGTTGATGAGAATATTATTTATCTCGTATAGGAAGAGAAGAAATAAGAAATGTAAGAAAAGAAATACAAACAATATTAAATGGAGAACCTATAACTACATATATGGAATATGCAACGAATACATTAATATTAACCATACATAGGTATTTTGTAGGAAATGAAAGTCAAATAGATGAAAGAAATAATAAATTATTATTAAATCTTAAATGTAGAACGATAACAGATTTTCAATGGTATAAAGATATGTTTTTAATTAGAGTAATGCAAAAAGGTGATTATAGTAATGTATTTTGGAAAGAAAAATTTATTAATGGGTTACCTAATTTATTTGGAGAAAAGGTTAGAAATAAATCAAAAGAACAATTTAAAGATACTAGAATAATCCCATATGATAATATGACTTATGGTAATATAATGTCATTTATAAACAGAATGTGAACTGAATTATGTAATGATTTAAAACTTAAAAGACAATTAAAAGAAGAAAGATTAAATAGTAAAAAGAATTATAATAGTTTTGTGAAAATTTTTGTCTTAGTACTCCTTATGCAAGACATGCAAAGAAACTTAAAGAAAAGAGAACTTATAAAAGAAACAATTATATAAAAAAAAAATATAATACTTCAAATAAAAAATATATAAAAAATAATAAAGAATTTTAAAAAAATCAATTTGTTATAAATGTGAGAAGGTAAGACATTACAAAAATAAATGTACTACAAAAAAATAAATAAATAAAATATTGGTGAAGAATTGAGAAGACAATTATTTAAAATAATGTTAAATAATAACAAGATAGTGAAGACAATTACTTAAGAAAAACAACCCAAAACACAAAGAGCAGAAAATCACTCAAAATAATTGAGCCAAAAATCAAATCAAAATTTTAAAAAAAAAAAAAAAAAAGTAAATCTAAAATACATGTCATCAACAGTACATTAATTTTTAAATGGTTTAATAACAAAAATTATTTGAAAAAAAAATAAAAAAATAAAAAATTGTTAAAAAAAAAATTGTGAAGATAAAATTACACTTAATAAAAAAAAATCTCTTCCCATTTTCCTCCCAACCCTTCCCTATTTTTTTCTTCTATTAGATTCTCGAATTTGAGACAAGCAACTTTTAAGGATTTTGCACTCTCTTAACCAAATATTTTTTTAACAAAACGAACAGAGACTTTGCAAGCAGCAAAACCAAGATTTTTTCACGTGTAATATATTCAAACCGTCTTCCATTTTTTACAACAAAACTTGCTAGTTTGTCGAGAGAAAAAAAACTTTTGCAGAAAAGAGCTTCAATGCAAAGTGATTTAAAAGCAAAGAAGGATAAACGTGAGGGGGAAGGAAAAGATTTCTTTCCCTTTTTACTTTCTTTGAAGGTATATTTATTTTCACAATATCCTTTTTAATAATTTTATAATTTTATATATTTTTTTACAAATAACTTTTAATTATTATACAATCTAAATATTATTTTTTTAGACAGCATATTTTTTAAATTTAGCCAAAAATAAATTCACTGGATATGTCAATTGATGTAGCGCTGACATGGTATTGATGTGATCACTTAGAAGTCACGTCATTTTTGTTTTAGTTCTGTTAAGGTGAGTAGATTTGATATGATTAACCAAGTTCCATGATTTTATTGGTATAAATTAAAGTTTAGTGATCTAAATAAAAATTTTGGTCCAAAGTTCAGTGACCAATGATAAAATTTCTCGATTTTTGAAAATAAATTATTAAGAATATTAAAATAATTACAATTTTTCAATAATTTTATCATACACCCTTAATAAAAATAAGATAAAAATAATAGGTTGGAATTTATAATTACTATTATGAGAGAATGCTAATTAATAAATGTTGAATACTGGGCTTAGTTGTAGGTAACTGTAAAAAGATAAAAGAATGCTAACAAAATAAGAAGAAAGATGGATTCCTAACAGTACGTGTATTTTTATGTCTGTTTAAAATATTTTATATTTGTATAAATTTTAATTTGTTAATAATTTATGTTATATAAATTTTAATATATTCATATATTTGTATCGTATTTTTTTATATTGTATTATATTTTATAAAGTATTTAAATTATTTTTGTATATTTTATATTTGTGTCATATAATTATAATATGGTTTAATATTATTAAATCTATTATGAATGAACGAATGAGAGGATAAATGACCTTTGCTCAAATGAAAAATTGGAAGAAAATAAATTATTCAGAGATATTTTAAACCGATAAGAGATACAGAAGGAGGCGTGAATAAAAGGGGGGGAGGGGGGCTGACAAAAAGGGGAGCAAATGATAGCATGGGAAAAAAGTTAGTAGGGAAATATGACTTGTTTTTCTTTGCTTACACATTTCGAGAGAAAAAGGAGAGGGACAAAAAAGAACCAAAGCGAAGACAGTACTATGGGGTGGCCCATTGTGTCGGGAGGACGTGCTCTCCCTGTCTGGGGCTGGGGCTGGGGCGTGCTTTTTTGTGCCTTCTCAGTTCTCAACAACCCTCTCTGGCTCTCTGTGCCTTTTATTTTTCTTCTTCTCCCAAGTAATCATTGCTCCCATACCAGTCCTTTTCATTGCATAATTTCATCATTATTCAATTTTACTTTCAAAACCAGTTTATCACATTGAAAATAGATTCCCAAGTATATAGATATGTCTTTTTTAAGAATTTTAGTTGGGCAAATTTATCCTTCTTTGGTTTAAAATTTTATTAATTTAATAATTGTTGTAATTTTATTATTATTAGTGAAGATGTAACAATTAAGAATTTTGTAAAGAATTTTGTTATAAGCTATTTTAAAATTCAAAATATAATTTTATTATCATATTTCTAATTTTAAAACTGTTGCAACCGTTTTTGGCCCGGGTCGGATCCGAACCCGACCCGGGCCTTCTACAAGCCCTACGCCAAGCCCCACCCAAGGTCCGTTTGGGCCTGCTAGCCAAGCAGACCAAGTCGGGCCTGCTACCCAACGGGCCCAACAGACCCAACAGGGCCTGCTACCCAGCAGGCCTAACAGACCCAACAGGGCCTGCTACCAAGCAGGCCCATTCCCATTCCCAAACCCTGAAACCCTAGCAAACCCTAGCCCCTCCTACACCAGCCTCCCCTACCACCGCCGCCTGCCACCATAGCCCTAGCCCCTGAAACCAGCCACCACCACCCCTACACGCCACCCCAAAACGGCCCCTGCCTGCTAAGCCCACCCCCACACGCTATCCCAGCCATCCCCAAATCGGACAGAACCCAAACCCCACACTCAACCACCCTAACCACCTAGCCCTTTCCCCCATACTCACCCCCCCTCCAGCACGCCACCAGCCCCACTACAAGAACCCCCCTCTCCGAAAAGAAAAAAGAGGATCCTTGCAAAAAAAAAAAAAAAAAACCCACAATCGCAGCAAACAAAAAAAAAACACCTAAAACCAAAAAACGAACGACAGCAAAAAAAAAGGAATTGGGACACGGTTCGAACCGTTTCCACAGAGGTTTAGAACAGCGGAGACCGTCAGAGAACGATCGGGCTCAATTCGGCACCGATCTAGGCTAGATCGGAGACTTCGCAGGCGAAAGGTCTCGTCCTAGATCTAAGGAGTTTGGCTCCGATCCGGGCAAAACGAAGCTCGGAATCGAAGAGGGGAGACCGAACCAAGGTTGGGTGAGGATTTTGGAGCTCACCGGAGCTCTGGCATGGCAGAGCAGACGGCGTGGTGAACGGCGGGGAGGGTTCAGAGAAAGGTAAAAGGAAACATTTTTTTTTCTGAAGCTGTTTAAAATGACAAAAAAAAAAGAGGTCCTTAAATAGACCTCCAGCGGGTCGGGTCCCAGGACCCGCGTGTGGACCCGACCCATATGTTTTTTTTTTTTGGAGTTCTAGCGGGTCGGATCCCGGGACCCGTTCATGTGTCCGCGTGTGGACCCGACCCGAATGTTTTTTTTTCTTTTTGGGGGTCTTAGCGAGTCGGGTCCCGGGACCCGTTCAAGGGTCCACGTGTGGACCCGACCCGAGTGTTTTTTTTTTTTAGTTATATATATGCATATATATATATTTTAAAAAAAGAGGGCTATAATAAAATATATATAATAATGATAAATAATAAAAATAATAATAAAAAAATTATATTTGTAAAAAAATGAAAGTAAATAAATAAAAATATGATATTAGTAAAAGTAAAAATTAATAATAAAAAAATAGGTAGTAGTAAAAAATGAAAATAAAAAATATATGATATTAGTAAAAAAAAAAGTAGTAGTAAAAATAAAATATAAAAAAAAATAATAAAAAGTATGATGTTATTAAAAATAAAAATAAAAAAATATATAAAAATATGATATTGAAAAAAAAAATATGGTAGTAGTAAAATGAAAATAAAAAAATAATATAAATATGACATTAGTAAAAAATGAAAATTAAAAATAATAATGCATATGATATTAGTAAAAATGAAAAAAATAATAAAAAATAATGATAAAAGTAAAAACTATAAAAAAAAGGAAAGATAAAAAAAAATAATAATAATAAAATGAATATAATAAAAAATAAAAAATAATGATAATAGTAAAAATGAAAAAAAATATTAAAGAAAACAAGGATAAAAGTGAAAATGAAAGATAAAAAAAATAATAAAAAATAATGACAATAGTGAAAACGAAAGATAAAAAAATAATAATAAAAATAATAAAAATAATAATAATAAAAATGGAAGATGTCTTTTTAAAAATATATATATAAATAAAAAATGATACCTTTTTGAAAATAAACAAATGATCAAGGACGCCAATTTTAAAAAACCGCTATTGTGTTCCTTAAATCGATTTTTTTTTAAAAAAAATATATAGTCAAACAATTTAACTATAAGTCTTTGCCGGGTTTGCTGGGGGGATTAAAAAGTTAGGTATGCATCGTGTGAGAAGATATATTTCCAAAACTTTGCCGGGTCTGCTCGGAAGTTCGGTAAAATATTTTGACGTACGTCATTTATATGGTTTCATCAATAATTATCAAAAAATATAATAATAAAAATAAAAAAATACGTACACTTTACGCTCCTTTCATAATTAAGTTATTTAATAATTAAGAGTTATATTTGTCATCTTGACCTTGATCACTAGAAAGCCATGCGTACGAATTTTCCGTAGTAATGCCATGAATTTTTTGCAATGCTATGTGTACCGTGTTGAAATTAAAATGTTTACCATTCTTCAATGATTATGCATTTTGCTTAAATTATATTTATATTTTAATAATCAGCATGTTCATTTTTAAATTATTTTATAAGAATGATGATTTTAACAAAACAAGGTTATTTTCGAGTTAAGTTAATTCATGGGTTCTCTGCTAGGTCTGCCGGGGAGGATACCATCAATTATCGTTAATAACGAAATATTCCTTTTTTTTTTAAAAAAAAGAGTGATTCGGAGAATTTCAAAATAAGTAAAAAAAAAAAACTTTCCCTGTTTTGCCGGGCCTGCCGAGAAATATGGAAAATTTTGCATCAATAAGGTCCGGACCATTCTCAAATGACACAATCATTTCAAAGGGGATTAATTTTTAAATACACAAAATTAAGTACCAATTTTTACCGAGATTTAAGATAACACGTGATCAAATGGTACCGTTTCCTAAACGGGCGTCGCGGGGGTGCTAATCCTTCCCCGCACGTAACCGACTCCCGAACCCGATTTTGTTTTCCCTCTGGTTTAAGGCGCAGACTTCGAAATTGGTTTTTTTTTAAAAAAAATGTTTTAATTAATTTTAAAATATTTTACTAAAACCGGTTTTTTTAATAGGTGGCCAATCACACCTAGCAAAAAAAAGATTGGTGGCGACTCCCGTTTTGTGTTTTCAAAAACGTCCAACGGTCGAAAAAACCGTTATGACAGCTTGGCGACTCCACTGGGGAGCCACAAGAGAGTCAGGCCTAAAATTGATCATATGTTATCAAAGTCTCGGTTTTGTTGGATTAATTGATATTTAATTTTAATTCCCACATTTTTATTAATAAAGAGAATTTTGAAAATAATAAAATATTTTTAAATATGTCCATATTCATGTGCATACGTTACTATTGTTCTCTGGTCACTTAATTTTATATATTATTGTCGCTCTTTGATTAAATTGTTATCTTACATTTTTTATTCTTTGCCTTGGTACATTATCGGGGTATTTGAAATATGGGTTATAGAGTAGGTGATAAAAGGTTTGTTTGTTCCTCCTCACACACTACACTTGCATTCGCATAACATAAACTCTATACCCGAGTTTCGTCCTTTTTAAGTGAAAGTAAAGTAAACTACGCCTTCGTGACTAACAATCCGCATGGGCTAGCGAAACACTTCCGGAGTATGATATTCCTATGCCTTCGTGATTAACAATCCGCATGGGCTAAGGAATAAATACTCTAACAAATTGAACGCGTTCTTCGGATCGGGGTGCCTTACTAGGTACAATTTGGGGCCTTTAGAATTCAACCAAACCGCATATAGAGAACCCTACAAAGTCAAACCTAGGTAGAGCCATGCCGAATTTTCGTTAAATGTACCAGAACTAGGTACACATGGAGGAACGCTTTCAATCTTTTGCTATCTACTTTTCACCCCGAACTAGTTTCATGAATCGGGTGATGATGAACGTACATTGTTTCGCCGTAATAAATTCAATACCTAACCCCGGAGGCATCATGACGCCTAAGTAGTGTTGGGGACAAATAACTGTTGTATCATGCATAATATGTGTCACGCCTTTGAATTCATTTCTGCATTAATTTGCTTCATACTTTTGGATCCATTTCCCTTCTAATTCATTTCTTTCTTCTGTCATGCATCATTGTTATCATCCATGCACGTCGAAAGTCTTTGGTATTGGGATAATTTTCAACCGAAGGGTCCTTCATGGAAGAACAAGTTGGCTCAATGGTCGAGAAACATGCAGTGGTTAGAGAACGTTCCGAAAAAGCACAACAGAAGAATAGGGATTTCTAAAAAAGGGCTATGTGTCAACACTACCGGACAAGGTCGACCTTGTTATCCGACACAATGATCTTAGCGGGTTGATAAGTATATGGAACCAGTGGAGCACCGCAAAAAAAGAAGTTTTCACTCAACTATACGGGGACATAGCACTATTAATCCCGGTTAAGGTCGATGATGGGTTAATCCGAGCCATGGTACAATTTTGGAACCCGACATATCACTGTTTCACCTTCAACCAAGAAGACATGACTCCCATCGTCGAACAATACTCGGTCCTGCTTCATATCAAGCATTCCATCCCAGATCGAATTTATTTGAAAAATACAAAAACATCGGGGTCCAAGAAAAAGATAGCCAAGATCTTAGGTGTGGATATGGGCTGGGTCGAGAGCCATGTGGTAAAGAAAGGAAAAAGCGAATGCGTCCCGTGGGATGTTCTACGAGCCTTGATTCAGAATCACCCAAGTAAGGACAAAGCTCGAGATATTTTCGCTTTGGCCGTGTATGGTTTTGTTATCTTCTCGAAGACCTTGGGACATGTGGAAATAGCAGTATTCGATATCTTTGAAAGATTGGGGCAAAAAAAAGATCCATCCCCCGCAATTGTGGCGGAAACGATCTGATCCTTGAATTTCTGTAGAAGGGCCGGAAAAGAGCGGTTCATAGGTTGTGCACAACTTCTATATCTATGGATCCAGAGCCATTTTTGGAAGGCCCAACTTCGTCCATATTGGAAATCGTTTGCACCGATGAAAGAATTTCTAAAGGAAGAATGGCCTGAAACTAAGACTGAGAAGCAATGGATTGCCACTCTCCGAAATCTCAAGAAAGAGGAAATAACTTGGAGAGCACCATGGATATGTCCCATGCCGATGTTGTACAAATGTGGAGATATGGCTTCGGTTCCTTTGTTAGGAATATGGGGGGGTATGAGTTACGCACCACTGATGGTGCAAAGGCAGCTCGAATCTCGCCAATTCACTCCCATGACTCATAGACTCGGTATGTTGGAATTTCTTATGGGGAAGACAGGTATATGAGACAGGTACGAGAGATTATAGAAGCATGGAGGCAGACATATCGGATAGAAGTGGCTCGGTATGCCGATAATGTCACATCAGGTTATATGGTGTGGAGTGCTGAGAGGGTTAACGACAAAATATTGGCACCCGATGGGGAAGATGTTCCATAAATGAATTCGCAATCGAAAAAGGTACCATCTGAGTTAGAGATAGCGAAATTGGAGTTCAAAAGGGAAAAGGCCTGAATGAACCAGGAAATCCTCCGACTCTAAGAAGAAATTAGTGATTTGAAGGTTAAAGGCTCAACCCAGGAAGCTAAGTTGAAAGATGTTAGAAAAGACCGGGACATAACAAAGGAAGATCTCTGGGATCTACACTTAGAGAACAAGAGATTCCAGTTCGAAATGAAATATCAAGGGGCCGTTAAGTCTTCCAAAGAATGGGGAGAAGAAATCGACGAACTCAAAAAAAGAGGCGATCACTAGAAAGATAAAGCCAAGAAAGAGGAAGCCGAAACTGTTAGGCTTTCACAGGAAAAGCAAGCGAGAGAAGCCATGAATTCCGCTGTGTCCGCTGAATTATTGAAATGCCAACAAGAGAACGAGAGACTGCAAGCCAGTTTGAAGATTGAAAAGGAGCAGCAATCCGAGAAAGAAGCCTTTTGGAGAAAGGTACAATAATTAGAAGAGTCACTTCGAGGCCACAAAAGTCACATTGATATTCTGCTAAGAGCACTAGATGAGAAAGAAAGAGAATGGCAAGTCACCCACCAGATGACCACCGAAGCCTGCTTGAAAAGGAATGACCTCATTGAGCACATCATGGCTCAGGTCCATGAAGCGGGTTGGAAAGCTGAAGAAATGGTTGATAGGGCCAAAGACCTAAGGTGTCAGGTCATTCCATTAGGGACACATGGGCAACGAATGTTAGAATTCCTAGACGAGGCTATTAGGCAATACGAACAAGTTCAACGTTTTTATCGTTGATGTAATGAAATTCAGTGTTTAATGAAAGACTATTCGGTTGGAATTATCCCAAGACCAATACTTTTGATACATTTATACGCATTCATTTAGCCATTTATTCATTTGCTTAATTAATTATTGGTTCATCAATTTATATTTTCATTCGTTCATGCACTTAGTAAAGAATAATATATCATAAGGTTCTAACCCGGGATATTTGAACAAAGGTATAAAAATTGAGCGCCGACTAAAGTATCCGGACAAAAGTGCTCCACACTCGTATAATACGCAAGCACACGCTAAGACCATGGACAACGAACAAGCAATAAGAATTGAGAGAATGGAAAGGGCACAGAAAGAATTGCAAGAACAACTGGGCATATCTCAACAAGAACTACGGGAACAGATAGCAAGGTCCCAGGAAGAGTCACGAGAACAAATGGCCAAGATGATGGAAATGATGATGAGTATGACAAGAGGAAAAGGGCCAGCTGTAAGCTCAATGATGAGGGGAGAACCCCGACCCCGAGAAGGTAATAACGATGATACTCTATACCCACCGGGTTTTACCCCGACCCACGCCCAGGTGACACAAGATGGGCATCCACAAAGAGAACCTCCAGTGGGAGAAAAACCTTATGTGTACATTAGCACGCCAAGTCCCACAGGCCAACAAGCCCAAGGACAGTTCGCGCCTAACCCAGGGACCCATCCTTCAAACCCAGTCCACGTCCCGAACTTGGATGACCCCTTAGAACAAGAAAAGTTGAGAAGAAGCGTGACGGGACAAATAGAGGACGTCGAAACAAAGCATAAATATGACATGTTAGAAGAGAGACTCAAAGCAATAGAAGGGATGGACGCCTTCGGAAAAGTCGATGCCAGTGAACTGAGCTTAGTTCCGGATTTGGTAATATCGCCAAAGTTCAAAGTCCCGAAATTTGAGAAGTATGATGGAACTAAATGCCCTTCGTTTCACATCACCATGTTCTGTCGCAAAAGGCCGGGCACACTCATAATGACAAATTATTAATTCACTGTTTCCAAGACAGTCTGCAAGGATCAACCGCAAGATGGTATAACCAACTAGATTGCAGTCGCATTCATACTTGGACGGATTTGGCGAGAGCCTTTTTAGCCCAGTACAAGCATATGGCTGATATGGCTCCGGATAGGTTATCTCTCCAAAACATGGAGAAAAAGGCCGGAGAAGGTTTAAGGAGTATGCCCAAAAATGGAGGGACCTGGCTGCTCAAGTGCAACCACTTATGACAGAAAAAGAAACCACCGTGTTGTTTATCAATACGCTGCGAGGACCATATTACGACAGGTTGGTCGGTAGTGCTACCAAGAACTTTGCCGATATGGTCATTTCTGGCGAAATGATAGAAAACGCCATAAAAAGCGGCAAGATCGAGGGAAATAAAATCGCCAACAGTAAGAAGGTGGGGGCAACAAAAAAGAAAGAAGGAGAAGTGCAAACGGCTTCATATGAAAACCGACCACCACAAAGCTATACCTATTATGCAACACACAAACCCTACAGTTACCCCCATAACCCATACTCCTACCCTCCTACACAACCCCAATATTCAATGAGTTATTGACCACCAGCACCGGTGTATACGCCATCACCCATGCCAGCACTTGTGTACGCAGCATCTGTACCTGCTCCCAACCCGACCAGTCCAGTAAACAATGTGAGCACTAACCAGAGAGCACCTCAGCCAATCCAACAAAGACCCCAGTTTGACCCGATTCCCATGACATACGCCCATCTATTTCCCAAGTTAGTTCAAAACCATCTGTTGGCATCCATGTTCCTCGAACCCATGAAACCCCCATACCCAAGATGGTACAACCCGGACGTGAACTGCGATTACCATGGAGGCAACCCTGGTCACTCCACGGAGAATTGCACTGCGCTTAAACACAGAGTGCAACACCTAATCAGAGCCGGTGTCTTGAGTTTCACAACCAAGGGGGAGCCTAACGTGACTGCAAATTCGTTACCCAACCATGGGAAAATAGGAGTAAACACGATAGCGAAGGAAAAAGGTTGTCGGGTAATATCCAGGATTGAGGATGTCCGGACTCACATGGGAAAAGTGTTGGATGCTATGATTGAGGCCGGACTGTTTAAACCAATCAACATGGGGCAGAAATCCTCATGGTCGGAACAAAATTTTGAACGCTTCTGCAGGTATCACGGAGGTTTGGTGGGACACACTGTTAACCAATGCTCCGACTTCCGAACCAAAATTCAAGAATTAATGGATATCGGCGTAGCTAAATTCTCCACTTAATGGGAAGAAGAATCCATGGATGTGGTAATCGAAGAAACCTCAAAGGCCCCTGAAAGATGGGTTAACCCAGAACCATTGGTTATCTACTGTGGGGAAAGCCAGAACTCGCCGGTGGGGGAAACACCAAGGGTGCTAAGGCCGATGGTGACTATCGAAGTGCCGGACTCGTTCCCCTACAAGAATGATAAGGCTGTACCTTGGAGGTACGAATGCAAATTTGCGTCACCAGAGCCTGTTAATGTTACACCAATTTCCAACGCCTCTACGGCTGCCGTAGACATAACTGGTGTTGGGGGTTTAACTAGGAGTGGGAGATGCTATACACCGGAAGCATCAGAAAATGTGAGAAAAAGGAAAGCTAAGGCTAATGAAGAGGAGACCGTCTCAGAAAAAGCTGTGGAGCGAAAAACGAGCAAGCCTGTGACAGAGGAAGAAGCTTGTGAATTCTTCAAATTTATCAAGCACAGCGAGTACAGCATTGTTGAACAATTAAAACGCTCACCGGCACGCATACCCATCCTGGAATTATTGATGAACTCGGAGACCCATCGAAGGGCGCTCTTGAAAGTGCTAAATGAGGCATACGTGCCTCATGATGTGTCTGTAGAGAAGTTTGACCAGGTAGTGGGGAATGTGGCCATTAACAACTTCATAGCTTTCAGTGACGATGAGATCATGCCTAAGGGGACAGGTAGCACCAAAGCCCTTCACATCACTGCACGCTGCAAGGGCCATATCATTGCAAAAGTCCTCATTGATAACGACTCTGCGTTAAATGTCATGCCAATGACTACATTGGCCAAACTGCCTATCGATGGATCCCACATGAAGAACAGTCATATGGTAGTGCGAGCATTTGATGGAACCCGTAGACAAGTAGCGGGGCAAATTGAGTTGCCAATACAAATTGGTCCTTGCACATTCGATATTGTCTTCCAAGTCATGGATATCATTCCTTCATACAATGTCTTGTTGGGAAGACCGTGGATCCACATGACTGGTGCTATTCCATCCATTTTGCATCAAAATGTGAAGTTCAGGGTCGAAGAGCAATTGATAATCGTCGACGGAGAAGAAGATCTCCTTGTATCCAAGCCCTTGAATATTCCCTACATAGAAGCTACTGAAGAAGCGGGAGAATGCTCTTTTCAAACTTTAGAGTTTGTGAACGCTACATTTGTATGCGAAGGTTCTAAGATGCTTATACCTCAACTGTCTTATGCTACTCACAGCGACCTTGCTCAGGTTATAGGAAAGGGTTGTCGAACCGAGACGGGTTTAGGGAAGAACCTACAAGGAATTCGGAAGAGCATACGTGTGATCGGAAAAGAAGACAAGTTCGGGTTGGGATACAAGCCGACGAGGGAAGACAGAGAGAGACTGATAAGAGAAAGGAAAGAGCAGAGGCTCGCAAGGCTCAGGGGGTACGAGATAGAGACCCCGAGGATGTACATTCCCTATCTCTATGAGACATTTCGGTCAGCGGGTTTTATTTTTCCTGATTCACTAGTTGGGATCAAACCTGCCGTGATTTTGGAAGGAATGTTTGCGGGTTTTTGCATCCAAATGATGGAACAAGAAGGAGAAGAGAAAAACAAAGCTGAAGAAGTCACCATCTACCCGTGTCCTCTAGGATTTGAATTGAAGAATTGGCATGCTGTAGATTTTCCTGCTGTATTTAGGTCCCTTTCTGGTTAACAAATTAAGTTCTCATACACTTCTGCCCAAGAGTGTTATGAGATTTTCTTTTCTGCACAGGCTCCTTTTATGAACTTATCATTCAAATAAATGACAATTATGATGCATTACGTCTCCATTCATTTTCCATTTCTTTTATAGTCCATCATTCTATTTTGTCTTCCTATACAACCATCTATATTATTTTGCTTACACCTTTCCAGGTCTCCTAATAATGAATGCGAAAACAATCTCATCAGTAATTCGGAAATAAATTTTGAGAAATATATTGATACTGGTGAAATTGACGATGAAGAGATTGCAGAGAACTACGATTTACCACCTGATCTATTGAGATTAATAGAATCATAAGAAAAGCAAATTATGCCTCATCAGGAGACAACAAAAGTTGTTAATATAGGAGATGAGGATAATAAGAAAGAGGTAAAAATTGGCACTTCACTACCAGTGACAAAGAAGCAAGAGTTGGTAGAATTACTCCACGAGTATGCGGATGTGTTCGCATGGTCCTATCAAGACATGCCGGGACTCGATATAGATATTGTGGTGCATCGTTTGCCTTTGAAACCAGAATGCAAACCTGTGAAACAGAACTTGAGACGAATGAAGCCTGAAATGTTGCTAAAAGTCAAGGAAGAAGTAAAAAAGCAGTTCGACGTCGGATTTTTGGAAGTCGCTAAGTATCCCGAATGGGTAGCAAACGTGGTCCCAGTCCCGAAGAAAGATGGGAAAGTACAAATGTGCGTTGATTATCGGGACCTAAATAGAGCTAGTCCAAAAGATAGCTTCCCGCTACCCCATATCGATACCTTGGTTGATAATACTACCAAACACTCACTGTTCTCATTTATAGATGGTTTTTTGGGCTACAACCAAATCAAGATGGCACCAGAAGATATAGAGAGGACCATTTTCGTGACAATGTGGGGAACATTTTGTTACAAGGTTATGCCATTTGGGTTAAAAAACGTTGGTGCAACTTATCAAAGAGCAATGGTGACCCTCTTTCATGACATAATGCACAAAGAGGTGGAAGTTTATGTCGATGACATGATTGCAAAGTCACGTGAAGATGAAGATCATGTGGTTAATCTGAGAAAGTTGTTCGGACGATTAAGGAAGTTCCAACTTAAGCTCAACCCGACCAAGTGCACTTTTGGTGTAACATCCGACAAACTTCTGGGTTTCATTGTTAATGAGAAAGGAATTGAAGTATATCCCGACAAGATACGTGCTATCCATAATTTATCTCTGTCTCGGACATAGAAAGAAGTGCGAGGATTCCTGGGAAGATTGAATTACATTGCCCGTTTCATCTCTCAGCTCACCGCTAAGTGTGATCCAATTTTCAGACTCCTCAAGAAACGTGATCCGGGTGAATGGGATAAGGATTGCCAGGAGGCATTCGACAAAGTGAAAGAATATCTTACCAATCCACCAGTACTGGTACCACCAACACCAGGAAGACCGCTCATTTTGTATTTGGTAGTACATGAGAAATCCATGGGGTATGTTTTGGGACAGCAAGATGAGACAAGCAAGAAAAAACATGCCATTTACTACCTGAGCAAAAAGTTTACAGATTATGAGGCCAAGTACTCGGCAGTAGAAAAGATATGTTACGCGCTGGCTTGGGCTGCTCATAGGCTCCGACAATATATGTTATACCATACCACGTTGCTTGTTGCTAAATTGGACCCCATTAAATACATCTTTGAGAAACCCTCGTTATCAGGAAGATTGGCAAGATGACAAGTTCTGCTTTTTGGAATATGACATCACCTATGTCTCGTAGAAAGCCATAAAGGGAAGTGCAATAGCTGAATTCCTGGCGGATAAAGCCACCGAAGATTATGAGCCAGTGAAGTTTGATTTCCCTGATGAGGACTTGATGGCTATTTCCGAAGAAGATGAAGACGAGGAATCAAAGAAAGATGTGTGGAAGATGTATTTCGACGGTGCATCGAATGCTCTGGGGCACGGTGTTGGAGCGGTTTTGATATCGCCAGAAATGACCTACTGCCCAATCACTGCAAGATTGACTTTCAAATGCACCAACAATGTGGCGGAGTATGAGGCCTGTGTCATGGGACTTCAAGCAGCTATTGCAAAAAAGATAAGCGAGTTAGAGGTGTATGGAGACTCTGCTCTAGTCATTTGCCAGTTAAAAGGGGAATGGGAGACAAGGGACTCGAAGTTGGTTCTCTACCACAAGTTCATAGTTGAATTGGTTCAACAATTCAAAAAGATCGAATTCAACTATCTACCCCGAGAGGAAAATCAAATGGCCGACGTTCTTGCAAAGTTAGCCTCAATGTTCAAGATAAATACAAGCCCTGACGTCCAGCCCATTAAGATGAGCATATGAGAGCTGCCTGCACACTGTATGCACGTTGAAGAAGAGCCGGATGGGAGGCCATGGTACCATGACATCCTGCAATACGTAAAACATCAGCAATACCCAGAACATGCCACAGAAAATGACAAAAGAACTTTGAGAAGATTGGCGATGAGATTCTTTCTAGATAAAGAAGTATTGTATAAAAGGAGTAGAGATCTTACATTGCTAAGGTGCGTGGAAGCAAATGAAGCTAGAAGAATACTCGAGGAAGTTCATGAAGGGATTTGTGGAACACATGCAAACGGCCACATGATGGCTAAGCAGATTATGAGAGCAGGTTATTATTGGATGACAGTGGAGAGGGATTGCATCAGGTATGTCCAAAAATGCCATAAGTGCCAAATGTACGCAGATAAGGTACATGCTCCTCCGACAGCTTTGCACGTCATGACAACGCCATGGCCTTTTTCTATGTGGGGAATGGATGTGATTGGGCCAATTACACCTAAGGCCTCGAATGAGCATCACTTCATTTTGGTGGTGATCGATTATTTCACGAAGTGGGTTGAAGCGACTTTTTATGCTAGTGTGACCAAGTCAGTGGTGTATAGATTCTTGAAGAAAGAAGTGATCTGCCGATACAGCCTCCCAGAGAAAATCATTACAGATAATGCTCTCAATCTAAACAATGCCATGATGAAAGAGATTTGTACCCAGTTTAAAGTCAGACATCATAGCTCAGCACCTTACCGTCCCAAGATGAACGGGGCAGTGGAGGCTGCTAACAAGAATATAAAGAAAATCGTGGCTAAAATGACTGATAAGTACAAAGATTGGCATGAGAAACTCCTGTTGCTGTGCACGCTTACAGAACATCGGTGCGTACTTCTACGGGGGCTACTCCTTATTCCCTGGTATATGGGATGGAAGCTGTTTTGCCAATTGAGGTTGAGATCTCCTCTTTGAGAATTTTGATGGAAGTTGAGCTAGAAGAAGCAGAATGGGTTCGAGCCCGCTATGAGCAGCTTAATTTGATTGAGGAAAAAATGATGACGGCACTGTGTCATAGCCAATTATACCAAAGACAGATGATGAGGGCATACAATAAAAAGGTTCGCCTAAGAGAGTTTCGAGAAGGTTATTTGGTTTGAAAAAGATCCTTCCTAATCAGCAAGATCCAAGGGGAAAATGGGCACCGAATTGGGAAGGTCCGTACGTGGTGAAAAGAGTATTTTCAGGAGGGGCAATGATTTTAGCCGAAATGGACGACGCAGATTTTTCAAGCCCAATTAACTCTGATGCGGTGAAGAAATATTATGCATAAAAAAAAAATTCAGTAAAATCAAATTGAAAACCCAACAGGGCGGTTTGAGTAAAAAAAAAAGGAGAGAGTTGGACTGAAAACCCGAAAGGGCGGTTCAAATCAAAGGAAGGATTTAGGTCGAAAACCCTAAAGGGCGGCCTAGATGAAGGATAAAAGTTGGGGCAACAGGAAATAACTCGTCTGAAGTAATTACGTGGGGGAAAAGATCAAGGCGGGATAGAAATTTTGAGGAAGTAGCAAAATGCAAAATGCAATGTGCTTGAACCGTGCAAAACAGGGAGGCTGATTCGTGGTTTGACGCTCTCAGAAGAGTCAAGGACACTGATGGATATTTCGTTCTCGAAAGAGAAATCTGGATTAGATCAATTGAGTTCATTTGAGTAGTCATTATGGAGGAGATCTATCCTTATTCTATCTTTATTCCCCTTTTTGATTAATGCCAATATGTTCCTTTTTTTTTTCTAAGAATGAAAATATTTGTCCCAATTCATAAAGTTTTGTCATTGAGTTATCTTTATTTCTTTGAAATTTTCTTAAAATAGTGCATTATGTTGACATGAAATTTGAATGATTATAAATAAATGAACAATGCATAAATGGAGCTTTCACGATTACTCTAGGGAAATTTGAGAATTGGAAAATCAGAAAGAGAAAAGAAATGATAAGGAGACGACGAGGCAGTATGAGACATCGATTTATTTATAGTCTTTGGAAGTAAAGAAAGTAATGATTGACATGTGAAATTGTTTTGAGGGAAGTACACAAAGCTCTGACTCCGGCTAAGAAAAGATCGTGAAGAAGTAAGTTGTGGACAGTTAGTCAAGTCGAAGAAAGAAAAGAAAGGAAACTGGAAAAATAGAAAAGAACCTTATAGAAAAATAGCATGAGAAGTTTAATCAAGTCAACTTTGGGAGGACTGTTAACTGATAAGATACACACAGGGGCATCGAATCATGATTCAAACCTTAAGTCATACATTTCATTATCATAAGCATGCATTGCATCATCATGACATTGCTAACAATCAGGAATTAATATCATACAAAAAAGGGTATGAATGACAGGCAGGCAAGAAAAATGGAAACTGACTACAACAGGGAGTTGGAAATCACCATGATAGTCAAGAGAAAGGTAGCAATTTATTTCTTTAAGTGATAGAGCCTCTGATGAGAGGAGCAATTTATTTTCCAAGTGATAGAGCCTCTGATGAGAGGAGCAATTTATTTTCCAAGTGATAAAGCCTCTGATGAGAGGAGCAATTTATTTTCCAAGTGATAGAGCCTCTGAGGAGAGAAGCAATTTATTTTCTAAGTGATAGAGCCTCTGAGGAGATGAGCAATTTATTTTTCAAGTGATAGAGCCTTTGATGAAAGGAGCAATTTATTTTCCAAGTGATAGAGCCTCTGATGAGAGGAGCAATTCATTTTCAAGTGATAGAGCCTCTGATGAGAGGAACAATTTATTTTTCAAGTGATAGAGCCTCTGATGAGAGGAGCAATTTATTTTTCAAGTGGTAGAGCCTTTGATGAGAGGAGCAATTTATTTTTCAAGTGATAGAGCCTCTGATTTGAAGATCAATTTACTTTTCAAATGATAGAACTTCCGATGGAGAACGCCCTTTTAGAATGCGTGTGTACATAATCCCAAACAAAAACGTTGCTCATGTCTTTGCCCTATTCCTGATTCTCAGCAATATGCAAAGAGGGGCAGCTGTTGCAACTGTTTTTGGCCCGAGTCGGATCCGAACCCAATCCGGGCCTTCTACAAGCCCTACACCAGGCCCCATCCAAGGCCCGTTTGGGCTTGCTAGCCAAGCAAGCCAAATCGGGCCTGCTACCCAGCAGGCCCAACAGACCCAATAGGGCCTGCTACCAAGCAGGCCCATTCCTATTCCTTAACCCTGAAACCCTAGCAAACCCTAGCCCTCCTACACCAGCCTCCCCTGCCGCCGCCGCCTGCCACTATAGCCCTAGACCCTGAAACCAGCCACCACCACCCCTACACGCCACCCCAAAACGACCCCTGCCTGCTAAGCCCACCCCCACACGCTATCCCAACCATCCCCAAACCGGTTAGAACCCAAACCCCACACTCAACCACCCTAACCACCTAGCCCTTTCCCCCATACTCAACCCCCCTCCAGCACGCCACCAGCCCCACTACAAGAACCCCTCCTCTCCAAAAAGAAAAAAGAGGATCCCTGCAAAAAAAAAAAAAAAACCCCACAATCGCAGCAAACAAAAAGAACACCTAAAACCAAAAAATGAACGACAACAAAAAAAAGGAATTGGGAAACGATTCGAACCGTTTCCACAGAAGTTTAGAACAGCGAAGACCATCAGAGAATGATCGGGCTCAATTCGGCACCGATCTAGGCTAAATCGGAGACTTCGCAGGCGAAAGGTCTCGTCCTAGATCTAAGGAGTTCGGCTCCGATCCGGCCAAAACGAAGGCCGGAATCGAAGAGGGGAGACCGAACCAAGGTTGGGTGAGGATTTTGGAGCTCACCGGAGCTCCGGCACGGCGGAACAGACGGCGGCGTGGTGAACGGCAAGGAGGGTTCAGAGAAAGGTAAAAGGAAACATTTTTTTTCTTATGAAATTGTTTAAAATGACAAAAAAAAAGAGGTCCTTAAATAGACCTCCAGCGGGTCGGGTCCCAGGACCTGCGTGTGTACTCGACCCATATGTTTTTTTTGTTTGGAGTTCTAGCGGGTCGGGTCCCGGGACACATTCATGGTCCGCGTGTGGACCCGACCCGAATGTTTTTATTTTTTTCTTTTTTTTTCTTTTTGGGGGTCTTAGCGGGTCGGGTCCCGGGACCCGTTCAAGGGTCCGCGTGTGGACTCGACTCGAGTGTTTTTTTTTTTAGTTATATATATGCATATATATATATATATTTTTAAAAAAAGGGCTATAATAAAATATATATAATAATGATAAATAATAATAAATAATAATAAATAATAATAAAAATATGATATTAGTAAAAAAATGAAAGTAAATAAATAAAAATATGATATTATTAAAAGTAAAAATTAATAATAAAAAAATAATAAAAAAATAGGTAGTAGTGAAAAATGAAAATGAAAATAAAAAATATATGATATTAGTAAAAAAAAAATAAAAAAAATAATTATTAGTAAAAATAAAAATATAAAAAATAATAAAAAATATGTTGTTATTAAAAATAAAAAAAATATAAAAATATGATATTGAAAAAAAGAAAAAAATATGGTAGTAGTAAAATGAAAATAAAAAAATAATATAAATATGACATTAGTAAGAAATGAAAATAAAAAATAATAAAGCATATGGTATTAGTAAAAATGAAAAAATAATAAAAAATAATGATAAAAGTAAAAATATAAAAAAAAGAGAGATAAAAAAAATAATAAATAATAATAAAAATGAATATAATAAAAAATAATGATAATAGTAAAAATGAAAAAAAAAATATTAAAGAAAACAAGGATAAAAGTGAAAATGAAAGATAAAAAAAATAATAAAAAATAATGACAATAGTGGAAACGAAAGATAAAAAAATAATAGTAATAAAAAAAAAATAAAAATGGTAGATGTCTTTTTTAAAAAATATATAAATAAAAAATGATACCTTTTTGAAAATAAACAAATGATCAAGGACGCCAATTTTAAAAAACCGCTATTGTGTTCCTTAAACCGATTTTTTTTAAAAAATAATATATAGTCAAACAATTTAACTATAAGTCTTTGCCAGGTTTGCCGGGGGGATTAAAAAGTTAGGTATGCATCGTGTAAGAAGATATATTTCCAAAACTTTGCCGAATCTGCCGGGAAGTTCGGTAAAATATTTTGACGTACGTCATTTATATGGTTTCATCAATAATTATCAAAAAATATAATAATAAAAATAAAAAATACGTACACTTTACGCTACTTTCATAATTAAGTTTTTTAATAATTAAGAGTTATATTTGTCATATTGACCTTGATCGCTAGAATGCCATCCGTACGAATTTTTTGTAGTAATGCCATGAATTCTTTGCAATGCCATGTGTACTGTGTTGAAATTAAAATGTTTACCATTCTTCAATGATTATGCATTTTGCTTAAATTATATTTATATTTTAATAATCACAATGTTCATTTTTAAATTATTTTATAAGAATGATGATTTTAACAAAACAAGGTTATTTCCAAGTTAAGTTAATTCATGGGTTCTCTGCTGGGTCTGCCGGGGAGGATACCATCAATTATCGTTAACAATGAAATATTCCTTTTTTTTATTTAAAAAAAGAGTGATTCGGAGAATTTCAAAATAAGTAAAAAAAAAATTTCCATGTTTTGCCGGGCCTGCCGGGAAATATGGAAAATTTTGCATCAATAAGGTTCGGATTATTCTCGAATGACACAATCATTTCAAAACGGATTAATTTTTAAATACACAAAATTAAATACCAATTTTTATCGAGATTTAAGATAACACGTGATCAAATGGTACCGTTTCCTAAACGGGCGTCGCGGGGGTGCTAATCCTTCCCCGCACGTAACCGACTCTCGAACCCGATTTTGTTTTTCCTCTGGTTTAAGGCGCAGACTTCGAAATTATTATTATTTTTTTAAAACCTAGCAAAAAAAAGATTGGTGGCGACTCCCGTTTTGTGTTTTCAAAAACGTCCAGCGGTCGAAAAAACTGTTATGACAAAAACAAATTGATCATCATACTTTTAATTTTGGATAAAAATGTCATGATTTTATATCTGTCAATTAGGCAGTTGGATTGGCTTTGGATCGAATCAATTCGGGTTAGTTTAATTAGAATCTTAAAATTTTCGGGTTCGAGTTATTTCGGATTCAGATTATTAATGGGTTCAGATCATTCAGGTTTTACATTCGGGTTATTCGGGTTTAGGTCTTTCGAGTTTAATTTAATAATTTTAAATTTAAATCAGATCAAATTTAAATAAATTTTTGATCGAGTCAGATTTAATTAAAATTTTATTGAAATATAGAAAATAAATAATAAATAATATATAAAAATAAATTTAGACATTGTAATTTTTAATTTAAAAATAATTGTCTATTTAACCTGATTATTTTGGATTCTGGTATAGCCCGATAATTTTTTAAATTCGAGTATCCATTTTACTTAAACGATTATTATTGTATACCTAAAATCTTTATCTCAATCCATTTACATATTTGTAAATATATTGTTATAATGCAATGTACAAATCATTATAATACAATAGACATATCAATGACATATTTTATATAATTTTAGAAAATCACATGATAAGATTTAAGAGATTATTCATTTAAAATAAAAAAAAAAACACATTTACCTTAAAAATAACATGTGTAACGATAAAAGATTATATAATTTGATCTAAATTACATGATAAGATATTATTATAATATAACGTACAAATCATTATGATAGAATATATGTATCATTATTAAAAACTTATTTTATGCACTTTATTTTAAATTGCATAAGAATAGATTATACTTTTAAAATAAAATAACACCTTTATTTTAAATATTATGTATAACAATAAAAAAATTATAAGATTATCATAAGTACATCCATGATAATTAAAATATATAACTTATTTTAAATCTTATTATAAACCAGAATTGATATAAAATTTTATTAATTTATTTAAAAAATTGTTATATATTTAAAAGACTATTTTAGTCTTTGAACAATTATTTTGAAGTCTTGAACAATTAATTTAAGAAGGTTATTATAGTAATGATATAACAAACTTACTTATAAAAAATATAAAAAATTTACTATTTATCCAATCCAACAGTTTGATTTAAAATAAAAAAAATAAAGATTGACTTATAGCCGATTGATTAAAATTTTAATTCTTAATATCCTAACACTATATATAATAACATCAAGTTTCTTTTTCATTTTTTAATTTTTTTCATACCCACTGCATGCACAGTGCATACTTTATCATACTCCAAAATGGTAATTACAAGTTATTTCTTATTTTTATTAAATTAGTGTTTTTAAAATAAAATTATACTTAATTTAAATTCGGGTCATTTTTGGTTAATTGTTCGAGTCAATTCGAGTTTGGGTCATTTTGGGTTTGGGCTAATTTGGGTTGGTCAATTTAGGTATGGGTCATTTTCAGGTTCGGCTTGGATCAGGTTCGAATTGTTGAGTTTTCTAGTCAAATCGAATAGGACCGGTTTGAATTCGGGTGGGTTAAACGAATTTTTCGAGTTCTAATTAAAATTGACAGGTCTACATAATTTGATATTATATTTAATAAAAATGTCATGATGATAAAAATAAATAAAAAATTCAAATTTTAGCTTTATGACTATTTTTCTTGTCATGTCATTTTTAAAACGTTTTTCATAATTATACAACAACTTCTAACGAAACATTTTTAAAGAATATTTCTCATTTTGGTCAAATTTGCTTCAAGATTAAATGTATGATCGTAAATTTGTTCTAAAATTATAACTATATTGTTTAAATTACATCATTTAAAAAATTATATAAATATATAAAATTCAAATATTTTACAACAAATGTCAAGGTTTTCTACATAAAATTAAATCTATATCTCCTAATTTTATTACATAAAACACAATAGATTTTTGGTTGCTTAACATTTATATGAACTTTTTATTTTTGATTTTCTTGTATTCATGTGCTTTGAAATCGTTATTTGTTAAAACTTAGTGAAACCTTTAAGTTTTTAACATTTATATTTTTTTTTGTGACTTACGATATTCCATTGAGGGGTGGGGGATTAGGTTTTTTTTATTTGAATACTGATGAATTTTTTTTTTGATCAAAATGCCGAACTTTGCAAATTATGTACCAAAATACGCTAATTTTTACCAGTTAGGAAGTCGCCATATGATATGGCGACTTCCCAACTGAAAATTTCAATTTTTTTTCCAAATAAAGCACAGAGACTTCTGTGCTTCATTTTGAAAAAAATTTGAATTTTGCACACATATGGCGACTTCCCTTGTGCAAAATGTAATTTTTTTTTTGCATTTTTTTTTGCAATTTTTATTTTAATTATATTAATTTTTATATAAAATAAAAAATTTATTAATTTTATTTTTTATAAGGCTAAATAAATATTTTTTATAATAATTTTTATTTTTATATATAAAAAATAAAAAATAAATAAAAATTTAAAATTGATCTTTTGGTACAAATGATGAGATTTATTAGCAGATTGAACAGTCTCAAAGGATTTGATTTATCAGTAGAAAAATGAGAATCATATTCAACAGTTTCAAGGATGGGATATATCAGTAGATTTTTGCTGAGTCATTAATCAGTTTTTCAATCAATGAAGAGTTTGAAGAAAAATGGAAATCAGATTCAACACTTTCAAAGGATGGAACTTGTCAGCAAAAAAATGGGAATCAGAATCAATAGTTTCAAAGGATGGGATTTATCAGCTGAAAAATGATAATCAGAATCAACAGTTTTTCACCATGATGGGATTTTTGAGAAAAAAATCCGAATTAGAATCAACAGTTTTTCACCATGATTGAATTTATCTGCAGAAAAATGAGAATCATATTCAATAGTTTCAAAGATGGGATATATCAGTAGATTTTTGCTGAATCATTAATCTGTTTTTCAGTCAATGAAGAGTTTGAAGAAGAATGGGAATCAGATTCAACACTTTCAAAGGATGAGACTTGTCAGCAGAAAAATGGGAATCAGAACCAACAGTTTCAAAGGATGGGATTTATCAGCTGAAAAATGAGAATCAGAATCAATAGTTTTTACCATGATGAGATTTATGAGCAAAAAAATCTAAATCAGAATCAACAGTTTTTCACCATGATTGGATTTATCAGCAGAAAAATGAGAATCATATTCAACAACTTCAAGGATGGGATATATCAGTAGATTTTTGCTTAGTCATTAATAAGTTTTTCAGTCAATGAAGAGTTTGAAGAAAAATGGGAATCAAATTCAACACTTTCAAAGGATGGGACTTGTTAGCAGAAAGATGGGAATCAGAATCAACAGTTTCAAAGGATGGGATTTATCTGCTGAAAAATGGGAATCAGAATCAACAAATTTTCACCATTATGGGATTTATGAGCAAAAAAATTTGAATCAGAATCAACAGTTTTTCACCATGATTGGATTTATCAGTAGAAAAATGAGAATCAGATTCAACAGTTTCAGAGGATGGGACTTGTCAGCTGAAAAATGAGAATCAGATTCAACAATTTCAAAGGATGGGACTTATCAGCTGAAAAATATCAGATTAAACAAATTTTCACCATGATGTATTTATGAGCAAAAAAATAGGAATCAGAATCAACAGTTTTTCACTATGATTTGATTTATTAGTAGAAAAACGGGAATCAGATTCAACAATTTCAAAGGATGGGACTTGTCAGCAAAAAAATGAGAATCAAATTCAACAGTTTCAAAGGATGGGACTTATCAACTGAAAAATGAGAATCAGATTAAACAAATTTTCACCATATTTTACTCAATAAACCATTATAAATATGATATTTCCTTCCTCATTCTCTCTTCATTCTCAATCTTAGTTGTTATTTTCTGATGTTAGTGATAATACCTTGCCATTCTCATCCTTCTCTATTTCTTATTTCTTTTGCTGAGTGATAATATCTTTGTTCTCATCCTTCTCATTTTCATTACTACACAACATGAGCAATAGAGTGGTTGCATTGGTCTACTATAATGGCCAAATTCATAATACTGATGAATGTGCTACCTTTGACTGTGAACGTCCTAAAAGCTTTTGTGTTGGTGAAGACGTCACATTAGAGGAACTGAAGGTGATAATTAACAAAAATAAAAGCTGGAAATACAAAAAAAAAATTCAGAGATTAAGTATAGGCTTCCTCTTTCTATTGGTGAATGATGTCTTCGATATAGGACTTATCCACTAGAAGATGATGATGATGTGAGAGGAATGTTTCATGCTCATGAGACATTTGAAAATGTTGGTGTACTTGAGTTATATGCTGACATTGAGGATTGTGGGCTTCCAGAAGATGATGATTCTTAGCCGTTGTATTATGTTCCTACTTCATACAATGTTCCCCAGAAGAAGTGCCATCTCAAGCTACAATGTTTTATAATTCATTTGTCTCACCAACAATTCCTATTGCCCTCGATGATGTGCCAGCTGGTGATGATCCTGTTCAGTCATGTGGAGCCCATGGTGAATATATTGGTGACTTTAGTGAGAAAGAAAAAGAGTATGCTGAATTCGCAAATGACAGTGATGAGAGCAATGATTCTGACCGAGACGTTGGCCCTAATATCAACACTTATGGAGTTCTTCCCCCTTATGAGCCTGCATCCCATATACGCACTCTGGATCTGGATGCAATGCAAGTGCCAGAATTTCCTGAATATGGTTATACATTTGCTGCACCTCTGAGTTGGAATCCATATACAGTTGATCTTTATGTTGGGTTACAATTTCCAATGGAAGAGGCTGTGCTTTCAGCTATTAAGCACTAAAACATCAAAAACTCTATAGATTACAGAATTATTGAATCCGAGCCAACTAAATATCATGGCAAGTGCCCAATGTATGGGAAATGGTGCAATTGGAGAATAAGGGCAACATTCATGAAGAAGAATCAAGTATGGGAGATTAGAAAATATAATGGGCCTCATACTTGCACATCAGGAAGAATTTCACAGGATCATTGCAAATTAGATTCTAACATGATTTGTTCATGTATTCTGTCATTGGTCCAAGCAAATCCGGAGATTTCCATTTCAGTTTTGATCGCTGAGATGCGAATCCAGTATGGATACATCACTTCTTATAGGAAAGCATGGAAAGCAAAGCAAAAAGCCATTATTCGAGTCTTTGGCGATTGGGATAGATCGTACAATGATCTACCTAAATGGTTGGGTGCAATGCAACATTTCGTTCTTGGTACAATTGTGGAATTGCAAACGGTACCTGCGTATCACGATGAACGAATGGTCCAGGGTAAGAGAATATTCCATCGACTCTTTTGGACATTTAAGTCATGCATTGAAGGGTTTTCGTATTGCAAACCTATTGTGCAAATAGACGGTACATTCTTATATGGAAAATACAAAGGAACATTGTTGTTAGCTATTGCACAAGATGGCAACTGAAATATACTACCAATTGCCTTTGCCATTGTGGAGGGTGACACAGCGGAGGCTTGGTCCTTCTTTCTCACTAATTTGGGTACACATGTGACAACACAACCTGGCATATGCTTATTGTCTGATCGACATGAATCCATCAAAACTGCAATCAGACACCATGGTAGTGGATGGAATCCTCCAAATGCATACTTTGTGTACTGCATTCGCCACATTGCAGCAAACTTCATGAAGAGGTTTAACAATAAGGAATTACGTCGACAAATTGTCAACATGGGTATGGAATTAGCTCATAGTTATTTTATCTATTATATTTCCTTTAATATATAAAATAATACTGAAATTAACAAGTTTTTTTTTTTTTTTAAAATTTTATCAGGATACGAGTTGAGGCGACCCTATTTTTATTGGATGTATGAGATTCTTCATCGAGAAAACGCAGAGGCGGCTAATTGGCTTGATAGGATCCCCAAGGAGAAATGGGCCCAATCATATGACGAAGGAAGGCGCTATGGGCATATGACAACCAACCTAGCTGAATCTATCAATTCAGTGTTGAAGGGGACACGCCATCTTCCCATTACTGCTTTGGTGTAGGCAACATATTATAGGTTGGCTGAACTTTTTGTTAAGATAGGCAATAAGAAACAAAGAATGATCGAGGGAGGGCACACATACTGTGAAACAGTCACAATGGTAATGCAGAAAATTGTAGGAAAGCTAACTCTCACTCGGTTCGTAATTTTACGCGTGCAAATCAATCTTTTTTGATTGAGGAGTTACTTGACCTACAAGAGGGAGTTGGTGCAATGAAGTACAAAGTAAATCTTAGTAAGATATGGTGTGACTGTGGGAAGTTTCAAGCACAAAGGTTCCCTTGTTCACATGTAGTTGCTGCTTGTGCACATGTCCATGTAGATTGCATGCAATATGTGGACAATGTCTATAAACCTTACACTATATTCAATGTTTATAGGCATGAGTTTAAGCAGTTGCAAATGAAGGTTATTGGCCTCAATATAATGGACCAGAAGTGTGTCCCAATCCAGAAATGCAAAGAGATCCACAGGGTCGGCCAAAATCAAGTCGAATTCGTAATGAAATGGACCTCAGGGAGAAAGGCCAACCAAAATGTTGTGGATTATGCAGAAATGAAGGTCATAGCCATCGAAAATGTCCTTATCCATCTGGCACATCGGAGGAGAGTTCGCATCAAGAATTAACCAATTACATGTTCTGCACCTATAATATTTACATATTTCATAATATTTACATATTTCACATTCCTTATTATATGCTGATTTATTCTTATTTATCATTTTTAAATATTTAATTAAAAAATATTAAATTTTTATAATAAGATTTTTTAAAATTTTTAAAAAGTTAAATAAAAAAATTATATAAATTTAATAAATTAAAATTTAGAATATTCTTTTTAAAATTTTTTATATAAATTTAATAACTAGAAATTTAGAACATACTTTTTAAAACTTTAATAAATGAACATAAAACTGCAACACCAATAAAAATTCTCCATAAATCAATGGAAGCTCATAATCATCTGTTTCAAGACAAAAACTCATGCATAATTTCGTCCGACTTTTGTCCATTTTGGTCCCACCCTTTATAAAAGATAGGTTTTTCTCGTCCAAATCAAGTCATGCTTAACCTTGCCTTTACCTGTTGCTTACCAAACCTGAGCTACAATGGCTCAATTGGTGCGAATTACTAGATGGAACTTCTTATCCTTGTGTATAAAAAAAATACCATTCATATGTATGAAAATTAATTTTTATATTTAATTAAAATATATTAAATTTAAAAAAAAAATTTAAACAAAAAGCTGTTGGAAAGTCGCCATATCATATGGCGACTTCCCAGTGGGTTTTAATTTTTTTTTTTTTGATTTTTAAGCTCGGAAGTCGCCATATGATATGACGACTTCCGAGCCTAATTTTTGAAAAAAAATAAAATGTGGAGTTTATAATTGCAAAATGTAGGTAATTTAAAACTTAAAAAAATCAATATTTTAATAAATTTGCCGGGGGATTATATAAGTGCCTTTTATGTTTTGATGCACCCAAAAGAGTGTATCTTTATTAAACCTTGCAATTAATATGATCAATTATAGTAAAGTAGCATGCAAGGGTCGAACCTACAGAGATTGGTTTTTAGTTTATAAATTACTAGTTTAAAACTTAAATTCAAGAACAATAAAAGAAAAGAGGGTTTTTGAAATAATTTTAAAACTAAAATAAATAAGAAAGTAAGAAGCAAATAAATAAGATGAAATCAAATATATAAGAGAAGTATGGTTAAGGTTTCATTCTCCACCACTAGACATCATTGAAAATCAATTTTAGATCTATCAACATCAATTAGCTATCAAAGTTAACAACCGTAGATAACAACATCCCGTGTTACCCTAATCCTTCCTTAGTTCGTCGTTAAGCAGGACGAATGCCACTACTTAAACTCTAACCATCAAATAACCTAAGATAAACATCTATAAATTCAAAGTGATAGCAGCCTTAAAATGAGAAAGACAGGTTGATCTAAGCAATAAACACATAAACATGGATTTATTTAACTTAGGTTATGTTCCACATCATAATTCCTGAAAACCCAACATAATCATGAATTACAAATTGCTACTATTGAATAGGAAATCAAGACAATTACATGGATCAAGATTCCTAAACTAGCATTAGATAATTATCAAGATCTATCTAGTTTGCAACCTAAACAAATCAAGACAACATCATGAACGATTTTTAAAGAAGAACACAATCAACTTTGATAGAAAACTAATATATGATAGAATCTAAAAATTAATTACATAACATGTCTAGAGTTTTGAAATCACCCTTAACCAAAGAAAAGTTTAGTCTAGCATAGGCATAGATACTAAATACATAAAACTAAAAAGAAAATAAAAGAATTGAGAAGAAGAAGAATAATGATGATCCCTTGAGTCTCCTTAAAAGATGTCTAGTTTGTGGCTCAAAAGATGGTATTTATAGAGTTTTAAAACCCTGAGAACAAGTACTTTCCGCACAAGTAAGTCAAGAGGCATAAAATCAGATTTTTCAGCGTTTTTCCTGAATTATTGGCACCGCGACGCCGACTCTCTGTCTCCATTTTTCTGCTGCATCTTCCTTCACTTTGTCGGCTGATTTGGATGACCATTTCTTGTTCGATTTGAATGTATAAACTACTGTTGGAAAGGTATTCAAGTCAGCTTCAAAAGTGAAGAAGGAAATTTCTTCAAATAGGGATTTAACATAATGTTTTCCTTGCAACAAGGTCCGGAGGTCAAATCTGCCTTCTTGCTTTGCAACCAGAAATTGATCTTTTTGACTCCCGAGTCTTCTTCCATCTTATGATTATGATTTTGTAAGTTCTTTACCATCATTATTGACATCTTTTGACTTCATTATCCTTATTGTACCTAAAATTCAAAAATATAATATAAGTAAACAAGATAAAGATCTAAGACATAACTAAAACTAAGAATAGAAAGGGCATAAAATGTGTATTTTATGACTTATCAAATACCCCCACACTTGGCTTTTTGCTAGTCCTCGAGCAAAAAAAAAAATAAAACAAAATTTCAGAAAATCTAATCTAATACACTTTCGTAGGAAATCACGGTGGCATTTAGCATGTGACACAAGCCTTTAAACCCCTAGGTGTCCCTAGTGGACGAGTTTAGTCTCGTGAGGGTTTACTAGGACGATACCCACAAACATTGAAAACATAAGAAAAATAAAAATAAATAAAAATAAATAAAAAATATAAAAAAAAACTAAAAATAATAATTACAAGTAATCCTTTCAATATAAATTAGAGAAAATCATTGGACAAGTCTTATAAACTAATGAATAGCTCAATAATTTCAAAAAAAATCATGCTTGAATGTAAATAGTTTGAGTTAAGACAATATTAACATAACATATCTCAATCAAAATAATGCATATTCAAACTTAATCTCAACTTCTCACTTAGGATACTCTCATGATTTTCACTCAATATAGTAATGGTAAAGTATTTACACTCAATCAATCTCATGAAAATAGTTCCACCATATGCTTGCTTGTCCACCTATTCTCCACTATTTAGATCATGCAACTTCATAAATCAAGAGGTCTTTATTCATGGTTGTAATGGGGCCAAGGGGTAATAAGGTGCTTAAAGAATAAAAAGGAAAAGATATCACAAAGGTTCCAAAGACTTCATAGAATTTAGAGACAAAATAAGATTTTGCAAATAGAACTTTCTCAATATTCATTGGAAGTACTTAATCACATAGGCTGAATATTTCATGTCGAGCCTTTGCTTTATTCTAATCAACCTTGTAACATTCTTTTTTGTTTTCTTTAACTAAAAGTTCAAGAGATGATTCAATTTTTTTTTTCTTTTCATTTTTTTTTATGGGAATGTACTTTTACAATGTTCCCTTTTCTTCTTCTTCTTCTTCTTTTTCTCTTGACTTTTGCCTTTCTCCTCCCCCATACTTATCTTTTGTTCTAACCCAAATTTTCAAAAAGTATCCCTTGTTTTTGCAATATGTCTCAAACATTCTAGTCCATCTTTAGAACAAGGGTAAAGATATAAATGTTTTTAGGCTAGGTGTAAGATGTGGTTACCAATAAAATAGCATATTCAATGTAGGCTCAAATTGGCTCACTAGTGGGGATGTTCTCTTGGAACATCAATATGGGATGGCTTATTTGGCCCTGGTTATAATCCTAATGCCTCTATCATATCCATGTTGTCACATGTATCAATATAGTCTCAAACGGTTTAAAGCAAGTTCTAGAGAATCATGTAATCATAAGAGCACACAAGAAACAAATTAGATTGATATGTCTAATGCATCAATCATATAGGCTCAAAACTCATAAGGATGATTATACAAGTCAATTTTAAGCTTAAACATGCTTCTTTCTCAATCAACATATCATATTAAAATTGGCTCATGAAAAATAGTATATCAAGCTTAATTCTCATGAAAATCTTCTCACTAATAACTAGTTTCAGACTCATTCAATTCATATCTCATTATTGTATTGAAAGGAACTAAAAACACACTAAAATACTCCCAAAAAAAATATCTAACATAAAAATCCTAAATTCTTCCCCCCACAATTAATTCTTACATTGTCCTCAATGTAATACTATCACCCCACATGCAAGAATTATATGTAAGAGAAAATAACTAATAAACAAAAGAATAAAAATAACTAAGACTCAAAACAAACTAATAAAACCTAAACAAACCCAGAACACTACATAAACAATATAAACAATAAAAATAATAAAAGGAAAAACGAAAAGAAAGCAAATCTGAGTATGGCAGGTTGGTAATTTCTTCATTAATTGGGCTGCCTTCCCAATTAATACTTGAGATAATTTGTCAAACCTAACCAACACCCCTTCTTGGCTTTTTAGGCTTTTCTGTTCTAGGCATGAGACTTTCAGGATTTCTGCGTTTTGTTGAAAGTTGTCTGTGCACAAAAGTAGATACATTCTCCACCACAATTATTATTCGATCACTTTTGGTGGTGCGTTGTTCTTTGAGGAATGGTGCATCTTTTGGTACTTGCTTAATAGCATCCATAAGCAAGCTATTTAAGGTTTCCAGCATTTGTTGTTCATGTTCCTTTTTCTTGGGCTTTGCAAATCTGGTAGGAAAAAATGAAGAAGAAACATTAGTAGAAATAGGAACCTTAAAAGTTACCTCAGGTGCCAAATTACTCTCAATTGGAATCGTGGCTTCATCATCCTCAAGAGTAGAACCATCTTTAGTTCTTTCTCATCCTCAGGTTCCCTTGGATGTTCTGATTCATCCTCAAGTTGTGTGGCACTAACAGTCTCCTTTAGATCAATCATAGTTTGGGAAGGGAGTTCTTAAGATCTTTGTTCTACTAATTGGCTTATCGCTGTTACCATTCATCCCATTTGAGTCTGCAATTGACTCATCCTTGTTTCCATTTGTCTATTTGTTTCCCTTATGTCCTGTTGCATTTGCAATTGGTTAATAGCATGGGATTTAACAAGATCTGCTAGAGACTCACCTGAATTTTGTGATTGGGTCTGAAAAAGATCTGGTTCTTGAGACCATGATTAATTGAAGCTCAATGGATGAGTGTAAATGGTATAAGGATCTATTTCTTGGTAATTTTTCGAGTAGCCATAATTAGTATGATCCCACCATCCCTCATGGTAAGTGTTTGAGTAATGATCATACTGTTGGTCTTGGAACCCTTGATGGCCTTGACATCCTCCCATGGTCAATTGTTGAATTGGGGAGGTGAGATTGGCTTGTTGGTTCTCCATATTCATGTATGCCATCAACTCTTCAAGTGTTAGATTGCTCAATTCCATCATTTTTTTTTCAAAATTTGAAAAGAAAAACTTGTATGTACAAGAAAAATAAAACTAATTAGAACTGAAAATAAGAATAAACCAAGTAACAAATAAACTAAAAAAAATAATCCCCGGCAACGGCGCCAAAAATTTTATGCACGCAAAAGAGTGTATTTTTATTAAACCTTGCAATTAATATGATCAATTATAGTAAAGTAGCATGCAAAGGTCAAATCCACAGAGATTGGTTTTTAGTTTATAAATTACTAGTTTAAAACAGTGATTAAAAAACTGGACCGGCCGATCGGACCGGTTGAAACGGGAATTGGTGGCCTGTCCGGTCTGGAAGGTTATTAGAATTGAATTTACATGAAACCGGTAAAGAACTGGTTCAATTGGTAAAAAACAGGATTGAACCATTAAAAAATTGGTTTTAAATATATATATATTTTTTCATAATTTTATTTGTAATTAATGAGATTTGAATCTTTAACCTCTTAGTATTATATTAAAGACCATACCATTAAGCCAAATGCATATTTTTATTAATTATTAACTATATTTAATATTTATTTAATATATAATTTAGTGTTTAAGTATTAAGAAAGGAGTTTTATCAAACCGGCCGGTCTAACCGATTGGATCGAAAATCGAAGGTCTGACCGGTTCGACCTCTAGTCCATTTTTTTAACATTGGTTTAAAACTTAAATTCAAGAACAATAAAAGAAAAGGAAGGGTTTTTGAAATGATTTTAAAACTAAAATAAATAAAAAAAGTAAGAAGCAAATAAATAAGATGAAATCAAATATATAAGAGAAGTATGGTTAAGGTTTCATTCTCCACCACTAGACATCATTGAAAAATCAATTTCTGATCTATCAACATCAATTAGCTATCAAAGTTAACAACCGTAGATAACATCCTGTGTTACCCCAATCCTTCCTTAGTTCGTCGTTAAACAGGACGAACGCCACTACTTAAACTCTAACCATCAAATAACCTAAGATAAATATCTATAGATTCAAAGTGATAACAGCCTTAATATGAGAAAGATAGGTTGATCTAAGCAATAAACACATAAACATGGATTTATTCAATTTATGTTATGTTCCACATCATAATTCCTGAAAATGCAACAAATCATGAATTACAAATTGCTACTATTGAATAGAAAATCAAGACAATTACATGGATCAAGATTCCTAAACTAGCATTAGATAATTATCAAGATCTATCAAGTTTTCAACCTAAACAAATCAAGAAAACATCATGAACAATTTTTATAGAAGAACACAATCAACTTTGATAGAAAACTAATATATGATAGAATTTGAAAATTAATTACATAACATGTCTAGGGTTTTGAAATCACCCTTAACCAAAGAAACGTTTAGCCTAGCACAGGCATAGATAATATATACATAAAACTAAAAAGAAAATAAAAGAATGGAGAAGAAGAAGAATAATGATGATCCCTTGAGTCTCCTCAAAAGATGTCTAGTTTGTGGCTCAAAAGATGGTATTTATAGAGTTTTAAAACCATGTGTAAGACCCTCGTAAGTCAGAGATCGACTCGGGTCTCTTTAAATGATTCATAGACGATGGATCAACTTTATGTATGCTTGTAGAGAAAGCACACTACCATATGGTCTTTCTGTTATATTAATAATTTTTAGAATAAGGGGTTTAATCGGCTATTTGAGAGATTTAGCCTTAAATTGACCACGAGTTTGGAATCAAAATCGGGACAACGTAAAGCCTGTAAATTTTGGTTTTTTAACTTCACATAGTGTTAAAATGTGACATATTACTGATCAAGATTATTGGAAAATCTAGTCGGAATAAAATCGGTAAAATATGAACCAGGGGTATTTTGGTCATTTTACCTAAAATTTTGGTTTTGGTTCGAATATGGTACCAATAGACTCCGTGATCATAGAGGATCTCAATATGACGCTTAGATTGAAAATTTTGACATTTTTTCTACTCGAAAAGTAAATTGGAAAGCGAATACGCCCTTAATTAGCTTAAAAGAGTGAAAAATCGAAACTGACCGTGGGAAGGTCCGAAAAAGGTTTTAAGTGAATAAATGCATTCATATGGACATAAAATGAAGTTAGAAAGCAGTTGGTGAAATCAGAATGAGAATCGGAGCTAAAACCGAAAAAGTCTTAATGTTGACCCGTAAACGGTCCGGGGCCTGGATTTGATGCTCGGGATATCAAAAAATTATGAAAACTTGCGTACTAGTGTAAAATGATATTTGAAACATATCCGTGTCAAGAAAAGTGAAAAATGAGCTTCTGAAAGTAAAAATTTCATGTGGACCCCATTTAGGCACAAAAAGACAAAAAGTGAGCTAAAAGGGGTATTTTTATCATTTGGCTTGGTAAATGGCCATTAAAATCAGCCAAGAAGCCCATGTTCAGCCGTGACCTTCATTTTTTCATGCCTTAGGGGTTTTTCTTCTTCAACCTTGAGAAAACCTAACCAAAGTGAAGAAAACAAAACTCCATAACCAAAAGCTTGTAAGCTTGATCTCTTGATATCTACTCATCACCAAGCCAAAAAAAAACACATAGTTCTACTATCTAGAAGGTAAGGATTACTTATTTGGTGTTATTTTTTCAAAAAATCATGAGAAACTATGTGTTTCTCTTTATGGTCATTTTTGCCTTAGGTGGTTTCCAACATAGTCACCACCTTAAATCATCACCATGGATAGTCTTAAATCAACCTGTACATCTATTATTTGGGGTTGGTTGATTGAAAAAGTGGCTTGGATTGAGAAATCTAAGCTTGGCCTAATTCACCATGTTGGCCAACCACCTTGTGCCGCCACTTCCACCACCATCTGAGGCCACCTTTAGCTTTGCTAGGCTCGGGGGAGCAACTTTCCAGTTGATTGTTGCTCCAAATTTCCACCCGAACTAGGTGTAAATATTAAAATACTTAAATAGCTAAGCTGCAAAATTTCGGATAGTAGCTAATTAGCTACAATTTGGATAGTATGAATGTTTCTAATTTATAAAATATTTATGAAATTATTGTTTATGTACTAGGAGCGCGGATTAGCTGAGTCCGTGGTTGGAAGAGTTTCGGAGCACGAGGAACCAATTTCTCCCGCTTAGTGCACTGTGAGTAAACATGTAGCGATAGATGTAGGATCGTTAGATTATGTTATGACATACTGACTATGATTGTATGAATGTATGACGAAGAATTACCTTATGATATCGAGTTCTCGTAAAGACGTGAGAAAAAGGTCCAAGGAATGGACAAGTGATGATTATGTAATAATCTGGGATTGTCGTATAAGTAGTCGACCATATGGCGCCTTATTGTTCCTTGCTAGTATGCTTATTTAAATGCTATGTGATGCAGTTTATTGTAATGTTAAGCTATACCGGATTGGTAGGCTGCCATTGTGCCCTACCGGATTTGTAGGCTGCCATTGTGCCCTACCGAATTTGTAGGCTGTCATTGTGCCCTACCGTATTTGTAGGCTACCATTATGCCCTACCAGATTTGTAGGCTGCCATTGAGCCTTACAGGTTATGTAATAGCCTTCGAGCCCTACTGGTTTTGTAGGATCCTTAGTGCCCTACCAGTTTTGTAGGAGCCTTCGTGCCCTACCAATTTTCTAAGAGCCTTCGAGCCCTACTGGTTTTGTAGGAGCCTTCGTGCCTTATCAGTTTTGTAGGAGCTTTCGAGCCCTACCGGTTTGTAGGAGTCTACGGACCCTATCGGATGTTATATTTGTTTGTGATGTTGGATAGAAACATCCAGGTGATATTAGTTAATATAACTTGTATTTGCTCACTGGGTCCTCATGACTCACTCTTTAGTTATTTTTCTGTTTCAGATACTGATCGACCCGGTCCCTCATCCACCCCGCCGGCTTAGTTCGTGACACTAGTTGATGAGCATGACATGTCGTTTTGACGAGTTGATCTATTGCTTGATGGAGGAACCATGCACAGTCACCTAGGGATGTCATATGTTATTTTGTCTAAGTATGTGGTATTATGTGTCATGCAGTTATCTGGTCGGAGACCGAGATTGTTGTGTATATTTTTGGTATTGTATATAAATATATGCATTGTGGATCACTTTGTGCGTCTGCTGCGGGGCATCTCGGTTACTCCCTAGTTGGAGGTGTCTTAACCGAGATGTCATGTTTTATTATTATTGTGTTGCATGTTTTTCAGGTTTGGTAAGCCCCTCTTATCGGGCGAGGTCATGCCGAAATTTCATTAGGTAGATGAATGGTTAAGGCTTCGGAGGCAAAGGTATATACTTGTCTATGGCCGATCACACTCCCGGATTTGGGATATGACAAAGTTGGTATCAAAGCATGGTTTAGAGGTCGGTGACTATACACGTGTCCATCATGTAAAGGATCACTTGTCGGTTATATTGGATAGTGCGGGGTTGGATTGATGAGGGTACCTAATGATTAAAATTTTGTCTCAGGTTATTATGCTCTTGGTGCAGAGAACACGGGGTAGGCAGAGGGGACGACCACCTAGGGTCTCGATCAGGTCTCGACAGGACGTCCGAATCCTGTAGGTGGAGATCGAGAGCAGACCGCTGGATCTGCACAAAAGTAGATACATTCTCCACCACAATTATTATTCGATCACTTTTGGTGGTGCGTTGTTCTTTGAGGAATGGTGCATCTTTTGGTACTTGCTTAATAGCATCCATAAGCAAGCTATTTAAGGTTTCCAGCATTTGTTGTTCATGTTCCTTTTTCTTGGGCTTTGCAAATCTGGTAGGAAAAAATGAAGAAGAAACATTAGTAGAAATAGGAACCTTAAAAGTTACCTCAGGTGCCAAATTACTCTCAATTGGAATCGTGGCTTCATCATCCTCAAGAGTAGAACCATCTTTAGTTTTTTCTCATCCTCAGGTTCCCTTGGATGTTCTGATTCATCCTCAAGTTGTGTGGCACTAATAGTCTCCTTTAGATCAATCATAGTTTGGGAAGGGAGTTCTTAAGATCTTTGTTCTACTAATTGGCTTATCGCTGTTACCATTCATCCCATTTGAGTCTGCAATTGACTCATCCTTGTTTCCATTTGTCTATTTGTTTCCCTTATGTCCTGTTGCATTTGCAATTGGTTAATAGCATGGGATTTAACAAGATCTGCTAGAGACTCACCTGAATTTTGTGATTGGGTCTGAAAAAGATCTGGTTCTTGAGACCATGATTAATTGAAGCTCAATGGATGAGTGTAAATGGTATAAGGATCTATTTCTTGGTAATTTTTCGAGTAGCCATAATTAGTATGATCCCACCATCCCTCATGGTAAGTGTTTGAGTAATGATCATACTGTTGGTCTTGGAACCCTTGATGGCCTTGACATCCTCCCATGGTCAATTGTTGAATTGGGGAGGTGAGATTGGCTTGTTGGTTCTCCATATTCATGTATGCCATCAACTCTTCAAGTGTTAGATTGCTCAATTCCATCATTTTTTTTTTCAAAATTTGAAAAGAAAAACTTGTATGTACAAGAAAAATAAAACTAATTAGAACTGAAAATAAGAATAAACCAAGTAACAAATAAACTAAAAAAAATAATCCCCGGCAACGGCGCCAAAAATTTTATGCACGCAAAAGAGTGTATTTTTATTAAACCTTGCAATTAATATGATCAATTATAGTAAAGTAGCATGCAAAGGTCAAATCCACAGAGATTGGTTTTTAGTTTATAAATTACTAGTTTAAAACAGTGATTAAAAAACCGGACCGGCCGATCGGACCGGTTGAACCGGGAATTGGTGGCCTGTCCGGTCTGGAAGGTTATTAGAATTGAATTTACATGAAACCGGTAAAGAACTGGTTCAATTGGTAAAAAACAGGATTGAACCATTAAAAAATTGGTTTTAAATATATATATATATATTTTTTCATAATTTTATTTGTAATTAATGAGATTTGAATCTTTAACCTCTTAGTATTATATTAAAGACCATACCATTAAGCCAAATGCATATTTTTATTAATTATTAACTATATTTAATATTTATTTAATATATAATTTAGTGTTTAAGTATTAAGAAATGAGTTTTATCAAACCGGCCGGTCTAACCGATTGGATCGAAAATCGAAGGTCTGACCGGTTCGACCTCTAGTCCATTTTTTTAACATTGGTTTAAAACTTAAATTCAAGAACAATAAAAGAAAAGGAAGGGTTTTTGAAATGATTTTAAAACTAAAATAAATAAAAAAAGTAAGAAGCAAATAAATAAGATGAAATCAAATATATAAGAGAAGTATGGTTAAGGTTTCATTCTCCACCACTAGACATCATTGAAAAATCAATTTCTGATCTATCAACATCAATTAGCTATCAAAGTTAACAACCGTAGATAACATCCTGTGTTACCCCAATCCTTCCTTAGTTCGTCGTTAAACAGGACGAACGCCACTACTTAAACTCTAACCATCAAATAACCTAAGATAAATATCTATAGATTCAAAGTGATAACAGCCTTAATATGAGAAAGATAGGTTGATCTAAGCAATAAACACATAAACATGGATTTATTCAATTTATGTTATGTTCCACATCATAATTCCTGAAAATGCAACAAATCATGAATTACAAATTGCTACTATTGAATAGAAAATCAAGACAATTACATGGATCAAGATTCCTAAACTAGCATTAGATAATTATCAAGATCTATCAAGTTTTCAACCTAAACAAATCAAGAAAACATCATGAACAATTTTTATAGAAGAACACAATCAACTTTGATAGAAAACTAATATATGATAGAATTTGAAAATTAATTACATAACATGTCTAGGGTTTTGAAATCACCCTTAACCAAAGAAACGTTTAGCCTAGCACAGGCATAGATAATATATACATAAAACTAAAAAGAAAATAAAATAATGGAGAAGAAGAAGAATAATGATGATCCCTTGAGTCTCCTCAAAAGATGTCTAGTTTGTGGCTCAAAAGATGGTATTTATAGAGTTTTAAAACCATGTGTAAGACCCTCGTAAGTCAGAGATCGACTCGGGTCTCTTTAAATGATTCATAGACGATGGATCAACTTTATGTATGCTTGTAGAGAAAGCACACTACCATATGGTCTTTCTGTTATATTAATAATTTTTAGAATAAGGGGTTTAATCGGCTATTTGAGAGATTTAGCCTTAAATTGACCACGAGTTTGGAATCAAAATCGGGACAACGTAAAGCCTGTAAATTTTGGTTTTTTAACTTCACATAGTGTTAAAATGTGACATATTACTGATCAAGATTATTGGAAAATCTAGTCGGAATAAAATCGATAAAATATGAACCAGGGGTATTTTGGTCATTTTACCTAAAATTTTGGTTTTGGTTCGAATATGGTACCAATAGACTCCGTGATCATAGAGGATCTCAATATGACGCTTAGATTGAAAATTTTGACATTTTTTCTACTCGAAAAGTAAATTGGAAAGCGAATACGCCCTTAATTAGCTTAAAAGAGTGAAAAATCGAAACTGACCGTGGGAAGGTCCGAAAAAGGTTTTAAGTGAATAAATGCATTCATATGGACATAAAATGAAGTTAGAAAGCAGTTGGTGAAATCAGAATGAGAATCGGAGCTAAAACCGAAAAAGTCTTAATGTTGACCCGTAAACGGTCCGGGGCCTGGATTTGATGCTCGGGATATCAAAAAATTATGAAAACTTGCGTACTAGTGTAAAATGATATTTGAAACATATCCGTGTCAAGAAAAGTGAAAAATGAGCTTCTGAAAGTAAAAATTTCATGTGGACCCCATTTAGGCACAAAAAGACAAAAAGTGAGCTAAAAGGGGTATTTTTATCATTTGGCTTGGTAAATGGCCATTAAAATCAGCCAAGAAGCCCATGTTCAGCCGTGACCTTCATTTTTTCATGCCTTAGGGGTTTTTCTTCTTCAACCTTGAGAAAACCTAACCAAAGTGAAGAAAACAAAACTCCATAACCAAAAGCTTGTAAGCTTGATCTCTTGATATCTACTCATCACCAAGCCAAAAAAAAACACATAGTTCTACTATCTAGAAGGTAAGGATTACTTATTTGGTGTTATTTTTTCAAAAAATCATGAGAAACTATGTGTTTCTCTTTATGGTCATTTTTGCCTTAGGTGGTTTCCAACATAGTCACCACCTTAAATCATCACCATGGATAGTCTTAAATCAACCTGTACATCTATTATTTGGGGTTGGTTGATTGAAAAAGTGGCTTGGATTGAGAAATCTAAGCTTGGCCTAATTCACCATGTTGGCCAACCACCTTGTGCCGCCACTTCCACCACCATCTGAGGCCACCTTTAGCTTTGCTAGGCTCGGGGGAGCAACTTTCCAGTTGATTGTTGCTCCAAATTTCCACCCGAACTAGGTGTAAATATTAAAATACTTAAATAGCTAAGCTGCAAAATTTCGGATAGTAGCTAATTAGCTACAATTTGGATAGTATGAATGTTTCTAATTTATAAAATATTTATGAAATTATTGTTTATGTACTAGGAGCGCGGATTAGCTGAGTCCGTGGTTGGAAGAGTTTCGGAGCACGAGGAACCAATTTCTCCCGCTTAGTGCACTGTGAGTAAACATGTAGCGATAGATGTAGGATCGTTAGATTATGTTATGACATACTGACTATGATTGTATGAATGTATGACGAAGAATTACCTTATGATATCGAGTTCTCGTAAAGACGTGAGAAAAAGGTCCAAGGAATGGACAAGTGATGATTATGTAATAATCTGGGATTGTCGTATAAGTAGTCGACCATATGGCGCCTTATTGTTCCTTGCTAGTATGCTTATTTAAATGCTATGTGATGCAGTTTATTGTAATGTTAAGCTATACCGGATTGGTAGGCTGCCATTGTGCCCTACCGGATTTGTAGGCTGCCATTGTGCCCTACCGAATTTGTAGGCTGTCATTGTGCCCTACCGTATTTGTAGGCTACCATTATGCCCTACCAGATTTGTAGGCTGCCATTGAGCCTTACCGGTTATGTAATAGCCTTCGAGCCCTACTGGTTTTGTAGGATCCTTAGTGCCCTACCAGTTTTGTAGGAGCCTTCGTGCCCTACCAATTTTCTAGGAGCCTTCGAGCCCTACTGGTTTTGTAGGAGCCTTCGTGCCTTATCAGTTTTGTAGGAGCTTTCGAGCCCTACCGGTTTATAGGAGTCTACGGACCCTATCGGATGTTATATTTGTTTGTGATGTTGGATAGAAACATCCAGGTGATATTAGTTAATATAACTTGTATTTGCTCACTGGGTCCTCATGACTCACTCTTTAGTTATTTTTCTGTTTCAGATACTGATCGACCCGGTCCCTCATCCACCCCGCCGACTTAGTTCGTGACACTAGTTGATGAGCATGACATGTCGTTTTGACGAGTTGATCTATTGCTTGATGGAGGAACCATGCACAGTCACCTAGGGATGTCATATGTTATTTTGTCTAAGTATGTGGTATTATGTGTCATGCAGTTATCTGGTCAGAGACCGAGATTGTTGTGTATATTTTTGGTATTGTATATAAATATATGCATTGTGGATCACTTTGTGCGTCTGCTGCGGGGCATCTCGGTTACTCCCTAGTTGGAGGTGTCTTAACCGAGATGTCATGTTTTATTATTATTGTGTTGCATGTTTTTCAGGTTTGGTAAGCCCCTCTTATCGGGCGAGGTCATGCCGAAATTTCATTAGGTAGATGAATGGTTAAGGCTTCGGAGGCAAAGGTATATACTTGTCTATGGCCGATCACACTCCCGGATTTGGGATATGATAAAGTTGGTATCAAAGCATGGTTTAGAGGTCGGTGACTATACACATGTCCATCATGTAAAGGATCACTTGTCGGTTATATTGGATAGTGCGGGGTTGGATTGATGAGGGTACCTAATGATTAAAATTTTGTCTCAGGTTATTATGCTCTTGGTGCAGAGAACACGGGGTAGGCAGAGGGGACGGCCACCTAGGGTCTCGATCAGGTCTCGACAGGACGTCCGAATCCTGTAGGTGGAGATCGAGAGCAGACCGCTGGATCTGCTAGGGTGTCAATAGTAAATGATAGGGTAGAATATTTAGCTATTGAGATTGGTGAGATACGTCAGGAGGTTAGGACCCTGATAGATCTACTAGCAGATCAGCAGCAGCAGAGACAGGACCAGGTCCCTCCAGATCCTCCCCGGCCACAGAATCCCCTGAGGACAGCAACCCGTCCAACAAGGGCCGTATCTCCTAGTGATATTATATGAGTTTCGACGGAATAAGCCACCAGTATTTTCTGGGATTAAGCTTGATTCAGATCCGCAGGACTTTGTGGATGTATATGATCAGTTATATGTGGCTCTCGGATGCTCACCAGTTAGAGCCGTGGAGTTGACTAGTTATCAGTTGACGGGGTGGCCAATGTGTGGTATAAGACCCTATTGAGGAGCCGGCCAGCGGGTAGCCCTCCATTAGAATGGTTTGAGTTTTATAATGCTTTTTTTGAGCGATTCATGCTTGAGAGTCTACAGGATGCAAAAGCTCGAGAGTTTGAGTTATTGGAACAGACTGAGGGCATGTCAGTGTTGGATTATGATACTAAGTTTAACCAGTTGGCGAAGTATGCGCCACATATGGTGATGACTGATACTATGAAGGCCAAGTGGTTTGGTAATGGCCTCAGGGAGTACTTATTTAGGGCGGTACCAGTGACGAGGACCTCTACATACTCTGATGTTCTTGATGCAGCCTTGCGATTTGAGGCACGGGCTAAAGAGAGGCAGGTTGACCATGAGCCTCGGAAGAAGGCCAGGACTGAGAGACAGGGTTTTAGGCAGTCTAGTGCAGGCGGACCAGGAGCACCTAGTGGTGCTGGTATAGTGGTTCGAGGACAGAGCAGTCAAACTAGATCGGTTACCCAGTCATCAGGTAACATTGGGAGATCAGGAGCTCCCCATTATCAGAGTTTTGGTTATCCGTATTTTGGATGATGCGGAAGGCCTAGTACTTGTTTCAGATGTGGTTAGCAGCGCATATGAGGAAGGACTGTCAGCTGAATTTTTCTCGACCCACGTATACTACAGTTGTACCGCTCCCAGTTGTTACGCCAACCGTTACTACTGGATCAGTGGCCCAGTCAATGGCCAGAGGCACAACAGGCAGAGGTACACAGTCTGGAGGTAGGGGATAGACTATGGGGGGTAGAGGACAGACTACACAGGGTCGAGGACAAGCCAGGGCATTTGTGCTGAATCCTCAGGACGCGTAGGTGTCAAATGCCGTCATGACAGGTACGTTAAATATTTGTTCCAAGCAGGCTTTAATATTATTTGATTCGGGTGCTACGCACTCCTTTATATCCACTTCCTTTGCTTCATGTTTGAACATGAATTATGATATGTTAGATGATCCGTTGATAGTGCTTACTCCGGCAGGGGAGGTTTACCCTGTAAACAAGATATTAAAAGGATATGAAATACGGATCTGAAATACGGATCGAGGGTAAGATATTTTTGGTAGATCTAATTGAACTAGATATACTTGAGTTTGATGTAATTTTGGGTATGGACTGGTTATCTGCCCATCATGCGGTATTGGATTGCCACGAGAAGATGGTAGTGTTGAAAATATCGGGTAAACATGTGTTGAGGTATCAAGGAGATCGTAGAACGACTTCGCCTCACTTGATCTCGATAATTATTGCCGGAAAACTGTTAGCAAAGGGTTGCCAAGGATTCTTGGCATATGTATATGATGCTGAGATGAAGTCTCAAGATTTGAGAGGGATTCCCGTGGTAGAGGATTTCCCTGATGTTTTTCCCAAGGAGTTGCCAGGACTTCCACCGGATAGGGAGATTGAGTTTTGCATAGATGTACCCCCGGGAACACAGCAGATATCCATTCCTCCTTACCGCATGGCTCCGTTGGAGCTAAGGGAACTAAAGGTTCAGTTGCAGGATCTTCTTGATAAGGGCATTATATGCCCGAGTACCTCTTGTAGACACCTAATTTTGTCCGGACCACTAAAACAGGTATGTTTTCTTGCTAAATTGATGTTTCAGAATGTAAAAAGACTTTTTTCATCCTGCAGGTGGTACTCCGAGATTTAGTTTAAGAGAAAGAGCATAAAAAGTCAAACTTGAAAAAAGTCAACCCTAAAAAGTCAACCCCGAAAAAGTCAACTACTAAAAAGTCAACCCACTTTCAAAATCAAGATTTGTAGTTCAATTGAAAAATGGCAAAAGAATTTTGATAATCTGAGGTCTACATTGAAAGATATGGAGTTCGGAAGTTGGGTTACGCAGATTCAGTAGAAAGGAAACCCTAATCCGAGAAATATGGGAAAAAGTGCTTAAACGATCAAATTGGTCGAAATTGAAGGTTCTAAATGAAAGATAAGCACTGACTACGGGTAATGGAGAAGCCATTTGAAAGAAAAATTGAAAGAAAAGTCAATCCGGGAGAAAACCTAGAATTAGGGTTTTTGGTGGATTTCGGTGAAATCGGCCAGAATTACAGAAATGGCTCGACTAGTAAGAATAAAGCCCCAATGGATGAGGAATAATTAAAATGGGATAGCCCAAGGCTCAGCTTGAAGAAAATCTGAAAATCGGACTTGTTTTGAGCAAAACCGGGTTTCGGAGGCAAAAAGGCAAAATTGGAAAATTTGGGAAAAATAGCAAACGGACTCCGAAAATTCTGAAAATTTGCAAATCTCATTCTTAAATCATTTTGAAGAGATTGGCGAAAGAAAATATGGATACGGAGTTCATTTGCAAAATGGCCAAATCCTGGATCTCTTATATAGTAATTCAAGAAACAAATCCCAAAAAAATAGCAAATAAATATTCTAAAAATTTTAAAATCTCATTCTTAAATCATTTGGAAGAGATTGGCGAAAGAAAATCTGGATTCGGAGTTCGTTTGCAAAATGGCAAAATCCCGGGCCTCCTATGCAATAATTAAAGAAGATAAATCCCGGAAAATAGCAAATGGACTCCAAAAATTCTGAAAATTTGCAAATCTCATTTTTAAATTATTTGGAAGAGATTTGCGAAAGAAAATCTTGATTCGGAGTTCGTTTGCAAAATGGCCAAATCTCGAGCCCCTACGTAGTAATTCAAGCAGATAAATCCCGAAAAAATACCAAATGAGTTCCAAAAATTATGACAACTTCCAGATCACACTTTTAAATTATTTGGAAGAGATTGGTGAAGAAAAATCTTGATTTAGAGCTCGTTTAAAAAATGGTAAAATGTGAGGGCATGAAAGGGCATTTTTGGAAGAAAAAATCCAAATAAATAGCAAACGGACTCAGAAAATTTTGAAAACTTACAGAATTCAATATTTTATTATTTTTAAAGTATTAAAAAAAGAAAATTAGAAATTGGAGTCCGTTTGCCATTTATTTACATCCGAGGAGCAAAACGGTCATTTCACCCAAGCAACCGAAAAGGGCTTCTTTTGGCCTTTCAAAAAATCAGACTTGGGCTGGAAAAGAGAGTGCTGGCCTGCCAAGGCCCAAAGGAAGGAGGAAGCTTCTGATTTTTCAATCAAATGGCCAAGAATTAAGAGTTAGTTCGAGATTTTTTTGATCAAGCCATTGTGATTAAGCCACATAGGCCAATGCATGAAGAGGGAGAGTGTCAACATTATTCTTGAACAGCTGTAATTATGTACAGCTGATATGCTAATCTAAGGGTGATAATTTCATGATTTTTCACCTTGAATCACTAGCCCTTGGATGGAAGTTGGTTGGAATCAAAATGACAACATCCTAGGTGAGGAGAGAGGGGGAATTCGGCCATCACATGGAGGAGGGGGATTTCATTTTTCTTCTCTTCATTTTTTTAGATTTCTTCTTGTTTTGCTTAGTTTTGACAACATCCTAGTGTTTTTTTTTTTTTTTTAATTTTTTTTATATTCCTTTTAAGTTCTTTCTTCATCTTTTTCATAAACAAGTTTTTTTTTTTTTTTTTTTTACATTTTTTTCTTACTTCCTCACCATGGCCGAATGGCCTATAATTTTTTTAGTATTTGCTGTTTTTTTTTTTTTTATTTCTCATGTTATTTATTTTATTTTCTTTAGTCTTGATGCTTTAAGTTTTCTTCTACTTCATATACTTCAAGCATGTTTAATTTGGTTGCTTGTTTGTTGTCATTTATGAGTTTATTATCATATTCTTGCATTTTCAATTTTCTATTTTCATAATGTTTAAATTTGTTGATGTTTTATATTTAGTATATCAAGTGTTTGTGAAAATGCTTGTTAGTTTTAATATCTCTACTTTGTTTTTGTATGATTTGAGTGTTATATTTTAGTTAAGCATGTTAGTATATCAAGTGTTTGTGAAAATGCTTGTTAGTTTTAGTATCTCTACTTTGTGTTTGCATGATTTGAGTGTTATATTTTAGTTGAGCATGTTAGTATATCACGTGATTGTGAAAATGCTTGTTAGTATTAATATCTCTACTTTGTGCTTGCATGATTTGAATGTTATATTTTAGTTTTGCATGTCTTGTGTTTGTGTTATTGTCATGCATATTTTAGTTGTTAGGTTAGGTTTATCTTGCCATGCATGTTCATGCATTTTAGACCTAGGTTGCATTAAATGCCATGCAAGTTCATTTAGGTCTAAGTATTATATTGATGCCATGCATTTTTTCATGACATTTAGGTTTAGAATCATGCATTTCATGCATCATATTTGCTGTATTTTTCATGCATTTCATGTCCGTGCCACTTGACTAATGACTTAGGCCAATTAATGGTTCGAAGTCATGCTCTCTTGAGTACACTTGTGGAAAATTAAGGTTTGTCAAATTGATTATTCTACCTTTGAGATTTTTTTTTTTACTTAGCCAATTTTTATCTAACTTTTAAAAAGTCCTAGCTACTGTTTGTGAGTCATTTTGTGAGTTTTAAATATTTTTACTTTTGATTTTTAAATGATTTTATCAAAGGCAAAAATGTGTTTTGGCAAAACAGTTTTTTTCACCTAGTACTCGTACTTTCCCGATTTTTCTGGGCATTCATATTTAATCAGAAAATTGAGCTGATTTTTTCCCATGTAGTGTTACATGTTCTGAGTCTTCAGTATTTCTTTTATATTTTTTAGAATTTTTAAAAATAGGATAACAAATTGTGGCTTAAAACTGGACAGTGGAGTCAGAATTGAATTTGAAGGAAAATCATTTTTCTGTTTTGGTTAAGTTTTCTAGATGGGCTGATTAGGAAGTTTAGCTACTGACTTGGGATAGTTTCTAAGCCTTTTTAAACTCTAAAAATGATTTTTAAGTCTCGAGTTAAGGGTGGTCAAGTCCGGGATTTTAAACTTAGGAAATTAGAGCCATTTTAAAAAGGGTTTAGCCCAGTTTTTATTTTTAATCTAAGCTTTTCAAAATTGTTTTCAAACAATCACAAAGTACTTTGATTTTAGAATATTTAATTTGACATATTTTCCTAAGGTAGCCGGATATCTTTTTAGATATACGGATTTCCTTAATTAAAGGAAAAAAAATACATTTTCATGCATTGCATTTTCCATATTCATGCATTTTAAATAATATGTGATTTCTGCTATGATAATTTCTATGATGTTGTTATGATTTTGAGTTATGTTATATTGTTTATTATATGATTTGGAATATTTCATGATATCCTATGCTTTTTATTTAATTATTTTTTTTGTTATATTATTTAGCATATACTATGTTCATGCATTATTATTTTCATTTTTATTTCCATGCATATTATATGATAGCATTATTTTATATTCCATGTTATTTAAATTATATGCCATATCATTCATATTGGCCATGTCATTCAAATTATTTCATTTCGTATAGAATATATTATGTTACTTAGGTCATTTCATTTCATGTTGAATATATTATGTTACCTAGGTCATTTCATTTCATTTAGTATATATTATGTCATTTAGGATATTTTATTTCATTTAAAATATATCATATGATTTAGGATATTACATTTCATATAGAATATATTATGTTACCTAGGTCATTTCATTTCATTTAGAATATGTCATATAACTTAGGACATTTCATTTCATTTAGAATATGCTAAGGCATTTAAATTATATCATATCATTTAGGATGCATTATATTATTTAGATTGTGCCATGTCATTTTATTTATGTCATGCATATTCATATCTTTTAAAATGTTTTCAAAAGGATAATGATTTTTCAATAAAAAATAAAGATATTCCCGAGTTAAAATAATTCATGAGTTCTCTACCGGGTTTCCTGGAGGGAATATCATCCATTATCATTAATAAAATAATATCTTTCTTTCAAAAAAGAGAACGATTCAGAAAGTTTTTCAAAACTAATAAAAATTTCTATATTTTGCCACGTTTGTTGGAGAATATAGGAAAATTTTGAATTTATAAATTCCGGATCATTTTCAATTAAAAAATGGAATTATTTTTCTTTAAATTGGGAATTAACTTGAAATACTAAATTTAAAACTGATTTTTTACCGAGACTTGAGATAACACACGATTAATAAGGTACCGTTTTATACGGGCTTTGTGGGGGTGCTAATCCTTCTCCACACGTAACCGAGTCCCGAACCCGTTTCTTTGATTTCTCTGGTTTAGAACGCAGACTTGAAATTGGTTTTAAAAATGTTTTAATTAATTTTTAAAATATTTTATAAAACCAGTTTTAATAGGTGGCCAATCACACCTAGCTAAAAAAGATTGGTGGCGACTCCATTTCTTTTTCAAGGTCATTTTCAAAACCTTCATTTATCTAGAGGAACTAAGTCGACTTTTCCTCGATTTTTTTTAATGTCACGCTTAACGAATAATAAAGTCTTGCTGATAACTCGTATAATTATATAGTTCTTAGTTATGTTTTATTATTGTTTTGTGTCAAATACGAGTTATTATTGCTTAGTCTAATTGTGTTTGTAGACACCTAATTTTGTCCGGACCACTAAACAGGTATGTTTTCTTCCCATATTGATGTTCCCAAGTGTAAAAAGACTGTTTTCATCCTGCAGGTGGTACTCCGAGACTTAGTTTAAGAGGGCGAGCACAAAAAGTCAAACTTGAAAAAAAAGTCAACCCCGAAAAAGTCAACCCCAAAAAGTCAACTACTGAAAAAGTCAACCCACTTTCAAAATCAAGATTTTAAGTTTAATTGAAAAATGGCGAAAGAATTTTGATAATCCGAGGTCTACATTGAAAGATATGGAGTTCGGAAGTTGGGATTTGGAGATTCAGTAGAAAAGAAACCCTAATCCAAGAAATTTGGGGAAAAGTGCTTAAACGATCAAACTGGTCGAAATTGAAGGTTCCAAATGAAATATAAGCACTGACTACGGGTAATGGAGAAGTCACTTGCAAGAAAAACCGAAAGAAAAGTCAATCCGGGAGAAAACCGAGAATTAGGGTTTTTAGTGGATTTCGGTGAAATCGGGAAGAATCACAGAAATGACCCGACTTGGTAAGAACAAAGCCCCCAATGGATGAAGAATGGTTAAAAAGGATGGCCCAAGGCTCAGATTGAAGAAAATCTGAAAATCGGATTTGTTTTGAGCAAAACCGGGTTTCGGAGGTAAAAGGGCAAAATTGGAAAAATTTGGGAAAAATAGAAAATGGACTCCGAAAATTCTGAAAAATTTGTCAATCTCATTCTTAAATCATTTGAAAGAGATTGGTAAAAGAAAATCTTGATTCGGAGTTCGTTTGCAAAATGGCCAAATCCCGGGCTTCTAATGCAGTAATTCAAAAAGATAAATCCCGGAAAAATAGCAAATGGACTCCAAAAATTATGAAATTTGGTAAATCTCATTTTTAAATTATTTGGAAGAGATTGGCGAAAGAAAATCTTGATTCCGAGTTCGTTTGCAAAATGGCCAAATCCCAGGCCTCCTATGCAGTAATTCAAGCCGATAAATCCCGAAAAAATACCAAATGAGCTCCAAAAATCATGAAAACTTCCAGATCACACTTTTTAATTATTTTGAAGAGATTGGTGAAGAAAAATCTTGATTTGGAGCTCGTTTAAAAAATGGTAAAAAGTAGGGGCATAAAAGGATATTTTGGGAAGAAAAAATCCAAATAAATAGCAAACGGACTCGGAAAATTTTGAAAACTTCCAGAACTCAATATTTTATTATTTTGGAAGTATTAAAAAAAGAAAAATTGAATTTGGAGTCCGTTTGATATTTATTTGCATCCTGGGGGCAAAATGGTCATTTCACCCAAGCAACCGAAAAGGGCTTCTTTGGGCCTTTCAAAAATCAGAGCTGGGCTGGAAAAGAGAAGTGCTGGCCTGCCCAAGCCCAAAGGAAGGAGGAAGCTTAGGATTTTTTCAATCAAGTGATTAAAAATCAAGAGTTAAGTTAGAGATTTTCATTTTTGAGCCTAAGTCCCAATCCCACATCCCTTTGTAATGTCAAGCCAAGGAGGTGCTCACCTTATAAATAAGGAGTCTTGGCCTTTGGTTGAGACCACCCACTACCCCTTGTGAGATAGTCTATACACTTGTATTAGGATTATCCGGGTGGTGAGTCATAGTGTTTTACTCTGAGGGTTCGTAGCTTAATCCGTTCAAAAGCTACTCTGAGGGTTTGTAGCTTAATCCGTTCAAAAGCTACTCTGAGGGTTTGTAGCTTAATCCGTTCAAAAGCTACTCTGAGGGTTTGTAGCTTAATCCGTTCAAAAGCTACTCTGAGGGTTCGTAGCTTAATCCGTTCAAAAGCTACTCTGAGGGTTCGTAGCTTAATCCGTTCAAAAGCTACTCTGAGGGTTTATAGCTTAATCCGTTCAAAAGCTACTTGGTGAGTTTTCATTTTAAAATAATGTTTCTTGTTCTTCCTTCATTTCCTTTCTTAAGTATATTTTTTTTTTTTACATTTTGTTTTTATAATAAACTCACCATGGCCAAATGGCCTACATTATTTATTTTAAGTTGTTGTTTCAATTCATTTTACCATATTGTTTATGCTATTTTCTTTGTTTTTGATGTTTTAAGTGTTATGTTATTTCATGTTCTTAAGTTATATTTAATTTGGTTGCTTTGTTTGTTGCCATTTATGTCTTAGATATCATGTTTTTGCATTTTTAATTTTCTGTTTTCATGTTGTTTAAATTTGAGCATGTTTTAGAGTTAGCATATTAAGTGTTTGTGAAAATGCTTGTGTGATTCTTTGCATGATTCTTGTTTTATATCTTAGTGAGCATGTTTTAGATTTGGTATATTAGGTGTTTGTGAAAATGCTTGTGTGATTTTTGTGTTATGACTTAGTTTTTCATGCTAGCATACCAAGTGTTTGTGAAAATGCCATGCTTGTTGGAGCTTGGGGCCATTTGGCTACTCCATGTGTTTTGCATTGTGTGTTGTATTTTTTGTCATGCTAGTTGTTAGGTTTTTGCATTTGCATGATATTTGGTTGGATTTTTGAATTAAGCATGCCTTGTGTTTGTGAAAATGCCATGCATGTCTTAGGTCTAGGTTACATTAAATGCCATGCAAGTTCATGTTAGGTCTAGGCCATATTATTTATGTCATGCATTTTCCTTACATTTAGGTTTAGATCCATGCATTTCATGCATTATGTTTGCTGCATTGTTTCATGCATTTCATGTTCATGCCACTTGAATAATGACTTGAGCCAATTAATGGTTCAAGGTCATGCTCTCTTGAGCACACTTGTGGAAAATTAAGTTTGTCAAGTTGATTATTCTACCTTTGTGATTTTTTTACTTAGCCAATTTTTATCTAACTTTCAAAAAGTCTTAGCTATTGTTTGGAAATCATTTTATGAGTTTCAAATATTTTTACTTTGATTTTTAAATGATTTTATCAAAGACAAAAAAATGTGCTGGCAAAGCAGTTTTTTTTCTCCTCCAAAAACTCGTACATCTCTGATTTTTCTGAGAATTCATCTTTGATCAGAAAATTAAGCTGATTTTTTATCGTGTAGTTTTCCATGTCCTGAGTCTCCAGTAATTTTTTCAGAATTTTTGGAATTTTTAAAAATAGGGTAAAAAATCGTGGATTAAAACTGGACAGTGGAGTCAGAATTGAATTTAAAGAAAAACAAAGCAGTTTTTTTTCTCCTCCAAAAACTCGTACATCTCTGATTTTTCTGGGAATTCATCTTTGATCAGAAAATTAAGCCGATTTTTTATCGTGTAGTTTTACATGTCCTGAGTCTCCAGTAATTTTTTCAGAATTTTTGGAATTTTTAAAAATAGGGTAAAAAATCATGGATTAAAACTGGACAGTGGAGTCAGAATTGAATTTAAAGAAAAACAAAGCAGTTTTTTCTCCTCCAAAAACTCGTACATCTCTGATTTTTCTGGGAATTCATCTTTGATCAGAAAATTAAGCTGATTTTTTATCGTGTAGTTTTACATGTCCTGAGTCTCCAGTAAATGTTTTAGAATTTTTGGAATTTTTTAAAATAGGGTAAAAAATCGTGGATTAAAACTGGACAGTGGAGTCAGAATTGAATCTAAAGAAAAAACCAATTTTCTGTTTTGGTTAATTTACTTAGAGTGGGCTGATTAGGAGGGTTAGCTACTGACTTAGGGTAGTTTCTAAGCCTTTTTAAACTCTAAAAATGGTTTTTCAAGTCCCGGGTTAAGGGTAGTCAAGTCCGGATTTTTAAACTTAGGAAATTAGAGCCATTTTAAAGAAATTAGCCCAGTTTTTATTTTTAATTCAAGCTTTTCAAAATTGTTTTCAAACAATCACAAAGTATTTTGGTTTTAGAATATTTAATTTGACATATTTTCCTAAGGTAGCCGGATATCTTTTCAGATATACGGATTTCCTTAATTAAAGGAAAAATACATTTCATGCATTGCATTTTTATATTCATGCATTTTATATAATATGTGATTCTTGCTATAATAATTTCTATGATATTGTTGTTATTTTGATTTATATTTTTTGATGTTACATGGTTTATTATATGGTTTCGAATATTTCATGATATCCTATGCTTTTATTTAGTTATCTTTATTTAGCATATACATATTCATTTATTTTAAATGTTTCCAAAAAAGGATAATGGTTTTCAATAAAAAAAAATATAAAGATATTCCCGAGTTAAAATAATTCATGAGTTCTCTACCGGGTTTGCTGGAGGGAATATCATCAATTATCATTAATAAAGGAATATCTTTCTTTCAAAAAAGAGAATGATTCGGAAAGTTTTCCAAAACTAACAAATTTTTTTATATTTTGCCAGTTTGTTGGGGAATATAGGAAAATTTTGAATTTATAAATTCCGGATCATTTTCAATAAAAAGATGGAATTATTTTTCTTTAAATTGGGAATTAATTTGAAATACTGAATTTAAAACCAACTTTTACCGAGACTTGAGATAACACACGATTAATAAGGTACCGATTTATACGGGCGTTGTGGGGGTGCTAATCCTTCCCCACACGTAACCGACTCCCGAACCCGCTTTTTGATTTATCTGGTTTAAAACGCAGACTTGAAATTGGTTTTTAAAATGTTTTAATTAATTTTTAAAATATTTTATAAAACCGGTTTTAATAGGTGGCCGATCACACCTAGCTAAAAAAGATTGGTGGCGACTCCATGTCTTTTTTAAGGTCATTTTCAAAACCTTCATTTTTCTAGAGGAATTAAGTCGACTTTTCCTCGGTTTTTTTAATGTCACGCTTAACGAATAATAAAGTCTTGCGATGAGACTTCGTCGTTATTTTTTAGGTTGCGACAGCTTGGCGACTCCGCTGGGGAATATTAGAGAGTCAGGCCTAGAATTAGTCGTGTGTTATCAAAGTCTCGGTTTTGTTGGTTTTATTGGTATTTAATTTTAATTCCCATATTTTTTTAATAAGGAGAATTTTGAAAATAATAAAATATTTTTAAATATGTTCATACTCATGTGCATGCATTTTATTATTGTTCTCTAGCTATTTAAGGTTGTATATTATGACTGCTTGTCGGTTAATGCGTTACATTATTCTTGAATGTTTTAATTGTTAGGACATTTAGAATAAGGTTTGTAGAATAGGTGGTGACAGGTTTGTTTTGTTTCTCCACACACACTACACGTGCATTTGCATAACATGAATCCTCTACCCGGGTTCCGTCCTTTTAAGTGTAAGTAAAGTAACTAAGCCTTCGTGATTGATCCTCCGTATGGGCTAGTGAAACACTTTCGGAGTATAAAGTACCTAATGCCTTCGTGATAATCCTCCGTACGGGCATAGGAAAATATACTCTAACGAATTGAACCCGCTTTTATCGGGGTGCCTTACTAGCCTTCACCGGCGACAGTGAGGAACAATTCGGGGCCTTAGAACCGATTCACCCTCATATAGTGAACCTAGGCGAAGCCATCCCGAATTTCCGTTAGATATACCGAAAATAGGAACACATGGTGGGACATTTCTAAACTTTTTGTTACCTGTTTTACACTCCGAATAAGTGTGGTAGATCGGGCAACGATGTACGTACATCGCCCGTAATAAATGTGATACTCCGCCTCGAAGGCATCGTGATGCCTAAATAAGCAGATATTGCTAGGGCAGATGTTCATTAGCTGTTTTTTTTAAATAAAAAAAAATCCTTTTTCAAGCATTTTTGCATGTGGCACATTTCATGCATGTGTAAATAGAGCATGTACATTTTTGGTTGTATTATTGATCTCATTCTTTGCAATAAACAGTTGGTAATTTAATTTGATGATTTCATAAAACCGGTAGTGTCACATGAACATTTGCATATTGTACCATAGTAAGATCCACCCTGAAATTCTTTTGAAAATGATGTGATTGGTTTATCAAAAAAAAAATATTTGAAGGCAAATCTTGCATAATGAGATTTTTGAATAACCAAGATTTAGGTCCCACCAATTTCGTGTAATCATTGGTTAATTTATTTGTGTCATTTTGACATCGTGTTACAGTCATAACATGCATGATTATTCATTGTAGAATACATTTGTGATATACATGGTCATTCTTTGTACCTACCTTTGTATTAATTCATTTATTCTTAGCATGCATCATTTTGACATCATAGCATGCATGGTCATTCATTGTAGGACACGTTTATAACATGCATAGTCATTATCTGTATATACCTGGCATTAGATTGCATCCATAGCATACATAGTCATCATAATTTCTCTGTATATGTTCATGCATTAATCATCAGTTTATTCATGCACATAGGAATAGAGCATGTACATTCATAATTGTATTCCTAATCTCATGACATTTTCATTTGCATGAAAGGGATTCGAGATATGAGGAATGAATCGGAGGAACGATTGGGTGCTTTGGAACGCAATCAAGAGGAATATGGACATGAAATCCGAAAGGTGAAGGAACAACTTGCCAAATTGCTGAAAATGGTTGAGGATATGGGTAACAGTAAAGGTGAACTTTCTCAGGGCTTCGCATCATCTTCGGATCAACCAAAACCATTAGGCCCAGAACACACAATCCTTGCTGGATCCTGCACTTGTCAATGCCACAAAGGTTGCAATCCTGATGAAATTATGGACAAAATCATGAAAATAATTAAACCTGAAAGCCTGATACCAAAGACAGAAACCTCGAATCCAGTACCATACCTGCAAACTGTTCTAGGTCCAAACCAGTATCCCCACCCTACCATGGTCCAATCGTCCATTGGGACGACCACTACGGGATTCCTGAATCCCACTCCATCGTTACCAACTACCAGTTCATACTATTTCCCTCATCAATCACCTTATCCAGTACCTGGGATAGGAACCTCGAGCTATGTACAACCTCCAAAGGCCCCGTGTCCAAATCCATACCCTTACCATGCTGTTCCGCCACATCCCCATGTAAACACTCCGGTTCAAACCTTAGTGCTACCACCAAGTGCCCCAACTCCTAGGCCATGTGTGACTAAGAAACGATCCCAGAATAAGACCCAAATGCATTTTGATCCCATTCCAATCAGCTACCAAGAGCTCCTCCCTATACTGATCCAAAATCACATGGTTGCCTGTGTCCCATTGAAACCCCTGTTACCACCATATCCAATGTGGTATAATCCAAATGAAAGATGTGATTATCACTGTGGAATTGTTGGCCATAGCATCGAAGATTGTATAGCAGTCAAAAGGAAAGTGCAAGCTCTCATAGATGCCAAGTGGTTAGATCCAACGACACTGATTGATAAAGGACTGGGAAAACGCCATTAGGATTGGGAGATTTACAGCATTGAAGTGGAAAGACTTCGGTCTTATATGATGTAATAGGATTTCACTTTTTCAGTAGCCGGCTCTTATAGCCTTAGGATGCTAGGAAGAATAAAGTGCTTGTAAAGACAGTTTTAACTACTGCTCAAATTTTGTAAAACATGGTTTATACCATTGTGAACATTGATATGGGAATGAATTGAGTATGCTTCAAATTTATAAGATGTTGATGATTAAGTTCCTCCGATTCTTATTTCCTCCGTGATATCTTCCCCTTTGCATTTTGCATCCCATCAATTATTTGTCAGGTTTCATTCATAACAAACATAGTCAGCATAATTTCTTTGTATATGTTCATGCATTAATTTGCTTATTACATACATCATGTTAGCATTAGGTCGCATTCATGACACACATGGTTAGCATGATTTTCTTTGTATATACTCTATATCAATCATTCATTGTTTGCATGTATCATAATTGACACCGTGTTGCATTCATAGGATATATGATCATTCATTGGGAAACATGCTAAAATGCACATGATCAGTCATTGCATATATCCATGTGTTGATTTGTTTATTCTTTGTTTGCAACATGTTGGCATTGTGATTGCATTTATCACATATATGGTCAGCATGTTTCCATTGTACATATCCATACATCATATTGTTTAGGCTTCACATGCATGAAATTGCATTCATGGCTCATTCATCATGACATACATTTGGGGGAAATAAAATAGAAGTTGGCTTGGCTTTAGGAGTCTTTGAAAGAATTTCCATTTCAAATCAGAAGAAGTACTGAGTACACTTTTAATACAGGCTGGTGCTATGGAGGATGAACAAGTTGCCCGAATGGAAAAAATGGAAAGGGAACAGAGAGAATTGCGAGAACAGCTAGCAAAATCTCAAGCAGAATCTAAGGATCAGATGACTAAACTGATGGAGCTAATGTCTGCTGTAATGAAGGGAAAAGGATACACCGAAAACTTTGTCGCCGGAGAAGGGTTAGAGGTACAAAAGGGCCAAGATGAGGTAGCAATAAGTGATGCCCAGAACACTGTTAACCCCGTCAATGTCCTAAAATCAGATGATCCGGCTGAACAGGCAAAGTTGAAAAGGGTTGCAGTAAATGAGGTTGAGTTGGCAGATTCCCAAGGGAAATATCAGTTGTTAGATGAAAGGCTCCGGGCAATAGAAAGAAAAGATGTATTCGGGAGTGTGGAGGCGAAAGAATGATGCTTGGTCCTCGATTTAGTCATTCCTCCTAAGTTCAAGATCCCTGACTTTGTGAAATATGACGGGACGACCGATCCATCAGCCCACATCACTATGTTCTGCCGAAAGATGACAAGTCAGATAGATAATGATAAGCTTTTAATTCACTGCTTTCAGGATAGCCTCAGCGGGTCCGCAATTAGGTGGTATAGTCAGTTGAGCAAGGATCAGATTCGCTCTTGGAATGATTTGGCTAGGGCTTTTCTAAACCAGTACAAGCATATGACCGACAAGACACTTGATCGTCTCACTTTGCAAAATATGGAGAAAAAAGCTACTGAGAGCTTCAAAGAATATGCACAACGGTGGATGAGCCTGGCTGCCCAAATACAACCGCCCTTGACACAAAAGGAAATCACTATCCTTTTTGTGAATACACTGCACGCCCCGTACTATGACAGACTTGTCGGCAATGCTTCGAAGAATTTTGCGGACATGGTAATTTCAGGGGAGATGATTGAGAATGCTATCAAGAATGGGAAACTTGAAAGAGAAGGAACATCCAATACCGAGAGAAATAAGGCACCAAGAAAGAAAGAGGAAGATGTCCAAACTATGGAAGATTTCATCCCATATTCCCAATTTCCCTCATACCAATCATGTTACCCTACTGAGGTATCTCCAAGCCTTTATCCTTACCTACCTACCCAAACACCTAATCCTATACCAGCCCTTGCAACAAGGCCTACTTCTAGAAAACGACCGCGAGAAAATCAAGAAAGAATTCCAATCCCCATCCCTGACTTACTGCCATTACTAATAAAGAATCAGTACCTTACCCCGGTACCTTTGAAAATAGCTCCGAATCCATCAGCAAGGAGTTATGACCCTGACAGCAAGTGTGATTATCACCTAGGGGTAGTTGGGCATTCAACTGAAAAATGCAGACAACTGAAGGAAATGATTGAAAGTTTTATCCGTGATGGTATTTTGACACCGGAGCTTATCGATCAATGGAAGGCCACTTAGCCCTAAATCAATTTCTTTCAGGGTTTTAGGGGGAGAATTACTACCTTTGAAGGATGTCAATAGGAGCATTTTTGACGCATGTAGTTTTATACACTGTGATGATGAAAGCACTTGTCTCATGTTAACATCTACATGAATTAAATGAATTTTAAATGCTTTGTGTTTGTTGTGTTTTAAATAAACGTGAATTTACAAAAAACAAGCATTAAGGAAGTTTTAATAATGGATAGTCTCAAGAAGATTGATGATCAGTGTTAGAAATGACCCAACACCATCCCCCTCTTTTTTGGGCTTCTCTATACCTAAACCTTGAATCAATAACACTTGAAAGACCTAATGCTTCAAGGAAAAATGAATGAAAAAAGAGAAGCATTGTCATTGCAAAATAAGCAAGGATGTAAATCCTAGTCTAGGCTATGAACAAAGGAACGAACTTTTTCAAATTTTTCGAATTCTTTAAAATTCAAACAAATGAGACATTCTTTCAAGAGTCTAGATTTTGATAATTTGGTGTGTGTCAAGATTGTGCTAAAACCATTCATGACCTTTCCCAATAACCACAAAACACTAATTGCCCAAACATCACTTCATGATTGACATCCTGGGGCACAATGATTAAACTAGATTATCCCTTGTCCCAGAGAAAACCCATTTTTGGGTCATATTTTCCTTGTCTCTTCAAAGAACTCAGATTGGAAACTCAGCCTTTTCAAAATAGACCTAGACTTGCTATGTTCCTCGTTGATACAAATTCGCATGGTTAATCAAATTGGGGCATCATATGTGGAAATGATGGATACATAGTGAAAAAGGATGGGCTAATGCATGAATCATTGGGGGCATGAGACAAAAAAAACAAAAAAAAAAAAGAAAAAAGAAAAAGAAAAATTGTGATATCATGCATATGAGAATTCAGATGATTCCAAAGTGCAAAATGAAATTTTGATTATCTATTTCCCCTGGGGATTGCTTTTCGAAGTAAATATTCGTGCTTGACATGAGGAATGGCCATCTTTCATATCCCTTTCGCACAAAAATAAATTATCCATAGTCACTCCTTTTGAGCCAAAAGAATTTTTTTCTTCTTTGAGCCCTGATCAAGGATCACCCTCTACACTGGGGGGGCAAATGCGAGAAAAGATCTTTTTAAAGATCATTGATAAATGAGTCCTAGCTCAAAGACAGATGCAAAGCAAATGGAGCCCCGAATAAAGACGGGCTCACTATGTTGAAAAAGAAGGGGGCAAAATGAAAGCAAAAAAAAATGTGTGAAAGACATGGCAAATTGAAAGCCAAGAGCAAGGAAGAAAAAGAGCAAAGTCAAAAGGAAAGAAATATCCAAGAAGGGACAAATGCTTCAAAGAGAATCCTCCTCAAGAAATGATCCTTGATCTGATTACCCTCAAACACATATTTTGGGCCTATTTATCCTTTCTTTCTGAACCCTGAGCCGTGGCCTACATTATATGCTTTAAAAGTCCATTTTGATCAAGCATGAATATCTAATCTGAAAGGTTTTTCCTCAGATTTTATCCCATTTCATCGAATAATCATTTCACTAAGGAAGAATTTATAATTCTCAAGTGTATGGTAGAACAAAAAAAAAAAAAAAAAAATTGAAAATAATGGGACTCTAGGGCGAAAACCCAAAAAATGGGCGGTCTAGAGTAAAATGGGAATTTTCGATGCCATCGATGATAGTGCCGATACCCCAAAAGAAAAGATCTTATTAAAGGAGTGGTCATCGAGGAACATCTAGGAATTCCTGAACCCCCCAAATTGTCAGCTCTCATTCGGAGGATTGTCTTCAAAAACTGAAACTTTGTTCCCAAGATTAAACTTTCCGGTTTAAACATCCCAACCAATCTTGATGCTTGACAAAATGCCTTGATATGGAAACTAAAAGAATGTTGAATTTGTTTGGTTCTCAATGAATTCATGATTTATAAAACCTGTTCCATTTGTGAGCCTAGAAGGGATATACATTTTTGTCATGAAGTTTTCCTGGAAAAGCCAGAATCTTGTTATACCAAGCCTTGCCAATCCCAGTTGGAAAAACCCAGATTGATACTTAGAGAAATTTCTAACAATGATCATCAGTCTTCAAAAGATTTGTACATCACACATTGCGGGGTTAATATTTTTTGTTCAGAAGTTTTCAAAATGCGAAAACAAATAAAGATATTTTTGAAATACCCATTCTGATGTTGACATGAGACAAGGATTTTTCTAACTCAAAGGTGTAGAACTGCTAGAATAGGTCATGACTTCCAGATATGAGAAGAAGAAATCGAACCCAGTTCAGATCTCTGTTGATGAAAGTTTGAAAAACTGTTGGGGCAAAGAGAATAGCCAAAATGAATTGAAGATATACTCTGATTTGAAGAGGAAAAATGAATTTGAAAGGCTAAGCCAAAGTCTAGAAAAACAGCCGGGGGCACTTGCATCACTCATGAGCACTCATCTCTTTATCGAGCTTTTGCATCTGCACAGTGTCGGCAAGCATTTGCATCATTCATGGGTATTTGCATTGGCATTATTCCATAAGCATCTGTATTTTACCTTTACATTTACATTATTCATGGAATTCGTATTTGTGTCATCTCAAGCAATTGCATCATTTCTAGAATCATTGCATTTTCATTACTGTGTGGTAATTGTAGTTACACCATTCATAAACCAGTTACATGAACACAATTAGTAGGGGCATCTGCATCATGAAACATGGGCATCAATCCAAGTCATTTACATTTGCATTAAAGACATTTGCACCAGTTTAAGTCATTTCGTGTCTTATTCAACACCTGCATCTGCATCAAAAAGCATTCGCATCTTCTCAAAATCGTTAGGGTAATTTTCAACAATTCTTCAAAGAACATTTTTAAGACCTCCGGGCATAATTTTTCAAATCACAGGTAAGACCTCCGGGCAATATCTTTAAGACCTCCGGGCAACATCTTTAAGACCTCCGGGCATAACTTTTTTCAGGGGTAAGGCCTCCGGGCACTATTCTTAAGACCTCCGGGCATCATTTTTAAAGTCGCATACAACGCATTTTTTCCAAATTATGGGTAAGGCCTCCGGGCACCATTCTTAAGACCTCCGGGCATCATTTTTAAAGTCGCATACAGCGCATTTCTTCCAAATCACGGGTAAGGCCTCCGGGCACCATTCTTAAGACCTCCGGGCATCATTTTTAAAGTCGCATACAGCGCATTTCTTCCAAATTATGGGTAAGGCCTCCGGGCACCATTCTTAAGACCTCCGGGCACCATTCTTAAGGCCTCCGGGCACCATTCTTAAGACCTCCGGGCATCATTTTTAAAGTCGCATACAGCGCATTTCTTCCAAATTATGGGTAAGGCCTCCGGGCACCATTCTTAAGACCTCCGGGCATCATTTTTAAAGTCGCATACAGCGCATTTCTTCCAAATCACGGGTAAGGCCTCCGGGCACCATTCTTAAAACCTCCGGGCATCATTTTTAAAGTCGCATACAGCGCATTTTTTTCAAATCACAGGTAAGACCTCCGGGCACCAATTTTTAAGACCTCCGGGCACCATTTTAAGACCTCCGGGCATAATTTTTCAAATCACAGGTAAGACCTCCGGGCAACATCTTTAAGACCTCCGGGCATAACTCTTTTTTTCAGGGGTAAGGCCTATGGGCACCATTTTTAAGACCTCCGGGCATAATTTTTCAAATCACAGGTAAGACCTCCGGGCAACATCTTTAAGACCTCCGGGCATTATTTTTTTTAGGGGTAAGACCTCCGGGCACTAATTTTTAAGACCTCCGGGCATAATTTTTTTCAAATCATAGGTAAGACCTCTGGGCAACATCTTTAAGACCTCCGGGCATAACTTTTTTCAGGGGTAAGACCTCCGGGCACCAATTTTTAAGACCTCCGGGCATAATTTTTCAAATCACAGGTAAGACCTCCGGGCAACATCTTTAAGACCTCCGGGCATAACTTTTTTCAGGGGTAAGACCTCCGGGCACCAATTTTTAAGACCTCCGGGCACCATTTTAAGACTTTCGGGCACCAATTTTAAAGCCCTTCGAGCATAAATTTTTCTTTTGAAATCGAATTCATTCCCTTAAGACGAATCGAGCCTTGTTTAGGCAGGGAATTCAATTTAAGGACAAAATCTTCAATTTATTGTTTTTAAAAAAAAATGAAAAAAGAGAAAATAGAAAAAAATAAAAAATAAAAAATAAAAAAAAAATAAAAAAAAAATATAAAAAAAAGGAAAAAAGAAAAAAGAAAAAAAGAAGAAAGAAGAAAAAAATGAAAAAATGAAAAATAGAAAATGAAAAAAATTAAAATGAAAAACAAACCCCTTTCCCTTTCCTTCACATGTGATGTCACTGACCGTACAAAATTAGTGTCGGTTTATCTTTGCCTGATTCCTGATTCTCAGCAATAGCCAAAGAGGGGCAGCTGTAGACACCTAATTTTGTCCGGACCACTAAACAGGTATGTTTTCTTCCCATATTGATGTTCCCAAGTGTAAAAAGACTGTTTTCATCCTGCAGGTGGTACTCCGAGACTTAGTTTAAGAGGGCGAGCACAAAAAGTCAAACTTGAAAAAAAAGTCAACCCCGAAAAAGTCAACCCCAAAAAGTCAACTACTGAAAAAGTCAACCCACTTTCAAAATCAAGATTTTAAGTTTAATTGAAAAATGGCGAAAGAATTTTGATAATCCGAGGTCTACATTGAAAGATATGGAGTTCGGAAGTTGGGATTTGGAGATTCAGTAGAAAAGAAACCCTAATCCAAGAAATTTGGGGAAAAGTGCTTAAACGATCAAACTGGTCGAAATTGAAGGTTCCAAATGAAATATAAGCACTGACTACGGGTAATGGAGAAGTCACTTGCAAGAAAAACCGAAAGAAAAGTCAATCCGGGAGAAAACCGAGAATTAGGGTTTTTAGTGGATTTCGGTGAAATCGGGAAGAATCACAGAAATGACCCGACTTGGTAAGAACAAAGCCCCCAATGGATGAAGAATGGTTAAAAAGGATGGCCCAAGGCTCAGATTGAAGAAAATCTGAAAATCGGATTTGTTTTGAGCAAAACCGGGTTTCGGAGGTAAAAGGGCAAAATTGGAAAAATTTGGGAAAAATAGAAAATGGACTCCGAAAATTCTGAAAAATTTGTCAATCTCATTCTTAAATCATTTGAAAGAGATTGGTAAAAGAAAATCTTGATTCGGAGTTCGTTTGCAAAATGGCCAAATCCCGGGCTTCTAATGCAGTAATTCAAAAAGATAAATCCCGGAAAAATAGCAAATGGACTCCAAAAATTATGAAATTTGGTAAATCTCATTTTTAAATTATTTGGAAGAGATTGGCGAAAGAAAATCTTGATTCCGAGTTCGTTTGCAAAATGGCCAAATCCCAGGCCTCCTATGCAGTAATTCAAGCCGATAAATCCCGAAAAAATACCAAATGAGCTCCAAAAATCATGAAAACTTCCAGATCACACTTTTTAATTATTTTGAAGAGATTGGTGAAGAAAAATCTTGATTTGGAGCTCGTTTAAAAAATGGTAAAAAGTAGGGGCATAAAAGGATATTTTGGGAAGAAAAAAATCCAAATAAATAGCAAACGGACTCGGAAAATTTTGAAAACTTCCAGAACTCAATATTTTATTATTTTGGAAGTATTAAAAAAAGAAAAATTGAATTTGGAGTCCGTTTGATATTTATTTGCATCCTGGGGGCAAAATGGTCATTTCACCCAAGCAACCGAAAAGGGCTTCTTTGGGCCTTTCAAAAATCAGAGCTGGGCTGGAAAAGAGAAGTGCTGGCCTGCCCAAGCCCAAAGGAAGGAGGAAGCTTAGGATTTTTTCAATCAAGTGATTAAAAATCAAGAGTTAAGTTAGAGATTTTCATTTTTGAGCCTAAGTCCCAATCCCACATCCCTTTGTAATGTCAAGCCAAGGAGGTGCTCACCTTATAAATAAGGAGTCTTGGCCTTTGGTTGAGACCACCCACTACCCCTTGTGAGATAGTCTATACACTTGTATTAGGATTATCCGGGTGGTGAGTCATAGTGTTTTACTCTGAGGGTTCGTAGCTTAATCCGTTCAAAAGCTACTCTGAGGGTTTGTAGCTTAATCCGTTCAAAAGCTACTCTGAGGGTTTGTAGCTTAATCCGTTCAAAAGCTACTCTGAGGGTTTGTAGCTTAATCCGTTCAAAAGCTACTCTGAGGGTTTGTAGCTTAATCCGTTCAAAAGCTACTCTGAGGGTTCGTAGCTTAATCCGTTCAAAAGCTACTCTGAGGGTTCGTAGCTTAATCCGTTCAAAAGCTACTCTGAGGGTTTATAGCTTAATCCGTTCAAAAGCTACTTGGTGAGTTTTCATTTTAAAATAATGTTTCTTGTTCTTCCTTCATTTCCTTTCTTAAGTATATTTTTTTTTTTTACATTTTGTTTTTATAATAAACTCACCATGGCCAAATGGCCTACATTATTTATTTTAAGTTGTTGTTTCAATTCATTTTACCATATTGTTTATGCTATTTTCTTTGTTTTTGATGTTTTAAGTGTTATGTTATTTCATGTTCTTAAGTTATATTTAATTTGGTTGCTTTGTTTGTTGCCATTTATGTCTTAGATATCATGTTTTTGCATTTTTAATTTTCTGTTTTCATGTTGTTTAAATTTGAGCATGTTTTAGAGTTAGCATATTAAGTGTTTGTGAAAATGCTTGTGTGATTCTTTGCATGATTCTTGTTTTATATCTTAGTGAGCATGTTTTAGATTTGGTATATTAGGTGTTTGTGAAAATGCTTGTGTGATTTTTGTGTTATGACTTAGTTTTTCATGCTAGCATACCAAGTGTTTGTGAAAATGCCATGCTTGTTGGAGCTTGGGGCCATTTGGCTACTCCATGTGTTTTGCATTGTGTGTTGTATTTTTTGTCATGCTAGTTGTTAGGTTTTTGCATTTGCATGATATTTGGTTGGATTTTTGAATTAAGCATGCCTTGTGTTTGTGAAAATGCCATGCATGTCTTAGGTCTAGGTTACATTAAATGCCATGCAAGTTCATGTTAGGTCTAGGCCATATTATTTATGTCATGCATTTTCCTTACATTTAGGTTTAGATCCATGCATTTCATGCATTATGTTTGCTGCATTGTTTCATGCATTTCATGTTCATGCCACTTGAATAATGACTTGAGCCAATTAATGGTTCAAGGTCATGCTCTCTTGAGCACACTTGTGGAAAATTAAGTTTGTCAAGTTGATTATTCTACCTTTGTGATTTTTTTACTTAGCCAATTTTTATCTAACTTTCAAAAAGTCTTAGCTATTGTTTGGAAATCATTTTATGAGTTTCAAATATTTTTACTTTGATTTTTAAATGATTTTATCAAAGACAAAAAAATGTGCTGGCAAAGCAGTTTTTTTTCTCCTCCAAAAACTCGTACATCTCTGATTTTTCTGAGAATTCATCTTTGATCAGAAAATTAAGCTGATTTTTTATCGTGTAGTTTTCCATGTCCTGAGTCTCCAGTAATTTTTTCAGAATTTTTGGAATTTTTAAAAATAGGGTAAAAAATCGTGGATTAAAACTGGACAGTGGAGTCAGAATTGAATTTAAAGAAAAACAAAGCAGTTTTTTTTCTCCTCCAAAAACTCGTACATCTCTGATTTTTCTGGGAATTCATCTTTGATCAGAAAATTAAGCCGATTTTTTATCGTGTAGTTTTACATGTCCTGAGTCTCCAGTAATTGTTTCAGAATTTTTGGAATTTTTAAAAATAGGGTAAAAAATCATGGATTAAAACTGGACAGTGGAGTCAGAATTGAATTTAAAGAAAAACAAAGCAGTTTTTTCTCCTCCAAAAACTCGTACATCTCTGATTTTTCTGGGAATTCATCTTTGATCAGAAAATTAAGCTGATTTTTTATCGTGTAGTTTTACATGTCCTGAGTCTCCAGTAAATGTTTTAGAATTTTTGGAATTTTTTAAAATAGGGTAAAAAATCGTGGATTAAAACTGGACAGTGGAGTCAGAATTGAATCTAAAGAAAAAACCAATTTTCTGTTTTGGTTAATTTACTTAGAGTGGGCTGATTAGGAGGGTTAGCTACTGACTTAGGGTAGTTTCTAAGCCTTTTTAAACTCTAAAAATGGTTTTTCAAGTCCCGGGTTAAGGGTAGTCAAGTCCGGATTTTTAAACTTAGGAAATTAGAGCCATTTTAAAGAAATTAGCCCAGTTTTTATTTTTAATTCAAGCTTTTCAAAATTGTTTTCAAACAATCACAAAGTATTTTGGTTTTAGAATATTTAATTTGACATATTTTCCTAAGGTAGCCGGATATCTTTTCAGATATACGGATTTCCTTAATTAAAGGAAAAATACATTTCATGCATTGCATTTTTATATTCATGCATTTTATATAATATGTGATTCTTGCTATAATAATTTCTATGATATTGTTGTTATTTTGATTTATATTTTTTGATGTTACATGGTTTATTATATGGTTTCGAATATTTCATGATATCCTATGCTTTTATTTAGTTATCTTTATTTAGCATATACATATTCATTTATTTTAAATGTTTCCAAAAAAGGATAATGGTTTTCAATAAAAAAAAATATAAAGATATTCCCGAGTTAAAATAATTCATGAGTTCTCTACCGGGTTTGCTGGAGGGAATATCATCAATTATCATTAATAAAGGAATATCTTTCTTTCAAAAAAGAGAATGATTCGGAAAGTTTTCCAAAACTAACAAATTTTTTTATATTTTGCCAGTTTGTTGGGGAATATAGGAAAATTTTGAATTTATAAATTCCGGATCATTTTCAATAAAAAGATGGAATTATTTTTCTTTAAATTGGGAATTAATTTGAAATACTGAATTTAAAACCAACTTTTACCGAGACTTGAGATAACACACGATTAATAAGGTACCGATTTATACGGGCGTTGTGGGGGTGCTAATCCTTCCCCACACGTAACCGACTCCCGAACCCGCTTTTTGATTTATCTGGTTTAAAACGCAGACTTGAAATTGGTTTTTAAAATGTTTTAATTAATTTTTAAAATATTTTATAAAACCGGTTTTAATAGGTGGCCGATCACACCTAGCTAAAAAAGATTGGTGGCGACTCCATGTCTTTTTTAAGGTCATTTTCAAAACCTTCATTTTTCTAGAGGAATTAAGTCGACTTTTCCTCGGTTTTTTTAATGTCACGCTTAACGAATAATAAAGTCTTGCGATGAGACTTCGTCGTTATTTTTTAGGTTGCGACAGTGTTTATGATATTTTATATTTTTATGTAATTTGGTGTTTTTCACGAGTTTCTTTGAGTGATTTCAGATTACTAGGTTAAATCAACAATTAAGGGCAAATCCAGTTCAGTTCCAGTTCCGACACCTTTTGCCATATCCGCTATATCTGGAGTTTCACTGAAGCAATAAGGCTGAATTTTTTACAGTGCAAAGTTAAGAGGCATATCTATCTTTTTCATGTTTTACACTTCTTAAAACGGAGTCGTTTTCCCTAGCGAAATTGACCATCAAGTTGGCTGATGTGCAATGACATCTGTGCTGACCTGTTTTGGTATTTTGACCATATCTTCCGATCCACATGAGCAAATGATCTGATTCCAATGGCTATGGATCCGTAACTGATAGGGGTATATTTTTCTAGAAGACCATTTGATCAGATCGAGCCTCCAAAATTGACAAAATCGACCATCAAGCTGGCTGATCAGAATTGTCATACAATATGACGAAAATTGTTAGAAAAATGCACCCACCTATTATACCTACCTTTGAAATTTATAAAGCTTGTCTCTTGTCATTTAGCTCTCCAAAATGTGTATAAATAGAGGGCCTTGGATGAGCATTAAAGGTAGATTGGTAGGATATTAGCCATTGTAATAAAATTCTCTAAGTTTTCTTTTTCTTTCCTTTCTCTAGTTTTCTTTTTCTTTATTTACTTATGCTTCTTACATTTTTTTTCATTTTATTCATATCTAGTATGTGTTGCTAATCATATTGTTGAGGTGATGAGGTGAAGCTCTTGGTAAATGCTAAGGTTAGTCTCTTAAACATGAGCTAAAATGAATCATCATTTATAAACACTAGTATAGATAATATTTTCTTTTGGTTTAAAATCATACTTGCAAAGTAGGGATCTTGATTCATTATTGACAATGAAAATGGCACAATAAATGCTTGGTTTCATAACCTTGATTTGTTGTAGACATATACCTTGGCATAAGGAATGCTTGGACTCTTTTTGTGAGTTTTGAGGACACAAAATGAACATAATATCATATGCTATGGACGTTGGACAATTTGGACTGAATTGCTAAACCTTCCGATTGGAATCTCCCTTATGTGTGAATTTCAATTGTGTAATAAAACAAGATTAATCTTAGCATAACACCAAGAGTAGATTCTCTAACCTCAACATCTTTTCTTATTGTTTTTATATCTTGTTTAATTTCTTTTCTTTTATTTTCTTTATTTTGTTCTCTAATATATTGTTTATCTTGTTTTGTTGTTGATTCTCTAATATCTTGTTTACTTTCTTTTTCTTATATATTTATAAACTTATACTTACTAATACGCTTCCCTGTGGTTCGACCTCGGACACCCGAGAATTTATTACTTGAACATAACCTGCACTTGGGTTTACAACTCTTAATTGAGTCTCCATCAAGTTTTTGGTGCCGTTGCCGGGGAGGCAATACTAAGTATATAAGTTTATAAGTATATTTATTTTTATTGGCTGGTTATACCGCCTATATTTATTTTTATTGGCTGGTTATACCGCCTAATTTTCTATATATTTATATTTATATTGTATATTAACTTTGTTTTATTTTTATTGGCTGGTTATACCGCCTAATCTGTATATTAACTTTGTTTTATGCTTGTTTGGCGACGTGATTTTAGATCTCGCCGTTTAGTTAGATTTTATTGTGAAACTTTTTCAGGTAATCTTTCTAATACAACTCCTACCATGGCTGACAATGAAAGTGTTCATGCTGAAGATGAGAACAGACAAGTACGCACCATGCGTGACTACTTGCAACCAACTCGAAGCTCATCACCCTCTTGTTTTATTTTTCCTCTCAATGCAAACAACTTTCGTTTTAAACCAGGTATGATAGATTTGCTTCCAAATTTCCATGGGTTAGAATCGGAAAGTGCTTACTCGTTTCTAAAAGACTTCGAAGATGTATGTGTCACCTTTAATGACCAACAATGTACAAATGAAATTGTCAAGCTAAAATTATTTCCTTTTTCTTTAAAAGATAAAGCAAAAATTTGGCTTCATAATTTAAAACCAAGGTCAATTGGCACATGGCAAGAATTACAAACTGAGTTTCTAAAAAAAATTTTCCCAGCACATAAAACTACTGCTTTGAAAAGACAGATTCAAAATTTCAATCAAAATCAAAATGAAGCATTTTTTCAGTGCTGGGAGCGTTTTAAAGATTTGTTAAGTTCTTGTCCACATCATGGTTTTGAAAAATGGCGTCTTATTAGTTTCTTTTATGAAAGTTTAACTCCCGAAACTAAACAATTTGTTGAAACAATGTGTAACGGTGAGTTTCTAGAAAAAGAACCTGAAGAAGCCTTTGACTACCTAGACCATTTGGCAGATAACTCTCAAGCCTGGCACACAGATAGTTCCTCTGAAAGTTTCAACAGATATAATCTTGTTTCTAACAGAGGTAAATATTATTTTAGTCAAGAAGATGAGATAAAAGCTAAAGTAGCTAATTTGGCTAGAAAGATTGAAGCCATGGAACTTAGAGAAGTAAAAGAAGTCAAAACGGTTAAAAATGAAGAAAGTTGTGGAATTTGTGAAATCATGGGACATCCCACTTCTGAATGTCCAAACATTCCCATTCTTAAAGAAGCGTTGCATGATCAAGTAAATTCCATAAACACATTTAAAAAGCCTTTTCCTTCTCCTTACTCTGAAACGTATAACCCTGAATGGAGAAATCATCCCAACTTCAGTTGGCGGAATAATAATCATGTTCAGGTACCACAATCTCAAAAGCCTGGCAACACTTTTTCTTATCAACCTTCACGTGTACAAACCTTGGAAGAGACATTGCAAGCATTCATGCAAACACAAGCAAATGTGAATAACCAAACTTCACAGGACATCAATGAGATCAAAAACACCTTGTCCACATTGACAGCTTCATTACGCACTCAAGAAAAAGGTAAGTTTCCTGCTCAACCTCAGCCTAACCCTTCTACTCAATGTCTTGTTTCTTGCTCCAATGAAACTCAACAGGAAAATGCCAGTTCTATCACAACTCTTCGAAGTGGAAAGGCAATTGACAAAAACATTCCATCAAAAGACCAAGATCCTCCTTCCCCTCCGAAAAGTAATGGTAAGGATGATGGTAAGTCTGAACTTATTGAAAATTTGGACAAAGAAAAAGGTACGCATCCTGCTCCTTTTCCTCAAAGGTTGCAAACAATAAAGAATTTGAATCAAAATGCAGAAATTTATGAACTTTTCAAACAAGTTAAGATTAACATTCCTTTATTGGATGCAATCAAACAAGTTCCATCTTATGCTAAATTTTTGAAGGACATGTGCACATTTAAAAGGAAACATAATGTACAAAAGAAAGCATTTCTGACGGAAAGTGTGAGCTCAATCATTCAGCACCTTACTCCACCAAAATTCAAAGATCCTGGATGTCCAACAATCTCATGCATCATTGGAAACACTAGAATAGAACGTGCATTGCTTGATCTTGGTGCTAGTGTTAATCTTTTGCCTTTTTCTGTTTATCAACAGTTAGGTTTAGGTGAACTCAAGGAAACACCTGTTACACTTCAACTAGCTGATCGTTCTGTAAAAATTCCTCGAGGGATAGTTGAAGATGTTTTGGTTCAAATTGAAAATTTTTACTTCCCTGTTGATTTTATTGTTTTGGACACACATCCTGTTTCAAATCCAAATGTTCAAATTCCTGTTATATTAGGCCGTCCATTTCTTGCAACTTCTAATGCTCTGATAAATTGCAGGAATGGTATTTTGAACATTTCTTTTGGAAATATGACTTTAGAATTAAATGTGTTCAACATTTGCAAGCAACCTGGTGATGATTCAGAAGTACATGAAGTGGATTTCATTGAAGAACTTGTTCATGAACATAACACCACTACCACATTCATGATCCTTTAGAAGCTTATTTAATTGAATGTGAGTTTGATAATGCTTCAGAAATTTCACACACTGATTCTTTGTTAAATTCCTTTCAGGATAAGCATTGTTGGAAACAAAAACTTGAGGAACTCAGAAATAATGCATATGAGAATCCTAAAGTTCATAAAGAAAGAACTAAAGCCTTTCATGACAAGTTAATTTCAAGAAAAACATTTGATGTTGGGCAAAAAGTTCTACTTTATAATTCTAGACTTCACATATTTCCTGGTAAGTTGAGATCAAGATGGACTGGCCCATTTGTGGTTAAGCATGTGTATCATTATGGAGCAGTTGACATTGAGAATCCTAAAAATGGTAACGTATTCAAGGTAAATGGACAAAGACTCAAACTCTTTTTGGAAAATCATGTTACTCAAGAAGAGGTTGTTTTTCTTTCTGATCCTTGTTAAACCCCGGTTAAATGGCGGATAACGGTACTCCGTGATTATTTAAGTCGGTTCCATCAGCTACCCACAAAACTGATATTGTATATAAATTTCTCTTTCAATTTCTTTTTCATTTTTTTTCAAGATGGATGATATTCTCACAAGATTGCAGAAACGATTTCCTCCTTTTCCTCGAAATATTTTACTGAAACTTTACCAAGTTCGATTTGAAAGATTAAGAATGCTTATGCACAAAGGGATTCCTGAAGACATGCGTTGGATAATTGAAGCCAAGGTACGTGAAGATGAATATCTTCCTGTTTTGCATTTACCAGGTACAGGTAGAAGCACTTTTGCAAAGAAGCGACGAGCAAAGCGCATAAGTTCAAATTGCCACAAATGTGCACGATGGACGTGTAACGGTAAATGTCGTTCTATTGGGATTCCGTCCTCTAATCGAGATGATAAAATTGAATTCATTAAGGATGGACTGAGTAAGGAGAATTTGGGTAATATCCAACTTTCTCTTGAGACGCATCCTAGTGGAGACGTGCAAAGAGAAATTCTTGATTTATGGCCACAATTCCAAAGGGAATGGCAACATCTTGGGAATCTGATGTTAAAAGACCCTGTTTGCCAGCTTGTAAGAAAACTGGATGGGAAGCATATCCTCGACTCATAGAAGGCGTTTAAGCCGTTTCTGGACGTAAAACCAGAGGAAGATGTGAGCCACAATCACAACTACAATAAATGACTTCTCAACTTTTGGTTTGATTTGCAATAACTTCATTTCGGTTTAATTTACGTGTTGTTAGATTTTTGTAATTATTCTCGTTTTTTTTTTTTTTTTTTTTGCATTGGTCTTTTACGGTTGATTTTTCTTCTCTTTTTGATTTTCTTCCTGAAATCACGCAAAAATCTTTTGTTAGGTTAACATTTTCTTCTGACAGGTCAAATACACTTTCGGCGACATTATTACTCTTGTCTGATTCATTACTCAGTCCTCTATATATTACACCATGTACTCATTCTCTTTCAGGCACTTGAAAAAAAAATGGAAAGTACTTCGTCCCAGCGCATTAAAAAAATTTGTGTCTTTGGAGGTGCTTATCCAGGGAAAAATAACATATTCGCTGATGAAGCCATAAGAGTTGGAGTAATACTTGCCCAACAAAAGATCCAGTTGATTTATGGAGGCGGTAGTACGGGTTTAATGGGAGCAGTCGCTACAGCAGCACACGCCGGAGGAAGTCCAGTTCTAGGAATCGTGCCAAAACTATTCACAGGTTTTTGTGGACCTACCGTGGGTAAGGAAATACAAGTCTGGAGTATCCCTGAACGGATAACAATCATGTACCATTCTGCCGATGCATTCATTGCTTTACCAGGAGGTCTGGGTACATTGGAAGAAATAGCTTGCGTGGCTTCTTGGTCATCTTTGGTCACAAATAAGAAACCCATTGGTTTGCTTAATATTAATGGTTATTTTAGTAATTTGCTTTCATATTTCGATAATGCTGTGGATAATGGATTCATGTTTTCAGAGGCAAGGAGAACCATAATTTCTACTACAACCACTGAAGATTTACTCAAAAAGCTCCAAGCTTATGAGTATTTATCTGCTACGGTTGTTTCGCAAACGCTCGGAAAAAGAAAAAGAGATATGGACGAGCAAGGAGTGGATTGCACTCTGTCTTTGTGACATTATCTAACATTTTGTTTGTTGTGTCTCAGTTATAATAAGTGGTTAGCAACCTCTGCAGGTAATATCTCCTAAATTCTACCTTTAGTAGGGGGTAAGGGACATATTTTGCTAATTAAAAAAAAAATGATGTGTTTTAAGCCATTTAGAAGTATTCATTCTGAACAAGGTCTGAGTAAAGGAGACTTGAGACATACCTTGTCAGTTTGATTTTAATCTTTTTATGTTTACTTGTTAATTTTTGTTTAGTATTTTAGGATTATTTAGGTTGCATGAGTTTGTTTTGTTTTGAGTCTTAGTTATTCCTATTCTTATGTTATTAGTTCTTTTCTCTTACACATGATTCTTTTATTTGGGTTAATAGACTTACATTGAGGACAATGTAAGAATTAAGTGTGGGGGGAACGATTTAGGATTTCTTTTATTTTTGTCTACTATTTTTTTTTATGAGTCTTTATTATTATTATTATTATTTTAATGTGTTCTAGTTCCTTTTTAATACAATGATGAGATATGAATTGCATAAGTCTAAAACAGATTTATTAGTGAGAAGATTTTCATGAGAATTGAGCTTGATGTCAACCTTTTTATGAGCCAATGTTAATATGATATGTTGATTGAGAAAGAAGCATGTTTAGACTTAATCTGACTTGTATAATCATCCTTGTGAGTTTTTGAGCCTATAATGATAGATGCATTATACAAATCAATCTAATTTCTTTCTTGAGTGCTCTTATGATTACATGATTCTCTAGAACTTGCTTTAAACCGTTTGAGACTATATTGATACATGTGACAACATGAATATGATAGAGGCATTAGGATTATAACCAGAGCCAAACAGCCATCCATTATTAATGTTCTAAGAGAACATCCCCACTAGTGAGCCAATTTGAGCCTACATTAAATATGCTATTTTATTGGTAACCAGAACTTACACCTAGCCTAAATATACTTATATCCTTACCCTTGTTCTAAAGATGGATTATATATTTTGAGACATATTGCAAAAACAAGGGATACTTTTTGAAAATTTGGGTTAGAACGAAAGATAAGTGTGGGGGAGGAGAGAGGCAAAAGTCAAGAGAAAAAGAAAGGGATCATTGTCAAATACATTCCCATATTAAAAAAAAAAAAAAAATCTTCTCTTGAACTTCTAGTTAAAGTAAAGAAAAAGATGTTACAAAGTTGGTTAGAATGAAGCAAAGGCTCAACATGAATATTTAGCCTATGTTATTATGTGCTTTATAAGAGTTTTGAGAAGTTTTATTTGTATGATCTTATTATGTCTCTAAACTCTATGAACTCTTTGGAACCTTTGTGATATCTTTATCCTTTTGTTCTTTAACCACATTATAACCCTTTGGCCCCATTACAACCTTGAAAAAAGACCTCTTGATTTATGAAGTTGTATGATCTAAATAGTGGAGAATAGGTGGACAAGCAAGCATATGGTAGAACTGTTTTCATGAGATTGATTGAGTGTAAACACTTTACCACTACTTTAAAGAGTGAAAATCGTGAGAGTATATGAGAAGTTGAGATTAAGATGAATATGCACTATTTTGATTGAAATATGTTATGTTAATATTGGCTTAACTCATTTATTTACATTCAAGCATAAATTTTTGTGAAATTCTTTGAGCTATTGATTAGTTTATAAGACTTGTTCAAAGATTGTCTCTAATTTATATTGAAAGGATTAGGAGTAAATATTTTTAGTGTATGTAGTTTACTTATATTTTAGTTTTTCAATGTTTGTGGGTATCGTTCTAGCAAACCCTCACGAGACTAAACTCGTCCACTAGGGACACCTAGGGGTTTAAAGGCTTGTGCCACATGCTAAGTGCCACCGTGATTTCCAACGAAAATGGATTAGATTAGATTTTCTTATTTTATTTTTATTGAGTCGTTGCTAGGGACTAGCAACAATCTAAGTGTGGGGGTGTGATAACTCGTATAATTATATAGTTCTTAGTTATGTTTTATTATTGTTTTGTGTCAAATACGAGTTATTATTGCTTAGTCTAATTGTGTTTATGATATTTTATATTTTTATGTAATTTGGTGTTTTTCACGAGTTTCTTTGAGTGATTTCAGATTACTAGGTTAAATCAACAATTAAGGGCAAATCCAGTTCAGTTCCAGTTCCGACACCTTTTGCCATATCCGCTATATCTGGAGTTTCACTGAAGCAATAAGGCTGAATTTTTTACAGTGCAAAGTTAAGAGGCATATCTATCTTTTTCATGTTTTACACTTCTTGAAACGGAGTGGTTTTCCCTAGCGAAATCGACTATCAAGTTGGCTGATGTGCAATGACGTCTGTGCTGACCTATTTTGGTATTTTGACCATATCTTCCGATCCACATGAGCAAATGATCTGATTCCAACGGCTATGGATCCGTAACTGATAGGGGTATATTTTTCTAGAAGACCATTTGATCAGATCGAGCCTCCAACATTGACAAAATCGACCATCAAGCTGGCTGATCAGAATTGTCATACAATATGACGAAAATTGTTAGAAAAATGCACCCACCTATTATACCTACCTTTGAAATTTATAAAGCTTGTCTCTTGTCATTTAGCTCTCCAAAATGTGTATAAATAGAGGGCCTTGGATGAGCATTAAAGGTAGATTGGTAGGATATTAGCCATTGTAATAAAATTCTCTAAGTTTTCTTTTTCTTTCCTTTCTCTAGTTTTCTTTTTCTTTATTTACTTATGCTTCTTACATTTTTTTTCATTTTATTCATATCTAGTATGTGTTGCTAATCATATTGTTGAGGTGATGAGGTGAAGCTCTTGGTAAATGCTAAGGTTAGTCTCTTAAACATGAGCTAAAATGAATCATCATTTATAAACACTAGTATAGATAATATTTTCTTTTGGTTTAAAATCATACTTGCAAAGTAGGGATCTTGATTCATTATTGACAATGAAAATGGCACAGTAAATGCTTGGTTTCATAACCTTGATTTGTTGTAGACATATACCTTGGCATAAGGAATGCTTGGACTCTTTTTGTGAGTTTTGAGGACACCAAATGAACATAATATCATATGCTATGGACGTTGGACAATTTGGACTGAATTGCTAAACCTTCCGATTGGAATCTCCCTTATGTGTGAATTTCAATTGTGTAATAAAACAAGATTAATCTTAGCATAACACCAAGAGTGGATTCTCTAACCTCAACATCTTTTCTTATTGTTTTTATATCTTGTTTAATTTCTTTTATTTTATTTTGTTTATTTTGTTCTCTAATATATTGTTTATCTTGTTTTGTTGTTGATTCCTTAATATCTTGTTTACTTTCTTTTTCTTATATATTTATAAACTTATACTTACTAATACGCTTCCCTATGGTTCGACCTCGGACACCCGAGAATTTATTACTTGAACATAACCTGCACTTGGGTTTACAACTCTTAATTGAGTCTCCATCACTTGCGATGAGACTCGTTATTTTTTAGGTTGCGACAGCTTGGCGACTCCGCTGGGGAATATTAGAGAGTCAGGCCTAGAATTAGTCGTGTGTTATCAAAGTCTCGGTTTTGGTTGGTTTAATTGGTATTTAATTTTAATTCCCAAATTTTTTTGAGAATTTTGAAAATGTTAAAATGTTTTTAAATATGTTCATACTCATGTGCATGCATTTTATTATTGTTCTCTAGTTATTTAAGGTTGTATATTATAATTTCTTATTGGTTAATGTGTTACACTATTCTTGAATGCTTTTTATAAATTGCTAGGGCATTTAGAATAAGGTTTGTAGAATAGGTGGTGAAAGGTTTGTTGTTCCTCCACACACACCACACGCCCATTTGCATAGCATGAATCCTCTACCCGGGTTCCGTCCTTTTAAGTGGGAGTAAAGTAACTACGTCTTCGTGATGATCCTCCGTATGGGCTAGTGAAACACTTTCGGAGTATAAAGTACCTAATGTCTTCGTGATAATCCTTCGTACGGGCATAGGAAAATATAGTCTAACGAATTGAACCCGTTTTTATCTGGGTGCCTTACTAGCCTTCACCGGCGACAGTGAGGAGCAATTCGGGGCCTTTAGAACCGATTCACCCTTATATAGTGAACCTAGGCGAAGCCATGCCGGATTTTCGTTAGATACATCGAAGTTAGGAACACATGGAGGGACATTTCTAACCTTTTATTACCTATTTTTATATCTCAAATAAGTTTTGTAAACCGGGCAAAGGTGAACGTACATCGCCCGTAATAAGTGTGATACTCCGCCCCAAAGGCACCGTGATGCCTACATAAGTAGATATTGTTGGGTCAAGTGTTCATTAACCTTTTGAAATTCAAAATACAAACATTTTTTTTCAAACATTTTTGCATTTTTTGCACATTTCATGCATATGTGAATAGAGCATGTACAGTTATCATTGTATTTTTGATCTCATTCTTTGCAATAAACAGTTGGTAATAATAATCTCATTTGGTGATTTCATAAATCGCTAGTGTTACATGAACATTTGCATATTGTACCATAGTAGGATCCACTACCTCGAAATTCTTTTGAAAATAATATGATTGGTTTTCATAAAAAGACATGTTTCAAAAAATCATAAATTTGGAGGCAAATCTTGCATAATGAGATTTTTGAATAATCAAGATTTAGGTCCCACCAATTTTGTGTAATCATTGGTTAATATATTTGTATCATTTTGACATCATGTCACAGTCCTAACATGCATGGTTATTCATTGTAGAATACATTTGTGATATACATGGTCATTCTTTGTACCTACCTTTGTATTAATTCATTTAGTCTTAGCAGGTATCATTTTGTCATCATAGCATGCATGGTCATTCATTGTAGAATACGTTTATGACATGCATATTCATTATTTGTATATACATGTGCATCAATTTATTCATTTTTTAAATGCATCATATTGGCATTAGATTGCATCCATAGCATACATAGTGATCATAATTTCTCTGTCTATGTTCATGCATTAATCATCAGTATATTCATGCACATAGGAATAGAGCATTTACATTCATAATTGTATTCTTAATCTCATGACATTTTCATTTGCACAAAAGGGGTTCGAGATATGAGGAATGAATCGGAGGAACGACTAGAAGCTTTGGAACTCAATCAAGAGGAGTTTAGACATGAAATATGGGAAATGAAGGAATAACTCGCCAAATTGATGAAAATGTTTGAGGATATGGGTAAGATTAAGGGGGAATCTTCTCAGGGCTCTGCATCGCCTTCGGATCAACCAAAACCTTCAGGTCCAGAACATACAATCCTTGCTAGATCTTGCGCTTGCCAGTGTTACAAAGGGTGCAACCCAGATAAAATTGTGGACAAAATCGTGAAAATGATTAAACCTGAGAGCCTGATACCAAAGATAGAAACCTCGGATCCTGTACCATACCTGCAAACTGTTCTAGGTCCAAGCCAGTATCCCCACCCTACCATGGTCCAATCGTCTATTGGGATGACCACTACGGGATTCCTGAATCCCACTCCATCACCACCAATTCTTGGTTCATATTGCTTCTCTCATCAATCACCTTATCCAACATCTGGGATAGGAACCTCGAGTTATGTACAACCTCCAAAGGCCCCGTGTCCAAATCCATACCCTTACCATGCTGTTACGCCACATCTCCATGTAAATACTCTGGTTCGGACCTTAATGCCACCACCAAGCGCCCCAACTCCTAGGCCATGTGTGACTAAGAAACGACCCCAGGATAAGACCCAAATGCATTTTGATCCCTTTACAATCAACTACCGAGAGCTTCTCCCTATACTACTCCAAAATCACATGGTTGCATGTGCCCATTGAAACCCCTATTACCACCATATCCAAAGTGGTATAATCCAAATGCAAGATGTGATTATCACTGTGGAATTGTTGGCCATAGCATTGAAGACTGTATAGCATTCAAAAAGAAAGTGCAGTCTCTTATAAATGCCAAGTGGTTGGATCCAACGACACTAATTGATAGAGGGCTGGGAAATTGTCATTAGGATTGGGAGATTTACAGTATTAAGGTGGAAAGACTTCGGTCTTATTATATGATGTAATAGGATTTCACTTATTCAGTTGCCGGCTCTTATAGCCTTAGGATGCTAGAAAGAATAAAGTGCATGTAAAGACAGTTTTAACCACTGTTCAAATTTTGTAAAACATGGTTTATACCATTGTGAACGTTGATATAGGAATGAATTGATTATGTTTCAAATTTATGAGAGGTTGATGATTAAGTTCCTCCGATTCTTATTTCCTCCGTGATATCTTCCCCTTTGCATTTTGCATCCAATCAATTATTTGTCATACCATACATTCATACATGTATCATGTTGGCATCAGGTTGCATTCATGCATTCATAATCAGCATGACTTTTTTGTATATATCCATGTATTAATGTGTTTATTCTTTACATGTATCATGTTGACTTTGGGTTGCATTCATGAAAAACATAGTCAGCATGATTTCTCCGTATATGCTCATGCATTAATCTGTCATATTAACATCAGGATGCATTCATGACACACATGGTCAGGATGATTTTCTTTGTATATACTCTGTATAAATCATTCATTGTTTGCATGTATCATAATTGACGTCATGTTGCATTCATAGTGTATGATCATTCATTGGGAAATACGCTGAAATGTACATGATCATTCATTGCATATATCCATGCATTGATTTGTTTATTCTTTGCTTGCAACATGTTAGCATCATGATTGCATTTATTACATACATGGTCAGCATGTTTCCACTGTACATGTCCATACATCATATTGTTTAGGCTTCACATGCATCAAATTGCATTCATGGCTCCATCATCACACGCACTTTGGGGGAATAAAATAGAAATTGGCTTGGCTTTAAGAGTCTTTGAAAGAATTTCCATTTCAAATCAGAGGTATAAGAAGTACTGAGGACCCTTTTAATACAGGCTAGTGCTAGGAGAATGAACAAGTTGCCCGAATGGAAAGAATGGAAAAGGTACAGGAAGAATTGCGAGAACAGCTGGCAAATTCTCAAGCATAATCTAAAGATCGGATGATTAAATTGATAGAGCTAATGTCCACCGTAATCAAGGGATACGCTGAAAACCTGGCCGCCAGAGAAAGGGTAGAGGCACGAAAGGTTCAGAATGAGGTCGTAATGATGGCTGCCCAGAACACAGTTAACCCCATCAGTGTCTTAAATTCAAATGATCCAGCTGAACAGGCAAAGTTGAAAATGGTTAATGAGGTAGAGTTAGCAGATTCCCAAGGGAAATATCAGTTGCTAGATAAAAGGCTCCGGCCAGTAGAAAATACAGACGTATTCGGGAGTGTGGAGGCGAAAGAACGATGCTTGGTCTTCGATTTAGTCATCCCTCCTAAATTCAAGGTCCCTGACTTTGTGAAATATGACGGGACGACTGATCCGTCAGCCCATATCACTATGTTCTGCCGAAATATGACAAGTTATATAGATAATGATAATCTACTGATCCACTACTTTCAGGATAGCCTCAGAGGGTCCGCAATTAGGTGGTATAGTCAGTTGAGCAAGGATCAAATTCGCTCTTGGAATGATTTGGCTAGGGCTTTTCTAAACCAGTACAAGCATGTGACCGACCTGACTCCTGACCGTCTCACCTTGCAAAATATGGAGAAAAAGGTTACTGAGAACTTCAAAGAGTATGCTCAGAGGTGGAGGAACATGGCCACCCAAGTACAACCACCTTTAACTCAGAAGGAAACCACTGTCCTTTTTGTGAATACACTACAGGCCCCATACTACAATAAACTTGTTGGCAACACCACGAACAATTTTTCCGATATGGAATCTCCGGGGAAATGATTGAAAATGCAATCAAGGCCGGAAAACTCGAAGAAGGTAAAACATTTAATGCAGAGAGAAACAGGTTGCCCAAAAAGAAAGAGGAAGATGTCCAAGCCATGGGAGACTGTGCCCCATATATTCTCGCTACTTCATACCCTCCACCCTGTCCTTCTATGAATTATGTACCCCAAGGTTCATACTTATACCCAATGGCCTCTCAGAATCCAGTAAATTTTCAACCTTTTGTCAGTCAAAGGAAATCAATGAATATCCGAAAAAGATATCAGTTTGAGTCACTCCCCATGTCTTACTCTGAACTATTGTCCTAGCTGGTCGAAGAGCAACTCCTCACTAAAGTTTCAGTGGAGCCTATCCAACCCCCATATCTAAGCTGGTATGACGAGAATGCATATTGTGATTATCATTCCGGGATTCGGGGACATTCCACAGAAAATTGCTTATGTCTGAAGTGAAAGGTTCAAGCGCTCATCAATAAAGGACAGTTAGGAGTGGGGAAGAAACAAAGGTTAGACAGCATGGAGAATCTGCTGAATGGGAATGATGAGACCATTATGGATGTCATAATAGGGGAAGAAGGTGGAAAAGTCGAAATGATTATCGAGCAATAGCCAGTTTGAATTAGGGAGAACATGTCAAGGGGAAGTTTTTATGCATTTAGTTTCAGATCTTATGATGAAAACACTTGTCTCATGTCGACATTCATAAGAATTAAATGAATTTTGATTTTTAAAAAATGCTTTGTGTTTGTTATGTCTTAACAATAATCTGAATTTGCAAAAACAAGCATTAAAGAAGTTTTATTAATGAATAGTCTCAAGAATATTGATGATCATTGTTACAAATGACCCAATACCTTCTCCCCTCTCTTTTAGGTTTTCCTAAGCCTAAATCCCTTAAACCAAGAACACTTGAAAGACCTAATGCTTCAAAGTAATATGAATGATTGAACTTCATAAAACCATTGTCATCATAGAATAAGTAAAGATGTAGATACTAGTCTAGGTTATGAACAAAGGAACGAACTTTTCAAAAAAATTTCGAATTCCTTGAAATTCAAACAAATGAGACATTCTTTCAAGAATCTAGATTTTGGAAAATTGATGTATGTCAAGATTGTGCTAAAACCATTCATGACCTTTACCAATAACCACAAAACACTAATTACCCAAACATCACTTCATGATTGACACCCTGGAGCACAATGATTAAACTAGATTATCCCTTGTCCCAGAGAAAACCCGTTTTTGGGTCATATTTTCCTTGTCTCTTCAAAGAACTCAGATTTGAAATTCAGTCTTTTCAGTACAGACCTAGACTTGCTATGTTCCTCGTTGAAACAAATTCTCATGGATAATCAAATTGGGGCATCATATGTGGAAATGATGGATACATTGTGAATAAGGATGGACTAATGCATGAATCATTGGGGCATGCGATGAAAAAATGAAAAAATTTGTGATATCATGCATATGAGAATTCAGATGATTCCAAAGTGCAAAATGATATTCTGAATATCTATTTCCCTTGGGGATTGCTTTTCAATGTGATTTTTGTGTTTGACATGAGAAATGGCCATCTTTCATATCCCTTTCGCACAAAAAGAAATTATCCATACTCACCCCTTTTGAGCCGAAAGAATTTTTTTTTCTTTAAACCCTGATCAAGGATCACCCTTTACACTGGGGGGCAAATGCGAGGAAAGATATTTTTAAAGATCATTGAGAAATGAGTCCTAGCTCAAAGACAAATACAAAGCAAATAGAGCTCCGAATAAATACGGGCTCACTCTGTCAAAGAAAAAGGAAAAGATGGCGAAATGAAAGCCAATAAAAACAAAAGAAAAACACAAAAAAAAAAAAATTGTGAAAAAGCGATGGCAAATGAAAGCCAAAAGCAAGGAAGAAAAAGAGCAAAGTCAAAAGGGATAAATGTTTCAAAGAGAATCCTTCTCAAAGAAAGGATCCTTGATCTGATTACCCTCAAACACATTTTTTGGGCCTATTTATCCTTTCTTTTTGAACCCTGAGCCATGGCTTACGTTACGTGCTTTAAAAGTCCATTTTGATCAAGCAGGAATATTTAACTTGAAAGGTTTTCCTCAGATTTTATCTCATCTTATCAAATTATCATTTCACTAAGGAAGAATTTAGAATTCTCATCAAATGCATGGTAGAACAACAAAAAAGAAAGAAAAAATGGAAAGAATGAGACTCTAGGGCGAAAACCCAAAAATGGGCGGTCTAGAGTGAAATGGAAGAAGTGGTCATCGAGGAACATCTAGGAATTCTTGATTGTCAACTCTCATTTGGATGATTGATTTCAAAAACTGAAACTTTTTTCTCCTAAATTAAACTTTCCAGTTCAAACATCCCAGTCAATCTTGATGCTTGTCAAAATACCTTGATACGGAAACTAAAAGAAAGTTGAATTTGTTTGATTCTCATTGAATTCATGATTTATAAAACATGTTCCATTTGTGAACCTAGAAGGGACATACATTTTGTTGTGAAGTTTTCTTTGATCAACCAAAATCTTGTTGTACCAAGCCTTTCCAATTCAGATTAACACCTAGGGAAATTTCTAACAGTGATCATCAGTCTTCAAAAGATTTATACATCCCACAATGTGGGGTTAATATTTTTGGCTCAGAAGTTGTTATTAGATAAGCAAAATTGTTTTTCAAAAAGGGAAAATAAAAATATTTTTGAAATACCCATTTTTTATGTTAACATAAGATAAAGGTTTTTTAACTCAAAGGTGTGGAACTATTAGGATTAACCTTGATTTCCAAATATGAGAAGAATAAATAAAACTCAGCAATCAGACTCCTGTCAATAAGAGTTTGAAAACTGTTGGGGCAAAGAGAATAACCAAAGATTGAAAAATGAATTGAAGATATACTCTGATTTGAAGAGGAAAAGTGAATTGGAAAGTCTGAGTCCAAATCTAGAAAAGTGATCAAGGGCATTTACATCACTCATGAGCATTCATCTATTTATTAAACTTCGCATCTGCACCATGTCAGCAAGCATTTGCATAATTCATGAGTATTCGTATTTGCATTATTCCATGAGCATTTGCATTCGCATCATCTTAAGCAAGTGCATCATTTCTTGGATCATTGCATCTTTATTGTAGCTGCAATTACACCATTCATGAACCACTCACATGAATATGATTCGTAGGGACACTTGTATCTGCATTTAGAAGCATTTGCATCAATCCAAAATATTTGCATTTACACCATGAAGCATTTGCATGCCTTCAATTTCCTTGGTTTTATCCAGATCTCTTTCAATTTCATGGTTTCATCCATGCTTTCAATTTCCTTGGTTTCATCCAGATCCTTTTCAATTTCATTGTTTCACCCATGCCTTCAATTTCCTTGGTTTCATCTAAATCTCTTTCAATTACATGGTTTCATCCATGCCTTCAATTTCCTTGGTTTCATCCAGACCCTTTTCAATTTCATGGTTTCACCCATGCTTTCAATTTCCTTGGTTTCATCCATATCTCTTTCAATTTCATGGTTTCGTCCATGCCTTCAATTTCCTTGGTTTCATCTAGATCCTTTTCAATTTCATGGTTTCACCCATGCTTTCAATTTCCATTGTTTCATCCAGATCTTTTTCAATTTCATGGTTTTATCCATGCCTTCAATTTCCTTGGTTTCATCCAGATCTCTTTCGATTTCATGGTTTCATCCATGCCTTCAATTTCCTTGGTTTCATCCAGATCCTTTTCAATTTCATGGTTTCACCCATGCTTTCAATTTCCTTGGTTTCATCCAGATCTCTTTCAATTTCATGGTTTCACCCATGCCTTCAATTTCCTTGGTTTCATCTAGATCTCTTTCAATTTCATGGTTTTATCTATGCCTTCAATTTCCTTGGTTTCATCCAGATCTCTTTCAATTTCATGGTTTCATCCATGCCTTCAATTTTCTTGGTTTCATCCAGATCCTTTTCAATTTCATGGTTTCACCTATGCTTTCAATTTCCTTGGTTTCATCCAGATCTCTTTCAATTTCATGGTTTCATCCATGCCTTCAAATTCTTTGGTTTCATCTAGATCCTTTTCAATTTCATGGTTTCATCAATGCCTTCAATTTTCTTGGTTTCATCCAGATCCTTTTCAATTTCATGGTTTCACCTATGCTTTCAATTTCATTGGTTTCACCCAGATCTCTTTCAATTTCATGGTTTCACCCATGCCTTCAATTTCCTTGGTTTCATCCAGATCTCTTTCAATTTCATGGTTTCATCCATGCTTTCAATTTCTTTGGTTTCATCCAGATCTCTTTCAATTTCATGGTTTCATCCATGCCTTCAATTTCCTTGGTTTCATCCAGATCTCTTTCAATTTCATGGTTTCATCCATGCCTTCAATTTCCTTGGTTTCATCAAGATCTCTTTCAATTTCATGGTTTCATTCATGCCTTCAATTTCCTTGGTTTCATCCATATCTCTTTCAATTTCATGGTTTCATCGATGCCTTCAATTTCCTTGGTTTCATCCAGATCCTTTTCAATTTCATTATTTCATCCATGCCTTCAAATTCCTTGGTTTCATCCAGATCCTTTTCAAATTTCTTGGTTTCATCCATGCCTTCAATTTCCTTGGTTTCATCCAGATCCTTTTCAATTTTATGGTTTCACCCATGCTTTCAATTTCCTTGGTTTCATCCAGACCTCTTTCAATTTCATGGTTTCACCCATGCCTTCAATTTCCTTGGTTTCATCCAGATCTTTTTCAAATTTATGGTTTCACCAATGCCTTCAATTCCCTGGTTTCATCCAGGTCTTTGTCAATTCTCTTGCAAATAGAACATGTTTCCTTAAGACGGGTCGAGCCTTGATTAGTCAGGGAAATCAATTTAAGGACAAAATCTTCAATTTACTACTTTCTCAAAAAAAAAAAACAAAAAAAAAACAAAAAACAAAAAAAAAGAAATTAAAAAATGAAAAAATTGGAAAATTGAAAAAAAAGAAGAAGAAAAGAAACCCCCTTCCCTTTTCTTCAAATGTGATTTCACTAACCATACAAAATTAGTGTTGGTTTATCTTTGCCTGATTCCTGATTCTCAGCAATAGCCAAAGAGGGGCTTCTGTAGACACCTAATTTTGTTCGGACCACTAAAACAGGTATGTTTTCTTCCTAAATTGGTGTTTCAGAATGTAAAAAGACTTTTTTCATCCTGCAGGTGGCACTCTGAGACTTAGTTTACGAGGGCGAGCATAAAAAGTCAAACTTGAAAAAAGCAACCCTGAAAAGTCAACCCCGAAAAAGTCAACTACTGAAAAAGTCAACCCACTTTCAAAATCAAGATTTGTAGTTCTATTGAAAAATGGCGAAAGAATTTTGATAATCCAAGGTCTACATTGAAAGATATGGAGTTCAAAAGTTGGGTTATGCAGATTCAGTAGAAAAGAAACCCTAATCCGAGAAATTTGGGGAAAAGTGCTTAAACGATCAAATTGGTCGAAATTGAAAGTTCTAAATGAAAGATAAGCACTGAGTACAGGTAATGGAGAAGCCATTTGAAATGAAAAATTGAAAGAAAAGTCAATCCGGGAGAAAACCGAGAATTAGGATTTTTGGTGGATTTCGGTGAAATCGGGTAGAATTATAGAAATGGCCCGACTTGGTAAGAATAAAGCCCCAATGGATGAGCAATGATTAAAAAGGAATAGCCCAAGGCTCAACTTGAAGAAAATCTGAAAATCGGACTTGTTTTGAGCAAAATCGGGTTTCAGAGGCAAAAGGGCAAAATTGGAAAATTTGGGAAAAATAGCAAATGGACTTCGAAAATTCTGAAAATTTGCAAATCTCATTCTTAAATCATTTGGAAGAGATTGGCAAAAGAAAATATGGATTCGGAGTTCGTTTGCAAAATGGCCAAATCCCGGGTCTCTTATGTAGTAATTAAGAAGAAAAATCCCGAAAAAATAGCAAATGAACTCCAAATCTTCTGAAAATTTGAAAATCTCATTTTAAATCATTTGGAAGATATTGGCGAAACAAAATCTAGATTCGGAGTTTTTTTGCAAAATGGCCAAATCCCGGGCCTCCTATGCAATAATTCAAGAAGATAAATCCCCAAAAAAAGCAAATGGACTCCAAAAATTCTGAAAATTTGCAAATATCATTTTCAAATTATTAGGAAGAGATTTCCAAAAGAAAATCTTGATTCGGAGTTCGTTTGCAAAATGGCCAAATCCCGAGCCCCTATGTAGTAATTCAAGCAGATAAATCCCGAAAAATACCAAATGAATTCCAAAAATTATGAAAACTTCCAGATCACACTTTTAAATTATTTGGAAGAGATTTGTGAAGAAAAATCTTGATTTGGAGCTCGTTTAAAAAAATGGTAAAATGTGGGGGCATGAAAGGGCATTGTTGCAAGAAAAAATCCAAATAAATAGCAAATGGACTCGGAAAATTTTGAAAACTTCCAGAATTCAATATTTTATTATTTTAAAAGTATTAAAAAACTAAAATTTGAATTTGGAGTCCGTTTGCCATTTATTTGCATCTGGGGGCAAAATGGTCATTTCACCCAAGCAACCGAAATGGGCTTTTTTTGGCCTTTAAAAAAATCAGACTTGGGCTGGAAAAGAGAGTGCTGGCCTGCCAAGGCCCAAAGGAAGTAGGAAGCTTCTGATTTTTCAATCAAATGGCCAAGAATTAAGAGTTAGTTAGAGATTTTTTTGATCAAGCCATTGTGATTAAGCCACATAGGCCAATGCATGAAGAGGGAGAGTGTCAATATTATTCTTGAACAGCTGTAATTATGGACAGCTGATATGCTAATCTAAGGGTGATAATTTCATGATTTTTCACCTTGAATCACTAGCCCTTGGATGAAATTATTTTCTTTAGTCTTGATGCTTTAAGTGTTCTTCTACTTCATATACTTGAAGCATGTTTAATTTGGTTGCTTGTTTGTTGTCATTTATGAGTTTATTATCATATTCTTGCATTTTCAATATTCTGTTTTCTGTTTTCATAATGTTTAAATTTGTTGATGTTTTATATTTAGTATATCATGTGTTTGTAAAAATGCTTGGTAGTTTTAATATCTCTACTTTGTGTTTGTATGATTTGAGTGTTATATTTTAGTTGAGCATGTTAGTATATCAAGTGTTTGTGAAAATGCTTGTTAGTTTTAGTATCTCTACTTTGTGTTTGCATGATTTGAGTGTTATATTTTAGTTGAGCATGTTAGTATATCAAGTGTTTGTGAAAATGCTTGTTAGTATTAATATCTCTACTTTGTGTTTGCATGATTTGAATGTTAAATTTTAGTTTTGCATGTTAGTATATCAAGTGTTTGTGAAAATGCCATGCTTGTTTGGAATCATAGGCCATTCGGCCACTCCATGTATTCTAGCATTATGTGTGCATTTCTGCTATGTTAGTTGATAGGTTGGCATTTGCATAATATTTGGTTGAATTTTTGGTTTAAGCATGTCTTGTGTTTGTGTTATTGTCATGCATACTTTAGTTGTTAGGTTAGGTTTATCTTGCCATGCATGTTCATGCATTTTAGACCTAGGTTGCATTAAATGCCATGCAAGTTCATTTAGGTCTAGGTCATTATATTGATGCCATGCATTTTTTCATGACATTTAGGTTTAAAATCATGCATTTCATGCATCATATTTGCTGAATTTTTCATGCATTTCATGTCCATGCCACTTGACTAATGACTTAGGCCAATTAATGGTTCAAAGTCATGCTCTCTTGAGCACACTTGTGGAAAATTAAGGTTTGTCAAATTGATTATTCTACCTTTGAGATTTTTTTTTACTTAGCCAATTTTTATCTAACTTTTAAAAAGTCCTAGATACTGCTTGCAAGTCATTTTTTGAGTCTTAAATATTTTAACTTTCATTTTTAAATGATTTTATCAAAGGCAAAAATGTGTTTTGGCAAAACAGTTTTTTTCACCCGGTACTCGTACTTTCCCTATTTTTTTTGGGCATTCATCTTTAATCAGAAAATTAAGCTAATTTTTTCCCGTGTAATTTTACATGTCCTGAGTCTCCAGTACATTTTTTAGATTTTTTTATAATTTTTAAAAATAGGATAAAAAATCGTGGCTTAAAACTGGATAGTGGAGTCAGAATTGAATTTGAGGAAAATCATTTTTCTGTTTTGGTTAAGTTACCTAGAGGGGGCTGATTAGGAAGTTTAGTTACTGACTTGGGATAGTTTCTAAGCCTTTTTAAACTCTAAAAATGATTTTTTTAAGTCTCAGGTTAAGGGTGGTCAAGTCCGGGATTTTAAACTTAGAAAATTAGAGCCATTTTAAAAAGGGTTTAGCCTAGTTTTTATTTTTAATCTAAGCTTTTCAAAAAAAATTTCAAACAATCACAAAGTACTTTGATTTTAGAATATTTAATTTGACATATTTTCCTAAGGTAGTCGGATATCTTTTTAGATATACGGATTTCCTTAATTAAAGGAAAAAAATACATTTTCATGCATTGCATTTTCCATATTCATGCATTTTATATGATATGTGATTTTTGCTATGATAATTTCTATGATATTGTTATGATTTTGAGTTATGTTATATTGTTTATTATATGATTTGGAATATTTCATGATATCCTATGTTTTTTATTTAATTATTTTTTTGTTATATTATTTAGCATATACTATGTTCTTGCATTATTATTTTCAATTTTATTTCCATGCATATTATATGATAGCATTATTTTATATTCCATGTCAAATTATATGCCATATCATTCATATTGGCCATGCCATTCAAATTATTTCATTTCATATAGAATATATTATGTTACTTAGGTCATTTCATTTCATGTTGAATATATTATGTTACCTAGGTCATTTCATTTCATTTAGTATATATTATGTCATTTAGGATATTTTATTTCATTTAAAATATATCATATGATTTAGGATATTACATTTCATATAGAATATATTATGTTACCTAGGTCATTTCATTTTATTTAGAATATGTCATATAACTTAGGACATTTCATTTCATTTAGAACATGCTAAGGCATTTAAATTATATCATATCATTTAGGATGCATTATATTATTTAGATTGTGCCATGTCATTTTATTTATGTCATGCATATTCATATCTTTTAAAATGTTTTCAAAAGGATAATGATTTTTCAATAAAAAATAAAGATATTCCCGAGTTAAAATAATTCATGAGTTCTCTACCAGGTTTCCTGGAGGGAATATCATCAATTATCATTAATAAAAGAATATCTTTCTTTCAAAAAAGAGAACGATTATGAAAGTTTTCCAAAACTAATAAAAATTTCTACATTTTGCCACGTTTGTTGGGGGATATAGGAAAATTTTGAATTTATAAATTCAGAATCATTTTCAATTAAAAAATGGAATTATTTTTCTTTAAGTTGGGAATTAACTTGAAATACTAAATTTAAAACCGATTTTTTACCGAGACTTGAGATAACACACGATTAATAAGGTACCGTTTTATACGGGTGTTGTGGGGGTGCCAATCCTTCCCCACACGTAACCGAGTCCCGAACCCGTTTCTTTGATTTCTCTGGTTTAAAACGCAGACTTGAAATTGGTTTTAAAAATGTTTTAATTAATTTTTAAAATATTTTATAAAATTGGTTTTAATAGGTGGCCAATCACACCTAGCTAAAAAAGATCGGTGGCGACTCCATGTCTTTTTCAAGGTCATTTTCAAAACCTTCATTTATCTAGAGGAATTAAGTCGACTTTTCTCGGGTTTTTTTAATGTCACGCTTAACGAATAATAAAGTCTTGCGATGAGACTCCTTATTTTTTAGGTTGCGACACCTCTCCTTGGGGTGCTCCGATTTTATTTGTTAAGAAGAAGGATGGATCGTTACGGTTGTGTATTGATTACAGGCAGTTGAATTAAGTGACGACGAAGAATAAGTATCCGTTGCCTAGGATCGATGATTTATTCGATCAGTTGCAGGGAGGTCAATACTTTTCTAAGATAGATCTTAGATCGGGGTACCATCAGATTCACATAAGGAGGAAAACAGCCTTTCGCACTCGATATGGACATTATGAGTTTTTGGTCATGTCGTTTAGACTAACGAATACACCGGTAGCGTTCATGGATTTGATGAATAGGGTGTTCAAGTCCTTCCTCCACCAGTTTGTGATTGTGTTCATCGATGATATCTTGGTGTATTCGCGAGGCGAGGATGAATATAGGGAACACCTCCGCATTGTCCTCGAGATTCTTCGAGCACACAAACTGTTTGCCAAGTTCTCCAAGTGTGAGTTTTGGCTATCGAGTGTGAGTTTTCTTGGACATATAGTTTCGAAGGAAGGTATTTTTGTGGATCCCAAGAAGATTGAGGCAGTACGAGACTGGGAGAGGCCGACTATAGTAACAAAGATCAGGAGTTTCTTAGGGTTAGCTGGATTTTATAGGAGGTTCGTGGAGAACTTCTCGAGAATAGCCGTACCACTAACCAGGTTAACACATAAGAATGTCAAGTTTGTTTGGTCAGATGAGTGCGAAAAGAGCTTCAATAAACTTAAGCAGCTCTTGACTTCAGCACCAGTTTAGCATTGCCAAATGAGGCAGATGGCTTTGTGGTGTATTGTGTTGCTTCTCGCATAAGTTTGGGCTGCCTATTAATGTAGAAGAACAAGGTTATTGCTTATGCGTCGAAGACAGTTAAAAAGGCATGAGCAAAATTATCCTACGCACGACTTGGAACTGGCAGCCATTATCTTCGCATTGAAGATATGGTGACACTATTTGTATGGCCGATCATGTGAGATTTATACAGACCATAAAAGTCTCAAGTATATATTTTATCAACAAGAGTTGAATTTGAGACAGAGGAGATGGTTGGAATTACTCAAGGATTATGATTGTACCATCCTTTATCATCCTGGCAAAGCCAATGTTGTCGCAAATGCCTTGAATAGGAAGTCCATGGGTAGCTTAGCCCATGTAGTAGTACAGAGGAGACATATGGTTCGAGAAGTGAGGAATTGCATCAATGATGGTGTGGTACTTAGTGTTACCGACACGAGGGAGATGTTAGCCCATGTGCAAGTACGATCATCATTGGTGGAGGAGGTAAAACAATTGCAACATGATGATGATTTTTGCACAGGAAAGAAAGTCCAGGTTGGACAAAGATTGTGCGAGGAGTTTCGTATAGATGATGATGGAACTTTTTGGTTACATGACCACCTCGTGATACCGTTGGCAGGTGATATACGGCATAGACTCCTCGAGCTAGCTCATAACTCATCCTACACTATGCACCCTGGTTCCACCATGATGTATCATGATCTACGAGCACATTATTGGTGAGAAGGCATGAAGAAGGATGTAGCGAACTTTGTGGCTAGATGTTTGGTGTGCCAACAGGTTAAGGCCGAACATCAGAAACCGCCAGGTACACATCAGATCTTGGATGTCCCTGAATGGAAATGGGACAAGATTACGATGGATTTACTCACGGGGTTGCCTAGATCAACCAAAGGATGCGACTCGATATGGGTGATTGTCGATAGATTGACCAAGTTTGCACGTTTCTTGCCAGTGCGCACTATATATACGGCAACCCAGTATGCTAGACTATATTTGGACCGGATAGTGCCTTTGCATGGAGTGCCTATTTTTATTGTGTCAGATAGAGACATACAATTCACATCGAGGTTTTGGGAATCATTTCAAAGGGCCACTGGGTACTCAGTTGAGATTCAATACCGTGTTCCATCCCCAAACCGATGGTCAGTCTGAAAGGACCATCCAGACTTTAGAGGATATGCTTCGGGCATGTGTTTTAGATTTCGAGGGTAGTTGGGATCAGCACTTGTCTTTGATTGAGTTTGCAGATAATAACAGCTATCAAAGTACTATACAGATGGCACCATATGAAGCATTGTATGGCCAAAAATGTAGATCTCCAGTGGGATGGTTTGAGGTGGGTGATCGTCCATTATTAGGTTCGGATATGGTTCAGGATGCATTAAGAAATGTGGAGTTGATCAGTGACAAAATGCGAGCGGCACAGAGTCGGCAAAAGTCTTATGCCGATAATAGACGTCGGGAACTAGATTTTGATGTTGGGGATCATGTGTTCTTGAAAGTGTCTCCGTTTAAGGGTGTCATGAGATTCGGCAAGAGAGGAAAGTTGAGTCCAAGGTACATTGGACCGTTTGAGATACTTCAACGACATGGGGCAATAGCATATGAGTTGGCCCTTCCTCCTGAGTTAGCCGCTGTACACCCGATATTTCATGTGTCGGTGCTTCGAAAATACCTCCCTGATTAGTCCTATGTGTTGCAACTGCAGGCGATAGAGATAGTCCCCCGCATGTCATATGTAGAAGAACCCATAGCCATAGTAGAACAGCAGGCACGAAAGCTACGATCGAAGGAGATTTCTTCGGTGAAGGTTGTATGGAATCATCATGGGAAAGAGGAAGCTACTTGGGAATTTGAAAGAGACATGAGAAGACAGTACCCCCAATTATTCCGGGAGTAGGTACGTAACTCTTTAAATGAATTTTTCAATAAGTTCAAATTAGGAAGATTCGATGACGAATTTTTTTCTGGGGGGAAGAATTGTAAGACCCTCGTAAGTCAGAGATCGATTCGGGTCTCTTTAAATGATTCATAGACGATGGATCAAGTTTATGTATGCTTGTAGACAAAGCACACTACCATCTGGTCTTATTGTTATATTAATAATTTTTAGAATAAGGGATTTAATCGGCTATTTGAGAGATTTAGCCTTAAATTGACCACGAGTCTGGAATCAAAATCGGGACAACGTAAAGTTCGTAAAATTTAGTTTTTTAACTTCACATAGTGTTAAAATGTGATATATTACTGATCAAGATAAAATATGAACCAGGGGTATTTTGGTCATTTTACCTAAAATTTTATTTTTGATTCTAATATGGTACCAATAGACTCCGTGATCATATAGGATCTCAATATGATGCTTAGATTAAAAATTTTGACCTTTTTTTTACTCAAAAAGTAAATTGGAAAGCTAATACGCCCTTAATTAGCTTAAAAGAGTGAAAAATCGGAATTGGCCGCGGGAAGGTCCGAAAAAGGTTTTAAGTGAATAAATGGATTCATATGGACATAAAATGATGTTAGAAAGCAGTTGGTGAAATCAGAATAAGAATCGGAGCTAAAATCGAAAAAGTCTTAATGCTGACCCGTAAACGGCCCAGGGCTCGGATTTGATGCTCGGGATATCGAAAAATTATGAAAACTTACGTACTAGTTTAAAATGATATTTGAAACATATCCTTGTCGAGAAAAGTGAAAAATGAGCTTCCGAACGTAAAATTTTCATATGAGCCCCATTTAGGCACTAAAAGACAAAAAATGGGCTAAAAGGGGTATTTTTGTCATTTGGATTGGTAAATGGCCATAAAAATCAGCCAAGAAGCCCATGTTCAGCCATGACCTTCATTTTTTTCATGCCTTAGGGGTTTTTCTTCTTCAACCTTGAGAAAACCTAACCAAAGTGAAGAAAACTCCATAACCAAAAGCTTGTAAGCTTGATCTCTTGATTTCTACTAATCACCAAGCCAACAAAACACATTGTTCTACTATCTAGAAGGTAAGGATTACTTATTTGGTGTTAGTTTTTCAATAAATCATGAGAAACTATGTGTTTCTCTTTATGGTCATTTTTGCCTTAGGTGGTTTGCAACATAGTCACCACCTTAAAACACCACCATGGGTAGTCCTAAATCAACCTCTACATCTATTACTTGGGGTTGGTTGATTGAAAAAGTGGCTTGGAGTGAGAAATATAAGCTTGTCCTAATTCACCATGTTGGCCAACCACTTTGTGCCTCCACTTCAACCATTATCCAAGGCCACCGTTAGCTTTGCTAGGCTCGGGGGAGCAACTTTCCAGTTGATCGTTGCTTTGAATTTCCACCCGAGCTAGGTGTAAATATTATAATACTTAAATAGCTAAGCTGCAAAATTTTGGATAGTACCTAATTAGCTACAATTTAGATAGTATGAATGTTTCTAATTTATAAAATATTTATGAAATTACTATTTATGTACTAGGAGCGCGGATTAGCTGAGTCTGTGGTTGGAAGAGTTTCGGAGCACGAGGAACCAATTTCTCCCCCTTAGCGCACTGTGAGTAAACGTGTAGCGATAGACGTAGGATTGTTAGATTATGTTATGACATACTGGCTGTGATTGTATGAATGTATGACAAAGAATTACCTTATGATATCGAGTTCTCATAAAGACGTGAGAAAAAGGTCCAATGAATGGACAAGTGATGATTATGTAATAATCTGGGATTGTCGTATGAGTGGTCGACTATATGGCACCACATTGTGCCTTGCTAGTATGCTTATTTAAATGCTATGTGATGCAGTTTATTGTAATGTTAAGCTATACCAGATTTGTAGGCTGCCATTGTGTCCTATCGGATTTGTAGGCTGCCATTGAGCCCTACCGGTTATGTAGGAGCCTTCGAGCCCTACTGGTTTTGTAGGAGCCTTCGTGCCCTACAGGTTTTGTAGAAGCCTTCGAGCCCTACTGGTTTTGTAGGAGCCTTCATGCCTTACCAGTTTTGTAGGAGCTTTCGAGCCCTACCGGTTTGTAGGAGTCTACGGACCCTACCGGATGTTGTAGTTGTTTGTGATGTTGGATAGAAACATATAGGTGATATTAGTTAATATAACTTGCATTTGCTCACTGGGTCCTCATGACTCACTCTTTAGTTATTTTTCTTTTTCAGATACTGATCAACCCGGTCCCTCATCCACCCCGCCGGCTTAGTTCGTGACACTAGTTGGTGAAAATGACATGTCGTTTTGACGAGTTGATCCATTGCTTGATGGAGGAACCATGCACAGCCACCTAGGGATGTCATATGTTATTTTGTCTAAGTATGTTGTATTCTGGGTCATGCAGTTATCCGGTCGGAGATCGAGATTGTTGTGTATATTTTTGGTATTGCATATAAATATATGCATTGTGGATCACTTTGTGCGTAGGCTGCGGGGCATCTTGGTTACTCCCTAGTTGGAGGTGTCTTAACCGGGATTCATGTGTTATTATTATTGTGTTGCATGTTTTGCAGGTTCGGTAACCCCCTCTTATCGGGTGAGGTCATGCCGAAATTTCGTTAGGTAGATGAATGATTAAGGCTTCGGAGGCAAGGGTATATACTTGTCTCTGGCCGGTTACACTCCCGGATTTGGGATGTGACACCCTGGGAACAAGTCCTTGCCGTACAAGTAAGTCAAGAGGCATAAAATCACGTTTTTCAGGGTTTTTCACGTTTTTTCCCAAATTATTGGCGCCACGGCGCTGGAAATGGGCGAGGCGGCGCCGAGCTCTTTGTCTCCATTTTTTTGCTGCATCTTCCTTCACTTCATCAGATGATTTGGATTACCATTTTTGTGATTTGGATGTGTAAACTACCGTTGAAAAGGTATTCAAGTCAGCTTCAAAAGTCAAGAAGGACGTTTCTTCAAATAAGGAATTTAACGTAATGTTTTCCTTGCAACAAGATCCGGATGTCAAATCTGCCTTCTTGCTTGGCAACTAGAAATTGATTTTCTTGACTCCCGAGTCTTCTTCCATCTTGTGATTATGATTTTGTAAGTTTTTTAACATCATTATTGACATCTTTTGACTCCATTCTCCTTATTGTACCTAAAATTTAAACACATAATATAAGTAAACAAGATAAAGATCTAAGATATAACTAAAACTAAGAATAGAAAAGGTATAAAATGTGTATTTTATGACTGTCACAACCTAAAAAATAACAAGTCTCATCGCAAGATTTTATTATTCGTTAAGCGTGATATTAAAAAAACCCGAGGAAAAGTCGACTTAATTCCTCTAGAAAAATGAAGGTTTTGAAAATGACCTTGAAAAAGACATGCAGTCGCCACCAATCTTTTTTAGCTAGGTGTGATCGGCCACCTATTAAAACATGTTTTATAAAATATTTTAAAAATTAATTAAAACATTTTAAAAACCAATTTCAAGTCTGCATTTTAAACCAGAGAAATCAAAGAAACGGGTTCGGGACTCGATTACGTATGGGGAAGGATTAGTACCCCTAAAATACCCATATAGAACGATACCTTATTAATCGTGTGTTATCTCAAATCTCGGTGTAAAGTTGGTTTTATATTTAGTATTTCGAGTTAATTCCCAATTTAAAGAAAATAATTCCATTTTTAATTGAAAATGATCCGGAATTTATAAATTCAAAATTTTCCTATATTCCCCAACAAACGTGGCAAAATATAGAAATTTTTATTAATTTTGGAAAACTTTCCGAATCATTCTCTTTTTAAAGAAGATATTCTGTTATTAATAATAATTGATGATATCCTCCCCAGCAAACCCGGCAGAGAACTCATGAATTATTTTAACTCGGAAATATCTTTATTTTATTGAAAATCATTATCCTTTTTTTTGAAAACATTTAAAAGAAATGAATATGTATATGCATGACATAAATAAAATGACATAGCAAAATCTAAAAAATATAATACAACCTAAATGATATGACATAATTTGAATGCCCTAGCATATTCTAAATGAAATGAAATATCCTAAGTTATATGACATATTCTAAATGAAATGAAATGACCTAGGTAACATAATATATGCTATATGAAATGTAATATCCTAAGTCACATGATATATTCTAAATGAAATGTAATATCCTAAGTCATATGATATATTCTAAATGAAATAAAATATCCTAAATGACATAATATATCCTAAATGAAATGAAATGGCCTAGGTAATATAATATATTCTACATGAAATGAAATGCCCTAAGTAACATAATATATTCTATATGAAATGAAATAATTTAAATGACATGGCAAATATGAATGATATGGCATATAATTTAAATGGCATGGAATATAAAATAATGCTATCATATAATATGCATGGAAATAAAAATGCAAATAATAATGCATGAACATAGTATTTGCTAAATAATATAACAAAAAGTAATTAAATAAAAAGCATAGGATATCATGAAATATTCCAAATCATATAATAAACAATATAACATAACTCAAAATCATAACAATATCATAGAAATTATCATAGCAAAAATCACATATTATATAAAATGCATGAATATGGAAAATGCAATGCATGAAAATATATATTTTTCCTTTAATTAAGGAAATCCGTATATCTAAAAAGATATCCGGCTACCTTAGGAAAATATGTCAAATTAAATATTCTAAAACCAAAATACTTTGTGATTGTTTGAAAACAATTTTAAAAAGCTTAAATTAAAAATAAAAACTGGGCTAAACCTTTTTAAAATGACTCTAATTTCCTAAGTTTAAAAATCCCGGACTTAACCACCCTTAACTCGAGACTTAAAAAATCTTTTTTAGAGTTTCAAAAGGCTTAGAAACTATCCTAAGTCAGTAGCTAAACTTCTTAATCAGCCCCCTCTAAATAACTTAACCAAAACAGAAAAATGATTGTTCTTTAAATTCAATTATGACTCTCCTGTCCAGTTTTAAGCCACGATTTTTTACCCTATTTTTAAAAATTCAAACAATTCTGAAAAAAATACTAGAGACTCCAGACATGTAAAACTACACGAAAAACAATTAGCTTAATTTTTTGATTAAAGATGAATGCCCAGAAAAATCGGGCAAGTACGAGTACTGTGTGAAAAAACTGTTTTGTCAAAATACATTTTTGCCTTTGATAAAATCATTTAAAAATCAAAGTAAAAATATTTAAGACTCACAAAATGACTCACAAAAAGTAGCTAGGACTTTTTAAAAGTTAGATAAAAATTAGCTAAGTAAAAAAAAAATACAAAGGTAGAATAATCAATTTGACAAACCTAAATTTTCCACAAGTGTGCTCAAGAGAGCATGACTTTGAACCATTAATTGGCCTAAGTCATTAGTCAAGTGGCATGAACATGAAATGCATGAAAAAATACAGCAAATATGATGCATGAAATGCATGAGTTTAAACCTAAATGTCATGAAAAAATGCATGGCATCAATATAGTGACCTAGACCTAAATGAACTTGCATGGCATTTAATGCAACCTAAGTTTAAAATGCATGAGCATGCATGGCAAGATAAACTTAACCTAACATCTAAAATAGGCATGGCAATAACACAAACACAAAGCATGCTTAAACCAAAAACTCAACCAAATATCATGCAAATGCCAACCTATCAACTAACATAGCAAAAATGCATACATAATGCTAGAATACATGGAGTGGTCGAATGGCCTATGATTCCTAACAAGCATGGCATTTTCACAAACAGTTGGTATACTAACATGCAAAACTAAAATATAACACTCAAATCATGCAAATAAAAAATAGAAATACTAAAACCAAACAAGCAGTTTCACAAACACTTGAGATACTAAATATAAAACATCAACAAATCTAAACATTATGAAAACAGAAAATTAAAAATGCAAGAACATGATATTTAAATCATAAATGGCAACAAACAAAGCAACCAAATTAAAACATGATTCAAATATATGAAGTAGAAGAACACTTAAAGCATCAAGATTAAAGAAAATAACATAGATAACATGATAAAATAAACAAAACAGCAACATTAAAAATAATATAGGCCATTCGGCCATGGTGAGGAAAACAAATGTAAGAAAACTTTGTTTTAGAAAAAGATGAAGAAAGAACTTAAAAGGAATATAAAAAAAACACTTATTTAAAAATAAAACTCACCAAATAATAATCAAAATAGCAAAAACAAGAATGGAAAATCAAGAAAGTGCAAGAGTTGGTGCTCAAGAGTAACCTCAAGAAGCTATATTTCAAGCTTTATCTCTTCAAACTTTCCTTTATTTTCTAAACTTTTTCTTTTTTCTTTCAACCAAGGAGAGAAAAACTAAGCAAAACAAAGAGAAATCTGAAAAAATGAAGTGAAGGAAAATCAATTCTGCCCCCTCCCTTAAGGCTGGCCAAATCCCCCTCTCTCTCATGCAAGGATGTTGTCATTTTGATCCTAACCAATTTCCATCCAATGGCTAGTAATTCAAGGTGAAAAATCATGAAATTATCACCCTTAGATTAGCATATCAGCTGTCCATAATTACAGCTGTTCAAGAATAATGTTGACACACTCCCTTGGCCTATGTGGCTTAATCACAATGGCTTGATCAAAAAGAATTTCTAACTAACTCTTAATTCTTGGCCATTTGATTGAAAAATCAGAAGCATCCTCCTTCGTTTGGGCCTTGGCAGGCCAGAACTTCTCTTTTCCATCCCAAGTCTGATTTTTTGAAAGGCCAAAAGAAGCCCTTTTCGATTGCTTGGGTGAAATGACCGTTTTGCCCCCCGGATGCAAATAAATGTCAAACAGACTCCAAATTCAAATTTTATTTTTTAATACTTTTCAAATAATAAAATATTGAAATCTGGAAGTTTTCAAAAATTTCCGAGTTCGTTTGCTATTTATTTGGATTTTTTCTTCCAAAAATGCCCTTTCATGCCCCCACATTTTACCATTTTTTAAACGAGCTCCAAATCAAGATTTTTCTTCACCAATATCTTCCAAATAATTTAAAAGTGTGATCTGGAAGTTTTCATAATTTGTGGAGCTCATTTGGTATTTTTTCGGGATTTATCTGCTTGAGTTACTACAAAGGGGCTCAGGATTTGGTCATTTTGCAAACGAACTCCGAATCAAGATTTCCTTTCTCTAATATCTTCGAAATAATCTAAAAATGAGATTTTCAAAATTTTAGAATTTTTGGAGTCCATTTGCTATTTTTTCGGGATTTATCTTCTTGAATTATTGCATAGGAGGCCCGGGATTTGGCCATTTTGCAAACGAACTCCGAATCAAGATTTTCTTTCGCCAATCTCTTCCAAATAATTTAAAAATGATATTTACAAATTTTCAGAAGATTTGATGCACATTTGCTATTTTGCCGAGATTTTCCTTCTTGAATTACTGCATTAGAGGCTCTGAATTTGGCCATTTTGCAAACGAACTCCGAATCAAGATTTTCTTTTGCCAATCTCTTCCAAATGATTTAAGAATGAGATTTGAAAATTTTTAGAATTTATGAAGTCCATTTGCTCTTTTTCTTAATTTTTCCAATTTTACCCTTTTGCCTCTGAAACCCGGTTTTGCTCAAAACAAGTCCGATTTTCAGATTTTCTTCAAGCTAAGCCTTGGGCTATCCCTTTTTAATCACTCTTCATCCATTGGGGCTTTAGTCTTACCAAGTCGGACCATTTCTGTAATTCTGCCCGATTTCACCGAAATCCACCAAAAATCCTAATTCTCAATTTTCTCCCGGATTGACTTTCCTTTCGGTTTTTCTTTCAAGTGGCTTCTCCATTACCCGTAGTCAATGCTTATCTTTCATTTGGAACCGTCAATTTCGAACAATTTGATCGTTTAAGCACTTTTCCCTAAATTTCCCGGATTAAGGTTTTCTTTTTACTAAATCTCCATAACCCAACTTCCGAACTCCATATCTTTCAATGTAGACCTCGGATTATCAAAATTCTTTCACCATTTTTCAGTTGAACTTCAAATCTTGATTTTGAAAGTGGGTTGACTTTTTCAGTAGTTGACTTTTTAGGGTTGACTTTTTTGGGGTTGACTTTTTTTGGGGGTTGACTTTTTTTGAGTTTGACTTTTTATGCTCGCCTTCTTAAACTAAGTCTCGGAGTACCACCTGCAGGATGAAAAAAGTCGTTTTACATTCTGAAACATCAATTTAGGAAGAAAACTTACCTGTTTTAGTGGTCCGGACAAAATTAGGTGTCTACAGCTGCCCCTCTTTGGCTATTGCTGAGAATCAGGAATCAGGCAAAGATAAATAAACACTAATTTTGTACTGTCAGTGAAATCACATGTGAGGGAAAGGGAAAGAGGTTTTCTTTTTTCATTTCTCTATCATTTTTTCATTTTTTTTTTTTGAAAAAGCTGTAAATTGAAGATTTGTCCTTAAATTGAATTCCCTTACTAATCAAGGCTCGACCCGTCTTAAGGAAACGGGTTTGATTTTCGAAAGAAAAGATTGTGCCCGAAGATCTTAAAAATGGAGCCCGAAGGTCTTAAAAACTGGTGCCTGAAAGTCTTTAAAATGGTGCCCGGAGGTCTTTAAAACTGATGCCCGAAGGTCTTTAAAATTAGTGCCCGAAGGTCTTTAAAACTGGTGCCCGAAGGTTTTTAAAATTGGTGCCAGAAGGTCTTTAAAATTGGTGCCCAAAGGTTTTTAAAACTGGTGCTCGAAGGTCTTTAAAATTGGTGCTCGAAGGTCTTCAAAACTGGTGCCCGAAGGTCTTTAAAATGGTGCCTGGAGGTATTTAAAACTGGTGCCCGAAGGTCTTTACAACTGGTGCCCGAAGGTCTTTAAAACTGGTGCTCGAAGGTCTTTAAAACTGGTGCCCGAAGGTCTTTATAACTGGTGCCTGAAGGTCTTTAAAACTGGGATTTGAAAATACCTTGACGACGGTTTCAAGGCTCGACTCATCTGATAAACAAAATGAATTCGATTTAAAACAAAAGGAAATACCTTAATGACGGTCTCGGAGTCTGAATCTTTTGAGAAGCAAAGCGAGATCTCTTTGGGGAAGTCCAAGTTTCCCTGATTTCTGCACCGTTAGCTAAATGCAATGATGAAAATGTCATGCTTTGCAAATACTTGTATGTTTCCTAAAAATAAATGCAATCAAATGATTTTGCCATGATTTCTAATCCATGGTTTCTTTGAGGTTCACAGATTATCTGACTTCATGACGGAGTCTTCAATTGTTCATTGATGCCACACTTAAGGAACCTTTACTCAAGATAATTTGTCAAACAGTCCCAGTTTCTGTCTCCACTGAAATTCACAAATTTCTGACTTCATGACGGAGTTTCCACCACGTTCACTGTTTTATTTTCTTGGTGAACTTTCCAAACCTTTCCCAAGATTTAAATCTATTCCTTAGTAATACTTTGAAATCCCTTTATTTAAATATTTTTATTACTAATCATCATTCAATTTAATAACAACCATAATGCATCTCAAAAGTATATGAAAGAAAATATGAATGAAGCAAAAATTGTCATGAAAAGGATAACAAGAATTTATAGCAAGAAATGTTTTAAAATAAAAATAAATATCAAGGATATAAGAAACAAATGTAAGGTTATAGGCTGTAGATGCCCCGGATGCAGAACATCTTGGACCCCTCCCTTTTCAAACCATCTGAAATTTCTCTTGAAGAGCAATTTACTTGGGTAACCTCTTAGCTTCTGTAGTTACATCAGACTAAGTTGTTCCCCTTTTCTCTGTTTGTCAGATACTTTCTCCCCCTTTACACGGAGCATTGATTCGAACTTTGATCAGTACTTGAGCCGCCCTTTGTGGGTTTTCAACTCAAGTGTCCTCCATTCGGTATTAAGTCGCCCTTTGCGGGCTTTCGGCTTAAACCTCTCTTTTTACATTCTTTTTTCATTTCTATATTTTTTTATTCTACCATACATCTGAGAGTACTAAATGCTTCCAAGGTAAAAATATCAATTCAAAAGATGGGATGAATTCTGAGAATAACCTTTCAAATTAAATATCCATGCTTGATCAAAATTGGCTTTTAAAGCATGTAATGTAGGCCAAGGTTTTGGTTTAGAAAGAAAGGATGAAATAGGCCCAAAGTGTATTTAGGGGTGATTGGATCAAGGATCATTTCCTGAGGAGAATTCATTCTTGAAACATTTGTCCCTTTTTGGACTTTCTTTTCTTCTTTTTTTGCTTTGTTGGCTTTTATTTGCCACATTTTTCGATGGCTTTCTTTTTGTCATGATTTTTTTTGATTATTTTTCCTCGCATTTGCCCTCCAGTATAGAGGGTGATCCTTGATCAAGGTTTAAAGAAAGAAAGAATTCCTAAGGCTCAAAGGGGTGACTAAGGATAATTTCTTCTTAGTGAAAGGAATTTGAAAGATGGCCATTCATCATATCAAGCATGACTATTCTCTTTGAAAAGCAATTCTCAGGGGAAATAGATATATAGAATTTCTATTTTTACACTTGGAATCATTCGAATTTCCATGTGCACAACATCATACATATTTTTTTTTTCAAGCATAATACTTCTTTAGTTCATCAGCATTTACGGGATTTCTAAAATCTTCCCCGTCTATTCTAGTTAAAATCAATGCTCCTCCAGAAAAAGCTCTTTTTACCACATAGGGTCCTTCCCAATTCGGAGCCCATTTTCCTCTCGGGTCCTTCACTATAGGCAGAATTTTCCTCAGTACCAACTCCCCCTCTCGGAACTGTCTAGGATGAACCTTCTCGTTGTGGGCTCGAATCATCCTTTTCTGATACAACTGCCCGTGACAAATTGCTTTCAATCTTTTCTCCTCGATGAGATTCAACCGTTCATAACGAGCTCTAACCTATTCTGCTGCCTCTAGGCCAACTTCCATCAAAACCCTAAGTGAAGGGATCTCAACTTCAATAGGTAGTACTACTTCCATCCCGTATTCTAAAAAAAAACGGTGTTGCCCCTGTAGATGTGCGGACCGAAGTACGATATGCATGAAGAGCAAACGGCAAGATCTCATGCCAATCTTTGTACACATTGGTCATCTTCTCAACAATCCTCTTGATGTTCTTGTTAGCTGCTTCTACTGCGCTATTCATCTTTGGACGGTAAGGTGCCGAATTATGATGTGTGATCTTGAATTGAGTACACACTTCTCTCATCATCTTATTGTTCAAATTGAAAGCATTATCCGAAATAATTCTTGCTGGCAACCCGTAAAGGCATATGATTTCTTTCTTGACGAATCTGCATACCACCGACTTTGTTACATTCGCATAGGAAGCAGCTTCTACCCACTTTGTGAAATAATCTATGGCCACCAAGATGAAACGATGTCCATTTGAAGCTTTCGGGGTAATAGGCCCGATCATATCCATTCCCCACATTGAAAAAGGCCAAGGTGCAGTCATGACATGTAATGGCGATGGCGACACATGAATCTTATCTACATAAATCTGACATTTATGGCACTTCGGGGAATAACTAATGCAATCTCCTTCCATTGTCAACCAATAATAACTTGCCCTCATAATCTGTTTAGCAAGCATGTGACCATTAGCATGAGTGCCACATATCCCTTCATGGACTTCTTCTATAATTCTCCGAGCTTCAGCAGACCTGACACATCTCAATAAAACTTGGTCTTTTCCTTTCTTGTAGAGAATCTCATTGCCTAGAACAAAACCCATTGCTAGCCTCCTTAGAGTCCTCTTGTCATTCTCTGTTGCCTGTTCTGGATACTGTTGACTCCTGATGTACTGTAAGATGTCATTATACCAAGGGAGACCATCTACTTCTTTTTCGATACTCAAACAGTGGGCAGGAGACCCATATATGCTCATCTTGATCGGCACAAATTTTGCCTCTTCATTCACTTTAAACATTGATGACAAAGTAGCCAGAGCATCTGCATTCGGTTTTCTTCTCGAGGAAAGTAATTGAAATTCACTTCTTCGAACTCCTCCAATAAACTCAGTATGAGTTCTTGGTATCGGATTAGCTTTTTATCTCGGGTTTCCCATTCTCTTCGAAGCTGGTAAATCACTAAGGCTGAGTCTCCGAAAACTTCCAATACTTTGATCTTTCTGTCCGCTGCAGCACGAAGGCCCATAATACATGCTTCGTACTCGGTAGTATTGTTTGTACAATCAAAATCCAATCTGGCAGTGAAAGGATAATAATCTTCTTCTGGGGATATAAGTACTGCACCGATTCCATGCCCCATGGCGTTAGATGTGCCATCAAAGTACATTTTCCATACTTTCTTCTTCAAGGGAATCTCATCTGCTTGCGACACATACGTCAAATCTTCATCTGGGAAGTCAAAGTTCAACGGCTCATAATCTTCCACTGCCCGATTTGCTAAGAATTCAGCCACTCCCCTTGATAGCTTTTTGACTTACATATACAATGTTGTACTCTGACAATAAAACCTGCCATCTTGCCGTCCTTCCTGACAAAGAAGGTGCTTCCAACATGTACTTGACTAGATCAAGCTTGGCAATCAACCACGTTGTGTGATACAACATATACTGCCTGAGTCTTCGAGCAGTCCAAGCTAAGGCGCAACATAACTTCTCTACCGATGAATATTTCAACTCATAATCTGTGAACTTCTTGCTGAGGTAGTAAATTGCTTGTTCTTTCTTTCCAGTTTCATCAAGATGCCCCAAACACAACCCATGGATCTTTCAAATACTGATAAATACAGTATCATTGGTTTTCCGGAATAGGTGGCATTAATACTGGTGGGTTGGATAGATAATGTTTAACCTTTCAAATGCAATCTGACAACCTTAATCCCAATCTCCTGGATCACGTTTTCGAAGTAACTTAGATATTGGATCACATTTGTTGGTTAAATGTGAAATAAATCGAGCAATGTAATTCAATCTCCCAGAAAGCCTCTTACTTCCTTTTGAGTACGAGGTGGTGGCAGATTCTGAATAGCCTTCACTTTATCCGGGTCAATCTCAATTCCTGTTTTGCTAACGACAAAACCTAATAATTTCCCCGAGGTGACTCCAAAAATGCATTTTGCTGGATCTAGCTTGAGTCTAAACTTCCTTAATCATTCAAAGAGCTTCTTAAGATTCGCAATATGCTCCTCTTCTCCTTGTGACTTAGCGATCATATCATCAACGTAGACCTCAATTCCCTTATGCCTCATATCATGAAACAAGGTCACCATGGCTCTTTGGTATGTTGCCCTAGCATTCTTCAACCAAAATGGCATTACTTTGTAGCAGAAGGTTCCCCACATTGTAACAAATATGGTTTTCTCCATATCTTCCGGTGCTATCTTGATCTGATTGTATCCTGAGAACCCGTTATGAAAGAAAATAAAGAACTTTTCACCGTATTATCCACTAGAGTATCAATGTGGGGCAAAGGGAAATTACTTTAGGGCTGGCCTTGTTCAAATCTCAGTAATCAACACACATCCGCACCTTGCCATCCTTTTTTGGTACTGGAACTATATTTGCCACCCATTCTGGATATTTTGCCACCTCTAAGAATCCAGCATCAAATTACTTCTTCACCTCCTCTTTTATCTTTAACAGCATGTCTGGCCTCATTCTTCTCAACTTTTGCTGAATTGGCTTGAATTCTGGCCTTAAAGGGAGCTTATGGACCACAATATCCGGATCCAACCCTGGCATGTCTTGGTAAGACCATGCAAATACATCCACATACTCCTGGAGCAAAGCTATCAATTCACCTTTTATTGATGATGACAATGAAGTTCCAATTTGACTTCCTTTATCTCTTCACCATTTCCCAGATTTATCGTTTCCAATAATTCCTTATGAGGAAGTACTTACTTCTCCTCTTGTTCTATTTTCCTTAATAGATCTGGAGGTAGATCATAATCCTCAGTATCTTCATTAGCCTTAAAATCACCTGTGCAAATGGGTCTTTCAAAATCAATTTCAGAATTACTGACAGGAAGGTCCTCATATTCCGCATCTGCACACCTGTAAATAGGTGGAGAAGAAACAATATAGGAAAATATATAATGAAAACAAAATAAATAACAAACATGAAAGAATATGGACACATCAATATGGATAAAATGCATTGTGCTTGTTATTTATTGAATGAAAATGTTTAAAAAACCCATTACAGAAAAAACTCTTAATATCTCTGGGTAAAGATAATTAAGATTGCTTTTTTAAAAGTATTACATTGGAATAGACTTAAAAATTATAGGCAACTCAGTCACATTCCAGTTGGTTAGTCTATATCCTGGTGGACAAGGTCGCACCATCCAATTAGCATTCTCTCTTTCAATTCTTTCTTCCTCAGTCGTGCAGATCTCCACATCATACATCTGCTCATCCCTATTCACCTGGAATCTCTCGAAGGCTTGCTATATCATTACGAGCACATCATCAGAATTCTTTTCTCCAAACAGAGAACCGACTGAGCGAAAGCTGTGAAGGATAGGTGGGAATGTCATAGGCTCCCATTCAATATCCATACCCGCAAGACGGGCCATCCTCCTTTATCGGTTCCTTTCAACTTGTTTCTTTTTCTCATGGGCCTTCAGAAGATACCCTAGGCCAAACCGATCTTTCTTTCCTTTTACTTCCATTGCTCGAGCCATCCCTTGAAGATATTTCCCGAGACCTTTTCCAGCCTTGCAGCCTTTTCCCACGGTAGTTCTTACCCCAGCCTTGTGTTCTTGGACAGCCTTGGTTTCAGAATTTTCCGTCCTTCAGCGACGAAAACTGCATTTTTGAATTCCAAAGACCGAAAAGAACACTCTACGGCATCTTCATTGGGCTCAACATAAGGAGATTCAGTAGATGTGGAGGCTATTATGTCTTTCTCTCCTGATACTGTGATCAAACGACCCTCCATCATAAATTTCAGCTTTTGGTGGAGAGACGAGGGTACAGCCCCGGCTGAATGTATCCATGGCCTTCCCAACAAGCAATTATAAGATGGATTAATATCCATGACCTGGAAGTTCACTGTATAAATGCATGAGCCTATCTCCAAAGGAACTTCAATGGTTCCTATAACCTCTCTTTTTGTTCCATCAAAAGCCCTGACCACTGTGCAACTTGGTATCATATGAGATATATCCACTGACAATTTGGATAGGGTTGCTAAAGGCATCACATTTAGTGAAGAACCATTATCCAAAAGGACCCTTGGTAATATGTGCCCCTTACAAGTGGTAGTTATATGGAGAGCTTTCGTTGATCTAATACCATTGGATGGTATCTCCTCATAGCTGAAAAATATGTAGTTATCTGCTGCGATGTTTCCCACCAGCTTGTCCAACTTTTCAACTGATATATTATTAGCCACGTATGCCTGATTCAATACTCTTAACAGGGCATTTCTGTGTGGTTCTGAATTCAAAAGCAAGGATAAGATTGAGATCCTAGCTGGTTTACGCTGCAGTTGTTCAACCACGTATACTCACTGTGCTTTATAAATCTTAAGAACTCACAGGCTTCCTTCTCACATACTGGTTCTTTCATTCTGTTAACCGGGGTTGATCCCCTCTATGTTTCTTTTAGCAAATCCATCTCAATATGGATTGGCTCGACTACCTTTTTCCCTTTATCTGTTCCTCTATCCTTCCCTGCTAACCCCTTTTCAATAGCCTCCGGAGTATAACACCTTCCGCTTCTGGTTAAATGCCCCACACCTATGATATCCTGCTGGTTTGAAGACCCAGGCATAACCATGCTGCAGTCGTATTTCTATGGTGCAGCCTTGTTTTCCTTGTATGAAAAGGAAACAGGTAAATCAATGATTAACTTGGGCGCATTTTCCTCAATGACTGGCATAACTTTCTTCTCTGGTTCATCATAGTAGATGATCAGGGGTCTTCCTATCCCATAGCCACCTGCATTTTCAATGACTTCTATTTCCCCCTCTATCTCCTCACACAATTGGGCTTCCCCATTATCCATCATCCTTTGGACTTTAACCCTAAAGTCCCCGCAGTCCTGTATGTCATGGTCTCCACACTTGTGGAACGGGCACCAATTATGCATTCTTTTTGTAACCATTTTCAGACTATCTGTATCTTCCACCAATCCTGCCTTGACCATTTCAACCCATACCGTCAACATCGGAGTCTTGACTTCCTTAATATCCCTTTTTAATCTTCTGCCCTCTCCAGTCAATACTGCATTTATCTGATTCCCAGCATGATTGGGCAATGGGTTTCTAGCTACGTTCGGCCCATTTTTTGATCCAAACTTCACAACCCCAGCATTGTCAAGCTTTGGACTTTCTTTTTGAAGGCCATGCAATCTTCAATTGAATGTCCTTGGAATCCCGCATGGTATGCGTATTTGGTGTTTGCATTGTACCATCTTGGATACGGAGGTGTCAGAGGTTTGAGGTACACGGGTGCAACAAGTTGACCCTGCAATAGTTTTGGATATAGCTCACCGTAGGTAGTAGGAATCGGATCAAATTGGGGTTTTTGATCGTTCCTTGGTGAACATTGGTCATTGCACGCAGGACCCTGAGTGTTTGGGACAGTATTTCTAGGAAGGGTTATTTGAGGGGATATGCCAGTTGGGAATGGCTGTTGTGGCATATTGGTGTAGGGGAACAGGTTTTGGGTAAGGTGGTTGACATTGGGGTATTAAGGATTATACCCCGGGTATGGTGTGTAAGGTGTCGGAAGTGCATAAGGTGTGGTAGGAGTATAGGGCCTTGGTGGTGTGTATGGTGAGGAGATGTATAGGGGTATTGGCTGAAGCTTACTGCATGTGTTTCCTCTTTCTTCTTTACAGGAAAAACTCTTTTTGGGGTAGCAGACTCCCCTTCCATATTGCCATTCTTAATAGCTGACTCAATTTATTTCTCCAGATATTACCATATCTGCAAAATCCTTGGTAGCGCTTCCCACCAATTTGTCATAATAGGGTGCTTTCAATATGTTGATGAAAAGCACCATGGTTTCTTTGTTGGTTAAAGGGGGTTGCACTTGTGTGGCCAGATCCCTCCACCTCTGCGAATATTCTTTGAACTCTCATTGGACCTCTTTTCCATATTCTATAATGACAGCCTATCCGGTACCATATCATAAACGTGCTTATAGTATTCCATGAAAGCCCTGGCCAAATCTGTCCATGAACGAATCTTGGTACGACTCAGTTGATTGTACCATCGGGTGGCTAACCTTGTTAAGCTATCTTGGAAGCAATGAATAAGCAATTTCTCATTATCCTCATGCCCCGTTATCCTTCTACAGTACATGTTCAGATGAGCTGATGGGTTGGTGGTCCCATTATACTTTTCAAAGTCTGGTACTTTGAACTTTGGGGGAATTACTAAATCGTGTACCAAGCTCATCTCTTTGGCATCTAGACTGCCAAACAACTCTGCCCCTTCAACTGCCCTTAGCCTTTCTTCCAGCAGCTGATATTTCTTCTGAGATTCAGCAGTTTCGACCCTCTTTAATTCAGTCATTTTGACCCTTTCCTTTTCTGCCATTTCTTCGAAGCCTGGAACCTCAACCTCAATTGGATCCACTCCAATATTACCTCTTTTAGGACTGAAATTCTATGCTTCGGCCGCTGGTTGGATATAAATGTAGGATGCTGCCCTAGTTGGGAGTTCATTTCCCACAGGTTGGGATGTCTGGCCATTTTTCTGTACCACTTTTGGTCGATCTTCCTGGTTCACTGCCCCCATTCCAGTTGCTGAATTCTCTTCGAGCCACTTCTGGTTCATCATAGTGCTCATCATCTCCATGAGTTTTGTAATCTGTTCCCGTGTCTCCTCTTGAGACTTAGTTAACTGTTCCTGCAGTTCTTTCTGGATTCTTTCCATTCTTTCAATTCTGGCAAGTTGATCGTTTTCCATGGCTCTTGTTCGAGATCGAGTATTGTAAGGGTGTTGGAAGTCTGGTTCTTTCTGAGTGCGACCAATTGTACCTTTAGTTTTGAAAACCATGGATTAGAAATTATTGACACATTTCTTATTTTTATTTTATAAAAAATGAATAAATGAATAAATGAATGAATCAGTGTTAATGAATGAACAACTAAGTAATTGACTAAGTGTATGAACCTATAATGAATAAATGAATGGACCAATAAATAAATGACTAAGTGTATGAACAATTTATAAAGAATAAATGAATGAATGATTATGAATATAACCGAATGAACAAATAAAATATATAAAAGAAAGAACTAGTGAATGATGAATGTATTTAAAGTATTGGCCCCGGGATAATTCCAACCAAACGGTCTTTCATTGATTTCCTGAAACTAAATACATCAAAGAAAAGATCCCTGCTTAAGATAACATGATAATCTGTCTCTCCTAAAAAACTATTACAAGATACTGGTCCTATAATAACTCCCTCGGATCCTGGACCTTCTTTACTATCCTCTTTTAACTGCCTTGCTCTTCCATCTGATCCCTACTTGTTCATGACCCTTTGATGTATCCGCAGAAGCATCACCGTGTAAGCTTTCCTTAGCTTGTTTCTCCAGTTGATTTGCTCGGGCTTCCTCGTGTTTTGCTTTCTCTTTCCAGTAGTTATTCTCTTTCTTGAGGTTTTTGACTTCATGTTCCCACTCCCCAGAAGTCTTGAGAATCCCCTCGAATTTGAGCTCGAAAAATTCCTTTTGTTCTCCAAGTGTAATTCCTAAAGATCACTTTGAACAGTATCCCGCTCTCTTAATCTTTTCCTTTTATTTTTCTCGGGCTACCTCTTTATCTTTCATATCCTCAAGCTCTTCTTGCAATCGGGCAATCTCTTTGTTCATTTGGGCCTTTTCTTTTTCAAATTCTGCCCTCGCGATTTCTAACTCCGATGGCGCTTCCTTGGGAGGCGAACTCAAATGCCGAACTTCTTCCCCATCTGGTGTCAATAACCTATCATTAACCCTTGATTCCCTCCATGTCAGGTAATCAGGTGTGACGATATCGACATATCTAGCTACCTCCACCCGATGAGTTTCCTTCCATGCCACCACAATCTCACGGACCTTTCCAGAATATCCATCTTCTCCGTAAGCAAATTCCAAATTACTAAGGTCATGGGTCATTGGAGTAAACTGACGAGATTCTGATTGCCTCAGTACTAGCAGTGGTGCATAGCTCACTCCTCCCCATACTCCCAATAATGGAACAGAAGCTTTATCTCCACATTTATACAATATCGGTGTAGGAGCTATCCATGGAGCTCTCCAAACTATCATCTTAGCCCTGATATTCCAGAATATGTTGATCCATTGCTCCTCAGTCCTATTCTCAAGCCAATCCCTCTTAAGAAATTCACCAATTGGTGCAAAAGATTTCCAGTATAAACGAAGAGGGAAATTCTCCTGTTTACAAAAATGGCTCTAAACCCATATGTAGAGGAGCTGTATACAACCTAGAAAACGACCTTTGCCTCTTCGTCTACAGAAATTCAGGGATCAGATTGTTTCTACTATGATTTCCGGGGCTGGGTTTATCCCTTGCTCAAGCCTCTCGAAAACATCAAATATCGCCACATCCACATACCCTAATGTTTTCGGGAAGATAACTAAACCATAGATAGCTAAAGCAAAAATATTCCTAACTGTCTCCTTGCTTTAATGGCTATGGATTAAAGCCCATAAAATGTCCCATGATATACAGTAGCTTACCCCTTTTCGGACAACATGGCTTTCTACTCAATTTCTTTCCACTCCCAAAATCTTAGACACTTTTTTCTTGAAACCCGGCGTCTTTGTATCTTTCAAATAAATACGATCGGGAATAACATTCTCAATATGCAGCAAGGTCGAATACTCCTCTGTGGTTGGAGTCATATCCTCTCAGTTGAAAGTAAAACACCGATAAGTGGGATTCCAGAATTGTACCACAGCCCGGATCACCTCGCCACTGACCTTAACCTGAGCTAACAATGCTATGTCCCCATATATCTGAGTGAAGGCTTCTTTTTCCGATATGTTCCACTGATTCCATATATCAATCAATTCCCGGAGATCATTTTGCTTGATAATAAGATCAACCTCGGCTGGCAATGCTGACACATATCCTATCTTCAAACAATCCCCATTATCCTGCTGACCTTTCTTAGACTGCTTCTTAACCTCTAAATGTTTCTCGACCACTGAGACACTCTGACCCTCCATGAAAGCCCTTTTGGTTGAATAATATCTCGAGACTAATAACCTTCAAATGTGCAAAAATAATGGCAAGAATGCAAAAGAGAAACAAAAAAAAAAACAACAACAAAAGAAAATGAATTAGTAACTAGAATAAATATGAATAATACAAAAAACATATAATTCAAAGCAATAATTATCCCTGAGGATGCCAACAAAATTTCAGCATTATAACACCCCGGGGATGAAATATCAACATTTATTACGGGCATTGTGATGTACGTTCGTCATTGTCCGAAAAAATAAACTTATTCGGAAAGTAGAATAGAAGGTAAAATGATTGGAAATATTCCTCCATGTGTTCTTAACTTCAGGATATCTAATTGGAAATCTGGCATGGCTTCGCCTAGGTTTACTATATGAAGGTGAATGAATTCTAAAAGCCCCGAATTGTTTCTCACTGTCGCCGGTGAAGGCTAGTAAGGTACCCCGATAAAAGCGGGTTCAATTCGTTAGAGTCTATTTCCCTAGCCCATGCGGATTGTTAATCACGAAGGCTTAGGTAATTTAGTACTCCGGAAGTGTTTCACTAGCCCATGCGGATTGTTAATCACGAAGGCATAGTTACTTTGCTCCCACTTAAAAGGATGGAACCCGGGTATAGGATTCATGATATGCAAATGCACGTGTAGTGTGTGAGGAGGAATAACAAACCTTTCACCACCTATTCTATATCCTTTATTCTAAATGCCCCAACAAGATTAAACAACATGAATCATCAATTAATCAATAAATGAATATATGCAGCAAAATAACCAGAGAACAATTATAATATGTATGCACATGAATATGGACATATTTAAAAATATTTTATTATTTTTTGAAATTATCTTTATTTTTTTAAAAATGTGAGAATTAAAATTAAATACCAATCAAACCAACAAAATCGAGACTTTGATAACACACGACTAATTCTAGGCCTAACTCTCTAAGGGTCCCAGTGGAGTCGCCAAGCTGTCGCAACCTAAAAAATAACAAGTCTCATGGCAAGACTTTATTATTCGTTAAGCGTGACATTAAAAAAAACCGAGGAAAAGTCGACTTAATTCCTCTAGAAAAATGAAGGTTTTGAAAATGACCTTGAAAAAGACATGGAGTCGCCACCAATCTTTTTTAGCTAGGTGTGATCGGCCACCTATTAAAACCGGTTTTATAAAATATTTTAAAAATTAATTAAAACATTTTAAAAACCAATTTCAAGTCTGCGTTTTAAACCAGAGAAATCAAAGAAACGGGTTCGGGACTCGATTACGTATGGGGAAGGATTAGCACCCCCAAAATGCCCGTATAAAACGGTACCTTATTAATCGTGTGTTATCTCAAATCTCGGTGTAAAGTTGGTTTTATATTTAGTATTTCAAGTTAATTCCCAATTTAAAGAAAATAATTCCATTTTTAATTGAAAATGATCCAGAATTTATAAATTCAAAATTTTCCTATATTCCCCAACAAACGTGGCAAAATATAGAAATTTTTATTAATTTTGGAAAACTTTCCGAATCATTCTCTTTTTAAAGAAGATATTCCGTTATTAATAATAATTGATGATATCCTCCCCAGCAAACCCGGCAGAGAACTCATGAATTATTTTAACTCGGGAATATCTTTATTTTGTTGAAAATCATTATCATTTTTTTGAAAACATTTAAAATAAATGAATATGTATATGCATGACATAAATAAAATGACATAGCAAAATCTAAATAATATAATGCAACCTAAATGATATGACATAATTTGAATGCCCTAGCATATTCTAAATGAAATGGAATATCCTAAGTTATATGACATATTCTAAATGAAATGACCTAGGTAACATAATATATGCTATATGAAATGTAATATCCTAAGTCATATGATATATTCTAAATGAAATGTAATATCCTAAGTCATATGATATATTCTAAATGAAATAAAATATCCTAAATGACATAATATATCCTAAATGAAATGAAATGACCTAGGTAATATAATATATTCTACATGAAATGAAATGGCCTAAGTAACATAATATATTCTATATGAAATGAAATAATTTAAATGACATGGCAAATATGAATGATATGGCATATAATTTAAATGACATGGAATATAAAATAATGCTATCATATAATATGCATGAAAATAAAAATGCAAATAATAATGCATGAACATAGTATATGCTAAATAATATAACAAAAAATAATTAAATAAAAAGCATAGGATATCATGAAATATTCCAAATCATATAATAAACAATATAACATAACTCAAAATCATAACAATATCATAGAAATTATCATAGCAAAAATCACATATTATATAAAATGCATGAATATGGAAAATGCAATGCATGAAAATATATTTTTTCCTTTAATTAAGGAAATCCGTATATCTAAAAAGATATCCAGCTACCTTAGGAAAATGTGTCAAATTAAATATTCTAAAACCAAAATACTTTGTGATTGTTTGAAAACAATTTTCAAAAGCTTAAATTAAAAATAAAAATTGGGCTAAACCTTTTTAAAATGGCTCTAATTTCCTAAGTTTAAAAATTTTGGACTTAACCACCCTTAACCCGAGACTTAAAAAATTATTTTTAGAGTTTAAAAAGGCTTAGAAACTATCCTAAGTCAGTAGCTAAACTTCCTAATCAACCCCCTCTAAATAACTTAACCAAAACAGAAAAATGATTTTTCTTTAAATTCAATTCTAACTCCCCTGTCCCGTTTTAAGCCATGATTTTTTACCCTATTTTTAAAAATTCAAACAATCCTGAAAAAAATACTGGAGACTCAGGACATGTAAAATACACGAAAAAATTCAGCTTAATTTTTGGATTAAAGATGAATGCCCAGGAAAATCGGGAAAGTACGAGTACTGGGTGAAAAAACTGTTTTGTCAAAATACATTTTTGCCTTTGATAAAATCATTTAAAAATCAAAGTAAAAATATTTAAGACTCACAAAATGACTCACAAACAGTAGCTAGGACTTTTTAAAAGTTAGATAAAAATTATCTAAAGTAAAAAAAATCACAAAGGTAGAATAATCAATTTGACAAACCTTAATTTTCCACAAGTGTGCTCGAGAGAGCATGACTTTGAACCATTAATTGGCCTAAGTCATTAGTCAAGTGGCATTAACATGAAATGCATGAAAAAATACAGCAAATATGATGCATGAAATGCATGAGTTTAAACCTAAATGTCATGAAAAAATGCATGGCATCAATATAGTGACCTAGACCTAAATGAACTTGCATGGCATTTAATGCAACCTAAGTTTAAAATGCATGAGCATGCATGGCAAGATAAACCTAACCTAACATCTAAAATAGGCATGGCAATAACATAAACACAAGGCATGCTTAAACCAAAAACTCAACCAAATATCATGCAAATGCCAACCTATCAACTAACATAGCAAAAATGCATACATAATGCTAGAATACATGGAGTGGCCGAATGGCCTATGATTCCTAACAAGCATGGCATTTTCACAAACACTTGGTATACTAACATGCAAAACTAAAATATAACACTCAAATCATGCAAATACAAAATAGAAATACTAAAACCAAACAAGCATTTTCACAAACACTTGAGATACTAAATATAAAACATCAACAAATCTAAACATTATGAAAACAGAAAATTAAAAATGCAAGAACATGATATTTAAATCATAAATGGCAACAAAAAAAGCAACCAAATTAAAACATGATTCAAATATATGTAGTAGAAGAACACTTAAAGCATCAAGATTAAAGAAAATAACATAGATAAAATGATAAAATAAACAAAACAACAACATTAAAAATAATATAGGCCATTCGGCCAGTGTGAGGAAAATAAAAAAAATGTAAGAAAACTTTGTTTTAGAAAAAGATGAAGAAAGAACTTAAAAGGAATATAAAAAAACACTTATTTAAAAAGAAAACTCACCAAATAATAATCAAAATAGCAAAAACAAGAATGGAAAATCAAGAAAATGCAAGAGTTGGTGCTCAAGAGCAACCTCAAGAAGCTATATTTCAAGCTTTATCTCTTCAAACTTTCCTTTCTTTTTGCTTTCAACCAAGGAGAGAAAAACTAAGCAAAACAAAGAGAAATCTGAAAAAATGAAGTGAAGGAAAATCAATTCTGCCCCCTCCCTTAAGGCTGGTCGAATTCCCCTCTCTCATGCAAGGATGTTGTCATTTTGATCCTAACCAATTTCCATCCAATGGCTAGTAATTCAAGGTGAAAAATCATGAAATTATCACCCTTAGATTAGCATATCAGCTGTCCATAATTACAGCTATTCATGAATAATGTTGACACTCTCCCTTGGCCTATGTGGCTTAATCACAATGGCTTGATCAAAAAGAATCTCTAACTAACTCTTAATTCTTGGCCATTTGATTGAAAAATCAAAAGCTTCCTCCTTCCTTTGGGCCTTGGCAGCCAGCACTTCTATTTTCCAGCCCAAGTCTGATTTTTTGAAAGGCCAAAAGAAGCTTTTTTCGGTTGCTTGGATGAAATGACCATTTTGCCCTCCGGATGCAAATAAATGTCAAACGGACTCCAAATTCAAATTTTATTTTTTAATACTTTCAAAATAATAAAATATTTAATTCTGGAAGTTTTCAAAATTTTCGAGTCCGTTTGCTATTTATTTGCATTTTTTCTTCCAAAAATGCCCTTTCATGCCCCCACATTTTACCATTTTTTAAACGAGCTCCAAATCAAGATTTGTCTTCACCAATCTCTTCCAAATAATTTAAAAGTGTGATCTGGAAGTTTTCATAATTTTTGGAGCTCATTTGGTATTTTTTTTCGATATTTATCTGCTTGAATTACTACATAGGGGCTCGGGATTTGACCAGTTTGCAAACGAACTTCGAATCAAGATTTTATTTCGCCAATCTCTTCCAAATAATTTTAAAATGAGATTTGCAAAATTTCATAATTTTTGGAGTCCATCTGCTATTTTTCCGGGATTTATCTTCTTGAATTATTGCATAAGAGGCCCGGGATTTGGCCATTTTGCAAACGAACTCCGAATCAAGATTTTATTTCGCCAATATCTTCCAAATAATTTAAAAATGAGATTTGAAAATTTTCATAAGATTTGGAGCTCATTTGCTATTTTTTTCGGGATTTGCCTTGTTGAATTACTACATAAGAGGCCCGGATTTGGCCATTTTGCAAACGAACTCCGAATCAAGATTTTCTTTCTTCAATCTCTTCCAAATGATTTAAGAATGAGATTTGCAAATTTTCAGAATTTTCGGAGTCCATTTGCTTTTTTTCCTAATTTTTCCAATTTTACCCTTTTGCATCCGAAACCCGATTTTGCTCAAAACAAGTCCGATTTTCATATTTTCTTCAAGATAAGCCTTGGGATATCCCTTTTTAATCATTATTCATCCATTGGGGCTTTAGTCTTACCAAGTCGGACCATTTCTGTAGTTCTGCCCGATTTCACTGAAATCCACCAAAAACCCTAATTCTCGATTTTCCCACGGATTGACTTTCCTTTCGATTTTTCTTTCAAGTGGCTTCTCCATTACCCGTAGTCAATGCTTATCTTTCATTTGGAACCTTCAATTTTGACCAATTTGATCGTTTAAGCATTTTTCCCCAAATTTTCCTGATTAGGGTTTTCTTATTATTGAATCTCCATAACCCAACTTCCAAACTCCATATCTTTCAATGTAGACCTCAGATTATCAAAATTGTTTCACCATTTTTCAATTGAACTTCAAATCTTGATTTTGAAAGTGGGTTGACTTTTCAATAGTTGACTTTTAGGGGTTGACTTTTTTGGGGTTGACTTTTTTAGAGTTTGACTTTTTATGCTCGCCCTATTAAACTAAGTCTCAGAGTACCACCTGCAGGATGAAAAAAGTCATTTTACATTCTGAAACATCAATTTAGGAAGAAAACATACATGTTTTAGTGGTCCGGACAAAATTAGGTGTCTACAATGACTTATCATGTTTCTATTACATTTTCTTCTCCCAATAAATTTAAAATCTATATATCCCAATTTTATTATATAAAACACAATAGACTTTTGGTTGCCTAACATTTATATGGAGTCTTGACTTTTTATTGTCTTGTATTCATGTTCTTTAAAATCTTTATTTGTTAAAATTTATTAAAACATTTAGTTTTCTAACATTATATCTTTGAATTTTAACTCCTTGTGACTTATAATTTTCCGTTGAAGGGTGATGATTGTGTAAGTGTCTTTCATGTCTCTATTACATTTTATTCCATCAATTCTTGTTTTTCATATTATTAATCGCGAGATTTATTTTTTCTTTTTATTGGCTTTGTGTTTTTATAATTCTAAAAAATTTTAATGATGATCTATGATTTTTTTTTTTTTTTTTTTTTTTTTTTTCATTTCAAGTTTTTCTTTTAGCCAATCGAGTATGTTATGATTGATAAATTGACCTTTGAAGGAGATGATTGTAGGATCAAAATTCATGTTTTTCAATTGTGGGGTGTTTATAATTATAAGACTAAACATTGTATTAGCACAAACATTGTGTTGGTTGATGAAAAGGTACATAAATATATTTTTTTTGTTATATTTTTGTTTCTTTTTTAGTTTTTTACTCATTTTATTGTTTTTATTCCTTCGTAGGTACTTTATATTCATGTTATTCTTTGGAGTCGTAATGCACATCGATTAAAGAATAAGATTCATGAAGGAAGTTTTTTTTTTTTTTTAATTAAAAACTTTTCTATTGTAAAAGATAAAGATGATTGTCGGATAATTTCTAAGAATGATAGTATGATTTATTATCATGCTAATACCGTCATCGAAGAGATGCTTGATGAAAGAGTAAATATTCCACGACATGTTTTTGAGTTCGTAGCTTATGATCGTTTTGATGAATGAACAATTACGTGCTTAATAGGTTCCTTTATTGATTTTCCTTTTGATAATTTATAGTGGATTTTGATTTATTTTTTCTTTTTAAAAAAAAATTATCTCAAATTAAATTTTTTCATTAGATATTGATGGTATTGTTGCTAACATAGGTTTGTCTCATCGTCCAACTGTTGACAACGAGTCCGTAATATTATCTAAATTGACACTATTATAGATTTAAGGTATTCTTTTTTTGTTTTAATATTATCTATATTGTCATATTATATGAAAGATTATTTGTTTTAAAAAATGAACAGATTTTTTGTTATTATATTGGAATTAAATGTCATTCAATCATTTTCTTTTTCTTATAAGTGAAAGGTTTATAAGCATTACTTTGTGAGACAAGCTTGTTTCTGAATTTCAAGAGCAACACTTAGCTTTTGGAAGCGAATCTTAAGTTGTTACACTTACTTCTTTGATCGCTAAGAGTTTTCGAGGTTAGTTAATGTGTAAAAGATTATGAAACGAAGCTCAATTTATTATAGTTACTTCTTTGATTGATAACAGTTGTCGAAGTTAGTCAATATTTAATGCTTTTTTGTAGGTGTGATACTATTTTCTCCTTCAAAATCAACTAAAATTTACATGGACAGCACTATTTATGAAATAATTCAATTCTAAGTCAAGTTTAACGTGAGTCCTTCCTATCCTTTTTTTATTATTTGATTTCGGTTTATTATTATTTTTTTCTCAAAATAGTTGGAGGTTATAATCATTTTCTCTTTTTCAAAATAAAAGTTTAGCAAGACTCTAATAATTGAAGATTTAGACAACAGTTGCGGCTTGTCAAGCCAATCTAATTCTTCCAAGATTAAGAAAATAATTGTTGAGACGAAACAACTTTATCAATCTGTTATCAATAAGGTTGTTAATTTGTACTATATCTTATTGGTCATTATTTAAATTTAATTTCTACTGTGAAAGTGATACTTTTTATGTTCAATTATCATTATTTTATATATTTCTTTTCAGGATGAATCTCATTTGGTTACAGCCTCAGTACTTAGAATAAAAACTCGTAAAATTTAAAACATGTTTTCATCATTTTATTCTCTTAATTTTTTATACATATTTTCATTAATTCCATTCCGTCAATCATTGTTAATATTCTTTTTTTTTTTGTTGTTGAAGAAAAATGCTAATGATTATGTCTTACTTTCTGCATTGAGTCGAGTTTTATTTTTTAATTAAGAGCTGTATGCCAAAGAGGTTATGGTAACTTTATGTATTTTTGTTGTTAGCAAAATGAGCGAGATTATAATTGTATCAACTAATTTGGAAATTATTGTAAGTTTGTAGATATATATATTTTAATATAATTTTATAAATGATAGTCATTTAAGTGTTTTATTTTTGAGAGAAATGCGTTATAGGAAGCAGGTGTTTGTAATTCGTTGATTGATACTCCAACTATTGCACACACTAGCGAAATGGATGGTTATGAAATGAAGTCCATTTCTAATGGAGTGGTAGATCCTCGGTTACATGATGTTACCATAGTGAGCAAAGAATAGACTTGCTCATGTATCGGATCAGGTCGCGGTTCGAAACTTTTCTAATTTACTTAACTAGGCTCGGTTCTTCGACCCGGTTTACTATTTAAAAAATAATAAAAATTAAAAAAATTTATTTTTATAATTAAATTTAAATAAAAAAATATTTTTTATTCTATGAATAGTGATTCGACCCTGGCTGGCCCGAATTTAAAAATGCTCTACCCAGACCTGTCGGACTAGGCGAGCTACCCAACCCTTTAACAAGTCTAGCAAAGAATCATGAAAATGAGGAGGTTAATGTATCTCTCTTTGTTACATATAATCTCTTTAAAAAAAAATAATAATAATTGTTGTTGTTTATTTTATTTTATTTTAAAAAAAATGATTGATTTTGCTACTTCGGATGATTCTCTTACTTCCAATGACGCTGACTTGAATGATTGATAAACTGTTGCTTATTTCTTTATACTTTGAAATATTCTATTCTATTTTGGTATTATTTGATTTGGATACTATGAATATTTCTCTTATTTTCAATTATTCTTATTTGAACGATAGATAAATTCTTGGTTGTTTCTTTATACTTTTTAAAATTTTATATTATTTTAGTATGGTCTCGTTATTTTGGATTCTTTATTTATTTTTTTTTTTTTAAATTTAGTTATAATTTGAACTTTTAGTTTCTATTTTTTGGTATGAAATGTTCATATCATGTGTTTACTTTGAGTTGATTACTTGTGTCTAAATTAGTAGATGATCCTTTTATTGATTTTGTAAAAACAAATCAAAATTTTTTGATGAAAAATATTTCAATCCAATGGGGAAAAAGTAAGCTCTAATTAACCTGTCATAACCGTTTTTCGACTGCTAGACTATTTTAAAAGCAAACATAGGGAGTCGCCATCAATCTTTTTTGTTTAGGTATGATTGGCAACCTATTAAAAATCGATTTTTATAAAATATTTTAAAATTAATTAAAATATTTTAAGAAGACCAATTTTGAAGTCTGCGTTTTAATCCAGAGAGAAAACAAAAAGGGTTTCGGAAGCCGGTTACGTGCAGAGAAGGATTAGCACCCCCACAACGATTGCATAAAATGATACCTTATTGATCACATGGTATCCTAAGTCTTGGTAAACGTTGGTTTTAGGTTAAGTATTTAATTTTAATTCCCTTTTAAAAATAATCATATTATTTGAGAATGACCTAGAATTTATTAATGCAAAATTTTTTCATATTCCCCGGCAGACCCGGCAAACATGGAAATTTTTATCTATTTTTAAATTCTCCGAATTAGCCTCGTTTTGAAAAAAAAGGATATTTCGTTGTTAATGATAATTCATAATGTCCTCCCCGGTAGACCCAGCAGAGAACTCATGAATTATTTTAACTCGAGAACAACCTTGTTTTATTAAAAATCATTAGTTTTTATGCATTTAAAATCATTTGAAAATGATCATTTTATTTGTGTAAAAAGAAATTATCCTTTTATTTTTTTTGTTTACGAAAGCGAATGTGAATCCTTTTTTGAAAATACTCGTTAAATACTTCCAATACTTTTGGTGATATTTTAACAAAATTTTCTCACCTCATGACATCTTAAGAATCACTACTGTGACATCCTTCGAATTCCATCATCAGCGGTTTGTCGTCCGCATTTGTTTTTAAATTTCCTTTTCAAGATCATTTTATTTGTGAAATTATTGTTCATATTGTTTTTGTAAAAATATATATATATATATATATATATATTAATAGCACATTTAACAACAAAGATGGCTAAAATAACAATAACAATAAATTACTATAGAAATACAAAATAATATAAATAAATAAAATGAAAGGCTAGGAGTAATAGCATAATATTAAGAATAACTAATATAACAAGGAAAATAAATAAAAGATATTCAAAGAAATAAAAAAAAAAGATAACATAGATAATAACAAAAAAATGAAAGAAAATAAAAACTTACCTCGAGAAATTGCGAAAAAATCAAAATATGGGAGTTCGAGTTAATTTTCAAAAAAAAAAAAGAGAAAAAAATTTAAAATCCCTTTTTATTTTTATTTTTTCCTTTTCTTTCTTTCTTTCTTCCTTTTTCTTTTTTTTTTCTTTCCCTTTTTTTTTTCCTTTTTTTGGCCCCCCAGACCGTGTCAGGCGCACGGACCCTGGGTTTGATCCGAGCTCGCGCGCAGACCCTCCCCTTGTTAGAACGACACCATTTTGGTGCCTTATAAATACTTAAATTTTTTTATTACTTATTATCTTTTCACTCTCTCTCTAACCCTTTCTTTTCTCTCCCCTATCTCTAAAGCAGCAGCCCAGAAACCACCCCAATACCCAAAATCCGGCAGCCGATCTCTTCCCGAATTTCACCCTCCCATTGTTTTCAACCTTCTCATTCCAAATCCGAGGTTGGTTTTTCAAAAAAAAATGCCTCGATTCTTCTGGATCTACGTCCAATGCCGCGACATCTCCTCCCATTTCTGGCGTTTTCCACCGTTGGATCGGGCCCAAACTCACCGTTAGGATCTCCAAGGCGTGGTCCTGAACTACCCAAACCCTAAAAAAAATGAAAGCTCAAATGCCCATTTTGTTTTGTTGTTGTTTACGTTCTGTGTTTTGTTCTTGTTTGTTGCTGTTGTTTTTTATTTCTTTTTTTTATGAGTGTTTGTGTGTGATTGTGGGCGTGTGCGAAAGGTGGGTGCATGGGCAATGGGTCTCGGGTCATTTTTTTTTTGTTTTTTGTTTTGGGTTGTTGTTGCTGATTGTGGCTATGTAAGGGTGTTGGTGAGGCTCGGTCAAGGGGGTGGGAGCCAAGAGAGTGGGGGAGCCTGTGGGATTTTTTTTCTGGATCTCTCCTCTCCCTTTTTTGAGTTGTTGTCTTCCTTTTATTAAGGGCCAAGGTTGAGTGTAGGGGTGGTGGCTAGCCGGCGGCGTGTGGGTGGGGTGGCAAGGCTAGCTGGTGGCTGGGCAGTGCAGGGTAGATGGGTTTCGTAAGGGGTTGTTGGCTAGGGATAGCTGGGCAGTGCTGGTTAAAATCCTACTTGAACCATATGACTCAAAATTTGACACGGTACTTGACTCAAGCGGGACTTTTATCAAGACAAAATTAAGTTGCTACAACGCCTCTTTGCACATAATTGAGAATCAGAAATAGGGCAAAGACATAAGCAACAATTTTGTCCGGGATCATGGATCAGCACAAAAATTCCTTTTTCTTCTTTTACTATTTTTTTGATTTTTTCATAATATTAAACTAAAAATTTGAAAAAGAACTCATTCCTCTAAACATTACAACTTTGAAGTTAAAATTTTAAATAAAGAAAATTTTCCACAACTTTGAAAATTAAAATGATGCTCTTCTCCTCGGAGGCTACACAATTTTGAAAATTAAAATGCTACTCCATCAGGGGCTCCACGACTTCGGAAATTACTCTCTCATTAGAGGCTTGTAAACTTTGAAAATTGAAAATGCTCCTCTCAATAAAGGCTCAAAAAATTTTGGAAATGAAAATTCAACTTCGCTTTTCTTTTCTTTTTTTTTTCTTTTTGAAAATGAATTTGAACACGACTCAAATCACCATTTCACTTTTTGCCTTTAGTCTTACGAAAGTGAGGACTCATTCCCGGATATCGCCACCGAAGACTTATCATAACTGAATTTTGGATATCACCACCGAAAGCTTCGGATATCACCACCGAAGACTTATCATAACCTAATTTCAGATATCACCACCGAAAGCTTCGGATATCACAGCCAAAGACTTATATTAACTGAATTTCGGATATCACCACCTGAAGCTTCGGATACCGCTGCTGAAGACTCAAACATAGCTAAATTTCGGATATCATCACCGAAAGCTTCGGATATCGCCACCGAAGACTTATCATAACCAAATTTAGGATATCACCAACGAAAGTTTCAGATATCGCCACCAAAGACTTATCATAACTAAATTTCCAAATATCTTCACTGAAAGCTTCGGATATCACCACCAAAGACTTATCATAACCAAATTATAGGATATCACCACCAGAAAGCTTCGGATATTGCACCGAAGACTTATCTTAATTGAATTTTCGGATATCACCACCGGAGACTTATCTTAACTGAGTTTTTAGATATCACCATCGGAAGCATCGGATATCGCCATCAAAGACTTAATTGAGTTTTTGGATATCACCACCGAAGACTTATCTTAACTGAATTTCTAAATATCACCACCGGAAGCTTCAGATATTGCCATCGAACACTTGACATAACTGAATTTCCGGATATCACCACTGGAAGCTCTGGATATCGCCACCGAAGAGTTAACATAACTGAATTTTCGGATATCACCAATGGAAGCTTTGGATATCGCCAAAGAAGACTTATCATAACTGAATTTCCGGATATCATCACCAGAAGCTTTGGATATCACCATCGAAGACTTATATTAAAAATATATTAATAGCACATTTAACAACAAAGATGGATAAAATAACAATAACAATAACAATAAATAATTATAGAAATACAAAATAATATAAATAAAATAAAATGAAAGGCTAGGCTAGGAGTAATAGCATAATATTAAGAATAACTAATATAACAAGGAAAATAAATAAATAAATAAAACATATTCAAAGAAATAAAAATAAAGATAACATAGATAATAACAAAAAAATGAACGAAAATAAAAACTTACCTCGAGAATTTGCGAAAAAATTGAAATTTGGGAGCTCGGATTAATTTTTTTTAAAAAAAAGAGAGAAAAAATTTAAAATCCCTTCTTATTTTTATTTTTTCCTTTTCTTTCTTTCTTTCTTCCTTTTTATTCTTTTTTCTTTCCCTTTTTTTGGCCCCCCTAGACCGTGTCAGGAGCGCGGACCCTGGGTTGGATCCGGGCCCGTGCGTCGACCCTCCTTTTGCTAGAACGACACCATTTTGGTGCCTTATAAATACTTAAATTTTTTTTATTACTTCTTCTCTGTTCACTCTCTCTATTATAAATACTTAAATTTTTTTTATTACTTCTTCTCTTTTCACTCTCTCTCTCTAACCCTTTCTTTTCTCTCCCCTCTCTCTAAAGCAGCAGCCCAGAAACCACTCCAATACCCAGAATTCGACGGTCGATCTCTTCCCAAATTTTACCCTCCCCTTGTTTTCAACCTCCTCATTCCAAATCCAAGGTTGGTTTTTCAAAAAAATGCCTCGATTCTTCTAGATCTACGTCTAAAGCCGCGACATCTCCTCCCCTTTTTTGGTGTTTTCCACCCTTAGATCGTACCCAAACTTCAAACGAGCCTTCCTCTACCCCTCCTCTACATTTCACCGTTAGGATCTCCAAGGCGTGGTCCCGAACTACCCACACCTTAAAAAAAACGAAAGCTCAAATGCCCTTTTTTTTTTTTTTTTTTACGTTTTGTGTTCTGTTCTTGTTTGTTGCTGTTGTTTTTTTATTTCTTTTTTTTTTATGTGTGTTTGTGTGTGATTGTGGGCGTGTGTGAAAGGTGGGTGCATGTGCAGTGGGTTTCGGGTCTTTTTTTGTTTTGGGTTGTTGTTGCTTGTAGACATCTAATTTTGTCTGGACTACTAAAACATGTATGTTTTCTTCCTAAATTGATGTTTCAGAATGTAAAAAGATTTTTTCTTATCCTGCAGGTAGTACTCCAAGACTTAGTTTAAGAAGGCGAGCATAAAAAGTCAAACTCAAAAAAGTCAACCCCAAAAAGTTAACTACTGAAAAAGTCAACCCACTTTCAAAATCAAGATTTGAAGTTCAATTGAAAAATGGCGAAAGAATTTTGATAATCTGAGGTCTACATCGAAAGATATGGAGTTCGGAAGTTGGGTTATGGAGATTCAGTAGAAAGGAAACCATAATCCAGGAAATTTTAGGGAAAAGTGCTTAAACGATCGAATTGGTCAAAATTGAAGGTTCCAAATAAAAGATAAGCACTGACTACGGGTAATGGAGAAGTCACTTGAAAGAAAAACTAAAAGAAAATTCAATCCGGGAGAAAATCGAGAATTAGGGTTTTTAGTGGATTTTGGTGAAACTGGGAAGAATTACAGAAATGGCCCGACTTGATAAGACAAAAGCCCCTAATGGATGAGGAGTGATTAAAAAGGGATAGCCCAAGGAAAAAATAGCAAATGAACTCCAAAAATTATGAAAATTTGCAAATCTCATTCTTAAATCATTTGGAAGAGATTGGCGAAAGAAAATCTTGATTCGGAGTTCGTTTGCAAAATGGCCAAATCTCGTGCCCCCTATGTAGTAATTCAAGCTAATAAATACCCAAAAAAATACCAAATGAGTTCCAAAAATTATGAAAACTTCTAGATCACACTTTTAAATTATTTGGAAGAGATTGGTGAAGAAAAATCTTGATTTGGAGCTCGTTTAAAAAATGGTAAAATGTGGAGGCATAAAAGGGCAATTTTGAAAGAAAAAATCCAAATAAATAGTGAATGGACTCAGAAAATTTTGAAAACATTCAGATTCAATTTTTTATTATTTTGAAAGTATTAAAAAAGGAAAATTTGAATTTGGAGTCCGTTTTCCATTTATTTGCATCCGGGGGGCAAAATGGTCATTTTATCCAAGAAACTGAAAAGGGCTTCTCTTGCCTTTCAAAAAAATTAGACTTGGGCTGGAAGAAAGAGGGCTGGCCGGCCAAGGCCCATAGAGGGGAAGGAGTTTCTGATTTTTTGATCAAGAGGCCAAAAATGAGGAGTTAGTTAGTGATTTTTTTATCAAGCCTTTGCAAATAAGCCACATGGGCCAATGCATGCAGAGGGAGAGTGTCAACATAATTCTTGAACAGCTGTAATTATGGACAGCTGATAACCTAATATAAGGGTGATAATTTCATGTTTTAAACACCTTGAATCAGTAGCCCTTGGTTGGAAATTGGTGGGAGGAAAAATGACAACATCCTAGTGATGAGAGAGGGAAGTTTCGGCCAGCTTAAAGGAGCACTCTCATTTCTCATTTTCTCTCTTGCTTTTGGCTGATTTTCTCTCAATTTTTGCAAAGCAAAAAGAAAAGTTTAGAAAAGAAAATAAAGTTTGAAGAGAAAAAGCTTGAAAGATAGCTTCTAGAGGTTGTTTTTAGCACCAACTCTTGCACTTTCTTTGATTTTTCATTCTTGTTTTTGCTATTTTGATTATTATTTTGGTGAGTTTTCTTTTGATTTTTCTTTTTAAATAAGTGTTTTTTAATGTTCTTTTTAAGTTCTATTTATTTATTGATTAATTGATGATTTATGTTGTTTAATCTTGTTGGGGCATTTAGAATAAGGGATGTAGAATAGGTGGTGAAAGGTTTGTTATTTCTCTTCACACACTACACGTGCATTTGCATATCATGAATCCTATACTCGGGTTCTGTCCTTTTAGGTGGGAGTAAAGTAACTAAGCTTTCGTGATTAACAATCTGCATAGGCTAGTGAAACACTTGCGGAGTACTATATTACCTAAGCCTTCGTGATTAACAATCCGCATAGGCTAGGGAAATAGACTCTAACGAATTGAACCCGCTTTTATCGGGGTGCCTTACTAGCCTTCACCGACGACAGTGAGGAACAATTCGGGGCTTTTAGAACTAATTCACCTTCATATAGTAAACCTAGGCGAAGCCATGGAGGATTTCCAATTAGATATCCCGAAGTTAAGAACACATGGAGGAATATTTCCAATCCTTTTACCCTCTATTCTACTTTCCAAATAAGTTTTTTTTTTTTTTTTGAAAATCGGACAATGATGAACGTACATCACAATGCCCATAATAAGTGTTGGTGTTTCATCCTAGGGGTGTCATAATACCGAAATTTTGTTGGCATCCTCAGGGATAATTATTGTTTTGAATTATATGATTTTTGTATTATTTGTATTTATTCCCATTACTAATTCATTTTCTTTTTGTTGTTGTTTTTTGTTTTTTTTTTTTTGCATTCTTGTCATCATTTTTTGCACATGGAAGGTTATTGGTATTGGGATAATATTCAACCAAAAGGGCTTTCATGGAGGGTCAGAGTGTCTCAATGGTCGAGAAGCATTTAGAGGTTAGGAAACAGTCCGAGAAAGGTCAGCAGGATAATGGGGATTGTTTGAAGATGAGATATGTGTCAGCATTGCCAGCCGAGGTTGATCTTACTATCAAGCAAAATGATCTTCGGGAATTGATGGATATATGGAATCAGTGGAACATATTGGAGAAAGAAGCCTTCACTTAGACTTATGGGGACATAGCACTGCTAGTTCAGGTTAAGGTCAGTGGTGAGGTAATCCGGGCTATGGTGCAATTTTGGAATCCTACTTATCGGTGTTTTACCTTCAACCGAGAAGATATGACTCTAACCATAGAGGAATATTCGACCTTGCTGCATATTGAGAATGTTATTCCCGACCGTATTTATTTGAAAGATACAAAGACGCCGGGTTTCAAGAAAAAGGTGTCTAAAATTCTGGGAGTGGAAAGAAATTGGGTCGAAAGCCATGTTGTCCGAAAAGGGCTAAGCTACTGTATATCATGGGACATTTTACGGACCTTAATCCATAGTCATTCAAATAAGGAGACAGTTAGGAATATTTTTGTTTTGGCTATCTATGGTTTAGTTATCTTCCCAAAGACATTAGGGCATGTGGATGTGGCGATATTTGATGTTTTTGAGAGGCTTGAGCAAAGGATAAACCCAGCACCGGCAATTATAGAAGAAACAATCCGATCCCTGAATTTCTGTAGATGGGAAGGAAAAGGGCATTTTCTAGGATGTATACAGCTCTTTTACATATGGGTTTAGAGTCATTTTTGTAAACAGGAGAATTTCCCTCTTCGCTCATACTGGAAATATTTTGCACCAATTGGTGAATTTCTTCAGAAGGATTGGCTTGAAAATAGGACTGAGGAACAATGGATCAACATATTCTGAAATATCAGGGCTGAGATGATAATTTGGAGAGCTCCATGGATAGCTCCTATGCCGACATTGTAGAAGTGTGGAGATAAATCTTCTGTTCCATTATTGGGAGTATGAAAAGGAGTGAGCTATGCACCACTGCTAGTACTGAGGCAATCAAAATCCCGTCAGTTTACTCCTATGACCCATGACCTTAGTAATTTGGAATTTTCTTATGGAGAAGATGGATATTCGGGAAAGGTACGTGAGATTGTGGTAGCATGGAAGGAAACTCATCGAGTGGAGGTAGCTAGATATGCTGACATCGTCACACCTGATTACCTGACATGGAGGGAATTGAGGGTTAATGAAGGTTGTTGACATCAGATGGGGAAGAAGTTCAGCATTTGAGTTCGCCGTCAAGGGAAGCGCCATTGGAGTTAGAAATCGCAAGGGCAGAATTCGAAAAAAGAAAAGGCCCAAATGACCAAGGAAATTGCCCGTTTGCAAGAAAAGTTTGAGGATATGAAAAATAGGGAATCAGCCCGAGAACGAGAAAAGGAAAAGATCAAAAGAGAGCGGGACACTGCTAAAAGCGATCTTCAGGAATTACACTTGGAGAACAAGAGGTACCGTTTCGAGCTCAAATTCGAGGGGTCAAGATTTTCGGGGAATGGGAACAAGAAGTCAAAAACCTCAAGAAGGAGAAGAACTATTGGGCAGAAAGAGCGAAGCATGAGGAAGCCCGAGCCAATCAACTGGAGAAACAAGCTAAGGAAAGCTTACACGGTGATGCTTCTACTGACATGTCAAAGGGTCGTGAACAAGTAGGGGTCAGATGGAAGAGCAAGGCAGTCAAAAGAGGATAGTGAAAAAGGTTCAAGATCCAAGGGAGTTACTATAGGACCAATATTTTGTAATAGCATTTTTTAGGAGAGACAGATTAGCATATTGTCTTAAGCAGTGATCTTTTCTTTGATGTATTTAGTTCAAGAAAATCAATGAAAGACTATTGCCGCAACCTAAAAAATAACGAGTCTCATCGCAAGACTTTATTATTCGTTAAGCGTGACATAAAAAAAAGAGGAAAAGTCGACTTAATTCCTTTAAAAAATGAAGGTTTTGAAAATGACCTTAAAAAAAAGACATGGAGTCGCCACCAATCTTTTTAGTTAGGTGTGATCGACCACCTATTAAAATCGATTTTATAAAATATATTAAAAATTAATTAAAACATTTTTAAAACCAATTTCAAGTCTGCGTTTTAAACCAAAGAAATCAAAGAAACGGGTTCGGGACTCGGTTACGTGTGGGGAAGGATTAGCACCCCCACAACGCCCGTATAAAACGGTACCTTATTAATCGTGTGTTATCTCAAGTCTCGGTAAAAAATCGGTTTTAAATTTAGTATTTCAAGTTAATTCCCAATTTAAAGAAAAATAATTCCATTTTTAAATTGAAAATAATCCGGAATTTATAAATTCAAAATTTTCCTATATTCCCCAACAAACGTGGCAAAATATAGAAATTTTTATTAGTTTTGGAAAACTTTCCGAATCATTCTCTTTTTAAAGAAGATATTCCGTTATTAATGATAATTGATGATATCCTCCCCAGCAAACTCGGCAGAGAACTCATGAATCATTTTAACTTGAGAATATCTTTATTTTATCGAAAATCATTACCTTTTTGAAAACATTTTAAAATATATGAATATGTATATGCATGACATAAATAAAATGACATAGCAAAACCTAAATAATATAATGCACCCTAAATGATATGATATGATTTAAATGTCTTAGCATATTATAAATGAAATGAAATATCCTAAGTTATATGACATATTCTAAATGAAATGAAATGACCTAGGTAACATAATACATTCTATATGAGATGCAATATCCTAAGTCATATGATATATTCTAAATGAAATAAAATATCCTAAATGACATAATATATATCCTAAATGAAATGACCTAGGTAACATAATATATTCTACATGAAATGACCTAGGTAACATAATATATTCTATATGAGATGGAATAATTTAAATGACATGGCAAATATGAATGATATGGCATATAATTTAAATCACATAAAATATAAAATACTGCTATCATATAATATGCATGAAAATAAGAAAGAAAATAATAATGCATAACATAGTATATGCTAAATAATATGACAAAATAACTAAAGAAAAAGCACAGGATATCATGAAATATTTCAAATCATATAATAAACAATATAACATAACTCAAAATCATAACAATATCATAGAAATTATCATAGCAAAAATCACATATTATATAAAATGCATGAATATGGAAAATGCAATGCATGAAAATGTATTTTTTTCTTTAATTGAGGAAATCCGTATATCTAAAAAGATATCCGGCTACCTTAGGAAAATATGTCAAATTAAATATTCTAAAACCAAAATACTTTGTGATTGTTTGAAAACAATTTTGAAAAGCTTAGATTAAAAATAAAAACTGGGCTAAACCTTTTTTAAATGGCTCTAATTTCCTAAGTTTAAAATCCCGGACTTGACCACCCTTAACTCGAGACTTAAAAAATCATTTTTAGAGTTTAAAAAGGCTTAGAAACTACTCTAAGTCAGTAGCTAAACTTCCTAATCAGCTCCCTCTAAGTAACTTAACCAAAACAGAAAAATGACTTTTCTTTAAATTCAATTATGACTCCACTGTCCAGTTTTAAGCCATGATTTTTTACCCTATTTTTAAAAATTCAAAAAAAATATAAAACAAATACTGGAGACTCAGGACATGTAAAAGTACATTTGAAAAAATCAGCTTAATTTTCTGATTAAAGATGAATGCCCAGAAAAATCGAGAAAGTACGAGTGCTGGGTGAAAAAAACTGTTTTGCCAAAATACATATTTGCCATTGATAAAATCATTTAAAAATAAAAGTAAAAATATTTAAGACTCACAAAATGACTCAAAAACAGTAACTAGGACTTTTTAAAAGTTAGACAAAAATTGGCTAAGTAAAAAAAATCACAAAGGTAGAATAATCAATTTGACAAACCTTAATTTTCCACAAGTATGCTCAAGAGAGCATGACTTTGAACCATTAATTGGTCTAAGTGATTAATCAAGTGGCATGGATATGAAATTCATGAAAAATACAGCAAATATGATGCATGAAATGCATGGTTTTAATCCTAATGTCATGAAAAAATGCATGGCATCAATATAGTGACCTAGACCGAAATGAACTTGCATGGCATTTAATGCAACCTAGGTCTAAAATGCATGGACATGCATGGCAAAATAAACCAAACCTAACAACTAAAATATGCATGGCAATAACACAAACACAAGGCAAGCTTAAACCAAAAACTCAACCAATTATCATGCAAATGGCAACCTATCAACTAACATAGCAAAAATGCAACACACAATGCAAAATAACATGGTAGCCGAATGGCCTAAGATTCCAAACAAGCATGGCATTTTCACAAACACTTGATATACTAACATGCTCAACTAAAATATAACACTCAAATCATGCAAACACAAAGTAGAGATACTAAATCTAACAAGCATTTTCACAAACACTTGATATACTAACATGCTCAACTAAAATATAACACTCAAATCATGCAAACACAAAGTAGAGATATTAAAACTAACAAGCATTTTGACAAACACTTGATATACTAAATATAAAACATCAACAAATTTAAACATTATGAAAACAGAAAATTGAAAATACAAGAATATGATAATAAACTCATAAATGACAACAAACAAGCAACCAAATTAAAACATGCTTCAAATATATGAAGTAGAAGAACAATTAAAGCATCAAGACTAAAGAAAATAACATAAATAACATGACAAATTAAAGCCAAAACAGCAACAATAATAAAAAAAATATATATAGACCATTCGGCCATAGTAAGAAAATAAGGAAAAAATTGTAAAAATTATTTAAGAAAGAGATGAAGAAAGAACTTAAGAAGAACATTAAAAAAACACTTATTTAAAAAGAAAACTCACCAAACAATAATCAAAAACAGCAAAAACAAGAATGGAAAATCAAGAAAGTGCAAGAGTTGGTGCTAAAAGCAACCTCAAGAAGCTATATTTCAAGCTTTATCTCTTCAAACTTTCCTTTCTTTTCTAAACTTTTTCTTTTTGCTTTCAACCAAGGAGAGAAAAAACTAAGAAAACCCAAGAAGAAATCTGAAAAATGAAGACCAGAAAAATGAAAATTCTGACTCCTTTAGTGCTGGCCGAACCATGCCTCTCTCCTCCAAGGATGTTGTCATTTTGATTCCAACCAATTTCCATCCAAGGGCTAGTGATTCAAGGTGAAAAATCATGAAATTATCACCCTTAGATTAGTGTATCAGCTGTCCATAATTATAGCTGTTCAAGAATAATGTTGACACTCTCCCTCTTCATGCATTGGCCTATGTGGCTTAATTACAATGGCTTGATCAAAAAATCTCTAACTAACTCTTAATTCTTGGCCTTTTGATTGAAAAATCAGAAGCTTCCTCCTTCCTTCGGGCCTTGGTAGGCCAGCACTCTCTTTTCCAACCCAATTCTGATTTTTTGGAAGGCCAAAAGAAGCCCTTTTCGGTTGCTTGGGTAAAATGACAATTTTGCCCCCCGGATGCAAATAAATGGCAAACGGACCCCAAATTCAAATTTTATTTTTTTAATACTTTAAAAATAATAAAATATTGAATTCTGGATTTTTTCAAATTTTTTCGAGTCTTTTTGCTATTTATTTGGATTTTTTTCTTCCGAAAATGCCCTTTCATGCCCCCCATATTTTACCATTTTTTAAACGAGGTCCAAATCAAGATTTTTATTCACCATTCTCTTCCAAATAATTTAAAAGTGTGATCTGGAAGTTTTCATAATTTTTGGAACTCATTTGGTATTTTTTCGGGATTTATCTTCTTGAATTACTACATAGGGGTTCGGGATTTGGCCATTTTGCAAACGAACTCCGAATCAACATTTTCTTTCTCTAATCTCTTCCAAATAATTTAAAAATGATATTTGCAAATTTTTAGAATTTTTGGAGTCCATTTGCTATTTTTTCGGGATTTATCTTCTTGAATTATTGCATAGGAGGCCCGAGATTTGGCCATTTTGCAAACGAACTCCGAATCAAGATTTTATTTCTCCAATATCTTCCAAATGGTTTAAGAATAAGATTTGAAAATTTTCAGAATTTTTGGAGTCCTTCTGCTATTTTTCCCAAATTTTCCAATTTTGCCCTTTTGCCTCTGAAACCCGGTTTTGCTCAAAGCAAGTCCGATTGTTAGATTTTCTTCAAACTGAGCCTTGGGCTATATCTTTTTAATCATTCCTCATCCATTGGGGGCTTTTGTCTTACCAAGTCGGGCCATTTCTGTAATTTTTCCCGATTTCACTGAAATCTACAAAAACCCTAATTCTCGGTTTTTTCCCGGATTGAGTTTTCTTTCAGTTTTTGTTTCAAGTGGCTTCTCCATTACCCGTAGTCAGTGTTTATCTTTCATTTGGAACCTTCAATTTTGACCAATTCGATCATTTAAGCACTTTTCCCCAAATTTCCCGGATTAGGGCTTCCTTTCTACTAAATCTCCATACCCAACTTTCGAACTCCATATCTTTCAATGTAGACCTCAGATTATCAAAATTCTTTCGCCATTTTTCAATTGAACTTCAAATCTTGATTTTGAAAGTGGGTTGATTTTTTTAGTAGTTGACTTTTTGGGGTTGACTTTTTCGAGGTTGACTTTTTTCGGGGTTGACTTTTTTGAGTTTGACTTTTTTTGCTCACCCTCTTAAACTAAGTCTCGGGGTACCACCTGCAGGATGAAAAAAGTCGTTTTACATTCTGAAACATCAATTTAGGAAGAAAACATACCTGTTTTAGTGGTCCGGACAAAATTAGGTGTCTACAGCTGCCCCTCTTTGGCTATTGCTGAGAATCAGAAATTAGGCAAAGATAAACAAACACTAATTTTTTACGGTTAGTGAAATCATATGTGAAGGAAATGGAAAGGGTTTTTTTTTCATTTTTCCATCATTTTTTTTTGTTTTGAAAAAGCTGTAAATTGAAGATTTTGTCCTTAAATTGAATTCCCTGACAAATCAAGGCTCGACCCGTCTTAAGGAAACGGGTTCGATTTGCAAGAGAAGAAAAGACCTCGACTATGGTCTCGGGGTCTTATCCTGTCTTGTGCTAACCTTACCGGTATGGTTGAAACCAAAAATTTGAAAAGACCTGGATGAAACTAGGGAATTGAAGGCATGGGTGAAACCATAAAACTGAAAGAGATCTGGATGAAACCAAGGAAATTGAAGGCATGGGTGAAACCATGAAATTAAAAAAAGATCTGGATGAAACCAAGGAATTTGAAGGCATGGGTGAAACCATGGAATTGAAAAAGATCTTGATGAAACCAAGGAAATTGAAGGCATGGGTGAAACCATGGAATTGAAAAAGATCTGGATGAAACCAAGGAAATTGAAGGCATGGGTGAAACCATAAAATTGAAAAAGATCTGGATGAAACCAAGGAAATGGAAGGCATGGGTGAAACCATGGAATTGAAAGAGATCTGGATGAAACCAAGGAATTTGAAGGCATGGGTGAAACCATGAAATTGAAAGAGATATGGATGAAACCAAGGATTTTGAAGGCATGGGTGAAACCATGGAATTGAAAGAGATCTGGATGGAACCAAGGAAATTGAAGGCATGGGTGAAACCATGGAATTGAAAGAGATCTGGATGAAACCAAGGAAATTGAAGGCATGGGTGAAACCATGAAATTGAAAGAGATCTGGATGGAACCAGAAATTGAAGGCATGGGTGAAACCATGAAATTGAAAGAGATCTGGATGGAACCAGAAATTGAAGGCATGGGTGAAACCATGGAATTGAAAGAGATCTAGATGGAACCAAGGAAATTGAAATGATACAGATATCTTAGATTGATGCAAATGTTTCTAAATGCGGATGCAAATGTCCCTACGAATCATATTCATGTGAGTGGTTCATGAATGGTGTAATTGCAGCTACAATGAAGATGCAATGATCCTAAAAATGATGCACTTGCTTGAGATGATGCGAATGCAACTGCTCATGGAATAATGCAAATACGAATACTCATGAATTATGCAAATGCTCATGAGTGATGCAAATGCCCCTGATCACTTTTCTAGTTTTTGACTCAGCCTTTCCAATTCACTTTTCCTCTTCAAATCAGAGTATATCTTCAATTCATTTTTCAACCTTTGGCTATTCTCTTTGCCCCAACAGTTTTCAAACTCTTATTGACAGTAGTCTGCTTGCAGAGTTTTATTTCTTCTTCTTATATTTGGTAGTCAAGGTTAACCCTAATAGTTCCACATCTTTGAGTTAGAAAAACCCTTATCTCATGTTAACATCAAAAATGGGTATGTCAAAATATTTTTATTTTCCTTTTTTGAAAAACAATTTTGTTTTTTTAATGAAAAGTTCTGAGTCAAAAATTTTAACCCCACAGTATGTAATGTACAAATCTTTTGAAGACTGATGATCATGGTTAGAAATTTTCCTAAGTGTCAATTTGGATTTTTCAACTTGAATTGACAAGGCTTGGTACAACATAATTTTGGTTTTTTTTTTTTTTTTTTTTTTCAGGAAAGCTTCACAACAAAAAATGTATATCCTTTCTAGGCTCACAAATGGAACAGATTTTATAAATCACGAATTCATTGAAAACCAAACAAATTCAACTTTCTTTTAGTTTCCATGTCAAGGTACTTTGACAAGCGTCAAGATTGGCTGGGATGTTTGAACTGGAAAGTTTAATTCAGGAGAAAAAAATTTTAGTTTTTGAAATCAATCATCCAAATGAGAGTTGACAATTTGGGTGGTTCAGGAATTTCTAGATGTTCCTCGATGACCACTTCTTTAAGAAGGTCTTTTCTTTTGTGGTATCGGCACTATCATAGATGGCATCGAAAATTCCCATTTTACCCTAGACCGCCGTTTTCGGGTTTTCGCCCTAGACTCCCATTCTCTCCAATTTGATCTTTTTTCTTTTTCATTGTTTTCCCATTCATTTGAGAATTCTAAATTCTTCCTTAGTGAAATGATAATTCGATGAGATGGGATAAAATCTGAGGAAAACCTTTCAAGTTAAATATTCATGCTTGATCAAAATGGACTTTTAAAGCACGTAATGTAGGCCTTGGCTCAGGGTTCAGAAAGAAAGGATAAATAGGCCCAAAAAATGTGTTTGAGGGTAATCAGATCAAGGATCCTTTCTTTGAGGAGGATTCTCTTTGAAACATTTATCCCTTTTGGACTTTCCATTCCTTTTGACTTTGCTCTTTTTCTTCCTTGCTTTTAGCTTTCATTTGCCATCACTTCTTCACACATTTTTTTTTTGTTTTGTTTTTCTTGGCTTTCATTGCGCCATCTTTTTCCTTTTTCTTTTTCTTTGACAGCGTGAGCCCGTATTTATTCGGAGCTCCATTTGCTTTGTATCTGTTCTTGAGCTAGGACTCATTTTTCTCTGATCTTTGAGAAGATCTTTCCTCGCATTTGCCCCCAGTGTAGAGGGTAATCCTTGATCAGGGTTTAAAGAAAAAAAAAATTCTTTCGGCTCAAAAGGGGTGACTATAAATAATTTATTTTTGTGCGAAAAGGATATGAAAGATGGCCATTTCTCATGTCAAGCACAAATATTCACATTGAAAAGCAATCCCCAGGGGAAATAGATATTCATAATTTCATTTTGTACTTTGGAATCATCCGAATTCTCATATGCATGATATCACAAATTTTTTCATTTTTTATTTTTCATCGCATGCCCCAATGATTCATGCGTTAGTCCATCCTTATTCACCATGTATCCATCATTTCCACATATGATGCCCCAATTTGATTAACCATGAGAATTTGTATCAACGAGGAACATAGTAAGTCTAGGTCTGTACTGAAAAGACTGAATTTCAAATCTGAGTTCTTTGAAGAGACAAGGAAAATATGACCCAAAAATGGGTTTTCTCTGGGACATGGGATAATCTAGTTTAATCAATGTGCCCCAGGGTGTCAATCATGAAGTGATGTTTGGGCAATTAGTGTTTTGTGGTTTGTTGAAAATGACATGAATGGTTTTGGCACAACCTTGACACAGACCAAATTACCATGATCTAAATTCTTGAAAGAAAGTCTCATTTGTTTGAATTTCAAGGAGTTCAAAAAAATTTTGAAAAGTTCGTTCCCTTGTCCATAACCTAGACTAGGATTTACATCGTGCTTATTCTATGATGACAATGGTTTTATGAAGTTCAATCATTCATTTCCTTGAAGCATTAGGTCTTTCAAGTGTTCTTGGTTTAAGAGATTTAGGCTTAGGAAAACCTAAAAGAGAGGGGAGAAGGTATTGGGTCATTTGTAACAATGATCATCAATCTTCTTGAGACTATCCATTACTAAAACTTCCTTAATGCTCTTTTTTGCAAATTCAGATTATTGTTAAGACATAACAAACTCAAAGCATTTAAAAATCAAAATTCATTTAATTCTTATGAATGTCGACATGAGACAAGTGTTTTCATCATAAGGTCTGAAACTAAATGCATAAAAACTTCCCCTCGACATGTTCTCCCTAATTCAAACTGGCTATTGCTCGGTACTCTTTTCGACCTTTCCATCTTCTTCCCCTATTATGACATCCATAATGGTCTCATCATTCCCATTCAGCAGATTCTCCACGCTGTCTGTCCTTTGTTTCTTCCCCATACCTAACTGTCCTTTATTGATGCGTGCTTGAACCTTTCATTTCAGACATAAGCAATTTTCTGTGGAATATCCCTGAATCCCAGAATGATAATCACAATATGCATTCTCGTCATACCAGCTTGGATATAGGGGTTGGATAGGCTCCACTGGAACTTTAGTGAGGAGTTGCTCTTCGACCAGCTGGGGCAATAGTTTAGAGTAAGACATGGGGAGTGACTCAAACTGATCTCTTTTTAAAATATTCTTTGATTTCCTTTGACTGACAAAAGGTTGAAAATTTATTGGATTCTAAGAGGCCATTGGGTATAAGTATGAACCCTGGGGTACATAATTCATAGAAGGATAGGGTGGAGGGTATGAAGTAGCCAGAATATACGGGGCACAGTCTCCCATGACTTGGACATCTTTCTCTTTCTTTTTGGGCGACCTGTTTCTCTCTGCATTAAATATTTTACCTTATTCGAGTTTCCCGGCCTTGATTGCTTTTTCAATCATTTCCCCGGAGATTACCATATCCGAAAAATTCTTCGTGGTGTTGCCAACAAGTCTATCATAGTATGGAGCCTGTAGTGTATTCACAAAAAGGACAATGGTTTCCTTTTGAGTTAAAGGTGGTTGTACTTGGGTGGCCATGTTCCTCCACCTTTGAGCATACTCTTTGAAGCTCTCAGTAACCTTTTTCTCCATATTTTGCAAGGTGAGACGGTCAGGTGTCATGTTGGTCACATGCTTGTACTGGTTTAGAAAATCCCTAGCCAAATCATTCCAAGAGTGAATCCGATCCTTGCTCAACTGACTATACCACCTAATTGCGGACCCGCTGAGGCTATCCTGAAAGTAGTGGATCAGAAGCTTATCATTATCTATATAACTTGTCACCTTTTGGCAGAACATAGTGATATGGGCTGACGGATGAGTCGTCCCGTCATATTTCACAAAGTCAGAGACCTTGAATTTAGGAGGGATGACTAAATTGAAGACCAAGCATCGTTCTTTCGCCTCCACACTCCCGAATACGTCTGTATTTTCTACTGCCCGGAGCCTTTCATCTAGCAACTGATATTTCCCTTGGGAATCTGCCAACTCTACCTTATTAACCATTTTCAACTCTACCTTATTAACCATTTTCATCTAGCAGCTGGATCATCTGAATTTAAGACATTGACGGGGTTAACTGTGTTCTGGGCATCCATCATTACGACCTCATTCTGACCCTTTCGTGCCTCTAACCCTTCTTTGGCGGCCAGGTTTTCAGTGTATCCCTTGATTACGGTGGATATTAGCTCTATCAATTTAATCATCTGATCTTTAGATTCTGCTTGAGACTTTGCCAGCTATTCTCGCAATTCTTCCTGTACCCTTTCCATTCTTTCCATTCGGGCAACTTGTTCATTCTCCATAGCACTAGCTTGTATTAAAAGGGTACTCAGTACTTCTTATACCTCTGATTTGAAATGGAAATTCTTTCAAAGAATCTTAAAGCCAAGCCAATTTCTGTTTTATTCCCTCAAAGTGCGTATCATGATGAAGGAGCCATGAATGCAATTTGATGCACGTGAAGCCTAAACAATATGATGTATGGACATGTACAGTGGAAACATGCTGGCCATGTATGTAATAAATGAAATCACGATGACAACATGTTGCAAGCAAAGAATAAACAAATCAACACATGGATATATGCAATGAATGATCATGTACATTTTAGCGTATTTCCCAATGAATGATCATATACCCTATGAATGCAACATGATGTCAATTATGATACATGTAAACAATGAATAATTGATACAGAGTATATACAAAGAAAATCATGCTGACCATGTATGTCATGAATGCATCCTAATGTTAATATGACAGATTAATGCATGAGCATATACGTCATGAATGCAACCCAAAGTCAACATGATGCATGTACAAAAAAAATCATGCTGATTATGAATGCATGAATGCAACCTGATGCTAAAATGATACATGTATGAATATATGGTATGATAAATAATTGATCAGATGCAAAATGCAAAGGGGAAGATATCACGGAGGAAATAAGAATCGAGGAACTTAATCATCAACATTTCATAAATTTGAAACATAATCAATTCATTCCCATATCAACGTTCACAATGGTATAAACCATGTTTTACAAAATCTGAGTAATAGTTAAAACTGTTTTTTACAAACACTTTATTCTTCCTAGCATCCTAAGGCTATAAGAGCCGGCTACTGAATAAGTGAAATCCTATTACATCATATAAGACCGAAGTCTTTCCACCTCAAATGCTGTAAATCTCCCAATCCTAATGACGCTTTCCCAGCCCTCTATCAATCAGTGTCGTTGGATCCAACCACTTGACATTTATAAGAGATTGCACTTTCTTTTTGAAGGTTATACTGTCTTCAATGCTATGGCCAGCAATTCCACAGTGATAATCACATCTTGCATTTGGATTGTACCATTTTGGATATGATGGTAATAGGAGTTTCAGCGGGATACAGGCAACCATGTGATTTTGGATCAACATTGGGAAAAGCTCTTGATAGCTTATTGAAAAGGGATCAAAATGCATTTGGGTCTTATCCTAGGGTCGTTTCTTAGTCACACATGGCCTAGGAGTTGGGGCACTTGGTGGTGGCACTAAAGTCCAAACCAGAGTGTTTACATGGAGATGTGGCGGAACAGCATGGTAAGGGTATGGATTTGGACGGGGCCTTTGGAGGTTGTACATAGCTCGAGGTTCCTATCCCAGATGCTGGATAAGGTGATTGATGAGGGAAGCAATATGAACTGCCAATTGGTGGTAATGGAGTGGGATTCATGGGTCTCGTCGTGATCATCCCAATGGACGATTGGACCATAGTAGGGTGGGGATATTGGCTTGGACCTAGAACAGTTTGCAGGTATGGTACAGGATCCGAGGTTTCTATCTTTGGTATTAGGCTCTCGGGCTTAATCATTTTCATGATTTTGTCCACAATTTCATCAGGATTGCAACCTTTGTGGCATTGACAAGTGCAGGATCCAGCAAGGATTGTATGTTCTGGACCTAACGGTTTTGGTTGATCCGAAGACGATACAGAGCCCTGAGAAAGTTCCCCTTTAATCTTACCCATATCCTCAAACATTTTCAGCAATTTGGCGAGTTGTTCTTTCATTTCCCGGATTTCATGTCTAAACTCCTCTTGATTGAGTTCCAAAGAATCCAGTCGTTCCTCCGATTCATTCCTCATATCTCGAACCCCTTTCGTGCAAATGAAAATGTCATGAGATTAAGAATACAATTGTGAATGTACATGCTCTATTCCTATGTGCATGAATATACTGATGATTAATGCATGAACATATACAGAGAAATTATGATGACTATGTATGCTATGGATGCATCTAATGCCAATATGATGCATTGAATAAATTGATGCACAGGTATATACAAATAATGACTATGCATGTCATAAACGTATTCTACAATGAATGACCATGCATGCTATGATGTCAAAATGATACATGCTAAGACTAAATGAATTAATACAAAGGTAGGTACAAAGAATGACTATATATATCACAAATGTATTCTACAATGAATAACCATGCATGTTAGGACTGTGACATGAGGTCAACATGATACAAATAAATTAACCAATGATTACACGAAATTGGTGGGACCTAAATCTTGATTATTCAAAAATCTCATTATGCAAGATTTGCCTCCAAATTTATGATTTTTTGAAACATGTTTTTTCTATGAAAAACCAATCACATTATTTTCAAAAGAATTTCAGGGTAGTGGATCCTACTATGGTACAATATCCAAATGTTCATGTGACACTACCGATTTTATGAAATCATCAAATGAAATTATTATCACCATCCATTTATTGCAAAAACGAGATCAATAATACAATAAAAAATGTACATTCTCTATTCACACATGTATGAAATGTGCAAAATGAAAAATGTTAAAAAAGAATGTTTGTATTTTGAATTTCAAAAGGTTAGTGAACACTTGCCCCAACAATATCTACTTATATAGGCATCACGGTGCCTTTGGGGCGAAGTATCACACTTATTACGGGCGATGTGAACATCTTTGCCCGGTTTACAAAACTTGTTTGAGATGTAAAAATAGGTAATAAAAGGTTAGAAATGTCCATCCATGTGTTCCTAACTTCAGTGTATCTAACGAAAATCCGGCATGGCTTCGCCTAGGTTCATTATATGAGGGTGAATCGATTCTAAAGGCCCCGAATTGCTCCTCACTGTCGCCGGTGAAGGCTAGTAAGGCACCCCGATAAAAGCGGGTTCAATTCGTTAGAGTATATTTTCCTAAGCCCATACGGAGGATCATCACGAAGGCTTTAGGTACTTTATACTCCGAAAGTGTTTCACTAGCCCATACGGAGGATCATCACGAAGGCGTAGTTACTTTACTCCCACTTAAAAGGACCCGTGTAGAGAGTTCATGTTATGCAAATGCAAGGGAGTGTGTGTGGAGGAACAAAACAAACCTATCACCATACACCCCTTATTCTAAATAACTCACTAAAATCAAACAATGTAAAGCATCAGTCAAGCAAACATATAAATATACGCAACAAAATAACCAGAGAACAAATAATAATATGCATGCATATGAAGATGGACATATTTAAAATATTTTATTATTTTCAAAATTCTCTTTACTATTTCAAAAATATGGGAATTAAAATTAAATACCAATTAAACCAACAAAATCGATACTTAAATAACACACGACTAATTCTAGGCCTCACTCTCTAAAAAAGTCCCCAGTGGAGTCGCCAAGCTGTCGCAACCTAAAAAATAACGAGTCTCATCGCAAGACTTTATTATTCGTTAAGCGTGACATTAAAAAAACGAGGAAAAGTCGACTTCATTCCTCTAAAAAATGAAGGTTTTGAAAATGACCTTAAAAAAAAGACATGGAGTCGCCACCGATCTTTTTAGCTAGGTGTGATCAGCCACCTATTAAAACCGGTTTTATAAAAATATTTTAAAAATTAATTAAAACATTTTTAAAACCAATTTCAAGTCTGCGTTTTAAATCAGAGAAATCAAAGAAACGGGTTCGAGACTCGGTTACGTGTGGGGAAGGATTAGCACCCCCACAACGCCCGTATAAAACGGTACCTTATTAATCGTATGTTATCTCAAGTCTCGGTAAAAAATCGGTTTTAAATTTAGTATTTCAAGTTAATTCCTAATTTAAAGAAAAATAATTCCATTTTTTAATTGAAAATGATCCGGAATTTATAAATTCAAAATTTTCCTATATTCCCCAACAAACGTGGCAAAATATAGAAATTTTTATTAGTTTTGGAAAACTTTCCGAATCTTCTTTTTGAAGAAGATATTCCGTTATTAATGATAATTGATGATATCCTCCTTAGCAAACCCGGCAGAGAACTCATGAATAATTTTAACTCGAGAATATCTTTATTTTATCGAAAATCATTACCTTTTTGAAAATATTTTAAAAGATATGAATATGTATATGCATGACATAAATTAAATGACATAGCAAAACCTAAATAATATAATGCACCCTAAATGATATGATATGATTTAAATGTCTTAGCATATTATAAATGAAATGAAATATCCTAAGTTATATGACATATTCTAAATGAAATGACCTAGGTAACATAATACATTCTATATGAGATGCAATATCCTAAGTCATATGATATATTCTAAATGAAATAAAATATCCTAAATGACATAATATATATCCTAAATGAAATGACCTAGGTAACATAATATATTCTACATGAAATGACCTAGGTAACATAATATATTCTATATGAGATGATATAATTTAAATGACATGGCAAATATGAATGATATGACATATAATTTAAATGACATAAAATATAAAATAATGCTATCATATAATATGCATGAAAATAAGAAAGAAAACAATAATGCATGAACATAGTATATGCTAATGACAAAAATAACTAAATAAAAAGCATAGGATATCATGAAATATTCCAAATCATATAATAAAAAATATAACATAACTCAAAATCATAACAATATCATAGAAATTATCAAAGCAAAAATCACATATTATATAAAATGCATGAATATGGAAATTGCAATGCATGAAAATGTATTTTTTCCTTTAATTGAGGAAATCCGTATATCTAAAAAGATATCCGGCTACCTTAGGAAAATATGTCAAATTAAGTATTCTAAAACCAAAATACTTTGTGATTGTTTGAAAACAATTTTGAAAAGCTTAGATTAAAAATAAAAACTGGGCTAAACCTTTTTTAAATGGCTCTAATTTCCTAAGTTTAAAATCCCGGACTTGACCACCCTTAACCCGAGGCTTAAAAAATCATATTTAGAGTTTAAAAAGGCTTAGAAACTACTCTAAGTCAGTAGCTAAACTTCCTAATCAGCTCCCTCTACGTAACTTAACCAAAACAGAAAAATGATTTTTCTTTAAATTCAATTCTGACTCCACTGTCCAGTTTTAAGCCACGATTTTTTACCCTATTTTTAAAAATTCAAAAAAATCTAAAAAAAATACTGGAGACTTAGGACATGTACACTACACGAAAAAAAATCTTATTAATTTTCTGATTAAATATGAATTCCCAGAAAAATCAGGAAAGTACGAGTGCTGGGTGAAAAAAACTGTTTTGCCAAAATACATTTTTTCCTTTGATAAAATCATTTAAAAATCAAAGTAAAAATATTTAAGACTCACAAAATGACTCAAAAACAGTAACCAGGACTTTTTAGAAGTTAGACAAAAATTGGCTAAGTAAAAAAATTGACAAACCTTAATTTTCCACAAGTATGCTCAAGAGAGCATGACTTTGAACCATTAATTGGCCTAAGTCATTAATCAAGTGGAATGGACAGGAAATGCATGAAAAATACAGCAAATATGATGCATGAAATGCATGGTTTTAAACCTAAATGTCATGAAAAAATGCATGGCATCAATATAGTGACCTAGACCTAAATGAACTTGCATGGCATTTAATGCAACCTAGGTCTAAAATGCATGGACATGCATGGCAAAATAAACCAAACCTAACAACTAAAATATGCATGGCAATAACACAAACACAAGGCATGCTTAAACCAAAAACTAAACCAAATATCATGCAAATTCCGACCTATCAACTAACATAGCAAAAATGCAACACACAATGCAAAATAACATGGTAGCCGAATGGCCTAAGATTCCAAACAAGCATGGCATTTTCACAAACACTTGATATACTAACATGCTCAAGTAAAATATAACACTCAAATCATGCAAACATAAAGTAGAGATACTAAAACTAACAAGCATTTTCACAAACACTTGATATACTAACATGCTGAACTAAAATATAACACTCAAATCATGCAAACACAAAGTAGAGATATTAAAACTAACAAGCATTTTCACAAACACTTGATATACTAACATGCTCAACTAAAATATAACACTCAAATCATGCAAACACAAAGTAGAGATATTAAAACTAACAAGCATTTTCACAAACACTTGATATACTAAATATAAAACATCAACAAATTTAAACATTATGAGAACAGAAAATTGAAAATGCAAGAATATGATAATAAACTCATAAATGACAACAACCAAGCAACCAAATTAAAACATGCTTCAAATATATGAAGTAGAAGAACACTTAAAGCATCAAGACTAAAGAAAATAACATAAATAACATGACAAATTGAAGCCAAAACAACAAAAATAATAAAAAAAAATATATAGGCCATTCGGCCATAGTAAGAAAATAAGGAAAAAAATTGTAAAAATTATTTAAGAAAGAGATGAAGAAATAACTTAAGAAGAACATAAAAAAAAACACTTATTTAAAAAGAAAACTCACCAAATAATAATCAAAAACAGCAAAAACAAGAATGGAAAATCAAAAAAGTGCTAGAGTTGGTGCTAAAAGCAACCTCAAGAAGTTATATTTCAAGCTTTATTTCTTCAAACTTTCCTTTCCTTTCTTTTCTAAACTTTTTCTTTTTGCTTTCAACCAAGGAGAGAAAAAACTAAGCAAAACCAAGAAGAAATCTGAAAAATGAAATCCAAAAAAATGAAAATTCTGACTCCTTTAGTGCTGGTCGAACCATGCCTCTCTCCTCTAAGGATGTTGTCATTTTGATTCCAACCAATTTCCATCCAAGGGCTAGTGATTCAAGGTGAAAAATCATGAAATTATCACCCTTAGATTAGTCTATCAGCTGTCCATAATTACAGTTGTTCAAGAATAATGTTGACACTCTCCCTCTTCATGTATTGGCCTATGTGTCTTAATTACAATGGCTTGATCAAAAAAATCTCTAACTAACTCTTAATTCTTGGCCTTTTGATTGAAAAATCAGAAGCTTCCTCCTTCCTTTGGGCCTTGGCAGGCCAGCACTCTCTTTTCCATCCGAATTCTGATTTTTTGAAAGGCCAAAAGAAGCCCTTTTCGGTTGCTTGGGTAAAATGACCATTTTGCCCCCCGGATGCAAATAAATGGCAAACAGACCCCAAATTCAAATTTTATTTTTTTAATACTTTCAAAATAATAAAATATTGAATTCTGGAAGTTTTCAAAATTTTCTGAGTCTGTTTGCTATTTATTTGGATTTTTTCTTCCAAAAATACCCTTTTATGCCCCCACATTTTACCATTTTTTAAACGAGCTCCAAATCAAGATTTTTCCTCACCAATCTCTTCCAAATAATTTAAAAGTGTGATCTAGAAGTTTTCATGATTTTTGAAAGTTATTTGGTATTTTTTCGGGATTTATCTCCTTGAATTACTACATAGAGGTTCGGGATTTGGCCATTTTGCAAAGAACTCCGAATCAAGATTTTCTTTCGCAAATATCTTCCAAATGATTTAAGAATGAGATTTCAAAATTTTCAAAATTTTTAGAGTCCTTTTGTTATTTTTCCCAAATTTTCCAATTTGCCATTTTGCCTCCGAAACCCGATTTTGCTCAAAACAAGTCCGATTTTTAGATTTTCTTCAAGCTGAGCCTTGGGCTATTCCTTTTTAATCATTCCTCATCCATTGGAGGCTTTAGTCTTACCAAGTCGGGCCATTTCTGTAATTCTTCTCGATTTCACCGAAATCCACCAAAAACCCTAATTCTCGGTTTTCTCCCGAATTGATTTTTCTTTCAGTTTTTCTTTCAAGTGGCTTCTCCATTACACGTAGTCAGTGCTTATCTTTCATTTGGAACCTTCAATTTTGACCAATTTTGATCATTTAAGCACTTTTTCCCAAATTTCCTGGATTAGGGCTTCATTTCTACTGAATCTCCATAACCCAACTTTCGAACTCCATATCTTTCAATGTAGACCTCAGATTATCAAAATTCTTTCACCATTTTTCAATTGAATTTCAAATCTTGATTTTGAAAGTGGGTTGATTTTTTCAGTAGTTGACTTTCTGGGGTTGACTTTTTTGAGTTTGACCTTTTATGCTCAGCCTCTTAAACTAAGTCTCGGGGTACCACCTGCAGGATGAAAAAAGTCGTTTTACATTCTGAAACATCAATTTAGGAAGAAAACATACCTGTTTTAGTGGTCCGGACAAAATTAGGTGTTTACAACCGTTTGATTGGAATTATCCCGGGGCCAATACTTTTAAATGCATTCATCATTCATTTGCTCTTTCTTTTATATATTTTATTTGTGCATTCATTTATATTCATAATCATTCATTCATTGATTTTTATAAATTGTTCATACACTTAGTCATTTATTTATTTGTCCATTCATGTATTCTTTATAATTAGTCATTTGCTTATTTGTTCATTCACTAACATTTGTTCATTCATTCATTCATTTTTTATAAAATAAAATAAGAAATGTGTCAATTCTAATCCATGATTTTTAAAACTAAAGGTACAATTGGTCGCACTCAGAAAGAATCAGACTTTCGACACCCTTACGGTACTTGATCTCAGGCAAGAGCTATGGAGAACGATCAGGTTGCTAGAATTGAAAGGATGGAAAGGATTCAAAAAGAACTACAAGAACAGTTAACTAAGTCTCAAGAAGAGTCACAAGAACAAATGACCAAACTCATGGAGATGATGAGTACTATGATGAGGCAGAAGTGGCCAGGAGAAAATTCGGTTACCAAAATGGGGGCAGTGAACCAAGAAGACCGACCAGATGTGGCACAGAAGAATGGTCAGACATCCCAGCCTGCGGGAAATAAACTTTCGACTGGGGCAGCATCCTATATTTACATCCAACCAGCGGCCGAAGCACAAAATTTTGGTTCTAAAAGGGGTAATATTGGGGTTGGTTCTAAAAGGTGGAAGTTCCAGACTTTGAAGAAATGGCAGAAAAGGAAAGGGCAAAAATGACTGAATTAAAGAGGGTTGAAACTACTGAATCCCAAAAAAAAATCAGCTGCTGGAGGAAAGGTTAAGGGCAGTTGAAGGGGCAGAGCTATTTGGCAGTCTGGATGCCAAAGAGATGAGCTTAGTACACGATCTAGTAATTGCCCCAAAGTTCAAAGTACCAGACTTTGAAAAGTATAATGGGACTACCAACCCATCAACACATCTGACCATGTACTGCAGAAGGATGACGGGGCATGATGATAATGAAAAACTGCTTATCCATTGTTTCCAATATAGCTTGACAGGGTCAGCAACCCGATGGTACAATCAATTGAGTCGTACCAAGATTCATTCATGGACGGATTTAGCCAGGGCTTTCATGGAATATTATAAGCATGTGTCTGACATGGTACCTGATAGGCTGTCGCTATAGAATATGGAAAAGAGGTCCAATGAGAGCTTCAAAGAATACTCGCAAAGGTGGAGGGATCTAGCCACACAAGTGCAACCCCCTTTAACTAGCAAAGAAACCACAGTGCTTTTCATCAACACCTTGAAAGCACCCTATTATGATAAATTGGTGGGGAGTGCCACCAAGGACTTTGCAGATATGGTGATATCTGGGGAGATGATCTAGCTACGAGATAGGAAGACCCTTGATCATCTATTATGATGAACCAGAGGAGAAAGTTATGCCAGTCGTTGAGGAAAATAAACCAAAGTTAATCATTGATTTACCTATTTCCTTTTCATACAAGGAAAACAAAGCTGCACCATGGAAATACGACTGCAGCATGGTTATGCCTGGGTCTTCGAGTCAGCAGGATATCACAGGTGTGGGGCATTTAACACGAAGCGGAAGGTGTTATGCTCCTGAGGCTGCTGAACAGGGGTTAACAGGGAAAGACAAAGGAGCAGACAAAGGGAAGAAAGTAGTTGAGCCAATCCATATTGAGATGGATTTGTCAAAAGAAACAAAAAGATGATCAACCCCGGTTAACAGAATAAAAGAACCGATATGTGAGAAAGAAGCCTGCGAGTTCTTAAAATTCATAAAGCACAATGAGTATAGCATGGTTGAACAACTGCAACGTCAACCATCTAGAACTTCAATCTTATCTTTGCTTTTGAATTCAGAGCCACACAGAAATGCCCTGTTAAGAGTGTTGAATCAGGCATACGTGGCTAACAATATATCAGTAGAAAAGTTGGACAGGCTGGTGGGAAACATCGCAGCGGATGACCATATATTTTTCAGCTATGAGGAGACACCACCCAATGGTATTGGGTCAACAAAAGCTCTTCATATAACTACCACTTGTAAGGGGCACATATTACCAAAGGTCCTTTTAGATAATGGTTCTTCATTAAATGTGATGCATTTGGCAACCCTGTCTAAGTTGCCAGTGGACATGTCTTATATGTTACCAAGTTGCACAGTGGTTAGAGCTTTCGATGGTATAAGGAGAGAGGTAATGGAAACTATTGAGGTTCCTCTGGAGATAGGCACATGCACTTATACGGTGAACTTCCAGGTCATGGATATTAATCCCTCTTATAATTGTTTGTTGGGAAGGCCATGGATACATTTAGCTGGGGTTGTACCCTCGTCTCTCCACCAAAAGCTGAAATTTGTTATGGAGGGCCGTTTGATCACTGTATCAGGAGAAGAAGACATAATAGCCTCCGCATCTACTGAATCTTCTTATGTCGAGCCCAATGAAGATGCCGTAGAATTTTTTTTTGTCTTTGGAATTCGTAAATGCAATTTTCGTCGCTGAAGGACGAAAATTCTAAAACCAAGATTGTCCAAGAACACAAGGCTGGGAGTAAGAACCACAGTGGGAAAAGGCTGCAGGGCTTGAAAAGGTTTGGGGAAATATCTTCAAGGGATGGCTTGAGCATTGGAAGCAGTGGGAAAGAAAGATCGGTTTGGTTTAGGGTATCTTCCGAAGGCCCATGAGTAGAGGAAACAGGTTGAAAGGAATAGGCAAAGAAGAATAGCCTGTCTCACGGGTATAGATATTGAATGGGAACCCATGACTTTCCCACCAATCCTCCATAACTTCCGCTCTGCTGGTTTTTTATTCGGGGAAAAGAATTCAGAGGATGTACTTGTAATGATCGAGCAAGCTTTTGAAAAATTCCATGTGGATAAAAGGGGGCAAATTCAGGATATGGTGATTTGCGTGACCGAGAAAGAAGGGATGGAAAGTGGCAGTGCGAACTGGATGGTGCGACCTTATCCACCAGGATTTAGACTAACCAATTGGAGTGCGATTGAGTTGCCCATAGTTTTTAAGTCTATTCCAACGTAATACTTTTAAAAAAGCAATCTTAATTATCTTTACCCAGAGATATTAAGAGTTTTTTTTTCTGTAATGGGCTTTTTGTTTAAACATTTTCATTCAATAAATAACAAGCATAATGCATTTTATCCATATTGATGTGTCCATATTCTTTCATTTTTGTTATTTATATTTTTTTCATTATATATATTTTCCTATATTGTTTCTTCTCCACTTATTTACAGGTGTACGGATGCGGAATATGAGGACCTTCCTGTCAGTAATTCTGAAATTAATTTTGAAAGACCCATTTGCACTGATGATTTTGAGCCTAACGAAGATACTGAGGATTATGGTCTACCTCCGGATCTATTAAGGAAAATAGAACAAGAGGATAAACAAGTACTTCCTCATAAGGAATTATTGGAAGTGATAAATCTGGGAGATGGTGAAGAGATAAAAGAAGTCAAAATCGGAACTTCATTGTCATCATCAATAAAAGGTGAATTGATAGCCTTGCTCTAGGAATATATGGATGTATTTGCATGGTCTTACCAAGACATGCCAGGGTTGGATCCGGATATTGTGGTTCATAAGCTCCCTTTAAGGCCAGAATGCAAGCCGATTCAGCAAAAGTTGAGAAGAATGAGGCCAGGCATGCTGTTAAAGATAAAAGAGGAGGTGAAGAAGCAATTTGATGCTGGATTCTTAGAGGTGGCAAAATATTCAGAATAGGTGGCGAATATTGTTCCAGTACCAAAGAAGGATGGCAAGGTGCAGATGTACTTTGATTACCGAGATTTGAACAAGGCCAGCCCTAAAGATAATTTCCCGTTGCCCCATATTGATACTCTAGTGGATAATATGGCGAAAAGCTCTTTATTTTCTTTCATGGATGGATTCTCAGGATACAATCAGATCAAGATGGCATCGAAAGATATGGAGAAAACCACATTTGTTATAAGGTAATGCCATTTGGGTTGAAGAATGCTGGGGCAACGTACCAAAGAGCCATAGTGACCTTGTTTCATGATATGATGCATAAGGGAATTGAGGTCTATGTTGATGATCTGATCGCAAAGTCACAAGGAGAAGAGAAGCATATTGCGAATCATAAAAAGCTCTTTGAACGACTAAGGAAGTTTAGACTCAAGCTAAATCCGGCAAAATGCACTTTTGGAGTCTCCTCAAGAAAATTGTTGGGTTTTGTCGTCAGCAAAAGAGGAATTGAGATTGACCCGGATAAAGTGAAGGCCATTCAGAATTTGCCACCACCTCATACTCAAAAGGAAGTAAGAGGCTTTCTGGGGAGATTGAATTACATTGCTCGGTTTATTTCTCAATTAACCGACAAGTGTGATCCAATATTTAAGTTACTTCGAAAACGTGATCCAGGAGAATGGGATAAAGGTTGTCAGATTGCATTTGAAAAGGTTAAACATTATCTATCCAACCCACCAGTACTAATGCCACCTGTTCCGGATAAATCAATGATTCTGTACTTATCAGTATTTGAGAGATCCATGGGTTGTGTTTTGGGGCAGCTTGATGAAACTGGAAAGAAAGAACAGGCAGTTTACTACCTCAGCAAGAAGTTCACAGATTATGAGTTGAAATATTCGTCCGTAGAAAAGTTGTGTTGTGCTTTAGCTTGGACTGCTCGAAGACTCAGACAGTACATGTTGTACCACACAACGTGGTTGATTGCCAAGCTTGATCCAATCAAGTACATGTTGGAAGCACCTTCTTTGTCAAGAAGGACATCAAGATGGCAGATTTTATTATCAGAGAACGACATTGTATATGTAAGTCAAAAAGCTATCAAGGGCAGTGCAGTCGCCGAATTCTTAGCAAGTCGGGCAGTAGAAGATTATGAGCCGTTGAACTTTGACTTCCCGGATGAAGATTTGATGTATGTTTCACAAGCAGATGAGATTCTCCTAAAGAAGAAAGTGTGGAAAATGTATTTTGATGGCGCATCTAATGCCATGGTGCATGGAATCGGTGCTGTGCTCATATCCCCAGAAGAAGATTATTATCCTTTCACTACTAGACTGGATTTTGATTGTACAAATAATACTACCGAGTATGAAGCGTGTAATATGGGCCTTCGTGCTGCAGTGGATAGAAAGATCAAAGTATTGGAAGTTTTCGGAGACTTAGCCTTAGTGATTTACCAGCTACGAGGAGAACGAGAAACCCGAGATACAAAGCTAATCCGATACCAAGAACTCATACTGAGTTTATTAGAGAAGTTTGAAGAAGTGAATTTCAATTACTTTCTTCGAGAAGAAAACCGAATGGCAGATGCTCTGGCTACTTTGTCATCAATGTTTAAAGTGAATGAAAGGGCTGAAGTTGTACCAATAAAGATGGGTATATATAAGTCTCCTGCCCACTATCTGAGTATTGAAAAAAAAGCAGATGACCTTCCTTGGTATAACGACATCTTGCAGTACATCAAGAGTTAACAGTATCCAGAACAAGCAACAGAGAATGACAATAGGACTCTGAGAAGGCTAGCAATGGGTTTTGTTCTAGACAGTGAGATTCTCTACAAGAAAGGAAAAGACCAAGTCTTGTTAAGATGTGTCGGATCTGCTGAAGCTTGGAGAATAATGGAAGAAGTCCATGAAGGGATATGTGGCACTCATGCTAATGGTCACATGCTTGCTAAACAGATTATGAGGGCAGAATACTATTGGTTGACGATGGAAGGAGATTGCATCAGTTATTCCCGAAAGTACCATAAATGTCAGATATATGCAGATAAGATTCATGTGTCGCCATCGCCATTACATGTCATGACTGCACCATGGCCCTTTTCAATGTGGGGAATGGATATGATAGGGCCTATTACCCCGAAAGCTTCAAATGGACATCGTTTCATCTTGGTGGCCATAGATTATTTCACAAAGTGGGTAGAAGCTGCTTCCTATGCGAATGTAACAAAGACGGTGGTATGCAGATTCGTTAAAAAAGAAATCATATGCCGTTACGGGTTGCCATCAAGAATTATTTCGGATAATGCTCTCAATTTGAACAATAAGATGATGAGAGAAGTGTGTACTCAATTCAAGATCACATATCATAATTCGGCACCTTACCGTCTGAAGATGAATGGCACAGTAGAAGCACCTAACAAGAACATCAAGAAGATTATCGAGAAGATGACCAATGTGTACAAAGATTGGCATGAGATCTTGCCTTTTTCTCTTCATGCATATCGTACTTCGGTTAGCACATCTACAGGGGCAACGCTATTTTCTTTAGTATACGGAATGGAAGCAGTGCTATCTATTGAAGTTGAGATCCCTTCACTTCGGGTTTTGATGGAAGTTGGCCTAGAGGAAGCAGAATGGGTTAAAGCTCGTTATGAACAGTTGAATCTCATCGAGGAGAAAAGATTGAAAGCAATTTGTCACGGGCAGTTGTATCAGAGAAGGATGATTCGAGCCCACAACAAGAAGATTCATCCCAGACAGTTCCGAGAAGGGGAGTTGGTACTGAGAAAACTTCATGTGGTAAAAAGAGCTTTTTCTAGAGGAGCATTGATTTTAACAAGAATGGACGGGGAAGATTTCAGAAATCCCATGAATGCTGATGAATTGAAAAACTATTATGCTTGAAAAAGAAAAATGTGTGATGCTATGCACATGAAAATTCGAATGATTCCAAGTGTAAAAATGGAAATTTTATATATCTATTTCCCCTGTGAATGGTTTTTCAATAAGAATATTCATGCTTGATATGATGAATGGCCATCTTTCATATTCCTTTCACTAAGAAGAAATTATCCTTAGCCTTTTGAGACTTAGGAATTATTTCTTTCTTTAAACCTTGATCAAGGATCACCCTCTACATTGGAGGGCAAATGCGAGGAAAAATAATCAAAAATCACGGAAAAAAAAGAAAGCCATCGAAAAATGAAAGCCAACAAAGCAAAAAAAGAAGAAAAGAAAGTCCAAAAAGGGACAAATGTTTGAAGAACGATTTCTCCTCAGGAAATGATCCTTGATCCAATCACCCTTAAACACACTTTGGGCCTATTTTATCCTTTCTTTCTAAACCTAAACCTTGGCCTACATTATGTGCTTTAAAAGCCCATTTTGATCAAGCATGAATATTTAATTTGAAAAGACATTCTCAGAATTCATTCCATCTTTTGAATTGAAATTTTTACCTTGGAAGCCTTTAGAATTCTCAGATGCATGGAAGAAAACACAAAAAGAATGGAAATGAAAAAAGAATGTAAAAGGAGAGGTTTAAGCCGAAAACCCGCAAAGGGCGACTTAACACTGAATGGAGGACACTTGAGTTGAAAACCGCAAAGGGCGGCTCAGGTACTGATTAAAAGTTCGAATCAATGCTCTGTGTAAAGGGGGAGAAAGTATCTGACAATCAAAGAAAAGGGGAACAACTTCGTCTGATGTAACTACGGAAGCTAAGAGGTTACCCAAGTAAATTGCTCATTCAAGAGAAATTTCAGATGGTTTGAAAAGGGAGGGGTCCAAGATATTCTGCATCTGGGACATCTACAACCTATAACTTTACATTTGTTTCTTATATCCTTGATATTTATTTTTACTATTTTAAAACATTTCTTGCAATAAATTCTTGATATCTTTTTCATGACAATTTTTTCTTGATTCATATTTTCTTTCATACATTTTTGAGATGCATTATGATTGTTATTAAATTGAATGATGATTAGTAATAAAAAATCTTTAAATAAAAGGATTTCAAAGTATTACTAAGGAATAGATTTAAATATTGGGAAAAGTTTGGAAAGTTCACCAAGAAAAGAAAACAGTGAACGTGGTGGAAACTCCGTCATGAAGTCAGAAGTGAATTTCAGTGCAGCCAGAAACTGGGACTGTTTGACAAATTATCTTGAGTAAAGGGTTTTTTAAGTGGGGCATCAGTGAACAATTGAAGACTCCATCATGAAGTCGGATAATCTGTGAACCTCAATGAAATCATGGATTAGAAATCATGACAGAATCATTTGGTTGCATTCATATTTAGGAAACATACAAGCATTTGCAAAGCATGTCTTTCTCATCATTGCATTTATCTAACAGTGCAGAAATTAGGAAAACTTGGACTTCCCCAAATCGAACTCGTTTTGCTGAGTCAAGCCTTGAGACCACCGTCAAGGTATTTCCTTTTTAAATCGAATTCATTCTGTTTTATCAAATGAGTCGAGCCTTGAGACCGTCGTCAAGGTATTTTAATCACGGGTAAGGCCTCCGGGTACCTTTTTTAAAGACCTTCGGGTACCCTTTTTAAAGACGTTCGGGCACCCTTTTTAAAGACCTTCGGGCACCTTTTTTAAAGACCTTCGGGCACCATTTTTAAAGGCCTTTGGGCACCATTTTTTAAAGACCTTCGGGTACCATTTTTAAAGACCTTAGGGCACCATTTTAAAGACCTTTGGGTACCAGTTTTAAAGACCTTCGGGCATATTTTTTTTAAAGACCTTCGGGCACCATTTTTAAAGACCTTCGAGCACCAGTTTTAAGACCTCCGGGCACCATTTTAAAGACCTTCGGGCGCTATTTTGAAGACCTTCGGGCGCTACTCTTAAGACCTTCGGGCAATATTTTTTCTTTTGAAATCGAACCTGTTTCCTTAAGATGGGTCGAGCCTTGATTAGTCAGGGAATTCAATTTAAGGACAAAATCTTCAACTTACACCTTTATAAAAAAAATGAAAAAATGAAAAAAGAAAAAAGAAATTCACTTTCCTTCACATATGATTTCACTAACTGTACAAAATTAGTGTTTGTTTATCTTTGCCTGATTCCTGATTCTCAGCAATAGCCAAAGAGGGGCAGCTGTAGACACCTAATTTTGTCCGGACCACTAAAACAGGTATGTTTTCTTCCTAAATTGATGTTTCAGAATGTAAAAAGATTTTTTTTTATCCTGCAGGTGGTACTTCGAGACTTAGTTTAAGAGGGCGAGCATAAAAAGTCAAACTCGAAAAAAACAACCCCGAAAAGTCAACCTCGAAAAGTCAACTACTGAAAAAGTCAACCCACTTTCAAAATCAAGATTTGAAGTTCAATTGAAAAATGGCAAAATAATTTTGATAATCCGAGGTCTGCATCGAAAGATATGGAGTTCGGAAGTTGGGTTATGGAGATTCAATAGAAATGAAACCCTAATCTGGGAAATTTGGAGAAAATTGCTTAAACGATCGAATTGGTCAAAATTGAAGGTTCCAAATGAAAGATAAGCATTGAACTACGGGTCATGGAGAAGTCACTTGAAAGAAAAACGGAAAGAAAAGTCAATCTGGGAGAAAACCGAGAATTAGGGTTTTTGGTGGATTTCGGTGAAACTGGGAAGAATTACAGAAATGGCCCGACTTGATAAGAAAAAAGCCCTTAATGGATGAAGAGTGATTAAAAAGGGATAGCCCAAGGCTCACTTTGAAGAAAATCTAAAAATCAGACTTGTTTTGAGCAAAACCGGGTTTTGGAGGCAAAATTGGAAAATTTGGGAAAAATAGAAAATGAACTCCAAAAATTCTGAAAATTTGCAAATCTCATTCTTAAATCATTTGGAAGAGATTGGGGAAATAAAATCTTGACTCGGAGTTCGTTTGCAAAATGGCCAAATCCTGAATCTCGTATGTAGTAATTTAAGAAGATAAATCTCAAAAAAATAGCAAATGGACTCCAAAAATTTTGAAAATTTGCAAATCTCATTTTTAAATTATTTGGAAGATATTGGAGAAAGAAAATCTTGATTCAGAGTTCGTTTGAAAATGGCCAAATCCTGAGCCCCCTATGTAGTAATTCAAGTAGATAAATCCCGAAAAAATACCAAATGAGTTCCAAAACTTATGAAACCTTTCAGATCACACTTTTAAATTATTTGGAAGATATTGGTGAAGAAAAATCTTGATTTAGAGCTCATTTAAAAAATGGTAAAATGTGGGGACATAAAAGGGCAAATTTGAAAGAAAAAATCCAAATAAATAGTAAACGGACTCGAAAAATTTTGAAAACTTCCATAATTCAATTTTTTATTATTTTGAAAGTATTAAAAAAAGAAAATTTGAATTTGGAGTCCGTTTGTCATTTATTTGCATCCGGGGGGCAAAAAGATTATTTTACCCAAGAAACCGGAAAGGGCTTCTCTTGCCTTTCAAAAAAATCAGACTTGGGCTGGAAGAAAGAGGGCTGGCTGGCCAAGGCCCATAGAGGGGAAGGAGTTTCTGATTTTTTGATCAAGAGGCCAAAAATGAAGAGTTAGTTAGTGATTTTTTGATCAAGCCTTTGCAAATAGGCCACATTGGCCAATGCATGAAGAGAGAGAGTGTCAACATAATTCTTGAACAGCTGTAATTACAGACAGCTGATAACCTAATCTAAGAGTGATAATTTCATGTTTTAAGAATCACTAGCCCTTGGATGGAAATTGGTGGGAGGAAAAATGACAACATCTTAGTCATGAGAGAGGGAAGTTTCGGCCAGCTTAAAGGAGCACTCTCATATCTCATATTCCCTCTTGCTTTTGGCTGATTTTATCTCAATTGTTGCAAAGAAAAAAGAAAAGTTTAGAAAAGAAAAGAAAGTTTGAAGAGAAAAAGCTTGAAAGATAGCTTCTAGGGGGTTGCTTTTAGCACCAACTCTTGCACTTTCTTTGATTTTCCATTCTTGTTTTTGCTATTTTGATTATTATTTTGGTGAGTTTTATTTTGATTTTTCTTTTTAAATAATTGTTTTTTAATGTTCTTTTTAAGTTCTTTCTTCATATTTTCTTAAAAAAGTTCTTGCAATATTTTTTTCTCTTGATTCCTTGGCATGGCCGAATGGCCCATATATTTTTAGTTGCTGTTTTGTTTTGATTTTTCATGTTATTTTTTATATTAAATAAGTTTTGATGCTTAAAATTTTCTTCTACTACATATGCTTGAATCTTGTTTTAATTTGGTTGCTTGTTTATTTCCATTTATGAGTTTATTATCATGTTCTTGCATTTTTTATTTTCTGTTTTCAAAATGTTTAAATTTTTTTATGTTTTATATTTTGTAATCCATGTGTTTGTGAAAATGCTTGTTAGTTTTAATACCTCTACTTTATATTTGCATGATTTGAGTGTTATATTTTAGTTAAGTATGTTAGTATATTAAATGTTTGTGATGCTTTTGGCTAAAAGCCCACATTACTTTATATTTGCATGCTTTTGGCTAAAAGCAAAATAACATGGACGAGCCCAATAAGTTTTATTTAGTAAAGCCCAATCGAATTTAAAACTAATTCTAACTCCGAGCAACATTGAAACCCGATTCGAGACCAATTAAAAGAATTGAAGGCTCGATTTAACTTGGAGCGATAAAATGGTCATAATTACCGAACTTAATTACAGAAATTGAATTGATGGAGATAAAATCCCACTTGAACCATATGACTCGAAACTTGACACGGTGCTTGACTCGAGCGGGACTTTTATCCAGACAAAATTACGTTGCTACAGCTGCCCCTCTTTGCACATAACTAAGAATCATAAATAGGGAAAAGATATAAGCAACAATTTTGTCCGGGATCATGGATCCGTAAAAAATTCCTTTTTCTTCTTTTATTATTTATTATTTTTATTTTTTCATAATATTAAACTAAAAATTTGAAAAAGAACTCATTCCTCTAAACTATACAACTTTGAAGTTAAAATTTAAAAAAAAAAAAGAAATTTTTCCACAACTTTGAAAATTAAAACGATGCTCTTCTCCTCGGAGGCTACACAATTTTGAAAATTAAAATGCTACTCTCATCAAGGGCTCCACGACTTCGGAAATTACTCCTCTAATTAGAGGCTCATAAACTTTGAAAATTGAAAATGCTCCTCTCAATAAAGGCTCGAAAAATTTTGGAAATGAAAATTCAACTTCGCTTTTCTTTTTCTTTTTTTTTTCCTTTTTGAAAATGAATTTGAACACGACTCAAATCACCATCTCACTTTCTGCCTTTAGTCTTGCGAAAGTGATGACTCATTCCCGGATATCGCCACCGAAGACTTATCAAAGCTAAATTTTGGATATCACCACCGAAAGCTTCGGATATCACCACTGAAAACTTATCATTACCTAATTTTAGATATCACCACCAAAAGCTTCGGATATCACCACCGAAGACTTATATTAACTGAATTTCGGATATCACCACTTGAAGCTTCAGATACCGCTACTGAAGACTCGAACATAACTAAATTTCGGATACCATCACCGGAATCTTCGAATATCGCCATCGAAGACTTATCATAACCAAATTTTGGATATCACCAACGAAAGTTTCAGATATCGCCACCAAAGACTTATCATAACTAAATTTCCAGATATCTTCATCGAAAGTTTCGGATATCACCGCCAAAGACTTATCATAACCAAATTTTCGGATATCACCACCAGAAAGCTTCGGATATTGCCACCGAAGACTTATCTTAACTGGATTTTTGGATATCACCACCGCAGACTTATCTTAACTGAGTTTTTGGATATCACCATCGGAAGATTTGGATATCGCCACCGAAGACTTATCTTAACTGAATTTTCGGATATCACCACCTGGAGCTTCGGATATCTCCATCGAAGACTTATCTTAACTGAATTTTTGGATATGACCACCGAAAGCTTCGAATATCGCCACCGACGACTTAACATAACTGAATTTTTGGATATCACAACCGAAGACTTATCGTAACTTAATTTCCAGCTATCACCACCGGAAGCTTCGGATGCTGCCAATGAAGACTTATCATAACTGAATTTTCGGATATCATCACCGTAAGCTTCGGGTATCACCATCGAAGACTTATCATAGCCAAATTTTGGATATCTCCATCGAAAGCTTCGGATATCACCACCGAAGACTTATCATAACTGAATTTTCGGATATCACCACCGGAAGCTTCGAATATCACCACTGAAGTCTTATCTAAAGAAATTTATCATCAAATGTTTCGGATATCACCACCAAAGACTTTACCAGAGCTTAAACATTTTTCTTTTAAAAAGTTTCGAAATATTCTTTTACTTTGACAACTCCACCTAAACATCCATTAATTAAAAAATCTTTTCCATATATTTTCCAAAACTTGGGAATTTTTCTACTCGAATGTTTCCTACCTTTGAAATCATCCACTTTTCTTTAAACATGTCTTCCCTCATGTAATGAATGCCTTGTTTGTTTTACAAATGCAATGCCTTATGGGTGATGCACATGTCCCCTTACTATTGTAAATGATGAAGATTCTTGCTACACGGTGCAATGCAATGCAAGTACTCTGTAAATGCTTTGATCGATGCTATGATGCGTATGCTAGCTGAATGATGCAAGTATCTCTCAAATATCTGACATTGGCTTGCCCCAGGTTTATCTCAAACTTCCTATTTCGCTTTTATACAACACACCCTGAACTAGCAAGTGCTGAAATTAATCATCTCCCTTTCATCTCATGCATCTTGCCGAGGACGGATTGATTTCTTGTCGAATAGGAAGAGAATATACTGTTTCAAATCTTCAGCCAAATCTCTTGCTATCTGTTTTCCCCTAAGAGGAAACAATTTCCCAAATCCAACATCATTTTCTTGATCCCACATTATCATGTGCAAGATCTTCCCGTGGGCTTGTGCCTGCAGTATCCGTCTTTTCCTAAAACTTTTCCCCATTAGAACTTGAAGGCATCTCCATATGAACAAAATCTGTTCCAATTTTTCTGTACCCTATGATCATGAGAACTCTTGCTTCTTATTTTCCTAGATTTTGAAAATTCCACACATTTTTAAAGAAAAGCCCACCTTGGTCAAGACTTCTTGGACAAAAATTGCTCATGATAGTCTTGAAAAATCTCTTCACCTTTTTTTTAACTTTTCATTGACTTTCCCAAAAACTTTTATCTAGCAAAAATTTTGATCAAAATGTTGTCCCACACAAATTGTTTCCTGTCGTCAAAACATGTCATTTTCAAGCAAAATGTTTTTGCAATAATAATTCTTCAACAGAAAATAGTGATCTTCAAGCTCTTGAAACTTGATGACCACTATTAGGAAACTTTGAACAATGACAATATGGTCTTGGCATCATAAGGTTTTGCTTCATCCGGGAAAGCATTACACAAGAAACATGCCCCATTCATTTAGGCTCACCAACGAAACATGAATTTTCTAAAACAATGGATTCCTTGAGATTCAAAATTTATGAAATGATTGATTTTTTGAAGTGTAAGCAAATTTGACACTCTTTCTTGTCTCCAAACAGTGGCATTTAAACAAGTGTCGAGACTGACCTTGACAGACTCAAGATTTTGAAGGGTCATTTTGAAATATGAGAATGGTTCTTTAAAAATTTCAACGTCAATTCCCTCACAAATCTCGAGTTTCAAACATAGTTGACAGTCTTGTATGCTCATTGGTGGCACCATGGGTGGCTCTAAAAGTTTTCCTTCCACTCTAGACTGCCATTCTTTCGGGTTTTCAACCTAGAGCCTTACATTTCTTTTTTATGCTTTCTTATTTTGATTGTTCCATCATGCATTTGAGAATTCAAAATTTCATCCAACGTGAGTGATAACTCAAAAGTATATCTTGGAGAAGAGACAGTGATTGAAGCCTCATGAATATGAACATTCCTCAAGGTACAGACTCTCCAATTCAACTAACCATGCTTGATCAAAGTGGACTTTTGAGGCATGTAGCGTAGTCCAGCATTTAAAAAGTTTTCACAACTTGTTTTTTCTTACCCCGTTCATAAAAAATTTGCCTTTTAGAATAAGGCATTCTTTTCTTGTACTTGTAATAGAACTCAACAATTCATAACCTTTGAAAAGATTTCTCATTCTATTTGCCCCCAATATGGGGTGCGATCCCTGATCAGGGTATATTTGGAAAAAATTCATTAGGCTCAAAGGGGTAGCAAGCGGATAAATTTCAATATTCGTGAAAGGAAAATAAAGATGGCCACTTATCATCTCAAGCACGATCACCTAAATTGAAGAGTCATCCCTCGAAAAAATTCGTTGAAGAAGTTCTCTTTTCTTTTTAGAATCATTCTAAACATCTCAAATGCACAATGTCACTCTCAATTTTCTTTTTTTTTGTGTGCTTCCATAATCTCGATTATAATCCATCTTTTTCCACCATATTTACAAAATGATGCCCCCGTTTTAATTTTCCACACAAATATGGGTTTATGTGACAGAAATTCTTAAAAATATCTCACATTGGAACCTTTGAGGATCATGTTAAAAGAGCTAAGTTTTTGTCCAAGTGAGGGGAAATGGTATGGCCTAAATTTGGCTTGGATGGCTTTTTTGTTCATTCTTTGCACTCAAAAGGTGAGTCAAGGGTACTTCTGGAGGAACAATCAAGGCATTTGCATTTAAAAGCCACTTGAAATAATTTAGGCGACGAAAGTTTTGAAACTTATCAAATTACCACAATCCAGATTCCTTTAAAGAATGTCATGCTTGTCTGATTCCATGGAATTCAAGAAAAAGTTTTCTAAATTGTTTGTTTCATAGTTCGTAGCCTTAATAGAGATTTTCATCTCAATTCCCTCACATGAAACTCAAATTGCTGCTTCTCAAAGTTTGGAAGGTCTCAACTGGTGTTTATTCAGATGATCTGGTGCTAGGAATGTTTGGAGGAGTCATGGCATTTGTTAGGACTGGTTCGTTCCTAACAATGGTCATCAGATGTCTTTGAATCTTCTTTTTTCACCGATTACTTTGAAAAAAGACATTTTTTTTTGAAAATATTTTCAACTTTGATTTGCGAAACTACTGGTGTATGGTCGGCTTATTACAAATTGACTTTTCTTAAAACTTTTCAAAATTTCAAATAGAACCTTTTAAGTCCATATTTACAAACCCAATTTTATCTTTAGAAACAAAATATGACAAAGAGTGCTTGAAAATTAAAAACCCCTTCATTTTATGCAAGTGATAATGTGAAACAAGAGTTCTCTTTCTCATGAGTACTTTCATAATTATAACAAATCCACAAACATAAGTTTCCCTCATGACATGCTACCTATTAATTCTATGTTCCTTTTACCCTAGCATGCCTCCCTTTATGCCATCTACATTTGCCCCACCATGATTAGGCAGCAATCGAATCTCTGTTTCTGTCGAAGCTCAATAACCCAGCTTTGATGAGATCTCTGACTTTATATTTTAGTGCGGGGCAATTCTCTGTCGAGTGGCCTTGATTACCACAATGATGATCGCAACACTCATTAGCATTATACAAACTCAGGTATGGAGGTTTAAGGGGTTCCGATTGTATTAGCGTCACAAGGAGGTTTTGGACAAGTTGGGGTAGCAGCTCAGTGAAGGACACGAGAATCCAAGTGACTCGATTTCTTTCCCGGTTGTTTCTCAACTTCTTTTGATCATTTCCAAGGTTCTTTGGATGGTTCTCTGATTGAGGAGTAGGCATAAAGACGGGTGAATAAAAAGTGTTGTTCATGTGTGATTGGAGATTTGTTGGGTAAACTGGCTGAGAAAATGGTTCGTGAGGATATGGGCTATGGAAAATGTTGTTCATATCTGGTTAGTAACGGTGGTATGCAGGATAAGGTTGGTATAGAGCAAAGTTCTCCGGTATTCGATCTTCAAGACTGATGGCTTGTACTTCTCCATTTTCTTCCTTAGCTAACCCTTCTTTCTTGGGAGAAGAAGTATCTCCCGTATCAATTTTTCCGCTTTTGGTCGCATTTCAATCATCTCACTATAAATAACTATATCAGCAAAATTTCTTGTGCCATTACCAACCAACTTGTCATAATACGATGCCGATAGTGTACCGATGAACGATACAGTGATTTCTTTATCAGTGAGTAGTGGTTGCACTTGTGCTGCCAGACCTCTCCACCATTGGGAATACTCCTTGAAACTTTCAGTATTCATCTTTTCCAAATTCTGCAAGGACAACCTATCCGATGCCATGTCCTTCATGTATTTATACTGAACCGAGAAAGCTCTTGCCAAATCCTTCTAAGAATGGATACGACTCTGATTCAATTGATTATACCATCTCACAGCTAACCCTGTTAAACTATCTTGAAAGCAGTGAATTAGCAGTTTTTCATTACTAGTGTGGCCACCCATTTTCCGATAGAACATAGTAATGTGGGCTGATGGACACTTCGATCCGTCATACTTTTCAAATTCGAGGACCTTGAATTTTGGCGGAATCACCAAATCTAGGACCAAGCTGAGCTCATTCGGATCCATATTCCCGAAAGCGTCTATTTCTTCTATGGCTTTGAGTCTCTCTTCCAACATATCATGTTTTTGCCACACCCTTGAGTCTTCCACTTTCTTTTCCACACGTTTCTTCAATTTCTCTTGTTCTATCGGATCATCTATGTTTGGAACAATAACCGGGTCTGAAAGATAAGCTTTCGAGTTTAATCCAGATGTCATTTGACCTTGTTCACCCTCGGGAAAAAGCATACTGAAGTGGGCATAAGGTCATCCCCCGGCTGATGACCCATCTTGCAAATGTGTATCATGTGAGGTTTGAGCCTGGGGAGGAGTGAACCCTGGTGGGTAAATCGAATCTTCCTTGTTGTTTGCCCAAGGTCAAGGTTCTCCCATTTTCCTCGACCCTTCAACGACCCATTTTCCTCAGGTCAAACTCGTCATCATTTCAATCATCTTGGCCATTTTCTCATGTGACTCCTCTTGAGATTTGGCAATCTGTTCTCGCATTTTTTGTTGGGACCTGGCTAATTTCTCTTGCAACTCTCTTTGCATTCTTTCCATTTGTTCTATTTGTGTTGCTTGCTCACTTTCCATAGTTTTATCTGTGGACATGTATTGTATTGACATCAATCAAGCGATCTCAGGTTTCTTGTTGACTTTCAAATATTGTACCTCTTTTTTTTTTTTTTTCTGAAATTGAACTTCCCTTAGAATGCTCTTAAAGCCAAACAGAATCCTATTTATCCCTCCAATTTATTGCATCTATGCTTATGAGTGAATGCATGTAGTATGCATGTAAAAAAAAGAAAAAAGTATGAACATACTGTATAAAGAATAAAAGAATGGATTTTTATTTTTTGGTTTTTTTTTACAACTATTCTTTTTGACATCTTTTTCTCAAAAAGTCAAAACTAAAAGAAAATTTTATTATTGTTCACAACTCTACTCCATCAAAGAAATTCTCCTTTTTTTTTTTTTTTGCTTTTTTATTTTCTCATTTTTTCATTCATTTTTTTTCAAAGAAAAGATATTTTTTATTCTTTTCATGAAATAAAACCCTTTTTTTTCCTTTCTAAAAATTCCCTACAAAGGTAAGTATAAAGAAAATTTTTCAAAAGACCCAAAAAACTAATTTCCGGCATTATCACAAATGATGCATGGAAACAAAGCAAAGCGGTAAAAGAATAAAATTATCAATGGCGCAACCTAAAAAATAACAAGTCTCATTGCGAGACTTTATTCGTTAAGCATGACATTGAGGAAAACAGAGGAAAAGACGACTTAATTCCTCTTGGGTTCAAAGACAACCTCGTAAAAGAAATGGAGTCGCCACCAATCTTTTTTGGCTAGGTGTGGTCGGCCACCCATTAAAACCAGTTTTGTAAAACATTTTAAAATTAATTAAAACATTTTTTAAAACCAATTTCAAAGTCTGCGTTTTAAACTAGAGAAATCAAAGAAACGGGTTCGGGAATCGGTTACGTGCAGGGAAAGATTAGCACCCCCACAACGCCCGTATAAAAATGGTACCTTATTAATCGTATGTTATCTCAAGTCTCGATAAAAAAATCGGTTTTAGATTTGGCATTTCAAAATAATTCCCAATTTAAAGAAAAATAATAATTCCATTTTAAATTGAAAATGATCCGTAATTTATTAATTCAAAATTTTCCTATATTTCCATCAAACCCGGCAAAATATAAAAAATATATTTATTTGGCAAAATCTTCGAATCATTTTCATTTTTTGAAAGAAAGATATTCCTTTATTAATGATAGTGGATGATATCCTCCCCAGAAAACCCGACAGAGAACTCATGAATTATTTTAACTCGGAAATATTTTTATTTTTATTGAAAACCATTATCTTTTTTAAAACGTTTTAAAAATATGAATATAATATGTATGACATAGTAAAGATGACATAGCAAAATCTAGATGACATAATATAACCTAAATGACATGATTTAATCTAAGTGACATGGTATATGACATGATATAATCTAAATGACATAGTATATTCTAAATGACATAATGTAATCTAAGTGATATAGAATATTCTAAATGACATAATATATTCTAAATGACATAGCATAATTTAATAACATGACATGATAAAAAAACATAAAAACATTATAATAAAATATGCATGAAAATAAAAAACAATGCATGAGCATAATAAATCCTAAATGATATGACAAAAATAAATAATGACTAAGTAATAAGCATAGAATAACATAAAATATTCACAACCATATAACAATCAATATAACATCATAAAATATAAATCAAAACAATAACATTATCATAGAAATATTCATAGCAAAAGTCATATATTATATAATATGCATGAACATGGAAAATGCAATACATGAAAGTGTGTTTTTTTCCTTTGAATAAGGAAATCCTTATATCCAAAAAAGATATCAGACTACTTTAGGGAAAGACATCAAATTAGATTTTTCTAAATCAAAAATACTTTGTGATTGGATTGAAAACAATTTTGAAAATCTTGGTTGAAAATGGCACTATAGTCGAAAACCCCCTAAAAAGGCTCTATTTTCAACATAGGCTCTATTTTTGATTTTTCTAAATCAAAAATACTTTGTGATTGGATTGAAAACAATTTTGAAAATCTTGGTTGAAAATGGCACTATGGTCGAAAACCCCCTAAAATGACATAATATATTCTAAATGACATAGCATAATTTAATAACATGACATGATAAAAAAACATAAAAACATTATAATAAAATATGCATGAAAATAAAAAACAATGCATGAGCATAATAAATCCTAAATGATATGACAAAAATAAATAATGACTAAGTAATAAGCATAGAATAACATAAAATATTCACAACCATATAACAATCAATATAACATCATAAAATATAAATCAAAACAATAACATTATCATAGAAATATTCATAGCAAAAGTCATATATTATATAATATGCATGAACATGGAAAATGCAATACATGAAAGTGTGTTTTTTTCCTTTGAATAAGGAAATCCTTATATCCAAAAAAGATATCAGACTACTTTAGGGAAAGACATCAAATTAGATTTTTCTAAATCAAAAATACTTTGTGATTGGATTGAAAACAAATTTGAAAATCTTGGTTGAAAATGGCACTATGGTCGAAAACCCCCTAAAAAGGCTCTATTTTCATAACTTTGAAAACCCGGGTTGACCTCCCTTGACCCGACCTTTATAACATCATTTTTTAGGATTAAAATGACTTAGAAATCAACCTAGGACAGTAGCTATTGTTCTAAATCAGCCCCCTCTTAATGCCTTAGCCAAACAGAAAATTATTCTCTTCTTGAAATCAAATCTGACTTTTCTGACTAGTTTTAAAACGTGATTTTTTTACCTATTTTAAAAAATTAAAATAAATCTAAAAAAAATTATGGGAGACTCAGAACATGTCAAACTATATGGTAAAAAATTGGCTTAATTTTAGACTAAGGATGACCTATCAGAAAATTCACGAAAGTTAAAACACTAGGTGAAAAACTGTTTAACCAAAAACCATTTTTAAAACTTTGATAAAAACACTCAAAAATCAGAATAAAAATATTTGAGACTCCTCTAAGGTCCTACAAACAGTAATAAAAATTTCTAAAAATATGGACAAGAATCGCCTAATGGAAAAAATCACAAAAATAGAAAATCCAACTTGACAACATCTTAATTTTCCACAAGCATGCTCATGTGAGCTTGGCTTTGAGCCATTGATTAGCTTAAGTCAAAAATCAAGTGGAATGACATGAAATGCATGAAGAAACAGCAAGTTAAATGCATGAAATGCATGACCTAATGCCTAAATGACATAGAAAATGCATGGCAATAATATAATCCTAGACCTAATTGTGCATGAAACATGAATGGTAATAAATATGGCCCTAAACCTAAATGGACATGAAAAATGCATGGAAATACAATATGATCTAAGACCTAAATGGGAATGAAAAATGCATGGAAACAAAGATGACCTAGGACCTAAAATGTCATAAGAATATGCATGAAAATAACCCCCATATAGAGGAGTGCGCTATCATTTGAAAGAATATTCAAATAACCCCCCACAAAATCCTCGAGAATTATTCAATCTTAGGCACGCATCTCTTCGTAATGCAATTGGAAGAGCATTCGGTGTTTTAAAAAGAAGATTTCCTATTGTTGCAAGTGCAAATGTACTAACATACAGAGTTCGAACGCAAAATATATATATATAGCATGTTATGTTCTACATAATTATCTAATGACTGTAGATCCTGATGATGCTCTTATTGATGAGGTTGATTGTGAACTAAATTTTGGGTCTACTAAACAAGAGTATTGTGCTTCTAGAAATGAAAATGAAGATGCTACTCGAGGTGAACAATTAAGAGATCCTATTGCTAACGCCATGTGGATAGATTATAGAAATTGAGTGATTATTATTATTTTTGGATTTTCTTGAATTTGTATTTGCTTTGTTTTGAGATACTTAATGTCTTTATCTAAACAATGAAAACATTATTTTGTAATGATTATATTTAATTGTTATTGTAACTTATTGCATGTTTCTTTGTGAATGTGTAGATTTAACTATGTCAAGAAAAAAAAGTGCTTAATGCCTACGAAAAGGAGCAAGGAACAAATAAGGATGATGTTTTGACTTGGACACTAACAATTAATGATGCTCTTGTTGATGCTTTTTTGCATCAATATAATATGGGGAACAGGGTAAATGGAATTTTGCTTATGATAATATAGTGACTGAGTTAAAAGAAAATTTTGGTAGAGAATTAGAGAGGGAAAGAGTGAAAAATTTTTGAAAGACTATAAAAACTAATTTTTCAAAATGTTATGACTTGTTCAAGCAAGGAATGAGTGGTTTTTCCTGGAATCCAGTTACCAAGTTATGGGGAGCTGAGTCTGAAGTTTGGCAATGAATGATTGAGGTAAATTTTATTAAAATTAAAATATTATATTTATTTTAATTAAGTCTTTTACATTTTAGTGATTATATACTCATAAAATAAATCTTATTATTTTTAGGCACATCTGCATGCCCGGGAATGGATGACTAAACCCATTCCAAATTATGACAAGATGGTGACTCTTTATGGTAATGATCGAGCCACTGGAGAGAATGCTGAGACTGCAGCAGAAATGAAACGACGAAGACAATCTCCTGGAACAGATGAGAGTATTGATAATATTGATAATTTAATCTCCCAGAATGAGGTAACATTGGAGAATCATGATAATGCAGGTGATGATTACATTGATCTCATGGCATCTCCTTAGGCTCGTTCTAGAACTACTTCCGATCTTCCGAGTAGTTCAATGCATAAAAGAGGTAAAAAATCAAAAGATGACAAAGACATGGAACTTATACGAGAGGTGTTTGAAATGGTTGCTAATGCACTTATTGCGGGAAATGTTATTTATGAAAAAGTCAATACCCGATTAGATCAAATTTCAGAAAATGAGATTTGGAATATTCTGGAGGAGATAGGAATTGACTCACAATTAATCACTACTGCTTACCTTTTTTTTATTGATAATCCTGAGAAAGTTAGAGCAGTACTTGGATGTCCATTGGAGAAAAGAAAGGAGGTAGTTGAAAGGTTGGTGTTTGGTTCCTCTAGCAATTGAAGACGTTGAAAACATCTTTGCAAGATAAATTTTTGATTTGTTGAAATAAAATATTTTGGTTAGGATGAACATATTAATTTTTTTATTTTGGTAAAATAAGCTTGTGTTAGACAAGTATATGTTGATGTTATTAGTCAACATACTCTTTAATTATGAATTATTATTAATGGCTTATTATGTTTTTTATGAATAATTTTGGTTATTGATATTATTTTTTATTTTAGTTTATAAATAATTTTGATATTATATGTTATTTATAATTAAAAAAATTTATTATAATTAATTTTTTTTCTTTTCACTCTTTAACCAAATAAGGATTGTTAGAATTCCTTTCCTTTATTAATTTTAACTATTCAAATAAGAAGTACATGTACTCTTTTCTTTCTCAACCTTTCTCTTATTTTTTTTTCTTTATTATTGTATATCCAAACATAGCCTTAACGATTCGGAACCAAAAACACTCGATTGAAAAAAATGGAGGCTTTGCTTTCATCTACTTTTCGGAGCAAACTGACCCATCTCAAACCAAATCGAGGAATGTTAAAGTCACCCGAATACCCGCGTGGAGAAAAAAATGGATGGACCACCGAATCGGGTGAATTAAAAATTCCGGGGCAAAATCACCCGAGTGTTAGGAAATGGAGGGATAACTTTTAGTTATTGTTATAAGATAATAATTTAATAGGGATTGAGTCTAGTCGAGCGGAAGCCTACAAATTCATACTCAAGCCCAACTCAAATGAAGTTGGACCCACGAGCCCTAGACAAGTAACAGAATCCTTCACATGGTGAGTCCACATCTTTGTAACTACGAGTCTCACTTAGAACTAGCAAAAGCTAATCGGAGCCGAAAAAACCACCCATCTCTTTCGAATTCCTACATAATCCTACCATAATTTGACTCTTGTTTCGTTTGGTAAAAAAGGAAAGAAAAGAAAAAATAATAAATTAATAGTTAAAATTCATAATAATATGTGCTATTTTTTAATTCAACCATTAAATTAAAAGTATTTCTTTGCTATCCTTCTCTTTCCTGTCTAGCAAATGGAATGTAAAAAATAACTGAGTTTATTCAATATTTAAAAATACCGAAATCTTAATTAACTCAAAGAAAAATGATCAAAATCTAAATGGATCCAAATTCTAAACAATTTAAATTTTTTAAAAAACCAATTATATATATATATATTTAAATAATTTAAAATTGAAGTGATTGGAACAAAAAATACCCAATCTAAACTTATCCAAATTCGCCCAACGATCACAGCTCATTAGATGGACTATTGACTAATCTAATAATTTATATGTAGACCTCTCATTTCTGACTCGAGTTCAAAAAATTTATCCAATTCATCTGAATCAAAACCCGACATAATCTAATTTGATCATAAAAAGTTAACAATCTGAATCCGTTAAATTCGAACCCGAAAACAACTCAAACTTAAAAATGATTCAAACCCGAAATGACCCTAACATGAAATAACCCAAAAAAGTCGAACTTAAATATGACATAAATTATTAATTTATTTTAATTTTATAACTTTAAATTGTCTTTTAAAATATTTTCTTTACTATTACAAATTTATATATTTTTAATATTAGCTTCCTTAGTTATAATTAAAAAATAAAAATAAATTATTTCTATTATTATAATTGAATTTTAATTTTAATTTTTATGTTTATTAGTATATATTATAGATAAAGTTCTTTATTTATTTTTTTGAAAAAATAGTTAAATAGGCCGATAATAATTATTTGAAAATAAAAAATAATTAATAGTAATTTAATAAAATTATATGTTATATTACTTAAGATAATATTATAATATAATTTAAAAATATATAATATATATTATATTAGTTATGATAATTTTATAATATGATTTAATATAAATTATATATTTTAATTCTCATGGGTATATATATGTTTTATAATAAATTATATAATCTTTTATTGTTATACTTATTATTTAAAATAAATAATATTTTATTGTTATAAGATTTGTTCATTTGGTAAATTTTTTATATATTTTTAAATATTATATATAATTTTTTAATAATTTCAAGTACACGATAATATCACATTTATTTTTATCTTTTAATAAAATCTGACTCGATCAAATAACTTATTTAAATTTAATCTTATTTGATTTTAAAAATTAATAAATTACAAATCCGAAATAGTCCAAATCCGAAATGACTCTAATTAAAAATGATTTAAATCCGAAATTAAAATGGTCTAAACTTAAAATTAATCTAAATTTTTAAAATCCAAATTGATCCAATTCAAATTTAACCCGATCCATCTAATTTAGATATTGGTTTTTTTTATCATAATACTGCTGTTTTAATTTTTATTTATCGAATTACCGCTGTTTTCAAAATAATTTCAAAAATCTGCTCCTTTTAAAATCAGTTGGGAAACTGCCTCCCTCATGGCAATTTTCCAACGAAATTAAAAAAAAAAAAATACCAAGAGAAATCGGGGGATGGCAATTTCTCTTGGTTAATTTGAAAAAAGTTTTAAAAAAAATATAAGGGAATTCGCCACCTCCCATGGCGATTTCCCTTGGTATTTTTTCGCAAAATAACCAAGGGAAATCGCCATGAGGGTCGCGATTTCCCTTGGTATTTTTTTTTTACAATTTTATTTAATTTTTATAATATAATATAACCGTTTGGAAAAAAAATGCAATTTTTTTTTATTTTTTTATTTTGTATTTTAAATTTAAAGATTGCAAACGGGTATGAAAAAATTACCTTCGTTTGTTTTTTAGAATAATATAAGAGAATATTATAATTTTTTAATTTTAAAAAAAATAAAATTTATTATTTTAATTTTATAAAAATTAATATTTTATTTCTTATTTAAATTTTTATAAAAAAAATTATATTTCTTATTAAAAATTTAATATAAAAAAATGTATTTCTTATTTAAATTTAAATATAAAAAACATTTTTTTCTTAATTAAATTAGTTATACTTATTCAAATTTTATATGTGAGATCTGTAACAAACGGGTATTAAAAAAATACCTTGGTTTGTTTTTATTTTTATTTTTATTTTTTTAAATATAGATGCAAAAATTTTATAATTTATTTAATTTTATAAAAGGTAAAATTTAATTTTTATTAAAGAAATTTTATAAGAAATAAATTTTATTTTATTATTTTAATTTTATATAAAAAATAAAATTTTATTTCTTATTAAAATTGTATATTAAAAAAATTATTTCTTATTTAAATTTTATATAAAATAAAAATTTATTTCTTATTAAAATTTTATAAAAATTAAAATTTGATTTCTTATTTAAATTTTATATAAATTAAATTTTGATTTCTTATATTAAATTTATACAGATTAAAAATTAATTTCTTATATTAAATTTATATAATTTTATGCTGCATAAATTATTGGAATTGGATTCCTTCTGCAATGGATGGGTCTGATTTAAGGTTAGGGTTAGGGTTTCAACTATTTTTCAGTGAATCAAATGCTGTAGAAAATATTGAAATTGGATTCCTTCTGCAATGGATGGGACTAATGATTTAGGGTTAGGGTTAGGATTTCAGCTATTTTTCAGTCAATCAAGTGCTGCAGAAAATATTAGAATTGGATTCCTTCTGCAATGGATGGAACTAATGATTTAGGGTTAGGGATAGGTTTCAGCTATTTTTCAGTCAATCAAATGCTGTAGAAAATATTGGAATTGGATTCCTTCTGCAATAGATGGGACTAATGATTTAGGGTTAGGGATAGGTTTCAGCTATTTTCCAGTCAATCAAATGCTGCAGAAAATATTGGAATTGGATTCCTTCTGCAATAGATGTGACTATTGGACAGTCCGGTACAAATGATGGGATTATCATCAGTTTTTGCATTGAATGAGTTATCAGTTTTTCAGTCAATTAACCCTAGCCAGAAAAAGGGATTCAGATTCCATCCTGTACAAAGGATGGGATTTGTCATCCTGTACAAAGGTTTACAATACCTCATACAACAGTTTTTCAATCAGATTTTTTCTGAGTGCTAATACCTTATCATTCTCATCTTTCTCAATTTCTTCTTTCTTTTGCTGAGTGATAATACCTCCATTCTCATCCTTCTCAGTTTCATTACTAAACAACATGAGCAACAGAGTGATCGCATTAGTCTACTATAATTGCCAAATTCATAATACTGACGAAGGTGCTACCTTTGATTGTGAACGTCCTAAAAGCTTTCGTGTTGATGAAGACGTCACATTAGAGGAAATGAAGCTGCAAATTCATACAAAAATTAAAGCTGGAAATAGCAAAAGAGTTTCAGAGATTAAGTATAGGCTCCTCTTTCTATTGGTGAAGGATGTGTCTGATATAGAACATTTTCATTTGAAGATGATGTTAGATGCATGTTTTATACTCACGAGACATTTGTAAATTTTGGTATACTTGAGTTATATGCTGACATAGAGGATGTTCATGATGATTGTGGGCTTTCAAATGTTCGCACTACAGAAAACTTTCCCACAGAAGATGATGATTCTGGGTCGTTCTATGTTCACACTACATACGACATTCCAACAGAAGAAGTCGTTGCGCTATCTCAAGCTACAACATGGTGTCATAATTCATTAGTCTCACAAACAATTCCTATTGCCCTTGAAGATGAGCCAGCTGGTGTTGATCCTGTTCTGCCATGTGGAGTCCATGGTGAATATGTTGGTGACTTTAGTGAGCAGGAAGAGGATGCTGAATTCGCAAGTGATGACAACAGTGATTCTGACCCAGATGTCATCGCTGCTTAGATCAACACTCATGGAGATCTTCCCCTATATGAGGCTTCATCCCATATGCACACCTTGGATCTGGAGGCAATGCAACTACCAGAATTTCCTGAGAATGCTCATACATTTGCTACGCCTCTGACTTTTGATCCATCGACAGTTGATCTGTGTGTTGGGTTACAATTTCCAATGAAAGAGGCTGTGCTTTCAGCTATTAAGCACTATAACATCAAAAACTCTGTAGATTACAGAGTAATTGAATCTAAGCGGACCAAATATTATGCCAAATGTCTAATGTATGGGAAAAGGTGCAATTGGAGAATAAGGGCAACATTTATGAAGAAGAAATATGCATGGGAGATTAGAACATATGAAGGGCCTCATACTTACACATCGGGGAGGATTTCACAAGATCATTGTGTAGACACCTAATTTTGTCCGGACCACTAAAACAGGTATGTTTTCTTCCTAAATTGATGTTTCAGAATGTAAAAAGACTTTTTTCATCCTGCAAGTGGTACTCCGAGACTTAGTTTAAGAGGGCGAGCATAAAAAGTCAAACTTGAAAAAAGTCAACCCCAAAAAGTCAACTATTGAAAAAGTCAACCCACTTTCAAAATCAAGATTTGAAGTTCAATTGAAAAATGCCGAAAGAATTTTGATAATCCGAGGTCTACATCGAAAGATATAGAGTTCGGAAGTTGGGTTATGGAGATTCAGTATAAAAGAAACCCTAATCCGAGAAATTTGTGGAAAAGTGCTTAAACGATCGAATTGGTCAAAATTGAAGGTTCCAAATGAAAGATAAGCACTGACTACAGGTAATGAAGAAGCCACTTGAAAGAAAAACTGAAAGAAAAGTCAATCCGGGAGAAAACCGAGAATTAGGGTTTTTGGTGAATTTTGGTAAAATTGGGAAGAATTACAAGAAATGGCCCGATTCGGTATAAATAAAGCCCCTAATGGGTGAGGAGTGATTAAAAAGGTTAACCCAAGGCTCAGTTTGAAGAAAGTCTGGAAATCGAACTTGTTTTGAGCAAAACCGGGTTTCGGAGGCAAAAGGGCAAAATGGAAAAATTTAGGAAAAATAGCAAATGAACTCTAGAAATTCTGAAAAATTGCAAATCTCATTCTTAAATCATTTGGAAGATATTGGAGAAAGAAAATCTTGATTCGGATTTTGTTTGCAAAATGGCCAAATTCTGGGTCTCCTATGCAGTAATTCAAGAAGATAAATATCGAAAAAATAGCAAATGGACTCCAAAAATTATGAAAATTTAAAAATATCATTTCTTAAATTATTTGGAAGAGATTGGCGAAAGAAAATCTTGATTTGGAGTTCGTTTGCAAAATGGCCAAATCCCGGGCCTCCTATGTAGTAATTCAAGCAGATAAATCCCGAAAAAATATCAAATGAGTTCCAAAAATTATGAAAACTTCCAGATCACACTTTTAAATTATTTGGAAGAGATTGGTGAAGAAAAATATTGAATTGGAGCTCGTTTAAAAAATGGTAAAGTGTAGGGGTATAAAAGGGCAATTTTGGAAGAAAAAATCCAAATAAATAGCAAACGGACTCGAATATTTTTGAAAACTTTCAGAATTCAAATTTTTATTATTTTGAAAGTATTAAAAAAATAAAATTTGAATTTGGAGTCCGTTTGCCATTTATTTGCATCTGGGGGGCAAAAAGGTCATTTTACCCAAGAAACCGAAAAGAGCTTCTCTTGCCTTTCAAAAAAATCAAACTTGGGCTGGAGGCAGGAGTGCTGGCCGGTGGCCCATAAGAGGGGAAGGAGTTTCTGATTTTTCAATCAAGTGGCCAAAAATGAAAAGTTAGTTAGTGATTTTTTTATCAAGCCTTTGCAAATAAGCCACATGGGCCAATGCATGAAGAGAGAGAATGTCAACATAATTCTTGAATAGCTGTAATTATGGACAGCTGATAGCCTAATCTATGGGTGATAATTTCATGTTTTAAACCTCTTGGATCATTAGCCCTTGGATGAAAATTGGTTGGAGGAAAGATGACAACATCCTAGTCATGAGAGAGGGGATTTTCGGCCATTACATAGGGAAGGGATCAATTTCATTGGGAACACTCTGATTTTTGATATTTCTCTCTAGTTTTGGCTGAGTTTTCTCTCCATTGTTGCAAAGCAAAAAGAAAAGTTTAGAAAAGAAAAGAAAGTTTGAAGAGAAAAAGTTTGAAAGATAGCTTCTAGATGTTGCTTTTAGCACCAACTCTTGCACTTTCTTTGATTTTTCATTCTTGTTTTTGCTATTTTGATTATTATTGTGGTGAGTTTTCTTTTGATTTTATTTTTTAAATAAGTGTTTTTTTAATGTTTTTTTTTTAAGTTCTTTCTTCATATTTTCTTAAACAAATTCTTGCAACATTTTTTTTTTCATTCCTTGACATGGCCGAATGGCCCAGATTTTTGTTGTTGCTGTTTTGCTTTGATTTGTCATGTTATTTTTGTTATGTTTGTCTTGATTCTTTAAATCTTCTTATACTACATATACTTGAAGCTTGTTTTAATTTGGTTGCTTGTTTATTGCCATTTATGAGTTTATTATCATGTTCTTGCATTTTTAATTTTCTGTTTTCAAAATGTTTAAATTTGTTTATGTTTTATATTTTGTAATCCATGTGTTTGTGAAAATGTTTGTTAGTTTAATACCTCTACTTTATATTTGCATGATTTGAGTATTATATTTTAGTTGAGTATGTTAGTATATCAAGTGTTTGTGAAAATGCCATGCTCACTTGGAACATGAGGCCATTCAGTTACCCCATTGATTTTGCTTTGTGTGTGCATTTTTGCTATGTTAGTTGATAGGTTTGCATTTGCATGACATTTTATTGAGTATTTGGTTTAAGTATATCAAGTGTTTGTGAAAATGCCTTGTTTATTTGGACATGAGGCCATTTGGCCATCTCACATTATTTTGCTTTGTGTGTGCATTTTTGTTATGTTAGATGATAGGTTTGCATTTTCATGACATTTGATTGAGTATTTGGTTTAAGTATGCCTTGTATTTGTGTTATTGCCATGCATATTTTAGATGTTAGATTTGGTTTATTTTGCCATGCATGTCCATGCATTTTAGACCTATGTTGCATTAAATGCCATGCAAGTTCATTTAGGCCTAGGTCATTTTATTGATGCCATGCATTTTTCATGACATTTAGGTTTAAACTCATGCATTTCATGCATCATATTTGCTGTATTTTTTCATATATTTCATGTCCATGCCACTTAACTAATGACTTAGGCCAATTAATGGTTCAAAGTCATGCTCTCTTGAGTATACTTGTGAAAAATTAAAGAGTTGTTAAATTGATTATTCTACCTTTGTGATTTTTTTTTACTTAGCCAATTTTTGTCTAACTTTTCAAAAGTCCTAGCTACTGTTTGTGAGTAATTTTGTGAGTCTTAAATATTTTTAATTTGATTTTTAAATGATTTTATCAAAGGCAAAAATGTGTTTTGGTAAAATAGTTTTTTTTTTCACCCAATACCTGTACTTTCCCGATTTTTCTGGGTAGTCATCTTTAATTAGAAAAGTAAGCTGATTTTTTATCATGTAGTTATACATGTCTTAAGTCTGCAGTATTTTTTTTTAGATTTTTTAGAATTTTTAAAAATAGGGTAAAAAATCGTGGCTTAAAACTGGACAGTGGAGTCAGAATTGAATTTGAGGGAAAATCATTTTTCTGTTTTGGTTAAGTTATTTAGAGGGGGCTGATTAGGATGTTTAGCTACTGACTTAGGGTAGTTTCTAAGCCTTTTTAAACTCTAAAAATAATTTTTTAAGTCTCAGATTAAGGGTGGTCAAGTCCGGGATTTTAAACTTAGGAAATTAAGCCATTTAAAAAAGGGTTTAGCTAAGTTTTTTATTTTTAATCTAAGCTTTTCAAATTGTTTTCAAACAATCACAAAGTATTTTGGTTTTAGAATATTTAATTTGAGATATTTTCCTAAGGTAGCCGGATATCTTTTTAGATATACGGATTTCCTTAATTAAAGGAAAAAATACATTTTCATGCATTGCATTTTCCATATTCATGCATTTTATATAATATGTGATTTTTGCTATGATAATTCCTATGGTATTGTTATTATTTTGATTTATATTTTTTTATGTTATATTGTTTATTATATGGTTTTGAATATTTCATGATATCCTATGCTTTTTATTTAGTTATTTTTGTCATATTATTTAGCATATACTATGTTCATGCATTGTTATTTTCATTTTTATTTTCATGCATATTATATGATAGCATTATTTTATATTCCATGTCATTTAAATTATATGCCATATCATTCATATTTACCATATCATTTAAATTATTTCATTTCATATAGAATATGTTATGTTACCTAGGTCATTTCATTTCATGTAGAATATATTATGTTACCTAGGTTATTTCATTTCATTTAGGATATAAATTATGTCATTTAGGTTATTTTATTTCATTTAGAATATATCATATAACTTAGGACATTTTATTTCATATAGAATATATTATATTTTCTAGGTAATTTCATTTCATTTAGAATATATCATATAACTTAGAATATTTCATTTCATTTAGAATATGCTAAGACATTTAAAGTATATCATATCATTTAAGTTGCATTATATTATTTAGATTTTACTATGTCTGTAGACACCTAATTTTGTCCGGACCACTAAAACAGGTATGTTTTCTTCCTAAATTGATGTTTCCGAGTGTAAAAAGACTTTTTTCATCCTGCAGGTGGTACTCCGAGACTTAGTTTTAGAGGGTGAGCATCAAAAGTCAAACTTGAAAAAGTCAACCCCGAAAAAAGTCAACCCCAAAAAAGTCAACCGCAAAAAGTCAACTACTAAAAAAGTCAACCCATTTTAAAAATCAAGATTTTAAGTTCAATTGAAAAATGGCAAAAGCATTTTGATAATCCGAGGTCTACATTGAAAGATATGGAGTTCGGAAGTTGGGATTTGGAGATTCAGTAGAAAGGAAACCCTAATCCGAGAAATTTGGAGAAAAGTGCTTAAACGATCAAATTGGTCAAAATTGAAGGTTCCAAATGAAAGATAAGCACTGAATACGGGTAATGGAGAAGTCACTTGCAAGAAAAACCGAAAGAAAAGTAAATCCGGGAGAAAACCGAGAATTAGGGTTTTTAGTGGATTTCGGTGAAATTGGGAAGAATCACAGAAATGGCCCGACTTGGTAAGACCAAAGCCCCCAATGGATGAAGAATGATTAAAAAGGATAGCCCAGGGCTCAGATTGAAGAAAATCTGAAAATCAGACTTGTTTTGAGCAAAACCGGGTTTCGGAGGCAAAATGGCAAAATCAGAAAATTTGGGAAAAATAGCAAATGGACTCCGAAAATTCTAAAAAATTTTCAATCTCATTCTTAAATCATTTGAAAGAGATTGGCGCAAGAAAACCTTGATTCGGAGTTCGTTTGCAAAATAGCCAAATCCCGGGCTTCTTATGTAGTAATTCAAAAAGGAAAATCCCGAAAATATAGCAAATGAGCTCCAAATCTTCTAAAATTTTGCAAATATCATTTTTAAATTATTTGAAAGAGATTGGCGAAAGAAAATCTTGATTCGGAGTTCGTTTGCAAAATGGCCAAATCCTGGGCTTCTTATGTAGTAATTCAAAAAGGAAAATCCCAAAAAAAATAGCAAATGAGCTCCAAATCTTCTGAAATTTTGCAAATCTCATTTTTAAATTATTTGAAAGATATTGGCGAAAGAAAATCTTGATTCGGATTTCGTTTGCAAAATGGCCAAATCCCGAGCCTCTTATGCAATAATTCAAAAAGATAAATCCCGAAAAAATAGCAAATGGACTCCAAAAATTCTGAAATTTTGAAAATATCATTTTTAATTTATTTGGAAGATATTGGCAAAATAAAATCTTGATTCGGAGTTCGTTTGCAAAATGGCCAAATCCAGGGCCTCCTATGCAGTAATTCAAGCTGATAAATCTCGAAAAAATACCAAATGAGCTCCAAAAATTATGAAAACTTCCAGATCACACTTTTTAATTATTTTGAAGAGATTGGTGAAGAAAAATCTTGATTTGGAGCTCGTTTAAAAAATGGTAAAATGTAGGGGCATAAAAGGGCATTTTTGGAAGAAAAAATCCAAATAAATAGCAAACGGACTCGGATAATTTTGAAAACTTCCAGAACTAAATTTTTTATTATTTTGGAATTATTAAAAAAATAAAAATTGAATTTGGAGTCCGTTTGATATTTATTTGCATCCGGGGGGCAAAACGGTCATTTTACCCAAGCAACCGAAAAGGGCTTCTTTGGGCCTTTCAAAAAATCAGAGTTTTGCTGGAAAAGAGAAGTGCTGGCCTGCCCAGGCCCAAAGGAAGGAGGAAGCTTCTGATTTTTCAATCAAATGGCTAAAAATCAAGAGTTAGTTAGAGATTCTCTTTGATCAAGCCATGGTGATTAAGCCACATAGGCCAAGAGAGATGTCAACATTATTCTTGAACAGATGTAATTTGAGAGAGCTGAGATACTAATCTAAAGGTGGTAATTTCATGATTTTTCACCTTGAATTATTATCCATTTGATGGAAAATTGGTTACAAAAAAATGACAACATCCTTGTGCCATTTAGAGGGGGTTTCGGCCAGCACTTGGGGGGAGGCAGAAAACTCATTTTTTCATTTGATTTTGCTCAGTTATTTTGGTATTCACTTAGTTTTTTCTCTCCTTGGTTGGAAGCAAAAAAGAAAAGTTTAGAAAAGAAAGGAAAAGAAAGTTTGAAGAGATAAAGCTTGAAAGATAGCTTCTTGAGGTTGCTCTTGAGCACCAACTCTTGCACTTTCTTGATTTTCCATTCTTGTTTTTGCTATTTTGATTTCTATTTGGTGAGTTTCCATTTTAAATAAATGTTTTTTATTGTTCTTTCCAAGTTCTTCCTTCATCTCCTTCTTGAATATATTTTTTTTTACATTTTTTTCACAATAAACTCACCATGGCCAAATGGCCTACATTATTTATTTAAGTTGCTGTTTTGATTTATTTTACCATATTGTTTATGTTATTTTCTTTGATCTTGGTGTTTTAAATGTTATGTTACTTCATATTCTTGAGTTATATTTTAATTTGGTTGCTTTGTTTGTTGCCATTTATGTTTTAAATATAATGTTTTTGCATTTTTAATTTTATGTTTTCATGATGTTTAAATTTGAGCATGTTTTAGATTTAGTATATCAAATGTTTGTGAAAATGCTTGTGTGGTCTTTGCATGATTTGAGTTTTATATCTTAGTTGAGCATGTTTTAGATTTAGTATATTAAGTGTTTGTGAAAATGCTTGTGTGGTTTTTGCATGATTTAAGTGTTATATTTTAGTTGAGCATGTTAGTATACCAAGTGTTTGTGAAAATGCCATGCTTGTTGGAGCTTGAGGCCATTTGGCTACTCCATGTGTTTTGCATTGTGTGTTGCATTTTTGCCATGTTAGTTGGTAGGTTTTTGCATTTGTATGACATTTGATTTAGTTGAGCATGTTAGTATACCAAGTGTTTGTTAAAATGCCATGTTTGCTAGCCACATTATCCCATTCGGTCACCCTTGGAATTTTTGCATTTTATGTGCATTCTTGCCATGTTTGTTGATAGGTTAGCATGTGCATGATATTTGGTTGAGTTTTTGGTTTTAGCATGCTTTGTGTTTGAGAGAATGCCATGCATATTTTAGTTATTAAGTTAGGTTTATTTGCCATGCATGTTCATGCATTTTAGGTCTAGGTTGCATTAAATGCCATGCAAGTTCATTTAGGTCTAGGTCACTTTATGAATGCCATGCATTTTTTTCATGACATTTAGGTTTAAATCCATGCATTTCATGCATTATATTTGCTGTATTGTTTCATGCATTTCATGTTCATGCCACTTGAATAATGACTTGAGCCAATTAATGGTTCAAAGTCATGCTCTCTTGAGCACACTTGTGGAAAATTAGGTTTGTCAAGTTGATTATTCTACCTTTGTGATTTTTTTTACTTAGCCAATTTTTATCTAACTTTCAAAAAGTCCTAGCTACTGTTTGTAAGTCATTTCATGAGTTTCAAATATTTTTACTTTGATTTTTAAATGATTTTATCAAAGGCAAAAATGTATTTTTGCAAAACAGTTTTTTCACCCAGTTTTTGTAGTTTTCCGATTTGTCTGGGTATTCGTCTTTAATCAAAAAATTAAGTCGATTTTTTCCTGTGTAGTTATACATGTCCTGAGTCTCCAGTATTTTTTACAGAATTTTTTGAATTTTTAAAAATAGAATAAAAAATCGTGGCTTAAAACTGGACAGTGGGGTCAGAATTGAATTTAAAGAAAAATCATTTTTCTGTTTTGGTTAAGTTACTTAGAGTGGGCTGATTAGGAGGGTTAGCTACTGACTTAGGGTAGTTTCTAAGCTTTTTTAAACTCTAAAAATGGTTTTTCGAGTCTCGGGATAAGGGTAGTCAAGTTCGAATTTTTAAACTTAGGAAGTTAGAGCCATTTAAAAAAAGATTTAGCCCAGTTTTTATTTTTAATTCAAGCTTTTCAAAATTGTTTTCAAACAATCACAAAGTATTTTGGTTTTAGAATATTTAATTTGACATATTTTCCTAAGGTAGCCGGATATCTTTTTAGATATACGGATTTCCTTAATTAAAGGAAAAAATACATTTCATGCATTGCATTTTCCATATTCATGCATTTTATATAATATGTGATTCTTGCTATGATAATTTCTATGATATTGTTATGATTTTGAGTTATGTTATATTGTTTATTATATGATTTGGAATATTTCATGATATCCTATGCTTTTTATTTAGTTATTTTTTTGGTCATATTATTTAGCATATACTATGTTCATGCATTATTATTTTCATTTTTAGTTTCATGCATATTATATGATAGCATTATTTCATATTCCATCTCATTTAATTTATATGCCATATCATTCATGTTTGCCATGTCATTTAAACTATTTCATTTCATATAGAATATGTTATGTTATTTAGGTTATTTTATTTCATTTAGAATATATCATATGACTTAGGATATTGCATCTCATATAGAATATACTATGTTACCTAGGTCATTTCATTTTATTTATAATATGTCATATAACTTAGGATATTTTATTTCATTTAGAATATGCTAAGGATATTTCATTTCATTTTAGAATATGCTAAGGCATTTACATTATATCATATCATTTAGGAAGCATTATATTATTTAGATTTTGCTATGTCATTTTATTTATGTCATGCATATACATATTCATATCTTTTAAAATGTTTTCAAAAGGATAATGATTTTTCAATAAAAAATAAAGATATTCCCGAGTTAAAATAATTCATGAGTTTTCTACCGGGTTTGCTGGAGGGAATATCATCAATTATCATTAATAAAGGAATATCTTTCTTTCAAAAAAAGAGAATGATTCGGAAAGTTTTCCAAAACTAATAAAAATTTCTATATTTTGCCACGTTTGTTGGGGAATATAGGAAAATTTTTAATTTATAAATTCCGAATCATTTTCAATTAAAAATGGAATTATTTTTCTTTAAATTGGGAATTAACTTGAAATACTAAATTTAAAACCGACTTTTTACCGAGACTTGAGATAACACACGATTAATAAGGTACCGTTTTATACGGACGTTGTGGAGGTGCTAATCCTTCCCCGCACGTAACCGAGTCCCGAACCCGTTTCTTTGATTTCTCTGGTTTAAAACGCAGACTTGAAATTGGTTTTAAAAATGTTTTAATTAATTTTTAAAATATTTTATAAAACCGGTTTTAATAGGTGGCCGATCACACCTAGCTAAAAAAGATTGGTGGCGACTCCATGTCTTTTTCAAGGTCATTTTCAAAACCTTCATTTTTTTAGAGGAATTAAGTCGACTTTTTCTTGGTTTTTTTTTAATGTCACGCTTAACGAATAATAAAGTCTTGCGATGAGACTCGTTATTTCTTTTGGTTGCGACAGCTTGGCGACTCCATTGGGGACTATTAGAGAGTCAGGCCTAGAATTAGTCGTGTGTTATCAAAGTCTCGGCTTTGTTGGTTTAATTGGTATTTAATTTTAATTCCCATATTTTTAAAAATAAAAGAGAATTTTGAAAATAAAAAAATGTCATAATATGTCCATATTCATGTGCATTCATATTATTATTTGTTCTCTGGTTATTTTGTTGCGTATATTTATATGTTTGTTTGACTGATGCTTTACATTGTTTGATTTTAGTGGGGTATTTAGAATAAGGGGTGTAGAATAGGTGGTGACAGGTTTGTTTTGTTCCTCCACACACACTCACTTGCATTTGCATAACATGAACTCTCTACCCGGGTTCCGTCCTTTTAAGTGGGAGTAAAGTAACTACGCCTTCGTGATGATCCTCCGTATGGGCTAGTGAAACACTTTCGGAGTATATAGTACCTAAAGCCTTCGTGATGATCCTCCGTATGGGCTTAGGAAAATATACTCTAATGAATTGAACCCGCTTTTATCGGGGTGCCTTACTAGCCTTCACCGGCGACAGTGAGGAACAATTCGGGGCCTTAGAACCAATTCACCTTCATATAGTGAACCTAGGCGAAGCCATGCCGGATTTCTGTTAGATACCCGAAGTTTAAGAACACATGGAGGAACATTTCCAACCTTTTACCATCTTTCTATATGTTAGATACAAATTGGGTGGTGATGAACGAACATCATACCACTCGTATTTTTTATTATTATTATTTGGTCCCAAAGGCGTCGTAATGCCGAAGCTCTGTTTAAAATTGTGGGACATTTTTTTAAAAGCATGTTGTTATTTATGTTATATTTGTGAATTCATTTCCTTACTAATCTATTTCTTTCTGCTTTCTTTTCTTTGACATGCATCATAGACATCATCATACACTTGAAGTTTATTGGCTTCGGGATAGTTATCAACCCAAAGGACTTTCATGGAGTGTCAAGTTATTTCAATGATAGAAGATCATGCAGTAGTCAGGGCACGGTCGAAAAAAGATCAGAGGGAGGATGGTGATTGCCTCAAGAAAGATTATGTGTCAGTATTGCCGGATGGGGTCAAAATGGATCTTAGACAGAATAATCTCCAAGGGTTAGCGGACATTTGGAATCAGTGGAATGTATCAGAGAAAGAAGCCTTCACTCAGAAATATGGAGGCATAGCACTCTTAATTTCGATTCAGGTCAATAGTGGGTTGATTCAGGCTATGGTAAAGTTTTGGAATCCTGCTTATAGATGTTTCACTTTTAACAAGGAGGATATGACACCACTGATCGTAGAATATTCGACACTGTTACGTATTGAATGTCCTAATCCTGATCGGGTATATTTGAAGGAAATGAAACCTTCAGGTCTTAAGAAGAAAGTGGCTAGGATCACGGGAATGGATACAACATGGGTTGAGAGTCATGTGGACACAAAGCAGAAAAATGGGTGCATTCCGTGGGAAACTCTCCAACAGTTGATATTGGGTTGTTCTAACAAAGCAAAAGCCCGGGACATCTTCGCTCTGGCCATCTACGGGTTAATCATATTCCCGAAGATATTGGGTCATGTGGATATAGCCGTGTTTGATTTCTTTGAAAAGTTGGAACAAAAGATCAACCCATCTCCGGCAATCATAGCTGAAACTATCCAATCCTTGAATTTTTATAAAAGGGCCGGACAAGGGAGGATCAAGGGGTGTGTACAACTCCTTTATATTTGGATTCAAAGTCACTTTTGGAAGATAGAAAATGTTTCTTTCAAACCGTACATGAAGACTTTAGTTCCGATTAGGGAATTCCTTCAAAATGATTGGCCTAAAGACGGGAGTGAAGAAAAATGGGTCAACATGTTCCGGAATTTAAAAGGGGAGATGGTGACTTGGAGAGCTCCATGGATGATTCCTATGCCGATTATGTACAAATGTGGGGACAACCCAGGAGTTCCACTGCTCGAAATTTGGGGATCTATGAGTTACGCTCCTCTGTTGGTGCAAAGACAGGTTGAGTCCCGGCAATTCACACCCATGACTCATAATCTAGGATCATCAGAGTTCACTTATAGGGAAAACGGATATTCCGGAAAAGTGCGGGCAGCGATTGAAGCATGAAAGAAAACTCACAGGATAAAAGTGGCCAGATATGCCGACACCGTCACACCTGATTATTTGGTATGGAGGGAATTAAGGGTTAATGATAGACTAGTGACATCATATGGGGAGGAGGTCTAGTTCATGAATCCGCCACCGAGGGAAATGCCATCAGAGTTAGAAATTGTAAGAGCGGAATTTGAAAAAGAAAAGGCTCGGATGAGAAAGGAGATTGCCTGACTGCAAGAAGAGCTTGAGGACATGAAAGATAGGGAATCAGCTCGGGAAAAAGAGAAAGAACAGATTAAGAGAGAAAGGGACACCGTAAAGGGCGACCTTCGGGAATTACATTTGGAGAACAAGAGGTATCGCTTTGAGCTCAGATTTGAGGGGACTCTCAAAACTTTCGGGGAGTGGGAACATGAGGTCAAAAACCTCAAGAAGGAGAATAACTACTGGAAGGAGAAAGCAAAACACGAGGAAGCCCGAGCAAATCAACTGGAGAAACAAGCTAGGGAAAGCTTACACGGCGATGCTTCTGCTGACACGTCAAAGGGTCATGAACAAGTAGGGATCAGATGGAAGAGCAAGGCAATCAAAAGAGGACAGTGAAGAAGGTCCAGAATCTGAGGGAATTACCAGTGTTTTTTAATAGTTTTTAGGAGAGATAGGTTATTATGTTGTCTAAAGCAGGGATCTTTTCTTTGATGTATTTAGTTCTAGGAAATCAATGAAAGACCGTTTGGTTGGAATTATCCCGGGGCCAATACTTTAAATGCATTCATTATTCACTAATTCTTTCATAATCATTCATTCATTTATAAATTGTTCATACACTTAGTCATTTATTGGTCCATTCATTTATTCATTATATGTTCATACACTTAGTCATTTACTTAGTTGTTCATTCAATAACACCGATTCATTCATACATTCATTCATTTATTCATTTATTCATTTTTTATAAAATAAAATAAGAAATGTGTCAATAATTTCTAATCCATGGTTTTTAAAAAATAAAGGTACAATTGGTCGCACTCAGAAAGAACCAGATTTTCAACACTCTTACAATATTCGGTCTCGAACAAAAGCTATGGAAAGCGATCAGCTTGCCAGAATTGAGAGAATGGAAAGAATTCAGAAAGAACTACAAGAACAGTTGACTAAGTCTCAAGAGGAGACACGAGAACAGATGACAAAGGTCATGGAGATGATGAGCACTATGATGAAGCAGAAGTGGCCCGGAGAGAATTCAGTTGCTGGAATGGGGGCAGTGAATCAGGAGGATAGACCAGAAGTGGTACAGAGAAATAGCCAGACATCCCACCCTGAGGGAAATGAAATCCCAACTGGGGTAGCATCCTGCATCTACATCCAGCCGGCGGTCGAAGCACAAAATTTCGGTCCAAAAAAGGGTAACATCGGAGTTGATCCAATTGAGGTTGAGGTTCCAGACTTCGAAGAAATGACAGAGAAGGAAAGGGCCAAAATGGCTGAACTAAAGAGGGTCGAAACTGCTAAATCTGAGAAGAAATATCAGTTGTTGGAAGAAAGGCTAAGAGCAGTGGAAGGAGCAGAGTTGTTTGGCAGTCTAGATGCCAAAGAAATGAGCCTGGTACATGATCTAATAATTCCACCGAAGTTCAAAGTACCAGATTTTGAAAAGTATAATGGGACCATCAACCCATCATCTCATCTGACTATGTACTGTAGAAGGATGACAGGGCATGAGGATAATGAAAAATTGCTTATTCATTGCTTCTAGGACAGCTTAACAGGGTCAGCCACCTGATGGTACAACCAACTCAGTCGTACCAAGATTCGTTCATGGACGGATTTGGCCAGGGCTTTTATGGAGTACTATAAGCACGTTTCTGACATGGTACCGGATAGGCTCTCATTACAGAACATGGAAAAGAGGTCCAATGAGGCCTTCAAAGAGTATTCATAGAGGTGGAGGGATCTGGCCACACAAGTGCAACCCCCTTTAACCAACAAAGAAACCACTGTGTTTTTCATCAACACATTGAAAGCACCTTATTATGACAGATTGGTGGGAAATGCTACCAAAGATTTTGCGGATATGGTAATATCTGGAGAAATGATTGAGTCAGCTATTAAAAATGGAAAGATAGAAGGGGGTGAGTCTGCTACCCCAAAGAGAGCTTTTCCTACAAAGAATAAAGAGGAAACCCATGCAATAAACTTCAACCAATACCCTTATACACCTCTTACACCATACACACTACCGAGGCCTTATACCCCTACCACACCTTATGCACCTCCGACACCTTACACACCATACCCGGGGTATGATCCTTATTACCCTAATATCAACCACCTTACCCAAAACCCATTCCCCTATACCAATATACCACAACAGCCATTCCCAACTGGCATATCCCCTCAAATCACCCTTCCTAGAAATGTTGTTCCAAACACACAAGGGCCTGCACGTAATGACCAACGTTCACCAAGGAATGATCAGAAAGCCCCATTTGATCCGATTCCCACTACCTACAGTGATCTATATCCAAAACTATTGCAGGGTCAACTTGTTGCACCCATGTACCTAAAACCTTTGACACCTCCATATCCAAGATGGTACAATGCAAATACTAACTGTGCATACCATGCAGGAATCCAAGGACATTCAATTGAAGATTACCTGGCCTTCAAAAAGAAAGTCCAAAGCCTGATTAATGCTGGGGTTGTGAAGTTTGGATAAAAAAATGGGCCGAACATAGCTGGAAATCCATTGCCCAATCATGCTGGGAATCAGGTGAATGCAATATTAACCGGAGGAGACAGAATATTAAAAAGGGATATTGGAGAGGTTAAGACTCCGATGATGACAATATGGGCTGAAATGGTCAAAGCAGGATTGGTGGAAGGTACGAAAGGTCTGAAAATGGTTGCAAGAAGGGTGCATAATTGGTGCTCATTCCATAAAGTTGAAGGCCATGATATACAGAACTGCGGGGACTTTCGGGTTAAAGTCCAAAAGATGATGGATAGTGGGGTAGCCCAGTTCTATGAGGAGATAGAAGGGGAAATAGAAGTCATTGAAAATACAGGTGGCTATGGGATAGAAAGACCCCTAATCATATACTATGATGAACCGGAGGAAAAAGTTATGCCAGCCATGGAAGAAAATACGCCCAAATTAATCATTGATTTACTTGTTTCCTTTTCATACAAGGAAAACAAGGCTACACCATGGAAATATGACTGCAGCATGGTTATGCCCGGGTCTTCAGGCTAGCAGGATATTACAGGCGTGGGGCATTTAACCCGAAGCGGGAGGTGTTATGTTCCTGAGGCCGTTGAACAAGGGGTAGCAGGGAAAGACAAAGGAATTGATAAAGGGATGAAGGTCGTCGAGCTAATCCATATTGAGATGGATTTGCCAGAGGAAACAGAGAGGGGATCAGCCCCGTTTAACAGAATCAAAGAGCCAATATGTGAGAAAAAAGCTTGCGAGTTCTTGAAATTTATAAAGCATAGTGAATATAGCGTGGTTGAACAACTGCAACGTCAACCAGCTAGGATCTCAATCTTATCCTTGCTTTTAAATTCAGAACCACACAGAAATGCTTTATTAAGAGTACTAAATCAAGCATACGTGGACAATAATATATCAGTGGAAAAGCTAGATAGGTTGGTGGGAAACATTGCAGCTGATGACTACATATTTTTCAGCTATGAGGAAATACCACCCAATGGTATTGGATCAACAAAAGCTCTCCATTTAACCACCACTTGTAAGGGGCACATATTATCGAGGGTCCTTTTGGATAATGGTTCTTCACTAAATGTGATGCCTTTAGCAATCTTATCCAAGTTACCAGTGGATTTATCCTATATGATACCAAGTTGCACGGTGGTCAGAGTTTTTGACAGAACAAGGAGGGAGGTTATGGGAACCATTGAAGTTCCTCTGGAAATAGGCCCGTGCACATATACAGTGAATTTCCAGGTTATGGATATCAATCCATCTTATAACTGCTTGTTGGGAAGGCCATGGATACATTCAGCTGGGGCTGTACCCTCGTCTCTTCACCAGAAACTAAAATTTGTGATGGAGGGCCGGTTGATCACGGTATCAGGGGAGGAAGACATAATAGCCTCCGCATCCACTGAATCTCCTTATGTGGAGCCGAATGAGGAGACTGTAGAGTGTTCTTTCCGGTCTTTGGAATTTGTAAATGCAGTTCTTGTCGCTGAAGGATAGAAAATTCCAAAACTGAAGTTGTCCAAGAACACAAGGCTGGGGGTAAGAACTACCGTAGGAAAAGGCTGCAGGGCTGGAAAGGGTCTCGGGAAATATCTTCAGGGGATGGCTCGAGCCATAGAAGTAAAAGGAAAGAAGGACCGATTTGGCCTAGGATATCTTCCGAAGGCCCATGAGAAAAGAAGACAAATTGAAAAGAACCGACAAAGGAGGATGGCCCGTCTTACGGGTATGGATATTGAGTGGGAGCCTATGACATTCCCACCTATCTTTCACAGCTTTCGCTCAGCCAGTTCTCTGTTCGGAGAAAAAAAATCTGATGATGTGCTTGTAATGATAGAGAAAGCCTTCAAGAGATTCCAGGTGAATAGTGATGAGCAGATGTATGATGTGGAGATCTGCACGATCAAGAAAGACAGAATTGAAAGAGAGAGTACTAGCTGGATGGTGCGATCGTTTCCACCAGGATATAGACTAACCAACTGGAGTGCGACTGAGTTGCCCATAGTTTTTATGTCTATTCCAAAGTAATACTTTAAAAAAAAAATCAATCTTAATTATCTTTACCCAGAGATACTAAGAGTTTTTTTTTCTTTCTGTAATGGGTTTTTTTTAAACATTTTCATTCAATAAATAACAAGCACAATGCATTATCCATGTTGATGTGTCCATATTCCTTCATTTTTGTTATTTATTTTCTTTTCTATATATATTTTCCTATATTGTTTTTTCTCCACCTATTTACAGGTGTACGGATGCGGAATATAAGGACCTTCCTATGAATAATTCTGAAATTGATTTTGAAAGACCCATTTGCACGGGTGATTTTGAGGCTAATGAAGATACTGAGGATTATGGTCTACCTCCGGATCTATTGAGGAAAATAGAAGAAGAGGAGAAACAAGTACTTCCTCATAAGGAATTATTGGAAACAATAAATTTGGGAAATGGTGAAGAGATAAAAGAAGTCAAAATTGGAACTTCATTGTCACCATCAATAAAAGGTGAATTGATAGCTTTGCTCCAGGAGTATGTGGATGTATTTGCATGGTCTTACCAAGATATGCCAGGGTTAGATCTGGATATTGTGGTTCATAAGCTCCCTTTGAGGCTAGAGTGCAAGCAAATTCAGCAAAAGTTGACAAGAATGAGACCTGATATGCTGTTAAAGATAAAAGAGGAGGTGAAGAAACAATTTGATGCTGGACTCCTAGAGGTGGCAAAATATCCAGAATGGGTGGCAAATATTGTTCCAGTACCGAAGAAGGATGGCAAGGTGTGGATGTGCGTTGATTATCGAGATTTGAACAAGGCCAGCCCTAAAGATAATTTCCCTTTGCCTCATATTGATACTCTGGTGGATAATACAGCGAAGAGTTCTTTATTTTCTTTTATGGACGGATTCTCAGGATACAATCAGATCAAGATGGCACCGGAAGATATGGAGAAAACCACATTTGTTACAATGTGGGGCACCTTCTGCTACAAAGTAATGCCATTTCGGTTGAAGAATGCTGGGGCAACATACCAGAGAGCCATGGTGACTTTGTTTCATGATATGATGCATAAGGGAATTGAGGTCTACGTTGATGATATGATCGCAAAGTCACAAGGAGAAGAGGAGCATATTGCGAATCTTAAGAAGCTCTTTGAACGATTAAAGAAATTTAGACTCAAGCTAAATCCGACAAAATGTACTTTTGGAGTCACCTCGGGGAAGTTATTGGGTTTTGTTGTCAGCAAAAGAGGAATTGAGATTGACCCAGATAAAGTGAAGGCCATTCAGAATTTGCCACCACCTCGCACTCAAAAGGAAGTAAGAGGCTTTCTGGGGAGATTGAATTACATTCCTCGGTTTATTTCACAGTTAACCTAAAAATGTGATCCAATATTTAAGTTACTTCGAAAACGTGATCCAGGAGAATGGGATGAAGGGTGTCAGATTGCTTTTGAAAAGGTTAAGCATTATCTATCAAACCCACCAATATTAATGCCACCTATTTCGGATAAACCAATGATACTGTATTTATCAGTATTTGAAAGATCCATGGGTTGTGTTTTGGGGCAGCTTGATGAAACTGGAAAGAAAGAACAGGCAGTTTACTACCTCAGTAAAAAGTTCACAGATTATGAGTTGAAATATTCATTGGTAGAAAAGTTGTGTTGCGCCTTAGCTTGGACTGCTCGAAGACTTAGACAGTATATGTTGTATCACACAACGTGGCTAATTGCCAAGCTGGATCCAGTCAAGTACATGTTGGAAGCACCTTCTTTGTCAGGGAGGACAGCAAGATGGCAGGTTTTATTGTTAGAATACGACATTGTATATGTAAGTCAAAAATCTATCAAAGGTAGTGCAGTGGTTGAATTCTTAGCAAGTTGGGCAGTGGAAGATTATGAGCAATTGAACTTTGACTTCCCGGATGAAGATTTGATGTATGTGTCGCAAGCAGATGATAATCCTCTGAAGAATAAAGTATGGAAAATGTACTTTGATGGCGCATCTAATGCCATGGGGCATGGAATTGGTGCAGTGCTTATATCCCCAGAAGAAGATTGTTATCCTTTCACTGCTAGATTGGATTTTGATTGTACAAACAATACTGCCGAGTATGAAGCATGTACTATGGGCCTTCGTGCTGAGTGGACAGAAAAATCAAAGTATTGGAAGTTTACGGAGATTCAGCCTTGGTGATTTACCAGTTACGAGGAGAATGGGAAACCCGAGATACAAAGCTAATCCGATACCGAGAACTCATACTGAGTTTATTAGAGGAGTTTGAAGAAGTGAATTTCAATTACTTTCCTCGAGAAGAAAACCGGATAGCAGATGCTCTGGCTACTTTGTCATCAATGTTTAAAGTGAATGAAAGGGCGGAAGTTGTGCCGATCAAGATGAGCATATACGAGTCTCCTGCCCACTGTTTGAGTATCAAAGAAGAAGCAGATGGTCTCTCTTGGTATAATGACATCTTGCAGTACATCAAGAGTCAACAGTATTTAGAACAAGCAACAGAGAATGACAAGAGGACTCTGAGAAGGTTAGCAATGGGTTTTGTTCTAGATGGCGAGATTCTCTACAAGAAAGGGAAGGATCAAGTCTTGTTGAGATGTGTCGGGTCTGTCAAAGCTCGAAGAATCATAGAAGAGGTCCATGAAGGGATATGTGGCACCCATGCTAATGGTCACATGCTTGCTAAACAGATTATGAGGGCAGGGTACTATTGGCTGACGATGGAAGGAGATTGTATCAGTTATTCCCGGAAGTGTCATAAATGCCAGATTTATACAGATAAGATTCATGTGTCGCCATCGCCTTTACATGTCATGACTGCACCATGGCCTTTTTCAATGTGGGGAATGGATATGATCGGGCCTATTACCCCGAAAGCTTCAAATGGACATCGTTTCATTTTGGTGGCCATAGATTATTTCACAAAGTGGGTAGAAGCTGCTTCTTATGCAAATATAACAAATTCGGTGGTATGCAGATTCATCAAGAAAGAAATCATATGCCGTTATAAGTTGCCAGCAAGAATTATTTCGGATAATGCTCTCAATTTGAACAATAAGATGATGAGAGAAGTGTGTACTCAATTCAAGACCACACATCATAATTCGGCACCTTACCGTCCGAAGATGAATGGCGCAGTAAAAGCAGCTAATAAGAACATCAAGAGAATTGTTGAGAAGATGACCAATGTGTACAAAGATTGGCATGAGATCCTGCCTTTCGCTCTTCATGCATATCGTACTTCGGTTCGCACATCTACAAGGGCAACACCATTTTCTTTGGTATACGGGATAGAAGCAGTGCTACCTATTGAAGTTGAGATCTCTTCATTTCGGGTTTTGATAGAAGTTGGCCTAGAGGAAGCAGAATGGGTTAGATCTCGTTATGAATAGTTGAATCTCATCGAGGAGAAAAGATTGAAAGCAATTTGTCATGGGCAGTTGTATCATAAAAGGAAGATTCGAGCCCACAACAAGAAGGTTCGTCCTAGACAGTTCTGAGAGGGGGAGTTGGTATTAAGGAAAATTCTCCCTATAATGAAGGACCCGAGAGAAAAATGGGCTCCAAATTGGGAAGGATCCTATATGGTAAAGAGAGCTTTTTCTGGAGGAGCATTGATTCTAACTCGGATGGACGGAGATGATTTTAGACATCCCGTGAATGCTGATGAACTGAAGAAGTATTATGCTTAAAAAAAAAAGTGTGATGCTGTGCACATGAAAATTCGAATGATTCCAAGTGTAAAAATAGAAATTCTATATATCTATTTCCCCTGAGAATTGCTTTTCAAAGAGAATATTTATGCTTGATATGATGAATGGCCATTTTTCATATTCCTTCCACTAAGAAGAAATTATCCTTAGTCACCCCTTTGAGCCTTAAGAATTATTTCTTTCTTTAAAACCTTGATCAAGGATCACCCTCTACACTGGAGGGCAAATAAGAGGAAAGATAATAAATAAAAAAGTCATCAGAAAATGTGGTAAATGAAAGCCAACAAAGCAAAAAAGAAAAGAAAGTCCAAAAAGGGACAAATGTTTCAAGAATGAGTTCTCCTCAAAAAGTGATCCTTGATCCAATCACCCTTAAACACATTGTGGGCCTATTTATCCTTTCTTTCTAAACCTAAACCTTGGCCTACATTACATGCTTTAAAAGCCCATTTTGATCAAGCATGGATATTTAATTTGAAAGGTTATTCTCATAATCCATCCCATCTTTTGAATTGATATTTTTACCTTGGAAGCATTTAGAATTCTCAGATGCATGGTAGAATACCCCAAAAAAAATGGAAATAAAAAAGAATGAAAAGGATAGGTTTAAGCCGAAAACCCGCAAGGGCGACTTAATACCGAATGGAGGACACTTGAGTTGAAAACCTACAAAAAGCGGCTCAAGTACTAATCAAAGTTTGAATCAATGCTCCGTTTAAAGGGGGAGAAAGTATCTGACAATCAGAGAAAAGGGGAACAACTTAGTCTGATGTAACTACAGAAGCTAAGAGATTACCCAAGTGAATTGCCCGTTCAAGAGAAATTTCAGATGGTTTGAAAAAGGAGGGGTCCAAGATATTCCGCATCTGGGGCATCTACAGCCTATAACCTTATAATTGTTTCTTATATCCTTGATATTTATTTTTATCATTTTAAAACATTTCTTGCAATAAATTATTGTTATCCTATTCATGACAATTTTTGCCTGATTCATACTTTCTTTCATATATTTTTGAGATGCATTATGTTTGTTATTAAATTGAATGATAATTAGTAATAAAAAATCTTTAAATAAAAAGATTTCAAAGTATTACTAAGGAATAGATTTAAATCTGGGGAAAGATTTGGAAAGATCATCAAAGAAAAAGGAACAACGAACGTGTTGGAAACTCCATTACGAAGTCAGAAAATCTGTGAATTTCAGCGAAAGACAGAAACTGAGACTGTTTGACAAGATATCTGGAGTGAAGAATTCCTTGAGTGGGGCATCAATGAACAATTGAAGACTCTGTCCTAAAGTCATATAATCTGTGAACCTCAAAGAAACCATGTATTAGAAATTGGCACAATCATTTGATTGCATTTATTTTAGGAAACATACAAGCATTTTCAAAGCATGACATTCTCATCATTGCATTTAGCTAACATTGCAGAAGTCAGGGAAACTTGGACTTCCGCAAAAGAGAAATCGTGTTGCTTCTCAAAAGATTCAGACTCCGAGATCACCATCAAGGTATTTCTTTCTGTGTTAAATCGAATTCATTCTGTTTTATCAAATGAGTCGAGCCTTGAGACCTCCGTCGAGGTATTTCTTTTTGTTTTAAATTGAATTCATTCTATTTTATCAAATGAGTCGAGCCTTGAGACTATCGCCGAGGTGTTTCCTTTTGTTTTAAATCGAATTCATTCTGTTTTATCAAATGAGTCGAGCCTTGAGACTACCGTCGAGGTATTTCTTTTTGTTTTAAATCGAATTCATTCTGTTTTACCAAATAAGTCGAGCCTTGAGACCTCCGTCGAGGTATTTCTTTTTGTTTTAAATCGAATTCATTCTGTTTTATCAAATGAGTCGAGCCTTGAGACCTCCGTCGAGGTATTTCTTTTTGTTTTAAATCGAATTCATTCTGTTTTATCAAATGAGTCGAGCCTTGAGACTATCGTCGAGGTATTTCTTTTTGTTTTAAATCGAATTCATTCTGTTTTATCACATGAGTCGAGCCTTGAGACTACCGGCGAGGTATTTCTTTTTGTTTTAAATCGAATTCATTCTGTTTTATCAAATGAGTCGAGCCTTGAGTCTATCGTCGAGGTATTTCCTTTTGTTTTAAATCGAATTCATTCTGTTTTATCAAATGAGTCGAGCCTTGAGACTATCGTCGAGGTATTTCCTTTTGTTTTAAATCGAATTCATTTTGTTTTATCAAATGAGTCGAGCCTTGAGACTACCGTCGAGGTATTTCTTTTTGTTTTAAATCGAATTCATTCTGTTTTATCAAATGAGTCGAGCCTTGAGACTATCGTTGAGGTATTTCCTTTTGTTTTAAAACGCATTCATTCTGTTTTATCAAATAAGTCGAGCCTTGAGACCTCCGTCGAGGTATTCCTTTTGTTTTAAATCGAATTCATTCTGTTTTATCAAATGAGTCGAGCCTTGAGACCTCCGTCGAGGTATTTCTTTTTGTTTTAAATCGAATTCATTCTGTTTTATCAAATGAGTTGAGCCTTGAGACTATCGTCGAGGTATTTCCTTTTGTTTTAAATCGAATTCATTCTGTTTTATCAAATGAGTCAAGCCTTGAGACTACCGTCGAGGTATTTCCTTTTGTTTTAAATCGAATCCATTCTGTTTTATCAAATGAGTCGAGCCTTGGGACCGCCGTCGAGGTAATTCCTTTTGTTTTAAATCAAATTCATTCTGTTTTATCAAATGAGTTGAACCTGAGACCGTCGTCAAGATATTTTCAAAACCCATTTTTAAGACCTCCGGGCATAATTTTTCAAATCGCGGGTAAGACCTCCGGGCATCATTCTTAAGACCTCCGGGCACCATTTTAAAGACCTCCGGGCACCATTTTAAAGACCTCCGGGCACCATTTTTAAAGACCTTCGGGCACAAATTTTCTTTTGAAAATCGAATTCGTTTTCTTAAGACGGACCGAGCCTTGATTAGTCAGGGAATTCAATTTAAGGACAAATCTTCAATTTACAGCTTATTTTCAACAAAAAAAAAAAATAGAAAATGAAAAATGAAAAAATGATAGAAGAATGAAAAAGAAAACCCCTTTCCCTTTCCCTCGCATGTGATGTCATTGACCGTACAAAATTAGTGTTGGTTTATATTTGTCTGATTCCTGATTCTCAGCAATAGCCAAAGAGGGGCAGCTGTAGACACCTAATTTTGTCCGGACCACTAAAACAGGTATGTTTTCTTCCTAAATTGATGTTTCTGAGTGTAAAAAGACTTTTTCATCCTGCAGGTGGTACTCCGAGACTTAGTTTAAGAGGGCGAGCATAAAAAGTCAAACTTGAAAAAAGTCAACCCCAAAAAAGTCAACCCCAAAAAGTCAACTACTGAAAAAGTCAACCCATTTTCAAAATCAAGATTTTAAGTTCAATTGAAAAATGACGAAAGAATTATGATAATCCGAGGTCTACATTGAAAGATATGGAGTTCGGAAGTTGGGATTTGGGATTTGGAGATTTAGTAGAAAGGAAACCCTAATCCGAGAAATTTGGGGAAAAGTGCTTAAACGATCAAATTGGTCGAAATTGAAGGTTCCAAATGAAAGATAAGCACTGAATACGGGTAATGGAGAAGTCACTTGCAAGAAAAACCGAAAGAACAGTTAATCCGAGAGAAAACCGAGAATTAGGGTTTTTAGTGGATTTCGGTGAAATCGGGAAGAATCACAGAAATGGCCCGACTTGGTAAGACCAAAGCCCCCAAAGGATGAAGAATGATTAAAAAGGATAGCCCAAGGCTCATATTGAAGAAAATCTGAAAATCAGACTTGTTTTGAGCAAAATCGGGTTTCGGAGGCAAAAGGGAAAAATCAGAAAATTTGGGAAAAATAGCAAATGGATTCCGAAAATTCTAAAAATTTGTCAATATCATTCTTAAATCATTTGAAAGAGATTGATAAAATAAAATCTTGATTCGGAGTTCGTTTGCAAAATGGCCAAATCCCGGGCTTCTTATGTAGTAATTCAAAAAGGAAAATCCCGAAAAAATAGCAAATGAGCTCCAAATCTTCTGAAATTTTGCAAATCTCATTTTTAAATTATTTTAAAGAGATTGACGAAAGAAAACCTTGACTTGGAGTTCGTACAAAATGGCCAAATCCTGGGCTTCTTATGTAGTAATTCAAAAAGGAAAATCCCGAAAAAATAGCAAATGAGCTCCAAATATTTTGAAATTTTGAAAATCTCATTTTTAAATTATTTGAAAGAGATTGGCAAAATAAAATCTTGATTCGGAGTTCGTTTGCAAAATGGCCAAATCCTGGGCCTCCTATGCAATAATTCAAAAAGGAAAATCCCGAAAAAAAAGCAAATGAGCTCCAAATCGTCTGAAATTTTCCAAATTTCATTTTAAAATTATTTTAAAGAGATTGGAAAAATAAAATCTTGTTTCAAAATTCGTTTGCAAAATGGCCAAATCCCGGGCCTCCTATGCAATAATTCAAAAAGATAAATCTCGAACAAATAGCAAATGGACTCCAAAAATTTTGAAAATTTGAAAATATCATTTTTAATTTATTTGGAAGAGATTGGCAAAATAAAATCTTGATTCGGAGTTTATTTGCAAAATGGCCAAATCCCAGGCCTCCTATGTAGTAATTCAAACTGATAAATCCCGAAAAAATACCAAATGAGCTCCAAAAATTATGAAAACTTTCAGATCACACTTTTTAATTATTTTGAAGATGTTGGTGAAGAAAAATCTTGATTTGGAGCTCGTTTAAAAAATGGTAAAATGTAGGGGTATAATTGGGCATTTTTGGAAGAAAAAATCCAAATAAATAGCAAACGGACTCGGATATTTTTGAAAACTTTCAGAACTCAATATTTTATTATTTTGGAAGTATTAAAAAAATAAAAATTGAATTTGGAGTCCGTTTGATATTTATTTGCATCTGGGGGGCAAAACGGTCATTTCACCCAAGCAACCGAAAAGGGCTTCTTTGGGCCTTTCAAAAAATAAGAGTTGGGCTGGAAAAGAGAAGTGCTGGCCTACCCAGGCCCAAAGGAAGGAGGAAGCTTCTGATTTTTCAATCAAATGGCTAAAAATCAAGAGTTAGTTAGAGATTCTCTTTGATCAAGCCATGGTGATTAAGCCACATAGGCCAAGAGAGATGTCAACATTATTCTTGAACAGATGTAATTTGAGAGATCTGAGATGATAATCTAAAGGTGGTAATTTCATGATTTTTCACCTTGAATTATTAGCCATTTGATGGAAAATTGGTTACAAAAAAATGACAACATCCTTGTGCCATTTAGAGGGGGTTTCGGCCAGCACTTGGAGGGATGCAGAAAATTCATTTTTTCATTTGATTTTGCTGAGTTCTTTTGGTATTCACTTAGTTTTTTCTCTCCTTGGTTGGAAGCAAAAAAGAAAAGTTTAGAAAAGAAAGGAAAGTTTGAAGAGATAAAGCTTGGAAGATAGCTTCTTGAGGTTGCTCTTGAGCACCAACTCTTGCACTTTCTTGATTTTCCATTCTTGTTTTTGCTATTTTGATTTCTATTTGGTGAGTTTCCATTTTAAATAAATGTTTTTTATTGTTCTTTCCAAGTTCTTCCTTCATCTCCTTCTTGAATATATTTTTTTTACATTTTTTTCACAATAAACTCACCATGGCCAAATGGCCTACATTATTTATTTAAGTTGCTGTTTTGATTTATTTTACCATATTGTTTATGTTATTTTCTTTGATCTTGGTGTTTTAAATGTTATGTTACTTCATATTCTTGAGTTATATTTTAATTTGGTTGCTTTGTTTGTTGCCATTTATGTTTTAAATATAATGTTTTTGCATTTTTAATTTTCTGTTTTCATGATGTTTAAATTTGAGCATGTTTTAGATTTAGTATATCAAGTGTTTGTGAAAATGCTTGTGTGGTCTTTGCATGATTTGAGTTTTATATCTTAGTTGAGCATGTTTTAGATTTAGTATATTAAGTGTTTGTGAAAATGCTTGTGTGGTTTTTGCATGATTTAAGTGTTATATTTTAGTTGAGCATGTTAGTATACCAAGTGTTTGTGAAAATGCCATGCTTGTTGGAGCTTGAGGCCATTTGGCTACTCCATGTGTTTTGCATTGTATGTTGCATTTTTGCCATGTTAGTTGGTAGGTTTTTGCATTTGTATGACATTTGATTTAGTTGAGCATGTTAGTATACCAAGGGTTTGTGAAAATGCCATGTTTGCTAGCCACATTATCCCATTCGGTCACCCTTGGAATTTTTGCATTTTATGTGCATTCTTGCCATGTTTGTTGATAGGTTAGCATGTGCATGATATTTGGTTGAGTTTTTGGTTTTAGCATGCTTTGTGTTTGAGAGAATGCCATGCATATTTTAGTTATTAAGTTAGGTTTATTTGCCATGCATGTTCATGCATTTTAGGTCTAGGTTGCATTAAATGCCATGCAAGTTCATTTAGGTCTAGGTCACTTTATGAATGCCATGCATTTTTTTCATGACATTTAGGTTTAAATCCATGCATTTCATGCATTATGTTTGCTGTATTTTTCATGCATTTCATGTTCATGCCACTTGAATAATGACTTGAGCCAATTAATGGTTCAAAGTCATGCTCTCTTGAGCACACTTGTGGAAAATTAAGTTTGTCAAGTTGATTATTCTACCTTTGTGATTTTTTTTTACTTAGCCAATTTTTATCTAACTTTCAAAAAGTCCTAGCTACTGTTTGTAAGTCATTTCATGAGTTTCAAATATTTTTACTTTGATTTTTAAATGATTTTATCAAAGGCAAAAATGTATTTTGGCAAAACAGTTTTTTCACCCAGTTTTCATACTTTTCCAAATTGTCTGGGCATTCGTCTTTAATCAAAAAATTAAGCCGATTTTTTCCCGTGTAGTTTTACATGTCCTGAGTCTCCAGTATTTTTTACAAAAGTTTTTTAATTTTTAAAAATAGGATAAAAATCGTGGCTTAAAACTGGACAGTGGGGTCAGAATTGAATTTAAAGAAAAATCATTTTTCTGTTTTGGTTAAGTTACTTAGAGTGGGCTCATTAGGAGGGTTAGCTAATGACTTAGGGTAGTTTCTAAGCCTTTTTAAACTCTAAAAATGGATTTTTGAGTCTCGGGTTAAGGGTAGTCAAGTCCGGATTTTTAAACTTAGGAAGTTAGAGCCATTTAAAAAAAGATTTAGCCCAGTTTTTATTTTTAATTCAAGCTTTTCAAAATTGTTTTCAAACAATCACAAAGTATTTTGGTTTTAGAATATTTAATTTGACATATTTTCCTAAGGTAGCCGGATATCTTTTTAGATATAGGGATTTCCTTAATTAAAGGAAAAAATACATTTCATGCATTGCATTTTCCATATTCATGCATTTTATATAATATGTGATTCTTGCTATGATAATTTCTATGATATTGTTATGATTTTGAGTTATGTTATATTGTTTATTATATGATTTGGAATATTTCATGATATCCTATGCTTTTTATTTAGTTATTTTTTTGGTCATATTATTTAGCATATACTATGTTCATGCATTATTATTTTCATTTTTATTTTCATGCATATTATATGATAGCATTATTTCATATTCCATCTCATTTAATTTATATGCCATATCATTCATGTTTGCCATGTCATTTAAATTATTTCATTTCATATAGAATATGATATGTTATTTAGGTTATTTTATTTCATTTAGAATATATCATATGACTTAGGATATTGCATCTCATATAGAATATACTATGTTACCTAGGTCATTTCATTTTATTTATAATATGTCATATAACTTAGGATATTTTATTTCATTTAGAATATGCTAAGGATATTTCATTTCATTTTAGAATATGCTAAGGCATTTACATTATATCATATCATTTAGGAAGCATTATATTATTTAGATTTTGCTATGTCATTTTATTTATGTCATGCATATACATATTCATATCTTTTAAAATGTTTTCAAAAGGATAATGATTTTTCAATAAAAAATAAAGATATTCCCGAATTAAAATAATTCATGAGTTCTCTACCGGGTTTGCTGGAGGGAATATCATCTATTATCATTAATAAAGGAATATCTTTCTTTCAAAAAAAAGAGAATGATTCAAAAAGTTTTCCAAAACTAATAAAAATTTCTATATTTTGCCACATTTGTTGGGGAATATAGAAAAATTTTGAATTTATAAATTCTGAATTATTTTCAATTAAAAATAGAATTTTTTTTTAAATTGGGAATTAACTTGAAATACTAAATTTAAAACCGACTTTTTATCGAGACTTGAGATAATACACGATTAATAAGGTACCGTTTTATACGGACGTTGTGGAGGTGCTAATCCTTCCTCGCACGTAACCGAGTCCCAAACCCGTTTCTTTGATTTCTCTGGTTTAAAACGCAGACTTGAAATTGGTTTTAAAAATGTTTTAATTAATTTTTAAAATATTTTATAAAACCGGTTTTAATAGGTGGTCGATCACACCTAGCTAAAAAATATTGGTGGCGGCTCCATGTCTTTTTCAAGGTCATTTTCAAAACCTTCATTTTTTTAGAGGAATTAAGTCGACTTTTCCTCGGTTTTTTTTAATGTCACGCTTAACAAATAATAAATTCTTGCGATGAGACTCGTTATTTTTTAGGTTGTGACAATGTCATTTTATTAATGTCATGCATATTCATATTCATATTTTTTAAAATGTTTTCAAAAAGGTAATGATTTTCAATAAAATAAAGATATTCCTGAGTTAAAATAATTCATGAGTTCTCTGCCGGGTTTGCTGGGGAGGATATCATCAATTATCATTAATAACGGAATATCTTCTCTAAAATGAGAATGATTCGGAAAGTTTTCAAAATTAATAAAAATTTCTATATTTTGCCATGTTTGTTGGGGAATATAGGAAAATTTTGAATTTACAAATTTTGGATCATTTTCAATTAAAAATGGAATTATTTTTCTTTAAATTGGGAATTAACTTGAAATACTAAATCTAAAATCGATTTTTTTTCTTTACCGAGACTTGAGATAACACATGATTAATAAGGTACCGTTTTATACGGGCGTTGTGGGGGTGCTAATCCTTCCCTACACGTAACCGAGTCCCGAACCCTTTTTTATTTCTTTGGTTTAAAAAACAGACTTGAAATTGGTTTTAAAAATGTTTTAATTAATTTTAAAATATTTTATAAAACCGGTTTTAATAGGTGGCTGATCAGACCTAGCTAAAAAAGATTGGTGGTGACTCAATGTCTTTTTCAAGGTCATTTTCAAAACTTTCATTTTTCTAGAGGAATTAAGTTGACTTTTTCTCGGTTTTTTTTAATGTCACGCTTAACGAATAATAAAGTCTTGCGATGAGACTTGTTATTTTTTAGGTTGCGACACATTGCAAGTTAGATTCTAACATAATCTGTTCATGCATTCTGTCATTGGTCCAAGCAAATCCGGAGATCTCCATTTCAGTTTTGATCGTTGAGATGCGAATCCGATATGGATACATCACCTCCTATAAGAAAGCGTGGAAAGCAAAGCAAAAGGCAATTGTTCGAGTTTTTGGCGATTGGGATAGATCGTATAATGAGCTATCTAAATGGTTAGGTGCAATGCAACATTTCGTTCCTGCTACAATTGTGGAATTGCAAACGGTACCTGCATATCACGGTGATCGATTGGTCCAGGGTAAGAGAATATTCTGTCGACTCTTTTGGACATTCAGATCGTGCATTGAAGGGTATCCGTATTGTAAACCTATTGTGCAAATAGACGGTACTTTCTTGTATGAAAAATACAAAGGAACATTATTGTTAGTTATTGCAAAAGATGGCAACCGAAAAATACTGCTAATTGCTTTTGCATTGTGAAGGGTGAGACAACGGAGGCTTGGTCATTCTTTCTCACTAATTTGCGTAGACATGTGACAAAACAGCCTGGCATATGCTTGATGCCTGATCGACATGAAGCCATCAAAGCTGCGATTAGACGCGATGATAGTGGATGGAATCGTCCACATGCATATTCAATGTACTGCATTCGACACATTGCAGCTAACTTTATGAAGAAGTTTAATAATAAGGAATTACGTCGAGACATTGTTAACATGGGTATGGAAAGTTATGATAGTTATTTGATCTCTTATATTTCCTTGAGTATATAAAATAATACTGAAATTCACAAGTCTTTTATTTTTAATTTTATCAGGATACGAGTTGAGACGACCGAATTTTCATTTCATGTATGAGAATCTTCGTGGAGAAAATGCAGAGGTGGCTAATTGGCTTGATAGGATCCCTAAGGAGAAGTGGGCCCAATCATATGATCAAGGAAGACGTTATGGCTATATGACAGCCAACCTAGCTGAATCTATCAATTCGGTGTTGAAGGGAAAACGTCATCTTCCTATTACTGCTTTAGTGCAATCAACATATTATAGGTTGGCTGCACTTTTTGTTAAGATGGGGAACAAGCAAATTGCAATGATGGAGGGAGGCCACACATACTGTGAAATAGTCACACAGCTATGCAAGAAAATCGCAGGAAAGCTAACTCCCACTTTGTTCGTAATTTTACGCGAGCAAATCAATCTTTTCTGATTGAAGAGTTAGTTGATCCACAAGAGGGTGTTCCTGCAATGAAGTACAGAGTCAAGCTTAGTGACATGTGGTGTGACTGTGGGAAGTTTCAAGTACAAAGGTTTCCTTGTTCACATATAGTTGCTGCTTGTGCACATGTCCATGTAGATTGCATGCAATATATGGACAATGTATATAGACTGGAAACTATATTGAATGTTTATAGACATGAGTTCCAACCAATTGGAAATGAAGGTTATTAGCCTCAATATGATGGTCCAGAAGTATGTCCCGATCAAGAAATATGGAGAAATCCACATGGTTGGCCAAAATCAAGTCGTATTCGTAATGAAATGGATCTCAGGGAGAAAGGCTAACCAAAACGTTGTGGATTATGCAGAAATGAAGGTCATAGCCGTCGAAAATGTCCGCATCAATCTGGCACATCGGGGGAGAGTTTGCATCAACAATAAAGGAATTACATTTTGTCATAAACTGTAATATTTACTACTTATCATGTAATTTGAATTATGCATTTTTTTTTTCTACTTATCATGTAATTTGGATTATGCAATTTTTTTCTACTTAACATTTAATTAAGAAAATGTTAAAAATATTTTCATTTTAGTTAGATTGATGCGGACATAAAATTTAAAATAAATAACAAAATTAACATTTTAAAAAATATATTCAATAATAAATAACAAAATAAATAAGAAAATTAAAAATAACAATTAATTTCTCAACAAATTTAAAATAAATAACATCAAATGCAAAACATATAAATTTATATATTACAAATTTAAAATACATTATTCTCGTTATATTGATAAAACTACATTTATTCTAATTATTGCGTGGTGTAGAGCAACAATGTCGAGCTCTCCTAATGCGTGGTGGTTGGACTCGTCGTTCAACCTCGTCAGTGGCAGGTACTCGCGGTCGACCACGACCTCTTGCTGTAACCGCCACTGGTTTCGGTTGTATGTCATCCGCCATTTCTTCTGTATCAAAAATTTGAAACCCACTGCTGGAGGACCCAACACCTAGTTCACCCATAAAAGGAACCTGACTACTAGATGGACCCACAAATGATCTACCATCAAATGCTGACGCAGGGGTTCCAAACTGATACATTGATGTTAGATATGCTGAACTTGGACTTAGGATGGGGAGCTGGTCATCTAACCTTGTCATTGGCGGTGATGGTCGGTAACACTCATCAACGTCATATCCGGGGTGACTAACGGAATAATGATGACTGGATGGTACTCCAAGATCATGTTCAGGTTCAGGATGACTAAATGACATCCTTGGTGCAGTGAACTCCGATGAGGCCGGTTGACGCGTTCGCCCACGTTGTCGTCTAGGTCTAGGAGCTTCCATATCTTGTGTAGAAGGGACTGGAGTTGAAGTTCGTCCGGTAAATGGCATACTCCTAACATCTCATACACTGACGGTGGACAAACAAAAGGCCGGCCTTCATTTTTATACCATCCTATGTAATCATCAGATGGGTTGAAATTATTTCCAACAATTGGATAACCTGTCGAAATTCGTTGAGAACGTATATTCCACCAATGGATCCAATGTTCATGTTTCATAGGCCAGAATTCTTCATGACGCCCACGCATGTCGATCTTGTGAACCTGATCAAGGTTCACTGGTGCTTGCCAAATTGGTTGTTGTATCCCAAATTTTCGCAGCACCCTGTCAGTTTGGTGCCATTATACATATGAAAAGCATATCAATGCTGTGTTTGCTTTCCATATATTACAGTTATTGTAGGCATCCGATGGGAGGCATGCCATAATTTCACTAGAGGAATATGGCATCCACAGAAACTGCGCAAAAATTATTACAAATTATTAGTTTCATATGGATTAAATACAAAAATACTTGAATGTAACAATCGAAACATTTACCTTATCAAAAAAAATATCCTACTCGATCTAGTCGCAATCTTATACTTGCAAGGTCGGTCGGAGTCTCGGTAAGATCTCTACTCCTACTTCACCTGTTAAAATGCATATAAAATCTTAAAAGAACTATAAAAATACAAGTTTATACAAAATTAATAAAATAGTAAAGATTATTACCTGCTTGCAAGGGGGTATACAGCCGAAACATCCACCCACGGAGCAAGAAATGGCAGTTGATACCAAGCCCATGATTGTAGAAGCACTAAACATCCACCTATATCATGGCTTTTTGGAACTATAGCCCGGCACACTTCTCTATACAAAACCGCTAAACACGCAGAACCCCAACTATAATTTACCGCATGCTCTAAATCACGTAGTAATGGAAGATACATTAAATGTACCCGACTGCTCGATTTTTCAGGCATTAGTAATCCTCCAATCAAACGTAAAATATATGCTCTAGCAGCATATTGTATCTGTTCTTCAGTTGCGTGTAATGGAAGATTTTGAAAGGATTTCAACCAATTTAGTCTCACCGTTGAGCCAGATACATACTCATCTGGAGGTACCTCGCCCAATAGATTTTGACACTCTTCATTCCAATCTAGCAAGCTTCTGCCTGTAACATCTTCTAGAGCCATGGACCGGAAGTCCAAGTTGAAGCGCAACATCTTTTAGAGTTATCGTGCATTCACAAAATGGAAAATGAAAAGTGTGCGTCTCGGGTCTCCATCGTTCGGTCAACGCACTGATTAAATCGGGTTGTAGCAAAAATCGTCGAATTTGAGTTGCGTGATAAAATCTGGCTCTTCTTAAGTAGTCGATAATATATGGATACGAGTCCTCCAATGTAAATTTCCTCGAACGTAACACGCGACGAGTATCCTGTTGATAATTAATTAAATTAAATTAAATTATAAAATTATAAAAATTAATATATTATAAAACTATAATAATTAAATAATTAAACAATATAAAAATTCTAAAATTCTAAAACTATAAAATAACAAAACAATAAAAATATAAAATTTTAATATTATTTATATAATTATTAAAAAAAATTAAACAATAGAAAAAATAAAAAAACTATAAAATGAAAAAACAATAATAATTATAAAATTATAAAACTATAATAATAAAAAAATAAATAATATAAAAAATAAAAAACTATAAAATAAAAAAATAAAAAAACAATAATAATTAAAAAATTAAAAAACTATAATAATAAAAAATTAAACAATATAAAAAAATAAATAATTATAAAACTATAAAATGATAAAACAATAATAATTAAAAATGATAAAACTATAATAATTAAAACATTAAAAATTATAAAAATATAAAATGACAAAATAATAATAATTAAAAAAATTACTAAAAATTGATAATATAATATAGATAATATTACAATAATTTACTTACCTCTTAAATATAATCGAGGATATGTGATTTTCTTGCAATCTCAATAGTGATGATGAAGCCATCTTAAAATATTGTTGGTAGAAAAAAAAAATTGTTGTAGAAAGAAGAAAGAAAAGTAAATTAAGTTGTAAAAAAAAAATGAGGGAGGGTGGGTTTTATTTATAGAAGAGTGATTTAAAATTTTTTTTTCAAACGGTTATATTATATATTTTAAATAAAATTGCTAAAAAAAACAAATATCAAGGGAAATCGCCACCCCCTATGGCAATTTTCCTTGGTTATTTTGCAAAAAAAAAAAAAAATTGAAAAAAAATACCAAGGGAAATCGCCATGGGGGTGGCGATTTTCCTTGGTATTTTTTTAATTTTTTTAAAAAAATTACGCTGGGAAATCGCCATGAGGGATGGCGATTTTCCAACTGATTTTAAAATGAGTGGATTTTAAAAATTAATTTGAAAACAGCGGTATTTCAATAAATAAATAAAAAAGCAATACTCTGATAAAATATATCTTCTTTTTCTTACTCTCTTTTTATTATTTTTCTCTATTTTATTTTATTTTTTCAGAAAATGAAACAACCATATTTATTCACGATGAATAAAGTAATAACATTTTTATTAAAGATTTAACATGCTTTCAAAATGCAATAAAATTCTAAATACTTTAAGCAAAATAATGAAAATGGTTCTATCAAAATTTTTTTATATAGTGTAGACATCCGTTTTTGTCCGAATTTGTTTAACATTTTTTTTTTATGTTAATTTTCGAAATTATCAGAAAAATGGAAGAAAAAAAAAAAAAAACAAGTTCAGCTCAAATCAAAACTTTTCTTGGATTAGGATTGAATTATGATAAATGTGAAAAAAGAATTCTATCTGGATTGGGATAGAATACATGAGATAAAATTAGATCATATTGAAACTCTCCAGATTTTTCCTATATAGATGAACTCTAAATTCAACATTCAACACACAATTGAGAATACACAATTCAAAGAAGAAAAAGGAAGATTGAGAGGAATTTTTTGGGATCTTTGAATTTTTCGACAACTGTTTGGATTGTTCGACAACGGCACACAGCGGCAGACAGAGGCACACAATAGCACCCTAATCGGATTCTGAAATTTTTGGTCGATTGTTCATCTGAAGAGAGGATATCAATTTTTTTTTTTTTTTTTTTTTACAAGGTTATAAAATACGAGTGTTATTCACGAGCTCGATCCTTACTTTAATTATAAAGTCACTCTGTTTCTTTCAAAGAAGGGAATATACGAATTTTGAAATTAGTTTTGATGATCGAACCTGTCATCCTCTTGGGCGTGTGATAGGCGGGACTATTTACCCTAAGTTAGTTTGACAGCTGGCACCATATGGTGGTTGTTAAATTCTTTAAATATTCCACTGTCTCCGTGGAGACTACCTGTATTTTCACTGCACCTATATTCCCAGCTTTTGCTTCATGGGCAACATACCTTTTGACTAAGGAAGTTACGTAAGTAGTTTCTTTATTTTTTAAAGTTCTTTTTCTGTTTCTATCTTTATTATTTTGTTTTAATGGTATTTTTTCTTTTTAAGTTGTTTTATTTTTTATTTATATTATTATTTTAATTATTACTTTTTATATTTTATATCTTATTGTTTGATATTAGTTTATTGCGTGTTACCTTTTATTGTTATATTAATTTATTATTATTATTGTTTTCTATGATTAATTAATTTTGGACTAATTATATTTTTAATTTTATTTTTGCAAGTATATTTTTATGAATCAACTTTGATATGATTTATTAATTATATTACTATTTTTAATTACTATTATTATATTATTTTTAACTATTATTATATTTTTTTAACTATTATTTATTATATATTTTTTTACTATTATATATATATATATTTTTAACCATTATTATCTATTATTAATTATTTTAAACTGTTATTTTAATTATATTTTTTTATTATTTATTAACTATTAATTTGATTATTATTAGTAAGATAATTTTTAATTAAGTTTTTTTATTAATTGATGATTAATTAATTTAAAAATAATAAATTGATATCTTTTCCTCTAATGAAATTAGAGGAGATCACGATTGGTTGATTTTCGAGAAAATTCTAGGTGAGAGAATTCTCTTAAAAATTCTCTAGATTGATGAAAAAGTTTTTAAGGGATGATTTTCGATACAAAGAGGTTGAAATTTATTTATTTTAAAATAATTAATTCTCAATGAATTTTTTGAGTCATAATTTCCATAATTGATGCTTAATTAAAAATCAAAAATAAATTAAGATTTCTTCTAAGGATGAAATTCAAAAAAAATCGCGATTGGTTGATTTTTAAGAAATTTCTAAGTGAGAAAAGTCTTTTAAAAATCTTCCAGATCGATGAAAAGGTTTTTAATAAGTAATTTTCGATATTGAGATCGAGATTTATTTTTGAGCAAACATAAATAAAATTGTAAGTTTTTAATTATGAAAATTAGACTTAGGATTAAATTTTAATTTTTCCTATGACGGAGCCTTTTCAACGGAAAGATCAATTTCTTTTGAATCCTCTAGATTGTTGGAAGGGAGACCTAAAAACAATTTTCGATATTTTTAACTTAAAATGAAGATAGGATAGACAATACCATTTAATTAAGACTTTTTAAGTATCACAAGATTAATTAGGTATCGTCATTTTGGATGGGCGTTGTGAGGGTGCTAATCTTTCCTCACACGTAACTGTATTTCCGAACCTAGTTCTGATAAGTAAACCAGAACCTTTTTTTTTTAAGGTGCCTTAGCCAAGCTTAGGATTACTTTAAAATGATAGATTTATATAGGTGACTAATCACACCTAGATTAAATGATTAGTGACGACTCCATATTTGTGTTTAGCATGCTAAATTCGTATTTAGCACGTTATGACATATAATTGATGAAAATATATGTCGATAATTTTTTATGAAGAATTGTAATATTTCATTAATAATTAAATATTAATATTTTTTTTATTAACAATTGTAAAATTTCATCAATGATTAAATATTAATATTTTTGATGAACAAATACAAAAAAAAAAATTCTTTATGAACAAAGAAATATTTTCATAATCTATATTTTATGAAAACTAACTAAAATTTTATTGTCACAATTAAAATTATTTCAAAAAAGTTATTTAATATAAAATAATAAAATCTACCAACATTTGGCACCACTGAGCACGGGTGCAGTGGGAGATCTCTCCATGCACCCCTTTTTTTTTGTTCTTTCATTGGATCCTTATAGGATGCCACCACACTGCTCTGTGCTGCCAAACGACCCTCGATGGAAGACAATCGACTGTGTGTCAAGCTTGAAAAAGCTACTCATCGGTGAACTCTTGCAAGTTGCAACTATTTATGGATATATATGATGTCTCGTTTGGGTCAATGGCTCCATCTCAAGCAGAAAATTTCATAGATCGAGATGAGTGTGAACAAGTCTTGGAACCATCACATGCAATAGCAACCAATGCTGATTCATGACTTCAACAATCTGATAGATGAGTTTGAGGAAGTCTTGACAACGCCTCAAATGGCAACCGGAGTTAGAGATCCACCTTAAAGGTGGTAGCCTTAACCGGACACTTGAGGTGTGTTTCGGGAGACTGAGTCTTCTTTGTTTTTGGTGATTATTTCGGTGTTGGTATTTGTTGTTGTTGGGGTTCTTGTTTTGTTTGAACCTTTGTTAATTTTCTGTTTTCTTAATACCCTCTTGGGTTTTAATGAATATTAGCTTAGCAAAATAAAAAAATTGCAACCGGAGTTATACGATTTCAAGATCAGGTCTAATGAGCCTAAAACATTCCACCATATGATCGCCAAATTTCTTTGGAGGAAAAAAGTGCGTATGACAAACTTTATGCACACACATGCTTCAAAAGGTTGAGATCAAGAACTTTGTCTATCAAATGTTGACTACTAGAGTAGACACCAAGCCAAGCAATAACCCATATTGTTTCCTTGTTTATCATTGAAATAGGTTGGAAAATATTGAAAAAAAAACTTAGCCTAATTGATTTATGCAATCACTCTTAAGAGATGACATCCAACCGGTTTAAAATTTGAATTACGCATAATTATCAATAGAATAGGATAAAATAAAAGAAAAAGTGAATTGTATTAGATAATACCATCTTATCCTATGTTTGCTGTGTGCAACTGCAAAGAGTATGATTATTTATATTGTATATCATGTTTGGTGGATACACAAATCAGAGTAGGATGCATTTGAATTTTTGTTTTTTGGTTAAAATTATGTTTCCTTGAAATAATATTATTAAATTTTTGTTTATTGGTTAAAATTATGTTTCCTTGAAATAATATTATTAAATTTATAATTTTTTGCTTATCATGATATAACTCAAAGTTTTTAGCCAAAAAATTATATATAATTTAAATTTTATAAAAATTTTATTAAGAATATATTTTTTATCTTTCTCTTTTCTTTTGATAAAGAAACATTTCATTAAATAATTCAAATAACATCCAACTCAAGACAAGGTTCATTACTTTATTTTCCTATTTTCGATTTTCAAAGTTTTTCTTTATCCTGCAGTCATTTTTTATGTCATCTATTTAATTATTGTTCTTGTGCATTTTTTAATTTGAGAAATTGATTAAAATTGGAAATAAAAAATTATAAAAGGACAAAATTAAAAATTTATGTAAGTAAATGGAATAAAAATAAAAATGGAAATATAATTTATTTAAGAAAAATCTTCTAAAATTGATTGGTTTAGAAAAAGTTGAAAGTATCAATATTTTGTAAATTGTTCGGACTAAATATAATTATGGGATTTTATCAAAAGTTTAGGTGGCAAAAGTTCACCCGACCGAAGAACCTGATTCAATTTGTACGAAATCGAATAATGTAGTAAAATAACCTAACTCGAAACCGAGATAACGAGATAACATGAAACAAAATAATATCAATTTCAAAATAACTCGAATTTGAAATAACTTGACCTATAACAACTAGAGTTTTAGAATGACATGATGTGTGTAGTAACTCAAATAAAACTTAATCTAATTTAAGATGACACGAAACCCAAGTGACTCGATGATTGAAACAACCCGAACCTAAATATGATTCGACCTGATAAGATCTGTGAGAAGAACTGGCCGAACCCAAATATGACCCAAACCAAAACCAATCAGATTTGATTATTTGCCACCTATAACCAAAAGTGTTGGGAAATCCTGAAAAATATTTTTATAAAAAAATTTTAAATAATAACAAAAATATATTTATTAGAATGAATAGGCATGAAATAAACTCAAGTAATTTTCCCATTGCAACATGATATTCTTACTTGCACCATGTGTATTTAATTTTATTATACAAGTAAATGGAATCTAACTAATGATGGGATTTTTAGGAATTTTTAGTGACAATTTTTTTTTAGAAGTTCCTAAGTGAAGATATTTTTTAAATTTTACTAAAATTGTCGGAAAATTTAGAAAAAAAAATTCAATACGAAGGTTTTCAATTAAGATTTTAATTGAATGACCCTATGTTTAATTCAAGAAATAATTTATTTGGAAAAGAATACGGTAAGGTGGTAATAAAAAAAATAGGAAAATATTGAGTACTTTTCAGCCCATGAGTGGCCTGTTTAGGTTGTTAGAGGGAGGGTCTATTATTCAGCCCATTTCTGTTGGTCTTCAAGTTTATTTCTTTTGTTCTGTTTCAAGTTGTGTTTCTTTTGGGCTTACTGGGGTTGCCATTTGAGAGCCACTAAGACTACTCGTGGGTCGTGATCGGGATTTGTAACACTTTAACAACCAACCATCTCATGCACACCGCCGCAACTTCATGATACTTTTATAAATTAATAAGCAAATAAAACGAACAATTAGCAACAACATTAAAATTAATAAGCCAAATGTCATAAAATTGGCAACCCAGTTGAACTTAACGGTGTCAAGCAATTGAAAAAAATATAAAAGATTACTTTCTATAGTATTAGATAAATGTCTACTTTCACTGCGGGCATGTTATCGAATTTAAATTGATATTTTATAATAAATTTAAAAGATAAAAAAGTAAAAAGGATAAAGATAATTTAGAAAAATAAAAACTTCTATCCTTCTACAACACTTGGTATAAAATTGAGAGTTATTTGAATATGATCAATTAAATCCAGCAATTTCAAACATAACATAATTATACGATACAAACATAACATGAGAAAAATAATTAAAATACGACATGACACAAAAAATAACATGAACACGACACAAATACACGAACGTGTCAAAATCTACATAAAACGAATTATTAACGTGTCAAAATTTATATAAATATATAATACATTGAATACAATTATAACAGAAAAATTAACACAAACATGACGAAACGCGACATAAATTTGAGAGTTATTTGAATAGTATCAATTAAACTTGGCGATTTCGGACACAACATGATTATAAAACACGAACACAATATGAAAAAATAATTAAAATACGACACGAAAAATAACATGAACACGACAAAAATACACGAACGTGTCAAAATCCACATAAAATGAATTATTAACGTGTAAAAATTTATATTAATTTATAATATTTTAAACACACGATAAAATAACACGAACATGTTATGGACGTATAATTTTTCTCTAAATTGAATCATTATTACAAACTACAAAATATGGGATGAATTGGACACGACATGAACACACGTAATTTTCTCTAAATTGAACCACCATGACAAACTATGCAAAATATTTGGATGAATTGAAATATGATACGAACACATTAAAAAAATAGTTAAAATATAACACGACACGAAAATAATATGAACACAACACAAATACATGAACGCATCAAAATCTACATAAAATGAATTATTAACATATATAAATTTATAGTACTTTGTACACACAAAAAACAGAACACGAAAAATAATATGAAGACGAGTGAATATCCAAACGTGTCAAAATCTACATAAAATGAATTATTAACGTGTAAAAATTATATAAATTTATAATATTTTGAACACACGAAAAAATAACATGAATACGACACTAATACGCGAACGTGTCAAAATCTACATAAAACGAATTATTAACGTATAAAAAATTGTATAAATTTATAATATTTTGAACATAAAAAAAATAACACGAATACAAAAAAAAAATGAACACACAATTTTTTTCTCCATCTTTTTTTTTTCCTTTCCTTTCTTTTCTTTTCTTTTTCCTTCTTTATTAAAAAAAAAAAAAACCCCAAACTACCCCCCAAAACCCTTTAATACCCATGCTTAATTGTCAACTAAGCAAGGTTTTAAAATTTCAAATTCTTGACTCTCATGCAATGTTGGGATTACTTTTAATGTTTGTAATAATAGATTATGATGAGTTCCGCATGTTGCTTCGATTCTAGTTTTAAATACTGAAAGCAAGTATAGATAATCTGATAAGACAGTGCATATATATAAATATATATATATATAGTTGTTTTTGCATTATTGAAATTGAAGCTAATAAGGAGATTATAAATCATATTTTAATACAAAAGTAGATTGTTCCAAAATATAAAAGCATTTATGATGAAAAATCAAATATTATATGTGGAACTGACATGTTTGATGTCCTTCACAAAATTGTTGTCAAAATGTTCTTTTTTATATTTCTTTTGTCTCATTTCTTGTGTTTTTCTACGAGAAGACAAAATTTATAAAACTTTAGTGCAAATTAAATATATATGATTATCATCGATATTTGAAATTTAAATATATTTCATATTTTAATATATACCTTATATGCGTAGAGAACTAATTTTATCCGAGTTAAGTACTAAGAATAAATTGAGTGAAGCCCTTGATTATTATCCACTGGTTTGATTCCATTGGTTGAGTCCAATTGTTTCATCCAAATTTGATTTATTAATTTAGATCGAATTGAACCCATTTCCTTTCGAGAATAAATATCACTATTTGAGCCCTTATGTTAAGAAGACACGAATCTTTGAATTATATGCAATTTTGATTGGGCTCAAGTTTATTGGATTGAATTTAAGTCCAATTGGGATTTGATTATTGGGTTTATTTTTTAAATTTATTTATTTATTTTTTTTTTTATAAACTGGGCATGTGAGCTTTGAGATCCAAAACAAAAAAAGAATTTTTTTTCTTTGTTTTTTAATAATAATAATTGTAGACACTTAATTTTATCCGCACCTGCAAATACAAATTTCTAAACCTACCTCAATTTCATGGTTTAGTGACTTGACACTTGGGCTCGGCAAGGTGAGTAAATCCGATTTTGATACTTTGACATGGAAAAATCAATATTGGAAAAGTCGAAGTCAAACTCAAAGTCAACTTTGGAAAAATCAAGATTAAAAGAAAAATTGGATAGTGAGGATGTAATTTTGATAATTAAAAAGTCAACTTTGAATAGTGAAGGGATAAAAACAAATGGATTAAAGTTGAGCTAAATGGTGGAAAAAGGTTGGGTGAAAAATTTAAAACAATTTTGCAAGCCCATTTTTAAAAAATTCAAGTGGTGGAAATTGTTGGAAATTTTGGAAACCCAACTTGGAATTTTGGTGAAAACTTGGTGTAAGATGAAAGTCCATTTTTTTTTAATCTAAGTGATTGGAAGTCCATTTTTTATATCAAAGTGTTAGGAAAATTGGTGGAAGATGAAAGCCTATTTTTCAAAGATCCAAGTGGTAGGAAGTTGGGTAAGAAGATAGGAGCCCAACTTTGTAAAAATGGTGGAAGGCCCAACTTTAAAAATTCAAGAAGAGTGGAATATGGTGGAAGGTCCAGCATAAGGTCCATGTAGGAAAAGGGATGGGAGGAAGAGGGGTGAAATTGGAAACAACAAAAAGGTTGTAGGAAAATTGTAGAAATAAGCTTAAGGTAAACTTGTAATAAAGTTAAAGAATAGAGGATGCTCTTGGAAGGTCAAATGGCAAGGTGGTAAATAAGTGAATGAGTCACGTAAGGTAGTACATGACTCATCAAGTTAGTACATGAGTAATATATTAAAGCTTGAAGGGCATTAGTGGGTGAAGATGGAGGTGACAAGTGGCTAGAAAAAATAAAACACTAGAACCTTAGAGAGAGGAGATATTTTGGCAAGAAAAAAAAGAAGACCAAGGACTGGAAATTGAGGGGGGAGACGCCACTTTGAGGAGAGGAAGAAAAAAGAAGAAAAACAATAGGAAAAAGAGTGAGTGTTCTTCATCAAGTTAGAAGGTAGTTTCATTCTTTTCATATTTCTTTGATTTTTTTAAAAGTTTATTCTTCACTTTTCATGTGTTAAAAATTCTAAAAAAATGTTTAAAAAAGATTAGCTTTTTCTTTTATTTTCAAGATTTTAAAGTGTTCTTCAAAATGCTTTCTAAAAAACTATTCTTTTCTTCCCTTTTAAAAACTTTTCAAATTTTAAAAATAGTTCTTCAAAAATGTTTTCTAGAAAAAAATGACTTTTTCATTCCTTTTTCTTTAAAAAAAAAATATATATATGTTTTAAGTTGTTTTGAGTTGATTTGTCTTCATGAAAGTTGTGTTTTTTGCTAGTTGATCATGCTTATGTTGCTTGCTTGGAAATATGATCTATTGTGGTGCATATTCTATGTGGTTGTTTTCACTTTGGTTATGATGGATTTTTGAGACAAAATTAGGTTATGAGCTTGATGATCCTAAGTCTTTAGGTTTTAGGTGATTGGTTGAGCCGAATTATTATTCCAATGTGGCCAACCTTTAAACCAACCATTTTGTCACTCCAAAATTGATTTTAAAAAAAAATTTCCCAACACTATCCAGATCTGGATTAATACAATAATTCATGGTCAATATGGTTTTCATATTTGTTGAGGGTACATTAAATGAGCAAGGATTGGTGTAGTAGTATGGGCAAAATGTGTTGCTTTATTTTCAAATTTTGAGACTGTTTTTTCTAGCCCTAAAATTATATATCCGAACCCTTTAAGCTTTTTTTTTCAGCAAAGAACGAACTCGTTTTAGTGGCTCGAACCCTTGGGCCGAACCCCCTAGGCACCTTTTAGTGAGTTTAAGCCTTTAGCTTTCCGAAATATGATGTTTTATGGTCGAAATTTAAAACTATTTTTTTCAACCACCATAACTTCTTTTTTTCAGCCAAGAAATGAATTTGTTTAGGTGCTCGTAACCTTGGTTTAAACCCTCTAAATCCCCATAGGCAAGAGTCGAATATTAGGGTATGTTAACCTTTACATTTTTTCTAGATTCCTATGTCCAAAACGGTTTTCGTTTCCAAACTTCACTTCCCTTAGTTTTAAAACCTTGAGTCATGGCAAAACTAAGATATTCGGATATCTTGTCCATGGTAGTCGGATACCCTTGTCCCGAGTCAAAATTGCCAAAAGTTATCTTAGGATATTCAGGTACGTACCCTTTTCTCCATGGTATTTCGATACTTCTTTGGTTTAAGAAATTCTCATGCCCGAACCCTTCGTCGAGTCCAATCTAAGTTTCTTCAAAGGTATTCGGATACCTCTATAGGTATTCAGATGCCCTCTCCTCAAGGGAGAAACACATTTTCGATAAAGGTCCTGTTTTAGTGCATTCCATGTTTTCTAAAAATGTTTTAAGATTTTTCATAAAAAACATACTTTGGTCGATTACATAATATTAGGCGAGAGAATAATTTCCTAAGCTTTGCCGGGGAGAATGGAAATTCTCTATCGCGAGCATTCATGTAATCGTGAAGTATGATTTTCATTTTACTTGGAATTACATAAATGTTAGGTGAAAGAATTATTTTTCAAAGCTTTGCCGAGTTTGTTAGGGAGTTCTGTAAAAAGTTTCGATTCATGCCATTTATGTAATTTCATATAAGAGTTACATAATAGAAGAATTTTAAAATAATGTTGTGTGCATATTCTTTATTTATGTTATTTAATGATTATTTCTCATATTATGTTATTGATTATGCTATGTGATAATTAGTGTTTGTAGACACCTAATTTTGTCCGGGCCCTCAAACCAGGTAAGTTCCTCCTTGTACTTCTCAGAATGCAAAGAAACTCCCTTTATCCCACAGATGGTTCTCCAAGACTTGTGATTCGAAGTTCAACACGAAAAGTCAACCTGAAAAAAGTCAACTATGAAAAAGTCAACCCCAAAAGTCAACTACTAAAAAAGTCAACTCTTAGTCAAAATCAAGATTCAAGGTTTAATTGAACAATGGTGAAAGAATTTTGATAATCCGAGGTCTACAACGAAAGATATAGAGTTCGGAAGATGAGTTACGAAAATTCAGTGTAGGGGAATACCTAATTAGGTAAATTTGGGAAAAACTGCAGAGATGGCCTGATTCGGTAAAATTGAAGCCCCAGCTAATGGAGAATGAATAAACAAGAATATCCCAAGTCCCAGTTGGAAGTGGATCCCAAGGAAGAGCCAGTTGGAGGAAAAACGGAAAAACGAGAAAAATTCCCGATATTGAAAAGGGGAAAACAAAATCGAAGGGGAATTTGATCGTAAAAATTGGGCGCTTTTGGATCAACTCCACTTTAATATATAACAAAGGCAGTGGAAAAAGAAAATCCGAAAATCGGACTCGTTTTGAGTAAAATCGAGGTTTCGGGGATTAAAGGGCAATCTTGGAAAATTCAAAAAAAATAGAATCCGAGCTCAGAAAATTAAGAAAACCTCCAGATCTGAATTTTATATTGTATGGAAGAGATCGGTGAAGAAAATCCGAAATCAGAGCTCAAATGAAAAATGACAAAGTTTAGGTGCACTAATCCGAAATTCCAAGAGAAAATTCCGGAAAAAATAGGAAACAAGCTCGAAAAATTATGAAAACTTCTAGATCTCAATTTTATAATATTTGGAAGGTATTGGTGAAGAAAAATCTGGAATTAGAGCTCAAATGAAAAAGGCTAAATTTGGGAGGCACTAAACTGAAACTTTTAAAGAAAAATTCGAGAAAAATAGAAAACAAGCTCGAAAAATTATGAAAACTTCCAGAACTAAGTTTTATATTAATTTGGAGGTATTGTAAAATGAAAATCTAGAATTGGAGCTGATTGAAAAAAGACAAAGTTCGGGAAGGCCTAATCCTCAATTTTAATGATAAATCGGGGAAAAATTGAAAACGAGCTCCAAAAAAATTAAAATCTCCAGAACTGAATTTTACACTTATTTGGAGTGATTGGAAAAAGAAAATCCAAAATTGGGGTCCATTTGCAATTAAATTAAGTTTAGAGGCTAAAATACAATTTTACCGAAGAAATCGAAACCGGCCATTTTGCAAATTTAAAAATGAGGAACTTGCTGGAACATTCTAGACCATTCGGTCAGCTCATGATGGAATGAAGGCTGAGATTTGATTAATTTTATTCAATGGCCAAGATTAAGTTGCAAGAAGACATTTTTAATCTTTGGTTAGTTCCTTTGTGATTATGCCAAATGGCCAAGATATTTTGTAAAAGGATGAGCACATTCTTAGCTAGCATTTTTAGCCAGCTCATGAAGGGAAGGCTGATCATTTTGATCAATGGCCAAGATGAGGTTGCAAGATTGCATTTTTATTTTCTTTGGCTAGTATACCATGTGATGGTGCCACATGTCTTTGTTTTAAAAAAAGATGAGCACATCTTAGGGGGAGGGGGGATTCGGCCAGCCTATCTAAGAGGGGAGGGGATCTTCATTTTTCAGATTAGTTAGTCATTTTACAAGGCAAGAGCAGTATCTAAACAAAGGGAAAGAAAGAAAATTTTTGAAGAGAAAGCTAGCGAAAAAGCTTTGAAGGTAGCCATTGACACCCCTCTCTTTCATTTTTCTTTCCTTTCCTTTCCATGTTTCTTTTTCTTTTTCATGTGATTTCCAATTCTTTTCTTATGTAAATAAAGGTTTTGAAAGTTTCTTTGAAGGTTTTCATCTCTTCTTTTCATCAAAAACCAAAAATATTTTATCACTTCTTTTTCTACTTGGCCATTTTTGTGCTCACCTTGTGTTTGATTTTATTCTTACATTGGTTGTGGTAGGATAGTTTTCTTTGATGGTTTAGTTTTTCAAAAATAAACAAAAAAATAAAGAGGTGGAAAGGCTTCACGACCTTGATAAAATCAAGAGATTATCGTTAGGGGAGGACTATGTCCAAGGTACCAACCATGGAGCTCACCTCTATTTTCTTTATTTGCTTACTTTAACTTGCTATTTTTATCATTTATTTTCATGTGTATTCTTGCCATACTATTGTGTTCATACCAAGTTATCCATGCCTTTGCATCTTGTGTCTATGTCATTTAGCATCCTTGCTATACTATGTTTTGCATCATAGAGTCTAGGTCATTTTTCATATGACATGTCATTTTTCATGACATTTAGACTTTAGGTTATTTTCATTATGCCATGACATTTTCCATGTAATTTAGATGTAAGGTCATTTTTCATATGACATGTCATTTTCCATGACATTTAGACTTTAGGTTATTTTCATTATGCCATGACATTTTTCATGTCATTTAGAGTTTAGGTCATTTTTCATATGACATGTCATTTTCCATGACATTTAAACTTTAGGTTATTTTCATGTGCCATGAAATTTTCCATGTCATTTAGATATTAGGTCTTTTTTCATATAACATGTCATTTTCCATGTCATTTAGACATTAGGTTATTTTTATGTGCTATGTCATTTTTCCATGTCATTTAGCATTCTAGGTTATTTTGCTATGTCACTTAGAACCTAGGTCATGCATATGCCATGCCACTCATTTCATGCATTTAACTTGCTGTTTGTTCATGCATTGCATACATTCCCTATTTGATTTTTGACTTAAGCTAATCAATGGCTCAAAGCCAAGCTCTTTTGAACATATTTATGGAAAATTAATAGTCTAGATTGGGTATTCTGACTTTGTGATTTTATTTTACTATTTATCCATGGTCAAAATAATTTATTTTTTTACCATATACAGTAGTCATTTAGGGGATGTCATGATATTTTTCTCATGATTTTTAGATTTTTTTATCATGATTGAAAAAATGGATTTTAACAAAGCAGTTTTTAACTCACTGTCTTGATTTTGGTAAAATTCGGTCATAGTATCCATGCTCCAAAAACTAAGCTGATTTTTTCCCATGGAGGTCAACATGTCTTAGGTCTACCCTAATTTTTACAGATTTTTCTGAAATTTTTTAGAAGGGCAAAAAAAAAAGGTTTTCAAGAGTGCCTGTAAGAGTCAGAGTTGTTTTTTTAGAAATGGTAACTTTCTGTTTTGGTTAATTTGGTCATAGTATCCATGGTCCAAAAATTAAGCTGATTTTTTCCCATGTAAATAAACATGTTATAGGTCTCCCCTAATTTTTTTTAGATTTTTTTGAAATTTTATAAAAGGGTAAAAAATCGGGTTTCAAAACTGGTTGTGGGAGTCAGATTTGTTTTCAAGAAATAATAATTTTTTGTTTTTATTGGTATATTAAGAGGGGGCTGATTTGGGACATTAGTTACTGTCTTAGAGTGATTTCCATGTCATTTCAATCATAAAATTTGATTTTATAAAAGTCGGGTCAAGGGTGGTCAACCCAGGTTTCAAAACTAGGGAAAACTAGAGTCTTTTAAAGAGAAGGTTCAGCCATGATGCCTTTTTCATCCGAAAATTGCATTTTTTATACCCGAGTCCAAATTAGAAAATCCAATTTAGGTCTCTTCCAAAGGCAGTCGGATACCTTTTTAGGTATACAGATGTCCTTGTTTCATGGGAAAAATACATTTTCATGCATTGTATTTTCCATGTTCATGCATGTTCCATGATATCTAATTTTTGCTATCTTAGTCATGTAAATTCCATATGTATGATATCTAATTTTTTATTTCTTTGATTTAAATTTCATGTTGTTATCTTGGTTATGATATAAACATGGATATTCTATGATAATGTCATTTTGTGCTTTTTACTAGAGGTGGCAATTGGGCGGGATCGGTTCGGGCTCATTCGGGTTTGGGCTCATTCAGGTTCGAGCCTATTCGGGTTCGGGTTTATTCGTTTTCGGGACCATTCGGGTTCGGATCCGTTCAGATTTGGATCCGTTCGGGTTCGGGCCCGTTCGGGTTCGAGCATATTCAGGTTCGGGTTCAGTTCGGATTCGAGTTTGTTTTACATCATTTTTATTTTATGTTAGATATAATCATTTTTACATAATTTAAATATTTACTTTTAAAAATAAATTAAATATTTTATTATAATTTTTAAAAATAATCTTTTATTATAATATGATATTTTTAATTATATTTATTTATTAAAATCAATATTTGTTAGCACTAAAAGAATATAAAATTAATTTTTTATATAAAATAAAATTTTAAAATAAGTTATTATAAAAAATATCATATATTATAAATTAATCATATTAATATTTAAAATAATTGATTTGATGAACTCGAATTTCAACATGTAAATACATTATAATTTATATTTATTACAAAATAAGAGACTTTTAGGGACGAACCCTGACATTCAACTTTGAAGCCTAAACGGGATTGGACTATCCATTTATAAATATGGGCGGGCGTCAAAGAGAATTATTTTTAATATTAAATTTAAACTTATTTTTTGTCAAGACTAAAAATAACACATGATTAATTGATACGTTTTCGAATGGGTGTCGTGAGGATGTTAATACCTTCCTCACGCATAACCGTACTCCCTAATCCAAATTTTGTTTTTTCGTGAACCAAAAAATTATCTTTTTAATAAATCATAATTAATTTTAGGGTTTTGTTAAAATAATATATTTTTTTAGGTGGCCAATCACATCTAGACAAAGAAGATTGATGGTTACTCCTTGTGTTTTTATAAAATCGTCTGACAATTGAAAAACCGTTATGATAATATGTAAAAAAAATTAAGATGAATATAAAAATTTAATTCATTTAGATTATGTTGATATCCTCATTCATATTCATATTAAGAGTTATAAAAAAAATAGTAAAATATAAATCTAACAAATATCATACAATAACTCATTACTTTATCAACCCGTCTTATATTATTATTCAATATTTTAATTTTTATTGATTATTTATAAATACAATAATTTTTTAATTCATATTTCAAAATAATCATAATAATAATTTTTTAATTCAATAATATGAAAATCAAAAAATTAATATGACCTTATTTTATAAAAAAAAATTAAAAACAATCATTATACGACACGTGACACAAAATTAGAAGTTGTTTGAATAGTGCTAATTAGACCTGAAAATTTCGGACACAACATGAACACGACACGAAAAAAATAACTAAAACACGACACGAAAAAATAACACGAACACGACACGATACACGAACGTATCAAAATCTATATAAAACGTATTATTAATGTATCAAAATTTATATAAATATATATTATATTGAATACGATTATGACACAAAAAAATAACACAAACACGACACGAGTACACGAATTTTTCTCTCCCTTTTTTCCTCTTTCTCTTTTCTTTCTTTCTTTCTTTATTCATCACAATCAAAAACAAAACAAAAGCTTGTCACACATGTGACAAGCAATTGTTAAGCAATTGCCCCTCAATCAGATAATAAATTGAGGAATTTCTTTTATTTAAAAACACAAATATTGATAAAAAAATTTAATTGATTAAAATTAATATATTTTTTAATTATATTTTAAAATTATCATTTTAAATATAAAATATTAATATAATTTATTTAATTTATAAATAAAAAATTTAATTTCATTGAACGATTTTCATTGAAAAAGTTTGATCAAATTATGGAATTAATCTCTATACTCGTCTAATATTTGAGATTTAATCCTTCAATATAATTCATATAAATTGATAACTGTACTAACTTTGTTTCGTTAAGTATTTAACTCATATCAATTGAATCCAATTCATAGCTCTATTAACTTTGTTCCATTAAGTATATAATTCATATAAGTTGAGTCAAATTGATAATTCTATTAATTTTGTTTCGTAAAGTATACTAATGTGATCATTAACCTAAATGACTTGACATTGATTTCGCTTATATGATTTTTTTTAGTCGGGTTTCGTTATTAAAATAACCATAATATGACTTTTTTAATGTCAGGTGACATATTATTGAATTAAATTACATCTAACTATAATATAAAATGGACTACATGAAATTATATAGTGTTGACACATGGCATTTTTGTTTGGGTTTTTTTTTTTTTTGAGTAAGAAAGAAAAAAAAAGAGGAAAGAAAAGAAAAGAAAAAAAAAAAGAAAAAAAAAAGAAAGGAAAGAGAAAGAGAAAATTTTGTGTATTCATGTTATTTTTTGTGTTGTATTTTAATTAATTTTTCTATGCTGCGTTCGTGTCGTGTCTCAATTCATTTCATATTTTGCATAGTTTGTCATTGTGATTCAATTTAAAGAAAAATTTGTGTGTTTATGTCGTGTTCGTGTCGTGTCGTGCCTCAAGCCATAATATATTTTGCATAATTTGTCATAATTATTCAATTTTTAAAAAATTGTATGTTTGTGACGTGTTCGTGTTATTTTTTTTTGTGTGTTTAAAGTATTATAAATTTATATAAATTTTTACACATTAATAATTCATTTTATATAGATTTTGACACATTCGTGTATTCGTATCGTGTTCATATTATTTTTCATGTTGTATCATGTTTTAATTATTTTCCCATGTTTTGTTTGTGTTATGTCTCAATTTATCTCATAATTTGTTCGTGTTATTTTTTCATGTGTTTAAAGTATTATAAATTTATATAATTTTTACATGTTAATAATTCGTTTTATTTATATTTTGACACGTTCGTTTATTTGTATATTGTTCATGTTATTTTTCGTGTTATGTTTTAATTTTTTTCCTATGTTGTGTTCATTCGTGTCTCAACTCATTTCATATTTTGTATAGTTTTTCATTTTGATTCAATTTAGAGAAAATTTTGTGTGTTAGTGTTGTGTCTCAATTAATGATATATTTTGCATAATTTGTCATGATTCAATTTAGAGAAAAAAATTATGTTTTCATGAAATGTTTGTGTTCGTGTTATTTTTTGGTGTTTTCAAAGTATTCTAAATTTATATAAATTTTTACGCGTTAATAATTCGTTTTATATAGATTTTGACACGTTCGTGTATTCGTGTTGTGTTTATATTATTTTTCGTATTGTGTTTTAATTATTTTTCTTATATTGTATTCGTATCGTGTCTCAACTCTTTTTATATTTTTCATATTTTATCATTGTGGTTCAACTTAGAGAAAAAAATTGTGTGTTTGTGTCGTATCTCAATTCATGACATATTTGCATAATTTTTCATAGTGGTTCAATTCAGAGAAAAAATTGTGTGTTCTTGACGTGTTCGTGATATTTTTTAGTGTTTTCAAAGTATTATAAATTTATATAAATTTTTACGCGTTAATAATTCGTCTTATATAGGTTTTGACACGTTCGTGTATTAGTGTCGTGTTAATATTATTTTTCGTGGTATGTTTTAATTATTTTTCATATGTTATGTTCGTGTCGTATCTCAACTCATTTCATATTTTGCACAGCTTTGTCATTATGATTCAATTTAGAAAAAAATTTGTGTGTTCGTGTCGTTTCTCAATTCATAATATATTTTTCATAATTTGTCAAAGTGATTCAATTTAGAAAACAATTTATGTGTTCGTGACGTGTTTTTTTTTTCAAAATATTATAAATTTATATAAATCTTTACGCATTAATAATTCGTTTTATATAGATTTTAACACATTTGTGTATTCGTGTCGTGTTCATGTTATTTTTCGTGTCGTGTCGTGTTTTAATTATTTTCCCACGTTGTGTTGTATCATGTCTCAATTCATCCCATATTTTTCATAATTTATTATAATTATTCGATTTTAACTCTAAATTCGTTTACTTAAGATATTTTAAATCATTAAAGTTTATTTAAATAAATGATAATTATTTAATATAATTAAACTTAAATTTATTTGTAATTATTAATTTAATTAAAAAGTTATAAATATTAAAAAAAAAATCCCCTAGCGAAATAGGGGAAGCATTCTAGTTTTTTTAAAATTCATTTCTCCATCCTCTTTCAAACCCTCAACTTTTCTCTCTATCTCTCTTCCTTCATTCGACCGCTGCCACTTTTTTCGTCGCCGGTCGCCGTCTTCCGCCGCTCCATGGCATCCTTTTTACTCCAAATTTTAACCTCAAACTCCTTTCGACCTCCCCACACTTTAATCAAATTAGATTCTTCAAAAAAAATTTGTTAAAGTACTTAGACAGTCATTGTACTTAATAAAAAATATATTTTAATCATTGTACTATTAAAGTGAGTAATTTAATCTTTATACGTTTGAAATTAGTGCAAAGAAGTAAAATTAGTAACAATGTTAATGGAAAACCGTCTAAATGCTCACGTGGACATGTGAAACTGGCAGATGAGATGAATTGGAAAAAAAATGATGACATGTCAAATTTTTTTGTTCGGGTGGAATTTAGAAACTGACAGAATAGATGACTTGAAAAAAATGATGACATGTTTTTACGGGTAAGGGAGGGATTTTGGTAAAAAAAATTATATTTTTCTAAATTCTACCTGAGTAAAAAAATTTGACATGTTATCATTTTTTTTCAAGTCATTTTTTTTGTCATTTTCATGTGTCCATATCTGCCCGAAGGCCCGCTCATATTTTGGAAGGTTTGGACAAAAATATTTAGCCCGAAATATGGGCTTAGGCAAAAAAAAATGAGGCCTATTTAAAATATGGGTCGGGCCTTAGCTCCAACAATTAAGTTCCAAGCCCAGCCCGAGCCGTTTTTCATTTATATAATATATTATTTTTGAAATTTATATATTATGCAATTTATATCATATAAAAAATAAGTATATATAATATTATAGTGTAAACATTTAAAAATATGTTAAGTTATCCATGTTTTAGAACTTAATAAAAAAAATTAAATAATAAAAAATATTTGTCGCAACCTAAAAAATAATAACGACGAGTCTCATCGCAAGACTTTATTATTCGTTAGGCGTGACATTAAAAAAAATCGAGGAAAAGTCGACTTAATTCCTCTAGAAAAATGAAGGTTTTGAAAATGACCTTAAAAAAGACATGGAGTCGCCACCAATCTTTTTTAGCTAGGTGTGATCGGCCACCTATTAAAACCGGTTTTATAAAATATTTTAAAAATTAATTAAAACATTTTAAAAACCAATTTCAAGTCTGCATTTTAAACCAGAGAAATCAAAGAAGCGGGTTCGGGAGTCGGTTACGTGTGGGGAAGGATTAGCACCCCCACAACGCCCGTATAAATCGGTACCTTATTAATCGTGTGTTATCTCAAGTCTCAGTAAAAAGTTAGTTTTAAATTTAGTATTTCAAGTTAATTCCCAATTTAAAGAAAAATAATTTCATTTTTTTTATTGAAAATGATCCAGAATTTATAAATTCAAAATTTTCCTATATTCCCCAACAAACGTGGCAAAATATAGAAATTTTTATTAGTTTTGGAAAACTTTCCGAATCATTCTCTTTTTTGAAAGAAAGATATTCCTTTATTAATGATAATTGATGATATTCCCTCCAGCAAACCCGGTAGAGAACTCATGAATTATTTTAACTCGGGAATATCTTTATTTTTATTGAAAACCATTATCTTTTTTTTTGAAACATTTAAAAGAAATGAATATGTATATGCATGACATAAATAAAATGACATAGTACAGTCTAAATAATATAATGCAACCTAAATGACATGACAAATATGAATGGTATGGCATATAATTTAAATGACATGGAATAAAATAATGCTATCATATAATATGCATGAAAATAAAAATGCAATGCATGAAATGTATTTTTTTCCTTTTATTAAGGAAATCCGTATATCTAAAAAGATATCCGGCTACCTTAGGAAAATATGTCAAATTAAATATTCTAAAACCAAAATACTTTGTGATTGTTTGAAAACAATTTTGAGAAGCTTGAATAAAAACTGGGCTAAAATTTTTTTAAATGGCTCTAATTTCCTAAGTTTAAAAATCCGGACTTGACTACCCTTAACCCGAGACTTGAAAAACCATTTTTAGAGTTTAAAAAGGCTTAGAAACTACCCTAAGTCAGTAGCTAACCCTCCTAATCAGCCCACTCTAAGTAAATTAACCAAAACAGAAAAATGGTTTCTCTTTAAATTCAATTCTGACTCCACTGTCCAGTTTTAATCCATGATTTTTTACCCTATTTTTAAAAATTCCAAAAATTCTGAAAAAATACTGGAGACTCAGGACATGTAAAACTACACGAGAAAAAATCGGCTTAATTTTCGAATCAAAGATGAATTCCCAGAAAAATCAGAGATATATGAGTTTTTGGAGGAGAAAAAAAACTGCTTTGTTTTTCTTTAAATTCAATTCTGACTCCACTGTCCAGTTTTAATCCACGATTTTTTACCCTATTTTTAAAAATTCCAAAAATTCTGAAACAATTACTGGAGACTCAGAACATGTAAAACTACACGATAAAAAATCGGCTTAATTTTCTGATCAAAAATGAATTCCCAGAAAAATCAGAGATGTACGAGTTTTTGGAGGAGAAAAAACTGCTTTGTTTTTCTTTAAATTCAATTCTGACTCCACTGTCCAGTTTTAATCCACGATTTTTTACCCTATTTCTAAAAATTCCAAAAATTCTGAAAAAATTACTGGAGACTCAGGACATGTAAAACTACACGATAAAAAATTGGCTTAATTTTCTGATCAAAGATGAATTCCCAGAAAAATCGGAGATGTACGAGTTTTGGGTGGAAAAAAAACTGCTTTGCCAACACATTTTTTTTGTCTTTGATAAAATCATTTAAAAATAAAAATAAAAATATTTGAAACTCATAAAATGACTTGAAAGCAGTAGCTAGGACTTTTTGAAAGTTAGATAAAAATTGGCTAAGTAAAAAAAATCACAAAGGTAGAATAATCAATTTGACAAACTTAATTTTCCACAAGTGTGCTCAAGAGAGCATGACTTTGAACCATTAATTGGCTCAAGTCATTATTCAAGTGGCATGAACATGAAATGCATGAAACAATGCAGCAAACATAATGCATGAAATGCATGGATCTAAACCTAAATGTAAGGAAAATGCATGACATAAATAATATGGCCTAGACCTAACATGAACTTGCATGGCATTTAATGTAACCTAGACCTAAGACATGCATGGCATTTTCACAAACACAAGGCATGCTTAATTCAAAAATCCAACCAAATATCATGCAAATGCAAAAACCTAACAACTAGCATGACAAAAAATACAACACACAATGCAAAACACATGGAGTAGCCAAATGGCCCCAAGCTCCAACAAGCATGGCATTTTCACAAACACTTGGTATGCTAGCATGAAAAACTAAGTCATAACACAAAAAGCACACAAGCATTTTCACAAACACCTAATATACCAAATCTAAAACATGCTCACTAAGATATAAAACAAGAATCATGCAAAGAATCACACAAGCATTTTCACAAACACTTAATATGCTAACTCTAAAACATGCTCAAATTTAAACAACATGAAAACAGAAAATTAAAAATGCAAAAACATGATATCTAAGACATAAATGGCAACAAACAAAGCAACCAAATTAAATATAACTTAAGAACATGAAATAACATAACACTTAAAACATCAAAAACAAAGAAAATAGCATAAACAATATGGTAAAATGAATTGAAACAACAACTTAAAATAAATAATGTAGGCCATTTGGCCATGGTGAGTTTATTGTAAAAACAAAATGTAAAAAAAATATACTTAAGAAAGGAAATGAAGGAAGAACAAGAAACATTATTTTAAAATGAAAACTCACCAAGTAGAGATTAAAATAGCAAAAAACAAGAATAGAAAATGAAAGTGCAAGAGTTGGTGCTCAAGAGCAACCTCAAGAAGCTAATATTTCAAGCTTTTCTCTTCAAACTTTCCTTTATTTCTAAACTTTTCTTTTTTTGCTCTCAACCAAGAAGATAAAAACTAAGAAAAACTAAGAGAAATCAGCCAAAATGGAAAAGAAGAAACCAAAATCTGCCTCCCTTCCCTTAGGGCTAGCCTTAATGCATGGTTATATAGCCTCCAAGATGTTGTCATTTTTGTGTAACCTAATTTCCATCAAATGGCCAATAATTCAAGATGAAAAGTCATGAAATTACCACCTTTAGATTAGCATCTCAGCCCTCTCAAATTACAGCTATGCAAAAATAATGTTGACATCTTTCTTAACCTATGTGGTTTAATCACCATGGCTTGATCAAAGAGAATGGTTAACTAACTCTTGATTTTTAACCACTTGATTAAAAAAAAAAAGTTAGAAGCTTCCTCCTTTCTTTGGGCTTGGGCATGCCAGCACTTCTCTTTTCCAGCCCAACTCTGATTTTTTTGAAGGGCCAAAAAAGCCCTTTTCGGTTGCTTGGGTGAAATGACCATTTTGCCCCCCGGATGCAAATAAATATCAAACGGACTCCAAATTCAATTTTTCTTTTTTTAATACTTCCAAAATAATAAAATATTGAGTTCTGGAAGTTTTCAAAATTATCCGAGTCCGTTTGCTATTTATTTGGATTTTTTCTTCCCAAAAATGCCCTTTTATGCCCCTACATTTTACCATTTTTTAAACGAGCTCCAAATCAAGATTTTTCTTCACCAATCTCTTCAAAATAATTAAAAAGTGTGATCTGGAAGTTTTCATAATTTTTGGAGCTCATTTGGTATTTTTTTGGGATTTATCGGCTTGAATTACTGCATAGGAGGCCCGGGATTTGGCCATTTTGCAAACGAACTCGGAATCAAGATTTTCTTTCGCCAATCTCTTCCAAATAATTTAAAAATGAGATTTGCCAAATTTCAGAATTTTTGGAGTCCATTTGCTATTTTTCCGGGATTTATCTTTTTGAATTACTGCATAAGAAGCCCGGGATTTGGCCACTTTGCAAACGAACTCGGAATCAAGATTTTCTTTCTCCAATATATTTCAAATGATTTAAGAATGAGATTGACAAATTTTCCATAATTTTCGGAGTCCATTTGCTATTTTTCCCAAATTTTTCCAATTTTACCCTTTAACCTCCGAAACCCAGTTTTGCTCAAAACAAGTCCGATTTTCAGATTTTCTTCAATCTGAGCCTTGGGCCATCCTTTTTAATCATTCCTCATCCATTGGGGGCTTTGGTCTTACCAAGTCGGGCCATTTCTGTGTCCCGATTTCACCGAAATCCACTAAAAACCCTAATTCTCGGTTTTCTCCCGGATTGACTTTTTTCGGTTTTTCTTGCAAGTGACTTCTCCATTACCCGTAGTCAGTGCTTATCTTTCATTTGGAACCTTCAATTTCGACCAGTTTGATCGTTTAAGCACTTTTCCCCAAATTTCTCGGATTAGGGTTTCCTTTCTACTGAATCTCCAAATCCCAACTTCCGAACTCCATATCTTTCAATGTAGACCTCGGATTATCAAAATTCTTTCGCCATTTTTCAATTGAACTTAAAATCTTGATTTTGAAAGTGGGTTGACTTTTTCAGTAGTTGACTTTCTGGGGTTGACTTTTTCGGGGTTGACTTTTTTTCAAGTTTGACTTTTTGTGCTCGCCCTCTTAAACTAAGTCTCGGAGTACCACCTGCAGGATGAAAACAGTCTTTTTACACTTGGGAACATCAATATGGGAAGAAAACATACCTGTTTAGTGGTCCGGACAAAATTAGGTGTCTACAGCTGCCCCTCTTTGGCTATTGCTGAGAATCAGGAATCAGGCAAAGATAAACCGACACTAATTTTGTACGGTCAGTGACATCACATGTGAAGGAAAGGGAAAGGGGTTTCTTTTTCATTTTAATTTTTTTCATTTTCTATTTTTCATTTTTTCATTTTTTTCTTCTTTCTTCTTTTTTTCTTTTTTCTTTTTTCCTTTTTTTTATTTTTTTTATTTTTTTTTATTTTTTTATTTTTTTTTCTATTTTCTCTTTTTTCATTTTTTTTAAAAACAATAAATTGAAGATTTTGTCCTTAAATTGAATTCCCTGCCTAAACAAGGCTCGATTCGTCTTAAGGGAATGAATTCGATTTCAAAAGAAAAATTTATGCTCGAAGGGCTTTAAAATTGGTGCCCGAAGGTCTTAAAATGGTGCCCGGAGGTCTTAAAAATTGGTGCCCGGAGGTCTTAAAAATTGGTGCCCGGAGGTCTTACCCCTGAAAAAAGTTATGCCCGGAGGTCTTAAAGATGTTGCCCGGAGGTCTTACTTGTGATTTGAAAAATTATGCCCGGAGGTCTTACCCCTGAAAAAAGTTATGCCCGGAGGTCTTAAAGATGTTGCCCAGAGGTCTTACCTATGATTTGAAAAAAATTATGCCCGGAGGTCTTAAAAATTAGTCCCCGGAGGTCTTACCCCTAAAAAAAATAATGCCCGGAGGTCTTAAAGATGTTGCTCGGAGGTCTTACCTGTGATTTGAAAAATTATGCCCGGAGGTCTTAAAAATGGTGCCCATAGGCCTTACCCCTGAAAAAAAGAGTTATGCCCGGAGGTCTTAAAGATGTTGCCCGGAGGTCTTACCTGTGATTTGAAAAATTATGCCCGGAGGTCTTAAAATGGTGCCCGGAGGTCTTAAAAATTGGTGCCCGGAGGTCTTACCTGTGATTTGAAAAAAATGCGCTGTATGCGACTTTAAAAATGATGCCCGGAGGTTTTAAGAATGGTGCCCGGAGGCCTTACCCGTGATTTGGAAGAAATGCGCTGTATGCGACTTTAAAAATGATGCCCGGAGGTCTTAAGAATGGTGCCCGGAGGCCTTACCCATAATTTGGAAGAAATGCGCTGTATGCGACTTTAAAAATGATGCCCGGAGGTCTTAAGAATGGTGCCCGGAGGCCTTGCCCATAATTTGGAAGAAATGCGCTGTACGCGACTTTAAAAATGATGCCCGGAGGTCTTAAGAATGGTGCCCGGAGGCCTTACCCGTGATTTGGAAGAAATGCGCTGTATGCGACTTTAAAAATGATGCCCGGAGGTCTTAAGAATGGTGCCCGGAGGCCTTACCCATAATTTGGAAGAAATGCGCTGTATGCGACTTTAAAAATGATGCCCGGAGGTCTTAAGAATGGTGCCCGGAGGCCTTACCCGTGATTTGGAAGAAATGCGCTGTATGCGACTTTAAAAATGATGCCCGGAGGTCTTAAGAATGGTGCCCGGAGGCCTTACCCATAATTTGGAAAAAATGCGCTGTATGCGACTTTAAAAATGATGCCCGGAGGTCTTAAGAATAGTGCCCGGAGGCCTTACCCCTGAAAAAAGTTATGCCCGGAGGTCTTAAAGATGTTGCCCGAAGGTCTTAAAGATATTGCCCGGAGGTCTTACCTGTGATTTGAAAAATTATGCCCGGAGGTCTTAAAAATGTTCTTTGAAGAATTGTTGAAAATTACCCTAACGATTTTGAGAAGATGCGAATGCTTTTTGATGCAGATGCAGGTGTTGAATAAGACACGAAATGACTTAAACTGGTGCAAATGTCTTTAATGCAAATGTAAATGACTTGGATTGATGCCCATGTTTCATGATGCAGATGCCCCTACTAATTGTGTTCATGTAACTGGTTTATGAATGGTGTAACTACAATTACCACACAGTAATGAAAATGCAATGATTCTAGAAATGATGCAATTGCTTGAGATGACACAAATACGAATTCCATGAAGAATGTAAATGTAAAGGTAAAATACAGATGCTTATGGAATAATGCCAATGCAAATACCCATGAATGATGCAAATCCTTGCCGACACTGTGCAGATGCAAAAGCTCGATAAAGAGATGAGTGCTCATGAGTGATGCAAGTGCCCCCGGCTGTTTTTCTAGACTTTGGCTTAGCCTTTCAAATTCATTTTTCCTCTTCAAATCAGAGTATATCTTCAATTCATTTTGGCTATTCTCTTTGCCCCAACAGTTTTTCAAACTTTCATCAACAGAGATCTGAACCGGGTTCTATTTCTTCTTCTCATATCTGGAAGTCAAGACCTATCCTGGCAGTTCTACACCTTTGAGTTAGAAAAATCCTTGTCTCATGCCAACATCAAAATGGGTATTTCAAAAAAATCTTTTTATTTGTTTTCGCATTTTGAAAACTTCTGAACAAAAAATATTAACCCCACAATGTGTGATGTACAAATCTTTTGAAGACTGATGATCATTGTTAGAAATTTCTCTAAGTATCAATCTGGGTTTTTTCAACTGGATTGGCAAGGCTTGGTATAACAAGATTCTGGCTTTTCCAGGAAAACTTCATGACAAAAATGTATATCCCTTCTAGGCTCACAAATGGAACAGGTTTTATAAATGATGAATTCATTGAGAACCAAACAAATTCAACATTATTTTAGTTTCCATATCAGGCATTTTGTCAAGCATCAAGATTGGCTGGGATGTTTAAACCGGAAAGTTTAATCTTGGGAACAAAGTTTCAGTTTTTGAAGACAATCCTCCGAATGAGAGCTGACAATTTGGGGGGTTCAGGAATTCCTAGATGTTCCTCGATGACCACTCCTTTAATAAGATCTTTTCTTTTGGGGTATCGGCACTATCATCGATGGCATCGAAAATTCCCATTCTACTCTAGACCGCCCGTTTTTTTTTGGGTTTTCGCCCTAGAGTCCCATTCTTTTCAATTTTTCTCTTTTTTTTTTTTTACCATGCACTTGAGAATTCTAAATTCTTCCTTAGTGAAATGAGAATTTGATAAGATGGGATAAAATCTGAGGAAAACCCTTCAAATTAAACATTCATGCTTGATCAAAATGGACTTTTAAAGCACGTAATGTAGGCCATGGCTCAGGATTCAGAAAGAAAGGATAAATAGGCCCAAAATATGTGTTTGAGGGTAATCAGATCAAGGATCCTTTCTTGAAGAGGATTTTCTTTGAAGCATGTGTCTCTTCTTGGACATTTCTTTCTTTTTGATTTTGCTCTTTTTCTTCCTTGCTTTTGGCTTTCAATTTGCCATGTCTTTCACACACATTTTTTTATTGTGTTTTTTGTTTGTTTTTCTTGGCTTTCATTTCGTCATCTTTTCCTCTTCTTTTTTTCTTTGACAGAGTGTGCCCGTATTTATTCGGGGCTCCATTTGCTTTGTGTCTGTCCCTGAGTTGTCACTCATTTCTCAATGATCTTTGAAAAGATCTTTCCTCGCATTTGCCCCCCAGTGTAGAGGGTAATCCTTGATCAGGGTTCAAAGAATTAAGAATTCTTTTGGCTCAAAAGGGGTGACTATGGATAATAATTTTTTTCTTGTGAAATGGATATGAAAGATGGCCATTCATCATATCAAGCCCAAATATTCTCATTGAAAAGCAATCCTCAGGGGAAATAGATATTCAGAATTTCATTTTGCACTTTGGAATCATCTGAATTCTCATATGCATGATATCATGATTTTTCTTTTTCTTTTTTTTCTTTTTTTTTTGTTTTTTTCGTCGCATGCCCCCAATGATTCATGCATTAGCCCATCCTTCTTCACTATGTATCCATCATTTCCACATATGATGCCCCAATTTGATTATCCATGCGAATTTGTATCAACGAGGAACATGGCAAGTCTAGGTCTGTTTTGAAAAGGCTGAGTTTCCAATCTGAGTTCTTTGAAGAGACAAGGAAAACATGACCCAAAAGCAGGTTTTCTCTGGGACAAGGGATAATCTAGTTTAATCATTGTGCCCCAAGGTGTCAATCATGAAGTGATGTCTGGGCAATTAGTGTTTTGTGGTCATTAGGAAAGGTCATGAATGGTTTTAGCACAATCCTGACACACACCAAATTATCAAAATCTGGATTCTTGAAAGAATGTCTCATTTGTTTGATTTTCAAGGAATTCAAAAAATTTCAAAAAGTTTGTTCCTTTGTTCATAGCCTAGACTAGGATTTACATCCTTGCTTATTTTGCAATGACAATGCTTCTCTTTTTTCATTCATTTTTCCTTGAAGCATTAGGTCTTTCAAGTGTTATTGATTCAAGGTTTAGGTATAGAGAAGCCCAAAAAAGAGGGGGATGGTGTTGGGTCATTTCTAACACTGATCATCAATCTTCTTGAGACTATCCATTATTAAAACTTCCTTAATGCTTGTTTTTGTAAATTCACGTTTATTTAAAACACAACAAACACAAAGCATTTAAAATTCATTTAATTCATGTAGATGTTAATATGAGACAAGTGCTTTCATCATCACAGTGTATAAAACTACATGCGTCAAAAATGCTCCTATTGACATCCTTCAAAGGTAGTAATTCTCCCCCTAAAACCCTGAAAGAAATTGATTTAGGGCTAAGTGGCCTTCCATTGATCGATAAGCTCCGGTGTCAAAATACCATCACGGATAAAACTTTCAATCATTTCCTTCAGTTGTCTGCATTTTTCAGTTGAATGCCCAACTACCCCTAGGTGATAATCACACTTGCTGTCAGGGTCATAACTCCTTGCTGATGGATTCGGAGCTATTTTCAAAGGTACCGGGGTAAGGTACTGATTCTTTATTAGTAATGGCAGTAAGTCAGGGATGGGGATTGGAATTCTTTCTTGATTTTCTCGCGGTCGTTTTCTAGAAGTAGGCCTTGTTGCAAGGGCTGGTATAGGATTAGGTGTTTGGGTAGGTAGGTAAGGATAAAGGCTTGGAGATACCTCAGTAGGGTAACATGATTGGTATGAGGGAAATTGGGAATATGGGATGAAATCTTCCATAGTTTGGACATCTTCCTCTTTCTTTCTTGGTGCCTTATTTCTCTCGGTATTGGATGTTCCTTCTCTTTCAAGTTTCCCATTCTTGATAGCATTCTCAATCATCTCCCCTGAAATTACCATGTCCGTAAAATTCTTCGAAGCATTGCCGACAAGTCTATCATAGTACGGGGCGTGCAGTGTATTCACAAAAAGGATAGTGATTTCCTTTTGTGTCAAGGGCGGTTGTATTTGGGCAGCCAGGCTCATCCACCGTTGTGCATATTCTTTGAAGCTCTCAGTAGCTTTTTTCTCCATATTTTGCAAAGTGAGACGATCAAGTGTCTTGTCGGTCATATGCTTGTACTGGTTTAGAAAAGCCCCAGCCAAATCATTCCAAGAGCGAATCTGATCCTTGCTCAACTGACTATACCACCTAATTGCGGACCCGCTGAGGCTATCCTGAAAGCAGTGAATCAAAAGCTTATCATTATCTATCTTACTTGTCATCTTTCGGCAGAACATAGTGATGTGGGCTGATGGATCGGTCGTCCCGTCATATTTCACAAAGTCAGGGATCTTGAACTTAGGAGGAATGACTAAATCGAGGACCAAGCATCGTTCTTTCGCCTCCACACTCCCGAATACATCTTTTCTTTCTATTGCCCGGAGCCTTTCATCTAACAACTGATATTTCCCTTGGGAATCTGCCAACTCAACCTCATTTACTGCAACCCTTTTCAACTTTGCCTGTTCAGCCGGATCATCTGATTTTAGGACATTGACGGGGTTAACAGTGTTCTGGGCATCACTTATTGCTACCTCATCTTGGCCCTTTTGTACCTCTAACCCTTCTCCGGCGACAAAGTTTTCGGTGTATCCTTTTCCCTTCATTACAGCAGACATTAGCTCCATCAATTTAGTCATCTGATCCTTAGATTCTGCTTGAGACTTTGCCAGCTGTTCTCGCAATTCTTTCTGTTCCCTTTCCATTTTTTCCATTCGGGCAACTTGTTCATCCTCCATAGCACCAGCCTGTATTAAAAGTGTACTCAGTAATTCTTCTGATTTGAAATGGAAATTCTTTCAAAGACTCCTAAAGCCAAGCCAACTTCTATTTTATTTCCCCCAAATGTATGTCATGATGAATGAGCCATGAATGCAATTTGATGCATGTGAAGCCTAAACAATATGATGTATGGATATGTACAATGGAAACATGCTGACCATATATGTGATAAATGCAATCACAATGCCAACATGTTGCAAACAAAGAATAAACAAATCAACACATGGATATATGCAATGACTGATCATATGCATTTTAGCATGTTTCCCAATGAATGACCGTATATCCTATGAATGCAACACAGTGTCAATTATGATACATGCAAACAATGAATGATTGATACAGAGTATATACAAAGAAAATCATGCTAACCATGTGTGTCATGAATGTGACCTAATGCTAATCATGATGTATGTAATAAGCAAATTAATGCATGGATATATACAGAAAAATCATGTTGATTATGTTTGTTATGAATGCAACCTGACAAATAATTGATGGGATGCAAAATGCAAAGGGGAAGATATCACGGAGGAAATAAGAATCGGAGGAACTTAATCATCAACATCTTATAAATTTGAAGCATACTCAATTCATTCCCATATCAATGTTCACAATGGTATAAACCATGTTTTACAAAATTTGAGCAGTAGTTAAAACTGTCTTTACAAGCACTTTATTCTTCCTAGCATCCTAAGGCTATAAGAGCCGGCTACTGAAAAAGTGAAATCCTATTACATCATATAAGACCGAAGTCTTTCCACTTCAATGCTGTAAATCTCCCAATCCTAATGGCGTTTTCCCAGTCCTTTATCAATCAGTGTCGTTGGATCCAACCACTTGGCATCTATGAGAGCTTGCACTTTCCTTTTGACTGCTATACAATCTTCGATGCTATGGCCAACAATTCCACAGTGATAATCACATCTTTCATTTGGATTATACCACATTGGATATGGTGGTAACAGGGGTTTCAATGGGACACAGGCAACCATGTGATTTTGGATCAGTATAGGGAGGAGCTCTTGGTAGCTGATTGGAATGGGATCAAAATGTATTTGGGTCTTATTCTGGGATCGTTTCTTAATCACACATGGCCTAGGAGTTGGGGCACTTGGTGGTAGCACTAAGGTTCGAACCCGAGTGTTTACATGGGGATGTGGCGGAACAGCATGGTAAGGGTATGGATTTGGACACGGGGCCTTTGGAGGTTGTACATAGCTCGAGGTTCCTATCTCAGGTACTGGATAAGGTGATTGATGAGGGAAATAGTATGAACTAGTAGTTGGTAACGATGGAGTCGGATTCAGGAATCCCGTAGTGGTCGTCCCAATGGACGATTGGACCATAGTAGGGTGGGGATACTGGTTTGGACCTAGAACAGTTTGCAGGTATGGTACTGGATTCGAGGTTTCTGTCTTTGGTATCAGGCTTTCAGGTTTAATTATTTTCATGATTTTGTCCACAATTTCATCAGGATTGCAACCTTTGTGGCATTGACAAGTGCAGGATCCAGCAAGGATTGTATGTTCTGGACCTAATGGTTTTGGTTGATCCGAAGATGATGCGAAGCCCTGAGAAAGTTCACCTTTACTGTTACCCATATCCTCAACCATTTTCAGCAATTTGGCAAGTTGTTCCTTCACCTCTCGGATTTCATGTCCATATTCATCTTGATTGCGTTCCAAAGCACCCAATCGTTCCTCCGATTCATTCCTCATATCTCGAACCCCTTTCATGCAAATGAAAATGTCATGAGATTAAGATTATGAATGTACATGCTCTATTCCTATGTGCATGAATAAACTGATGGTTAATGCATGAACATATACAGAGAAATTATGATGACTATGTATGCTATGGATGCAATCTAATGCCAGGTATATATAGATAATGACTATGCATGTTATAAACGTGTCCTACAATGAATGACCATGCATGCTATGATGTCAAAATGATACATGCTAAGAATAAATGAATTAATACAAAGGTAGGTACAAAGAATGACCATGTATATCACAAATGTATTCTACAATGAATAATCATGCATGTTATGACTGTAACACGATGTCAAAATGACACAAATAAATTAACCAATGATTACACGAAATTGGTGGGACCTAAATCTTGATTATTCAAAAATCTCATTATGCAAGATTTGCCTCCTAATTTATGATTTTTTTTAACATGCTTTTTTTTTTGTGTTTTTTTATTTATTTATGAAAAACCAATCACATTATTTTCAAAAGAATTTCAGGGTGGATCCCACTATGGTACCATATGCAAATGTTCATGTGACACTACCTGTTTTATGAAATCATCAAATGAAATTACCAACTGTTTATTGCAAAGAATGAGATCAATAACACAACCAAAAATGTACATGCTCTATTCACACATGTATGAAATGTGCAACATGCAAAATGCTTAAAAAAGATTTTTTTTTTTTTAAAAAAAACAGCTAATGAACATCTGCCCCAGCAATATCTGCTTATTTAGGCATCACGATGCCTTCGAGGCGGAGTATCACATTTATTACGGGCGATGTACGTACATCGTTGCCTGATCTACCACACTTATTCGGAGTGTAAAACAGGTAACAAAAAGTTTAGAAATGTCCCTCCATGTGTTCCTATTTTCGGTATATCTAACGGAAATTCGGGATGGCTTCGCCTAGGTTCACTATATGAGGGTGAATCGTTTCTAAGGCCCCGAATTGTTCCTCACTGTCGCTGGTGAAGGCTAGTAAGGCACCCCGATAAAAGCGGGTTCAATCCGTTAGAATATATTTTCCTATGCCCGTACGGAGGATTATCACGAAGGCAATAGGTACTTTATACTCCGAAAGTGTTTCACTAGCCCATACGGAGGATCATCACGAAGGCGTAGTTACTTTACTCCCACTTAAAAGGACGGAATCCGGGTATAGGATTCATGTTATGCAAATGCACGTGTAGTGTGTGTGGAGGAATATCAAACCTTTCACTACCTATTCTGCAAACCTTATTCTAAATGCCCTAGCAATTAAAACATTCAAGAATAGTGTAACGCATTAACCGACAAGCAATTATACTATACAACCTTAAATAACTAGAGAACAAAAAAAAAATGCACATGAGTATGAACATATTTAAAAACAATTTATTATTTTCAAAATTCTCCTTATTAAAAAAATGTGGGAATTAAAATCAAATACCAATTAAACCAACAAAAACCGAGACTTTGATAATACACGACTAATTCTAGGCCTGACTCTCTAATATGTCCCCAGCGGAGTCGCCAAGCTGTCGCAACCTAAAAAATAATAACGACGAGTCTCATCGCAAGACTTTATTATTCGTTAGGCGTGACATTAAAAAAAATCGAGGAAAAGTCGACTTAATTCCTCTAGAAAAATGAAGGTTTTGAAAATGACCTTAAAAAAGACATGGAGTCGCCACCAATCTTTTTTAGCTAGGTGTGATCGGCCACCTATTAAAACCGGTTTTATAAAATATTTTAAAAATTAATTAAAACATTTTAAAAACCAATTTCAAGTCTGCATTTTAAACCAGAGAAATCAAAGAAGCGGGTTCGGGAGTCGGTTACGTGTGGGGAAGGATTAGCACCCCCACAACGCCCGTATAAATCGGTACCTTATTAATCGTGTGTTATCTCAAGTCTCAGTAAAAAGTTAGTTTTAAATTTAGTATTTCAAGTTAATTCCCAATTTAAAGAAAAATAATTTCATTTTTTTTATTGAAAATGATCCAGAATTTATAAATTCAAAATTTTCCTATATTCCCCAACAAACGTGGCAAAATATAGAAATTTTTATTAGTTTTGGAAAACTTTCCGAATCATTCTCTTTTTTGAAAGAAAGATATTCCTTTATTAATGATAATTGATGATATTCCCTCCAGCAAACCCGGTAGAGAACTCATGAATTATTTTAACTCGGGAATATCTTTATTTTTATTGAAAACCATTATCTTTTTTTTTGAAACATTTAAAAGAAATGAATATGTATATGCATGACATAAATAAAATGACATAGTACAGTCTAAATAATATAATGCAACCTAAATGACATGACAAATATGAATGGTATGGCATATAATTTAAATGACATGGAATAAAATAATGCTATCATATAATATGCATGAAAATAAAAATGCAATGCATGAAATGTATTTTTTTCCTTTTATTAAGGAAATCCGTATATCTAAAAAGATATCCGGCTACCTTAGGAAAATATGTCAAATTAAATATTCTAAAACCAAAATACTTTGTGATTGTTTGAAAACAATTTTGAGAAGCTTGAATAAAAACTGGGCTAAAATTTTTTTAAATGGCTCTAATTTCCTAAGTTTAAAAATCCGGACTTGACTACCCTTAACCCGAGACTTGAAAAACCATTTTTAGAGTTTAAAAAGGCTTAGAAACTACCCTAAGTCAGTAGCTAACCCTCCTAATCAGCCCACTCTAAGTAAATTAACCAAAACAGAAAAATGGTTTCTCTTTAAATTCAATTCTGACTCCACTGTCCAGTTTTAATCCATGATTTTTTACCCTATTTTTAAAAATTCCAAAAATTCTGAAAAAATACTGGAGACTCAGGACATGTAAAACTACACGAGAAAAAATCGGCTTAATTTTCGAATCAAAGATGAATTCCCAGAAAAATCAGAGATATATGAGTTTTTGGAGGAGAAAAAAAACTGCTTTGTTTTTCTTTAAATTCAATTCTGACTCCACTGTCCAGTTTTAATCCACGATTTTTTACCCTATTTTTAAAAATTCCAAAAATTCTGAAACAATTACTGGAGACTCAGAACATGTAAAACTACACGATAAAAAATCGGCTTAATTTTCTGATCAAAAATGAATTCCCAGAAAAATCAGAGATGTACGAGTTTTTGGAGGAGAAAAAACTGCTTTGTTTTTCTTTAAATTCAATTCTGACTCCACTGTCCAGTTTTAATCCACGATTTTTTACCCTATTTCTAAAAATTCCAAAAATTCTGAAAAAATTACTGGAGACTCAGGACATGTAAAACTACACGATAAAAAATTGGCTTAATTTTCTGATCAAAGATGAATTCCCAGAAAAATCGGAGATGTACGAGTTTTGGGTGGAAAAAAAACTGCTTTGCCAACACATTTTTTTTGTCTTTGATAAAATCATTTAAAAATAAAAATAAAAATATTTGAAACTCATAAAATGACTTGAAAGCAGTAGCTAGGACTTTTTGAAAGTTAGATAAAAATTGGCTAAGTAAAAAAAATCACAAAGGTAGAATAATCAATTTGACAAACTTAATTTTCCACAAGTGTGCTCAAGAGAGCATGACTTTGAACCATTAATTGGCTCAAGTCATTATTCAAGTGGCATGAACATGAAATGCATGAAACAATGCAGCAAACATAATGCATGAAATGCATGGATCTAAACCTAAATGTAAGGAAAATGCATGACATAAATAATATGGCCTAGACCTAACATGAACTTGCATGGCATTTAATGTAACCTAGACCTAAGACATGCATGGCATTTTCACAAACACAAGGCATGCTTAATTCAAAAATCCAACCAAATATCATGCAAATGCAAAAACCTAACAACTAGCATGACAAAAAATACAACACACAATGCAAAACACATGGAGTAGCCAAATGGCCCCAAGCTCCAACAAGCATGGCATTTTCACAAACACTTGGTATGCTAGCATGAAAAACTAAGTCATAACACAAAAAGCACACAAGCATTTTCACAAACACCTAATATACCAAATCTAAAACATGCTCACTAAGATATAAAACAAGAATCATGCAAAGAATCACACAAGCATTTTCACAAACACTTAATATGCTAACTCTAAAACATGCTCAAATTTAAACAACATGAAAACAGAAAATTAAAAATGCAAAAACATGATATCTAAGACATAAATGGCAACAAACAAAGCAACCAAATTAAATATAACTTAAGAACATGAAATAACATAACACTTAAAACATCAAAAACAAAGAAAATAGCATAAACAATATGGTAAAATGAATTGAAACAACAACTTAAAATAAATAATGTAGGCCATTTGGCCATGGTGAGTTTATTGTAAAAACAAAATGTAAAAAAAATATACTTAAGAAAGGAAATGAAGGAAGAACAAGAAACATTATTTTAAAATGAAAACTCACCAAGTAGAGATTAAAATAGCAAAAAACAAGAATAGAAAATGAAAGTGCAAGAGTTGGTGCTCAAGAGCAACATCAAGAAGCTAATATTTCAAGCTTTTCTCTTCAAACTTTCCTTTATTTCTAAACTTTTCTTTTTTTGCTCTCAACCAAGAAGATAAAAACTAAGAAAAACTAAGAGAAATCAGCCAAAATGGAAAAGAAGAAACCAAAATCTGCCTCCCTTCCCTTAGGGCTAGCCTTAATGCATGGTTATATAGCCTCCAAGATGTTGTCATTTTTGTGTAACCTAATTTCCATCAAATGGCCAATAATTCAAGATGAAAAGTCATGAAATTACCACCTTTAGATTAGCATCTCAGCCCTCTCAAATTACAGCTATGCAAAAATAATGTTGACATCTTTCTTAACCTATGTGGTTTAATCACCATGGCTTGATCAAAGAGAATGGTTAACTAACTCTTGATTTTTAACCACTTGATTAAAAAAAAAAATTAGAAGCTTCCTCCTTTCTTTGGGCTTGGGCATGCCAGCACTTCTCTTTTCCAGCCCAACTCTGATTTTTTTGAAGGGCCAAAAAAGCCCTTTTCGGTTGCTTGGGTGAAATGACCATTTTGCCCCCCGGATGCAAATAAATATCAAACGGACTCCAAATTCAATTTTTCTTTTTTTAATACTTCCAAAATAATAAAATATTGAGTTCTGGAAGTTTTCAAAATTATCCGAGTCCGTTTGCTATTTATTTGGATTTTTTCTTCCTAAAAATGCCCTTTTATGCCCCTACATTTTACCATTTTTTAAACGAGCTCCAAATCAAGATTTTTCTTCACCAATCTCTTCAAAATAATTAAAAAGTGTGATCTGGAAGTTTTCATAATTTTTGGAGCTCATTTGGTATTTTTTTGGGATTTATCGGCTTGAATTACTGCATAGGAGGCCCGGGATTTGGCCATTTTGCAAACGAACTCGGAATCAAGATTTTCTTTCGCCAATCTCTTCCAAATAATTTAAAAATGAGATTTGCCAAATTTCAGAATTTTTGGAGTCCATTTGCTATTTTTCCGGGATTTATCTTTTTGAATTACTGCATAAGAAGCCCGGGATTTGGCCACTTTGCAAACGAACTCGGAATCAAGATTTTCTTTCTCCAATCTCTTTCAAATGATTTAAGAATGAGATTGACAAATTTTCCATAATTTTCGGAGTCCATTTGCTATTTTTCCCAAATTTTTCCAATTTTACCCTTTAACCTCCGAAACCCAGTTTTGCTCAAAACAAGTCCGATTTTCAGATTTTCTTCAATCTGAGCCTTGGGCCATCCTTTTTAATCATTCCTCATCCATTGGGGGCTTTGGTATTACCAAGTCGGGCCATTTCTGTGATTCTTCCCGATTTCACCCAAATCCACTAAAAACCCTAATTCTCGGTTTTCTCCCGGATTGACTTTTTTTCGGTTTTTCTTGCAAGTGACTTCTCCATTACCCGTAGTCAGTGCTTATCTTTCATTTGGAACCTTCAATTTCGACCAGTTTGATCGTTTAAGCACTTTTCCCCAAATTTCTCGGATTAGGGTTTCCTTTCTACTGAATCTCCAAATCCCAACTTCCGAACTCCATATCTTTCAATGTAGACCTCGGATTATCAAAATTCTTTCGCCATTTTTCAATTGAACTTAAAATCTTGATTTTGAAAGTGGGTTGACTTTTTCAGTAGTTGACTTTCTGGGGTTGACTTTTTCGGGGTTGACTTTTTTTCAAGTTTGACTTTTTGTGCTCGCCCTCTTAAACTAAGTCTCGGAGTACCACCTGCAGGATGAAAACAATCTTTTTACACTTGGGAACATCAATATGGGAAGAAAACATACCTATTTAGTGGTCCGGACAAAATTAGGTGTCTACAATATTTATTTAAATTTTTTTTTAAAAAAAATAATATAGACGGGTCTAAACGGGTTTAGACTACCATTTATAAATATAGGCGAGCTTGAGCAGAATACAAGACTCATATTTTGAACAGGACCAAGCTTAATCAAATATACATAGTTTTGATATCATACTTAAACCCGACCCATGAGCACCTCTAAGAGGACTAAAAGACACTTTTGATTTTTTCGTAAATCTATTCCTAAAACTGGCGGCTCCTCCCCTAACATAATTTGTTTCCGCCGCCAATTTAAACTATTCAGCAAACAAAAATCCCTTCCTCTGGCGTTCTCCTTCCATTTCAACAAAAAAAATCTACTCAAAAACTGAAAGCCCTAGGCAATTCCAGAAAACTGAAACCTAGCCTTCTCCCGAGGTTTTGCTAGAGCAAGGGCAGCCAGGCAATACCACCACTTCTAAGTACACGGAGAAAGCAGATGTCTACAGCTTTGGAATGCTCTGCTTTGAGCTTTTGACAGGGAAAGGCTGTAAGAGATAAAACAGGAAATTCAAAAGATGCAGATAAGCCACCTTATCAGCAAATTCAAACCAGCAACAAACAACAACAAACCTTATCAGCAAATTCAAACTTCAGCAGAACCAGCAACAAACAACAGCAACCGAATCAGCAACAACAGCAAAGGATAAACATTCAATCAGCTGAAATTTAAATTCTTCTGTTGTAACAAACACACGAGTTCAAATACATTAGGTAACTTAAACTTGTATAAATACATTGAAGTTATGAATAAACAAGCAGGTTAGTTTTCATGCTAAACATTGTAAATTTCCACATGGTATCAAGAGCTTCTGCTTAAAAGCCTTCGATCCTTTTTTTTTTTCTCAAACACATTCACCTTCCATGGCTGCCAACAACTTTCAACAGAATGCTACTACAACCATGATCAAAACAGAACCAATTTCAATCAATGCTGCGGCACAGCTCCCTCTTAAACTAAATTCTACCAATTTTTCATCCTGGCAAATCCAACTTCTTTCTCTCCTTGATGGTCATGACTTAATAGGCTATCTCGATGGCACCATTCCCTGTCCAGAATCCACCATCACCATAAATGGAAACCAAAGTCCTAATCCAGATCACAACCTATGGCGCAGGCAAGACAAGTTTCTGCTACATGCAATCATAGCCTCAATCAATGAATCCATCATTCCAATCATCTCAACTGTTACCACATCTCAAGAAGCTTGGCAAAAACTATCAACCACATTTGCCAGCAAAACACGATCCAGGATCATGTCATTGAAAAAGCGACTTACAATGGCAACACAAGATGGACACTCAATTGCTGAATATATGCAGTTTATGAAAAGCATTTCAGATGATCTAGCATTAGCTCAAGCACCTATTTCTGATGATGATCTAACTCTTTTTATTCTCAATGGTTTAGGACCAGATTTCAAGGAAATATCCACAGCACTTCGAGCTCGAGAGACTCCAATCTCATTTGAAGAGCTCCATGATAAATTAACAGATTATGAAAGGATCATCAAACAAGATGAATCTCCTCAGCACTCCCTAGCAACTGTCCAATTTGCAAGAAAAACTAGAGGAAGTCAGTTTTACAGAGGCAGAGAAAATCACTTTAACAGTCAAAACAGGAACAACTTTGTATACCAAAGGAGGAGATCATTTCAAAATACAACATACAATAAACTAGTTTGTCAACTATGTGAAAGACCAGGTCATAGTGCAAAGTACTGCAGAAACAACAACATACCTGACAAGGAACCAGTGGCAAATCATATCAGCAAATCTCAACCAAAAAATGCTGCAAACTGGATTGTTGACACAGGTGCCTCACATCATGTCACCACAGACCTAAACAATCTATCCCTTTACACAGAATATGGAGGTCCAGATGAGATCCTTGTAGGTGATGGAACAGGTTTGAAAATATCCCATACTGGTACATCTACTATCCCTACAAACAATAAACCTCTTCGATTAACAAATGTCTTGCATGTTCCAAATATGAAAAGCAATTTACTATTTGTTTCCAAACTATGCCAGACTAACAAAGTTTCCATTGAATTTTTCCCTTTTCATTTCTTGGTGAAGGATCTAGCTACGGGGGCACCACTAGTGACAGGACCGAATAAGAATGACATCTACGAGCTTCCGAGTCACCTGCTGTCTTCGTCACAACCTATTCAAGCCATGGTTACTGTCAAGGAGTCCACTGAGTTATGGCATCATAGACTTGGTCACCCTTCCCTTAAAATCCTCAGTAAAATGCTTAATGTTTTTAACTTGTCTTCTTCATTCATCAATAAACAATTCATCTGTGATTCATGCTATTGCAATAAAAGCACAAAACTGCCATTTGCTCAAACATCTCTAACCAGTTCAAAACCACTTGAGTTAATCTATTCTTATGTATGGCGACCAGCACACACACCTTCCTTAGATGGATTTCACTATTATGTGATCTTCATTGATCACTACACAAAATATATTTGGTTATTTCCCATTAAACAGAAATCAGACATTTACTCAATCTTCTCATCTTTTAAAGCATTAGTTGAGAAACATTTTAACACACCAATACTCACTATGTATTCTGACAATGGTGGTGAATACAAAGCCTTGTCCAACCTGTTTGCATCACATGGCATCTCTCACCTAACCACTCCACCACACACACCCCAACATAATGGCACTGCAGAAAGAAGGCATCGACAGGTTGTAGAAACTGGACTAGCCCTGTTACATCATGCATCCATGCCATTAAGATTCTGGTCTCATGCATTCCAAACTGCTGTGTACCTCATCAACAGGCTTTCTACACCCATACTTCAAATGCAGTCACCATTCCAAACATTGTTTAACAAAACACCAAACTTTACCAAATTAAAAGTGTTTGGATGCCTATGTTATCCATGGCTAAAACCCTATAACAGTCACAAGTTACAGCCCAAGTCCAGACCCTGCATTTTTCTAAGATATTCACCAACTCAGAGTGCATACAAATGCTTTGACCCACAAACACAAAAAATATTTGTATCTCGACGTGTACTGTTTCATGAAAATGTGTTTCCTTTCACTAAAGTTTCTCACCCATCATCCAAACCTACTTCTCAACTACCTTCCACAGCTGCTCTTGATCTACCCTTAACATATCCATCAGTTACACCAAATTTGAACCAATCAGCCAGCTCGACAATTCAGATTCCAACTGATCACGTGGTGTGTGCTCCTACAGCTGCTTCATCAGGTAATGAAAATTCAAACTCAACTCTGTCTACATCTATCCAAACACCCTCACATCCTAGCACAAGAACACACTCCATGACCACCAGATCCAGAAACAACATTTACAAACCCAAAGTCATTCACACAGCCACTAAACACACTATCACACCTTCCCTAGAACCAACCTCTGTCAAAGAAGCACTTCATAATATCCATTGGAGACATGCCATGACAGCTGAGTACAATGCACTGGTTAACAACAAAACTTGGGACCTTGTACCACATTCTGACAAACAAAATGTTGTAGGCTGCAAGTGGATCTATCGTGTCAAAAGAAAACCAGATGGAACTATTGACAGGTATAAAGCACGGTTAGTTGCAAAAGGTTTTCACCAAAGACCAGGTCTGGATTTCAAGGAGACCTTCAGTCCAGTGATCAAACCAACCACCATTCGCACTGTTCTATGCATTGCTATTGCTCAAAACTGGTCCATTTGTCAATTGGATGTAAATAATGCTTTTCTACAGGGTACACTCACTGAGGAGGTCTTCATGGCACAACCCTCTGGCTACATCAACACAGATAAGCCAAATCATGTCTGCAGGCTGAATAAAGCCATCTATGGCTTAAAACAAGCTCCACGAGCTTGGTATCAAGAACTCAGCAACTTCTTAACCAACTATGGTTTTAAAAAATCTGTCTCTGATGCATCCCTTTTTGTTTATGCCAAGGATTCAATCATTTTATATTTTTTAGTATATGTAGATGATCTACTACTCACTGGCAATAACACAACAGCACTGAGACGATTCCAGCAACAGCTTGCTCAGCGTTTCTCACTCAAAGACCTTGGTCACTTACACTACTTCCTTGGAGTTGAAATTGTCTCTACAACAACAGGTCTGTTCTTATCACAACACAAGTACATCCGAGACATTCTACAGACCTTCAACATGGATAATGCAAAAGTCACACAAACTCCATTGCCCACAAATGTCAAACTTCAGCTCAAAGATGGCTCAAGCTCAGCAGATGCCACAACATACAGAAAACTGGTTGGATCACTGCAGTACCTTTCCTTAACAAGACCAGACATTGCTTACAGTATTAACAAACTGTCTCAGTTCATGCACTCTCCAACAGAAACTCATTGGAGAAGTCTCAAAAGAGTGTTACGCTACCTCAAAGGCACTATACACCATGGCTTGTTTCTCAAAAAGCCAACAAACCTACATGTTACTGCCTATAGTGACTCTGACTGGGCTGGAAATTTGGATGACAGGTCTTCAACCACTGGCTACATTATCTATCTTGGTGGGAATCCAATATCATGGAAATCAACTAAGCAAAGGACAGTAGCAAGGTCTTCTACTGAAGCCGAATACAGAGCTATAGCAAACACAACTGCAGAACTTACCTGGATTAAGAACCTACTCTCTGAATTACATGTTCACTGCAGCAGACCTCCACGACTTCATTCAGACAATATTGGAGCTACATACCTCACTGCAAATCCTGTTTTCCATTCTAAAATGAAGCATCTGGCAATTGACTATCATTTTGTCAGACAACATGTTCAAACAGGTGATGTCAAAGTCTCCTATATCTCTACACATGATCAACTTGCAGATGGCTTCACTAAACCACTCACAAGAACAAGGTTTCTGTTTCTTCGATCCAAGACTGGTGTCGCTGATGGCTCCACTGTCTTGAGGGGGCATGTAAGAGATAAAATAGGAAATTCAAAAGATGCAGATAAGCCACCTTATCAGCAAATTCAAACTAGCAACAAACAATAGCAAACCTTATCAGCAAATTCAAACTTCAGCAGAACCAGCAACAAACAACAGCAACCGAATCAGCAACAACAGCAAAGGATAAACATTCAATCAGCTGAAATTTAAATTCTTCTGTTGTAACAAACACACAAGTTCAAATACATTAGGTAACTTAAACTTGTATAAATACATTGAAGTTATGAATAAACAAGCAGGTTAGTTTTCATGCTAAACATTGTAAATTTCCACAAAGGCCTCTCTTTCCATACACATCAGTCATCACCTATTCCCCAGCACAAAAAGGTTATCCCTCCCTCTCTTTTCTATCTTCTTTCACATGCCCCAAAGGAATATCTATTCTTGGAACATCATAATCGGCGAGTTCTCCCGCCCATAAATTTGTTTCTTCAAATGTTGCAGAGTTCTGATGTCAAACTCGATGACTTCACTCTCCCACTTGTTTTAAGGGCTAGTGAAACTGTTTATTTTCATGGGTTGTGCGTGAAATTGGGTCTCAAAGGAGTCTATTTGTTGCTTCTGTTGAGGTCTCGGTTAGGGGTATAAACGAGACACTTATATTCACAAATTATTCGGATTCGGTTTGAAAAAAATTGAATTCGGCTCGGTGATTGTCGAGTCGAGCTCGAGCTATCGAGCGAGCGGTATCCTAATACTTGACTTGAGTAGTTCGGGAGCCTAATCGAGTTTTTTTATTTTATATTTTTTTATTTTTAATTAGTATTGAAAAATCTTAATTCGAATTTGAACTCGAGCTCGAACACAAATAATTGAGTTTGAGGTCGAGCATGGGAATCAAGCTCATTTTTTACTAGGTAAACGAGTCTAATCGAGTGAACTCGAGCAGTTCGATATCTCGAATCAAGGTCGAGCTTCAAAAGTGAAACTTGAGCCGAACTTCGAGCCTCGAATTTTGAGTCGAGCTCGAGCTTCTTACAGCTTGAGATTAGTTTGGCTCGATTACACCCATAATCTCGATCATGTAAGCATATTTAATGAAATAAAATTAACAAATATTATCAATTTGATTCAGATTATCAAATCTATAGAATAACAAGACTTAATTAGTATGAATTATATTGAAAAGACTAAATTTGAAATATTAGATGAGTAGAGGAGTTTAATTACATAATTTAACCAAAAAGTTTAAGTAGATTAAGTTGGTTCTTTTATAATTTATAGGCTCTAAGTCAAATAAAAAACCTTCAATGTTTAAATCTATTGTCTCTTTACTATACTATTCTTTATATTTTTGCTTTAATAACTACAGAAGTTTAAATCTAATTTAATTTGTTTAAATTTAGAATTTTAAGAATTTTCTACTATTTAAAAATTCTCATCATTATTAAAAATAGTGTTAATAATTTTTTTTTTAAAATCTCATTTACTAGCAATTTTTACAGTATAATTTTTATCATGCAAATTTATCTTTTTAGTGATTATTACTTTTCTTTTATTTTATTATGCAAGTGAATTGTTATTTTTCACCTTAAATTATTACATTCTTTGTACTCCACAAGTTCGTGGTCCTATCATGATCCAGCAAAAAAGGTTCAGTTAATTCGGATTTGAAACATTACCACAGTAATAAGTAGTGGCGTAACTAGAAAAATTTTCTAAGGATCATACATGAAGTTCAATTATATAACACCATATTTTTATTCATTATATTATTAAATAAACCATTACATGAAATCTAAATTTTTAAATAAATAATAACAAAAATTAACTATATACATATATATATATATAATTATATATATATATATATAGTTGGTTACCTTTTGCTTCTCAAAACAAAAAAGTAACATATGTGTTTAGATATGAAAATAATATTTTTTGAATAAGTAAAAATGAAAAAAAAAAAAAATTGTGATAATAAAACATAGAAATATATATCCAAATGATATTAGACAGTTATATTTTAATGGATGCCACATATTACATTTTAAGGCTTATTAATGTATGATCATATTTATATTAATATTAATATAAAAACTGAAAAAGATTTAGGATAAGGACAAAATAATCTAAATATTTTGGGTGAGAATACTGTAACTCCATAATCTTAAATAAATACATTTCATAGCAATAATGCAATTGCCAAGTTTTGCGATAATTTGACCTATGAATAAGTCAAATACGATCAATATTATAAATGAACAGAGTCAAACGCAATAATATTTTCATATTATAGTTTGATTTTCAAAAATATTATTTGATTCTAACGAACCAAACGTTTCTTCATGTGAACATTTTTTTTAATGTAATTATAGTATGCTTATTTTACTAAATTAATTAATTATTTTTTATAAATAACACTTTAAATCAATTGTATGGCATGTGGTCAAAAATAGAGGTGCTCATGGCCTGGCCGCGGCCCGAAATATTTTTGATTTTTTTGCCCAGATCTGACCTTGGATCGAGCCAGGCCGGCACTGGGTCGGGTCGGACCGGTCCGTCGGCTCATATTTACTGTTCACTATATTAAAAAAAAATTCTATATATTTTTAAAATTAAATTTAAAAAATATTATTTTTTATTAGGTGAACAGTGATCCGAACCAACCCGGATCACTAAAATCTCTACCAAGCCCAGCCCGTGAGCAGGTCTAGTCAAGAACTAGTATATATAAAAGCACACATGTTAATAAAACGTTTAATTGACAAAATAGATACCTTCGTTAATTATATCTTTAAATTATCATTTTAAATATTTTATTATAAATATTAATAAATTTATCTAATTAATAAATAAGAATTCTAAAATCATTGAAAGATTTTTAATTAAATGATTTAATTTATAGATAAAAAAGTTAAAACTTATATTGAATTGTTTTATTTTTCCAAATTTTAGTTTTACATTAAAGTGAAAAATTAGATATATTTCGAACATAAGATAAACTTTTATATTAATATGCAAATTTCAATTAATATATATTTTATTCGTTTCAATTACTTTTACAATGTGCAACCTAAGGTTCAATATGTAATTATTATTTAAAAATAGATATCTATATCATACTATTCTTAAAAGAAATCCCTGAGTTGGTGTCACGAGTTAAAAGACACTAACTCAGTGAAGATAATATCTAAAAAATTAAATTATAAAAATTAAAAACAAATTAAATTAAATTAAAAAAGTAATTTAATAAATTTTTTATTTTATTTTTAAAAACACATACTCACAAAATCACTCACGTAATTAAAACCTACCACTCTCTTACACAACTATCCACTCATCTTCTTCTCTACAAAAACTATCCAATTTTCTTAAAAAAACTATCCAATTATAAAAACTATCTATTTTTCACTCACATGGTGAGTGTCAGAAAATTCTAGTATTATTATAAAGGGAATGACTTAGTTAATGTCACTGAGTCAAATGACACCAACTCAGTTAATAAAATTATAAAAAAAACAAAACAAAATAAAATAAAATAATAATTTGAAGGATATTTATATCTTTTTATTTTTATAAAAAACATGTTTTTTTTAAGAAATTACCCGCTCTTACTATCACATTTTTACTTTTATAACTTTCTCATCTCTTTAAAAAAAAAAAATTCAAAACTACCTACCTATTAAGTAATTTCCTTTTTAAAAATTTATTTTCTTCAAACATATAGTGAGTGTACAAAATCTAGTTAGTATATATAAAAATACGGATATATATCAAATATTTAATTGATAAAAAGAAGAAAATCGTTTTTTAATTATATCTCTGAATTGAAATTATTTAAAAAGCGAACCGTTTGTTTAACCTGACAAGAATTTGAAATTAACTCGTCAATACTAGTGGGTACTATGTTTGATAAAGCATTTTTCACTGCATTGAAAAAGAAAGTTTTTAATTTTTAATATTTAATTTTTAATATTTTTAATGTGTTTGATAATTTATATTAAATTTTACTTAAAAATAAAAAAAAAATCAACAAAAAAGTGTTGAATGAGATAAGTAGATGAAGAATTACTTATCACTTAATACAAAACATGTTAAGTCAATTTTATTTTTAATAAATTTATGTTTAAACTAAATTATCTTTTTTTTTTTTGCTACAAAAAAGGAGATATTTAAATTATCCTTTTTAATTTTTATTCAAAACTATCCAAAATAATATAAAATATTATTTTAGTAAGATTAAAATTGTGAAATAAATAATTTTCAAAATTCAAGATTTATAGTTATTAAACAATATAATTATATTCGGTACTTAATTTTCAGTAATATGTAAATAATTTTTATAATACAAATTCAATGCTTACTTAATTTTTCAGTACTTTATTTTTTAATTTATCAAACAACACTTAAAGTTTTATTTTTATCATCAAAATTAAGCATCGGTTCAAAAATATCATAATAAAAAATAGCTAGAGTGTAAGACAATATGTTGAAAATATAACCACACTTATATATTAGTTAGTATTTGTTGTTATACGCACGTGAATACTTATTATTTTATTTATTTTTAAATTAATAATTGAATATTTTTAAATAAATAAATCTAATAAAGTGTATATTAATTGAAATTTGCATTAATATGTAAATAAAGTTTTTTTATTTTAATGTTAATGTAAAATAAATGCTATGAAGATAAAAAAAAAAAAAAATCAATGTAAATTTTAACTCTTTGCTATGTTAAAATTTTTGAAAATAAAGCAATTCAATTTAAATTTTTAATTTTTTTATTTATTATTAAAATTAAATTAAATTTTTACTTATAAATTAGATAATCTATGCCAGTTCAAAAGATTGTAGACATTTGTGCTTTTATATATATTACAGATTAGCTAAAAGATACGACAAAATATGAGATCATTATGTAGATATAGCAGAATTAACTCATATTGCGTTTGGAACAGTGTAGTCGGCACCATACCGGCCGATACGTACCGATTTTAATGTAAACCAAAACGACATCAGTATCGTACCGTTTAGGTTATGTATCGATCTGTACCGGTTTATACTGGTCCGTATCAGTTGGTACGAGATTTTGATTTTTTTTTTTAAATGTCACTTATTTGATATTTTTTTTAAATGAATTTCTAATGTTTTTATGTCATGATGATTTTTTTTTTCTTAATTACATTTAAAAATAAAATATATTCATTAAATTAGGCTATTGGACATAATTAATAAAAATTTACTATATTTTTTAATATTTTTATATATATATTTATTTGATATTTAAAATTTTTGGATATTAAATATTTATAATTTTAAATTTATATATATGTATGTAATTGAGGTATATTTGTATGTTTATATAATATATTTTATTAATGAACTTGAAAATAGCTAATATATATATATATATGAAAAATATTTAAAAAATACCGGTAAATCCAGAACAATAGCTGAAACACATCGGTATCGGTACGTACCAATATCATAACAAAAATTATATGTCCATTAGTATGGTACTGACTACCTTGATTTGGAAACTTAATTTTGAATTTTAAAATTTTAGATTTTAAAATTATGATTTTTAAATTCATGAATTTAAAATTTATTGTTTGAATGAATACAAAATTTCAAATTCAGCATTTTGAATAAATTCAAATTCATTTTTTGAATAATTAAGATTTGAATTTGGATTTAAATGAATTTTTTTTTTTACTTTTATTACATATAAAAAAATTAAATCAAAATAAAATATAAAATGTATCCCAGAAGTAAATCATTTTATTCCAAAGTTCCTAATTATCTTTCTTGATAAATTTTGATTAAATATCCAACATCGAACAAACTTTAAAAACCTATATATCTATAATCTATAACTAACATTAAAAGTTGTCCCCAAGCAAGGAGAGTGTCCAATTTTTATTTTGAGTGCTCTTGCTTGGGACAACTAAGCTTGGGTATTTAGAGGGTTGGAGGGGGTTAGTTAGGGTATTTCTCTTCTTCGCTTTTTTTAAGAAGAAAAGAAGGAAAAGAAGAAAGGAAGAAAAAAAAAAAAAAAAAAAAAAAAGGAGAAAGAAAGGAAAGAGAAAATTTTGTATGTTTTTGTAGTTTTTGTGTTCGTATTATTTTTTCGTGTATTCAAAATATTATAAATTTTTACATGTTAATAATTTATTTTAGGTAGATTTTGACACGCTCGTATATTCGTGTCGTGTTCATGTTTTTTTGTGATGTATTCGTGTTATTTTTTCTCGTGTTCAAAGTATTATAAATTTTTACACGTTAATAATTTATTTTTTGTAGATTTTGGCATGGTCGTGTATTTGTGTTATGTTCATGTTATTTTTTTGTGTGTATCGTGTTTTAATTATTTTTCTCCTGTTGTGTTTATATCATGTTTCAATTCATCCGAATATTTTTGCATAGTTTGTCATAGTGATTCAATTTAGAGAAAATTTTGTGTTTCTATCATGTCTCAATTCATCCATATTTTGTATAATTTGTCATAATGATTTAATTTAGAGAAAAATTATATGTTCATTCATTTTCATGTTATTTTATCATGTGTTTAAAGTATTATAAATTTATACACGTTAATAATTAGTTTATGTAGATTTTGACATGTTCATGTATTTGTGTTGTGTTTATGTTATTTTTTGTATTGTGTCTTGTTTTAATTCTCTTCCATGTTATTTTTGTGTCATGTCTCAATTCATCCCATATTTTGCATAATTTGTCATAGTGATTCAATTATAACTCTAAATTCATTTATTTAAGAATTTGATTATTACACCTGTCATACATTAATATAAATATCATGTTTAAAACTTTAATTAATTTTCTCGAAGCGTAGCAATGGACATATTCTAGTATTGATTAAAATACAAGTATCAAGAAAGAACAAAAATGATAATAAAAATTACTAACTTTGAACAACGATATCTTTCAAAAAATTAATAAAAGTTTTGGTTATTTATAAAACAATTATATAAAATTTTAACTCAAATTAAAGAAAATATGTACATAAAGATATATTAACAACTCTATACCAATGAACCAATGTAATGAATATTTTTTTTCCTATCTACTTTTATTTTGCACACAAAAACTCTAATTTTGCAGTAAATAAAATATATAATCATTCTTCTCATCATCAGATAGAAATTTTAACAAATAAAACTGTTATAAGTTGTCATTTATCAACCTTTCGATTATTGTGAAAATATCATTTTGAGTAAGTCTTGGTATCTTAGAAACAACCTCATGTATCTTTTTAATATTAGGTTTTGGTCTTTCTTGAATTTTTTTTTTTTTTTCATTGCCACATATTTCTTAATCGATGTAGCTAATTCACCCACAATCTAAATCAAATGGTATTTTTTTCGTTTCTTATGACATTAACCTTAGAGTAAATTTAAAGAAGCTGAAGCTTCTACTGGCACTTACGTAGTTCGTGAGTTCACCTCATTTTTTATTTTTTCTACCATTGATTAAATAGCATTTTTTAAATTTTTTACACTTTCACCTGTTGCTCTATCATTGCTGATGGGCAGAAACCGAACTTACCAATAAATCGGGAAAACACAACCGGTAGTTCTTTCTCTCCCAATTAACAGGATCTGTAAATATGGTACTAAATTGCACAAGATATATATATATATTCCAGCAACACAAATTCAACCAAGAATAATCACCAACAACCAATCACACGAGACACACAATTTTTACGTGGAAAACCCCTTTAAATCAAAGGGTAAAAACCACGGGACTTAAGAGTCCAGTCAAAATCTCCACTATAATGAGAGTGCGTTTACAATATCACAATAATTCAGCTAACACAATGAGTACACAACTCTAACTTAGCTATCAACAAGTGATATTAAAATCAAAGAGAGAAAGTTGAGAAATCACCCCAAAAACGTGACTACTATTCGGACACAAAACAGTACTTTATAGTGTTCAGATGGAAATTCTCACCGTACACAATTAGCATCTACGTATCCTGTAGCCACTGCCAGAAAATCAAGAAGATCGGACCACGGATGAACCTCCGATCGACAACTTGATCAAAACTGTGCAACTCACCCTTTTCTCTCTTCACTGCCGCCTCCCTCTATTTTTCTTTCTATTAGCTTCTGACTCTCTCTCTGCCAAATACAACAACCCTCACAACTTAAAAAAAAAAGGGCAAAGGGCATAATGGGTATTTCCTCCACATAGGAGGGACCCATGCCCAACAAATCTCCCCCTCCCGACTATGTGGAGGTGTTCGCCATCCCGGCGATCAAACAACATATTTCAAACTTTTCTCTTGGTAAGGCTTTAGTCAACATATCAGCACCATTATCATCAGTATGAATTTTCTCAAGTTCTAACAATTTAGCATCGAGAACATCTCGTATCCAATGATACCTTACATCGATATGTTTAGACCTAGCATGAAAGGTTGAATTCTTACCAAGATGAATAGCGCTCTGGCTATCACAAAATAAAACATACCTCTCTTGGGTAAAGCCAAGTTCTTGCATAAATCTCTTCATCCAAAGCAACTCCTTGCACGCTTCGGTCACTGCAATGAACTCTGACTCTGTAGTGGACAATGCAACACATTTTTGCAATCTGGATTGCCAAGCCACAGCTCCCCCTGCAGAAGTAATTAAGTAACCCGAAGTGGACTTTCTGGAGTCAATGTCTCCAGCCATATCAGAATCTGTATAACCAACTAGAACAGGTTTCTCATTGCCGAAACAAAGTTTCAAGTTGGAAGTACCCCGAAGATATCTCATAATCCACTTCACTGCATTCCAATGCTCTCTGCCTGGATTAGAAAGAAACCGACTGACGGTGCCAACAGAATGAGCTAAGTCAGGTCTTGTGCATACCATTGCATACATCAAACTACCCACGGCTGAAGCATAAGGAACCTTCTGCATGTCTTCCTTCTCTTCTCTTGTGGAAGGACTCTGCTTGACACTCAATCTAAAGTGTGTAGCAAGAGGAGTGCTCACCACTTTAGCTTTGTCCATACTAAACCTTTGAAGTACTTTTTCAATGTACTTCTCTTGTGATAACCACAATTTCTTGGCATTTCTATCACGTGTGATCCTTATGCCAAGAATTTGCTTTGCTGGCCCCAAGTCCTTCATCGCAAAGGATTTACTCAACTCTTGCTTCAACATATTAATCTTAGAAGCATTACGACCAACAATAAGCATATCATCAACATAGAGCAACAAAATAATAAAATCATCACCAGAGAAATTCTTGACAAAAACACAATGATCAGAAGTAGTCTTCTTGTAGCCATGCTCCCCCATAACAGACTCAAACTTCTTGTACCATTGCCTCGGAGCTTGCTTCAAACCATACAAGCTCTTCTTTAATTTGCACACATAGTCCTCTTTTCCTTGTGCAATGAAACCCTCTGGTTGCTCCATGTAAAGCTCTTCTTCTAAATCACCATGAAGAAAAGCAGTTTTCACATCCATTTGCTCGACTTCCAAGTCATAATAGGATGCCAAACTCAATATAGATCTGATAGAGGACATTTTTACAACTGGAGAGAATATTTCCTCAAAATCAATCCCCTTTTTCTGACTGAAACCCTTGACGACCAATCTAGCTTTGTATCGTGGAGTTGAAGAATTCTCTTCTTGCTTCAACCTGTAAACCCACCGATTTTTCAAAGCTCTTTTACCCTTAGGCAATTTCACCAGCTCAAACGTATGGTTGTCATGTAAAGATTTAAGCTCATCTTTCATAGCATCAACCCACTGATCTTTGCATTCACTCTCCATAGCCTCTTCATAACACTCAGGTTCTTCCCCATCAGTTAAAAGAACATACTGATCAGAAGAATACCTCACAGAAGGCTGTCGATCTCTAGTAGACCTCCGAAGTGGAACTGCTGGTGGAGATATAGGTCCTTGGTGTTGATCATTCACAACACTATCCATGGGAGCATCAAAATCACCCATACCCTGCTGGTCATCATGGACATCTTCTTGCATGCCATCCTCAACTGGATTTGGCGGAGGGGTTAGAGGAATTGGATCCCTGGCGGTCAAGTCATCACTATTCTGTGGATCGGTTTTCTCCGCCTTGTCAATGTCATCAATGGTCTGATCCTCAACAAAAACAACATCTCTGCTTCTAACAAGCTTCTTTTCAACTGGGTCATATAACCTGTACCCAAATTCATCTTGACCATAACCAACAAAGATACATTGACGAGTCTTGGCATCTAACTTTGACCTCTCATCCTTTGGAACATGTACAAAAGCCTTGCAACCGAACACACGCAGGTGATCATATGACATATCCTTACCAAACCAAACTTTGTCTGGAACATCACCTTGCAAAGGAACACTTGGAGACAAATTAATCACATGTGCCACTGTATACAAAGCTTCACCCCAAAAAGATCTAAGTAACTTTGCATCTGAAAGCAAACATCTGACTCTCTCAATCAATGTTCTGTTCATTCTTTCGGCTAAGCCATTCAACTGTGGTGTCTTAGGAGGTGTCTTTTGATGTCTGATTCCCTGTGCACGACAATAATCATCAAATGGTCCACTATATTCGCCGCCGTTATCGGAACGGATGCACTTCAACTTCTTCCCAGTTTGCCTTTCGACTGAAGCCTGAAACTGTTTGAACACATCAAGCACTTGGTCTTTTGTTTTCAAAGTATAGACCCAAAGTTTTCTTGAATGGTCATCAATAAAAGTCACGAAATAAAGTGCACCACCATGCGACCTTACTTTCAAAGGACCACAAACATCGGAATGTACCAACTCTAGCAAATCTGATTTTCTTGAAGGAGGATGACTCTTAAATGAAACTCTTCTTTGTTTTCCAGCCAAACAATGAGCACAATTCTTCAGTGTAGCATTCTTCAACCCAGAAAGTTGATTCTTCTTGGCCAGACAATTAAGCCCCTTTTCACTCATGTGACTAAGCCGTTTATGCCATAGCACAGTTGAACTATCATTTTCCGTCACATTAACAATGCCTCTGGAAATTGAAGACTGCATCAAATATAAATTTGAACACTTCTTTCCTCGAGCCACAACGAGTGAGCCTCTAGTCAATTTCCACTGACCATCACTGAAGGTGTTACAAAATCCCTCATCATCTAGCTTTCCCGCTGAAATCAAATTCAAACGGATATCCGGTGCATGTCTGACATTTTTTAGCGTCAACTTTGTTCCATTGTTAGTTTCCAAACAGACATCTCCCATGCCAACAACATGTGCCAAGCCATCATTACCCATCTTCAATACCCCAAAATCACCAGGCGTATAAGATGTGAAGAATTCCTTCCTAGACGTGACATGAAGTGAAGCACCAGTGTCTATTACCCAACTTGTCTCGTCGCATGCTAAGTTGATCACATTCTCATCACAAGTAACCAACAGATCATCAGAGGTAGCAGTAGTAACACGATCATTATTTCCATGATCCCTCTTCTCTTGTTTATCACTACCACCTTTGTTCTCTTTCCTCCACTTGTAGCAATATTTCTTGATATGGCCCATCTTGCCACAATAATGGCACTCAACATTTTTAAATCTTGATCTTGACTTGCTTCGGCTTTTATCTCTACCCGTTTCATTTTTGCTCCTACTTCTCCCCCTATTTTCAGTAACTAGAACCTCAGACTGTGATGAAGAACCCTGAGACTTTCTTCTCACTTCTTCATTCAAAACACCATTCTTGGCAAGTTCCAAAGTTACTACACCATTAGGAGCAGAATTAATAAGTGAAACCCGAAATATTTCCCAAGAATCCGGTAGAGTAGCAAGCAACCAAAGCCCTACTACTTCATCCTCAAATTTGATGCCCATACCAATTAACTGATTCATAACTCCTTGAAACTCATTCAAGTGATCAGCCACAGTTGTTCCTTCTTTATACTTCAGTTCCATCATCTTTTTAAGCATGAACAACTTGTTATTGCCAGACTTTAAAGCATACAAGTTTTCAAGCTTGTTCCACAATGTACGTGCATGTGTCTCTTGATCAATGTGATTGTAAACATTTTCCTCAACAAATTGGCGAATAAAAGCACACACCTGCTGATTCTCAAATTCCCATTCCTCATCACTTTTAGATTCGGGTTTTTGAGTAGCAAAGACAGGAAGATGCAAAGACTTCACAAATAACAGGTCTTTCATTTTATTCTGCCACAATTGATAATTTGTGCCATTCAAAACAATCATTCTACTTGTGCCAGCCTCCATAATTACACAACAACACAACCAAAGCTCTGATACCAGTGTGATGGGCAGAAACCGAACTTACCAATAAATCGGGAAAACACAACCGGTAGTTCTTTCTCTCCCAATTAACAGGATCTGTAAATATGGTACTAAATTGCACAAGATATATATATATATTCCAGCAACACAAATTCAACCAAGAATAATCACCAACAACCAATCACACGAGACACACAATTTTTACGTGGAAAACCCCTTTAAATCAAAGGGTAAAAACCACGGGACTTAAGAGTCCAGTCAAAATCTCCACTATAATGAGAGTGCGTTTACAATATCACAATAATTCAGCTAACACAATGAGTACACAACTCTAACTTAGCTATCAACAAGTGATATTAAAATCAAAGAGAGAAAGTTGAGAAATCACCCCAAAAACGTGACTACTATTCGGACACAAAACAGTACTTTATAGTGTTCAGATGGAAATTCTCACCGTACACAATTAGCATCTACGTATCCTGTAGCCACTGCCAGAAAATCAAGAAGATCGGACCACGGATGAACCTCCGATCGACAACTTGATCAAAACTGTGCAACTCACCCTTTTCTCTCTTCACTGCCGCCTCCCTCTATTTTTCTTTCTATTAGCTTCTGACTCTCTCTCTGCCAAATACAACAACCCTCACAACTTAAAAAAAAAAGGGCAAAGGGCATAATGGGTATTTCCTCCACATAGGAGGGACCCATGCCCAACAATTGCCACAGAAGATTATGATATCATCTCAAATGTCAATAGTCTTGTTTGCATAAAGAGCTGTCTTAGGATGCACCTTAAATATATAAAATAAGTTGTTGGTCTATTGAATCAAAAATTAGATTATGCATATGCTTGAGTTATGTTTTGTATTTAAATTGGGACCAAAACAGAAAATAAAAAGAGATATAAGAGAAATATTTATTATATATTTTACTCTTTCCTATTCTTTCTCTCTCCTCCATTTTTGTCTTAAGCTTTTTTTTAATATATATATATATTTTATTTCCTCTCAATTATATAAAAAAATTGCCTTTAGAATTGAAAAATGAAAAATAAAATGCTATCACATGTCAATCAATGATTGAGCCAAGTGGCAACTACATAGGTAATGTCTTTTGGTTTCTTTAAGTTACAATTTTTTTTCTAAATTGTAAAAATCAAAGGAAACTATGTAACATCAAAAATGTCTTTGCTATTGAAAATGAAAAAAAAAAAAAAAACCACAATGTTAATCGATGGTTGAACCAAATGTCAATCATAGATATAATGTTTTATGATTTCTTAAGATGCAAATACATTCCATTAAGCTCACTTTCTTTAAGTTTGTCTTTTTTTTTTAAGGAAAATTAAATTTATCCACTTTTTATAATATATATATAAGTATTAATTTAAAAAAAAATGAATTGATAAAAATGGGCATTCTCTTTGATTATATTTTTAAGTTGTTATTTTCAAATTATTTTTATTTATTATAATTTTGAATTTTGATAATAAGATTAATTTTATAAATAAAAAATAATTTTAATTAAATTAAATTGTTGTCCTTATGAATTATGATAAAAGTTTTGGATGTAATTCTTTAAATAACTCTAGTTAAATTTAATAAAATAAACATAAAGTTAGAGTCCATAAGTTATTAAATTATCTTCTTTGATTAAATTCCTAAATTAATATTTTAAATTAATTTTTATTAATATAATTTTGAATTTAAATAATAAGATTACTTTTATAGATGTAAAAGTGTTTTAATTATATTAACTTGGTGTCATTGTCAGATTTTTATTGGATAATAATTTCTTTAGATAACTTTTGAAAACAAAAATCAAATTAAAGTTGGAGTCATGAGTAATAAAATCTCATTGGACAATTTTGATTTTAACACCATTTCATTGCAAAAAGGTTTCGCAAGGAAATTATTTTTAGTATTATTTTCATCTTCATCTATTCTATTAATCTCTATGTTGTTAAACTTTACTATTCTATTGTTATTCTATTAATCTCTATGTTGTTGAACTTTACTATTCTATTGTGGTATGGTGTGCTACATTTTTTTTCCCCTTATGGACGGATATGCATGGATTGTTGATTAATTTTCTTCTTAAGCGAATGATTAAACTATTATTAATTTGCTATCTTCTTTATTTGCATCTTCGAAATTTGTTTTTATCCTATTTTTTATTTTGTTTAATAATTGGAAAATAAATTGAGCTTGTGTTATTATTTTATTAACAACATAGGCATAATTAATTTTACGTGCCTTTACATTTTAATTTTTCTTTTTTTCTTTTTTTATAAAAAAAATAAATCATAAAGAAAAATCATAAAATAAAATCTTATTTTCAAACTTAAACAATTTTTTTTTTTTGGTGTTTTCATAAAGTAAATTCTTTCTTTCTTTTTATCTCGGGATATTTTTATAAGTTTTTATACTTAATAATTAATATTTATTATGAACATTTCAATTTCATTCATTATCATTCGGATTAATTAAATTTTATTTATACATATTATTTTATTATTCATTAAGTAGATTAAATTAATATTTATGTAATTTATTTCTTTTTAATTTTAAATTTTTTTATAAACAATAAATTTTTACTATTTATAATTAACGTATCAAATTACATACATACGTGATATAAAATCTATTAGTTGAAACTTTTCTATTTAACATCATATTACGTTTTTTTTTTTTTTTTTTTTTTTACCTTTACCATCTTGGGATTTTAACTTTTTCATTTTTCAAAAATACACTTATGTATGAATAAAAAATACATTGAAGGTAAAGATGTTTTGTAATTTTTAGGTGAACAATTAAAAGCGTAACATAATCACAAGATAGTAAATGCAAAAAAATAAGGCTTTGTTTAAAAAAAATGAGTTTCAAAAAATAATTTTTAAATTATATTAATATTTTTTGAAAATTAAAAAAAAATTATTGTTTGGATGATTTAATGAAAAATCTTTTTGTTGTTTGGTTGTTTTCTTAAAAGTTCTCTTTTTTCGAAATAATAATATTTACATAATAATTAAAATATAAAATTATTTATTATTAAAGTTTTGAAAATTTTGAAAATTTTTATTATTAAAATATTAATATTTAATATTTTTAAATTAAAATTAAAATTAAATAAAACTCGATTATTTATTTTATTTTTAGAGTTTAGGCCTAAAAACTCAAGTCCACTATAGCCGAGCCTATGAGCTTGGGCCTGGAGACGATCTAGGCCTTGGACAACTTTATTGGTGAGATTGTTATCTTGATTGATTCTATAAACCACATGTCCAAACAAAGTGCTTAAGAGTACACTTTCTTAAAGTTTTTAATTTTTTAAAGATGCTTCCTACAATCAACAGATTGTTTAGAAGGAAGCAGGAAATATATAAAAAAAAACAATGAAACAAGTGAAGCACAAAGTTGCATCTTGGAGATGTTTGGCACTGATCTCTCATCCTCATAAAATTCCAAAGAAAAGCATAATCTTTTAGGCCTGAGGAATAGTCAGAAATCAACTTTATCATCCACTTGGAAATTCACATGTGTCCTTTGATGATTCCCAATACTTGTTTTTTTTTTTTTTAAATGAATATAATTAGTGGACAAATAAAATTTTGTGAGGACAATATAAGCTTCCTAAGCTTCCATATGCAATTAGGGACACCAAATGTGACTGTCAAATAAACGACATGAAACCGGCCAATATGATTGTCCCTTTCTTTACTCCCATCGGAGCCATTTCTACAAAGATGAAAACAATGTTTGGTGGGTCACCAAACAAAATATATATATATATATATATATATATATATATATATATATAAAGAGTGATCTACTAACACTAGTGTAAAATTAATTAGTCACGTTTTTATAATTTTGTATACGATTAATATTTTTACAAACCAACTGTTGGATTTAGTAATGTAATCGTATTCGTCGTGCACGTAAAGTTTAGAATCGATCCAATATCTCTATCATATCGCTCAAGAATACTGTCTTTTTTAATATATGTTTAACGGTTGAAATTTTTTTACATCAAACAAATAGTTAGACATTTTTAATTTACTCGAAACTCAACGTGCATAATCTATGTGAATAAAGCATGAAATACGACAGTCGAATTAAACAAATATAAATCATATAAGGAATTATAAAAACGTGTAAAATTAGTTTAATTTTATACTAATGTAAGTGAATTTCTTCTATATATATACCATACAAGATAAAACTATCATATATTAATTGTCATAACGTGCAAATCTGAAAATTTAATGGTTAGAAACAAAATAGAATCGTCACCGATCTATTTATTAGATGTGATTGATTTATATGAATCTATTCATTTAAAAAAAAAATTTAAATTTGATGAAATATCTTTCAAAAAATAAGTTCTAGTCTATATAATTTTACGAGATTAGTGAAGATTACCTCCCATTGTGTAGCTTAAAACTTTACCTACAAAAATATGCACTTGAAATATTCATGCAAAGAAAATGGAAAAAGAATTTACAAAGATGAAATTCAGAAATCCACATCCTTAAGATAATTGCTTATTAAGCCATTGTAGATAGTAGTAGCAGCCAGCTGCGAAAGGGGATGGAAATAAAGGGGGCCACAAAATTAAACACTACATACATATAAACATAATAATGGCAAATCAAGGCATTTTACATTGTCCAAAAGATAATTTCAACTTTTAAACAGTTTAATTATAATGAAAAATATTAATCAATGTTTAATAGCACTGGTTAAGATGGTATTTATATTAAAAAAAAGTGTATTATCCTTTTTTTTAATTTAATAAAAATAATGTATTAAATGTTAAAAAAAAATTAATAATAAATAAATAATTTCTTATAGATATCAGTTAAACGGATTCAATTATATTAGACTTTTTTTTTATGTGTTTAATTAAACCAAAGCTACGGGGAGAGATTGTGAGCTGCCACTTATCGTGATTAGCGGTCTCATTACCCGTTGGATTCTTATTATCATTTCTTTATTCAAATGGCCGGTTTTAACAAACATTTGACCAAATCGCTTAATAATATTTTTTCTAGTAGAAGTATTCGGATTAAGTCCGGATCCAAATAAATTTTTTTCTTGTTCAAGTTCGAGCGGAATCCAAAAATCTATTTTATTATTTAAAATATATTTGAAATATTAAAAAAATTATTTTTATATTAATATTTTTATAATTAAATTTAAATAAAAAATATTTTTTATTTTAAATAATAATTCAGACCGATCCGAATCCGTCCAATTCATATCGAATTGAATGAATAATCCGATCCATAAACATGTATACTTCTTAATCGAGCAAATCCATTCCCTTTGCTCGAAAAAACATGTCCCATGTTCTTCCATGTTCCCATACTCCATTTTTAATTCTCAAACCAATTCTCTCTCTCTTTCGAATTGTCTAGGATAGTTACATTTCTCTATCAAAGCATCAGCTTTATTCTATAAGAAAAGAAGGGGTGGAGAAGAGGGTATCAAGGAATAAGAATTTCTTTCTTTTTATATATCCTTTTTTTTTTTGGTGTGTGGAGAGAAGATTTGCTTTCTTTTATCTAGCACAAAGTGCCACGTTACAATAAAGGAGGCATCAAACATTGTCTAGCTAGCTTTCCCTGTATTTAGGGCACTATGTGGGCATATTGGCTCAAAAAAGATGCTTACCAAATCCAATTAATAAAATTTTTCAAGTCATACTTAATTAGGGAAAAAAATTTCCTTTCAAAAAATTATTTGTCAATTATATATTTAAGAAATGAGGGCCACAAAGCTTAATTTCTTTCTAGTGCATTTGTCTTTTAAGTAAACTACCTTGCTTTGTTTTAGAGGTCTCTAAACGAATCATTAGGAACCATAAAATAACCAGCACTAGTTTTTCCACTTCTTATCTTTTGCTTTTGGGATGCACCAAAGATCGAGATTGTTAACTTATGAGTCTTTTTGTCCTTATTTTTACATCCAAATGGAATTTCTTATAAAAAGAAACGTATTTGTTTTATAAATTTGACTTTAAAAAGATTTTTTTTAGAAGGGGACGGGTGTTGGGGGGATGTGATGACAAATGAAGGACTCAAATTGTCAAATAGTTGTGCCAAATTTGGCAACGCCAATGTGTTGAAATCTGCGAAAAAGATGAAAAGGAATGAATTTACACATCATAATTTAGTAATCAAAACAAATTTGCTTATGGTTTAGAGTAGTTTTGCTACATGGTTTGGGTTCATGAACACCAGTTGAGCCAGAGGTAGTGGTCCAAAGACACCTGGTGTATAAGTTGAATTAGGGTGTAATTGAGCTGAGTTCGAGTTTGAAATTCGAAACTTGTAATTTCATTCGAGCTTGATCAAGTTTTATTTTTAAAGCTCGAACTTGATTCGAGATAAAAATCGAACCACCCGAGCTCACTCGATTAGGTTCGTTTAACTAATAAAAAATGAGCTTGATTTCAAACTTGATTATTTGTTCTCGAACTCAAACTCGAGTTCGAATTAAGATTCTTTTCAATATTAATTAGAAATAATATAAATATATATTTTTTTTAAAAAACTTGATTAAGCTCATGAGCTACTCGATCCGAGCATTAAAATACTCGAACTCGGCCCGCTCGATACTCGAGTTCGGCTTGACAATAACTGAGTCGAATTCAAATTTTTTTCGAACCAAACTCGAGTATTTTGCAAGCATAATGTCTCCTTTACACTCCTAAATTAAATTATATGACTATTCATATTTCGGATAAATTGATAATCATGGGCGGGTTTGGAGTTTCCTTTTTGTTGAGAAGTGAGAAGTGAGAAGTGAGTTAGAGTTGCAACTTTAAAAGCTGAAGGAAATTATGGTGAGGGTACATAGGACTATAGGAGGAGTGACTAGTTTTTAATATGTTAAATTAAGTAGCGCAAGCTGACAAAAATGGCGATGAAAAAAAAAAAAAGAGGATAATTATATTATGCAATGGACAGAACTTGGCTTATATATTTTGATTAAAGAGAAAACAAATAAAGGATAAGAGAAATCTTGGTTATCGTTTATAGGATTAATTATCGATAAAGAATAATCCAAGCAAGAGATTGTGAGTGAGGCAGATTATAATAAAATCAAAAATTATATTAACAAGTGTCTTAAAAATATTTTTTATGATTACTATATATAGTAATATCTTTTTTTAATACATTAAAAATGATGAATAAAGTTGTCAAATATTGTATTTAATACAATCTTATTATTATAAATAATATATTAACTAATCTTAAATAATACTTTAAAGACACTCATTAAAAAAACCCTAAAATAAAATTACTACTAGAAAATTTACTCGCGCAATGCTGCGGGACTTATATATAGAGAGAGAGAGGTATCTACTTACACTAGTGTAAAACTAAAATTGTTTTACACACTTTCATAACTTTTTATATGATTTATATTTCAACAAATCAACCGTTGGATTTAACAATATAATTGTACTCGTCATGCATGTAAAGTTTCAAATCGATCCGATACCTCTATCATATCGATCGAGAATACTGTTTTTTTCAATATATATTTAACGGTTGAAATTTTTTTGTCGAACAAATAGTTAGACATTTTTAATTTACTCGAAATTTGACGTATGTATTTACGTGAATAAAACATGAAATACGACGGTCAGATTAAACAAATATAAATCGTATAAAAAGTTATGAAAGTGTGTAAAACAACTTTAGTTTTACACTAGTGTAAGTGGATCTCTCCTCATAAATATATATATATATATGAACAATTTTATTCTATTGTTTTAAATTAAAATTATTTCTAAAAAAATTCAATGAAAGAAAGAGTACATAAAAATATATATATTTAACACTCTTTTTTTAATTAATTTTTCATTATATTTTTTATTTTTTAAATGCTTTTGTTATTCAAATTTTTAAAAATATATATATATATATCAACTTCTAACATTATTTTTAAATCATTTTTTTTCAAAAAAATATTTAAAAAATGATAAGAGAAAAATAAAAAATATTGAAAATATCTATAACTTTTTTTCATACATAAAAGTCCAAAATCAAGTAAAAAAAATTCACTAAATATGTTTTTTTTTTTTACTAAAATTATTATAAATTATAACTCATTGGAAATAGATTCTTTTTTTTATTCCTTGAAAATAACTAAAACAACAATTATAAGAAAAAAAAAGTAAATTCTTTTTCTTATTCACTTTTTTTCCTTCTTTTGATCTTCTTGTCTTTTTCTTTTCGGTCGGTTGCTGCGATGTTGCTGACCACCTCGAGGCAGTCGGTCGGGCCGCTCACTCTCTTCCTCCCCTCTCTTCCTCCGGTCACCATAGAAGGAAGCCAACCAATCTCTCCTCGTCTCTTTTCTTTTCTCCTCCATTTTCTCCTCCCTTTCCTCAGTCGCCCAACTACTGCCACCGAACATCCATCGTACGATATAGTCCCCTTCAGCCACCTCTCTCTTTCCCACTTACAACCTCCATTTCTCCTTCCTCTCTCCTCTCCTTTATTTTCAAACCACATCAAGCAATGTTCTTTTTGCCCTTAACATTTCAAAAGTACCCTCTTGTTCCCATAATTCAAAAATAATTATAGTAGATTACAAAAATAGTATTTTCATCTGGATGGTAGTTATTGATATAGTTTATCATTATGCTCAAATGATTACTAGTTTTTGTGTTTTTTTTTTTTAAAAAAAAAATTCTAAAAGAAAAGTAAAAGATAAAAAACAATATCATAATTTATTTGAATTTAAAAAAATGACTAAATTGTAATATAGTTAGTTTATAGAAGTAAAGTTGAATGCATTTTGTTCTCTAACAAAATTACGTGTTGTGTCTAATTTTTCAAAAAAAAAATCTTTTATGTCCAAAAATGCCCTTTTTCATTTTATTACATTAAAAAAAATAACAAAAGTGCCAAGCAAATAGATCTGAACTATTCTATCGTAATTTGTAATTTGATTGATTTTTATTTCGTTTTTTTCTTCTCCATGTCACATATGAGAGAAAATTTTGGTTTACATACCATTCAATTATAATTTTTTAATCTTTTTCTAATTCATAGTTTTAAAAGCAAATTTACTTTTTTTTTTTTTTTGTATTTGAAGATTTTAGGGATCGAATCTTAGTCACTGAAATTAAGAGTTTAGCACTCTATCAATAGATCACATTGTAGTTCACAAAGGAAAAAAATTACTTTGAAGACAAAACAATTCAATATAAATTTTAAGTCATTTTTATTTATCAAATAAATCCATTCAATGAAAGTTTTAAGATGAAATTAGGATTATCAATTTATAATTGAATAAATCTTATTAATATTTATAATAAAATATTTAAAATTGAAGTTTATAAATCTATACTATTATAAAGGGAATGGCTGAGTTGGTGTCACTGAGTCAAGTGACACCAACTCAGTTGGTGAAATTACGTTAAAACCAAAATAAAATAAAATAATATGAAGGATATTTATGCCTTTTTTATTTTTATAAAAAAAAAAAAAACACGTTTTCTAAATAAACTTCTCACTCTTAAAAAAATTAATATCACATTTTTACTTTTATAACTTTCACATCTCTTTAATTTTTTTTCGAAACTACCTATCTATTAAGTAACTTCCTCTTTTAAAAAAAAAAAATTTATTTTCTTCACTCACATAATGAGTGTGTCAAAATCTAGTATATGAATAAATAAGCGTACAACAATAAAAAAAATTACCATCAACCGTACTTCTATATATATACTAGTACTAATATATGGTTCATTGTACATGAATATGTGTTATTAGTACATTTTTAATTATTTTAATTATCATTTTGAAGCACAAATAAATGTTTTTTTTTTTAAAAGAAAAAGTTAAAAGCAATTTAATAATAACACAATTCAAAAAATAGGCATAAATTTATATAGAAAAAAATCACTTTTGATACAATTCATATATAACTTAATTACTAATTTATTTATAGTTTTATTATAGACAATAAATAATCTAATATTTAAAAAAAAATTAAGTCTATTTAATTTAAAATAAATAATAAAAAAATCTAATATTTAAAACTGTTTAAGTCTATTTGAATTTGAAACCAGTTAACAATAAAATAATAAACATTTAATTTACTAGTTAGGATTTTTTTTTTAAAGAACATTTATATCATTCACTTTTGAAACTTAATTTGTGAGTTTATAATGCATTCGAATTCCCTTATCGAGCATTCGAAATTCCCTTCCCAAAAATGAGTGAAATACATCCTTGAAGCCATCCCGAGTTATTTTTATTGCTTTTCTTTTTTTCTTATTCATTTGAAATGCTATTATTTTGATTAAATATTTACTTTCTTGCCATTTTTTTTCAATTTACTTTTATTGCAATTTATTTTTTTATTGCTCTTTTTTTCATGCAACGTAAAAGAATTTAATTTTGCTAAAATGGAAGAGAGCAATATGGCTTGGTAAAATTGTCTCGGTGTCTTCACTGGGTATCTAGGGGTATTACCGTAGGCATTTTACCAAGGAATATCATTATCGTATTTCATGGTAGTGCACGGATCCTCGGGTGGAAAGAATAATTCCTAAATTCTCCCTGCATTGAGAGAGAGTTTAGAAGATTCTCTAACGCTAGAGATCTTTGTAGAAATGATATTTATTTTAATTTTATATTGTCTATTTTCCTTGCTATTTACAACTGCCTTGACCAGTATCTCAATGCTTGCATTCACGCTATTGCTCATCGAATCATTTTGTTTTTATAAAATAAGGCAATGTCTCGAGTGGAGATATTTTTTTGAATTTTCGCTGGGTATCTAGAGGAAATTCCAATAATTATCTTTCGCAAAGGTACATCCTCTTCAAAATGAGACAAAATTTTTAATGAAAATTCCTACGTTGTCCCAGCTTCTGGAGGACGTAGGAAAATTTCTCGAAACTTTTGCCACTCTCAAACGACTTTTTAATTTAATTATATGATCTAATTAAGATAATTATCTTTAAATACCAAAATAAAACCATCCATGTCATAATTAAAAAAAAAAATACATGTTTAATTGGTATCGGGCGGGATGGGGTGCTAACACCTTCCCTATACATAACCAACTCCCGAACCCCGTTTAACTTGATTTTATTGCAAACTACAAAAATTGTCATTTTAATGAAACTTAATTAATTTTAGGATTTTTTTAAAAAAATAAATTTTATAGGTGGCCAATCACACCTAACTAAAAAAGATTGATTTCATTTTATGGTTTTTCATAATCCTTTTCCCTTTTAAACACTTTCACCCGTCATCAACCCGAAAAGTCAAGACGGTCGCGAGACAGTTAAGACACATAGGGTTCTATATGTTTAATCAAACCTAAAAATGAGATTTACATGTTGATTTATATATTTAGGGTCCATTTGGATGAACAGTGAGATTTGCTCTGGTGAGATTAAAAACAGCAGTGATGATGAAATTAGTTATTGTAGAGGTGAGATTGGGTATTGTAGCAGTGAGATTAAAATCAACGGTAGAATATATGTTTAGATGCAAAAGTAGCGGCGACAGTGAGATAAGAATAAAAATGATCATTAAGGACATTAATGTAAGAGTGTATTGATAAATTATCTTTATATATATTTAATTATATTTAAAAGTTTAACATATTATGTTATATATTTATTTAAATATTTTAATTAATTAACTAATTATTATATAAATATTATTTATTTATTATATTAAATGAATAAATAATTTAAAAATTATTAAATAAAAATTTTAAAAAAATTAAAAAACAATTGTTTAAAAAACAAAGGGAGGGTGAAATGCAAAAGGGTTCAATGCGATTCATTGGATCCTTATCCCTCCAATACCCCACTAGAGGAGCAGTGCAGTCCCACTGCACTGAGGTGCATCCCAAATGCACCCCAATACATGTTGAGTGTATTGGGTGGGGTAAAATCCCTCCAAACATGCTTTGGGTTCCATCGCACCGGGGGTGCTGTGGAATCCAAATAAAGCCTAATTTAAGTGAACATCATGCGTACCTAAATCTACATGATGAATGATAATGGACGGGTTGTTTCACATGCTTAATGTATGATAAAGAGTAAGGAGTATAATTTACCTAATTGAACCTATTAGTAGGTTTAAAAGAATACCTTTATAATATGGATTAACTTGTGTAGAGCTTTGGTTCCTCTTTGGGTTGCCAATTGGAGAATTAGACTTTAATCGAACAGAATTCTACTACTGTTGGACTGAAAGATTACAAGGAGGACTTGGATTGGATGAAAGAAGATGGAAAATGGATGAAATTTGATTTTATGTGGTTGAAGGAGTGCCGATTTGCATATGGTAGTATCGGTTGGTAGAGGATAGTGTCGATTGGTAATAGGTAGAATGGATAAAGGCAAATTAGGGGTTTAGGGAAGTTGTAAGATGTTAGGGAGGTTGTGGAGGCAAAGGTTTGGTGTTGAAAGGCTAGAAGAGGCGGGTGGAGGTAGAAAACATCTAAACGCAATGAAAACCTAAAAAGACTATGAAGAAAGTGGCTAGGGATTTTGTGAGTGGAAGATGATGTGAAACGAAAGGGGTTAAGGGGGCTATTTATAGGCAAAGATAGGGTAAAAAACCCTAGGTATGATTATGTAGGCCGCACCCCTTTAGAGCCTCTGTACTACATACCTTGTCAATCAGTTCATTCCAAATCTCAAACATTTATCAAGTCACAGATATATCCTTTCCTCTATTCTATTTTATCAGTCCCAAACATTTTCATAGCATTTTTCCTCTCGATTCCCAATATGTCATTCATTCGCTCCTTATATGTCTCCTCCCATATTTTTCTAGCTAGAGGTGTTTATTCGGGAGACCACATGCATTTTTCATATCATGAAATAATATTTATATATTAAAATAAACAGGTTTGATTAAGTAAATTAAAATAAATAATACCTGAATAGACTCCATATAATCTCCTTGAAATTGTAGGGAACATTTTTTCAAGCCGACCATAGATCTTGAAGTGATGTTTTATGCAAGAATCAATAGTTGATGTGACACACTTTCCAAGAAAGTACTATGAAAATCGAAGCAAGTCAATCTATAATAGTTATGGATTTATTCAATGAACTTGAGAAATTAAGTAAATAAAATGTAATGAACTCACGTGTCTGTAGACATGTTATCCGCACCCTGCCAGTCGGATTAGTTAGCGTCAATAAACTTTGAGCATGACCTCTAATTCGTTTCCTTCAATTGCCAGCAGTCGTAGTACCAACCGATTTGGATAAATTGTTGTTGAGGAGCTTTGACTTGGATACCTCGATTTCAGGTTTATTGTAACCGGGGACATCATTAGGTAGAGGGTCAGTGACCATGTACTGGTCTATATGGGTAAGTTGCATACTTGCGTGGAAGGGAGGGGGTCTATCGAAGGTGAGTTAGTGGCTGTAGGCGACAAGGATGGACCCTCCGATGATGGACGTAGGCGACTTGCCACTCTGAACGCAGCCCATAATCCACCTTTGGATTTCTTATCTCTTTCCAACTCACAAAATTTTAGCTGTAATATAAAATGAACAAAAACTATTAGTAAGTAAAGAATTGATTTTATAGAAACTTAAAATTAAATCATCAACGGTTTAATTATACCAGTAAGGTAAGTGAAATTTTTCTAGATTTGAGTTCCTAATGATTATCATCATTGTCGTCTTTTTCTTCCCGTGTGCATCCCAAATAATGTAACAATTATTAAAACCTCTATAATAAAGGTGGTTACACACATCATCAGTTTCTAAAAATCGATAATTTTGACATTTAATTCAAGGACATCAAATTCTATTCTCACTAACATACTCGGTCTCAAAAAATGTAAATTCTAAATATTCTTCAACTCCGTTCAAAAACTCATTAATAATATATTCATTTGCGTCTAATCAATAATACATCCAAGACTTATCCGTATCTATTTTCCAAGCCAAATCCATTAAGATAAAGTACCATGCAAAAAACAAAGAAAGGGGACATAAAAAGACAAAATCGAGATATCAAATTATCTAAAATATCTATATTCTATATATTCAACTTATAACAAACCTATAAATAAAACTACCAGCACCATCCTCGAAAATTTTCGAGAAAACAACACAAGCACAAAAATATATGCAACAGAGTATTTTCTTCCCTAAAACATATTTAAATTCCTAAGACATGATTAAATTAAATAATTAAAAATTATATCAACTTCATTCTAATTACCTAAAAAACAAGGATTCAAAGAAACAACCAAGTCTCAAATTATCCTACAAAAAATGTGCATACAAAATAATAGTTAAGAAATAAAAAAGTTAATAAATTAAATTAGTAAATACGAAATTAAATAAGAAAAAAAAAACTAAAAAATTAAACCAAAAAATAAAATAAAGAGAAACCAAAAAAAATGAAATTTAATAAAAAAACAGAAAAACCATGCAAAAAAAAAAACAAAACCTAAACTTTGAAGGAGGAGAGAATGGGGAGGAAAACAAGAGGACGACGAGGGAAGAGGTGCACAGGAGGGAGGAGGATCAGTTAAGCTAGGGAGAAAGAATAATGAGAAGAGAATAGAGAAAGGAAAGTAAAAAGAGAAGAGAAGAGTAAGGATGGCGATGGTGGGGGTCGGACGAAGAGGGGAGCTGACAGACGATGTCTAGGTGGCTAGAGGGTTGGGGCGATGGTTGGGTGGATGGCAAGCAAGGATGGATCGAGGGACGAGAGAGAAGAGACGAAAGAAAAGAAAAGAAGGAAAAACGGGTTACGTAATTCCATCTAAATCCCTTTAACGATGAAATTTTCAACCTTTTTTTTGAAAATTTTCGCGAATACCAAAAAATTATTTCGACAAATATTTTCGTTGAAAAATCCTATTTTTGATGAAATTTCGTTGGAAAGAGTCTATTCCAACGGAATTTTCATCATAATATTTTATTTTTCAAAAATATTAATTATTAATTTTTAATTTTTTAAAAAATTATTTTCTGACACAATATTCTGTCAAAAAAGCATATTTTCGATGAAATTTCGTAAAAAACTATCTATTTCGACAAAATTTTGGTCATAATACTTAAATTTTTTATTATTTTTAATTTTATTTACTAAAAATGATTTTTTGATGGAATTTTTCGTTGGAATTGAGTATTTTCTACGGAATTCAGAAGGAAATCATATTTTCGATAAAAATTATGTTATTTTTAATTTATTTTCCAAAGGACTTTTATCGATGAAACTTTCCGTTGGTAAAGTCCATTTCGACGGATAATTTTCAAATTTTCTTTTTCTTTTTATAATTGTTATTGACGGAATTTTCATCGTGAAAACTTGAAAATTATGTCTCTAAAATTGACGAAAAATACCAAGAATTTCCGCCATGTATCTACCGACAGAACTTTTGACGGAAAGCACTTTTACCGGTATTTCTTGTCGGGAAAAAATGTCACTAAATGGACGAATTTCCGAAGGATTACCTTCAAAAATTCGTCCGTAGAAGATTGTTTTTATTTACAAAACTATATTTGTCGGAAAAAACATTTCTCTTATACTCTAATCTTTGAGTTAAGTAGGTTATTTATTATTATTATAAGGAATCATAAAGAAAAAAAAAAAAAGGACCTATCACATCGATAGATTATAAATCCAATAACTTCTAAACAATACCAAACAAACCGATCAAAAAAGTATGATTATGATGTTGGATCATGTAATGTTCATCAAGACAAGAGATTATCTACATAATATGATAAAATATGTATTACAAACACAAAGGCTATAGCTCAGTTAGGTAGAGCACCTCGTTTACACGCAATAATTATAAAAGTATTTAAAAATTTTAAATAAATAATAAATTAAAATATACTAAAGGTTACAAATGGCAGAAACATATTCATCCTTGCACTGTAATACTAAAAGTAAAAAAGAGAAAATATGAGTAAAAGGGGAAGGGAAATCTTCGATGTAGAGAAAAAATTCAATTGGACCCTTGAGAGTTCATTCCTCTAACGAGTTGCGACACGGTAGAATTGACTCCACCGTACCACCGTCATGTTTGCCAAAGACATTGGCAAGACATGGTTAAACAAAAAAGTGATTCAACTGTACCATGCCATAGATGTTTTTAAATCATATACATCCTAAATTGATAGGAAAAAAAAAAATCCAATTACTGTATTTAAGAAAAATGTTTTGAATGTACATGTCCCACATATTTGAAGCCGTGAAATAGCATGAATTGAATCCATTGCGGCATAATGAGGACGATAATTAAATTTGATTTAGAATGAATTTTTTATGAGCATTTTGTTATTTGTGTTTTACTTTTTAATTGTTATAAAGCAAAAATAAATGGTGAAAAACAATATCATAATTGATTTAAAATGAATAAACAAAGTTTCAGGAAAAAGGCAAATAAGTAAAATATAACACCTAATATATATAAAAAGCAATAATAGAAATAAATCTAATGTTTCTAGCTCGGGCTAATTTAAATGTTTTTTTTGAAAATTCGTTTTAAATACACCGATGGTGAAAATTTTAATTTTATAATTGAGTTACAAATCTATCATATATCCTACTTATTTTTTAATTAGATTTTTTAATACATCTTAAAAAATCATGTATCATCTTATTAATCTCGTTCATGAAATTTAAAAATTTTGTCGAGGACCATGAATAAAATATTTTTTGTTTTTATTAACAAGAACAAGAAACAGAAGAAACATCGGCAGTTTGGCAGTTATAGAAATGATTTATATTTATATTATAATTTAAGCTGATTGGTTGCATCAAAGGTTTGGGTTTGCGCGCAACTGAAACTGATGATTGGTTTGGGTACATTAAACATACATTGCCAACCTGACAGAGGCATGCAATTGCTATATATTCCACACCCACCTATCTGTTTATTTTGTTTGTTTCATCTAATGTTATACTCATAGATCATTTCTGTAACATCTTATTAAGTCTCCACAAAGCATTAAAGGTTTTAATAGATTTGTTCATGGATCGAGTAATCCGTTTATTCCGTATTGAATTGGTTTTGAGTAGAGATTTTTATGATTCGGATCGATTCGAATTACTGTTTACATATTAAAATAATATTATTTTATTTAAATTTAATTATAAAAATATAAAAATAAAATTTTAATTTTTTTAATATGATGAATACTATTCCAAGCCCGTCCAAGGCCGAACCTGAGTAAGAAAAAAGAAAAAATTTCAGACCGTAGCTCGGCCCATAAGCAGGTCTAGGCTTAAGACCGATTATGAAAATAAAACCTTTTTTTTATTCTTATTTTTATAGATGTTAAATATATTACAATTTTTAAAATCTTTCCATAATATTGTTAATGCCCACACCCACCTAATTCTTATAAATGTTAAATATATTTTATAAGAAGTCATACTAAAATTTTAAATTAATTTCTATAATATCGAAAACACTTTTGCATGTGCTAATTGCGATCTTTGAATATTTCGAAGAGTGGAAAATAAACAAACAAAAAAAATGGATAAAACTATATATTTTACTAAGTTACTATATATCACTTTACCTCGAGCAAAAGATATTAAAAGAAATAGAAGGCTTCTTGTATAAATAATCACTTCTCAACTTAATAATTAGAAATTTTGTGGATCAGAATTCGGTTTTTTGTGAAAAATATTTCAAAATAAAATTTTGAATGAATCACATCCATCGCACTTGATGAGAGAATTATACCCAAACAAACCCGCGACACATCTAATTGTATTAAAAAAATTAATAATGAGAAGGGGAAAAAATCCTATTGGATCCGATTTCAACCCTTTCATAAATGGGGGAAAAAAAATCCTTGCTTAAGTCAGAGCTGGGCTAAAGATCTTTCTTTCTCAAATTATAAAAAGTAATGAATTATTATTATTTTACCCATATAGTTTTGGAAAATATTATTTGTTTCACTATCTTTTTAAAATATTTGTATTTTTCGACATGATATATAATTATTGATTTGATTATAATATTTCATTTATAAATTAGTTGACTTACCCCTTTTTTGATAAATTCTTCTTTAAATTTATGGAATGAGAATACAAATATGTGAGACAAAAATGATAGAGCAAGTACCATCACTCTATCGATTTCTTTCTTTCATATCAAACAATTAGAAAAATTATTTGATTTTCTTTGTTTTCTGTATTGTATTTTTTTTCTTTCCTTTCTATTTCGTTTTTTTTAAGGATCAAGGGTAAAAATGTATAAAGCTAAGACCCCTTCTAACAAATTTGGCGATACAAGGTGGATTACTTCTATTATCCAAGGATTATTATCTCTGAAGTTTAAAGATTTTACAAACGAGATTAATAAAGTAACACTTATTCTTTAAAAAATATTTAAAAAAATAAAATAAAAAATTAATTTAAAAAATAAATGAGACATGTGATAGTTTTTTAATCTCGTTGATAGAGTTAAAAAAATTTACTGTCAATGTATTAAATACGAACCCTTATAAGAATTGACATTCTTCACTTATTTGCTTGCAACTTTTGCTGACAATGATTTAATGCAGTTACTTCTTTATTTTTTTAGGATTTTTTTGTTGGACCTCGACGTAAGAAAATTTCTCTTGAAAACTCATATTATGTTATTAATAAGTTTATGCCTTAATCTTGATTACTAAAGCACTCAAGTATTTAATCCAATGATAGGTAAATCTATCTAATTTTAGTTGAAAAAAAAGAAAGAAAAAGTTTGAATCTCTCATGTCCTAACTACCGAAAATCTCGATGATGAAATAACACAATTTTAGTATCAAATAGTAGAAGAAAACATTGGTCACCTACCGCATAGAAGTCCATTAGAATGACTTGCAAACAGGTTTTGTTGATATGAGAATTTTTTTTTTTTTTGAAAATGAGAAATATTCTCTTCTATTAACCAAGGTAAAGATTAATATAATTAAAATTTTAATTCAATTGATTCATGTCGTTATTTTTAAAAAATTATATTCAATAAATTTAAATTTTAAATTTTAATATCTGCAATTATTTTTTTATTTTCATTCTCCAACCTCCTATATATATAAAAAAAAATTAACATGATTGGACCATTCTTCCATTATGTCGAAACCACGTACAACTAGATTCCTGCTTTAAAGTGGCAATGAGATGCTGAAATGGCTTCAAGTAGAAGTTTTGTGCCTCCATTGTTAAAACAAAAGAAAGATAGGAAAATCCTCTTTGTTTAATTAAAGAATAAAGAGGCTGTACTGTAGTTTAGTTCAGCAGAGTCTTTATTTAATGATGTGAAAGCAGATGCACCTACTTTTGAGCAAAAAAAGCCCACAAGAATTGAATCCACTTAGGCCTCGTTTAGCATTGCTTCTGGTACAGTTTTTGAGGTCAAAAGTTGTTTTTCACCGTAAACGCAATGCTAAACAGATAAAAAAAATTGGCTTCTACTGTTGAAACCATGGTTTGAAAAGCCAAACCAAAAAGCCAAAAAATATGGCTTTTGAGCTTTAAAAGCTGGCTTTTGGATAAAATGACTTTATTATCCTCACATCTCTACATTTTTATTATTTTAAACATATCTTTTTTTGACATTTCAATTTCCTACAACACTTTTTCACAGCAATGCTAAACATTTAAAAAATTTTAAACCACACTTTTTCACCACACTTTATAAACACATTTTTTTCAACTCGAGCTTTTTTCAACCCAAGCTTTTTCCAACAGCAATGCTAAACTAGCCCTTAACCTACAAATTAAAGGTTTCCTTTCCTCAACATCTCACTGTAGCAACAACTGGGTTTTTAATTTTGACACTTAACTCTGGATTCAGAGGAAGATAAGAGAGAGGTTGGATTTTGGTCTTCTTTAGATTTGATGCAGAGCAAACTTGACAATTTTCCCAGGATTACTTTCCCTAAGTTTCTTTGACATTGCTTGCCAAACTGGCTGGAGATTTTAATATGAAAAGAAAGTGAAGAATTGAAGCTGTGACGAAGTTTCAACAATGTTAGGTCGGCAAAAGTTTATTTACAAATTCAACAAGATTAGGTGTATGACAAAGTATACATGCAAAAACTCATAAATACGAAAGTGGAAGAAAAATGTTGTATTAATATATTATGACACACACATGAAGAAGAAAAAATAATTTCTCTAAGCAACCCTGTAATAGAGGATAATAGAAGCTACCCTGTTCAGAAATAATACTGTTTATTATTATTTTATTAAAAAAATTACCTACAAATCTTCATCTCTGGCTGGCTTACAAAATAATTTTAGGCGTCAACTAAAATGTCAAACAAAGCAGTAGCACTCATCTTTTAGTTTATACCAAAAAAAAAAAAAAAAAAACAGTGAAATAAGCAAAAAAATAAAAAGACAAAAGCCATTCAAAGAAGAAAAAAAAAGCAAGTCAAAGCTGAGACGCACAAAGACAATGGGAGCTCAGCTGAGTGTTTGTGTTGTTTTTTTTCCCCCTCAAAGCAAAATTTGTTAAAATGTTAAAAGCTATTTAAATAGTAATTGCAATTTGATTTTATGTTCGTTATTTTATAATTTTTATTTTAATATTTATCATAATTGATTATAACTATTTATTACATTAGTAGCCGTATATAAACTGTAACTACATTTCATAATACTCTTCTCTTTCATCTATCATCATCCATATGTATCTGTTTTGGAGTTTTTGGGATGCAATAAGGACAGGCTGGAAGGATCCAAAACCCAAACCCCACCTTCCCCTTAATTATTCGAGGGATCGTAGGACTCTCTCTCTCTCTCTCTCCAACAAACAAAGTGATATATTATTTCTACAATAAAAACCCATTAACAAAAAAGCTTACAAAAAGCAGAAATAAAGAAGCCTTGGTTTCTTCTTTTTTATTTTTCTCCTTTTCTTGCTGTCTCTGCTTTGCATCTTTACCTTACTTTTTTTTTTCTCTGTTCTTTAGCCTTTCTCTTATTCTTTCCTTCTTCTTGGAGTAAATTTTTTTTTTTCTTGTGGTGTTGGTTCTTTACTCTTTTGTTCTCTTCTTGCATCAAACCAAAATTCTTCTTCTTCTTCTTCTTCATTGGGTTCTTTCTTTCTATCTGGCATTGTTTGTGTATGATCAGTAAAGTTGAATTGCTTTTCTCATTATAATTTTGTTTTTTCAAGTAATTCTCCTTCTTGAGTACTCTTTCTTTTTTGCTTTGGGATTTTCTTGGAGTTGGTTCTTCTAAACTAATTTTACACTGATGATCTTTTCTTTCCTTCGACCAAACTGTGAAATTCAAGTTTTTTTTTTTTTTACCTCAAGAACACACCAAAATCTAACTCTTTTTTCTCTTCAGTTTTTCACTTTCCCCTCCATATGGTTTAATTTCTTTGAACTTTTCCTGTTGTTTCTTGATCAAAGACTTCAGCTTTTTGTTTTTTTCCTTGGGGACTCTGTTTCCAATGGGACTCTGTCATGGAAAACCCATTGAACACCAACAAATCCAATCAAGAGACGTCGTGATCCCAGGTGAAAATGATGCACCACCAGATTCCCACTCCAGAAAGTCATCAAATTTCCCATTTTACAGTCCAAGTCCATTGCCAAACTTCTTCAAGACATCCCCAGCAATATCAAGTGTGAATTCTACTCCTCTGCGCATCTTCAAACGCCCATTTCCTCCTCCTTCTCCTGCAAAGCATATCAGGGCACTGCTGGCAAGAAGGCATGGCTCTATTAAGCCTAATGAAGCCTCAATTCCTGAAGCAAATGAGTGTGAGATTAGTATGGATAAGAATTTTGGGTTTTCTAAGCATTTTATGTCTCATTATGAGCTTGGTGAGGAAGTGGGGCGTGGACATTTTGGATATACTTGCTCGGCTAAGGCCAAGAAAGGAAGCCTGAAAGGCCATGATGTTGCCGTTAAAGTTATCCCAAAGTCCAAGGTCTAATTTTTATGTTAAATTTACTTTTAAGCCAACATTTCTTTTGCATGAGTCATTAACTAATTTTGCAGGTTTATGTTTTGTATTCATTCTGATTGAGGATCTTTTTATCTGCATATCATCTTAGGACTCCTTTAACTCTTAAGGTGTATCTTATATATCCATTTTGTTGCTTTAGTAAAACTTGTTTTAGCTATTGATTGTTGGCAAATATTTGGCTTTGATTCATTTTGTATTCAGTTCAATTCATCAGTATAATATCTGGATGCCATTTACATATGATGGTATTATCTTCAACCAGTTATATTCAGCTTTGTTAATGATATTGATGACTATATTTAATTCATGCTAAAGCAGTTTTATGTTGTTGCAAATATTGTGTTTATATGTTAAATTGAGGGGCTCAGCATCCTTTGTTGTGTAATTTTTATCACATTTCAAATTAGATTATTTGGAACTATGATCATAGATGTTTTTAATCTCTTGCTCCAGTTGGAGGACTTGGCAGAACCGATATGACCTCCAGATAATTTAGTCAGACTTCAAATATGGCAGTTTTAATAGCTACTGCTGTCTTGGCTACTTATTTTAAAAATTAATGAACAGTTTTCTGTATTCTGACACAAATATTGTTTGTGTGCAGATGACCACAGCAATTGCCATAGAGGATGTAAGACGAGAGGTGAAGATATTACGAGCTTTAACAGGCCACAAGAACTTGGTTCAGTTCTATGATTCCTATGAAGATGATGACAATGTTTACATAGTGATGGAGTAAGTTTGAGCAGATTGAATTTTCTTAACATAGCTTTGTATTGTCTTACCTTTTCTTTTTCCTTTTATCATATAATTTTGTAATTATGGGATTGACTATTCTATTTTTTGACTCCATGAGAACTAATGCCAAAGTTTTAATGCTCGACAATCTGATGCAAGCAATTTGCCAAAACTGAATTTCATTGTGCACTTTAGTGATCAGCAATAGCATTGGAGTTTAACGTCTATACTGTCAATTTATACGAGACTGTAAATCTTAATGATATTGCCAAGCTTTAAGTAACCAGTTTAGATATTATTCGCAAAAACAAAGTTAGTTCGCCAAATGGTTTACATTTGGTAATATATCCTTGGAGTTGGAAAAAATCATTGGAGAAAATCTCTAATTATGAAAGAAGGTTGTTTTGTTTGCTTTACCTGATGTCTTGTTGTTCTTAATGTTTTCCTTTCCCGTCTCTATTTTCTTCTTCTTTGAGGGGGAAAAAATCCACGGTGAGAGAATCTTGTCGGCAGTTAAAGTTTTCATATCAGTTTTATTCCAAGTAATGGAAGCTGTAGCTATTGACTACAGCTTTAAACTTCTGGAGCTTATTCCCTATTACTTTTAATGGTTTTCAGGTTGTGTAAAGGTGGTGAACTGCTAGATAGAATACTTTCAAGGTACATGTGCTCCTCTTAACTTTTCCCTTTATGGTACAATGTTTGACCTGTTTTATGACCTTCTAAGAACATGGATTTGGCTTGTGTTCTCTAGGGGTGGAAAATACCCAGAAGAAGATGCTAAGGCTGTTATGGTTCAGATTTTAAGTATTGTGGCATTTTGTCATCTCCAAGGTGTAGTTCACCGTGACCTCAAGCCAGAGGTAATTGGCACATACTTTTCATGCATCATGACCATACTCTTTTTAGCCTAGAACATCAAGTCTCGTGATCAACATCCTAGAAACTTAATTTAACCATGAAAGGTTAGTATAAAGTGTGGAAGACTCAATCACCCTATTTATATGACTAAAGGTGCATACAAATTACAAATAATTTGGGTGGCCTTTTTTAGTGTAATTATCAAATTATGCTTAATTGTTATTCTCTTCTACCATCCTCTCTTTAAGAATCTTGCCTGGGAGTGTATCTCTCTCCTACTTTGGCAAGAAAGAATATGGGGTTTATTATTTGAATGCTTTTAATAATTTTTATGTTGAGTTGTCACTTTGATTTTCTCATGGATTACTCTCGTGAACTGCTACAGATATATTTTGTCCTGGTTGACTTTCATTTTAATTTCTTTCCACTATGTCAGTCTTGGGTTTTAAGTGGCACTTTCTTTAAGCTAATGTTCAAAATTCTCATATAGCCTTGAGTTATTCATTTGCCTATGTTTTGAACTCCTGCTGTCTTTTGTATGCAATGTTTTTGGATTTTTATTTTGGTGCACCAAATTAAAAGCTGCATGTATACTTTTGCATCATCACCATTAGTGTTCAAGTATCACCAACCAAATCTTTCATTAGAAGGAACATAAATTGTTTTCTCTCTACAATGTTTCATTCGAAAATTCCCAGATTGAGAGTACTTGACTTGGAACCTTACTAGGCCTTAAATTATACTAGAATATGGTCATTGTTGTTGGTATTCTCTTCTCTCTCTCTCTCTCTCTCTAATAGCGGCCGCAACGCGACGTTATGGTCGCTATTTTGCGGTTTCGGCTCTCTGCGCCGCCAATATTCACCTCAATTGAGGTGTGAATGGTTAGTGGTCCATAGCAGTTAAACTCATGATCGTGAATTACATGTATATAGATTCAATTTACAACTTGTAAATACTTTTTTTTTTCTTTTATAAATAAAAGATCATAGAGTGTCATTAACTATTTTAAAAATCATTAAAAAAGAATTATAATTACTATGTTTTACAATATGTTTTGCAAAATGATAAAAATTCATGACCACGATGACCGCAATGACTGCGATAGCATCCGTTACATTTGCAACCGCGATAAACGCTACGCGACTTAAACCGTGTCCACGACCGCTATTTAAATCCCTTGTAGTCAATAACTTCTATGGAATGACAATGAAGCTATGAAATTGGAGAACTAGATTGTAAATTTATTAAATTAGATGCCTAATGATAAAATTTTCAACTTCTATATGATGATTCTCTCCCACATTATGATTGCCATAATTTGGTATACTCTTCCTTTTAATGGTGACGGGCTATTTTTTGTTTCAGAATTTTCTTTTCACTACTAAAGATGAGAATTCCCCTCTGAAGGCCATTGATTTCGGACTTTCAGACTATGTAAAGCCAGGTTAGAACTACTCACTGATGATCCCTTCTCTGCTTCTGTTCAAAGGAATGGGCTTTGACTATTGTAGGATTTGCCAGATGAAAGATTGAATGACATCGTAGGAAGTGCATATTATGTCGCTCCTGAAGTACTACATAGAGCGTATGGGACAGAGGCAGACATGTGGAGTATTGGAGTAATTGCTTATATACTTCTTTGTGGAAGTCGACCATTTTGGGCACGGACAGAATCTGGCATCTTTCGTGCTGTCCTTAAAGCTGATCCAAGCTTTGATGAAGTCCCTTGGCCTTCTTTATCCCCTGAAGCAATAGATTTTGTAAAGAGATTGTTGAACAAGGACTATCGTAAGAGACTAACTGCTGCTCAGGCTCTGAGTAAGTAGCTGAAACTATTTGTGTAGCTAATCTTAACTTGTTCACCAGGTATAGAGAAACAGCAATTATCTGAGGGCATTTGTGATGTTGCACTTGTTTTACTAGTTTCAATCATTTGTCATGGAGTAATTTTGAAGGAGATAATCCGATGAAGAAAGTATCCTTACCATTTTTCTTCCATTAAATAGACTCCATGGCTTATAATGATGTTCCAGTTGATTTTTTTTTTTTTTTTTCTTTTCAGAAATTTAATCATAACATTCTTCATGTTTTATGCTTAGGTCATCCGTGGTTGGCAAATTATCATGAAATAAAGATACCATCAGATATGATAGTATGCAGGCTTGTTAAAGCTTATATAGGCTCATCCGCACTACGAAAAACAGCATTGGGTGTAAGTATAATTATATAATGCCTTCTTGCTAAACTTTTTACTTAAGAGTTTCTAGTCTTTTTGCTTCTTGCATGTAGTAATAGGTTTCTTGTTCCCTTTAATGCCTGATTGGTTTATCAATTTATTTGATTTGATTTTTAATAAATTTATTTGTTTTGCAATTGAACCATAAATGAAAGCAAGGTCCACAACATAGACTTTATCTTCAGCTCTAGGATTAACCCTAAAAAGGCTTATCTTTTGTGTCACAAACTTTCTAGATCATCTAAAACTGCAGCCAACACTGCGGATGAATATAATGATTAAAACCTATGACTTGATTTTGCCATACTTGGCGTTGTACAGAGGTGTGGTGTAATCAAGAGAGATGCTGTTTGATGTTGTTTATACTTTTCAAAGTAAATGATGAAAAGATTAAGAAGAAAGAAGGATCAATGACTTATTCTATTTTTTTTTTTTTTCTAACATAGGCATTAAATAGGATCGCGTAAAGATCATAAAAGTGTAATGGTGATCATGTCATGGTTTAATCTGTTATTGCTATAATTAAAATTTCTTTGGTAAAACCTAGTGTAAGCCCATCTCATTTGCAGTTGGGTTTCCTAAGATCCAATGGAACCCCTCCAAGCACTTCACTGCTTCTATTGCTCCTTCACAACACTCAGCACTCACCAACACAGCAGCAAAAGAAATTTAAACCAAATAGAACTTGTCTGAATTCATAAACTTAAGGTAGAAGAGTTGAGAGATATAGTATTATTGACATTTTGAACCATAAATTATGCAATTATATTTCTGTTAAATTATCTAAATTTCTTAAGATTAGCGTATATCCTTGATATAAAGATCTAAAGGTTAACCTCGGCGACTATGTATATGTTTGGCTGAAGTTTCCTATTATGGCAGGCTCTTGCAAAGACGCTGACTGTTTCACAGCTCGCTTATCTCCGGGAACAATTCACATTGTTAGGGCCTAACAAAAATGGATTCATTTCCATGCAGAATTATAAGACGGTCTGCTTCTTTCTGTAATCATTTTGTTTAATTTTCATCCATTTTAAATCATTCTAAATAGCTTGGACTTAGCAGGCGATGATGAAGAATTCTACTGATGCCATGAAGGATTCACGGGTCCTTGATTATGTCAACATGGTAAAGCTTCCAAGTTCATTTATTTATCTTTTTCCCTGAAGACAGATTGCAACTTTCGAAAAAATATGCTTCCAGCATGTTTAAAATAATAATACTAGCTGCTTCTTTTACTTTTGTATTGTAGATTAGTTCTATTCAGTATAGAAAATTGGACTTTGAAGAATTTTGTGCCGCTGCCATAAGTGTGCATCAGCTAGAAGGAATGGAAACTTGGGAGCAACATGCAAGGCGTGCGTATGATTTGTTTGACAAGGATGGCAACAGGCCCGTTATGATAGAGGAACTTGCCACAGTAAGTCTTCCTTTTCTCTCTCTCTCTCTCTCTCTCTCTCTTAGTTTCCCTATGTATTGTAAAATTGAAGGCAATTTCCTATAAGATGGCATCAGACATGGGAAACATATGGATATATAAGCTCCATGATTTTGGAGAATATATCAGAGAAATGGTTGATTGCCAAACTCTTCTCCAGTATTTGAGAGAAAAAAATTTGGAGCAAAATATCGAAGATCATAGACATGTAGAGCAGTTCAGATTCTTCCATTTGTCCTATGTTTTGATTACTAAGAGTATACTTCACTGATAAGTGCTATTTAGCTCGGTTACTTTGCCAGAATATAATGAGTTTTACTTTTACAAATTTCTGAGGGACTAGACGACGAGGCTTTGTAAAATCGCATGTATTTATTTTTGGGTTACTCCAGGAACTTGGACTTAGCCCATCGGTACCTGTCCACGTAGTTCTTCAAGACTGGATAAGACACTCAGATGGGAAGCTTAGTTTCTTGGGATTTGTTAGACTTCTACATGGGGTTTCTTCTCGCACATTTCAGAAATCTTGAAGTAGGAGGACCCAACCATGAACACTTTTATCTGTCTGTTCTCACTTGAGCTGAACTCAACTGTCTTGAGGAAACAAATGCATGCATAATTTGGGAGCTAGCCTAGCCTAGCCTAGCCTGAACAAAGCTAGCTAGTTTCACATCTCGAATCGCTAAAAAAATGGAACAGGCAAGTCAACACTATAAGCCAATCTGACATGCCCTGCTGATGAAGCAATTCCCAGCATATCTTCTCATGTCTTTAGTTTTATTCCTTTTTTGGGATTTCTTACCCCTACCCCTTTGCCTTTTTGTTTGTCCATTTTAGTATCAAATGATTGGTGTCCTTGAAACCTAGAGGATTGTACAGATGAGGGTGGGTCAGCAAATGTATCTAGTGCAAGGCTGTTAGCAAACAGTTTTAATTTTCATCCCTTATGTACCAAGATGTTTTTCTTTTCTTCCTAGTTGGTTACCACATTTAATAGCAGTCTTTGAGTCTTAACATTTACATCAGTTGATGCCTTGCTGCTTGTTTCACTCACACCATTAACCAATGTTCACCTTTCCGTTTTTATTGTTTTATTATGCATACACATAAAGACAATTTGGCCCTCAAGATGATTTGTCTTTTTCTATAGGGAAATGAAAGTACTCTCTTTTTAAATTGATGTGATCAGATCTGGGTTGCGATTCGGAAAATTTTTTTTTTTTACTCAAATTTGGGTCGAGTTCAGGCTAACTCGAAAGCTTATTTTACTGTTTATCAAATATTAAAAAATTATTTTATATTAATATTTATATATTAAATTTAAATTTAAATAAAAAATATTTTTTTTTATTTAATGAATAGTAATTCGAGTTAGATCAATTCGAATTACTAAAATTTTTGTTTAGGCCCAGTCTAATTTGGGCCGAGCTCGTTCGACCCTTGAATAGATCTAGATGTGATAATGGTAAAACAATATATATGGATTATAATTTCATACAATCAAGGTTGGTTGGTGGAGAGAGTGTAGAGTTAAAAGATTATCTATGTATCTTTTTTTATTGCATTAGTTTTTTATTATTTTTAAAATATATCTTAAAGAATGTGTTAATTTTTAATCTCGTTAATCGAGTTTTTAAATTTTATCATGATGTTTTAAATAATTTTCTTCTTATATATATATATATGAGGAGGGATCTACTTATATTAGTGTAAAACAAAATTAGTTTTACACATTTCTATAACGTTTTATACGATTTATATTTGTACAAACCGACCGTTGGATTTCATATTCTATTCACGTAGATCATGCACGTTGAATTTCGAGTAAATTAAAAAGGTCTAACTATTTTTTTGATGTAAAAAACTTTCAACCGTTAAATATATAGTAAAAAAGACAGTATTCTCGATCGATATAATAGAAAAATCGGATCGATTCGAAACTTTACGTGCACGACGAGTACTAAATCCAACGGTCTGTTTGTCAAAATATAAATCGTATAAAAAGTTATGAAAATGTGTAAAAATAATTTAGTTTTACACTAGTGTAAATCATGCACGTCGAAAAGTAAATTAAAAAGGTCTAACTATTTTTTAAATGTAAAAAACTTTCAACCGTTAAATATATATTAAAAAAGACAGTATTCTCGATCGATATGATAGAGAAATCGGATCGATTCGAAACTTTACGTGCACGACAAGTACAATTATATTATTAAATCCAATGATCGATTTGTCAATATATATATATATTATTTCTTACAACCGAAGTTGGTTGGTGGAGTGAGTGTAGAGTTAAAAGATTATCTATGAATCTTTTTTTATTGCATTAGTTTTTTATTATTTTTAAAATATATCTTAAAGAATGTGTTAATTTTTAATCTCGTTTTTAAACTTTACCATGATGTTTTAAATAATTTTCTTATATATATATATATATATATATAAACCCTAAACCTTAAACCGTAAACCCTAATCTCGTTTTTAAACTTTACCATGATGTTTTAAATAATTTTCTTATATATATTGGTACTCAATGTTTTTGCCCTCTTGGAAGGAGCTATGGTATCATGATTATTGTACGAGGAAGTTAGTGTTGTATAAAATCTAATGCAATCAAGTAGGGAAATAATGAAAAAAATAAAGAAATGATTTGACCAAGGATTTTCATGAATCCATTTTAAGAATAATAGTTTTTTTACTTAAGTGCATATAAATTCTTGAAAACGTTATTTTTAGGATATGAAAAAATATTGGATTGCATTTTTCTTAAATGCATTAAACTAAAACCAAAAAATTTTAAGAGTGAGAGAGAATGAGTAATTGAATTTAAAAAATTTTAAATTTAGTATAAATCAAGGTATTTACAGGCATTAATAGAAGTTAAAAAACACCTTTTCACGAAAGTTAATTATAGGATGAAAAATCATCACTCTTGTAATGAATATCCGTTCATAAAAAATCAATTATTGGATGAAGAATCATCACTCTTGGAATGAATGATAAACTTGAACAGATACAATTTTTTTTTTCAAACACACTAAATTTATAAAAAAGTGCAATCTATATGATTTCTTGCCACATTGATAATCATCATACCATTGAGTCGAGTTATTATTTTTGTTAAAAAATGACTGCCTTTAATATTGATCAAATACTAAATTTTATTTTAATAAAAAACATCATCCAATCGGACTGGTTGAATCGGGAATCGAGAGCTCCAGAGGTTGAACGTCTGATCCGGTTATTAAAACATTGGTTTGGACCTGGATGTTATATAATTTCTATTGACGATTTTCCTTGTCACTCAGTTGAAGAAGGTGCAATAGAGGGGAAGTTGTGGTGTGGTCATTGTGAAGCTCGCTTGGGTTATTTCAATTGCATCCAATGCAGTTGAGGAAGCTAAATCACCCCTGCTTTTCAGCTGCACAAGAACCATCACCACTGTTTAGAACTGGTATTCCCTTACACAAAGTATATGATGCCCATATGGACCAAGTATTATAGAAGAAGAAAAATGGGCTGTTAAAAGTTTGCCATGTCTTTGCTGCTAGCTCTACAAGTTTGAGTTACTGTCTGATATTTGAGAGATTGTATAATATGCAGTCTTGCATTGTGGTACACAGTTGAAGTTGTAATTTGCATTTTGCCAATCAAATTTTCTTAGTTGTGATTTATGCTGTGGTTAAGGCTTTCTAGTAGTTAGATTGCAGCAAGAGCAAATCTGATATCTTCGAGGTCTACAATTATAATTTCTTCCACTTCCCTCTCCCTGCCACTTATTTCCTATTGACTATTTAGTTAATTACATAAATGGTATCTCAAGTCTTAAGAAATTATCCAAATTATTTATTTCTGTTGCATCCAAATCATCTTTATTTGCTGCAGGTTTTATTGTTAGAGAATTTTTTTTCTTCTTAAAGAAATCCTGAATCCCTAATTACATAAATCGCTATTCGGGACGCTTTGCAACAATTGCAGAGGCCTTTCTTAAGAAACTTGGAAAGGATTCATAAAGTTTTGTTCCATGTAAAGATTAAAAAATCAAACATGATATATATATATATATATATATTATAATTACTAATTATATAGGTGTAAAACCAAAGAAGAGAACATGTAAACAAATCCCTTTTTTTAATTGAAACTTGTAAGCAGTCTTAGAAAGGTGAAGTTGGAATTTTATAACATTTTCAATAGTTTCTATTTAAGGTATTTCACCATAATATATTATCGGCTTTTCTTCTACTCCAATGAGGAGATTAGCAGGAACTGAAAGGTATCTAAATTGTCCATTCAAATCAAACAAATTTACAAACTTTTTGGACCATAAGCTTAAGCCCCAACATGCAAAACTTGCATCTTTTTGCACCTGTATTTTTTGAGAGAACATGCAGGGGGTAAACAATTTTATAAACACCTAGTTTTTAGTTGCATTGGTGTATGGTTACTTAACCTCAAACTACTAGCTACTAACATAAATAAGTGGGGACAAAATGGAAGAAATTACAACTCTTCAAAGGACATCACCAATGCCACAGAATTCCAGGATGCAAGCGAATTGATCGTCACCAAAATGTAGGTATCTTGTGTGATCATGCATTTATACCGATGAAATAGCATCTAGGCGTCGCTTTTCACTGGCAATTCTTGTGTTGAATTAATGGGACTGTGCTTCAAGAAGAATGTTTGTGGCAGCATTGATGTCATTTCTAGCATGGACAAGTGCCTGCCTTGCTGAGTTCCGATCAAAGCCCATTGACACCAGGGTAGCAATGGAGTCCTCTGGCGGCTCTGCAGCTGCAGGTGCAGCAGTAGACGGATAGGTTCTCTGAAACCAAAAGAATTAATGAGTTTTTTACAGAATAAATCATTTGGAAGAACTGAAATTACATCAAAGAATTGATGTAATGCACAGGAAAACTTCACAAGAGAAGGAACATTCTTCATATCAGTGATCAGTCAATTTGGCCAATATTTTAGCAGAATGTAAATTCAAAATTCTTCAGAGTTAGGAAAAGGCCCACAGAGCCCATGACTCACTGACACTGACTCTCCAAGTTTGCTGACAGTGGTATCAAGCAAACTTTCTCATCAAACAAACAACATTAGAGAAAATTATTCAAAATGTATAGAAACAATTGACCCACTAAATGTACATTGAAATTACATTTCTGCACCATAAGCAGCTTATGGTCAATCAAATACCATCTCACAGAATGTTATCAAATGCTTTGTATGAAATACTTATGAATGGTATTCAAAGCCCCATAATCTAATGGCAACAGACATTTCGGGAATTGAGTTTTACACTAATTCAATGCTTATATGTGTTAAGACCAATGCAGTGAAGCTGTGACAAGGAGGAAAAAAAAAAGAAAGGAAAAAACAATAGACAACATCAGGAAACTATCCAGAAAACAGTCTTATCCTACTAGCAAAAAGAGAAATAAAAACTATCTAAATCAATTGGTAATGAGCAGAGGGATTCAAACCCGAATCTAGGAGATCCCATTGTTCGAGTGATTTGATCAAACAACCACCATTTTTCAACTAGTCCTTTTCAAGATTTGACTAAGGGAGCAAGAATGTCATGGATTTACATTAATTATTTGAAGTTGTTCCTATCAAGAAGGCCATAGCTATTTTAAATTATTATTTTGTAATCAATAATCTAGGAAATATAGACATTTAGTTGAATTAGGAAACTGTGAAGTTTGCTCTATAAATAGTGTAGGGTTGTAGGCGTGGAAATTTCTTAATAAAAGAACCAAAGTTTGACTGCTCCATAGAGCTCTATTTCGCTCTCCCTAGAATATCTGATATGTAACAGCAACACAAGTGAACAAGCTTCATATTTATCCATGATTGACTATTATCTTCTATTTATTGATCAGTTCATCATCTGGAGTAGGGGTGCAAGCGATTAAGCTACTAGGGCTCGACTCAATGAGTCCTTGAGCTTGACTCGTTTAAATATTGAGCCAAGCTCGAGCTCGAACTACTTGAGTAACAAGTCGAGCCGAGTTCGAGTACTTTAATACTTGAATCGAGAGGCTCACGAGCTTTATCGAGTTTTTATTTTTTAAATATATTTAATATGCATGTATAAGTAATATTTACTATTTTAACGAGCCTTATCATGCCGAGCTTGAACTGCTTGAGTAAATTACGAGTCAAGCTCGAGTATGAAAAATGACGCTCAATTGGGATCAAGCCGAGCCTCAAGCCTAGAGTTTTCGGATCGAGTCAAGCTCAAGCTTGGCACTGGATCGACTAGATTGGGCTCTACTACAACCCTAATCTGGACAGAGGTGCTCAGAAAGCATGCCATCTCTTCATACAGATGCTAGGCTATGAAACCTAGTTTTCGATTCCAAATTTTGGTCAAAAGTTCTCTGTCCTGGATCAAAGAGCTACTCCCTGATATGATTTCCACGACCTTGTTGCCAAACGGCAGTTAAAATAATGGTTGAGGTAATGAGTTTAGCTGTTCGACCTTATCTTGCTGGAGTGTGCAGATGCAATAAAGAAGAAAATATTCCCATAGAGCATCCATATCTATACGATGCCATTTCTTTGGGAATTTAGCAGAAGGGAACAATTTGCAAAAAGATTGTCCAAAAGCTGACAAGAGAGTTGCTAAGATGATCCAACAACTCAAAAAAGTTAAGGATTTAAATGATGACCTTGAGTCCATCTTTTTACTATTCATGAGAAAATTCCTTAATCTCCCTTTGTGATTAAGCAATATATAGAGATTGTGATGAAAGTTTCTGCTGACTTCACAGAAGATGAATCTTTTATCATCCAGGAAATCAAACATCACACAACAAATTCCTCTGGTAAGGAGTCAGTTATTTCCAAACAAGTATATAAACTTCTCACAGAACTATTTTATACTAGAGCAGCAAAAACTATGATGAACCCTAAAGCTCTTCCCCCACATTTTGCAAACAAATAAACATTATTTCCACGCTGCTAATGAAAAGATCTTCCCACAGATCTTATCAGTGAATCCATACAGACTCGAATTTTTTTTTTCTTAATGTCCCCAATATTTTGGGTTCTTCCCTTGCCAAAAAAGACATTGTTAATGGATTTGATATCTACACCAAGCTCAAACATCTCAGGATTCTCCTATGATATACAAAAAGTTCATCCAAATACGGGCTCTATTACCTAATCTTCAGTCGATATTAAGTTAGAATTTTGAAGGGATCCAACAAGAGTTAATCTCATCTTTTATTGCTGATTCTCATGCAGACTTTCTGCTTAAATGCCCAAATCTCTTGTGGAAGAAGTTAGAATTTCATATTTCTCTTCCTTTTAAGATAGTTTTTTTTCATTATTATTCTTTGTTTATGAATCCTTTTAAGAGCTTAAACAAGATCATTATAGGCCACAAATCCATGAATCCTCACTAATTATAGTGATGTAGCAAATGAAAGTCACACCCATTTCACCAATATTAGAATTCCAAAGGGCTGTTAGAGACAGTTTGATAACTGTATGGCCATTTTAGCTCTGAATACATGGAAGATTTAGACTTTGACCAACAAAAGTACATTCCTCAATATAGTTGTTTCAGACATTAAGGTCCATTGCATTGAGTTATATCAATATGCAACATGAGCAGTGGATATTATTGCTTCCCAGCATAATATATTGTCATATTCTCAACCTTCCAAAAAATTCATGAACTTTATAGATTAACCAAGAATATATTATCGAATATTATTGAATACTACCCCAAACCAACCATTGAGCAAAAACACTTTTACAAAATGATGCTTATCAGGCAATATTACTACATTAAAATGTAAAACATCATAAGCATGCTATAATATGCAGCAGTTGAACACCGTAAACGTTTGCATGCACCACAAAATGCAAGTTTCATCAAGCAAATGCAATAGAAGAAAATATTTGAGTTGTATACAAAATCTCAGCCCCTACTAGTTTGATCCAATTCCAACTTGAGATTCCAATCACATGCATCACGTATACAAAAGTTGACAAATATGCATGCTTTCAGCCCATGTGGATTACAAATAATTATATGTTTGTAAGCAATTGGAAAAATAAAAGCATTCAGAAAATACTTGCCTCCACTTGGCGAGTTGTGTAGGAAGATATATTTCCTGCAAGATTCCTTGCTGGTGCTGTAGGTGGATTCCCCATAGAAGGCCAAGAAAGCCGTGAAAAGAACAATCTAATAAACTCAGGGAACTGTAATAAAAACGTGAATTACTTTTTAAAAAATAGAATTTGATCAACATATAGCAGCATCTGAACTGAAAATGATGATACAATACGGATTGAACAACTAAATAAATAGTTGAAAAAAGTGACATAGTACTATTCTACCTCAATTCCATAACAATGCTTTTACTAGGGGAACAATAAATTCAGAATTCTTCAAGACCATTCACCTCTCATCACAATAATTGCAATTTGTTCACTTTCAGTGTTAGATCTTTTTAATTGCAAAACATTTAATCCTTCTGTACAAAATTGTTAATCATTTTCCAATTTTATTCTAATTTACTTACATTCTGATTTAACAAGTGTTTCCTACTGTTCAGGTAAAATTTCTATTAGCAAAAAAAAAAATGCATTTACAGTTAACCCAATATTAAACCATTTAGGAAGATTTGATTGCATTCATTATGATAAAACAAAGCTCAAATTAAGTAAATTGAAATTGGTGGGCCTATTAAAAAAATAAGATCAAATCCTTCAATTGGTCCCTATACTCAAGTGAGTCCCTAACAAGAATTTCAGAAAAATGAGTCTCCATGTTCCTAGTAAAGTGCTGGACTCTTAATTTCAATGATCAAAATTCAATCCATGGCAATCTCAAAAACCAAAAAAAAAATGGTGATCTAAGGAAAATCACTAACACCATGAAAATGAGGCCGTTATGTTCTGATTTGTCATTTTTGACAATGACATGTCAAGCCAAATGGCCGATGTAAAATTTCTATTTTTCTCTTTTTTCTTTCGTTCTTTTCTTATATCTCATCCATTCCTCTATATACGCCTCTCCATTTTCTCCTTGGCCCACCATATCCAGAAAGCATCCACAGCATAAACTCTCAAACAAACTCCAACTCAATTATCAAATCAAAGAGAATTAGAGCAACACAGCCAAAAAATAAAGAAACATTATGAAAACCAATTTTAGGTACTACTTAAAAAGAATAATGCAGACATGTTTCGTGGCAGTGCTTTCTAGCTTTTAGGAATGTATGAGTGGAATAAGAACATAACAGAAAACAGAAACAAAAACAAAAACAAAAACAAAAACAAAAACGAAAAATAAAAATAAAAATAAAATTTTGCAATGCTAATTCAATTTGCCAAAAATAACAAAGCCATATTCTTTACTTTTTCTTTTTTTGATAAAACAAAGCCGGATTTGAATAAGAAATTTAGTAAAACCCATCTCAAATCTAAAACAAATCCTACAACAAATGAAACCCAAAAATAAATCCTCATAAATTCCTCAATCTAAAATTATGGAATCTTTGTTTAAATTATAGATAGAGAAATGAACAAGGATTCAAGAACCTCATTTGATCTAAGAATAGGAAGAAAATGCTGTCAAAAGCCTGTGGATTGTCTCTGCAAATAGTCATGGTAATTGCATCACTTTTTCGCTTACCTAAAGACCACTTGCAGTTGGACTAGAGAAAGATCGAAAGATACAAAGAGAGAGAAAGAGATGGATGAAGAGAGAAAAGGATCGGTAAGCTGCGATCTTCAGTGAGAGATTAGAGAAGGTGTGAGAAGATATAGAGAAAAAAGGAGGGGGAAGCAGGAAAAAGAGAGAAGAAAGAGATGAGAACTGAGAGAAGGGAGGATGAAGAGTGTAGCAGCTGCTGGGTGCCAGATTTGGAGCTGGGTGGCCAGATCGTTGACCCAGCCACCATGGGTGAAGCCAATAATTTTGTATTGGAGGGACCGGGATAAAAGGAGGTCAAATTACAAATTTTTTGGGGGAGCCAAAATAAATTTTTACTATTTTTTGGATGAGAAAACACTTAAAATCAAAGAAGCTTTGAGGAGCCAAGGAAGGGGGGAGGGCAAGGCCCTGCCAGCCACCCTAACTGGTGTCTTGAATAACAGTCTGACACCAGACATTGGCCATTGAGGTAGAAAGGAGAATCCAAGAAGAAAAGCTAAAAGAAAAAAGTAGAAAAATGAATTAAAAAAAAAAAAAACTGATAGGCCATAGAAAAATCTACTAAACTATGTGATGCCACATGGACACAAATATACATCATTAGTGGGCTTCTAATTACTAAGCCTCTTTTTGTGCCACTGGCAAATCATCATTAATATGCCACTTCATTTACCATGTCATCAAGTTAATGGAACATAGTTAACGAAGTTTGTAATTTTACTCAATTCAACCATCCATAAAGTAAAAAGGATCCAAATTACAAATTGGAAAAGAGGGACTAAAATCAATAATTTGACAGAGGGACCAAATGCAGAATTTAACCCCAAAAAAAAACTGTTGAAGTTCAAGGTTCGACCTACTTTTCTACCCTTTTATTATATTCTTAAAAACAAAGGACCCTAATTTTGATAGCATAAATAATTATACCAACCTAGATAAAATGCTGCGCAAAGCAAGCACACATGCATATATGTTCACATATGCATAACTTCACTACTCCTTGAAACTTAGAAAGTTTATGAGCATAGAAGATATGATGATATAAGAAACTCTTAGATGATATAAGAAACTCTTATGCCAACGGGTTTGATTATAACGGATCCTTTTGTATGGGACCATCCATCAATGGGTTTATACTGAAAACATAACCACCATTACTGCAGCCAAAATCATATTTCAATCTATGGCTCAGATGGAAGTCTATATGTAGTCCGCATGTCTCCATCAAGAAAGGAAAGTTAAAGAAGCAAAAATTTCCAAGTGAACTATCAGATTGGAAACAACCTTAGCTCTGCGGATGTGAAAGACATTTAGACGATATAAGGAACCGGCAAGGATGCCGCATATCCCTGGCAAGAGGGATCTTTTCCAAGACGATAGAAGAAGCTGCAAGAAAGAAACTGAAGTTTATCACAGGGCCTCGAGGTAGAAGATCAACAATAAGCAGCAAAACTAATACTCACTCTTTACCTGAACACCAGCTAGATAGATGAAAGACTTATCAGAGAAACGAACCCCAAGTATACGAAACCATGTTGAAACTGGGATATCAAAATAAAACGGTACGAACGAGGCAAATATGAGGCCATAAGGTCCAGAAGTGAGCAGGTTAACTGTGGGATCTGTAATCATTAAATATCAAGTAAATTTCCCATCAACATTGCCAATTCACCATAGAGAACAAGAATAGTTAACCATGCATACAAACAACGATGAAAAGCATACATGCTGATGTCTGAAATCTGTCTTAACTAAAATTTTAAGAAACGGAAGGAAAATCTTTTTGTTGGAAGCGATATATAAGAGCTAGATCATGAATTATCCACCAAGAGCTTAACATTATTCAAAAGGTATAATCACATCAACGTCAAAAGGTAGATTATTATGGCTACCATATCCAGTAGCCAAAAAGGCAATGACAAAGAATTGATCGATTTGATTCCCAAACCACCAACTTCTCTTGGTTGCTTAACATCCCCCATCCTACCAAAATGATACATAGAAGAACCTGTTGCAGAAGATTTCCTTAGAATTTCCCTAACTGTATAAATGGAGACTTTTGTACTTTTTCTTTCGAGGTTAATTCATCTAATAGCATATATCTACTTGTCCATTTGTAAGAGATTTTTGAAACTTGACCAGAAAAACTATTACCAAAAGAAAAAAAAAAAAAAAGGTTAGAGAAACTGAGACAGAAAACATTAACAGCCAGAAAGATTGATGTAATATGGATATATATTTGAAGAGCATGGCATGGAATGATATGACAGTTCCTACCTTTAAGGATAGCTAGAGCCATAACCTCAAAGAGGAATGAAACCATTATTGAGAACAAGATAAAAACCTGCATAATCAGGGCAGAGAAAAATTACATGGAGGAAAGGAAAAAAATACACTTACTTTAGTTTCTTCATAAGTATTAGCTGCCAGTTTAAAAAATTATAAGGAATTAAACCATTTTGTAAATCTTCAATTGATGATATATACACTCGAAAAAGAATTTCTGAGTACTATCATCAAGATCTATTGATGGTAGCTCTGCTCAGTCGTTTCCCATCTCCCTTTTCATCCTCCTCTAGCAGTTTTTTTTTTATTAACTTCTTTCCATGGCTATTACTGGGAAAGCAGAAAATGGGTTGGTGGAGTAGGTTGGCATGTGGGAGTAGTTATGCGTACGTGAGCAATAGAGACTAAAAGTAAGATAAAAAACTAGGAGACTATGAATGAGAGCGAAAGAAAGATAAAAGGCTAGGAGACTGTGAATGGCACTGAAAGAAATGACATCAGAAGAAAATCCCTCATGTCATGTGGATGTTTTATTTATACCTATGTTCATATTAGGTTTAATGTCCTTTAAATATAAACTGAATAAATTAAACCTAGATTTCAATCGCACAAAGCAAGCCAAAAAGATTTGTAGCCAATTTGATTCGATCAAACAAGCCCTCGTGAATTTTAAAGAACTAAATTATGGTGAAAATATTAAAAATGACTAAATTTCTGTAAATTATGCCATAAATACCAATAAATTCCAATGGTAAATCGAAATGCAATGGTATGAAGACATACCGTTCCCATAACAAACAAAACTACTAATTGCTACAGTATTGACAAACATGGTCAAATCATCAAGCAGGTAGGATTTCCAAACTTGAAGAAATGTATATTTCACTTCCAATCATGCCAAAATTTGCTAAACAGTTATGATTAGAAATTTCCTTTTCTTTTCTTTGTTATCATTTTAATATCCCTCCTTCACATTTCAGTTTCAACCTTTCTTTAACACAACAATTAACAGTATCCTCTCAGGTGTTTCTATTCCTTTTATATGGTCGGGTCTCTCCTAATAAGGTGTTCAGGGTATTAGAAGTTTGGTTACCTTATTTTACTTCATCAGAAACATACATTCTATAGTAATAGTTTAACTCTATGCACATTGGGTACAACATTAAAGTCAAATATATAAGACAACACAACAGAATGATCTAGAATAAAAAAATATGATTACTCACAGAGTACTTGTTGGAACCAATTTGTCGCTCAAAGACCCTGAAGTAGTATAGTAGATAAAGTCCAAACATCAGTTCTGGTGTAGATGAAAAGGCAAAAACTGATGTGATTAACTTCCATATGCTAAGTTTTCTGAAAATATCCTGTCATAAAGATGGAACAATCCATAACAGTTATACACAATAACATTGAAGAGCACATGGCATCTTTTACTCCCCAAAAGTAAAATAAACAAATGCAATGCCATTTAACTTGATTTTGGTGTCGAGTGATTACCATTCACAAACTAGCATTACAAACAGTCTTTTACGATCACTTAATTTTCAGTATATCTTTGGTTGCTTTACAGCAGAGTTCAAGCCAAATCCCCTCACAAATCCCCCCCCCCTTTTTAACCCCCTTTTTGATTGATTTACTATCTGATTTACTCTCACACAACAAATCATACCCCCCTCTAACCCTTTTTTTCCCATTTCTGAGAAAATTACATTGCTTTACCATGTGACTTTACTCTCACAACAAACCATAGAATTACTTTCCCTGTGACAAACTACGCTTTTGATAATGGGAAGCATACTTCCTGAATTTGTTTATCAGAATATAAACAGATACACTTAAACTCTGGAGAGGGACATAAAAGTAGGAATACACCATTCTGTTTTATTTATATAATAAAATATGACAATGCTGTACACTCCAAAACTAACAAATCGAACAGCAATCATAATACTTGTTTAAATGTCTCAAAAAAAAGTAGCATCAACAACTTGGATATTAATTATTATTCCTAAATAGGGACACAAGGATGATTACAGTAATATAATAATATTATCATGTATAGATTGAGACATTCAAAGAAGATAAAACATACTCTATTAATTGCTTCAGGATAAACTAAGAAGTTGGCTACCTTAACATTTAGAAGGGAGTTCAATATAAGCCTGTTTTCCCCTTGACCTCACTACTTCAAAATCAATAATGTGTTTCTATATCATAATTTTCTACATCAATCCTTCAATTATTTAATTTGAATGCATGCCCAATGAGCTTCTGAGGATGTTGTCTAAAATAGAATATGAAGCAATCCATATAGCCAATCCTATCTAGTGGGGAAAGATGTGTTGATGAACTTGCCTGTCTTATGAGATTATCCGCAACCTATTGATTAGAAGTCTGAGTTAACAATGTATCAGTATATTATTCCTCTTCTAGTTCATAGAATGTCAGCAAATGATACTGATCTCTACTGGATATCTCAATTCTAAACCTCAATCAAATCAATGACATAAGAATACTTAATTTTGAGCCAACTTATTAGGCCAAAGTAAGAAGAGGAACAACTAATCAAAAATTAATATCATTCACACACTTATTCTCCTATAAGGTGACTTTCATGTATCTTAGTATTTGCATTGCAACAATATCTCAACAGCCTAATATCTTCACAGTAAGATTAGTGGAAACTAATTAAAATCTATGAATGATCTAAAGAAATACAGCAACCAATTAACTTAGAAATCATTTCCATGTTAACCATGTCACAGCAATACCGTCCCTCAAACAAGTGATGATAAAAATAAAAAAGGAAAAAAGGCTTGAGCTGAGATTGATCAGTATGACTATTACAATGCCATAGAACAAATCTTTAGTCCTTAAAGTTTAACATGCCAAAGAATACTGAACTGGTGCCAACCAACAGCAAAACATGAACAGTAAGAGATCTTTTATTAGCACAAAGGAGATTATGGCTCAAAATGAACTCTTGTAGATCAGCAGTTGATGGCACATAGAAATTTTTTTTTTTAAAAATGCTTGCTCTACTTGATGCATAGAAATCAAAAACAATTATGCATTCAATAAAAGATCCGCTATAAAACCTAAAAGAAAAGGAAAAACCCGAGAGAACAATTAAACCACTTCCTTTCCCTACATGAAAATACGAGACAGATTTAGAATTCAATTGTCAGAAAAGCAATGGTGAATCCTTGTAAATCAAAAGAAATTGAAAAACAACAGCTTATACTAAAATTGAAGTGGTAGATCAAAGATGTAGAATAGAAAAACCAAGAATACGAATAAGAGCGCAAACCCAAGGATACGAATTCACAGAGAAAAGTGAAGTTAAAGACGGGAAAGTCATGGCATCATGGCATCAAGGGATCATAGATCATAGATCATAAATCATAAATAAAATGTTTGAAATAAGAAAAGAAGGAAAACAAAGAAACAAATATTTGAGCCAGATTCAAAGCGAAACTTTTAACAAGGGTTTACCTGATAGGACAAACCAAGCTTGAAAGAACGGCCTTTGATCCCAAAGAATATGGAGAAGAGCGCACATGCAATGACAAAGCTTTTTGTCACTGGAGCATTATCTGCAAAAGGGAAAAAAAAGGAAAGAAACTTAATCAAATTTTCAAGGAAAATAGAAAAGATCATGGTAAAAGAACTAATAAAGAAGAAGAAATTGTACGCACTGAAACCGGAGGGGCCGCCGTTCATCTTTCAAAGTAGGTAGGAATGAGGAAGCAACCACCTCTTGTCTTTCAAATTTCACCCTCTTATATGCTTTTTGGTGTTTGGTTTGAGACGGAATTTACAGAAACTAAAAAGAGAGTCCTCTCACCTCTCTCTGACCAAAAACAAAAAACTAAAAAAGGAGTCCTCTTTCTATGGTATTCTTTTACTAGTTTTTCCTTTCTCTTCGACAGCTCTTTTTTTTTTTTCTTTCTTTTATTTAATTATTCTTTTAATTAATTCTCCAGGATTTTAATTTTATTCCTATATCTTCTTTTTTTTCAATTAGTAGGTATTAAATTTATTTTGGGTATACTTTCTTTTATACTGCAGACACTACAGTAAATTCAAATTTTAGTGACATTTTAATAGCGGTGTTTCACTTACAAACGTCGTTAGGTAACGTGATTTTATAACATTAGTGGGTTTAGTTATAAAACGCCGCAAAAATTACATTTAACGATGTTCGTAAGAAAGAAACGCCGCTAAACAATATACAATTCTGGCGTTTATATTATAAAACACAGCTAAATGTTTGCCAATTTACGTGGTTCCATTTTGCCAAAAAAGTTGTCCGTCATTTCTATAAAGAGAAACGGCAACGTTTTAGGGTTTATACATAGCGGCGTTTATATAAATTCTTGTACATAATTATTTGATGATTATTTGATTTCTAAATGCTCTTCCAGCTTATACGTAATTAATTCTTTTATTTTCTAGTAAACATCCTCTTAATCACTCTTACATCGACTTGAGGCATCAAATTCTTGTAACATCTGCTGCAGAAGAAACAACTATAAGGTACGATTTAGTATTATATTCGTGTTTATGTTTAATAATTTATATTGTGTTTATACAATTTGACCGAGTGCATATGAATTGCCTTGCGTTTATACATATTGATGATTAATTGATATCTGTCAAACTGTATTGATTCATGAGTTGTCTGAATTTTCTAGAAATTTATGAGGATATACACGAATAGGATCTGTTATAGAGTATGAAGTCCAGGTAATCATGACTGAGTAGAACGTAGCTCAATGTTTATTGATCATTTACTAAAATTTTGTATAACTTATAATGTATTATTTTATAATTTAGACTTACGTACGAAATGGATAAAAGTTGGATGCAAAAGTCGAGAGTAAGTCAAGAGTACCATATCGGACTAGATAATTTTATCGATTTCGCTTTTCAGAATGCAAGCGAAGATAATATGATATTATGTCCTTTTTCGAGGTGTGCTAATATTGATTGGTATATGCGTGGAGTTGTTTTCGAACATTTAATTTGTGAAGGATTTCTCCCGGGTTACAGACAATGGTTTTTTCATGGAGAGTCCTCAACTTCTAGATCATCTTCTAGAGTTCCTCCAAGTAATTCTAACAATCAACATCAGTCTATTAGACAAGATGACATGGAAGGCATGTTGCGGGATGCATTTAATATGCGTAACCACAGTTTCCACACATCTTCACCAGAAGTTCCTAGAGGAAATGATGGGTTCAATGTTGGCATGAATGACTTTGCTGAAACAGGAAGAGGTGTGGGTGATGAAGAACCCAATGGAGAAGCGGCAAAGTTTTATAAGTTGCTTGATGATATGAATGAATAACTTTACGAGAGATCTAAGCATTCAAGATTGTCTTTCTGTGTCCGTCTTTTTCACTTAAAATGCTTAAGCGGGTGGACAAAAAAATCTTTGACACTGTTATTAGAATTTTTGAAATAAATGTTTTCTTTTGCAAAAATCTCTCAGTTTTGTAAGGATTCGAAGAAGATGATAAAGGAACTAGGCTTTGGATATGAGAAAATTCACAGTTGTCCGAATGACTGTATGCTGTATTGGGGTGATAGAACAAATGAACAATTTTGTCATGTCTGCAGTGAATCTCGGTGATTGAACGGAAATACAGAAGAAAATATGAATGAGGATGATGGTGACGCACATTTAAAAAAGAAGCCTGCAAAGATTTTGCAATATTTTTTGTTAATACCAAGACTTAAACGAATTTTTATGTCTTCAAAAACATCTGATTCTATGAGGTGACATCATGATGAAATGACTGATGATGGCTTATTAAGACATCCTGCAGATTCTTTGGCTTGGAAATCATTCGACAATAAGTTCTCATCTTTTGCTAATGATCCCCGGAATGTGAGGCTTGGACTTGGTTCTGACGGTTTTAATCCGTTCAAAATAATGAGTACTTCTTATAGTACTTGGCCGGTTGTATTGATTCCTTATAATTTGCCTCCATGGATTTGCATGAAACAATCCTCTTTTATCTTGTCCATGATAATTCCTGGAGAGAAAGGTTCAGGAAATGATATTGACATATATGCAACTTCTTATTCAAGAGTTGAAGCTGTTATGGGAAGGGGTTGAAACATATGACGCATCAAAAAAGAAAAACTTTAATTTGCGTGCAGCTTTGCTATGGACTATAAACGATTTTCCTGCTTATGCAAATCAATCTAGTTGGAGCACCAAAGATCGTTATGCTTGTCCTTGCTGTGCTGCGCAAACATGTTTGAAATGGTTATATAACGAAAATAAATTCAATTATATGGAACATCGTCGGTGGTTAGATGAAAATCATAAATTTAGATTCCAAAAACATGTCTTTGATATCACTAAAGAGTTAAAAGAAGCACCTGAGACCACGATTGGATCGGATATCTTCTTGATGTTGAAAGATATCAATTTCACTTATGGAAAGATGAATCAAACAAGTAGCACACAGTCAAGGAAAAGATCGAGGGAGATGTTAGAATGTGATGTTAATATTCAGAGTGATGAAGAGGAAGATGAAGAAGATGATCCAAATGAGGCGGATTTGTGGGAAAAAAGAAGTATTTTTTTAGTTACCTTATTGGGAACATAATTTATTGCGTCATAACCTTAACGTGATACATACAGAGAAGAATGTTTGTGAAAATGTCATCGAGACAATTCTTAATATGGATAGAAAATTAAAAGACAACTTAAAGAGTCGGCTTGACCTAGTTGACATGGGAATTTGCCGTGATCTTCAACCAAAATTACTTCCTAATGGAAAATCACGGTTGCCTCCTGCTTGCTTTGGGATGTCTAAAAAAGAGAAATAAGTCTTTTATAAGGTATTGAAAGATGTGAAGGTCCGGGATGCGTATGCCTCAAATATATCAAGATGTGTGAATGTGAAGGATCGAAAACTTTCTTCCTTAAAGTCACATGATTACCACATCTTCATGCAAGACTTACTACCAGTTGCTTTACGTTGTTCTATGTCAAAGCAAGTGACTTCTTCCATAATTGAACTTAGTAATATAATGAAAGTTATTTGTGGCAAAGTTCTCAAAGTTGAAGAGCTTGAAAAACTTCAAGATCGAGCGGCTCTAATTTTATGCCACTTAGAGAAGATTTATCCTCCATCATTCTTCACTATAATGGTGCATTTGGTTATCCATCTTCCTTATGAAGCAAAAGTCGGTGGATTAGTTTTTTATTGATGGATGTACCCATTAGAGAGGTATACTTTGCCAATTAGCTTATTATACTTTTATCTTAAACATAGCGTTTAATTACACATTAAGATTGTTATGCATTCTGTTTTAGGTTTTTAGGAAAGTTAAAATCTTATTGTCGGAACAAACGCTATCCAGAAGGTTCAATTGCTGAAGAATATTTAGCGGAGGAGTGTATGACATTTTGTGCAAGATATTTGGAAGATGTTGAAACAAGATTTAACAGATCGGAAAAAAATGATAGGCTCACACATAACAACTTAGCCGAGACATACTTATTTGAAAGTTTTGGACAACCAATCAGCAAAGTTGAAGTAGTTGAGCTAGATGATAATTTTTGGGCACAAGCGCATCGATATGTGCTTTTTCATAATGATTCACGAGAATCATTACGCACGTAAGTTTCAGTTATATTTTTTAATTTAACAAACAGTTTATAAAGTTTTAGCTTCCTCACCTAAAATAAGTACTTTTTATGATAGTGAGTATAGAAGCTACTTGAGAGGCTGTTTATGTTCTTGAAGATCTCAACCTTTCGAGCTTGATAAGTTATTTACGAAAAAATTTCACGAATGGTTAGGAGAAGTTGTAAGTATCACAACTGTTTTTGATTTTATTACGATCAATCTATTGCTTAAAATATAAATAAAGTTATATTTTGCCTTTGCGTTTCTTGTAATAGGTTTGGAGTGGAAGGGATGTTAGTGAAGAAGTTAAGTATCTTTCACAATGATCGAATAGAATAGTGAAAAGATACAGTGCTTACATCATTAATGGATTTAGATTTCATACTAAATCCCGTGAAAGATTTAGGAGAACACAAAACTGTGGAGTTGTTTCTTTTTCAACAACAAGCTATATAAGTGCTAGGGATAGTAATCCTGTGGAGAGGGATGTTGATTATTATGGAATTCTTAATGATATTATTGAGTTAGATTTTATGGCAAGTGGAAGGTCGTGTTATTTCGATGTGATTGGGCTGATGTGAATACTAGTAGAGGTGTTAAAAAAGATTAGTTCGGATTTACAATGGTGAATTTCTCTCGATTAATTCACACCGGAGAACAACTGATTGACGAGCCTTATGTTTTTTCATCTTAAGTCATTCAAGTCTTTTATTTCAAAGATCCGAATGATGCGGGTTGGTATGTTGTACTCCGTAACACACCTAGAGACTTGTTTGATATGGGTGATCAATGTAGAGATGATATGGAACAAAGAACTGAATGCTTGCCATTTACGGATCAAAACTTGGATGAAAATATCCTTAGTATCAGTATAGATGTTCGGTGGGTTCGCGAAGATGTTGATGAAGACATTTATGAAGCTCGATGAAAAAACTAAATTTAGTAAGATTATTTTGAAACAAATATTTTGTATATAATATGCTTTTATACTTTAAATATTATTATTAATGTTCTTTACATTATAGTATTTCATTCTTACACTAATGTTGTTTACTTAAAGTTAATGCATATAGCATGCCGAGAAGAAGATTAAGGGATATCAATATCATTCAGACCGGTTCTGAATCGGCTGGTGCTACTGTTGAAGGCGACACTAGAGTGACGCCTTTAGAGGTGCCTAATGTGTCTACTGCAGATGCTAACCCACCAGACTTGCCGATTGCCTCCAGGGCTGCAGAAACTGTAGTTCATACAAACTTGAATACAGGTATCGAGTTACAGAAGTGTTAAAAGTACGCAAAATAGTTTGACCAAAACAGGTTGGACAATTGATAATATATTTGTTTTTGTGTAGTTGATAATGCTGGACAAAGCATAACTCGTGGTCGTACGACATTAAAGGAGTTATGGGCACTACTTCCTGAAGAGCGTATTGTTGTCGCAACAAATAATGAGCAGCAGCCAATTGATCCGGAAGTATAACTATTGGCTAGCTTTCTTGGCCTGATTGCTCGAAATGAGATGAAGTGTCCCATTCATTATGAGTCATGGTGTGACGTGCCGAATACTGAGAAGGTCAAGATGTTAAAGTATATTGAGGTATAAGCGTGTTAAATTAGTATTGTATTATTTTAAGAATTTTGTTGATGATCGAAACTAACTTTGTACAGCTTTTCCGTTTCAGTCACGATTTTCTTTGTAGATTCCCACATCATTTGTTTTGAAAGTCATTGGGGAAAAAATGGAAAGAACATAAGCATGACTTGAAGAAAAGTATTTCGATTGAAATACTGATCCTAATGTCTTAATACGAACCATACCGCGTGGTGTGGTTATGTGGCAGTATGAGAGACTGGTTAGATTCTGGTATTCAAAAAAATGAGAGGTATCATTCATAATTTATTTTGGTCATTTACTTATACTACTTGATATAATACATTGTATGAAATATGTATACCTTAATAACGTGCAATGTACAGGAACGAGAAAAGATAGGGGTAAGCAGTAGACAACAACAGAAATACAGTCACACTAGTGGTTCAAAAAGCTTTGCTAGAAAAGCTAATGAAAAAGTAAGTTTACATTCATAATATATTATTATATTAGTTCTCAATTGTTTTAATACAATTTAGTATTAATTATTATTATTTTGTAGGAAATTGAGCGGGGGAAAAAATTGGACAAGTTGAGATGTTTCAGTTAACTCATACTAAGAAGGATGGATCCTATTTGAACGTCGAGACTCAGGAAATTGTGGTATATTTTCTTTAAACTTGTTTTCGTTTACAAATATATTACATGAAAATATTATTAATTATATTGTTTTGTAGGAGAGAGCAAAATAAAAAATTGATGACTTGTAAGCCGGATCATCATATGCCTCAGTCAATATGCAAGATGTCAAAAATCAAGTTTTCACTGAAATGGCTGGGAAAGAAAGACATGGACGAGTTCGAGGCCTCGGACTGGGTCCAACACCATCTAGCTACTATGGGATTGGTTCTCAGTGATTTACAACTTCTTCTTCATAAAACAGCTCTGCATATGAAGTTTAGATGCTGCGAGAGGAAATGAATATTATGCATCGACGTTTTGAGAGAAAGAAATAGAGAGACAGACATAGAAAGAAGAAGAGCAACGAAGATATCAGGAGCTGCAGACACAGTTTGCGTCATTGATGAATTTAGTGCAGCAGCAGTTGCTAGGCGGCGCACCGAGTTCACAAAATTCTCCACCTCAGGTAATATAATATATTCGTTCTTAATTATCTTACTTTCATAACTTCATATATTATATATTAATTACTTTTTTTTAACTTTTTTTTGTAGGGCTCATAACATGGGAACGAACTTGCTGCGAAAAAACTTTCTGCTTACGGTTGTCCTCGAACTTGTAAATTTTTTAGCTGTAATTGGATTTTATTTGTTAAGTAATAAAATTATTGAATACTGATACTTTAAATTAAATATATCTTTATATTATATTTTTTTTTTATTTATAATTTCTTGTTGTTTGTGTATTTGTTGGACAGTTCTTTAAATAATATTGCAGGTATTATTGATAAATTTAGCTTTTTAAATAAAATAAATAATATATAAAAAAAAATTATTCTGCTCAGATAGCGGCGTTTCAAGAACAAAACGCTGCTAAATCTATAATTTCAAAGCAAATACATACCAAAATTAGCGACGTTTTACGAACCAAACGCCCCTAAATAATGTCTATTAGCGGTGTTTGTGGGCAACCAAACGCCGCTAAATGATTTTATATACCGACGTTTGTTTTGCCGGTAATTTTTTTTTGAAATAGCAGCGTTTCTGATTCATAAACACCGCTAAATGACCATTGTATACCAGATTTCGACGTTTTAGTAAGGCGTTTTTAAACGTCGTGGATGTACATACAAACGCTGTAATTTTACCGGCGTTTAAAGTCCAAACGTTGGTAAAATTCCTAGCGAGACATTCCGAGGCGTTTGTGGCGGTTTTTTTTTAAAGCGTCGTTTCTATTTTAACGGCGTTTAAAAACGCCCTTAACGTAAAAAAAAAAAAAACATCGCTGAAACTTTCTTTTGCTGTAGTGAGATTGCTTATGCTTATGCTTATATTATTTATTATTTATTTTTTTTTAAAAATTAGTAGAGATTAAAAAAAAAATTAATAAACAATTAACAAAAGAATCAATTAAAGAAAAAATATTTTACACTTGGACTTTGTACAAGTATTTATTGATTAAAATAAAACAAAAAATTATGTCCTTTCATGGTGAAAGTTTTTTTAATATATTTTTAAAAACAAATATTAATAAAAATTTTACATTTGATTATTTTTATTTAAATCAATTTAGAAACATTAAGGTCAAAGTAACTCTAAATGTACCAAAAAGACATTTAGATTACTAATTATTTTAAAGAAATATATTAAAAAGTTTATTTAAAAAAATAAAAAAAGAGTTTTGTTTCATTGTTTTATTTTTACTTCATCCTAACTTTTATATATAAAAATTTAAAAAAAATAATATATATTCGAAATAGACTTGTTTATGGACCGGATCGGACCATGGCTCGAAAACTTTTTTTTTCTTACCTAAGCCTGCATCGGGTCGAATCCGGATCAATTCGAAAGCCCATTTTACTGTTCAAAAAAAATATTAAAATTTATTTTTATTTTTATATTAATATATATTATAATTAAATTTAAATAAAAAATATTTTTTATTTAATAAATAGTAAACCAATCTTAATTATGAAAAAATTTAGGTTACCCACCCAACCCAGTTTGAACCCGTCCAACCTTTGCAGAAGTCTAACCCAGTTGTGAGAGGTAAACTTAAAACCCAACCACCACACGTTGGCTAAACTAGTTTGAGCTAATAAACTGTAAGGAACAAATCCAAGATTAAGAGTTAAGACTACCACCACCACCACACACACACACACAAAGAAAACAAAATATACTAAAAAAAAAATCAAAGAGGCAGAGGCCCAAGGCCACAAAGCAACGGCTCTCGTCTCCTTCAGTCTACTATTCAGCTGGAGAGATGGTTCTTGCTTTCAAACTGCCATTTTCTTGGCCTCAAGGACCTCAACCCTCAACTCGTACTTGGCCCTTTCGTCTCCATAACTGTAACTATTATAACCCCAACAAATTTTTGTCTTCTCTTCCTCTATCTCCATCCCCTTCTCCAATTCCAACCTATGCTCAGTCCAAAGGCCCCAGAAAGTTGGACTCCTTTGGCGTCTCGTATCGATACTCCGGCAGTGAAGAAGATAGCGAGGACGACGAGAATTGTAGCTTTGACGAGGCAGTTTCCCTTTTCAACCAAAGGGAATACTATAAGTGCCATGACCTGCTTGAGCCCTTATGGAACAAAGCCGAGGAGCCTACCAGAACTCTCATTCATGGCATTCTACAATGTGCTGTCGGATTCCACCACCTTTTTAACCAGGTTGGAACTTAATTAACATTTAACATTAACGTTAACATGCTGTCTTCATCTTCTAATATCTATTGAGTACTGTTTGAAATTTTAATGAAAAATGTTATGCAGAATCACAGGGGAGCCATGATGGAGTTGGGTGAAGGGCTGTGTAAACTTAGAAAGATGAATTTCGAGAGTGGACCATTCTATGACTTTGAGCAAGACATTACTGCGGTTCTTAACTTCATTTACAGCACTCAAATTGAGCTGGCTGCTTGTGAGTTTCTTTTGTTTTTATTATATATATATATATATATATATTCTTTTCTTCTTAACATGGAAATGGAAACTTCGTTTTAAAATGAAAATTGGGCAGAGAATCAAATCCATGCTACCTCAGATTGAAAGTCAAAACTTATCCTAGCTATGTTATGAGCTATATATATTAGCATCACAATAGCATGTGAGAAAGAAGCAATTAGTAATTTATATCGTCAACCACCATAGCAGAGTCTAGCCAGTCTAGGTTCTTTTGTTTGAACCTTAATAATTGATCTGACTATTACCTGAGTGCAACTTGTAAAATTGAAAGCCATAAGGATAGCCAAAATTTTATCATTCACAACACCTCCTCAGCACATATTTACGAGTCACTGCATGTTGTATATTTGAAAGAGTTTGATATCCTTGCTTCTCTCATAGTACAATCCTCTTCCCGCTGAACCCCCTTTCTCCTCGGTCCACATTTAGTAAGCAAGGGAGTGACTAGAACAGTATATACAGTAGTCTTTGTTGAAGACTAAATTTTGCTGCCAACCCAAGTAAGCAAGCTGAAAAAGAATCTCTCCCCTGTGAAAGTGATAGTCATTTTCCTTAATTTGACACAATGATTTACTAATAACATTTGGCCAACCAGGTGGTGATGATCTATGTGTGACAATGGAGCAGTCAGAGAGGTCATACCTTCTTCTTGGAGGCTATGCTGCTGGCCAGCATCTTTATCATCTACAAACTGATTCTAATCAAGTTGTGTATATTGTTTTTTGCCCTCAAACACCTTATGGATCTGCTCAGGCTTCAACTCCATCTCCAAGGGTAAGGCTTCCAATTCTTAAAGCCGCTGAGGGCCATCTTTTGGTCTGTGAATAAAGTCACTGCAGCCTGCAGGCATCCATCTTTTATACAGTATATTGTAAATAAATAAAACCATTTCTAATCCTTCAAAAGGTTATGCTCTAATGCATGATATAATGTACAATATCTGTTTGTTTGGTCAAAATGAAGTTTGTTTCATCGGGGATAACAAAAATTTTGAGCTAGGTGAGACTCGAGTTTTCCTGATAGGCCAAAACATTCATGATTCAACCATATTGGCAAAATCATTAGCAACTTTTTTGATACAAAAACAAATATTCTGCATGTTCAGCAAAACCAGAAAGGAGCAAGACCCTTCTCAATTACACTTAAAATTTTACTTTTTTTTGTAAAGCAAAAGTAATATATATATATATTAATTAGTATTTGAGGTTGTTAAGGATTGAATGCTGATCACTGTTACTAGAATTAAGAGTCTATCAACAAGGATTTCAAAGCATAGCAAACTGAACCAACCAGAAAGGACAAGAGCTCCAATTCTGGTGCCACAAACCTTAGAAATGATTAACTAATCCAAAGCTAATGAGGTTAAAACAATCTGGCAACAAGATGACAGCCCATCCTAAGAATTTTGTCAAAGCATAACCAACAACTCATTAAAAAAAGCTCATAGAATTTGCAGCCAGCTTCATCATTCAATATCAGCTATTTTGCCTCACAGAAGAAACACCATTCTAGAATCTAGAGTATCCAAGCTACCGAAGGATTTCCAAAAAACAACCCATACTATAGCACATATTTAATGCTACTGCCTGCAAGAATAAAATAGCATAAGCTGAAGTTGGTATCACTTACAAAAGAAACAGAGAATAGATATGAAAGATAACTAAAGTTGGAGTCATTGATCAACTAGGAGAAAATTGAAAGCAGAATAAATTTCTCCAACACCTTTAAGCCTGAAGCAATAGCCTGTTTATTACCACATTTTACCTCCAAGGAGAAGATTTTGAGTTAAAATCACCTCTATTCCTAATTACAAAAGGAAAAAAAATAATGTAAAACCATAGCTCAAGTAGGATAAGCAAAATGAGAACCCAACATTACGCCATTAAGTGCATCTAGGAAGTTTTTAGTAAAGCCCACTAATCATCTAAGGCAGTCATAATTGTTTTAACTAGAACAAATTTCCTAGACCCTACACGCATATAAGTACAAAAGCTCACATGAGAGAGAGAGAGAGAACCTTCAACAAAAGGCTATTTTGCCATCATTTAAGATGCATCGAAGTTTTTCATGCTTACCTCTGCATCTTGAGGTTCCCAATTGCAGAAATATACGAACTGAATCAGAATCTGTAAAATGCAATAAGGTTCTACAAAGAATATGAACTTTCAGACTATGTTACTCGTACTCGGGTGTGAGTATCGGAGATGGGTATGTGTTCGACACGGGTATATTTGATTTATTCTAAGTTTTTCCATGTATTTGGAAGGCCTTTGGGGATACTATCTTTGTACCCATATCCGGATATATGTCGGACACGAGTATTGAACGCGAATACTTCAAAAAAATGAAAAGTTATAGCAACATAGCTTTCAGAGTGACTATAGCAACTCAACTAAAGATAATGAGGAGAAACAATTGGCAACATAAGGGAGATCTAAAAAAAAAAAAAAAAAATTTCACTAAACAGAAATAACCAACATCTTCCTACTCCAGGAAAAACATCCCTTAAAAAAAGTTATGATATTGTATAACCATCCTTAATAAGGAATAAGGATACAAAAGTATCAAGCAGCAAGCATCCTCCTGCATCCACCAGCCATGCTAAATTTGGTCTAATTCTTGACCAATCCATGCTATTGACAAGTATGCTACAGGGAAAGAATAAAAGGGTAACAAAAACAGAGAGGAACGGCTCTCGGTTAAATGATCAATTGGACTTAAAGTGAAATCAGATAAGAATGATGAGTTGATCAAATTTACCTTGCAACATATGTGGAGTTTCCAGCCAAAGCAAAGATAAACATAAAAGGGTTAAGACCCTGCATGCATAGAAGAACATGTCATACAAGATTCAGATTTCAGCCCCTCCTATACATTGATATAACTACAATTTTTCCCCTCCCCATGTTCCTCCCTCTCTTTCTCAGGCAGAGTTTATCTTCCCCTTTTGCTTTCACTTTTTCTCGTTTTTCTTTAATTTGGATGGCAATGATAGAGAGCTATATATCAAGTGTCATCCCTATGAGGCTAGCTTCCAAAGCATTTTTTTTCATCAAGCTAAGCAGCATCTCACAAAAGCTTTTTTTAACTTTTTAAAAGCTGAAAATGAGCTCTAGTGACAAAATATTGAAGCTCCAATTTGGCGTTTTAGGGGGGAAGGCTACAATGAGAAGTTGACAAAAGTGTTGGATGAAGTTTTTGGGCTGAAAAAGTTATTCTTAATTATTTCAAATAATTTTAATATAAAAACACTTTTAAAAAAGCTCTACTTCAGAGAATAATATTTTTTGTCTAACACCAATTGAACCAAACAAGCTCCAAATAAGCTAAATGTTTATTCCAGTGTATCAAAGAAGTTCTATAAACAAGGAGCAAAACATTGCACCAAATGAACTTTTGTATATTCGTACTTGTCTGTGAATATTGAGAACTAAAATATTTAAAGAATGTGCCTACCTCTACATTGCCCCTTCTAATCTGCAAAATTGATAAGGAAAACTACATTAAGTTCAACTAGACAAATATAAGATATGATATTTGCCACCTTAAGATAAAAGGTTGCCGAAAAATTTCATGCTATAATGATTCTTTTATTAAACATATGCTTTGTGAAAAAATCACATTCTATTGGCGCATGCCATTATATTTATTATAAGAGTGAATATCAATGAATTCTGCTTGAGGATACATATGAATGGTACTTGAACTTTTACACAATTTCTAGCTGACCGCCTAAAGTTCTAATTTGAAGTTGTTGATCCATCTAACTCTCCTATAATTACAATGTCATATACCTAGTCCTAGACCCAAGTTTCAATTTCAAAATTAAAGAAAATTGAGTCACATGAAACTATCATGAACTTGTGACAATTAGAAAGTGGTGTTTTAATACTATAGCAGACATTTTTTTAGTTTGGTCCCAATCTTCTGGGTTTACTTACTATCATGGTACTACATCTTGTTTGTTCTAGTGCTCTAGAATTTAAATCTTGACACCCTTTTCTATGTTGATAAACTTTAAGTTCCAACAGGTAGTAAGTAAACACATGGACTGTGCTTAGGCCACTTGCGCCTGCAAGGAAGGGGTAGTGCTAAGCATAATGTTAACTTGCTCCAAGTTATCAATTTAAGCTTTTAGGCTAGGTTGGATTTAAAATATCACAAAAGAACCATAGCTATGCAACTATGGGTTGGTTTAGTTAGTTGAGTACTTATTAACGCATTGGCAAGCACTAGGATTCGAGTCTCACCAACATTCCCACTTGATGAGTGATCTGTAATACCAGTATTAGCCTTTTTTTTATACTTATGGCATGTCCTAACCGACCGTGAACTGAAATAGTCTCCCCTCACTTAAATTTTTAAATATATATAAAAAAAAAACAAACAAAACCCATAGCTATACACTTCTAATTTTGGGTGAAACAATAGATTGACCGATCCAAAAACCAAAACTCTTGTCTGATTTTAAAAACATTGTTGAAGGTGACTTCAGAACTTCCATCTAGTTTCCATCTTGAACAAAGTTAGGTTTCTTGCCCCCTTAAAAGTTTTTTTTTTGGGTGGCTTTTTTGCATCATTTTGAAATTTGAAGACATTATAATATGATCTCTTTCTAATTAGCTGTTACATGTATTGTTTATACTGATCAGTTTGTCCCTAGTAAATCAATGAAAAAGTCTTATTTTCTTGGAAAAAAGTGATGACAACGTTTTAAAATTATACAATTTAATTCGAAAAATCAGCTCATAAGTTGGTGATGAAGTTTTTAGAATCCATCAATAAATTTAAAAGATTGACAAATATTCTAGTAGGATATAATTATATATTATATGTTAATTTTTTAATATTGCTCGTAGAATTTAAAATTTTCACGTTTATAAAAAGGTAATAAAAAGTAAAACGGAAACTAAATCTAAAGTTAGGTACTAGGTATCCATGACTACTTGGGTTCGAACAAAAAAATCAATGATTATTTGGGCCTTTGAAAGCCCAATTGGAAGGACTAATAATATCTTATTTTATTTTATATGCGGAAAACAGAGTAACTGGGTTTTTAGGGTTTAAGGCAGACAGTCCTGGGTGGTGGTCTGTGTTAGGGTTTTGGGTTTTGAAGACTGAAGTGTGTTTGGTTTTCGCCATTTTCTTCTTTGCTTCTTCACCATGTGGGCACTACGCCGAGTTCCTAATCCTCTCAAGTACCTTTCCTCTCTCTCTTTCTCTTTATATTTTGTAGCATTTTACTTGTTTTTCTCTCTTTGGTCTATGTGTTTGTTTACCGAGAAAACCTACAAGGAGAAAAAGAAGGAAAGGGAATTGGAAATGTTGGGTTTTGTGACATATATCTGTTTTATTTGGTAGAAACGAATTAACTTAAAGTGAACCCCTGACTATTGCTTCCATAACTAAATTGCCTGTGCTACTGATTGACATGAAAACTGCTTACTTTCGGGTATTAGAAATTTGCTAAAAATTGCTTGATATCATTGAGATGAGTTGACCCTAATTTGTTCAATTTTGTTGTTGCCAGTTGAAGACTCTAAATTTGTTTATACACGTATCAAACAATTATAACAATACATTTTTATATATCATTTTCTGTCACTATATTGAATTCTAAAATACCCTGGAAACCGAATAGATGTCTTTTCTATTTTCGATTGGGTTCATGCTTTTATTTAATTGTGTATTTATAAAATATCAACAAAAAGTTTCATCAATGGTCATTCTCTTTCTCATTTTTTTTAAAGTTTTATATTAAGCTTTTGAAATCACTACTCAGAGAATACGTTTATGTTTTTCTGTTTCATGCTTTTTGGTTTGAAATAGTGACCCATGAATTTTCTCCTGGTTTCCAGGGAGACACGGATCAGCATTGGAGCTTCTTATGCTGCGTCTGCTAGATTACAAACTTCGAGTAACTACATAGAAGAAAAGGTTATTATTTTCGAGTCTTCTCAAACAATATCTGATAAAGGTCTATCTTTATTGAGATTTTACCATTCAACACATGCTTCCTCTAATTTCCCTGTTGGGAGGTGTGGCCTTTCTTCCCAAGCTGGTGCAGAAAGCAGTGGGGAGGAAGATGACTTGGAAGATGGTTTTTCTGAACTTGAAACACCTGCTAATGCTGAGACCAAAGAAAATCATAGTGCTAAGGTTGAAACTGAAGATGGTTTGGATTCTGATCGAGAATTATCTGGTGATGAGGAAGATATTGAAGAAACTGCTTCAAATGAACTGGAATTGTTAGAGGCCGAGACTGATGTCAGTGATAAAAAATCATCCAGAAGGAGGACTACCTCAGAACTATTCAAAGCTATTATCTCTGCTCCAGGTCTTTCTATTCATAAGGTTCTTGATAAGTGGCTTGAGGAAGGAAAAGATCTTAGCAGAGCTGAGATTTCAGTAGCAATGCTCAATCTTCGCAAGCGTCGAATGTATGGGAGGGCATTGCAGGTGATTTCACTTATCATTGCATCTTTTTTGGGAATTTATTTTCCAGTAAACTGTGGTCACCTTGTTGTGTATGAAATTAACTTCACTCTGCATATAAGTGTTGATCCAAATGTGATTTTAGAATTCTGGTAATTTTCTCCATTGAAAATTATTTAAATAACTTTTTATAAAAAATATTAAATGAATTGTATAGCAACACTTTTCCTATATTGTTTGTAATTGCTAGAGGGTATACCTAACCTAATATGATTTAGGCAAATCTGTTTCATCTTTTTCCCTCTAATGTTTTATTTTAAAGTTCTCTATTTTTAATTTTGTTGGAAGGGCTTTTGATATTTCTGAAAGTGCAGATTAGAACTCCCATTTTCATTCCATTGAAGGGCAACTAGGAAATATAAGTTTTTTTTTTCTTTTTCTTCAATATAGCAAGGAAGAAAACTTTTACTTTTTATTCTTTAAATTATGTATCTTATTTGTCACGGTAAAAGCAAACATTATTTTAAAGTTCCATGGTATTAAGTTAAATAGTAAAGCATACAAAATGAATTTTCTGTCAAAAAATGAGATGAACAAAAAATCAACTTTGTGCTGATAGTATTTCATATATGTGGAAGCAATCATTTTCCTTTGTAAGTATATCCACTAAACAATTGTTTGCTATATGTGTTGAATGCCATGGACATACTGATATCTCTATCAAGTGTGTAAAACTTCTTGTTTGGATGTTTTAAAACAAGTACAATCCATTTCATTTAGAATAAATAAATATTTGCTGACCTTTACTCACTTCTCTTTTTGATGCAATGTCCCATGAGTATATTGAAACTTCGGTTTCTTTTTTTCTTTTTCCTTCCCTTTACCTGATTGATGCTCTGGTTTGTGTAATAGTATATTTCTTTGTCAAAGGAGTAGTTATTATGCATTCATCATTCATGTCTTCGGATGCTATCAATTAAAAAGTGTAACTGATCATTAGAATCTTTAGGTCCTCATCTAGTGTCTAGTTGCAGATGTTCTTGCAACAACCTGACATCCTTATGATAATACTGCTAAGCCTTTGATAGTTATCGTGATTAAAAATTTGGTTGCACAAATTTGGCACGAAAAAAGTCTGAAAATCTGTGCCTTTCGTTTTTGTTATTTCTCCTTGAAATTGGCTCACTTTTCTTTTTCATTTAGTTAGGAGACAGTTTGATACCCTCTTATAAGAAACGTCTTTCGTCCGGTTTTTACTTTGCTTATTATTTATTACCTGAAGGCTCAAAGAGTATTTGGTTGCAACTTCCTTTATCTTGCTCTGGCTTCTAATTTATACACTGCATTTTTAGCAGTCTCAAAAATGTCAACTGCATAAATGGTATGAATTTTCTAGGTCAGTTTATGAAACATCTCTAATCTTAGAATATCACCAACAGCCTGTTTAGGCACCTTTGGCTTTAATCCATTTTTTTTGGATTAGTTGATATGATTTTAAATGCCTAAATTGAAATGATATTCTATTGTGTATGACATTGGTTATGGAAGTTGTAGGTTTGACTTAATTGCATTTTGTTCTTTCCTTTCTGTTTGCTCACAATTTGATTGTTTGCAGCTCTCTGAGTGGCTGGAGACGAAGAAGCAGCTTGACTTTATTGAGAGAGATTATGCTTCTCGTCTTGATTTGATTGCCAAAGTACGTGGTCTCCAAAAGGCAGAATACTACATTCAGACTATCCCAACATCTTTCAGAGGAGAGGTAATCTACAGAACCCTGCTGGCTAACTGTGTTGTTGCTAACAATTTGAAGAAAGCAGAGGAGGTCTTTAACAAAATGAAGGACCTAGAATTCCCAATTACTTCATTTGCTTGCAACCAGCTGTTGCTCCTCTATAAGAGACTTGACAAGAAAAAAATAGCTGATGTGCTGTTGCTAATGGAGAAAGAAAATGTCAAACCTTCACTCTTCACTTATAAAATCTTAATTGACACAAAAGGTTTATCTAATGACATAACCGGAATGGATCAAATTGTTGAGACAATGAAGGCTGAAGGTATTGAACCAGACATCCATATACAATCCATCCTGGCTAAGCACTATGCTTCAGGGGGCCTTACTCAAAAAGCTCAGGAAGTTTTAAAGGGGTTGGAAGGGGACGACATAAAAGAGAATCGTTGGACTTGCCGGTTTTTGCTTCCACTATATGCAGATCTTGGAAAGGCTGATGAAGTGGAAAGAATTTGGAAGGTCTGCGAATCAAATCCCCGCTTTGAAGAGTATCTGGCCGCTATTGAAGCTTGGGGAAAGTTAAGTAAAATTGAACAAGCAGAGGCAGTTTTTGATAGGATGTTAAAAACATCGAAGAAGCTTCCTGCAAGGTATTATGCCACACTCTTGAAGGTATACTCAAACCATAAGATGCTGCAAAAAGGGAAGGATCTTGTTAAACGAATGGCTGATAATGGGTGCCAGATTGGCCCGTTGACTTGGGATGCTCTTGTGAAGCTTTATGTGGAAGCAGGGGAAGTGGAAAAGGCTGACTCGATCTTGCAGAAGGCATGCCAGCATAACGAAATGAAGCCCATGTTTACTTCTTTCATGGTTGTTATGGAGCAGTATTCTAAGAGGGGTGATATCCATAATTCTGAAAAAATGTTCCATAGAATGAGACAGGCTGGATATGTAGCTCGATTTCGTCAGTTCCAATCTCTAGTCCAAGCGTATATAAATGCCAAAGCTCCAGCTTATGGGATCAGGGACAGAATGAAAGCAGATAATATATTCCCAAATAAGCCTTTAGCTGCACAATTGGCTCAAGTCGATGCATTCAGGAGGACTTCAGTATCTGATTTGCTTGACTAAGGATTTCAATGGTTACTTCTGGTATCCATTTAATGGCAACCTCTATACCTATGCACAGTTATTATCTGTTTCATGTGGGTCAAATATTGGTTATTACTTCTAGACATTCTGCGTTGTGTTCAAACTTCAAACAGTTCTCTCCCTTTCTCATGCGAAACTTTTAAGAAATATGTTGTTAAATTTTCTTTTATGTGTTCTCTTTCCTGAAGTTGATATATGATTGTAGCTGTTAGTTGTTAGTTCCTAAAACATTGGTAAGCCTTTCTAGGAGTTAAAGAGTACAAGTGATCTACCAATTTTTTTTTTTTTGGATTGGTAATTTCTAATATAGTCTCGCATATCTAGTTATATAAAATACTCCTGACAATTAGAAATCTTGTCTCTTGAGTCTTGAGAAGTGAGAATTTGAGTTTTCATGTTCTTGGTGGAAATAGGATTGATTGATATGTGTTAAGAAAATTATTTTCTTCAAAAAACATCATCACTTGAAAATTACGGAAAAATTCATATATTTTTTCAGAGAACCAATTTGCTCTTATCTAGTATCTTAGTTTTGACAAGGTTCTATTAACTTCACTTGCCTTTTGCCATGTGGTAGTATTATTGAATCTTCAAATGTTGCTTCTATGTTGTCTTTACCTGATTCATTCATATTTGCCTTCCCTTTGCTTTGACAAGATGGTGGAGAAGAATATGGATTGAAATTTGCTTATTCGAAATCGGATGAATGATTGAGTTTATATTGACTTGTACTTTCTATATGACATATATGTTGAGTTATGTATGTTATGGAGAAATTTGCTTATTTGAATGATAAAGGGTGGTTTGTGTGGATCGAATATTGATACGGGTGATATTAACTTATCTTTGCTTATGTTGTTTCGATTCTTCATTTTTTTTGAAGTACCTGTGTCGACACCTGCGCCCGACACATATCCGGACATGGGTATGGGGATATGATCCTCCAAAGACCTTCTAAATACATGAAAATCTTGAAAAAAAATTGAACATACTCGTATTCGACACTCACACCTGAATTCGAGTCACATAGATCCTCGCTATATGCCATGCCATGCATTGCATGTTAAGAGTTATGTTTGATATTGAGAGGTCTAAGTTTTTTGGGGAAACGACATTGGCTTTGGGGGAAGTTTATCAGTTTCTTCAGTTTTCTTTGATTCATTGGGTCCCCCAAACTCGCCCGGACTTGAGTTTAAAGGATGACAATATCAGTGAAAAGAGAGATTATTCTATGTCACTTGAGTTTAAAGGATGACAATATCAGTGAAAAGAGAGATTATTCTATGTTATTTTTTATAAATCTTTATTATGTGATTCAAAATTGATACTTCAAAGATGGAGAGTTTGAATTGTAATTACTGCGGTGGATGTTCCAGTTCAGTTTGGATTGAGGGAAGATTATAAAATCATGTGTTTACCTCTACCTGCCCTGGCCAATGAGGCATGATATGCTTATCTCAAATTGATTAGGTTGAATTCTTGAATTTGATTATTAAATAATTTTAAGTGTTTGTATTTGATATATTGACAATGAAGTTTTTCAATTTCACAAACGGAATTAAAAAATTATCACATGTCTTATCTATTTTTCAATTTAATTATTTTATTTTTTTAAATATACTCTAATCTAAAAGCTATGTGTCATCTTAATCTTAATAACTCTGTTAGTGGAGTCTTTGGACTCCATTGTCAGGATAATAATCCTAGTTTTGAATTGAATGCTTAGAATATAAATTTGTCTATATGTATCGATCCAAGCAATATGAATTTGGTCCCATCATATTGTCTATACGCATAATAATTATTCCTACAACATCTAAAGAAAAGTAAAAGATAAATTTTCTTAATATTTGCATACCTTCTTACTCTTTTATTCTTAAAAAAATTATTTTTTATTTATACTTTCATAATATACATGTTTGAGTTTGGTATAATGAATCACGTGATATTAATTCAGTTAAAAAAATTATTAAAATCAAAATAAAATAACAAATGTTTATGTTTTTAAAATTTTATAATAAAGCAAATCTTTTCATATGCATTTTAAAAAGGATTAAATACACTTTTTTCTTGTACTCTACCATTTTTTAAATTTATTACTTAAAAAATAAAATTATCAATTTCGTAGGTCAAATTCCCTAATGACTAACATCATTAAAAAAAATTGATGTGACTTTATCAGCCAAAAGTAAGTCGCCAACTATAATGGGATGTAAAGTCACACGGCAAACAACGAAAATTCTAAGGAAAGTTTTTTACCGTGGGCTTCCCATCAGTTCAAATAAATTGTAATCGTTAGATTAAAATACATTCATCTGAACCGTTGAAAAGGAAAAAAAAAAAATTAACCGGTTAACCCGGTGAAAAAAATGAAAAGAAAAGAGCATGAAACCCTAATCCCGATTAAAACCAAAATTTGTCTCAAAAATCAATTTCCTTCTCAAAAACCTTCCATTCGGAAAAAAACTGATTTTCCCTTCCATTTGCCTCCTCTCTCACTCAGTTGTTCGCTCATCACGTGACTGACATGCTCTTCTTCTTCTTCTTCGACAAGCTTCTTAACAGAGGATCAGACAAAACTCTTGAAAAATTTGTAAAGTTTGAAGGTATTGGTTCATCACTTTTTGAAAAAGTTTGAGGAGGTAAAAACATGTTCTCTGATCTCCATCTTTTTTCGGTTTGGCTCCTATTTTCCTCTTTTTTGTAATTTTGTGTCAATTGACAATCCATTGTCGGTCATTGATGGGCACAAAGGCATGGCAAACGAGGTCCTAAAAGCCATAGCTTTGTTTAGTTTTTGAAACTTGCAGTTTTTGAGCAGCTTTTTTTTTAAGTTAGAATCACTGGAAAGTTACATGCTTTGTGGGTTTTTAGTGACCATGTTGAGAATTAGTATTAGGGTTCATGCCTAGTATTTTAGTTTTTTTTTTTTTTTAATTCATTTTGTTTTTCTTGAGATTGAGCTGATTTGGTTGTGAACGTTGAAGAATTAATAAAGGTTTTCTTTTGGCACCTGACATCTTACTTTGTATATGATAATGACGAAGTGATCCTTAACTTTCCCATATGTTTTCCATATACCATTTTATCTGCTTCATTGTTATTCACTCGAATGCGTAATAATTGCTTAAATTCACGCCTCCTAGAAGCATATAGTTCTTTTTATTTGACAATCTTATTCTTGCAATATTGTTGTCTAGGCATCTATTTTCTTGATGAATTTTGTTTCTTGTTCTGATCATTCATCTTGCCAGTAGGTTTTATATGTTAATTTTGCATGGAATTTATGATATTAATCATTCTATATTCATTTTTTTTAATGTTTCTGACTTGGTAATTTTGGGAATCTATTAGGAAGATAGGTGCTTGGACGGGATAGGCAGCTGCACTACAAAGTACTTGGTGGATAGCAAATACTAGTATCTATAAGGTTTACCTGGCTATAGTATGGCATCTGTAAGCCTAGGAAATGGAGGAGTAGGTAGTTCCAGGTCTGTCAATGGTTTCAAAACATCATCTAGTTCTGTTGATTGGCTGGGGAGAGAAATGCTTAATATGATATTGAGGGACAAGTGGACCATGAAAAAGACAGAGTCAATTATCCAAAAAAAAAGAAGATAAAGACAGAGTAAGCAGCTTAATCTATAGTTTTTTTTTTTTTGGGTGGGTGTAGGGATTGAACTTGTCAAAATTTCTTCGAAGTAGTTTTACAACGGCATTCATGCTAATTGAAAATAAGTAGTTTGACTGCTGAAATCTTAATCTTTGCAAAATGTTTCTCTAGTTTCTCTACTTGTAGATGATCCTTTATGTTTTACCCATGCAGGATAGTAAACCAGATGGAGTTGACGGAGTTGGTGCTGAAACAGGGCATGTGATAAGAATAACCATTGGTGGTCGAAATGGTCAATCAAAGCAGGTTGAAATAAAATTAAGTTAGCATGCAAATGTTCCATTTGAGATTCAAATTAATGGGTGTTTTTATTGATTTGCATCATTTCAATATATATCTATTTTTGTTTGGATTGACAGAATGTCAGCTATATTGCTGAGCTTGTGGTTGGAATTGGTTCTTTCAGTGTTGTTTTCCAAGTATGTAATTCTATAATAATATTATTTGTGAATATGTTCTTGACTTTATTCAAGCATATTATAATCTTGGAATAAGTTGACGTTTACTGCAGGCAAAATATCGTGAAACTGGAGAAATTGTCGCCATCAAGAAGGTTCTTCAAGACAAGCGCTACAAGAATTCGGAGTTTCAGATTATGCAAATGCTGGACCACCCAAATATATGTTAAACTATATACGTATCAGGTGCATCCCCATGTTGAAATATATTTATTTTTCAATTACCTTTTACTGGGTAATTGGGTAGTCCAGAGTTGTTTTAGATTTTTTTTTTTTGTGGGACTTCATCCTCGTCTTACATCTTCCCAAGTATTGCAACTTTTAAAATATAGCATATATGAATTATATAAATATTTCATGGTTGGACCAGGTAAATAGTTTTGATAGTTTCAATAATAGCCAAAACCTTGAGACTAGTCAGCTGGTTATAGATGAATATCAAGTGGTTCAATATCCTTGTTTTTCTACTGGTTGAATCCTTATTGCTATGCTCCTTGTCAAATTTAGTGACAAGCTTGAGTAGTTTGGCATTGGCAAATGAAAAGTTAACTCACTCAGATGTAATTACTAATCTGTAACCCTGCTTGATTTCTTTTTTATTGTCTTTTCGGTGTATTCTTTTTAATGAAAAGGAACCCTTTGTATCAATGAATTATTCAAAAAATTAATTAATTGATTAATTGTGCTATTGAGAGCTTTAAAAAAACATGATGAATTATGTATATATATGGCTCTCTGATGTTATGCCTGTAGTGATTTGAAGGTAATATTATTTCTTGCCTTTTTATCATCTGTCTTTTTATCAATGTTCTTAGCCATTTTTGTTGTTGTTGTTATTATTATTATTATTATTATTATTATTATAATGATTTTTGTATTTTCTTTTTCTGTATAGTTTTATGGAGCTTTTGGTGGTTATGCTGGTGGTGGTGCTGATTTTGGTGGTAGTTATGATTATGAGGAAGTAGCGATAAAATTAAAGGATTATAACTAGTTTTAAACCATAAATTGTAAAGCTGGGGAGATATGAAACAAGATGGTTTTGGCTCAACAAAGTTTGCTTGTGCTAATTATATACTATTGTGGGTGGATGTCCTTTGCCAATGCCAATTTGGCTTGAACTGCAAATCATATATATACTATTGTTCTTGCAGATTTGATGGTTTTTCTGATGAATGAATATATATGATATTGGCCAAGTTGTGTATCATAAATTGCATCCATCTTGATACAATCTTTTTTGGATACGATAAGATTGGCCAAGTTGTGTTATGTTTTATGAAAAAAAAGCAAAGATGGAGAGACAAAAGAACCACCATGTTTATAGACCCGGTAATTTTGGATATGATTACACAAAAGAAAATTTGAACCTTATTCTTTGAGTGATAGACTTTATACTAATTCGGCATGCAGTCTGAAAGATAAATGAGATCTTTCATGATATGTGTTTAATTATTTAAATGAGATAAATAGTTCAATGCATAATTTATCATATATTGTAATGATTAATTTTAACATATTTTCATTAAATTAAAGTTCAATCAGAAGACTATTTTATTTATGCAATTAATTTTTAAAATTATAAAAAAATTTGATTATTTTTAAAAAAAGGTTAAAGAACAACATTATCATCGTAATTTATGTAATATATTTTAGTAATTTTCAAACAAAAGTTGTAAATATATTAGAAGAGTAAACAAATTTAATTCAAAGTTGTAAATATATTAGAAGAGTAAACAAATTTAATGTTAATAGAAAATTAACATTTTAGAAACAAATAATTAAATTAATAAAGTGCATATTAACATGTAATTTTTTTCATGTATATTAATATATCATATGTTAATTAACATAAATTTATTACTTTTAGTATTAATTTAAAATTAAAACTAAAAAAAAATGTAATGTAAATCTTAACTCATTTTTATTCATCAAATATATTTATTTAATGAAAGTAGATTTTTATTTATAAATTAGATAAATATTATTAGTACTTATTTAAAATGAAAATTTAGAAATATAATAAACATATATGTCTATTTTCGTCAATTCAAAAGATCCTCTACATTCGTGCTTTTATATATACTAGTCATTGTGTTACATGCATTGTACGTGATATTACACATTAATTATCTTATATTTATTAAATAATTTATGTTTAACAAACCAAATGAAATAAAAAAATCATGAACATTTATATATTCTTAAATAATCAGAACTCCCAAATGTTTTTCACACTTTATGCGATGAATAGATTAAAAAGTTGTCGTAATATATATAATCACATGAGTTTTAGTTACTTAGGAAATCCTAATTTTGCAATAATTGTTTGATAAAATTTAACTAAGAGTTCTACACTTGATTGTTAAAAGCATTATCTTAAATATTCTAATAATTATTTTTTTTCTAAAAAGAAATCTATCGTGATATTGAAATTTGTAATGATAAATTTTATCAATATTTATAATAAAAAAATCATAAATAAGAATAGAATAAATCTATTACTATTTATAATATAAAATATTTATATTATAAAAACTTATTTATTTATAAAAAATTATATATTCAGCATAAAGTTACATATTACATAAATAATCAAAATTTGCATTAACATTTAAAATTAGATTAATATAATATTTTATTTTTTAAGGTTAATGAAAAGTTATAATTTTAAAAATAAAATAATTCAATGTCATGTTTATATGTAAAAATTATAATTTGTCATGTTTATATGTAATTTGTCATGTTTATATGTAATTTGTCAAGTTTATATATAATTTGTCATGTTTATATGTAATTTTTTATTTGTCATATTTATATGTAATTTGTCATGTTTATACGTAATTTATCATGTTTATATGTAATTTGTCATGTTTATATGTAATTCGTCATGTTTATATGTAATTCGTCATTTGTCATGTTTATATGTAATCTGTGATGTTTACATGTAATTTGCCATGTTTATATGTAATTGATCATATTTATATGTAATTTGTCATGTTTATATGTAATTCGTCATTTTTATATGTAATTCGTCATGTTTATATGTAATTTGTCATTTATCATATTTATATGTAATTTATCATGTTTATATATAATTTGTCATGTTTATATGTAATTTGTCATGTTTATATGTAATTTGTCATGTTTATATTTAATTTGTCATCTTTATATGTAATTTCTCATGTTTAAATGTAATTTCTCATGTTTGTCATGTTTATACGTAATTTGTCATGTTTATATATAATTTGTCGTGTTTATATGTAATTCATCATCTTTATATGTAATTTTTCATTTGGTCATGTTTATATGTAATTTATCATATTTATATGTAATTTGTCATCTTTATATGTAATTTGTCATGTTTATATGTAATTTCTCATGTTTGTCATGTTTATATGTAATTTGTCATGTTTGTCATGTTTATATGTAATTTTGTCAAATTTATATTTATATGTAATTTGTAATATTTATATGTAATTTCGATCATGTTGATATATAAAAATTGGTAACCTGATAACCTGCTATTCAGGTTTTTCAATTTTGGAGCCTACCGAAAGCCTATTTTAAGGAGCTCATGGTAGAAATCCCCCAAACAACTACTTAATCATTGTCATTGCAACGCGAAGAAAAAATAAAATTTTTTAAAAATTAATATTTTAAAAATTATAAAATTCTAAAAAATAAAAATTTTGAAAAATTTCAAATTAAAAAATGTAAAAAATTTCAAAACATATGTTTTTTTTAAAAAAATCAAAATTAAATTTAGAATTTTTTTTTTTTAAATTTACGACCTACAAAATATTTATTTAAAAAAAATGAAATATGGAAAATTTATTTAAAAAATTTAAAATAAAGAAAAAGAAAAAAAAGGGAGTCGAAGAGAGAGCAGTGAAGGGCGAAGGAGGGGAAGGGAAAGATAGAAAACAAGGGAGAGGGGGCTACCTCCGATTGACGCTAGCTGTCGCTCTAATCGTTCCGAAGCAGCTCACATAACTCCCATCTCTTTCTATTTTTTTTTAATTTATATTTTATGAGAAAAAATTAACAGTTTTCATAATTTAATAATTTTCTTTATTTTAATCTGTTACAAGTTTCATATAAGCAAAGAGTGAGTTTTAACTTTGAAAGAAAAAATTACCTTGCATATGAGTATTTAAATTTAGGATTATTATCCTATACACTGACGGTGAACATTTTTAACTTCACAAGCGGGATTTACACGCTTCCGTAATTTTTCATATGATTTATATTTGTACAAACTGACCGTTGGATTTAACAATATAATCGTATTCGTCGTGCACGTAAAATTTCGAATCGATCCGATATTCTTATCATATCGATCGAGAATACTGTCTTTTTCAATATATATTTAATGATTGAAAGTTTTTTTACATCGGAACAAATAGTTAAACATTTTTAATTTACTCGAAACTCGACGTGCATGATCTATGCGAATAGAACACGAAATACGACGATCGGATTAAAAAAATATAAATCGTATAAAAAATTATGAAAACGTGTAAACCCTTCTTGTGAAATTAAAAAAATCCATCGTCAGTGTACAATACAATAATCCTTAAATTTAATGATAAATGTAAATATCCTTTTGACTAAATGCTCAATTTAAGATAAACTTTTAGGGTGATTCTCAATCAATGACCAAATGTTTTATTTGGTCCAAATTAAGACCAAAAATTTGCACGATTACTCAAATAATTGCTTTAATTTTTGACAAAAACACTGAAGTGCATAACACATACAATCAAATGACGTGATATCTTAAAATATGATGCTAACATGTCATTTTTTGCACATGTGGCCATTATTAATTATTGGGTTGGCAAAATAAATCTTAACCCGGAAATTAATCCCAAATATAGAACCAATCAAGAAGCACACAATAGCTTCCAAAAAAAATAAGGGTCTGTATTTTTTTTTTCAGAGAACTAATTAAACCCCAAAGTCACCCAAAAAACTTAACCCATTTGATTTTATTTTTGAAATTATTCTCCATTCACAACCGTAAACCCTGACCACCCTGAGAAACACACAAAAAATCATTATTTTTTTATGTCAAGGAAATTGTGGACAAGTGTTATGGGTTTCTCTAGGATTTCGATTCAAGGTGAAATCGAAAAGGGACAAGGATTTCTAACAATATCATTTAAGAATCCAGTTGAAATAAAAAAAGGAAAATGTTCCACTACAAAAAAAAAAAAAAAAAATCCATACAAATCCATTCATATGTGGTGAAGGATGTTGTGGCCGTATACACTTAATTTTATCCAAGTCAATTTATCAATTTATCAAGTGGACCTGATTTTAACATTCAATAATTTGAAAGTTCCAATTTTGAATTTTCTTAAAATGAATTAAATTATCTACTTTTTGAGCCTAAAAGTATAACAGGGTCATTGCCTGATGTCAAAGCAACATTCAATAGCTCAAGAATAAGGTTTCTTTCAAGGCATTCAAAAGCTCACAACTTGAGTAAAACAAGACTCAAGGGCTAACTAAAGTACCATACCCAAAGACTATCTAAAGGCAATCACATAATTGAGAAATCAAAAGAGGAAGCAAAAAAGACTTTAAGATCAAGTGGCAAAGTAGAAGGAGCTTTACCTCAAGAATCAAGATTGCCCAATGTCACTAAGGGACGACCCTAGCCGGTGTCCAAGTTTGAACTTGCCCTACAACATTTAATCAACACAAGCTATGTGTCAACACAAGTGTACAAGAAAGTGAGCATCAAGGCAATAAGGGTTGAAGCAAAAGTAGCTCGACACTAATAACAAATAAAGGCTCAAAGGGCATTGCCTGACCATGTTGCTAAGGGCATTGCCCGATCATGCAAAATGACATTGCTTGATCACCCTCTAAAGGGCATTGCTCGATCATGCACAAGGAGTATTACCTAACCATCCACAACAATTGGATGATAAAGCTTAAGATCAAAGGCAAGTTTGGGGTGCAAGGCCTTCCTCGACCACTACAAGGAGAATTGCCCGATCACCTAATCAAGGGCTTTACCTGACCACCCTAAGGGAAGATTTACCCGACCATCTAAAAAGAAAATGATTATACTCGATCATTGTTTGACTTGTGATAAGTGAAAGGAACATCAAACAACAAGGATTCAAGAGGAGCAAGGAAAGGCCTTACTTCACCACTAAGTTGCTCGATCACCCTTGCAATGGCTTGCCCGATCCTCATTATGAAGCTTTACCCGATCATAAGCCAAGCCACCTTGCCCAACCTCTCTAATGAGCTTACCCGATGTCTAGCAAAAGCAAAGGTGGTTTGATTCATGATAGACAAAGGGACATTGAACATCAAACAACTCAAAGAATGGCAAGGGAAAGAGCTTTACCTGATCACTTGCTCAAAGATTCATTTGTTCTCTCTTTTCTGCTGAAGTTTTTGGTTCAACAAAAATTCATTTTTTCTAACAATCCAACATGGTATCAGAGCTTTCTTCTTAGAGGACCTAAGCTCTTTGACAAACCTTGAAAGATCTCTTGTTGAGAGAACAAAATAGGTTCTGCAACAGTCCTGAAACCAGTTGTTGTTTTTCTTTCTAAAGGAATGTCTTCAAGCAGTTTTTCTCCTCTTGCACCTCCTGCATTTTCAGGAGAAAACTACACATTTGGGTGGTAAAAATGAGGATCTATCTCCAAGCTCATGACCTCTGGGAAATGGTGGAATCAGGTAGGGATACACCATCTTTGAAGGCAAAACCTACACTAGATCAGATTAAGCAACACAGTGAGAAGTGTGCCAAGAAGTACAAGGCCTTGTCTTGTATCCAAAATGGAGTTTCAGATGTCATCTTCACAAGGATAATGACTTGTGAGTCTCAAAAGCAGGCATGAGACAGGTTGAAGGAGGAGTTTCAGGGTTCAGAGAAGACAAGGCAGCAACAATTCATCAATTTAAGAAGACACTTTGAGAACTTGAAGATGAAGAACAGTGAGACTATCAAGCAGTACTCTGATAGAATCATGGCCAATGTCAATAGCAGTAGGCTACTTGGAGATGAGTTTAGTGACAAGAGAGTTGTTGAAAAGGTCCTCACCACTTTTCCAGAGAAGTATGAAGCAAATATTTCTTCTCTTGAAGATTAAAGAGATGTAGCCAGCATCTCCTTATCAGAGTTGATAAACTCTCTGTATGGTCAAGAGCAAAGAAGGGCAAATAGACAAGAGAAACAAGTTGAAGGTGCCTTTCAGGCTAGAAGCAAGGAGAAGGCAGGTTGTTCATCCAACGAAGGGAAGAAGAACTATTCTGACAAGCGAGAGAAGCAAAGAAAAGAAAAGGATGGCACAAAGGATGGTGGAAAAAGAAAGTATCCACCATGTTCACACTGCCAGAATCGACTCACCTGGAGAAATGCTACTGGTTCAGGCCTGACATTCAGTGTAGAGCTTGCAAATAAATGGGGTATATGGAGAGAGTTTGCAAGAATAAGGGACAACAACAGAATACATAGGCTCAGATTACTGGTGGGAATCAGCAACAAGAGGGGCAAATGTTTGTTGCATCTTGCTATGCAACTTTTGTTGAAACCAAGGTGAATTGGCTGATTGATAGTGGTTGCACAAACCACATGGCTGAAGATGAAGGCATGTTTAAGGAGATTGACAGAACCTGCACTTCAAACATAAGAATTGGAAATGGAAGCTACATTTAGGCAAGAGGAAAAGGAGATGTCATAGTGAACACTCCAACAGGTAATAAAGTTATAACTGATGTTTACTTTGTTCCTGAAATAGATCAGAATCTCCTTAGTGTTGGTCAGTTGCTTGAGAGAAATTATTCTGTTATTTTCAAAGACAAGAAATGCATGATTTATGATCCAACTGGTGTGAACTTGAGTTTGTGATTATGAATGATAGGAGCTTTGTTTTAAACAGGAATTCCTCTGAGTCTGGTGCATATGTTGGGGCTAGAGATGAAACTGATTTGTGGCATAAAAGGTTTAGACCTGCCAGCTTTCCCACATTGAGTCAGTTGCATAAGCATGATTTAGCTTTAAATCTGCCAAAGATTCATGAACACAGTGATATGTGTGAAGTCTGCCAGCTGGGAAAACAAAACAGACTGCCTTTTCCAGTAAACAATGCTTGGAGAGCATCAGAAAGGCTACAATTGATGCACACTGATGTATGTGGTCCTATGAAAACCCTCTTCTTAAATGGAAGCATATATTTTATTCTCTTCATTGATGACTGCACTAGGATGTGTTGGGTTTACTTCTTGAAACAGAAGTCCGAGGTTGCATCTATGTTCTGGAAGTTCAAGGCCCATGCTGAAAACCAAATTGGATGTAAGATGAAGATGATTAGATCAGACAATGGGACTGAGTACACCTCAGATAAATTTGAGGAGTTTTGTATAGCTGCTGGCATTGAGCATCAACTCACTGTCACTTATACCCCATAACAGAAGTGGTAAGTGAAAGGAAGAACAGGACAGTAATGGAGATGGCAAGGTGTTTGATGTTTGAGAGGAACCTACCTAAGAAATTCTGGGCAGAGGCAGTTAATACTGCAGTCTTCTTGCAAAATAGTTTTCCTACAAAGGCATTGGAGACTAAAACACCACATGAAGCCTGATTTGGATACAAACCCTCTATGTTTCATCTGAAAATCTTTGGATGTATCTGTTATGCACATGTACTAGATGTAAAAAGGGATAAGCAGGACAAGAAGTCAGAGATAGGGATATTTGTGGGCTACAGCAGCAACAAGAAAGGGTATATGATCTTTAATCCCTTAACTAAAAAGATAATTGTTAGTAGGGATGTAAAGTTTGAAGAAAATACAGCCTGGAAAGGGCTCAAGTTGAATCTGTTGAGAACCAGATTACTGAGACTACTGCACTACAGGACCAAAATGAAGTTGCTATTGATAAAGATTATCCTATAAGGGGAACAAAAACGCTTTCAAACGTGTATGACAGGTGCAACATAGCTATTATAGAGCCTGATGAAGGCTGCCAAAATAGATGGTTGGATGAAAGCTATGAAAGCTGAAATGTCAACGATTCAAAAGAATCAAACTTGGATACTTGTTGACAGACCAAGACACAAGAAAATGATTGTGTTAAGTAGGTGTTTAGAACCAAACTGAATGTTGATGGTTCTGTTAACAGGCTAAAGGCCAGGTTAGTAGTAAAGGGGTATGCTCAGCAATATGGAATTGACTTCTCAAAAACCCTTGCACCTGTGGCAAGGTTGGATACAATCAGATTGCTGCTGGCTTTAGTAGCTCAAATGGAGTGGAACTTCTATCAACTGGATGTCAAATCAGCTTTTTTAAATGGCTACCTAAAGGAAGAGATATATGTTGAGCAGCCTGAAGGATTCGTTGTGGAAGAAAGTGAATCAAAAGTCTATCAGCTCAAGAAAGCCTTGTATGGATTGAAACATGCACCAAGAGCCTGGTATGAAAGAATTGACAATAATCTATTGGAACTTAGATTAAAAAGGAGTTTTAGTGAGCCTACTTTGTATGCGAAGGAGCTAGGAGAAGGAAGCATGTTAATTGTGTCATTTTATGTTGATGATTTATTGGTGACTAGCAGCTGTGAAGATCAAATACATGATTTCAAGCAACAAATGAAAAATGTATTTGAAATGTCTGATCTTGGAAAGATGTCCTACTTTCTTGGAATGGAGATTCATCAATCTCAATATGGTGTTTTCATAGGACAGCACAAGTTTTCTTTAAGCATACTGAAGAAGTTCCACATGGAGAACTGTAAGTCAGTTAGCACTCCAATGGCTCAAAGTGAAAAACTTAGCAAAGATGATGGTTCTGAGAAATATGATGAAAAAGTCTACAGAAGCCTTATTGGTTGTTCGTTATATTTAACAGCAACCAGACCAGATATCATGTTTGCTGTGAGTTTGTTGGCAAGGTTTATGCACTATTGCAGTGATAACCATTTCAAAGCAGCAAAGAGAGTGCTAAGATATGTAAAGGGCACCACTGACTATGGAGTCTGGTTTAAGAAGCCTGAGAAGATGAAATTAGTTGGCTTCACAGACAGTGATTGGGCTGGTTCAGTTGATGATATGAAGAGTACATCAGGTTACTTATTTACTCTTGGCTGTGGAGTTTTTTCATGGAGTTCAAGGAAGCAAGACATTGTTGCACAGTCTACAGTAGAAGCAGAGTACACTGTAGCTGCTGCTGCTGCGAATCAAGCTATTTGGCTAAGAAAGCTATTGAATGATCTGAATCTGGTTCAAGAGGATGCAATAGAGGTAATGTGTGACAATCAATCTGCTGTTGCAATTGCAAAAAAACATAGTTTTTCATGGAAGGACCAAGCACTTCAAGATCAAACTTCACTTTGTGAGAGAAATGCAGCAAAGCAATGAGATCAAACTGGTTCATTGCAGCTTAGAAGATTAGTTAGCTGATATTTCTACTAAAACTCTCTCTAAAACCAGATTTGAATGTTTAAGGAAGATGATTGGCGTTGGCAGCAATGCAGCCAAGGAGGAGTGTTGATTGCAGTGGCTGGTAGTGCTGCAACATGTTCATTTTAAGTCTCAAGTTTTTTTTTGTTGTATAGGTGATTGCTTGTATTCACTGATATGTCAGTGATTAGTTGGTGATTCTTGTATCAATTTTTGGTCCTTAAATCATGCTGCAAGTAGAAAAACAATGTTACTTGTAGTAGTTGGTGTTAGGTGAATTTTCAAGCTATATTGTAATCTCAGTGTTTGAATGAAAATATGATGAACAATTGAACTAAAATAGCTTCTCTCACTCTCATGTTCTGCTCTCTCTTTTCTGCTGAAGTTTTTGGATCAACAAAACTTCATTTTTTCTAACAATCCAACAACTACCCAACCTTCTTGCTCAAAGCTTTAGTCGATAATACTCAACTTTGGCATGAACAAACTACACAAAATCAATCAAGAAAGCAATAAACAAGGATCAGGTAAAGATGAATTACAAGCAAACCAAGGAAGTAAAAAGCTCTACTCGGTCACATTTGCGAAGCCTTGCCTAATCATCCAAGGTGAAGCTCTACTCGATCACTCAATGCAATGCCTTACTCGCTCACTTGAGGAAGCAAGCCTTGCCCGATCAACTTGAAGCCAAGATTGCCCGATCATTTGATTGGTAGCAACATGCATGAACAAAACATGAAAAGATAATAAGCTCAATGACATCGGGCAAGAAAAAAGCTCCAAGGAATGCAAAGTTCAAAGGGTAAAATGCAAAGCAAAGTAATGGAGAGAAGTGGTCTTACCACAAGCAACAAGGGTTGCTCAAACTATTAAGCCACCACCAAGGCTCTCCCAAAGATAGAAGGGTTACCACCTGAAGTTGGCAAAACAAAGGGATGCCTGTACTCGAGTCACCATTTCCTTGCTCCATCCGAACTCATACTCCTCACTTAATCCAAAAATTGCAAAATCACCAGAAGCTCCTCATACTCTCTCACTTTACTCCTAGCATTTACTCAAAGGCTTGAGAAAAAAATAAAGAAGAGTGAATGTGAGGATGAGAAAGTAAATGAGCATAGTAAATGAAGACCATTTTTAAAAAGATTGGCAAAAAATGAAGGTGGATGAAAATGGGTGAAAACCAAAAAGCTAGTCACTAAATCCAAGCTCCACCAATCAAAATGAAACACAAAGATTATAAAAGTGTTATGGTCAACAAAAGTGACTCGAGGCAAATAAGCATATCACAAAAAGTGATAAGGCAAAAAGTCAACATGAACAAAAAAATGAACAAAAGCTTTCTTGACTAGGTCAAATATAAGTCATGAAGAGCTAGTGACTCTTTATCCAATGTTTAAGATTAAAGTCTATCTAGAGGCCATGTTCTCATTCACTCAAAAGGGCGACACTAGAAGGGATAAACATTGACCAAATACGATCACGAACAATACATAATCGAAGTTGATCCTTTAAAAAGGCGAGAACAAAGGCCAGAAAAATAATGAAAGCAATGGCTCACCAACATAAGGAGCATTGCCTGAACATCTAAAGCCTCAAGTAAGGCAACAAAATGGCATGCCATCACCAAAAGTGATAATTCAAGATGGCTACCTAAAGTGCCACAAACAAAGGAAGAACTCAACGAAGATAGCTACATAAGGCGCCCTAACACTAAGTATGAGCTACAAAGTTCATATAAGGCGAAAGAAATAGTATGCACATAACAATCAACTCTCGGGAGGAAACAAAGCAAATGGACTTCAAGCAACATCATATGCTCATAAAGAGCCAAGTCTTCTATGAAAAAGCGATAGATTGAGTCCAAAGTGGAAGTGGTCGAACCCAAAAAAGGTTTCCTAATCTATGGCTAGCATTGATAAAGATCAAGCCATGAAAAGAACAAAGGAAACCAAGGCACTTCATCAATGAGAAAAAGTAAAATGGAGCACCTTTATCACTAAAGAGAATGCAATGGCCGAACAAGCACCACGAGGGCTTGACTCAGTGTATACAAGAAAGCTACTCGAAGTGGTTACTTAAGGTGACGAAAGCGACACAGCAATCCCTCCCAAAAGCAAAGCTACTAAAGACTTAACTTGATGTCTCAAAAGAGGGAGTAAGTCCACCTAAAGGATTAAAGAAAGCCATAGCTCAAACAAGGAGAAAGGATAACACGTCTTAAGCCAATAAAAGCATAAGAAGCTAACGCTTAAACGAGGTGAAAGGATAACACACCCTAAGCCAAAAAATAGCACAAGGAAGCTAATGCTCATGTAGACACCTAATTTTGTCCGGACCCCTAAATCAGGTAAATTTCTTCCTTGTGATGTTTTTAGAATGCAGAAAAGCTCTTCTCATCCTGCAGGTGGTATTCCGAGACTTTGTTTAAGAGGTCAAGCATGAAAAGTCAATCTGAAAAAAGTAACCCCGAAAAGTCAACTTTGAAAAGTCAACCCTCATTCAAAATCAAGATTTAAAGTTTAATTGAACAATGGTGAAAGAATTTTGATAATCTGAGGTCTACAACTAGAGATATGGAGTCCGGAAGATGGGTTATGGAGATTCAGTGGAAAAAAAATCCTAATTCGATAAATTTGGGGAAAAATGCTTAAACGATCAAATTGGTCGAAATTGGAGGTTCCATATGAAATATAATCAATGAATACGGGTATTGGAAAGGCCATTTGGAAGGAAAACTAAAGGAATGGTCAATCTGGAAGAAAATAAAAAATTAGGGTTTTTGGTGAATTTTGGTAAAATTGGGGAAAATTACAAAAATAACCCGATTCAATAAAATTAAAGCCCCTAATTGATGAAGAGTGGGTAAACAAAGATAGCCCAAAGCTCAGTTTGAAGTAATTCTGAGAAAAGAGCCGATTGGAGGAAAAACGGAGAAACAAGGAAATTCCCGATATTGGAAAAAGGAAAAATCAAATCGGAGGGGAATTTGATCGTAAAAATTGGACATTTTTGGACCAACTCCAATTAAATATATAAAAAAGGCTTGGAAAAAGAAAATCTGGAAGTCGAACTTGTTTTGAGTAAAATCGAGGTTTCGGAGGTTAAAGGGCAATCTTGGAAAATTTGGGAAAAATATTAAACGAGCTCGAAAAATTACCAAAACCTCAAGATCTGAGTTTTATGTCATTTGTAAGAGATTGGAGAAGAAAAATCCAGAAACGGAGCTCATTTGAAAAATGGCAAATTTCGGGCCTACTAAGTTGAAATTCTAGAAGATAAATCCGGAAAAAATAGCAAATGAGCTCGGAAAATTACCAAAACTTACAAATCTCAATTTTATATTATTTGGAGGAGATTGGCAAAGAAAATCTAGAATCGGAGCTCGTTTGAGAAATGAAAAATTTCAGGTCCACTAATCTGAAATTCCAAAAGATAAATCCGGGAAAAATAGCAAATGAAAACAAAAATTATGAAAACTTTCATATCTCAATTTTATATTATTTGGAAGAGATTGGAAAAGAAAAATCAAGAATCTGAGCTCGTTTAAAAAATGGCAAAAGTTTGGGTGCACTAAGGGCAATTTTGGAAGATAAATCTGGGAAAAATAGCAAATGGGCTTGAAAAATTATGAAAACTTTCAAAACTCAATTTTATATTATTTAGGAATTATTGGAAAAACAAAAATCGTGTTTGGAGTCCTTTTGCAATTTAATCAAGTTTAGGAGGCTAAAGTGCAAATTTTACCTAAGAAACTGAAGAGGGTCATTTTTGTAATTTAAAAAATAGAGATATGGCTGGAATTTGAAGGGCCATTTGGCCAGCCCAAGTAAAAGAGAGGTTTTTCTGAGTTCTTCCATCCAAAGGCCAAAAATTGGATAGTAAGGTGGTTATTTTTTTATTAAGCCTTTGTGATTTTGCCACATGGTCAAATGAATGAAGAGGAAGGATGTCAACATTATGGTTACATATTTTAGAACAGCTGTATTTGTTAGGAGTTGATCACTTCATCTAAGGGTGGTAAATTCACTTTTTTAGCATATTTGATTAGTGGCCTTTGGATCAAATTAGTTAGGAAAAAAACGACAACATAGTGTGCACATTAGACCATTCGGTTACCTCTATTTAGAGGGGGTAGTTTTTAGCTTTGAGGGGTTTTTTTTGGTTGATCATTTTTCATTGTTGGAGAAATAGCTAAGTGTAGAAAAACAAAGAAAAATTTAGAAGAGAAAAAAGCTTGAAAGATAGCTTTGGAAGGTAGCCTTTTAGCACCTAACTCTTGCATTTTTCTTTCTTTTTCTTTGCTAATTTTTGCTCATTTTTTATATGATTTCTTGTTATTTTATTATGTAATAAAGGTTTTTTTAAAACTCCCTCTTAAGGCTTCTATCTTTTTTCATGAATTTTTTTTTTTTTACCATTTTTTTCATGTTGGCCGAATGCCACTTGGTATGCCTGTGTTGTGTTTGATGTTATTCTAATGTTGGTTATGATATGCTAGCTTGTTTTGATGTTTTTGCTTTCTAAAATAATCAAGATATGGAGCTTGTTTTTAACCTTCTTTACTTACTTGTTCTTATTTTGCTGATTTTATCATTTATTTTCATATATTCTTGCTTTATTTACTAACTTTAATTTTGTGTTTTCACTATGTCAAGTTGTTTATGCTTTGTGTTATTGCCATACCATGTGTTTGCATATTTGCCTAGTTATATCTTTGCATTTTCATCATGATTATTGGCCTAACATGTTTCCATTTAGGTCTTGCACATTTACTATGCCATGTGTTTGTGTTATTGCCTTGCTAGGATTTCACATGTTGATTAGAGGTCCATTCGGTTTCCATCTTATTTGCCTTGTGTATTTGCATTTTCATATTGTTTAGTTGCCATGCTTTCATTCATTCTTTGCATCTATATGCCATGATATTGTGTATTTGATTTGCCATGTCATATGTTTGTGTTATTGCCTTGCTACATTTCCTTAACATGCTAATGACCATTCGGCTACTACTAGGATTTTTGCCTTATGCATTTGCATCTTCATTTTGAGTATGTGATTACCATGTCTTCATTGCATCATCATGCCATGAGATTGTGTATTGGTTGCGCCATGCTCATGTATTATTATTATATTCATTTGGTGATTATATGTTCATATTATATCCATGCATGTTTATATGTCATATTAGGCATTAGGACATCTTTGTATTGCCATGCATTTTCATGACATTTTAGGCATTAGGTTATTTTTGGATTGCCATGCATTTTCATGTTTATTAGTCTTAGGTCATCTTGTATTTCCATGCATGTTTAATGTGTAGACACCTAATTTTGTCTGGACCACTAAAACATGTATGTATTCTTTCTAAATTGATGTTTTCAGAATGTAAAAAGACTTTTTTCATCCTGCAGGTGGTACTCCGAGACTTAGTTTAAGAGGGCGAGCATAAAAAGTCAAATTTGAAAAAAGTCAACTACTGAAAAAGTCAACCCACTTTCAAAATCAAGATTTGAAGTTCAATTGAAAAATGGTGAAAGAATTTTGATAATCCGAGGTCTACATCGAAAGATATGGAGTTCGAAGGTTGGGATTTGGAGATTCAGTAGAAAGGAAACCCTAATCCGAGAAATTCAGGGAAAAATGCTTAAACGATCGAATTGGTCAAAATTGAAGGTTCCAAATGAAAGATAAGCACTGACTACGGGTAATGGAGAAGCCACTTGAAAGAAAAACTGCAAGAAAAGTCAATCCGGGAGAAAACTGAGAATTAGGGTTTTTCGTAGATTTCGGTGAAATTGGGAAGAATTACAGAAATGGCCCGACTTGGTAAGACCAAAACCCCTAATGGATGAGGAATGATTAAAAAGGTATAGCCCAAGGCTCAATTTGAAGAAAATCTGAAAATCGGACTTGTTTTGGGCAAAACCGGGTTTCGGAGGCAAAATGGCAAAATTGGAAAAATTGGAAAAAATAGCAAATGAACTCCAAAAATTTTGAAAAATTGCAAATCTCATTTCTAAATTATTTGAAAGAGATTGGAGAAATAAAATTTTGATTCGGAGTTTGTTTGCAAAATGGCCAAATCCCGGGTCTCTTATGCAATAATTCAAGAAGATAAATCCCAAAAAAATAGAAAATGGACTCCAGAAATTCTGAAATTTTGCAAATCGCATTTTTAAATTACCTGGAAGAGATTGGCGAAAGAAAATCTTGATTCGGAGTTCGTTTGTAAAATGACCAAATCTCAAGCCTCATATGCAGTAATTCAAGCAGATAAATCCCGAAAAAATACCAAATAAGTTCTAAAAATTATGAAAACTTCCAGATCACACTTTTAAATTATTTGAAAGATATTGGTGAAGAAAAATCGTGATTTGGAGCTCGTTTAGAAAATGGTAAAATGTGGGGGCATAAAAGGGCATTTTTTGAAAACTTTCAGAATTCAATATTTTATTATTTTAAAAGTATTAAAAAAAAGAAAATTTGAATTTGGAGTTCGTTTGCCATTTATTTGCATCCGGGGGGCAAAACGGTCATTTTACCCAAGCAACCGAAAAGGACTTTTCTTGCCTTTCAAAAAAAATCAATCCTGGGCTGGAAGAAGATGTGCTGGCCGGCCAAGGCCCAAAGGAGGGAAGAAGCTTTTGATTTTTCAATCAAAAGGCCAAGAATTAAGAGTTAGTTAGTGAATTTTTTTGATCAAGTTATTGCAAATAAGCCACATGAGCCAATGCGTGAAGAGGGAGAGTGTCAACATTATTCTTGAACAGCTGTAGTTATGGACAGCTGATGGCCTAATATAAGGGTGATAATTTCATGATTTTTCACCTTGAATCACTAGCCCTTGGATGGAAATTGGTTGGAGTAAAAATGACAACATCCTAGTGAGGAGAGAGGGGGGATTCGGCCAGCCTAAAGGGAGGGCAGAGAATTCATTTTCAGCACTTCATTTTTCAGATTTCTCTCTTGGTTTTTGCTTAGTTTTCTCTCCTTGGTTGAAAGCAAAAATAAATTTTAGAAAAGAAAAGAAAGTTTGAAGAGAAAAAGCTTGAAAGATAGCTTCTTGAGGTTGCTTTTAGCACCAACTCTTGCACTTTCTTGATTTTTCATTCTTGTTTTTGCTGTTTTGATTATTATTTTGGTGAGTTTTCTTTTGATTTTCCTTTTAAATAAAGTGTTTTTTTAATGTTCTTTTTAAGTTCTTTCTTCATCTTTTCTTAAAAAAATTCTTGCAATATTTTTCTCTTTATTTCTTACCATGGCCGAATGGCCTTTTTTTTTGTAGTTGCTGTTTTGCTTGGATTTATAATGTTATTTTTGTTATTTTTTTAGCTTTTTCATGATATTTGGTTGAGTTTTTGGTTTAAGCATGCCTTGTCTTTATGTTATCTCCATGCATATTTTAGATGTTAGGTTTGGTTTATTTTTCCATGCATGTCCTTATTTTTCCATGCATGTCCATGCATTTTAGACCTAGGTTGCATTAAATGCCATGCAAGTTCATTTAGGTCTAGGTCACTATATTGATGCCGTGCATTTTTTCATGATAGTTAGGTTTAAAACCATGCATTTCGTGCATCATATTGGCTGTATTTTTTTCATGCATTTCATGTTCATGCCACTTGACTAATGACTTAAGCCAATTAATGGTTCAAAGTCATGCTCTTTTGAGTATACTTGTGAAAAATTAAAGAGTTGTCAAATTGATTATTCTACCTTTGTGATTTTTTTTTTACTTAGCCAATTTTTGCCTAACTTTTTAAAAGTACTAGCTACTGTTTGTGAGTCATTTTTTGAGTCTTAAATATTTTTACTTTGATTTTTAAGTGATTTTATCAAAGGCAAAAAATATGTTTTGGCCAAACAGTTTTTTTTTTCACCAGTACTCGTACTTTCTCGATTTTTCTGGGCATTCATATTTAATCAAAAAATTAAGAGGAGTTTTTTTCCCATGTAGTTTTACATGTCCTGAATCTCCAGTATTTGTTTTAGATTTTTTAGAATTTTTAAAAATAGGGTAAAAAATCATGGCTTAAAATTGGACAGTGGAGTCAGAATTGAATTTGAAAGAAAATCGTTTTTCTGTTTTGGTTAAGTTACTTAGAGAGGGCTGATTAGGAAGTTTAGATACTGACTTAGGGTAGTTTCTAAGCCTTTTCAAACTCTAAAAACGATTTTTTAAGTCTCGGGTTAAGTGTGGTCAAGTCAGGGATTTAAAACTTAGGAAATTAGAGCCATTTAAAAAAGGGTTTAGCCAAATTTTTATTTTTAATCTAAGCTTTTCAAAATTGTTTTCAAACATTCACAAAGTATTTTGGTTTTAGAATATTTAATTTGACATATTTTCCTAAGGTAGCCGGATATCTTTTTAGATATACGGATTTCCTTAATTAAAGGAAAAAATACATTTTCATGCATTGTATTTTCCATATTCATGCATTTTATATAATATGTGATTTTTGCTATGATAATTCCTATGGTATTGTTATTATTTTGATTTATATTTTTGATGTTATATTGTTTATTATATGGTTTTGAATATTTTATGATATCCTATGCTTTTTATTTAGTTATTTTTTGTCATATTATTTAGCATATAGTATGTTCATGCATTATTATTTTCATTTTTATTTTCATGCATATTATATGATAGCAATATTTTATATTCCATGTCATTTAAATTATATGCTATATCATTCATATTTGCCATGTCATTTAGGATATTTCATTTCATATAGAATATATTATGTCACCTAGGTAATTTCATTTATAATATATCATATGACTTAGGTCATTTCATTTCATTTAGATATGTCATATAACTTAGGATATTTCATTTCATTTAGAATATGCTAAGACATTTAAATTATATCATATCATTTAGGATGCGTTATATTATTTAGATTTTGCTATGTCATTTTATTTATTTCATGCATATACATATTCATATCTTTTAAAATGTTTTCAAAAAGGGTAATGATTTTCAATAAAATAAAGATATTCCCGAGTTAAAATAATTCATGAGTTTTCTGCCGGGTTTGCTGGGGAGGATATTATCAATTATCATTAATAACGAAATATCTTCTTTAAAAGGAGAATGATTCGGAAAGTTTTCCAAACTAATAAAAATTTATATTTTGCCACGTTTGTTGGGGAATATAGGAAAATTTTGAATTTATAAATTCCGGATCATTTTTAATTAAAAATGGAATTATTTTTCTTTAAATTGGGAATTAACATGAAATACTAAATTTAAAACCAACTTTTTATCGAGACTTGAGATAACACACGATTAATAAGGTACTGTTTTATACGGGCATTGTAGGGGTGCTAATCCTTCCCCACACGTAACCGAGTCCCGAACCCGTTCCTTTGATTTCTCTAGTTTAAAACGCAGACTTGAAATTGGTTTTAAAAATGTTTTAATTAATTTTAAAATATTTTATAAAATCGGTTTTAATAGGTGGCCGATCACATCTAGCTAAAAAAGATTGGTGGCGACTCCATGTCTTTTTCAAGGTCATTTTCAAAACCTTCATTTTTCTAGAGGAATTAAGTCGACTTTTCCTCGTTTTTTTAATGTCACGCTTAACGAATGATAAAGTCTTGCGATGGGACTTGTTATTTTTTTTAGGTTGCGACAGCTTGGCGACTCCACTGAGGACTATTAGAGAGTCAGGCCTAGAATTAGTCGTGTGTTATCAAAGTCTCGATTTTGTTGGTTTAATTGGTATTTAATTTTAATTCCCACAGTTTTTTAAGGATAATTTCAAAAATAATAAAATATTTTTAATATGTCCATATTCATGTGCATACATATTATAATTGTTCTCTGGTTACATTGGTGCATATATTCATTTATTGATTAATTGATGATTTATGTTGTTTAATCTTGTTGGGGCATTTAGAATAAGGGATAAAGAATAAGTGGTGAAAGGTTTGTTATTCCTCCTCACACACTACACGTGCATTTGCATATCATGGATCATATACCTGGGTTCCGTCCTTTTAGGTGGGAGCAAAGTAACTAAGCCTTCGTGATTAACAATCCGCATGGGTTAGTGAAACACTTCCGGAGTACTAAATTACCTAAGCCTTCATGATTAACAATCCGCATGGGCTAGGGAAATAGACTCTAACGAATTGAACCCGCTTTTATCGGGGTGCCTTACTAGCCTTCACCAGCGACAGTGAGGAACAATTCGGGGCTTTTAGAACTAATTCACCTTCATATAGTAAACCTAGGCGAAGCCATGCCAGATTCCCAATTAGATATCCCGAAGTTAAGAACACATGGTGGAATATTTCCAATCCTTTTACCTTCTATTCTACTTTCCGAATAAGTTTATTTTTGAAAATCAGGCAATGATGAACTTACATCACAATGCCCGTAATAAATGTTGATATTTCACCCCAGAGATGTTATAATGCCGAAATTTTGTTGGAATCCTTTGGGATAATTATTGTTTTGAATTATATGTTTTTTTTTTTTGTGTTATTCGTATTTATTCCCGTTACTAATTCATTTTCTTTTTCTTTTGTTGTTGTTTTTTTTTTGTTGCATTCTTGTCATCATTTATGCACATTTGAAGGTTATTGGTCTCGGGATATTATTCAACCAAAAGGGCTTTCATGGAGGGTCAGAGTGTCTCAGTGGTCGAGAAACATTTAGAGGTTAGGAAACAGTCCGAGAAAGGTCAGCAGGATAATGGGGATTGTTTGAAGATGGGATATGTGTCAGCATTGCCAGCCGAGGTTGATCTTACTATCAAGCAAAATGATCTCCGAGAATTGTTGGATATATGGAATCAGTGGAACATATCGAAAAAAGAAGCCTTCACTCAGACTTATGGGGAAATAGCACTGTTAGTTCAGGTTAAGGTTAGTGGTGAGGTAATCCGGGCTATGGTGCAATTCTGGAATCCCGCTTATCGATGTTTTACCTTCAACCGAGAGAATATGACTCCAACCATAGAGGAATATTCGACCTTGCTGCATATTGAGAATGTTATTCCTGACCGTATTTATTTGAAGGATACAAAGACGCTGGGTTTCAAGAAAAAGGTGTCTAAAATTCTGGGAGTGGAAAGAAATTGGGTAGAAAGCCATTTTGTCCGAAAAGGGGTAAGCTACTGTATATCATGGGACATTTTACGGGCTTTAATCCATAGCCATTCAAGCAAGGAGACAATTAGGAATATTTTTTCTTTGGCTATCTATGGTTTAGTTATCTTCCCGAAGACATTAGGGTATGTGGATGTGGCGATATTTGACGTTTTTGAAAGGCTTGAGCAAAGGATAAACCCAGCCCCGACAATTATAGCAGAAACAATCCGATCCCAGAATTTCTGTAGATGGGAAGGAAAAGGGCGTTTTCTAGGTTGTATACAGCTCCTTTACATATGGGTTCATAGTCATTTTTGTAAATAGGAGAATTTCCCTTTTTCGCTCATACTGGAAATCTTTTGCACCAATTGGTGAATTTTTTAAGAGGGATTGGCTTGAAAATAGGACTGAGGAATAATGGATCAACATATCCCTAAATATCAGGGCTGAGATGATAATTTGGAGAGCTCCATGGATAGCTCCTATGCCGACATTGTACAAATACGAAGATAAAGCTTCTGTTCCATTATTGGGAGTATGGGGAGGAGTAAGCTATTCACCACTACTGGTACTAAGGCAATCAGAATCCCGTCAGTTTACTCCTATGACCCATGACCTTAGTAATTTGGAATTTGCTTATGGAGAAGATGGATATTTGGGAAAGGTCCATGAGATTGTAGTAGCATGGAAGAAGACTCATCGGGTGGAGGTAGCTAGATATGTCGACATCGTCACACTAGATTACCTAACATGGAGGGAATTGAGGGTTAATGATAGGTTGTTGATATCAGATGGGGAAGAAGTTCGACATTTGAGTTCGTCACCCAAGGAAGCGCCATCGGAGTTAAAAATCGCAAGGGAAGAATTTGAAAAGGAAAAGGCTCAAATGAGCAAGGAAATTGCCCGATTGCAAGAAGAGCTTGAGGATATGAAAAATAGGGAATCAGCCTGAGAAAGAGAAAAGAAAAAGATCAAGAGAGAGCGGGACATTGTTCAAAGCGATCTTCAGGAATTACACTTGGAGAACAAGTTTCGAGCTCAAATTCGAGGGGACTTTCAAGACTTCCGGGGAATGAGAACAAGAAGTCAGAAACCTCAAGAAGGAGAAGAACTATAGGGCAGAAAAAGCAAAACATGAGGAAGCCCAAGCAAATCAGCTGGAGAAACAAGCTAGGGAAAGCTTACATAGTGATGCTTCTGCTGACACATCAAAGGGTCGTGAACAAGTAGGGATCAGATGGAAGAGCAAGGCACTCAAAAGAGGACAGTGAAAAAAGTCCAGGATCCGAGGGAGTTACTATAAGACCAATTTTTGTAATAGCATTTTTTAGGATTATCATATTGTCTTAAGCAGAGATCTTTTCTTTGATGTATTTAGTTCCAAGAAATCATTGAAAGACCGTTTGGTTGGAATTATCTCGGGTTCAATACTTTTAAATGCATTCATCATTCATTTGTTCTTTCTTTTGTATATTTTATTTTATTTGTTCATTCATTTATATTCATAATCATTCATTCATTTATTATTTATAAATTGTTCATACACTTAGTCATTTATTTATTTGTCCATTCATTTATTCATTATAATTAGTCATTTAAGTTCATACACTTAGTCATTTACTTATTTGTTCATTCACTAACATTTGTTCATTCATTCATTCATTCGTTTTTTATAAAATAAAATAAGAACTGTGTCAATAATTTCTAATCCATGGTTTTTAAAACTAAAGGTACAATTGGTTGCACTCAGAAAGAATCAGACTTTCGACACCCTTACAATACTCGATCTTAGGCAAGAGCTATGGAGAACGATCAGCTTGCTAGAATTGAAAGGATGGAAAAAATTCAGAAAGAACTGCAGGAACAGTTAACTAAGTCTCAAGAGGAGACACGAGAACAAATGACTAAACTCATGGAAATGATAAGTACCATGATGAGGCAGAACTGGCTAGGAGAAAATTCAGTTACCGGAATGGGGGCAGTGAATCAAGAAGACCGACCAAAAATGGTACAGAAAAATGGCCAGACATCCCAACCTGTGGGAAATGAACTTCCAACTGGGGCAGCATCCTATATTTACATCCAACCAGCAGCCGAAGCACAAAATTTCGGTCCTAAAAGGGGTAATATCGAGTTGATCCAATTGAGGTCGAAGTTCCAGACTTTGAAGAAATGGCAGAAAAGGAAAGGGCAAAAATGACTAAATTAAAGAGGGTCGAAACTGTTGAATCTCAGAAAAAATATCATCTATTGGAAGAAAGGTTAAGGGCAATTGAAGCAGAGTTATTTGGCAGTCTGGATGCCAAAGAGATGAGCTTGGCACACGATCTAGTAATTCCCCCAAAGTTCAAAGTACCAGACTTTGAAAAGTATAATGGGACTACCAACCCATCAGCATATCTGACCATGTACTGCAGAAGGATGACGGGGCATGATGATAATGAGAAATTGCTGATTCATTGTTTCCAAGATAGCTTGACAGGGTCAGCAACCCGATGGTACAATCAACTGAGTCGTACCAAGATTCATTCATGGACAGATTTGACCAGGGCTTTCATGGAATATTATAAGCATGTGTCTGACATGGTACCTGATAGGCTGTCGTTACAGAATATGGAAAAAAGGTCCAATGAGAGCTTCAAAGAGTACTCGCAAAGGTGGAGGGATCTGGCCGCACAAGTGCAACCCCCTTTAACTAGCAAAGAAACCACAGTGCTTTTCATCAACACCTTGAAAGCACCTTATTATGACAAATTGGTGGGAAGCGCCGCTAAGGACTTTGCAGATATGGTGCTATCTGGGGAAATGATAGAGTCCGCTATTAAGAACAGGAAGATGGAAGGGGGTGAGTCTGCTACCCCGAAGAGAGTTTTTCCTGCAAAGAAGAAGGAGGAAACACGTGCAGTAAGCTTCAGCCAATACCCCTATACACCTCCTACACCATACACACCACCAAGGGCTTATACTCCTACCACATCTTATGCACCTCCGACACCTTACACACCTTTCCCGGGGTATAATCCTTACTACCCTAATGTCAACCACCTTACCCAAAATCTATTCCCCTATACCAATATACCACAACAGCCGTTCCCGACTGGTATATCCCCACAAATAACCCTTCCTCGAAATACTATCTCAAACACTCAGGGTCCTGCGCGCAATGACCAACGTTCACCAAGGAACGATCAAAAACCTCAATTTGATTCGATTCCTACTACGTATGGTGAGCTATATCCTAAATTATTGTAGGGTCAACTTGTTGCACTCGTGTACCTCAAACCTCTGACACCTCCATATCCAAGGTGGTACAATGCAAATACTAACTGCGCATACCACGCAGGAATTCAAGGACATTCGATCGAAGATTGCTTGGCCTTTAAAAAGAAAGTCCAAAGCCTGATCAATGCTGGAATTGTGAAGTTTGGGTAAAAAAATGGGCCGAACGTAGCAGGAAACCCATTGCCCGATCATGCTGGGAATCGGGTAAATGCAATATTGACCGGGGAAGTCAGAAGATTAAAAAAGGATATTAGGGAAATCAAGACTTCGATGTTGACAGTATGAGTTGAAATGGTCAAGACAGGATTGGTGGAAGATGCAGACAGTCTAAAAATGGTTGCAAAAAGGGTACAAAATTGGTGCCCGATCCATAAGTGTGGAGGTCATGCCATACAAGATTGCGGAGACTTTCTGGTTAAAGTCCAAAGGTTGATGGATAATGGGGAGGCCCAGTTCTATGAAGAGACAGAGGAGGAAATATGAGTTATTGAGAATGCAGCTGGTTACGGGATAGGAAGACACTTGATCATCCATTATGATGAACCAGAGGAGAAAGTTATGCTAGTCATTGAGGAAAGTGCACCTAAGTTAATCATTGATTTGCCTGTTTCCTTTTCATACAAGGAAAACAAAGCTGCACCATGAAAATACGACTGCAGCATGGTTATGCCTGGGTCTTCGAGTCAGCAAGATATCAGAGGCGTGGGGCATTTAACCCGAAGTGGAAGGTGTTATGCTCCTGAGGCTGCTGAACAGGGGCATTTATTACCAAGGTTCCTTTTGGACAATAGTTCTTCATTAAGTGTGATGCCCTTAGCAACCCTATCCAAGTTGCCAGTGGATATATCTTATATGATACCGAGTTACATAGTGGTCAGGGCTTTCGATGGAACAAAAAGAGAGGTTATGGGAACTATTGAAGTTCCTCTGGAGATAGGCCCATGCACTTATACGGTGAACTTCCAGGTCATGGATATTAATCCATCTTATAATTATTTGTTGGGAAGGCCATGGATACATTCAGCTGGGGCTGTACCCTCGTCTCTCCACCAAAAGTTGAAATTTGTGGTGGAAGGCTATTTGATCACTGTATCAAGAGATGAAGACATAATAGCCTCCGCATCTACTGAATCTCCTTATGTTGAGCCCAATGAAGATGCCGTGGAATTTTTTTTGGTCTTTGGAATTCGTAAATGCAATTTTCGTCTCTGAAGGACGAAAAATTCTGAAACCAAGATTGTCCAAGAACACAAGGTTGGGAGTAAGAACCACAGTAGCAAAAGGCTGTAGGGCTGGAAAAGGTTTGGGGAAATATCTTCAAGGGATGGCTCGAGCAATGAAAGCAATGGGAAAGAAAGACCGGTTTGGCTTAGGGTATCTTCGGAAGGCCCATGAGAAGAGGAAACAGGTTGAAAGAAACAGACAAAGAAGAATGGCCCGTCTCACAGGTATGGACATTGAATGGGAACCCATGACTTTCCCACCAATCTTTCATAACTTCCGCTCTGCTGGTTTTCTATTCGGGGAAAAGAATCCAGAGGATAAACTTGTGATGATCTAGCAAGCTTTTGAAAAATTCCATGTGAATAAAGAGGGGCAAATTCAGGATATGGTGATTTGCATAACTGAGAAAGAAGAGATGAAAAGTGACAGTGCGAACCGGATGGTGCGACCATGTCCACCAGGATATAGACTAACCAATTGGAGTGCGACTGAGTTGCCCATAGTTTTTAAGTCTATTCCAACGTAATACTTTTAAAAAAAGCAACCTTAATTATCTTTACCCAGAGATATTAAGAGTTTTTTTTTTTTTTTTTTTTTTTTTTTTTTTTTCTGTAATGGGCTTTTTGTTTAAACATTTTCATTCAATAAATAACAAGCACAATGCATTTTATCCATATTAATGTGTCCATATTCTTTCATTTTTGTTATTTATTTTGTTTTCATTATATATATTTTCCTATATTGTTTCTTCTCCACTTATTTACAGGTGCACGGATGCGGAATATGAGGACCGTCCTGTCAGTAATTCTGAGATTGATTTTGAAAGACCTATTTGCACGAGTGATGTTGAGGCTAACGAAGATACTGAGGATTATGGTCTACCTCCGGATCTATTAAGAAAAATAGAACAAGAGGAAAAACAAGTACTTCCTCATAAGAAATTATTCGAAAGGATAAATCCGGGAGATGGTGAAGAGATAAAGGAAGTCAAACCAGGACTTCATTGTCATCATCAATAAAGGATGAATTGAAGCCTTGCTCCAAGAATATGTGGATGTATTTGCATGGTCTTACCAAGACATGCCAGGGTTGGACTCGGATATTGTAGTACATAAGCTCCCTTTAAGGCCAGAATGCAAGCCAATTCAGCAAAAGTTGAGAAGAATGAGGCCAGACATGCTGTTAAAGATAAAAGAGGAGGTGAAGAAGCAATTTGATGCTGGATTCTTAGAGGTGGCAAAATATCCAGAATGGGTGGCAAATATTGTTCCAATACCAAAAAAGGATGGCAAAGTGCGGATGTGCATTGATTACCGAGATTTGAACAAGGCCAGCCCTAAAGATAATTTCCCTTTACCCCACATTGATACTCTGGTGGATAATACGGTGAAAAGTTATTTATTTTCTTTCACGGATGGATTCTCAGGATACAATCAGATCAAGATGGCATTTGGATTGAAGAATGCTGGGGCAACATACCAAAGAGCTATGGTAACCTTGTTTCATGATATGATGCATAAGGGAATTGAGGTCTATGTTGATGATATGATCGCAAAGTCACAAGGGGAAGAAGAGAATATTGGGAATCTCAAGAAGCTCTTTGAACCACTAAGGAAGTTTAGACTCAAGCTAAATCCAGCAAAATGCACGTTTGGAGTCACCTCGAGAAAATTGTTGGATTTTGTCGTCAGCAAAAGAGGAATTGAGATCGACCAAGATAAAGTGAAGGCCATTCAAAATCTGCCACCACCGCGCACTCAAAAGGAAGTAAGAGGCTTTATGGGGAGATTGAATTACAGTGCTCGGTTTATTTCTCAATTAACCGACAAGTGTGATCCAATATTTAAGTTACTTCAAAAACGTGATCTAGGAGAGTGGGATGAAGGTTGTCAGATTGCATTTGAAAAGGTTAAACATTATCTATCCAACCCACCAGTATTATTGCCACCTGTTTTGGATAAACCAATGATATTGATTTTTCAGTATTTGAGAGATCCATAGGTTGTGTTTTGGGGCAGCTTGATGAAACTGGAAAGAAAGAACAGACAGTTTACTACCTCAGCAAGAAGTTCACAGATTATGAGTTGAAATATTCGTCGGTAGAAAAGTTGTGTTGTGCCTTAGCTTGGACCGCTTGAAGACTCAGACAGTACATGTTGTACCACACAACGTGGCTGATTGCCAAACTGGATCCAGTCAAATACATGTTGGAAGCACCTTCTTTGTCAGGGAGGACGACAAGATGGCAGGTTTTATTGTCAGTGTACGACATTGTATATGTAAGTCAAAAAGCTATCAAGGCAGTGCAGTGGCTGAATTCTTAGCAAGTCGGGCAGTGGAAGATTATTAGCCGTTGAATTTTGACTTTCCGGATGAAGATTTGATGTATGTGTCGTAGGCAGATGAGATTCCCCTGAAAAAGAAAGTATGAAAAATGTACTTTGATGGCACATCTAATGCCATGGGGTATAGAATCGATGCAGTGCTTATATCCCCAGAAGAAGATTATTATCCTTTCACTGCCAGATTGGATTTTGATTGTACAAACAATACTGCCGAGTATGAAGCATGTACTATGGGCCTTCGTGCTGCAGTGGATAGAAAGATCAAAGTATTGGAAGTTTTCGGAGACTCAGCCTTAGTGATTTACCAGCTACGAGGAGAATGGGAAACCCGAGATACAAAGCTAATCCGATACCGAGAACTCATACTGAGTTTATTAGAGGAGTTTGAAGAAGTGAATTTCAATTACTTTCCTCGAGAAGAAAACCGAATGGCCGATGCTCTGGCTACTTTGTCATCAATGTTTAAAGTGAATGAATGGGCTGAAGTTGTGCCAATAAAGATGAGTATATATGAGTCTCTTGCCCACTGTTTGAGTATTGAAGAAGAAGCAGATGGCCTTCCTTGGTATAACGACATCTTGCAGTACATCAAGAGTCAATAATATCCAGAAGAAGCAATAGAGAATGAAAAGAGGACTTTGAGAAGGGTAGCAATGGGTTTTGTTCTAAACAGTGAGATTCTCTACAAGAAAGGAAAAGACCAAGTCTTATTGAGATGTGTCGGATCTGCTGAAGCTTGGAGAATTATAGAAGAGGTCCATGAAGGGATATGTGGCACTCATGCTAATGGTCACATGCTTGCTAAACAGATTATGAGGGCAGGTTACTATTAGTTGACGATGGAAGGAGATTGCATCAGTTATTCCCGGAAGTGCCATAAATGCCAGATATATGCAGATAAGATTCATGTGTCGCCATCGCCATTACATGTCATGACTGCAATATGGCCCTTTTCAATATGGGGAATGGATATGATCGGACCTATTACCCCGAAAGCTTCAAATGGACATCGTTTCATCTTGGTGGCCATAGATTATTTAACAAAGTGGGTAGAAGTTGTGTCTTATGCGAATATAACAAAGTTGGTGGTATGCAGGTTCGTTAAGAAGGAAATCATATGCCGTTACAGGTTGCCAGCAAGAATTATTTCAGATAATGCTCTCAATTTGAACAATAAGATGATGAGATAGGTGTATACTCAATTCAAGATCACACATCATAATTCGGCACCTTACCATCTAAAGATGAATGGCACAGTAGAAGCAGCCAATAAGAACATCAAGAAGATTGTTGAGAAGATGACCAATGTGTACAAAGATTGGCATGAGATCTTGCCTTTTGCTCTTCATGCATATCGTACTTCGGTCCGCACATCTACAGGGGCAACACCATTTTGTTTGGTATACGGGATGGAAGCAGTGCTACCTATTGAAGTTGAGATCCCTTCACTTCGGGTTTTGATGGAAGTTGGCCTAGAGGAAGCAGAATGGGTTAGAACTCGTTATGTATAGTTGAATCTCATCGAGAAGAAAAGATTGAAAGCAATTTGTCATGTGCAGTTGTATCAGAAAAGGATGATTCGAGCCCATAACAAGAAAGTTCATCCCAGACAGTTCCGAGAAGAGGAGTTGGCATTGAGGAAAATTCTCCCTATAGTGAAGGACCCGAGAGGAAAATAGGCTCCGAATTGGGAAGGACCTATGTGGTAAAAAGAGCTTTTTTCTGGAGGAGCATTGATTTTAACTAGAATAGACGGGGAAGATTTCAGAAATCCCGTGAATGCTGATGAACTGAAGAAGTATTATGCTTGAAAAAAAAAAGAAAAAAAAAGTGATGCGGTGCACATGGAAATTCGAATGATTCCAAGTGTAAAAATAGAAATTCTATATATCTATCTCCCCTGAGAATTTCTTTTCAAAGAAAATATTCATGCTTGATATGATGAATGGCCATCTTTCATATTCCTTTCACTAAGAAAAAATTATCCTTAGTCACCCCTTTGAGCCTTAGGAATTATTTCTTTTTTTAAACCTTGATCAAGGATCACCCTTTATACTGGAGGGCAAATACGAGGAAAAATAATCAAAAAATCATGGCAAAAAGAAAGCCATCGAAAAATGTGGCAAATGAAAGCCAAAAAAGCAAAAAAAAAAAAAAAAGAAGAGAAAGTCCAAAAAGGGACAAATGTTTCAAGAATGAGTTCTCCTCAGGAAATGATCCTTAATCCAATCACCCTTAAACACAGTTTGGGCCTATTTTATCCTTTCTTTCTAAACCTAAACCTTGGCCTAAATTACGTACTTTAAAAGCCCATTTTGATCGAGCATGGATATTTAATTTGAAAGGTTATTATCAGAATTCATCCCATCTTTTGAATTGATATTTTTACCTTGGAGGCATTTAGAATTCTCAGATGCATGGTAAAATACAAAAAAATGGAAATGAAAAAAGAATGTAAAAGGAGAGGTTTAAGCCGAAAACTCGCAAAGGGCGACTTAATACCGAATGGAGGACACTTGAGTTGAAAACCCGCAAAGGGCGGCTCAGGTACTGATTAAAAGTTCGAATCAATGCTCTGTGTAAAGGGGGAGAAAGCATCTGACAATCAGAGAAAAGGGGAACAACTCAGTCTGATGTAACTACGGAAGCTAAGAGGTTACCCAAGTAAATTGCTCATTCAAAAGAAATTTCAGATGGTTTGAAAAGGAGAGGTCCAAGATATTTCGCATCCGGGGCATCTATAACCGACAACTTTAAATTTTTTTCTTATATCTTTGATATTTATTTTTACTATTTTAAAAGCATTTTTGCAATAAATTTCCCCCAATTTCGCCAAAATTCATCAAAAACCTTATTTCTCGGGTTTCTTCCGAATTGACTTTTCCTTTGGTTTTTGCTTCCAAATGGCCTTTCCAATACCCGTAGTCATTGATTATATTCCATTTGAAAACTCCAATTTTGACCAATTTGATCGTTTAAGCATTTTTTCCCAAATTTATCAAATTAGGGTTTCCTTTCCACTGAATCTCCATAACCCATCTTTCGGACTCCATATCTCTTGTTGTAGACCTAGGATTGTCAAAATTCTTTCATCATTGTTCAATTAAACTTTGAACCTTGATTTTGAATGAGTGTTGACTCTTTTAGTGGTTGACTTTTGGGGTTGACTTATTCGAGATTAACTTTTTCCATATTGACTTTTCGTGCTTGACCTCTTAAACAAAGTCTCGGAATACCACCTGCAGGAAGAGAAGGGCTTTTCTACATTCTAAAACATCATTAGGAAAAAAAAAAGGGGAAAAAAAACCTGATTTAGGAGTCCGAACAAAATTAGGTGTCTACAGTGTTCATTTTAGTTTAGCAATAATTTGAATTTGCAAAAGCAAATGAAACTTTGAGAAAAATTGTGGTAAACAATAATAAGGGATTTTCACAGGAAGTAATGGGCACTCTCAAGAATATTAATGATCATTGTTAGAAATGGCCCAATACCCTCCCCCTCTCTTTTAGGCTTTCTTATGCCTAAATTGCTTGAACCAAGACCACTTGAAGGACCTAATGATTTAAGGAATATGAATGATTGAACTTTATAAACCATTGCTATTGCAGAATAAGCAAAGATGCAGATCTTAGTCTAGGCTATGAACAAAGGAACGAACTTTTTGAATTTTATTTTCAAACTCCTTGAATTTCAAACAAATGAGATATTCTTTCAAGAATTTAGATCATGGTAATTTGGTGTGTGTCAAGGTTGTGCCAAAACCATTCACAGCCTTTTCGATGACCAAAAAACACCAATTCCCCAAACATCACTTCATGATTGACATCTCGGGGCACTATGACCAAACTAGATTATCTCATGTCCCAGAGAAAACCAGTTTTTTGGGTCATATTTTCCTTGTCACTTCAAACAAATCCAAGAATGAAACTTAGCCTTTTCAATGTAAACCTAGACTTGCGATGTTCCTTGTAATGATACAAATTCTCATGGTTAATCAAATTGGGGCATCATATGCGAAAATAATGGATACATGGAGAATAAGGATGGAACTAACACATGAATCATTGGGGCATGCGATATATAAAAAAAAAAAAGAAAAAAAAGAGAGAAAAGAAAAATTATGGTATCATGCATATGAGAATTCAGATGATTCCAAGGGCAAAATGAAATTCTAATAATCTATTCCCCCTGGGGATTACTTTTCAATAAGAATATTTGTGCTTGATATGAGAAATGGCCATCTTTCATATCCCTTTCACAAAAAGAAATTATCCATAGTCACCCCTTTTGGGAAGAAAGAATTCTTTCTTATTTGAACCTTGATCAAGGATCACCCTCTACACTGGGGGACAAATGTGAGGAGAGATCTTCTCAAAGATCGTGGAGAAATGAGTCCTAACTCAAAGACAGATGCAAAGCAAATTGGGTGCCAGAATAAATACGAGCTCACTCTGTCGCAGTGAAGAAAAAGGAAAAGAAAAATGGCGAAATAAAAGCCAAGAAGAAAACAAAAAGTGTGAAAAAGTATGGCAAATGAAATCCAAAAGCAAAAAAGAAAAGGAGCAAAGTAAAAAGGAAGGAAAAGTAAAAAAAGGACAAATACTTCAAAGGGAATCTTCTTCAAGAAATGATCCTTGATCTGATTACCCTCAAACACATATTTTGGGCATATTTATCTTTTCTTTCTGAACCTTGAGCCATGGTCTACGTTACGTGCTATAAAAGTCCATTTTGATCAAGCATGAATATTTAACTTGAAGGTTTTCCCTCAGATTTTATCCCATCTCATTGAATGATCATTTCACTAAGGAAAAATTTAGAATTCTCAAATGCATGATAGAACAATAAAAAGAAGAGAGGAAATAAAATAGAAAGAATGGGACTCTAGGACGAAAACCCAAAAAATGGGCGTTCTAGAGTAAAATGGGAATTTTAGATACTATCTATGTTAGTGCCAATGCCATAAAAGAGAAGGTCATCTTGAAGAAATCGAGGAACATCTAGAAATTCTTGAACCTCCTAAACTGTCAACTCTTATTTGGAGGATTGATTTCAAAAACTGAAACAAAAAGAATATTGAATTTGTTTGGTTCTCAATGAATTCATGTTTTATAAAATCTATTCCATTTGTGAGCCTAGAAGGGATAGACATCTTTCTTGTTCTGAAGTTTTCTTGGAATAACCAAAATCCTGTTGTACCAAACCCTGTCAATTCAAATTTAAAAAGCTCAAATTGACATTCAGAAAATTCCTAACAGTGATCATCAGTCTTCAAGAGATTGTACATCACACTGTGGGATTAATATATTTAGCTCAGAAGTTTTCATTAAATGAGCAATTTTTTTTCAAAATGGGAAAATAAATAAAAATATCTTTGAAATAACCATTTTTGATGTTGACGTGAGACAATGGTTTTTCTACCTGATGGAGACTCAATTAAGAGTTGTAAACCCAAGTGCAGGTTATGTTCAAGTAATAAATTCTCGGGTGTCCGAGGTCGAACCACAGGGATGCGTACTAGTAAGTATAAGTTTATAAATATATATGAAAAAGAAAATAAACAAGATATTAGGGAATCAATAACAAAGAAAGTAAACAAGATATTAGAGAACAAAATAAACAAAATAACATAAAAGCAATTAAACAAGATATAAAAAAACAATAAGAAAGGATGTTGAGGTTAGAGAATCCACTCTTGGTGTTATGCTAAGATTAATCTTGTTTTATTACACAATTGAAATCCACACATAAGGGAGGTTCCAATCGGAAGGTTTAGCAATTCAGTCCAAATTGTCCAACGTCCATAGCATATGATATTATGTTCATTTGGTGTCCTCAAAACTCATAAAAAGAGTCCAAGCATTCCTTATGCCAAGGTATATGTCTACAACAAATCAAGGTTATGAAACCAAGCATTTACTGTGCCATTTTCATTGTCAATAATGAATCAAGATCTCTACTTTGCAAGTATGATTTTAAACCAAAAGAAAATATTATCTATACTAGTGTTTATAAATGATGATTCATTTTAGCTCATGTTTAAGAGACTAACCTTAGCATTTACCAAGAGCTTCACCTCATCACCTCAACAATATGATTAGCAACACATACTAAAAATGAAAAGAAATGTAAGAAGCATAAGTAAATAAAGAAAAAGAAAACTAGAGAAAGGAAAAAAGAAGAAAACTTAGAGAATTTTATTACAATGGCTAATATCCTACCAATGTATAATGTATCCTAATACTCATCCAAGGCCCTCTATTTATACACATTTTGGAGAGCTAAATGACAAGAGACAAGCTTTATAAATTTCAAAGGTAGGTATAATAGGTGGGTGCATTTTTCTAACAAATTTCGTCATGTTGTATGACAATTCTGATCAGCCAGCTTGATGGTCGATTTTGTCAATATTGGAGGCTCGATCTGATCAAATGGTCTTCTTGAAAAATATGCCCCTATCAGTTACTGATCCATAGCCGTTGGAATCAGATCATTTTCTCATCTGGATCGGAAGATATGGTCAAAATACCAAAACGGTGCAGAACAGACGTCATTGCACATCAGCCAACTTGATGGTTGATTTCGGTAGGGAAAACGACTCCGTTTCAAGAAGTGTAAAACATGAAAAAGATAGATATGTCTCTTAACTTTGCACTGTCAAAATTTCAGTCTTAATGCTTTGGTGAAACTCCAGATATAGCTGATATGGCAAAAGGTGTCGGAACTGAATTGGATTTGCCCTTAATTCTTGATTTAACCTAGTAATCTGAAATCACTCAAAGAAACTCATGAAAAACACCAAATTACATAAAAATATAAAAAATCATAAACATAAGTAGACTAAGCAATAATAACTCGTATTTGACACAAAACAATAATAAAACATAACTAAAAACTATATAATTATACGAGTTATCACTACCCAAAGGTATGGGACTATTAGGATTGAATTTGACTTCTAGACATAGAACTCGGCGAACAGGCTTTTGTTGATAAAAGTTTGAAAACTGTTAGGGCAAGAAGATAGCCAAGGATCGAAAAGAGAATAATCTCTTATGGGGCACGAGTGTTCAGGATACACTCTAATTTGAAAAATAAAGGCTAAGCCAAAGTCTAGAAAAAAATCGGGGGGCATTTGCATCACTCATGAGCACTTACCTCTTTATTGAGCTTTGCATCTACACCGTATCAGTAAGCATTTGCATCATTCATGGGTACTTGCATTTGCACTAAGCATCTGCATTTCACTATTACATTTACATCCTTCATGGATATTTGCATTTGTGTCATCTCAAGCAATAGCATAATTTCTGGAATCATTGCATTTTCATTATTGTGTGGTAACTGCTGTTACACCATTCATAGACCATTTACATGAACACGATTCATAGGGGCATCTGCATCATTTCAAGAAGTAGTTGTGTCAATATTAATCTTGGCATTCTCATCATTTAGAAGCATTTGCATCAATCCAAGACATTTACATTTGTACCATGAAGCATTTGCATCTTATTCAGTATCTGCATCAAGAAGTATTTGCATCAACCCAAGACATTTACATTTGCACCATGAAGCATTTGTATCTTATTCAATATCTGCATTTCATCAAGAAGCATTTGAATCAATTCAAGACATTTTCATTTGCACCATGAAGCATTTGCATCTTATTCAATATCTGAATCTGCATCAAGAAGCATTAGCATCAATCCAAGACATTTTCATTTGCACCATGATGCTTTTGCATCTTATTCAATATCTGCATCTGCATCAAGAAGCATTTGCATCAATTCAAGACATTTGCATTTGCACAATGAAGCATTTGCATCTTATTCAATATCTGCATATGTATCAAGAAGCATTTGCATCAATCCAAGACATCTGCATCAACTAGGACTTTTTGACATTTTATCTTGATTGAAGGCTCCTCCAGTGGGGGCATCAGTGAAAAGTTGAAGACTTCGTCATGAAGTCAGACAGTCTGTGAACTTCAAATAAACCATGGATTAGAAATCATGACACAATCATTTGATTGCATTCATCCTTAGGAAACATACAAACATTTGCAAAACATGTCATTTTCATCACTTCATTTGGCTAACATTGCATGAATCATGAAAAATTTTGCTTCCCCAAATCGAACTCATTATGCTTCTCAAATAAGTCGAGCCCCGAGACCACCGTCGAGGTATTTTATTTTGTTTAAACTGAACTCGTTCTTCTTCTTAAATGGATCGAGCCCCGAGACCACCGTTGAGGTATTTTCTTTTGTTTAAATCAAACTCGTTCTGTTTCTCAAATGAGTCAAGCCCCGAGACCACCGTCAAGGTTTTTCTTTTATTTAAATCAAACTCATTCTGTTTCTCAAATGAGTAGAGCCCCGAGACCACCGTCGAGGTATTTTCTTTTGTTTAAATAGAACTCGTTCTGTTTCTCAAATGAGTCAAGCCCCGAGACCGTCGAGGTATTTTCTTTTGTTTAAATCAAACTCATTTTTATTCTCAAATGAGTCGAGCCCCGAGACCATCGTCGAGGTATTTTCTTTTGTTTAAATCGAACTCGTTCTGTTTCTCAAATGAGTTGAGCCCTAAGATCGCCGTCGAGGTATTTTTTTTTGTTTAAATCAAACTTGTTTTGCTTCTCAAATGAGTTGAGCCTCGAGACCACCGCCGAGGTATTTTTTTTTGTTTAAATCAAACTCGTTCTGTTTCTCAAATGAGTCAAGCCCCGAGACTACCTTCGAGGTATTTTCTTTTGTTTAAATTGAACTTGTTTTGTTTCTCAAATGAGTCGAGCCCCAAGACCACCGTCGAGGTATTTTCTTTTGTTTAAATCGAACTCGTTCTGTTTCTCAAATGATTCAAGCCCCGAGACCACCATCGAGGTATTTTCTTTTGTTTAAATCGAACTCATTCAGTTTCTCAAATGAGTCGAGCCCCGTGACCACCGACGAGGTATTTTCTTTCATTTAAATAGAACTCGTTCTGCTTCTCAAATGAGTCGAGCCCCGAGCCACCGTCGAGGTATTTTCTTTTGTTTAAATCGAACTCGTTCTGCTTCTCAAAGGAGTCGAGCCCCGAGACCACCGTCGAGGTTTTTTTTTGCTTTTCAAATCGAACTTGTTTTCTATATGAGTTGAACCCAGGATTGACGTTAAGGCATTCCTTTTGTTTCAAATCGAAGTCGTTCTGCTTCTCAAATGAGTCGAGCCCCGAGACCACCGTCGAGGTATTTTCTGTTTAAACCCAACAGTGCTGACACCAAGACAAGATAAGGTCCCGAGACAGCCGTCGAGGTATTTTTCTCTCTTGCAAATCGAACTCGTTTCCTTAAGACAGGTCGAGCCTTGATTAGTCAGGGAACTCAATTTAAGGACAAAATCTTCTATTTACAACTTTTAATCATAAAAAAAATGATGAAAAATGAAAAAAATGAAAACTCTCTTTCCTTTTCTTCACATATGCTTTCACTAACCGGACAAAATTAGTGTTTATTTATCTTTGCCTGATTCTTGATTCTCAGCAATAGTCAAAGAGGGGCAGTTGTAGACAACTATTTTTTTTCAGACCCCTAAATCAGGTAAATTTCTTCCTTGTGATGTTTTTAGAATGCAGAAAAGCTCTTCTCATCCTGTATGTGGTATTCCGAGACTTTTTTTAAGAGGTCAAGCATGAAAAGTTAATCTGAAAAAAAATCAATCCCAAAAAAGTCAACTCTAAAAAGTCAACCACTAAAAAGTCAACCCTCAATCAAAATCAAGATCCAAAGTTTAATTGAACAATGGTGAAAGAATTTTGATAATCCGAGGTCTACAATAAGAGATATGGAGTCCGAAAGATGGGATATGGAGATTCAATGGAAAGGAAACCCTAATTCGGTAAATTTGGGGAAAAATGCTTAAACGATCAAATTGGTCAAAATTAGAGGTTCCGAATGAAATATAGTCAATGCCTACAGGTATTGGAAAAGCCATTTGGAAGCAAAAGCAAATGAAGGGTCAATTTGGAAGAAAACCAAAAATTAGGGTTTTTGGTGAATTTTGACTAAATTAGGAAAAATTGCAAAAATGGTCCGATTCAGTAAAATTAAGACCCCTAATTGATGAAGAGTGGGTAAAAAAAGATAGCCCAAGGCTCAATTTGAAGTAATTCTGAGAAAAGAGCCGGTTGGAGGAAAAGCAGAGAAACGAGGAAATTCTCGATATTGGAAAAAGGAAAAATCAAATTGGAGGGGAATTTGATCGCCAAAATTGGGTGTCTTTGAACCAACTCCAATTCAATATATAAAAAAGGCCTAAAAAAAGAAAATCTGGAAATCAGACTTGTTTTGAGTAAAACCGAGGTTTCGGAGGTTAATGGGCAATCTTGGAAAATTCGGGAAAAATAGTAAACGAGCTCGGAAAATTACCAAAACCTCCAGATCTAAGTTTTATGTCATTTTGAAGATATTGGGGAAGAAAAATTCGAAATCGGAGTTCATTTGGAAAATGGCAAATTTCGGGCCACTAAGCTAAAATTTCAGAAGATAAATCCAAAAAATAAAAATAAAAAATGAGCTCGAAAAATTACCAAAACTTTCAAATCTCAATTTTATATTATTTGGAAGATATTGGCGAAGAAAAATCTAGAATAGGAGCTCGTTTGAGAAATGAAAAATTTTGGGCCCACTAATCTGAAATTCCAGAAGATAAATCCAAAAAAAATAGAAAATGAGCTCGGAAAATTATGAAAAATTCTAGATCTCAATATTATATTATTTTAAAGAGATTGGCGAAGAAAAATCCAGAATCGGAGCTCATTTAAAAAATGGCAAAAGTTCAGGTGCACTAAGGGCAATTTTGGAAGATAAATCCGAGAAAAATAGCAAATGAGCTCGAAAAATTATAAAAACTCCTAGAACTCAATTTATATTATTTATGAAGTATTGGAAAAATAAAAACCGAATTTGGAGTCGGTTTGCAATTTAATCAAGTTTGGAGGGCTAAAGTGCAAATTTTATCGAAGAAATTGAAGAGGGCCATTTTTGTAATTTAAAAAATAGAGAGATGGCTGAAATTTGAAGGGCCATTTGGCCAGCTCAAGAAAAAGAGAGGTTTTTTTGAGTTCTTCCATCCAAAGGCCAAAAATTGGATAGTAAGGTGGTTATTTTTTTATTAAGCCTTTGTGATTTTGCCACATGGTCAAATGAATGAAGAGAAAGGATGTCAACATTATGGTTACATATTTTAGAACAGCTGTATTTGTTAGGAGTTGATCACTTCATCTAAGGGTGGTAAATTCACATTTTTAGTATCTTTGATTAGTGGTCTTTGGATCAAATTAGCAAGGAAAAAAATGACAACACAGTGTGCAAATTAGACCATTCGGCTACCTCTATTTAGAGGGGGGAGTTTTCAGCTTTGAGGGAATTTTTTTTGGCTGATCATTTTTCATTGTTGGAGCAATAGCTAAGTGTAGAAAAACAAAGAAAAATTTAGAAGAGAAGAAAGCTTGAAAGATAGCTTTGGAAGGTAGCCTTTTGGCACCTAACTCTTGCATTTTTCTTTCTTTTTCTTAGCTCATTTTTGCTCATTTTTTATATGATTTCTTGTTATTTTATTATGTAATAAAGGTTTTTTTTTTAAACTCCCTATTAAGGCTCTTATCTTGTTTTCATGAAAAAAATCAAAAAAAAAAAAAAAATTTTACCATTTTTTTTCATGTTGGCCGAATGCCCTTTGGTATGCTTGTGTTGTGTTTGATGTTATTCCAATGTTGGTTATGGTATGTTAGCTTGTTTTGATGTTTTTTCTTTCTAAAATAATCAAGATATAGAGCTTGTTTTTAACCTTCTTTACTTGTTCTTATTTTGCTGATTTTATCATTTATTTTCATGTATGCTTACTTTATTTACTAACTTTAATTTTCTGTTTTCACTATGTCAAGTTGTTTATGCTTTGTGTTATTGCCATACCATATGTTTGTGTATTTGCCTAGTTATGTCTTTGCATTTTCATCATGATTATTGGTCTAACATGTTTCCATTTAGGTCTTGCACATTTACTATGCCATGTGTTTGTGTTATTGCCTTGCTAGGATTTCGCATGTTGATTAGAGGTCCATTCGGTTTCCATCTTGTTTGCCTTGTGTATTTGCATTTTCATCTTGTTTAGTTGCCATGCCTTCATTCATTCTTTGCATCGCACTACAAGAGGACGGACTTTTATCGACAGAATAATCCGTCGATAAACATCTGTTTTCCGTCGGTGATGCATTTTACCTACAGAATATTCCGTCGAAGATATCCGTCGGTGATAATTAAGTCGATGATACTAATTCAGTCGATAAAGAAAAATCCATCGGTAAAGAAACTTTACCGACGGACTTTTACCGACCGAATATTCCTTCGGTATTGTTTGACTTTACCGACGAAAGTTTTCGTCCGTATTATTTTATCATCGACGGAATCGTTCCGTCGGTTATTAATTTACCGATGGATGGAATTGGTCGGTAATGTTGAATTACCGACGAAATGTTCCGTCAGTATAATGTGCTATACCGACGGATTATTCCGTCGTAATTAATTTTTTGGAACAAAAAAATAAAAAAAATAAAAAAAATAAAAATAAAAATTATTAAAAAAAATTAAAAATGAAATGAAAAATTTATATTATCAAAGGTTAGAAAATAAAATGAAATCCGTAAAAATATAAATAAAAAAAATATTCAAATGTATCTCTCGAATATAAAAAAAAACTCATCACGAGGTACTGCTGTCATCGGCTTCACTGTCTACCTCGACATTGCCTCCGACATCACCTTCGACAACACTCAATCCTCCGACAGCACCCATGCCTCCGACTCCGACATCACCTTCGACAGCCTCGACTCCAGCACCGCAGCACTCAATCCTAGTCCAGTAGCCATGCCTCTAGCAGTACCAAGTCCGGCAGCACTCGATCCAACACCCATGCCTAAGGCAGCACTGAGTCAGGCAACCTGAGTTCCTATTCCGCCTAATGCAGTTGCTATCTGTGACTGCAGTAAATGTGTGATTATCGTATTCCAGCTCGTCACAATATTCTCAAGTCTCACGATTGAGGTCTGGATTTGCGAGACATCGGACCTCAATGCATGATAGTCCTCAGACGGCACTGCTGTCGGCTGCTGTGTAGTACTAGGACCATATAAAGCGTAACTGGCTGCATCTGAACTTCGATGACTGCCCGGTGGATAAAAAATTTGCCCTCTCTTCGGTCTCGTTCCAAACCCATAAACATGCGTCCGCGTAGTCTCAATGCCCCCAATAGCATTAGACCAGGACTGAGGGTCGAAATCAGGATATGAAAACGTATCGTCCCCATATTTTTCCTGCAACAAGGCAATATAATTTTCCTACAATCACAAATATTTAAATATATAAACAATTAATATGTGACATTGTAATGAACACGTACATAAAAACAAAGATTTGGTATAATCAATTAATGTAATATATAAAATATTGATAAAGTTAAATACTTACAGTTACAACTTTAGACTTGTTGTCTAGTAATCACCCTAACCCTTTGCACGTTTATGGGTTTTGTTAAACAGCTCCAGGAAAGTCACGTTGCGCTGCAACTCTTGTGACTACAAATTAAAAGAAGAGAGAAAATTATGTTAAACCAATAAATTTTTTGAGTTAAGTCGATAAAACTTTGAAATAATAAATTGCAAAACAAAAATTAATCTTACCATCCTTTAACCAATAACTAGAAAAGGAACTGATCCACCAGTATGTTTTGTAATGCTTCCATCTTTCTCCATGTTCCTATTACTCAAAGCCTTTTGGGACCTATTTTTCTAAGCCTCGGTATCCCAGACGCTATCAATTAGTTGATCCCAAATATCGACTGCTATCCAATCACAATTGTAACCCTTGCAGTTTTCTATTCGATTCGTTTGAAAGAAGGACATGGCATTGTCCCTCTCAAAATTTATCATGTCCTTGAATCGATCCTTGCACGTAGCCTCCCATAATTTCCTATCCAATGGTGTCTGCTAGGGAGGCCACTGCATTTTCTCTACAATAAGACATTATGAATTGATATATAGTATTAAACATAATTAAATTATAATTCGACTTTTAACCAAATCATACCTCAAATATGGTCCACATAGATAGTTTCACGTCAACAGGTATCTTCGACCAAGTAGGCCATGGTCTGTTAAGTGTTGTTTGATGATGGAGGCAATAGTCGATTTTACACAACTTTCTGTGAAAGTCTTAAAATCAAGGATACGTGTTAGTGGGCAATAATTTATTTTACTCAAATAATTAAATTATTGAAATATTATTAACTTATGTGTTTTGAAGAATTGACAGTCGAAACCTGTCATTCGGATTACTCGGTGTCGGTAACCCTTGCGACCGACCTCTACCTTATTTCCTCTACTCAGTGGCAGTACCGATAGACGGTGTAGGATATGATACAGGTACCTCTATCTTCTTGCCCTTGCCATCATCTGCGAAATACGTTGATGCTGGCTCATTAAGTAAATACTGTGAAATTTCATCTAGCGGTAACGTAGACGCCTGTAACGCGGAGCTGCCTGAGTTTTCGGAGTAAGTGTCGGTTGTGGCAGTGGAGCGGGAGTTGATGTGGACGGTGCCACTGTAGAGGGAGGCAATCTGGACGGATCCACTATAGATGGAGGCAATGCAGAGGGATGTAGGGGCGATGGAGGTACTGCATATGAAGTATGTGGCTATAGAGCTAAATAAGGCGAAAACTGTCTTGGTGGAGGCCGTAAGGAGGGAGAAGACACAGGTGGCGACTCTGGTGTAACATGCCCCGAGGACGATCCTCTAGATGGTCGAAATGCATCCCACATAGAACTTTGTTTATTCTTTCTAGTAGTTTTACGCCCTGTTCCTCGCATTTTATCTGTAAAATGAAAAATATTAAATTTATTAATAAATTAATATTAAATTTGTTAATAAATAAACAAAATAACACAATAGAAAAACAATCATAATGAACAATAACGATAAATAATCAGAATAATACATTATACAATTTAATGTAATATCTAATGTTTTTTATACTAACACAATAAAAGTTATCTAATGTTTTTTATTCAATCAATATAATAAATAGAATTTATATAATTTTTTGGTGATGTATTTTTTATTTTTTATTAAATGTTTACTTTGAAAAAATTTACCAATTACTTATTGAATTGATTTCACAAATTTACCAATTTTGTATAAAATGACTTATTGGATTGATGTCACAAATTAATTAAACATCAATTTATATAATTATCAACACATCTAAATTATCAACACAATTATCAACACATCTAAAATTACCAACACAATTATCATCACATCTAAAATTACCAACACAATTATCAACACATCTAAAATTGATGTCACATTGTAATCAACACATCTAAAATTATCAACACAACTACACAATTTATATAATTATATAACAATTATTTTATTAATTAAAATATTAAAATAAATATACAAAAATCTTGTAGACTTTAATTAAACCTAAATTCTATTGGTTGAACAGCTGGGCGTGCGGATGGTCAGACGACGGGGGACGATCGAACGGACGGCAGGGGACGGTCAGTCGGAGGGGGACGATCGAATGGCGGGGGAAAGAGAGAATAAGAGAATCAAAGAAAGAAAGAAAATGAGGAAGAAGAAGTTGCGGGGTCTATTTATGTCCAAGACTATCACCGACGGAGTTGGATTATCACCAACGAAAATTCTGTCGGTAAAACTTTGGGCGGGAATTCAAATTACATCCGTCAGTGGTAATGTATTACCGACGGAAATTTCATCGGTAAATTCCTCATCCATCGGTGAATTATCATCGATTGAAAATCTTTCACCGACGAAATCTAACTATTATCCGTCGGTAAGACTTTTTGAACGTTCAAATTTGAAATTTGCATTTATTGCGCATAAGATTCCGTGAAATAGTATTACCAACGGAATATTCCGTCGGTAATATTCAAATTTCGTCGGTGATATAAATGTTCTGTCGGTAATGTATTACCAACTGAAAATATATCACTGACGGAAGAGTCATATTACCGACGGATAATCCGTCGATAATAGTTTTTGACCATTCAATTTTATTATTATTATTTTTAATTAATTTGGTAATAACTAAAAATTTATTACCAAATGTAAAAATCCGTGCTCTTTATTATCGACAAAATTTTCATTGGTAATTGTGGTAATTTCGTCGGTGATATTTCAGTGGGAATCTAGGCCATTCGCGCCAATGTTTTACCGACGAAAATCACCAATGGAATTATTTCGTTGCTAATACTCCATTGGTAATATATTACTTCCGTCGATAATTAGCAAATAATCCGTCGGTAATACAGAAAAACATTACCCACGGAATTTCATTGGTAATGTTTTACTTTCCATCGCTGAAAAATTGATTTACCAATGGAATATTTCCATCGATAATTATTTCGTGCTAATTTAACGTCCTCTTGCAGTGTTTTTATGCCATGATATCGTGTATTTGATTTGCCATGCCATATGTTTGTGTTATTGCCTTGCTATATTTATTTAACATGCTCTGACCATTCGGCTACTACTAGGATTTTTGCCTTGTGCATTTGCATCTTTATTTTGAGTATGTGATTACCATGCCTTCATTCATGCTTTGCATCATCATGCTATGATATTGTGTATTGGTTGTGCCATGTTCATGCATTATTATTATGTTCATTTGGTCATTATATTTCATATTATATCCATGCATGTTTATATGTCATATTAGGCATTAGGACATCTTTGTATTGCCATGCATTTTCATGACATTTTAGGCATTAGGTCATTCTTGTATTGCCATGCATTTTCATGTTTATTAGTCTTAGGTCATCTTGTATTTCCATGCATGTTTCATGGTCATTAGGTCTAGGGTATTTATTGCCATGCGTTTTCATGCATATTAGGTCCAGGGTTGAATTTATTGCCATGCGCATTTCATGTTAGGCATTAGGTCATCTTTTATGCTATGCATTTTCTATGTCATTTAGGCATTAGGTCATGCATTTCATGCATTTAACTTGCTGTTTTTTCATGCATTTCATATCATCCCACTTCATTTTTGACTTAATCCAATCAATGGCTCAAAGCCAAGCTCACATGAGTATGCTTGTGGAAAATTAAGATGTTGTCAAGTTGGATTTTCTATCTTTGTGATTTTTTTTTTCATTAAGCAATCCTTGTCCAAATTTTTCGAAATTTTTACTACTGTTTGTAGGTCCTTAGAGGAGTCTCCAACATTTTTATTCTGATTTTTGAGTGATTTTATCAAAGGTTTAAAAATATTTTTTTGGCTAAACAGATTTTCACCCAGCGTTCTGACTTTCGTGATTTTTCTAGTAGGTTATCCTTAGTCTAAAAATTAAGCCAATTTTTTATCATAGAGTTTGACCTGTTATGAGTCTCCCATATTTTTTTAGATTTTTTTTGAAATTTTTAAAATAGGTAAAAAAAATCACATTTTGAAACTGGATAGAAAAGTCAGATTTGATTTCAAGAAGAAAATAATTTTCTGTTTTGACTAAGGTATTAAGAGAGGGCTGATTTAGAACCTTAGCAACTGTCCTAGGTTGATTTATAAGTCATTTTTATCTTAAAAAATGATTTTATAAAGCTCGGGTCAAGGGTGGTCAAGTTCTGGTTTTCAAAGTTAGGAAAATAGAACCTTTTTAAAGGGGGTTTCGACCTTAGTGCCAATTTCATCCAAAATTTTCAAAATTATTTTCAAACCAATCACAAAGTATATTTGATTTTGAAAAATCTGATTTGATGTCTTTTCCTAAGATAGTCGGATATCTTTTTAGATATACGGATTTTCTTATTTAAAGAAAAAATACACTTTCATGCATTGCATTTTCCATGTTCATGCATATTTTATGATATATGATTTTTGCTAGGAATATTTCTATTTCTATGGCTATGTTATTGTTTTGATTTATATTTCATGATGTTATATTGGTTGTTATATGGTTGTGAATATTTTATGCTATTCTATGTTTTTTTGCTTAGCCATAAATTCTCTTTCCATATATTTTAGGTTTATTATGTTCATGCATTATTTTTTTTTTATTCACATGCATATTTCATGATAATATTTTTTTTTGTTTCATATCATTCCAGGTTATTAATTCTATTGCTATGTTATTTAAATTATGCCATGTCATTTAGAATATACCATGTCACTCAGATTTGCCATGTCATTTAGATTATATTATGTTATTTAAAATATACCATGTCACTTAGATTTTGTTATATCATTTAGATTATATTATGTCATTTAGAATATACTATGTCATTTAGATTATATCATGTCATTTAGAATATACTATGTCACTTAGATTATATCATGTCATTTAGGTTATACTATGTCATCTAGATTTTTCTATGTCATCTTTTACCATGTCATACATGTTCATATTCATATTTTTTAAAAATGATTTAAAAAAGGATAATGGTTTTCAATAAAAATAAAGATATTCCCGAGTTAAAATAATTCGTGAGTTCTCTTCCGGGTTTGTTGGGAAGGATATCATCAATTATCATTAATAAAGGAATCTCTTTCTTTCAAAAAATGAGAATGATTCGGAAAGCTTTTCCAAATAAATAAAAATTTCTATATTTTACCGAGTTTGTCGAAGAATATAGGAAAATTTTGAATTAATAAATTTTGGATCATTTTCAACTAAAAATGGAATTATTTTTCTTTAAATTTGTAATTATTTTAAAATGCCAAATTTAAAATCGAATTTTTACCGAGACTTGAGATAACACATGATTAATAAGATACCATTTTATACGGGCGTTGTGGCGGTGCTAATCCTTCCTTGCACGTAACCGACTCCCGAACCTGCTTCTTTGATTTCTTTGGTCTAAAAGCGCAGACTTCGAAATTGATTTAAAAAAAATATTTTAATTAATTTTTAAAATGTTTTACAAAACTGATTTTAATAGGTAGCCGATCACATCTAGCCAAAAAAGATTGGTGGCGACTCTATTTCTTTTTCGAGATTGTTTTCAAACCCTCATTTTATTTCAAGAGGAATTAAGTCGTCTTTTCCTCTATTTTTCCCAATGTTACACTTAACGAATAAAGTCTCGCAATGAGACTTATTATTTTTTAGGTTGCGACAGATCAAACACGGCAGAAGGATAACATGCCCTAAGCCAAAACATAGTACAAAAAAGTCCCTCATAAGGCAGAAGCTGATGTGAGGCAAAGTCCATCATATGGCAAAAGCCGATGTGAGGCAAAAGCCATCATAAGGCAAAAAATATATCTCGTCAGCATACAAAGGAAGGTCATGATGCATACATCCTTAATATGTAAGGACTAAGCAGTAATACACTACAAGAGAAAATATTTTTACTGATAGAATTATTTCTGAAGAAACATTTTCGTCGAGAATACATCAGTATTTTCGACAAAATACATATTTTTTCAACGAACTTTCATCGAAAAAAGTTAAAGTTTTTAGCTACATAATTATCATATTTGCAACGAAATTTTTTCATCGCAAAAACTTTGGACGGGAAACCTAGGCCTTCCCGCCAAATTTTTTGCAAAGGAATTTTTGTTTATTAGAGATGAAATATTTCATTGCAAAAAAAAAAAAATGGAAAAAAACATTTTCGACAGAAATTTTTGTCGAAAATTCTTGAAGTATTTTTTCGACGAAATTCCGTTGGAAAAATGCTTTTAGGTGCAGTGAATAAATTTTCAACGAAATTCCATCAAAAATTTATTTTTCCAACCAAATATTCCATCGAAAATAGTTTATTCCGATGGAATGTTTCAGCGGAAAAAAATGGTTTGAGGGAAAAAAAACAAATTTAAAATTTTTTTAGCAATGAAATTTTCGTCACTAGTGACGAAATTAAATCACTAAAATATTTGGCAGGTTATTTTATTCTCTTTCTCTCCTCTTTCCTCTTTTTTTTCATCTTTCTCTCTTCTCTCTATTTTCTCTCTTCTCCCTCACGTCACCCGACCCTCAACTAAGCCCCCCGTGTAATCCGTCCCCAAGTGTAACCCATCTGACAGTCCGACAGTCTCTTCGATGCCATCCGACTGCGCAGGTACTCTCTCTTCCTTCCTTCCTTCTTTCTTTTCTTTTCCTTCCTCTTTGCTTACACCTCCACCGCGTACAACCACCTCTACCACATTCTTGGTAAGTTTTTCCTTTCAGATTTCATTATTTATTGTATTTCCTCAATGGATCTGTCTACTTGGCTTTGCTACAATTTGTTAAGGAGTTATGGCACCCAAAGTAGTTTGATTGACTTGAATTTGTTAAAATTCGAATTAACTTTGAATCCAATAAACCTAGATGATTTGTTTTAAGCTCATGCATTTATGCTATTGAGTTTCCTAAGGGTTTCTGCTACAGACTGCAAATTGCTTAGGATATAGAGCTTGTTGTGTACTTTTTTGTGTGCAGAATTTTCATAGCTTTGTTTTATTTCTTCCCTTTGTGGATAGTGTTTTACATGTTCTAAGCATACTTTTTCTTTCCTATTGTCAAATATAGGTTTGGTAACACTGCCTATTTGCATATATCTGTGACTTTTATCTAGATGCTCAAAGGTCTAAGTATATGGAAACAAAATGCATTATTTAATTACATTTCACAGATACAATTCAATTTTCGGATCTTCTTCTCCAATGCTCTTTGTGCTCTAACTCTGAACTTGACAACATTCTTAGTAATCATGTGTAATTGAAACTTTTATGGGTTGTTATTCAAATATTATAATATTTTGTTTGAATATTATTACACTTGTTAATGAAAATTTGTTTAATTATAATAATTTATTTATTTATAATATTAATTATTTTATTTTATTTAATTGCAAAATAATTATTATTTTTAATACAATGGATTATTATAATTATAATTATAGAAATAAAGTTATAAATAATTATTATTGTAATTATATAAAAATTATTACCGATCAAATTTTCCATCGGTAATAACAATTTGCGACAAAAAATTTAAATTAGGCATAAAATTAATTCTGTGACAAATAGTATTACTGGCGAAAAAACTACGTAGGTAATAAGCTCAATTGAGATGGAATATTTTGTTGCAAATACTATTTGCAACAGAATCTTATGCCACCCATAATTTTTTTTTGACAGAATTTTTCATCGGTAAAGACACCAATTCTGTCGAAAATAATATTTTTGAAGAAATATTCCGTTGGAAATGCGCTTGACTATTCCCCACGAAAAAAGCCCTGTCTCTTGTAGTGATGCCCGCTAGCACACAAAAGGAAGGAAGCCACAACGTTTGCCACCTAGATGTGCAAAGTGAGAGTAAAAATGCTTATATGTTTGGGCATTATAAGACCCTCGTAAGACAGAGATCAACTCGGGTCTCTTTAAATGATTCATAAATGGTAGATCAAGTTTATGTATGCTTGTATAAAAAGCACACTACCATATGGTCTTATAGTTATATTAATAATTTTTAGAATAAGAGGTTTAATCGGCTATTTAAGAGATTTAGCCTTAAATTGACCACGAGTCAGGAATCAAAATTGGAAAAACGTAAAGCCCGTAAAATTTGGTATTTTAACTAACATATTGTTAAAATATGATATATTACTGATCAGGATTATTGGAAAATCTAATCGGCACAAAACGGGTAAAATATGAACCAGGGGTATTTTGGTCATTTTACCCAAAATTTTATTTTTGGTTCGGATATGGTACCAATAGACTCCATGATCGTAGAGGATCTCAATATGATGCTTAGATTGAAAATTTGATATTTTTTTAAAACTCAAAAATTAAGTGGAAATCGGGTAAACCCTTAATTAGCTTAAAAGAGTGAAAAATCGAAACTAGTCGCGGGAAGGTCCGAAAAAGGTTTTAAGTGAATAAATAGATTTATAAATACATAAAATGATGTTAGAATGCTATTGGTGAAACCAAAATGAGAATCGAAAAAAAAAAGTCAAAATGTTGACCCTTAAACAGTCCGGGGCCTAGATTTGATGCTCGGGATATCGAAAAATTATGAAAACTTGCGTACTAGTGTAAAATGATATTTGAAACATATCCGTGTCGAGAAAAGTGAAAAATGAGCTTCCGAACGTAAAAAAAAAAAATTCATACGAACCTGCTTAGGCACTAAAAGACAAAAATTTGGGTTTTTTTGTCATTTGGCTTGGAAAATGCCATAAAATGCATGCCATAAACCCCTTATCAGCCGTGAGACTCATTCTCCTTAGGCATTAAGGGTTTGTTTCATCTTCAACCTTGAGAAACCTAACCAAGTGAGAAAACTCCATAGCCAAAAGCTTAGTAAGCTTGATCTCTTGATTTCTACTCATTATCATGCCAACAAAATACATATTTTTACTATCTAGAAGGAGCGTGGATTAGCTGAGTCCGTGGTTGGAAGAACTCAAGAGCACGAGGATCCAATTTCTCCCGCTTAGCGCACTGTGAGTAAACGTGTAATGATAAATGTAGGATCGTTAGATTATGTTACGACATATTGATTTTGATTGTATGAATGTATTGGTGATGGATTATAATGCACTTGAGTTGGTAAATAGTAGTGTGCATGACATAGAACTACCTTATGGTATCGAATTCTCGTAAAGACGTGAGAAAAAGGTCCAAGGAATGGACAAGTAATGATTATGTAATAATCCGGGATTGACGCATGAGTAGTCGACTTTATGGCGCCACATTGTTTCCTTACTTGTATGCTTATTTAAATGTTATGTGCTGTATGTTTACTGTAATGTTAAGCTATGCTTGAATTTGTAGGCTGCTATTGTGACCTACCAGATTTGTAGGCGGCCATTAAGCCCTACCGGATTTGTAGGCTGCCATTGTGCCCTACCGGATTTGTAGGCTGCCATTGTGCCCTATCGTATTTGTAGTGTGCCATTGTGCCCTACCGTTTTTGTATGAGCTTTCGAGCCCTACCGGTTTGTAGGAGTCTACGGACCCTATTGGATGTTATAGTTATTTGTGATGTTGGATAGGAACATCAAGGTGATATTAGTTAATATGACTTGCGAGTCTTTTCCATAGACTTTACTAATTCTATGTTTGCTCACTGAGTTCTTATGACTCACCCTTTAGTTATTTTTCTTTTTTAGATACTGATCGACCCGGTCCCTCATCAACCCTGCCAGCTTGCTCATGATCGATAGTCGGTGAGCATGCTATACCGTTTTGATGAGGTGATCAGTTGCTTGATAGAGGAGCCGTGCACAGTCACCTAGGGATGTCATATATTATTTTGTCTAAATATGTTGTATTATGTGTCATGCAGTTATCCAATCAGAGACCGAGATTGTTGTTTACATTTTTGGCATTGTATATATATATATATGTTCATTATGGTTCACCTTGAGCGTCTGCTGCGGGACATCTCGGTTACTCCCTAGTTGGAGGTGTCCTAACCGAGATGTCATGTGTTATTATTGTTATTATTATTATTATGCATGTTTTGCAGGTTTGATAACCCCCCATATTGGGCAAGGTCATGCCAAAATTTCGTTAGGTAGATGAATGGTTAAGGCTTCGGAGACAAGGGCATATACTTGTCTCTGGTCGGTCACACTCCCGGACTTGGGATGTGATATATAATAAAAGAGTAGCGACATCAAGTTCCTCAATATGTAAAGGCCAAGCGTAAATGCAAAGATGATTGTCTCCAAAGGGAATAACAACAAAGCTTACCCATTAGCAACACAAAGTGAAGCACAAAAGTGTTAGAGTATGCCTTAGAGCCAACCAGATTGGGCAGGGATATACAATCAATAATATATACTAATGACTTATACAATGAGTGGTAAATGTTTTCCTTCATCATTAGTAAACAAAATAAAGAGTTATTATGCATGTACTAATTGGATGAAGCCCATAAAACATAAAGGCCTTGCAAAGGAATTATAAAGAGTTATAATTATGAGATCCTTATGCATCAAAGCCATGTTCCTAAAATGCTTCTTGGTCATTGTATTGTCAAGACATGGCATTGACAATACTCAAAGACTAGTACATCTGAAGCCTCCTTACTTGTGAAGTAACCAATCGATTTCATAGGTTGAAGTATAAGGATACTTAGGGATAGCATGTGGATGCTTGTTGTGAGAACAAGTTCACTGAACATGGTCTGCTATGAGAACTCCATTTGGCATCTCACTCAAGCGTTTATGGAAATGTTCTCATGTGTCAGTTATGTAAGTAGTCCTTTGACTTATGGCGCTAGTTATCTTGTGTGTGAATTGTCATACTTTGATTTCATTCGAATGGGTCCCAAGAAGAGATGCCTATGGTAGGGTGGTTTTGGGTATGGCATGAAAGATGTAAAGATAAATGAGTAGCCCATAGAGGATTCACCACTCCAAGTGATAATGAGGAGACATATCTCATTTGTTCTTGACTTAGGTTAACTAGATAAAGTCGCTAGCCAGAGCAAGATAAATTTAGGAGAAATAGTTTCTCTAATTTCATAAGGTTAACCATAAGTTGCAAGAACTAAAATGAAAAGATTTCATAAGTAGACGCTGATAGACTATTCAGGTTATATGGTGAAAGGATCGAATTACATTGATAGATTATACACTAAAAGGTTATGTTGAGACTACCCTGACTCTCTAATAATTGGATAGTCATGATGTATTGCTAGATGTTGTTCATGATCTATGAATATGAATTAATTATCCTTATTTATATTTGGGCTTTTAATTTATATACATTTCCAATATATTGGAAACCTAATGGGTCACACATAGTAAGATGAATTTAAGGAATTAAAATGGAATGGACCTAATTGATTAAATTTACGAATTATCAGTAAAGGCTTAATTAAATGGTTTAATTAAGTGGAAGGACATAAAAGGAAATAATACAAGAGTTGTGTTATAGGCCTAAGTCATATACCTAGTGGTTGCGGCCCCTCTATATAAAAGATACCTAGTCCACCTAATAATCCAACCTAGCCGCACATTTGATGTGCATGATTAGGTGCGCCTTTTCATATCTTTCTTCAACCTTGCCACTTATTGAATTGATAAAGATAAAATGTTTCTCCCTTGGAAGCTTATGGCTTAGAGTGTAAAAGAAAAGAGATCTAGATTCTTTCTCTATGTGTCGTACCTTACCTTGTGGAGAGAAAATTATTTCCTTCCTCCTCTTGCTTATTGAAATATTTGACCTGGGTTCTTTTGATAGGGGTGAGGTTTATGAAACCTAAACCACTAGCATGGATTTTAAAAAACACTCAATTCCTATCTTGAGATGGTTTTCTTGTTCATCAGTGTGGATCACCATTGGAGGCCAAACACTTAGATGACTTTGATGTCTTGAGATTCTTCTTGGTGTTCAAGACTACATGGGCTATTTTGAAACTCTAGATTATGATATCTTTGAGTTAAGGTATAATTCTTGATCATATGTTTGTTATCCAATTCTTTAATCACATTAAAAGTTTACAAGTATGATCCCGGAAGGTTTGAGTATCTCTTTGATTCTTTATGTCTTCTTTCCGCTGCTTTCATGTTCTTGATTAATTGTTATTGTTTGACCATGAGGCCAAATCCAGCAGTGGTATCAGAGCTTTGCTTGAAAGTTTTCTTGTGATTCACATATTTGATTCTTGGTAATTCTCAATATGATTAGGTCGTGTGTTGATTTAGCATTTATTCCATTAAGAAAACCTTTTCTGGTTTGATTTCAATTATGGACAGTTTTGCGTGCAATCTGTATTTGGTGTTTTAAAGTGTTTAAAACATGTTTTAAAATTTATTTTATCAATGATAAACACTTTCGCATGATTTCGTAACACAAAGAAGTTAAAGAAACATGTTTAGGTTTGGTTTTGGTGCATGTTTTTCTAAAGAACTCAAGTGCATAATTGTTCTGCACACTTGCTGCAAATTTTGGTTTTGGCATGTTTTGGCTTGTTAAAAATTCATGAAATCAAGTTCTTAATGCGTAAACATGTCTATAATGATGCTTAAATTTTTTATGGTTGATTTGGTTTTATTTGATTACCCAAAACACCTCTCAAAGTGATGCAAAATAGTTTGCACACTTGCTAGAATTTTCTAGTAGCTTTGTGTTTAATGAATTTGATTCATGTTTGGAGGGTAATCGTGGTCCAAAATCAAAGGAGGAAGTGTGTGGGATCAAGCCACCACTTAGCCACCATATGAGGCGACTGTTGGAGGCAAAAGTTGCCCTAACTAAGGGTTGCAACATGCGTAGGCAACAAGGGGAGGAGGGTTGGCAGCTGCAACCTAAAGTTTGTGAAATTAGGGCTGCACTAGGACAACACCTCTTGACTTTGGAAATTTGAACTTTTGAAAATTATTTCTTAGTCAACTTTAATTCTTCAGAGTTAGGAGAGCACCTAAACTTTTCATAAACAAAATTTTATTTGATAAATATTTCCAAGTTTGTTCTAAATATGGTAAGTAGATTTTCTAAAGATATAACCAGTTTTAAAATTGAAAGTAAATCTTTGATTTCCAAATTGATTTTAGAAAAATTCACATGTTTCATAAAGTTTCCTATTTGAGATATATTTCCTAAGATGTTAATGTAGACACTTAATTTTGACCGGATCCCTAAATCAGGTACGTTTTCTTCCTAAATTGATGTTTTAGAATGCTAAAAGGCTTTTCTCATCCTGCAGGTGGTACTCCGAGACTTAGTCTAAGAAAGCAGATAGAAAAAGTCAAACTCAAAAAAGTTAACCTTGAAAAAAGTCAACCTCGAAAAAGTCAACCCCGAAAAGTCTACTACTAAAAAAGTCAACCCACTTTCAAAATCAAGATTTGAGGTTCAATTGAAAAACGGTGAAATAATTTTGATAATTCGAGGTCTACATTGAAAGATATGGAGTTCGAAAGTTGGGTTACGGAGATTCAATAGAAAGGAAACCCTATTTCGGGAAATTTGGGGAAAAGTGTTTAAACGATCAATTAGTCAAAATTGAAGGTTCCAAATGAAAGATAAGTACTGACTACAGGTAATGGAGAAGCCACTTGGAAGAAAAACTATAAAAAAGTCAATTCGGAAGAAAACCGAGAATTAGGATTTTTTGGTGGATTTCGGTGAAATTTGGAAGAATTACAGAAATAGCCCGATTCGGTAGGACTAAAGCCCTTAATTGATGAGTAATAATTAAACAGGATATCCCGAGGCTCAGTTTGAAACAAATCTGAAAATCAGACTTGTTTTGAACAAAACCGGGTTTCAGAGGCAAAAGGGCAACATTGGAAAATTTGGAAAAATAGCAAATGAACTCCAAAAATTCTGAAAATTTGCAAATCTCATTCTTAAATCTTTTCAAAGAGATTGGAGAAAAAAAATCTTGATTCGGAGTTCGTTTGCAAAATGGCCAAATTCTTGGCCCACTATGCAGAAATTCAACAAGATAAATCCCGAAAAAATAGCAAATGAACTCCAAAAATTCTGAAAATTTTCAAATCTCATTTTAAAATTTTTGGAAGATATTGGCGAAAGAAAATCTTGATTCGGAGTTTATTTGCAAAATAGCCAAATCCTGGGTCTCCTATACAGTATTCAAGCAGATAAATCCCGAAAAAAATAGCAAATGAGCTCCAAAAATTATGAAACTTCTAGATCATATTTCTAAATTATTTGGAAGAGATTGGTGAAGAAAAATCTGGATTCGAAACTCGTTTAAAAAAAGGTAAAGTTCTTGGTGCATAAAAGGGGCAATTTTGAAAATAAATCTGAAATAAATAGCAAATGGACTCGGAAAATTTTGAAAAATTCCTAAATTCAATTTTTTATTATTTTGGAAGTGTTGGAAAAATAAAATTTGAATTTGGAGTCTGTTTGCTATTTATTTAGGTTCGGGGGACAAAAAGGTCATTTCACCGAAGAAACCAAAAAGGTCAAATTTGTAATTGAGGAAAATATGAAAGAAGAAGGAATTGCGGGGATTTTTCTTCCCTTGGTCAGCTAGCATAGAGGAGAAGAAGGAAGCTTGAAGAATTTAATTCCTTAGTCACTATCAAGCCACATGCTACCACTAACACCTTGCAAATGGTCCCCCCTTTATCCAATGGCTTAGGTGCCTTGTAGGAAAGTTGAATGCACCATCCAATGGCCAAGTTTAAATGCCAAGATGACATATTTATTTGTCATGAAAGAACCCTCATCTAATGGCCAAGAATGGAAGAAAAAAGATGAGCACAATTCATCCAAAGGTGAGCATCCATTCGACCAAGCAAGGGAGTGCATGGGATTGTCCCTTTCCATCCAATGGATTAGGCCATCTACAAGGGCTGAGTACACATGTTGAGGGCTGGATTTAATCTACAAGATTTCATTTTTATGTTGTCCTCATCCAATGACCAAGAGTGGAAGAGCACAACTCATCCAAGGGTGGGCAAGCAAGGGAGTGCATGGGATTGGTCCTCTTTTGCAACTAAGGGCTGAGGTTACTACAAGAGCTGAGTACACATATTAAGGGCTGCTATCAATTGGAAAGATGAAATTTTTATGTTGTCATCTAAATATCTTAATCTTAGGGCCAAGATTGGAGGAGAAAAAGTGAGAATTTCATCCAAAGGTTAGAGGGCCATTCGGCCAAGCCATTAGAGGGGGGTTGTTTTTATTTTTTCATAAGTTTTTTGGCTGAAGTAAGTAGCTAATTTAGTAAACAAAAATGATTAAAGAAAGAAAAAAAAAGGTTTTCAATAGGAGAGTTTGAAGGTAGTCATCTCTACCAAGCTCTAGCATAGCTTTCTTCTTGTTTTCCATGGTGATTTCTTGATTTTCTATCTTGTTTTCCTACTACATTTAGGTTATTTTGAATTGTCATGCATTTCCTTTACCATTTATGCTTTAGACCATGCATTTCATACATTTCATTTGCTATATGTTCATGCATCCCATGTCATTACTACATGATTTATGACTTAGGCCAATCAATGGCTCAAAGTCATGCTCTCTTGAGCATACTTGTGGAAAATTAAAGGGTTGTCAAATTGATTATTGTACCTTTGTGATTTTTTTACTTAGCCAATTTTTGTCCAAGGTTTTTAAATGTTTTAGCTACTGTTTGTAGGTCTTTAGGATGATCTCCAACAATTTTACTTTGATTTTTAAATGATTTTATCAAAGGCAAAAAAGTGTTTTGACAAAACAGTTTTTTTACCTAGTACTTGAACTTCTCCGATTTTTCTGGGTAGTCATATTTAATCATAAAATTAAGCCAATTTTTTATCATGCAGTTTTACATGTTTTGAGTCTCTAGTACTTTTTTTAGATTTGTTTGAAGTTTTAAAAATAGGCTAAAAAATCATGTGCAAATTCAAACAGTAGAGGCAGATTTGAAATCGAAAGAGAAATAATGGTTGAATTTGGCTAAGGCATTTAGAGGGGGTTGGTTAGAAGCTTTAGCTACTGTCTTAGGGTAGTTTCTAAGCCGTTTTAAACTTTAAAAACAATTTTATAAATCTCGGGTTAAGGGAGGTCAAGTCTGGGATTTTAAACTTAGGAAATTAGAGTCATTTTAAAAGGGTTTGGTAAGGGTTTTAATTTTTATTCAAGTTTTTCCTCAAAATTGTTTTCAAACAATCACAAAGTTTTGTTTTTTATTTTTAGAAAATCTAATTTGACATATTTTCCTAAGGTAGCCGGATATCTTTTTAGAAATACGGATTTCTTTGTTTAGAGGAAAAAATACATTTTCATGCATTGCATTTTCCATGTTCATGCATTTTATTTAATATGTGATTTTTGCTATGATATTTTCCATGGTATTATTATTACTTTGATTTATACTTTATGATGTTATATTATTTGCCATATGATTTTGAATATTTAATGCTATCCTATATATTTTATTTAGTCATTTATTTTTGTCACATTATTTAGCATATACTATGTTCATGCATTTTTATTTTATTTTCATGCATATTTTATGATAGCATTATTGTATGTTTCATGTCATTTCTTGTCATTTAGATCATATTCCATGTCATTTAGGTTATTTTATTTATAATATGCCATGTCATTTAAAATATGCCATATCATTTTAAATTGCCATGTCATTTAAATCATTTTATCTCATTTAGAATATACCATGATACTTAGGATTTGTCATTTCACCTAGAATATACTATGCCATTTAAATTATGTCATATCATTTAGGTTGCATTATATTATCTTGACTTTGCCATGTCGTTTTATTTATGTCATACATGTTCATGTTCATATTTTTAAATGTTTTGAAAAAGATAATGATTTTCAATAAAAATAAAGATATTCCCGAGTTAAAATAATTCATGAGTTCTCTACCGGGTTTGCTGGAGGGAATATCATCAATTATCATTAATAAAGGAATATCTTTTTTCAGAAAATGAGAATGATTCGGAAAGTTTTCCAAATGAATAAAAATTTCTATATTTTGCAGATTTTGTCGGAGAATATAGGAAAATTTTGAATTAATAAATTTCGGATCATTTTCAATTAAAAATGGAATAATTTTTCTTAAAATTGGGAACTAACTTGAAATACTAAATTAAAAACCAACTTTTTATCGAGACTTGAGATAATACATGATTAATAAGGTACTTTTTTATACGGGCGTTGTGGGGGGGCTAATCCTTCCCCGCACGTAACCGAGTCCCAAACCCGATTCTTCGATTTTCTCTGGTTTATAACGCAGACTTGAAATTGGTTTTAAAAATGTTTTAATTAATTTTAAAATGTTTTATAAACCGGTTTTAATAGGTGGCCGATCACACCTAGTTAAAAACGATTAGTGGCGACTCCATGTCATTTTCAAGGTTATTTTCAAAACCTTCATTTTTCTAGAGGAATTAAGTCGACTTTTCCTCGATTTTTTTAATGTCACGCTTAACGAATAATAAAGTCTTGCGATGAGACTTGTTATTTTTTAGTTTGCGACAGCTTGGCGACTCCACTGGGGACTTTTTAGAGAGTCAGGCCTAGAATTAGTCGTGTGTTATCTAACTCTCAGTTTTGTTGGTTTAATTGGTATTTAATTCATATTTTTAAAATAATAAAGAGAATTTTGAAAATAATAAAATGTTTTAAATATGTCTATATTCATATGCATGCATATTATTATTTGTTCTCTGGTTATTTTGTTGCGTATATTTATATGTTTGCTTGACTGATGCTTTACATTGTTTGATTTTAGTGGGGTATTTAGAATAAGGGGTGTAGAATAGGTGGTGACAGGTTTGTTTTGCTCCTTTGCACACACATTATATTTGCATTTGCATAACATGAACTCTCTACCCGGGTTTCGTCCTTTTGAGTGGGAGTAAAGTAACTATGCCTTCGTGATGATCCTCCGTATGGGCTAGTGAAACACTTTCGGAGTATAAAGTACCTAATGCCTTCGTGATAATCCTCCGTACGGGCATAGGAAAATATACTCTAACGAATTGAACCTGCTTTTATTGGGGTGCCTTACTAGCCTTCACAGGCGACAGTGAGGAACAATTCGGGGCCTTAGAACCGATTCACCTTCATATAGTGAACCTAGGCGAAGCCATGCCAGATTTCTGTTAGATACCCGAAGTTTAAGAACACATGGAGGAACATTTCCAACCTTTTACCATCTTTCTATATGTTAGATTTTACAAATTGGGTGATGATAAACGAACATCATATCGCTCGTAATAAATTTATTATTTTTTCCCAAAGACGTCGTAATGCCGAAGCTCTGTTAAAATTTTCAAGACATTTTTTTTTATAAAAAAAAAGCACATTGTTATTTGTGTTATATTTGTGAATTCATTTCTTTACTAATCTATTTCTTTCTATTTTCTTTTCTTTGACATGCATCATAGACATCATCATACACTTGGAGTTTATTGGCCTCGAGATAGTCATCAACCCAAAAGACTTTCATGGAGTGTCAGGTTATTTCAGTGATAGAAGATCATGCAGTAGTCAGGGCACAGTCGAAAAAAGATCAGAGGGAGGATGGTGATTGCCTAAAGAAAGATTATGTGTCAGTGTTGCCGGAAAGGGTCAAGGTGGATTCCAGACAGAATAATCTTCGAGGGTTAGCCGACATTTGGAATCAGTGGAATGTATCAGAGAAAGAAGCCTTCACTCAGAAATATGGAGATATAGCACTCTTAATTTCGATTAGGGTCAATAGTGGGTTGATTCAAGCTATGGTACAGTTTTGGAATCCTGCTTATAGATGTTTTACTTTTAACAAAGAGGATATGACCCCACTGATTGAAGAATATTCAGCACTGTTACGTATTGAATGTCCTAATCCTGATTGGGTATATTTGAAGGAAGTCAAACCTTCAAGTTTTAAGAGGAAAGTGGCTAGGATCACAGGAATGGATACAACATGGGTTGAGAGTCATGTGGATACAAAGCAGAAAAATGGAAGCATTCCATGGGAAACTCTCTGACAATTGATATTGGGTTATTTCAATAAAGAAGAAGCCAGGGACATCTTTGCTCTAGCCATCTATGGATTAATCATATTCCCGAAGATATTGGGTCATGTGGATATAGCTGTGTTTGATTTCTTTGAAAAGTTGGAACAGAATATCAACCCATCTCCGACCATCCTAGCTGAAACTATCTGATCTTTGAATTTTTGTAAAAGTGAGGACAAGGGAGAATCAAGGGGTGTGTACAACTCCTTTATATTTGGATTCAAAGTCACTTTTGGAAGATAGAAGAGGTTTCCTTCAAACCGTACATGAAGTCTTTAGTTTCGATTAGGGAACTCCTTCAAAATGATTGGCCTGAAGATGGGGATAAAGAGAAATTGGGTCAACATGTTCCGAAATCTAAAAGGGGAGATGGTAACTTGGAGAGCTCCATGGATGGTTCCTATGCCGATCATGCATAAATGTGGGGACAACTCGGGAGTTCCACTACTCGAAATTTGGGGGTCTTTGAGTTATGCGCCTCTGTTGGTACAAAGACAAGTTAAGTCTCGACAATTCACACCCGTGACTCATAAGCTAGGATCATCAGAGTTCACTTATGGAGAGGACGAATATTATGGAAAGGTGCGGGCAGTGACTGAAGCATGGAAGAAAACTCATCGGATAAAAGTGGCCAAATATGCCGACATCGTCACACTTGATTACATGGTATGGAGGGAATTAAGGGTTAATGATAGGCTGTTGACATCAGATGGGGAAGAGGTCGAGTTCATGAATCTGCCACCGAGGGAAATATCGTCAGAGCTAGAAATCGCAAGGACTGAATTTGAAAAAGAAAAGGCCCAGATGAGCAAGGAGATTGCACGACTACAAGAAGAGCTTGAGGACATGAAAAATAGGGAATCAGCTCGAGAAAGAGAAAAGAAAAAGATCAAGAGAGAAAGGGACACTGCTAAGGGCGATCTTCAAGAATTACACTTGGAGAACAAGAGCTCAGATTTGAGGGGACCCTCAAGACTTCCAGGGAATGGGAGCTTGAGGTCAAAAACATCAAGAAGGAGAATAACTACTGGAAAGAGAGAGAGAAGCATGAGGAAGCCCGAGCCAATCGACTAGAGAAGCAAGCTAAGGAAATCTTACACGGTGATGCTTCTGCTGATGCGTCAAAGGGCCGTGAACAAGTAGGGGTCAGATTGAAGAGCAAGGCAGTCAAAAGGAGACTGTGAAAGAGAGTCCAAGATCCAAGGAAGTCACTATAGGACTAATTTTTTAATAGCACTTTGAAAGGCGAATTACGGACTTATCTTAGGCAGTGATCTTTTTATTCTATCTGTGATGTATTTAGTTTCAGGAAATCATTGAAAGACCGTTCGGTTGAAATTATCCCGGGGCCAGTACTTTCAATTGCATTCATATTTTATATATTTTTTTTGTTCATTTGTACATTTACTCATATTTATAATCATTCATTTTTGAAGTTCGTTTATGTTCATACACTTAACCACTTATTTATTCCTTTTACTTGTTTATTCATATTCATACACTTAAACACTTATTTGTTCATTTCACTTTTTCATTCATTTATTCTTTCGTATTCATGTACATATCCATTTTATTTGATCCATTCATTCACATTTAGTCATATATTCATTCATTCATTTTTTATAAAACATAAAAAAAATGTGTCAATAAATTCTAATTCATGGTTTTCAAAACTAAAGGTACAATTGGTCACAATCAGAAAGAATCGGATTTTTGACACCCTTACAATACTCGATCTCAAGCCAGAGCTATGAAGAACGATCAGCTTGCTAGAATTGAAAGAATGGAAAAAACTCAAAGGGAACTGCAGGAACAGTTGGCTAAATCTCAGGAGGAGTCATGAGAACAGATGATCAAACTCATGGAAATGATGAGTGCCATGATGAAACAAAAAGGGTCGGGAGAGAATTCGGCCACCGAGGAAAGGGTGGTAATTGAAGAGGATCAACCTGAAAACATACAGCAAAAAGGCCAAGGGTGCAAATTGGGGCAGCCTCCTATGTTTATATCCAGCCAGCTGCTGAGGCACGGAACTATGTTCCCAGAAGGGGTAATATGGGAGCTGACACAAACGATGTTAACGTTCCAGACTTTGAGGAACTAGCTGAAAGGGAAAAATCAAAGATGACTGAGCTGAAGAGGGTCGAAATGGCAGAATCACAGAAAAAATCAACTGCTGGAGGAGAGGCTGAGGGCCGTTGAAGGGGCAGAGTTATTTGGCAGTCTGGATGCCAAAGAGATGAGCTTAGTACACGATCTAGTAATTCCCCCAAAGTTCAAAGTACCAGACTTTGAAAAATATAATGGGACTACCAACCCATCAGCACATTTGACCATGTATTGCAGAAGAATGACGGGGCACGATGGTAATGGGAAACTGCTTATCCATTATTTCTAAGATAGCTTGACAGGGTCTGTAACCCGATGGTACAATCAACTGAGTCGTACGAAGATTCGTTCATGGACGGATTTAGCCAGGGCTTTCATGGAATATTATAAGCATGTATCTAATATGGTACCTGATAGGTTGTCGCTACAAAACATGGAAAAGAGGACCACTGAGAGTTTCAAAGAATACTCGCAAAGATGAAGGGATCTGGCCACACAAGTGCAACCCCCTTTAAGTAGCAAAGAAACAATAGTGCTTTTCATAAATACCTTGAAAGCACCATATTATAATAAATTGGTAGGGAGTGCCACCAAGGACTTTGCAGACATGGTAATATCTGGGGAGATGATAGAGTCGGCCATTAATAATGGGAAAATGGAAGGGTGTGAGTCTTCTACTCCAAAAAAGGTATTCCCTGCTAGGAAGAAAGAAGAGACCCACGCAGTTAGTATCAACCAATACCATATACACCTCCCACACCATATACACCACCAAGGCCCTATACTCCTACCACATCTTATGCACCTCCTACACCCTACACACCTTACCCGGGTATAATCCTTACTACCCCAATGTGAACCAACTTACCCAAAATCCCTTCCCTTATGCCAATATACCACAACAGCCGTTTCCAACTGGCATATCGCCACAGATAAACCTTCCATGAAACACTGCCCCAAACACTCAGGGAGCTGGGCGCAATGATCAACATTCACCAAGGAACGATCAAAAACCCTAATTTGATTCGATTCCTACCACCTACGGTGAGCTATATCCCGAACTATTGCAGGGTCAACTTGTTGCACCCATATACCTCAAACCTCTGACACCGTCGTATCCAAGGTGGTATAATGCAAATACTAATTGCGCGTACCACGCAAGAATTCAAGGACATTCGACTGAAGATTGCCTGGCCTTTAAAAAGAAAGTCCAAAGCCTGATCAACGCTGGAGTTGTAAAGTTTGGAGCAAAGAATGGACCGAATATAGCGGGAAACCCATTGCCAGATCATGCAGAGAATCAGGTAAAAGCAGTATGGACAGGGGAAGTCAGAAGAGTAAAAAGGGATGCCAGGGAAGTCAAGACTCCAATGTTGACAGTATGGGTCGAGATGGTTAAGGCAGGAATGGTAGGGGATGCAGACAGATTAAAAATGGTCGTAAAGAGGGTGCAGAATTGGTGCCCATTCCATAAGTGTGGAGGTCATATCATACAGGACTACGGGGACTTTCTAGCTAAAGTCCAAAAGATGATGGATGATGGGGAGGCCTAGTTTTACGAGGAGACAGAGGAGAAAGTAAAGGTTATTGAGAATGCAGCTGGCTACAAGATAGGAAGACCCTTGATCATCTATTATGAAGAACCAGAGGAGAAAGTTATGCCAGTCATTGAGGAAAGTGCGTCTAAGTTAATCATTGATTTGCCTGTTTCCTTTTCGTACAAGAAAACAAAGCTGCACCATGGAAATATGACTACAGCATGGTTATGCCTGGGTCTTCGAGTCAGCAAGATATAACAGGTGTGGGGCACTTAATACGAAGTGGAAGGTGTTATGTTCTTGAGGCTGTTGAACAGGGATTAACAGGAAAAGACAGAGGAATGGACAAAGGGAATAAAGCAGCTGAACCAATCCATATAGAGATGGTTTTGTCAAAAGAAGTAGAAAGGGGGTCAGCCCCAGTAAACAAAATAAAAGAGTCGGTGAATGAGAAGGAAGCCTACGAGTTCTTAAAATTCATAAGGTATAGTGAGTATAGCGTGGTTGAGCAACTGCAACGTCAACCAACTAGAATTTCAATCTTATCTTTGCTTTTGAACTCGGAGCCACATAGAAATGCCCTGTTGAGAGTGTTGAATCAGGCATATGTGGCTAACAACATATCAGTAGAAAAATTAGATAGGCTGGTGGGAAACATCACGGCAGACGACCATATATATTTCAGCTATGCGGAAATACCACCCAATGGTATTGGGTCAACAAAGGCTCTTCATATAACTACCACTTTCAAAGGGCACATATTACCAACGGTTCTTTTAGATAATGGTTCTTCATTAAATGTGATGCCCTTAGCAACCCTGTCCAAATTATCAACGGATATTTCTTATATGCTGCCAAGCTACACGGTGGTCAGAGCCTTTGATGGTACCAGGAGAGATATAATGGAAACTATTGAGGTTTCTCCGGAGATAGGTCCATGCATCTATACAGTGAACTTTCAGGTCATGGATATTAATCTGTCCTATAATTGCCTGTTGGGAAAGTTGTGGATACATTCAGTAAGGGCTGTACCTTCATCTCTCCACCAAAAGCTAAAATTTGTGATAGAAGGGCGTTTGGTCACTGTATTAGGAGAAGAGGACGTAATAGCCTCTACATCTACTGAATCTCCTTATGTTGAACCCAATGAAGATGCCGTAGAATGTTTCTTTCGGTCTTTGGAATTCGTAAATGTGATTTTCGTCACTGAAGGATGAAATTTTCCAAAACCAAGATTGTCCAAGAACACAAGGCTGGGGGTAAAAACTACCATGGGAAAAGGCTGTAGGGCTGGAAAAGGTCTCGAAAAATATCTTCAGGGGATGGCTCGAGCAATGGAAGTAGTGGAAAAGAAAGACCGGTTTGGCCTAGGGTATCTTTCGAAGGCCCATGAGAAAAGGAAACAAGTTGAAAGGAACCGAAAAAGGAGGATGGCCCGTCTCGCGGGTATGGATATTGAGTGGGAGCCTATGACTTTCCCACCTATCCATCACAACTTTCTCTCAGTCGGTTCTCTGTTTGGAGAAAAGAATTCTGATGATGTGTTCATAATGATTGAGCAAGCTTTCGAGAGATTCTAGGTGAATAGGGATGAGCAGATATATGATATGGAGATCTGCATGACCAGAGCTGAAAGAATTGAAAGTGATAATGCTAACTGGATGGTGCGACCTTGTCCGCCAGGATATAGATTAACTAATTGGAGTGCAACCGAGCTACCCATAGTTTTTAGGTCTATTCCAACGTAATGCTTTTAAACAAATTTTAAATATCTTTGCCCGAAGATATTAAGAATTTCTTTTGTAATGGGCTTTTGTCTAAAAGTTTTCATTCAATAAATAACAAACATGATGCATTTCCTTCATATTGACGTGTCCATATTCTTTCATTTATGCCATTTATTTTGCTTCTTTTGTATATATGTTTTCCTATATTGTTTCTTCCCCACCTATTTACAGGTGTACAGATGCGGAATATGAGGACCTTTCTGTCAGTAATTATGAAATTGATTTTGAGAGACCCATTTGCACGGGTATTTTGAGGCCGACGAAGATATTGAGGATTATGGTCTACCTCCGGACTTATTAAGAAAAATAGAACAAGAAGAAAAACAAGTACTTTTTCGTGAGGAGCTATTCGAATTGTTAAACTTGGGAAGTAGTGAGGAGATAAAAGAGGTTAAAATCGGGACTACATTGTCGTCATCAATAAAAGGGTGAATTGATAGCCTTGCTCCGGGAATATGTAGATGTATTTGCATGGTCATACCAAGACATGTCGGGTTTGGATCCAGATATTGTAGTTCATAAGCTCCCTTTAAGGCCAGAGTGCAAGCCAATTCAGCAAAAGTTGAGAAGAATGAGGTCAGACATGCTGTTAAAGGTAAAAGAGGAGGTGAAGAAGTAGTTTGATGCTAGATTCTTAGAGATGGCAAAATATCCGAAATGGGTAGCAAACATTGTTCCAGTACCAAAAAAGGATGGCAAAGTGCGTATGTGCGTCGATTTCCGAGATTTGAACAAGGCCAGTCCCAAAGATAATTTCCCTTTGCCTCACATGATACTTTGCTGGATAATACGGCGAAGAGTTCCTTGTTTTCTTTCATGGACAGATTCTCGGGATATAATCAAATTAAGATGGCACCGGAAGATATGGAGAAAACCACATTTATTACAATATGGGGAACATTCTGCTACAAGGTAATGCCGTTTGGGTTGAAGAATGCTGGGGAAACATATCAGAGAGCCATGGTGACTTGGTTTCATGACATGATGCATAAGGGAATTGAGGTCTATGTTGATGATATGATTGCAAAGTCACAAGGAGAAGAGGAGCATATTGCAAATCTTAGGAAACTCTTTGAAAGATTAAGAAAGTTTGAACTCAAGTTAAACCCGGCAAAATGCACTTTTGGAGTCACTTCGAGGAAATTGTTCGGTTTTGTTGTTAGAAAAAAGGGAATTGAGATTGATCCGGATAAAGTGAAGGCCATCTAGAATTTGCCATCTCCACGTACTCAAAAAGAAGTAAGAGGTTTTCTGGAGAGATTGAATTACATTGCTCGGTTTATTTCTCAGTTAACTGTTAAATGTGATCCAATATTTAAGTTACTTCGAAAACTTGATCCAAGAGAGTGGGATGAAGGGTGTCAGATTGCTTTTGAAAAGGTTAAGCATTATCTATCAAACCCACCAGTATTAATACCATCGACTCCGGATAAATAGATGATATTGTATCTATCAGTATTTGAGAGATCCATGGGTTGTGTTTTGGGGCATCTTGATGAGACTGGAAAGAAAGAAAAGGCGGTTTACTACCTCAGCAAGAAGTTCACAGATTATGAGTTGAAATATTCTTCGGTAGAAAAGCCGTGATGTGCCTTAGCTTGGACTGCTCAAAGACTCAGACAGTACATGTTGTACCACACGACGTGGTTGATCGCCAAGCTAGATCCAATCAAGTACATGTTGGAAGCACCTTCTTTGTCAGAGAGGACGGCAAGATGGTAGGTTTTGTTGTCAAAATACGACATTGTCTATGTAAGTCAAAAGGCTATCAAGAGTAATGTAGTGGCTGAATTTTTAGCAAGTCGGGTAGTGGAAGATTATGAGTCGTTGAACTTTGATTTCTCAAATGAAGATTTGATGTATGTTTCACAAGCAGATGAGGTTCCCTTGAAGAAGAAAATATGGAAGATGTACTTTGATGGGGCATCTAATGCCATGGGGCACGGAATCGGTGCAATTCTCGTATGCCCAGAAGAAGATTATTATCCCTTCACAGCCATATTGGATTTTGATTGTACAAACAATACTGTAGAATATGAGGCATGTACAATGGGCCTTCATGCTGCCGTAGACAGAAAGATCAAAAAACCGGAGGTTGTCTGAGATTCAGCTTTAGTGATATATCAATTGCGCGGAGAATGGGAAACCCGGGATACAAAATTAATTAGATATTGAGAACTCATACTGAGTTTATTGGAGGAGTTTGAAGAAGTGAGTTTCAATTACTTCCCCCGAGAAGAAAACCGGATGGCTGATGCTCTGGGTACTTTGTCATCAATGTTTCAAGTGAATGAAGGGGCGAAAGTTGTGCCAATCAAGATGAGCATATATGAGTCTCCTGCCCACTGCTTGAGTATTGAAGAAGAAGCAGATGGTCTCCCTTAGTACAACGATATCTTGCAGTACATCAAGAGTCAATAGTATCCAGAACAGGCAACAAAAAATGACAAGAGGTCTCTGAGAAGGCTAGCAATGGGTTTTGTTCTAGATGGGGAGATTCTCTACAAGAAAGGGAAAGATCAAGTCCTACTGAGATATGTCGAGTCTGCCGAAGCTCGAAGAATCATAGAGGAAGTCCATGAAAGGATATGTGGCACCTATGCCAATGGTCACATGCTTGCTAAGAAAATTATGAGGGCATGATAGTATTGGCTGACGGTGAAAGGAGATTGTATCAATTATTCCTGGAAATGTCATAAATGCCAGATCTATGCAGATAGAATCCATGTGCCACCATCGTCATTGCATGTCATGACCGCACCCTGGCCATTTTCAATGTGGGGAATGGATATGATTGGCCCCATTACTACGAAAGCTTCAAATGGACATGGTTTCATCCTGGTGACCATAGATTATTTCACAAAGTGGGTGGAAGCTGCTTCTTATACAAATGTAACGAAGTCAGTGGTATGCAGATTTGTTAAGAAGAAAATCATATGCCGATATGGATTGCCAGCAAGAATTATTTTAGATAATGCTCTCAATCTGAATAATAAGATGATGAGAGAGGTATGTACTCGTTCAAGATCACGCATCACAATTCGACACCTTATCATCCGAAGATGAATGGGGCAGTAGAACCAGCCAACAAAAACATCAAGAAGATTGTCGAGAAGATGACTGGTATGTACAAGGATTGGCATGAGATCTTGCCTTTTGCTCTTCACTCATATCGCACTTCGATTCGTACATCTACAGGGGCAACGCCATTTTCTTTGGTATATGGTATGGAAGCAGTGTTACCTATTGAAGTTGAGATTCCTTCACTTGGGTTTTGATGGAGGTTGGCCTAGAAGAGGCAGAATGGGTTAGAGCTCGTTATGAACAACTGAATCTCATCGAGGAGAAAAGATTGAAGGCAATTTGTCACGGGAAGTTGTATCAGAAAAGGATGATTCGAGCCCATAACAAGAAGGTTCGACCCAGACAGTTCCGAGAAGGAGAGTTTGTACTGAGGAAAATTCTCCCCATAGTGAAGGATCCACGAGGAAAATGGGCTCCAAATTGGGAAGGACCCTATGTGGTAAAAAGAGCTTTTTTTGGAGGAGCATTGATTCTAACTCGAATAGACGGGGATAATTTTAGACATCCCGTGAATGCTGATGAATTGAAGAAGTATTATGCTTAAAAAAAATGTGATGCTATGCACATGGAAATTCGAATGATTCCAAGTGTAGAAATGGAAATTCTATATATCTATCTCCCATGAGAATTGCTTTTCAAAGAGAATATTCATGCTTGATATGATGAATTATCCCTTCACTAAAAAAAAATTATCCCTAGTCACCCCTTTGAGCCTTAGGAATTATTTCTTTCGTTGAACCCTGATCAAGGATCACCTTCTACACTAGAGGGAAAATATGAGAAAAAATAATAAAATAAAAGAGAGACATTGGAAAATATGAAACCAAAGAATGGCAAATGAAAGCCAGCAACAAAAAAAGAAAAAGAAAAGTCCAAAAAAGGGACAAGTGTCTCAAGAATGAATTCTCCTCAGGAAATGATCCTTGATCCAATCACCCTTAAACACATTTTGGGCCTATTTTATCCTTTCCTTCTAAACCCGAACCTTGGCCTACATTAAGTACTTTAAAAGTCCATTTTGATCAAGCATGGATATTTAATTTGAAAGGTTTTTCTCATAATTCATCTCATCTTTTGAATTGACATTTTTACCTTGGAAGCATTTAGAATTCTCAAATGCATGGTAAAAAAAAGAGGGAGAGGTTTAAGCCGAAGACCCGTAAAGGGCAACATAATACCGAATGGGGGACAGCTGAGTTGAAAACCCACAAAGAGAGGCTCAAGTACTGATTAAGGTTTGAGTCAATGCTCCGTGTAAAGGGGGAGAAAGTATTTGAAAATCAGAGAAAAGAACAACTCAGTCTGACGTAACTACAGAAGCCGAGGGATAACCCAAGTGAATTGTTCATTCAAGAGAAATTTCAGATGATTTGAAAAATGAGGCGTCTAAGATATTCCGCATCCAAGGCATCAACAACCTATAACTTTACATTTGTTTCTTATATCCTTGATATCCACTTTTATCATTTTAAAACATTTTGTTGCAATAAATTTTTGTTACCCCTTCTATGACAATTGCTTGTTTCATACTTTCTTTCATACATTTTTGAGATTGTATTTTGTTTGTTATTAAATAGAATGATGATTAGTAAACATAAATTTTTAAAATAAAAGGGAGTTTAAAAGTATTAGGAATAGATCTAAATCTTAGAAAAAGTTTGAAAACCACTAATCATGATGGAAAATTCACCAAGTAAAGGAAAACAGTGAATGTGTTGGAGACTCCATCATGAAGTCAGAAATTTGTGAGTTTCAGCGAAGTCAGAAACTAGGACTGTTTGACAATTTATCTTGAGTAAAGGGTTCCTTAAGTGGGGCATCAGTGAACATTTGAAGACTCCATGATGAAGTCAGATAATCTGTGAACCTCAAAGAAACCATGGATTAGAAATCATGACACAATCATTTGATTGCATTCATCCTTAGGAAACATACAAGCATTTGCAAAGCATGTCATTCTCATCATTGCATTTAGCTAACATTGTAGGAATCAAGAAAACTTTGGCTTCCCAAATCGAACTCGTTCTGCTTCTCAAATGAATCGAACCCAGAGACCACCGTCGAGGTATTTTCTTTTGTTTTAAATCGAATTCATTCTATTTTATCAAATGAGTCGAGCCTTAAGATCACCGTCAAGGTATTTTCTTTTGTTTTAAATCGAATTCATTCTGTTTATCAAATGAGTTGAGCCTTGAGACTGTCGTCAAGGTATTTTCATCACGGGTAAGGCCTCCGAGCACCATTTTTAAGACCTTCAGGCATCATTTTTAAGACCTTCGAGCATAGTTTTCAAATCACGGGTAAGGCCTTCGGGCATCATATTTAAGACCTTCGGGCACCATTTTTTAAGACCTTCGGGTATAATTTTTCATATCACGGGTAAGGCCTTCGGGCACCATTTTTAAGACCTTCGGGCACCTTTTTTAAGAACTTCGGGCATAATTTTTCAAATCACGGGTAAGGCCTCTGAGCACCATTTTTAAGACCTCCTAGCACTATTTTTAAGACCTCCGGGCATAATTTTCAAATCACGGGTAAGGCCTCCGGGCACCATTTTTAAAACCTCAGGGCACTATTTTTAAAACCTTCGGGCACAATTTTTTCTTTTGCAATTCGAACTTGTTTCCTTAAGACGGGTCGAGCCTTGATTAGTCAAGGAATTAATTTTAAGGACAAAATCTTCAATTTACAGCTTTTAAAAAAAATTAAAAAATAATAATAATGATAATGATGATGATGATTGAAAACCCCTTTCCCTTTCCTTCATATGTGATTTCACTAACCATAAAAAATTAGTGTTTGTTTATCTTTGTCTGATTCCTGATTCTCAGCAATAGCTAAAGAGGGGCAGCTGTAGACACCTAATTTTGTCCGGACCCCTAAATTAGGTACGTTTTCTTCCTAAATTGATGTTTCAAAATGCTAAAAGGTTTTTCTCATCCTACAAGTGGTACTCCGAGACTTAGTCTAAGAAAGCAGACAAAAAAAGTCAAACTCAAAAAAAGTCATCCTCAAAAAAAGTCAACCCTGAAAAAGTCAACTCCAAAAAACTCAACTACTAAAAAGTCAACCCACTTTCAAAATCAAGATTTGAGGTTCAATTGAAAAACGGTGAAAGAATTTTGATAATCCAAGGTCTACATTGAAAAATATGGAGTTCGGAAGTTGGGTTACGGAGATTTAGTAGAAAGGAAACCCTAGTTCGAGAAATTTGAGGAAAAATGCTTAAACGATCAAATTGGTCAAAATTGAAGGTTCCAAATGAAAGATAAGTACTGACTACGGGTATGGAGAAGCCACTTGGAAGAAAAACTGATAAAAAAGTCAATTCGGAAGAAAACCGAGAATTAGGGTTTTTGGTGGATTTTAGTGAAATTTGGAAGAATTACAGAAATGGCCTGATTCGGTAGGACTAAAGCCCTTAATTGATGAGGAATGATTAAACAAGGATAGCCCAAGGCTCAGTTTGAAGAAAATCTAAAAATCGGACTTGTTTTGAGCAAAACCGGGTTTCGGAGGCAAAAGGGCAAACTTGGAAAATTTGGGAAAAATAGCAAATGAACTCCAAAAATTTTGAAAATTTGTAAATCTCATTCTTAAATCATTTCAAAGAGATTGGTGAAAGAAAATCTTGATTCGGAGTTCGTTTGCAAAATGGCCAAATCCCGGGCCCACTATGCAGAAATTCAATAGGATAAATCGCAAAAAATAGCAAATGAACTCCAAAAATTATGAAAATTTGAAAATATAATTTTTAAATTATTTGGAAGATATTGGCGATAGAAAATCTTTATTCGGGGTTCGTTTGCAAAATGGCCAAATCTCGGGTCCACTATGTAGTAATTCAAGCAGATAAATCCCGAAAAAATAGCAAATGAGCTCCAAAAATTATGAAAACTTCCAGATCAAAATTTTAAATTATTTGGAAGAGATTGGTGAAGAAAAATCTGGATTCGGATCTCGTTTAAAAAATAGTAAAGTTCGGGTGCATAAAAAGGGTAATTTTGGAAATAAATCCAAAATAAATAGCAAATGGACTCGAAAAATTTTGAAAACTTTCAGAATTCAATTTTTTATTATTTCAGAAGTATTGAAAAAATAAAATTTTAATTTGGAGTCCGTTTTCTATTTATTTAGGTTCGGGGGGCAAAAATGTCATTTTATAGAAGAAACCAAAAAAGGCAAATTTGTAATTGAGAAAAATATGAAAGAAGAAGGAATTGCTGGGATTTTTCTTCCCTTGGTCAGCCAGCATGGAGGATAAGAAGGAAGCTTGAACAATTTAATTCCTTAGTCACTATCAAGCCACATGCTACCGCTAACACCTTGCAAATGGTCCCTCCTTCATCCAATGGCTTAGGTGCCTTATAGGAAAGTTGAATGCACCATACAATGGCCAAGTTTAAATGCCAAGATGACATTTTTATTTTTCATGAAAGAACCCTCATCTAATGGCCAAGAATGGAAGAAAAAAGATGAGCACAATTCATCCAAAGGTGAGCATCCATTCGGCCAAGCAAGGGAGTGCATGGGATTGTCTCTTTTCATCCAATGGCTTAGGCCATCTACAAGGGCTGAGTACACATGTTGAGGGCTGGATTTAATCTACAAGATGTCATTTTTATGTTGTCCTCATCCAATGACCAAGAGTGGAAGAGCACAACTCATCCAAGGGTAAGCAATCAAGGGGGAAAGCAAGGGAGTGCATGGGATTGGTCCTCTTTTGCAACTAAGGGCTGAGGTTACTACAAGGGCTGAGTACACATCTTAAGGGCTGCTATCAATTGGCAAGATGACATTTTTATGTTGTCATCAAAATATCTTGATCTTAGGGCCAAGATTGGAGGAGAAAAAGTGAGAATTTCATCCAAGGGTTAGAGGGCCATTCAGCCAAGCCATTAGAAGGGGGGGTGGTTTCATTTTTTCATAAGTTTTTTGGCTGAAGTCAGTAGCTAATTTAGCAAAGAAAAAGGTTTTGAAAGATTTAAAAAAAAGGTTTTCAATAGGAGAGTTTGAAGGTAGTCATCTCTACCAAGCTCTAGCATAGCTTTCTTCTTGTTTTTCATGGTGATTTCTTGATTTTCTATCTTGTTTTCCTACTACATTTTTCATAGAATAAAGTTTTTTAAATGTTTACTTAAGTTTTCATCTCTTCTTCTCCATCAAAATGATTGAAAACAAATTTTTTTTTTACATAGTTTTATGCTTGGCCGAATGTGGTTGATGTTTGCCTTGTTTTTTTTTTCCTTTTTCTTCCTTGCATGTTGTTGTGATAAAAATGATTTTTAGAAGGTTTGTTTAAGTATTTTATATTTTGATTTTTTACAAAAAGATGAAGCAAAAAGGTTGAAATGGCTACATGATCTTGGCAAGACCAAGTGACCATGGTTAGGGGAGAGGCTATGCCTATTTTTACCTACCATGAAGATCACCTTAATTTTGCTGTTTAGCATGGTTTATTTTCTAATTTTTGAAATGGAAAGGCTTCATGATCTCGGCAAGACCAAGTGATTATGGTTAGGTGAGAGGCTATGCCCATTTTATACCAACCATGGAGCTTAACTTTCCTTGTTTTATTTACTAGTTTTGCTTGTTATTTGCTTTGCATGTCTATGTTTAATTTTATATATGTTCTTTACATTATTTTATATGCCATATTTACTTCTATATTTCTATTCCATGCTTATTAATTTTCCTTGTATATTCGGCCATTGTGCTCATTTGAGTCATGTTGTTCATTTTTTTCATATATCATGTCTCATAGTATAAACATGTTTGCATTTTCATATTTTGTCATATGGCTATTCAGCTACTCCATGTTGTTATGCCTTACATGTGCATTTTCATCTTGCTTCTTGGCTTGTTTTCATCTCCATGTCGTGAGTTAGCATATCTTGATATTTAGTATGCCTTACATGTGCATTTTCATCTTGCTTCTTGACTTGTTTGCATCTCCATGCCATGAGCTTGTGCATTTTGATTTTAGTATTTCATATGCTTGTGAAAATGTCATGACATTATGCATCTTGATATGATTTGTCATATATTTGTGTCATTTACTAGATAGGATTGCATTAGAGTATCATGTAACCACATTCGGCCTCTTCATGCATCCCTTGCCTTATCATGCATTTGCATTTTGTTTAGGTAACATGCTTTGCATTATCATATCTTTAAATTGTGTATTAGTTGCTGTTTGTTCTAGCATTAGCATTAGTTTCATTGTTCATTGTATGTTTATAGTATTGCTATGCATGTTCATTACATTTTAGGTCTAGGCCATATTAGTATTGCCATGCTTTGCTATGCTACTTAGGTCTTAGGTTACATTAGCATTTTCATGCATATTCATAACATATTAGATCCAAATCATATTTGCATTATCAAGCATTGCATGCATATTGAGTTAGGATAGCATTTATTGCCATGCAAACTCATGCTAGGCATTTAGGTTATTTTGAATTGTAATGCATTTCCTTTACCATTTATGCTCTAGACCATGCATTTCATACATTTCATTTGCTGTATGTTCATGCATCCCATGTCATTACCACATGATTTATGACTTAGGCCAATCAATGGCTCAAAGTCATGCTCTTTTGAACATACTTGTGGAAAATTAAAAGGTTGTCAAATTGATTATTGTACCTTTGTGATTTTTTTACTTAGCCAATTTTTGTCCAAGGTTTTTAAATGTTTTAGCTACTGTTTGTAGGTCTTTAGGATGATCTCCAACAATTTTACTTTGATTTTTAAATGATTTTATCAAAGGTAAAAATGTGCTTTGACAAAACAGGTTTTTTTCACCAAGTACTCGAACTTCTCCGATTTTTCTAGGCAGTCATCTTTAATCATAAAATTAAGCCAATTTTCTCTCGTGTAATTTTACATGTTCTGAGTCTCCAGTATTTGTTTTAGAGTTTTTTGAATTTTTAAAAATAGGCTAAAAAATCGTGTGTCAAATTCGGACAGTAAAGGCAGATTTGAAATCAAAAGAGAAATAATGGTTGAATTTGGCTAAGGCATTTAGAGGGGGTTGGTTATAAGCTTTAGCTACTGTTTAGGGTAGTTTCTAAGCCTTTTTAAACTTTAAAAATGACTTTATAAATCTCGGGTTAAGGGAGGTCAAGTCCACGATTTTAAACTTAGGAAATTAGAGCCATTTTAAAAGGGTTTGGTAAGAGTTTTAACTTTTATTCAAGTTTTTCCTCAAAATTGTTTTCAAACAATCACAAAGTTTTTTTTTATTTTATAAAATCTAATTTGATATATTTTCCTAAGGTAGCCGGATATCTTTTTAGAAATACGGATTTCTTTGTTTAGAGAAAAAAATACATTTTCATGCATTGCATTTTCCATGTTCATGCATTTTATTTAATATGTGATTTTTGCTATGATATTTTCCATGGTATTATTATTACTTGATTTAAATTTTATGATGTTACATTGTTTGCCATATGATTTTGAATATTTAATGCTATCCTATATTTTTTATTTAGTAATTTATTTTTGTCACACTATTTAGCATATACTATGTTCTTGCATTTTTATTTTATTTTCATGCATAATTTATGATAGCATTATTTTATGTTTCATATCATTTCATGTCATTTAGATCATATTAAAATTGCCATGTCATTTAAATCATTTTATCTCATTTAGAATATACCATGATACTTAGGATTTTTCATTTCACCTAGAATATACTATGCCATTTAAATTATGTCATATCATTTAGGTTGCATTATATTATCTAGACTTTGCCATGTCATTTTATTTATGTCATACATGTTCATGTTCATGTTCATATTTTTAAATGTTTTGAAAAAGATAATGGTTTTCAATAAAAATAAAGATATTCCCGAGTTAAAGTAATTCATGAGTTCTCTACCGGGTTTGCTGGAGGGAATATCATTAATTATCATTAATAAAGGAATATCTTTCTTTCAAAAAACAAGAATGATTCGGAAAGTTTTTCAAATGAATAAAAAATTTTATATTTTGTCGATTTTGTTGGGGAATATAGGAAATTTTTGAATTAATAAATTCTGGATCATTTTCAATTAAAAATTGAATTATTTTTCTTTAAATTGGGAATTAACTTGAAATACTAAATTAAAAACCAACTTTTTACCGAGACTTGAGATAATACATGATTAATAAGGTACCGTTTTATACGGGCGTTGTGGGGGTGCTAATCCTTCCCCGCACATAACCGAGTCCCGAACCTGATTCTTCGATTTTCTCTGGTTTATAACGCAGACTTGAAATTGGTTTTAAAAATGTTTTAATTAATTTTAAAATGTTTTATAAAACCGATTTTAATAGGTGGCCGATCACACCTAGCTAAAAAAGATTGGTGGCGACTCCATGTCTTTTTCAAGGTTATTTTCAAAACTTTCGTTTTTCTAGAAGAATTAAGTCGACTTTTTCTCGATTTTTTTAATGTCACGCTTAACGAATAATAAAGTCTTGCGATGAGACTTGTTATTTTTTAGGTTGCGACAGTTAGGAACCTAATTAAATTGTTTAATTAATTAGAATATTTAATTCAATGAATCCTAATTGGATTATGACTTAAGTAAATTAGTTTATTTTTATCCAAGTGTTTTTTAAATATGTTTTCATAAACTTGAGTTGAATTAAAATTGAAATTACTAAACAATTTAAGTTAAGTATGTTTAAATGAGTTAAATGATACTTTATTTAAATCACACACAAGATTATCAAGTGATATTGAACATGCATTTATTTATATGCTTTATGATGATGATTATGGACTTAGCCTTAGAGTTGGGTCATGGATGGTTAAATTTATTTACTTTTGGTATTTATTTTATAAATAGGGATTACGAACCCTACTTTATTTCTTTATTCAAGGGTTGTACATTCTCTTCTCATCTAATTTCCCTCGAATCTAACTCGAGGTTTCTTATAAAGCTATGTAATAGTTATGTACTTTATAGAATTCGGATTAGATTAGAATTACTGTAATTCCAAGATGATGGAGACCTCGGCTACCTAGAAGCATTATGAAGACTTTGTATGCAATCCCTAGGAACGTGACCAACTAGTTTCCTTAATGGCTCAAGGAAATTATATTTAGATAAAGTCTATAATCATCCTAGTAGTTGACATGTGATAGACTTATTTTTCCTATATGTGATATATGATTGAAATAAATATTATGCATGTAAAATATTAAATCAATGAAATCTAATTAATGAAATAAATCCTTCATACCAATATTAAGTCAAGATATCAATAATTTGATATAGTTGCCTTCTAAACTCATAACCAAAACCAAAGCTCTTTTAATCGGAAGCTTGTTGAGTCTCTCAATGCTAAACTTTTACATGAGTATGTTTTCGTTATGATTAATGGGTCTTACTTAACTAGTACTATGTTCTCCCGATGCGAGAAACTTGACCCCATAGGCAGTAGAGGCAATGGTTAGTTGAAAATGCATATGATGTATTTAGGCAAATAATTACCTTCTAACTGATCTAGGAGTTGCATAGAGATGCAATTGGTAAGCTATGTTACCTACCTAATTATTTCTATGATGGCTTGTTGAGTCACTCAAAGACAAGTTAGGATGAAAGGGGTCCTAGCTCACTAAGAATTTTAAAGAGTTAAATTTCTCGAAATAGTAAGGGAATGCTATTATTTTGATAAAATAATGAGAACAATCATATAAGACTTTAAAACCTAGTCTTAATGAATGAAATTTGCATAATAACTAATATGTATTGGTTTAAATGAGATATAAACCGTCATGGCAATTAATTAGTCACTTAATTGCATACTTGATGCAAACATAAAATAGCCAACTTCTATTAACTAATTTTGCAATTAAAGATTGTGTTAAAATATGAAATGAAGGTCTATACCCTCACTGATCCTATTTCTAAAGAACATGCTGCCATTGCTAGTGATGAGATTATGGGATATATCAGGATCATAAAGGTGATCATGATCAAACCACATATGTGATATTGGTTAACATGACTACCAAACTCTAGAAGCAGCATATATTCTCAACCTTAGAGAATTGTTCTATAAGGAATATTGCACTAAAAAGTTCGACGTCTCAAAGGAATTTGTTTCGATATAAGATATTAGAAGGTAGCCTTTGAGGCCTCATGTGCTAAATATGATTGGTTGCATCAACAGGCTTAAGCAACTTAGTTGGTTTATGGATCAAAACCTAAGTATAGACTTAGTTCTTTTTTCAGTGCCTGAGAGTAATTTGAAATTCGCGTTGAACTTAAACATGAACCGTTTGGAGATCATGCTCTTGGTGTTGCTAAATGTGCTCACCCAGGCTGAAAGGATCATCTATTTAGTTTCTTCCACCATAGGAAGGAAATCGAAGAAAAGTTCTTTAAAGAAAGTATGAGGCTTTTACCTCAAAGACTTGTGAATTCTTATGCTGAGATGAAGAAAGTAATGGCATTGATAAGATAACATACCATCGTTGTGGCAATCCAAGGCATTGGAGGCCCAAATGCAAGAAGTAAATTAAATCCATGAAGAGAAAGAAACTTAAAGAAGTTCTACTTCACAGATATTATGAGTTTTCACTACTCATGGTATATGATACCTATAAAGTTGGGTTCACATATATGTATTGCATATAGGTGGAACTATTGACAAGGAAAAGTGAAAGAATAAGGCTAAGGAGGTGGCAACCTTAGTTGATATTTGATTAAGCTTGCCAACCTATTTGTGATAAGTGTTTTCATTGATATTCTGCTTATGGTAGCATTAGATGCTTAGCTATTCGTTTATTGATGAACCAGATGGTCTATGGAATTTGTTCCTTATATTGGTCTTGTTACACTCATAGTAATTTAGAAACTTGCATAAAGGATAAAAATTTTGCATTACTAATTGTTTAAGTTAAGATAGTAAATAGTTACTAGTAGTTTCTTTGATTATGAATCAAAGGAAATCTTATACAAAATTTAACAATTAAATGAGCTCATAATAAGATGATGAAACTAATTTAGTTAGAGAAGAATTCTTATTAAGATATGTGATCTAAAGGAAGATTGTTTAGATCTAAATTAATTAATTATCTAATAGAATTCATACGAGATGAATTAGATGGACATCACTATGTAATGACATAGAAAGATCCAATATGCCCCAAGAGTCGAATGGGCCAAAGCCCTAACCTATAAAAGGATTTCAAGTTGTAATAGTAAAACAAACATTCATATGGGATATGAGATGTTTAGTTTTAAGATTACAAATATCCATTCAAAATGAGTTTTGAATTCACATCCCAAGGAAAGTAAATGAGTTTACTTTAATGGTTTCTACACATGTAGGAAACAATGGGAGTGTTATGACACTTTAAATGTTAAAGGTCATAAATAAAAGATTGGAATATGAAATCATGCATAAGATGCATAAAGGCACAAAGATGTAGTAGGATGCGTTGTGATGCATTACTCATGCGAGATGAGTCTACTAAATATAAAGATTAAGTAGGATACGTTGTGATGTATTACTCATAAGAGATGAGTCTACTTAATAAAACATTGTTACACAATGGAACTAGATAACCAGTTTTGATAGTAACATTCAAAAGTTGAATTTATCAAAAGGATGTGATATCTTTTGTGCACACCTAAGTGTTAGTGGGAGTAATACAAGTTACTCATAAACAATGTATATGAGATACATTGATGATTAGAAAATGAATCGGCAGTAATGCTAAGATCTAATAGATTTAGCAACAAATGATTGAGTTTGATGTAAAATGAGTTTAACATAGAAAGAATCCAACAAGTGACTTAAAGGCATGATATAAATGAATCAATCATTTGGAAACGTTCCAAAGTAGAGAGGACTGAGAGATTTATACCCTAAGTCGAATCAAACCATTTGTTTAAGAAAAGATCCTATAATTGTTAGAGTAACAACAAGAGCCATGAGGAAAGGAATAGAGTTTTATTATGATCCTTATAAGTATTATGACTATAATAATAAAGATTATCAATATTATATGACCAAGCATATTCTCACAAAATTGTACAAAGAAACACAATCACATAAAAATCTAAATACAAGTTTTCTGTCAGTCTAATTAGTAGCTATATATTATAATTCTGTAGGACTGGGTTATTGGATCACAATTATGGTGAAATTGGGAAGTGGGCACAACAAGGTATCCAGCAGGATGGCAAGAGCTGGTTAAAGATCTTAGCACACACTACATCAAAGTGATGACATTACTGCAATCCTTGTTTGGAAAAGCTACTTGTCTTTTTATGTCTATTTCAATCACCAAGCTAAATATTGCAAAGTAATCTACCAATACAGGTCTCCTGCTTGACGATAGCACTTAACTGAAAAAAGTTTTGATGGATAGCTTTAGCTTAACATTTTGCCATAATATTGATCGATATTTTTTTCATACTAGATTTTGATACACTGTGGGTGAAAGAGAAAAAATAAGTGAAAGAAGAGAATTACATATAACATTATAGGTAGTTTTTACGTAATTGAGAAATTAAATTTATCATTATATCTTTTATTTTATATATTTATTTATTTTATTATGATTAAACTTAATTTTTTAATAATTTTTTTAATTGAATTGGTATTACTTAATTAATAACATCAACTCAATCAAAAATTCCATAATTAGTATAAATATATTTTTTAAGCATAATATTCAAATAAACATTCAAACTCCATTTAAAATGAAAATTAATTCTCTATCTTTTATTGTATAAAATTAAGAGTATAAGCTCTTATTACATTACAATTATAATCATTAACTTTGAAAATGACTGAATTTAAATCTTATAAAGATAACATACTCTAACTCGTGTTTTATATATATTAGAATTTATCGGTGAAAAAAAAAATATATTTTAAAAAAATAATAAGTTAAGAAAATAAACGAGTGGTTTTTTTGAGTAGTTATTCTTTTTAAAATTAAAAGATATTTAAAAAAGAGTGAGTAATTTTTTTAGTGGATAGTTATTTTTCTAAAATTAAAAGACTTAAATATTCTAATTTCATTTTATTACTATAATTTTAATTTGACTTTTATTTAATTTTTTAACGGGATTGGTATCACTTGACTCCTGAAACCGGCATCAACTCAGTCAAAAATTTTATAATAATATAGATATATAAAAGGTTCAAAACTCATCTCATACAATAATTTTGGTTCGAATTACTTCTCTTTTCAAATTTTTGATCAATTTTTTTCAAATCTCATTAATTACTCGAATCTCCTTTCCCAAATTATCAAAATATATATTTAATAAAAAAAAAATAGAAATCAATAAATTAAAACAATTAATATCTTTCAGTTCAAAAAAGTATATAGATATATAAAAATTATCACATCCACTGACAATGAAATTATTAAATTCCACAAGTAAAATTAATAAAATGACTTTGTGAAATTAAAAAAAAAAATATTCACTGTATCAAAAACAAAACTAGTGTTTAGATTCCCGCATTGCTTCGTTTTATTGTTATTGATAATACATTGAATACGATTATGACACAAAAAAAATAACATGAATTTAGCGTTAAAATTGAATTACTATGATAAACTATACAAAATATCACAACTTAATGACAACTTTTAAAGTAAGGTTTAGATATAAAATAAGACAAATATAACACGAATACACGAATCAATTAAGATAGATAAAAAAATTAAGATAGATATCAAAATTTAATTTATTTAAATTATATTAATATCCATTATTTCTATTCATATTAAAAAATAAATATAATAATAAAATATAAACATAACAACTATCATACAATAACTCATAACTTATAATATCATTTAATATAGTTTTTTTTTTTTTTACTATTTAATCATCATAATATTTTTTTCTTTTGATTCAACACCAAAAGTTTAAAAAAAAAAAAAATCTTACATCAACCCATCTCATATTATTATTCAATATGTTAATTTTTACCGATGATTTATCAATATAATAATTTTTTATTCAATAATATAAAAATTAAAAAATTAATATGACTATATTTTTCAAAAAAAATAAAGAACCAATCATTATACAACACGTGATACAAAATTAAAAGTTATTTGAATAACACACAAACATGACATGAAAAAATAACTAAAATGCCACTCAATACGAAAAAATAACATGACCACGACATGAATACAAGAATGTGTTGAAATTTATATAAAACGAACTTGACACAAAATTGAAAATTATTTGAATAGTGTAACATGAAAGAATGACTAAAACACATTACAACACGAAAAATAACACTAATACAACATGAATGTTAAAGAACCGATCATTATATAAAATTAGGAGTTATTTAAATAGTGTCACACACGAACATGACATGAAAAAATAACTAAAATACGACTCGACATGAAAAAATAAAATGACCACGATATGAATATACGAACGTGTCGAAATTTATATAAAACGAACTTGACACAAAATTGAGAATTATTTGAATAGCGTCAATTAGATTTGACAATTTCGGATATGAAACGAACATGAAAAAATAACTAAAACACAATACAACATGAAAAAATAACACTAATACAACACGAATGCATGAATGTGTCAAAATCCATCAATACAACACAAAAAATAATGAGACACAAAATTGAGAGTTATTTGAATAGTGCTAATTAAACCTGATAATTTCGAATCCGACACGAACACGAAAAAATAAACACTAACACAACATGAATATGTCTAAACTAGACCTGCTCAGGGGCCGGACAGCCCGCCCGACCCGGCAGGCCCGGCCCAATACTGGCCGGGCCTGGGCAGGCAAATTCATGTTCCGGCCCGGCCCGGAACAGTGTTTTATTATTATTATAATATTATTTTTATTTAATTTTAATTAAAAAAAATAAAAAAAATAAAAAAATTTATTTTTTTATTCCAATGAACAATGATTCGGGCCTAAACGGGCGGGCCTGGGCGACCCAGGCCCGGGCCTGGGCAAAAAAAAAAAAAGGGCCGCGGCCCGGCCCATGAGCACCTCTAGTCTAAACATATACATATCAAAATTTATATATATGTACCTTTAATACGATTATAACACAAAAAATAACACAAATACAACACATAATAATTTAAAAAAATTAAAAAAAAAATTAATTACTTATCACGTGACAAGCAACTGCCCTCAATTGAGGGCATTACTTTTTTTTTTCTTTTATAAGATATCACGTATCAATTACTAATCCAAATGCTCAAGTACAACACTAACTCGTGTTAATATTTGGTTTGTCAACAACCAAAAGATTTGACATAAGATGGTGCTTTTTTTCTTTTCTTTTTTTCAAATTGACAAAAGAAAACCCTAAAACTATTTCTTATTAAAATACTTTAAAACCTTAAAAATAAATTTCAGCCTTTTTTTTACCAAAAATAATAAATCCTCTAAATTTATTTCCAGCATGTCCCAAAGGCTGCAGTAAAGCAAAATTCCTTTTGTAGTAGAAGCCACAATCCTATGCAATTGATGAAATACATAGGAATAGGACCAATTACATTATAAACAAAGCGTAACATACATACATGCATACATACATACATGCAAAACGTAAACAGAACACCCAAAAAGAAACTATTTTCATCCAGCTTTTAATCTGATTCCCAAATATACATATTGACATCTTTATCCTATGTTACATATGCCATTCCATATCTTCCTTTCTTAATTCTAGCATCAAAGTAATCACATTATTCGGCTACTGTTTTACAACATAAGTACTGAGTATACAACAACTTTTGCCAACATATGTGATGTTACAACTGTCGAAAGAGAATCTATAGATACAACAAAGCAGCGTAGCTGCTGCAAACACACTTGTATCCTGAAAGGGTGTCTCGAAATCGGAGAGCAGCAGTCTCTACCCAATAACATCAATCATAGGATTGCTCCAAGAAAAGGACAGTCAATTTTCAGAGAAACTTCATATAGAGGAAAATATCTACTTCTCACTCCCGTGGCCGGGCTAGCCAAAGAGAACTGAGAGCTCGAAGCCTAGAAAAATAGTCAGTTATTGCAAGAAGGGCCCGAGCTGATTGCCTAGTTGTCAAGATTCGATGCATTTGTTGCAGTGTTTGCTGACGCAGATTATCCGCCTGGTATGTAAAACAAAACATATATTAGCCGCGTGATCACTCTGAAAAAATCACTTAATAAGAATACAAATTGAACCCCAAGATATGGTTTTACAAAAGAAAATTGCCTTCATAGTTCATACACTGAAAAAAGCAAACGACATATTTCCCAAATATTGCAATAGTCAATTTTTACATGCTGTAAAATGTGGAAGCATCATAATTTCCTTCTTCAATCAAGAACCAAAGATGATTAAATGCAAGTATTATTCACATTAACTTCCTTTCTATTTTAGTACTCTTGCAACTATCATATTAAAATGACATAGCAATATAGCATAGCCAAACACCTTAACAAATTAATAAGGTTATGACAAGATATCCACACAGAAAAACTGTTACCCTACTGTTTAAAAAGAGGACCAAGGAAAGACTCAAGTAGGTCATGCACTTCTTCTCTCTTCCCCACAGTCAAATCACATAACATGTAGAAACACATTGGAAACAAAGCCATATTGCACCCAAAATGAAAGTACCTGACAAAGGAACCCTTCAAGGGTTCCTAACTTTCCCATGGCCATGGCCATTTGACCCATATAGTTTGCCACATTCCCGGATGACCCTGAGGGAGCAGGCGAACCATTAGCTAATGTCTCAGCCAAAGATTGCTGCAATGCTTCCATCCCTTGTGATAAAGCATCTTCAGCCTGTTGGGATAATTGCTGTAAGTTTTGGATACCCATAAACTGTTGCTCAGTTAGAGGCTCCAACTGATTTGCAAGAAGCTGCATCAACATCAATTACGTTTAAAAACTGATCAATAAACTAACAAGGGAAGAAAAGATGAACACATCAGAATGTACCTTAGAATAAAAGAAATGGGAAAATAACACAACTTTAACATTAGAAAGTCAAGAACTTAGAGACTTTGTTACATGGACTCAGGATCATTTGATAGAGGTGTATATATCTAACAAATAAATATACCATGTTTTAGGCAATTTTTTACATTTATTTGGAGGATCCAAGCATCATACCCGAATAAATTTAAAATGTCAAACATGAACATCTTAGGGTAAAGTAAGCAATGCATGTAACATAGCTTCAAAATCAACAAAATGAGTAAAAGCCAGTTTAGCTCATCACTAATATAAAACAACGTAAAGAACACCATAGTTATCATAACTGGATCGGACAGTGACCAGATCAAGGCTTTAGATCATGGGTCAAAGGTTCATCATCATTTGAGTCAATTGTTGGTTACAGAAATAATTTAAATAAAATCACAGATGATGAAATGATAACAAACTATTTTAAGTCATTTTTAACAACTTATGAGATAAGAGTTAGAATTTTTCATATCATTAAACAGATTTACAAAAAACTAAGCTTGCAAATTTTGTTTTTACATTTTAATTTTCAATGTTTCTTATAGAAAAACTTTTTATAGTAAAATGACAAAACAACCCATAATTAACATGAAATTTTGATTTACAAGTAATTTTGACAAGGTTATATCCCATCCATTTGGGTCAAAAAAAAAACTCGATGGGTCAACAAATCCAGAAGCATCATAAAATGGCAAGACCATGCAGGTTTTTCCATGTCAAAAGCACAAACAGTCCAATTGAAGAACCAACCTGCTTCAAGGCCAGGTCAACTGGTTTGGGTCTAATAACTATGAATAAAACCCAAAAAAGATGGTTATGCTGCAAAATATCAGACAATGAACCCATAGCAGTCAGTCTGAAAAAAAAAACTTCGGATTTTTTTTATTTTGATCTTAAATGAGGATATAATGTTGAAACACGCATAAAGTTTCAAAGCCAGCATATAAGGTCAAAAAGGTCAAAGGGCAGAACAAGCTCTATTGATATGCATTCAAAATAAACATTGCACATTTAATGGTTTCATATCTCTTAATGATTTGGTTAAAAGACGCAAAGAAAAACACCTCTGCATCCCATAAAAAGCTGGTCACCATTACAGGGCAGTCAGTTCAGTGCATTTATTTGCACAATAAAATGTGTCTCAACTCTCAAGTCCTCCAGCAAAAAATTTCGGGTGAGCACATATTTTGTCAGCTTAGCTACCCACTGAACTGCCTTTCAGAAAAAAAAAAAAAAAAAAAAAAAACCCACTTAACTTGATTGTGCAAAAAGATCTTTAACTTTTCCTTAAATTATTATCATATCAGCATATTTTCAATGTCATATCTGACTAAACCAAACATGAGAGACAAATATTAAACAGTTCTAAATCAAAAACTGTTAAGAAAAAACTACAATTTAAGTGAACAATACCAAAAGAATATATTTCCAGCAAGCAATCTGGAAAGAAAGCCATTTCGTTGTTCTACCACTTGAGTCTTCTTCACTTTGATGTTTCTCAGTTCTAAATCAAGAATAATCTTTCTCTCTTTAGCTAGAATTTCAAGATATTCTTGTTGGGTTTTAAGCATCTTACAAGAGTTTCAAGCATCTTACAAGACCGTGTAAGATTTTATCCCACATCCAATATTGTTCATAGGAGAGTAATGGAATTCACACTTTCATGACCGTTCTGGAATTGTACTTTTTATTTCTTTTAATTGAGTATTATAAATTTAGGATTTTGTGAATAGATCTGTTAATGATGCACCAGTCTTCTTTTAAAGTTCAAATTGGTTTATCTTAGAAAGTTCAAGTCCTTGTCCGCCATGCGGTCAGAGCTTCATAACTATTTGGTCAAACATCAAGTACTTGTGCTATTACTTACGTGGATTTGCTATTGAATTGAAATTTGGTGTTTTAGTTTCATTCATACTTTGCATTATCTTTAAGATATAAGGTGGTCTCCCTATCCTAAATTTTGTAAATATCCATTTTTTAATAAAATTTTGAATCTGTAAAACAAACAATTGAGATCAAAATTTTGGGATTTCAACCAATTGTCTCGCATTTTTTCTGTTACCATTTGTGAGTTAATGCTCATTTTTCTTTTTGCTTAGTCAAATATAATATTGAAAATATGCTGATGTAGTGTAGTATTATGACATTGGCCCATGGCTGATGTTATAGGAAGGACCTACCTAATAAATTCTCCACTGTGGCTAGGTAAAAAAAAAAAATTGATATTTTGACCCAAAAATAAAATGGGTTACTTTTTAAATAAAAAGACATGCATCCTTGATTTTATATTTTTTATAACAATAATTTTATTTATTTTTGCTATTACCCCTAACTAATTTAATGTCACTTGGCTCGTGATACCAAAACTCAATCAAGGATTTTATTTTTAGTATAGATTTCCTTTTATTCTTTTTTTTTGTAATTATTCTTCATTGTGTTGGTGTCACTTTGACTCATGACACCAAATTTAATCAGGGGTTTTATTATTACTATAGATCCAACTACAGCAAAGTTAAGACATGTAAATTCTGATGGGACCCAAATACTGAAACCTAGCATTGCATTGTGACAGCAGTCCTTTCTAGAAGAAGACAGGAGCTCACCTTAAGAAGCTCAGATGAACGGAAGCCACCAATCCACAAAAAACACCGCTCTGCTGGTGTTTTCCACATTCCTGATAGGATATGGAAAACATCAGCTTTTGCTGCAATGCCTTTCAACCTGAAAATGTCATCAAAATGTGCTGTGACATTGTCAACAATAGTGTGAAGTTCAGTGTCACCAGCATGTGAATTGACTGCAGCCCTCAACTCATTTATCATCCTATTGTGCTCCTCATGCCACCGTGCATATTCAACATCAAATGCCAGGGCACCTGTACAGCAAGCCATAAAGACAATATCTTAGAATAGGAGATACATTGGTGGATGGTGAGATCAAAATCAGACACCAAAAGATCAAGAGAATGAAAGCGCTTCTTTTTAATTTTATTTCTTGTTTTAAAGGGGAAAAAAGGAAGAGAAGGAAAAAAAACTCTAATAACATAAATTCACTACCACAGAGCAAAAACAGAAAAGGCAAGGGCAATTAAGTTCACAAATATCGAAGGCAAATTTAAAAAAAAAAAAGGATCCAACAATCGATTCATGTTCAGACCAGGCCAAACAATGACACTGAATTTTATTATTGATCAAAATGCAATAACAGAAAAAAAGATCTATTCAATAATATTAGACCTTATATACCATGAAGACCAAAGGAAAATACAAATAAACTATTTCTACAGCATACACCCAAGCTAGGGAAGGATTTGAAACTCATAAATGCACATAAAGCAAAGCTTATATGTGCCAAATAATAGCATCCATGCAGACATAACAGTATTTTAGAAAGTGTGCTCTAAACCTTTAATTAAATACCCTAACTTGCTATTGGGTGCCTGACACAAGCAGAAACATTACCTTCTTTTCCATGTTTCAGGAACAAAACTTGACATAGCTAATACATAATATCCACACATGTAATAGCTACTGTAAAGAAACATGTTTCAACAAACTCACAACATAAAAAACTTGAATTCCAAGCCCCAAGTATCAAATCAGCAAAATCAATTTTTAAGTTCCAACTATGACATCAAACAATAGGAAAGGCTAATAAATCTTAGATACCATTTCCACTCAATGAATGAGATTGATCTCCTGAGCTTGAAATGAATATGCCCTGCAGTGACAGAAGCGAAAACAAAGATATGTTAGGCATAATAGACCGCATTATCCGCCTGAAAATTGAAAAATGTAAATGATACATCACAATATTGATGGGATTAACATAAAGCAGACCTGCTGACGAGCTCGTGGCAGCTCTTGCTCAAGTTGAGTTAGTTTCAATCGGCTACTCTCTAGCTGCTGCACGTATGCCTAGATTTTGAAAACAGAAAAAGGGTTAAGAAAAAAAGAATATGCTAATAAATTCTGTAAACTAAGCTTTAGTTACTGGAACAAAAACATAAAGTGAACAAAATTTTGCACTTTCCTCCTCTGTTACTTGGTTGGATACTGACATGTATCTGACATGGGTACATTAATTTTTTTTCTTTTAAGTTTTTAATTGTATTTGGAGGGTTGGATCTCCATATCCATGTCCGATAGAATTGTGCCAAACAGGGGCACTTCAAAGAAAATGAAAAGTTGCCTCATATTTCCAACCAAAAACTTTCCCTAGGGAAATTAATTAGCTTCATCTGGACACAACAATGTTTTTCCAAATTTTAGAATGTCTAAGAGGGGCAATCAATTGGGGTTATAGGTGTGCCTTAAGGGTGTCTACATAACCTTACAATGGAATTTATAAGTTACCCCTAAACTTAATGTAGACACAAAGAAACTGCACCTTGATAGATGATTACAACTAGACTATCATAAAAGCTTGCGAATACAAACTTGATAAGGTTGAAAAGATTAAACCCAGTCATGAATGAAATACCTTTTTCCTTAAACGGCTTTTTCTTGCAGCCTCACGATTTTGAGCAAGCCTACGCAATGTCTAGAGAAGGAAAAATGATAAGTTCATCAATAGGATGTTATATGGATAAACTGCTTTAACAATCTAATATTCATTTACCCAATTTAAACAAAAAAGAAAAACTGACCTTCTGATCTGTTTTATCTTTTGATCTGTCACTAGAATCAGAGGCCACAATAGCATTTGTTTGACCTCTTTCAAACTGCACAAAAGGTTGGTGAATTCAAAATCACTATTAGCCAGCTGACACATTCTCCAGCACAACATATGTGTGTGTGTGTCTACACATGCACATCTTTTTTCTTATTTCTCAATGAGAGAAAAAGTAACGTTTGGAATCAATATGGTGAAATGAAAACTAAACCCAAAGAAGCAAAGGTTTACACACTAGCATTTTAAACATAGAATATTATTCATGAAAACAAGAGGCATCACCCTTTGATTCTTATCATCAGTGTCATCTGTTGACGTATCAGTCCTGGGGCTGGCATCTGCCATATTGGAATCCCCCCAATTCTCACAACCAGCTGATGTAGATACCAGATTCGGCGGGGTATCTTTTTGAGGCGGTAAGGTTTGTGACCCCACAATGGCAGCAGAAAGATTGCTATCGGTATATACAAGTGTCTTACACACAAACAAAAACACCAGAGAGAACTCTTAGAAACTAGATTTATGTTAAAAGTTTGAAGTAAAACGCAACTTTTTAAAGGAGATAAATGCCCACCTTGTTTAAAACACCAAAATGGGCATCAGTTGTTGCCTGGGTACTTGACTTTATTTGATTAAATAGACGATCTAAAAACAAAATTATAAAAATATATATAAGAAAAAGGTCCTTCATGAAAAGAAGAGGAAAAAAATGTCACATCAGCGAATAACTTCAATTTAGAACAAGAAAAATGAACAATGCAATATGATGGCAAGTTCAATAAAAAACAATATCAAGGCCACACTGCCACAGGAGAAATCTTGAAATAAGTTTCGTTTATGAATTGCTTTCATCAACTCACCCTCAATTTTATGCTTTTAGGCAATCATATTTATAGACAGTTACATCCTTGAGTTGAAATAATAAAAGACAAAAGAAAATAAGTTATTTATTTCAGATAGTGCGTGCAAAAAGGTACAGTGAACATGGTCCAGCACTAATTAGAATCTACAGCTTCAAGCAATAAAGAGTTGAGAAACAGGAGCAAATCCTTAAGCAACCCGCATTAGTCATAATAGATGGTGAGTTGCAAGAGTCAATGCACTCATGCTACAATATGAAGAAATAAACAAGATACACAAAATATTCTACTCATAAGTTTAGTGGGAAAGTAATAATAATGCATGATGCAATTTCATTTTCCATGACATGAAAAATGAAATGCTTGCATATGTCCGTTACTAGAAAGTTGAAGACCATCACTACATACTTCTTGTAAGATCAGCAGCATCGTCTATGCGAAATCCAAGAGATTGCTCAAGGGCTCCAAAATCTGGAATTCGAGAAGAACGAATGGCATTTTCCTCTGTGCCAGTGAAATCCATAAGTCTTCATAACCATATGTTCCAAAGTGAAGTAATATGATTTAATAAGTAAAATATCTAGTCCATAAATCCAGCCAAAAAGAAAAAGCTACATAGGATTATAGGAAAACAGGGCACGACAAAAACGTCTACATTCTTAAACAGCCTTTGTTTATCAAAGTCATAAGGAGGCCAAACACACAATCTCGCAATCATATCAGCACCAAATGTCCAGCATCCCAGTTTTGGGATCATATTTGACCAAACTCTTACCAAGATCAGTGAGCATGTTTTGATCAAACTCTAACTCAGAGTAAGAAACAAATTCTCGTGTCCTCTGAAATCGTACTGATTTTTAAAACTTGCTTTAAGTAGAATACTATCAGGAAACATATAGTCTATGAAGCACGGACACGCCGTGTGCCCTAGCGTACCGGTGTCCTATACGTGTCCGACACGAGGACAAGGCGGGAAACTCATAGACACGGCTCGACAGAGGAAGTTTTTTTTTTTTTTTTTCTTTTTGCATTTCCCCCCCAAATCAAGTTCTAAATTAGAAAAGATTGTGATGGTGCAAACCCAATCATACCCAATATTAATCAAATTTTCTAAATTACTTGGCAAAATCACATGTTAGAAAGAAAAAAAAAATCTTTCTTACCTTTGAAGAAGGAAATTGTTCTTGGAAAGACAAGCTTGGATATCGCAGCTTCTTTCTTGCGAGGCTCTTAGCTTGACTGCGCCATCTCTTTGTTTTTATGAGCTAATTTCTCCCCTAAAGAAAAACCTTGCTTTGAATTTATGCAAAATTTTACTCTTTGTGCATGTAGCTGAAGAAGAAGCTTGCAGAGAATCGCAGCTAAACCGGTTTAATACAATTTCGACTTCAACTCTAAAACTTAAACACAATTTCTAGCTAAACCAGGTAACCCTACACGTGGCCCAATTAGATTTAAGACATTTTACCTTTACTTTATTTTAACTTATTTACTAGAGTTAAGCCTACACCTGGGTCGGGTTGGCCGTCCAAGCTCGAAAATTCGTCCATATTTGAGAGAATTTGAATAAAAATATTAAACTCAAAAAATAAGTTTGAACAAAAAAATTAAGCCCTTTTAAAATATGTGTCGGGCCTTGGCTCCAACATTTAAGGCCAGAGTCCAGCCCGACTCGACCCGTTTTCTAATTAAATAATATATTATTTATATATATATTATGTAATTTATATAATATAAAAATTAAATATATATAATATTATAGAATAAATATTAAAAAATATATTAAGTTGTCCATATTTAAGAACTTAATAAAAGAAAAAAATATATATAATTACTAAAGATTAAATAAGAAAAATATATATTTTAAAAAAAAATTAGAAAAAAATAATATGGGCGGGCCTAAATGGGCTTGGGCTTTCTATTTACAAATATGGGCGGGCTTAAACAAAATTTGAGACCCATATTTCATGTCGGACCGGGCTTGGGCAAGCAAATATAGTGTTAATACCATACATGGGCCCGGCTCGAACCCAGCCCGACCCATGAACACCTCTAGTTAAGCCCCAAAATAAATTTATTAAATAATAATTATGTATTTTATTTTTTATTTTAAAATTTTATTAATATTAATTATAAAAATTAAATTTATGATAATTATTTATCTACAAATTATGTAATACAAATGCATTTTCAATTGTTATTTACATGCTTTTTTTAAACATATTTAAATCTTATTGTATAGTGTATTTTTTTTTGTAGGAAGTAAAAAATTATAAATGAAACAGAACAAAATAAAATTGTAGTTTGTATTTTATTCTCTCGTTGGATCGACTTTCTCAAATAGGTTAGCATCAATTTTGTTTTTTTTTTCTTTTTTTTTGTTAAATTAATGAACTACTAACTCATTTTTATATTTTATTTTGCATATTTAATTATTCAAATAAAAAATAACTAAAATAAAATTATGGTTTATATTTAACTCGATTGATCAATTTTCTCACTCTAGTTAGCAGTGAGTTCGTTTTTTCTTTTTTAAACTTTTTTCCGAACAGATCGGGTACGAATCCTAATCAACCCACTAGTCAACGTTCGGACCAACCCCTTTAAATATATCATTTAAAAATAAAATAAAAATAATTAATAAAATAAATTAATATAAACTAAAAAAAAAACTAAAACTAAATAAAAATAAAAAAAAGTTTACCAAGGGCCCATTAGGGGATTTTTTCCGACTTTCTCACACTGGTTACTAGCAAATTCATTTTTTAAAAATTTTTTCCCAAATGAGTTAAAGAAAAATAAAATTATAATTTCTTCCTTTAATTAAAAAAAAAACTTTCATTTCATCTTTTCTTTTTTTTTAAAAAAAAAAAAGAAAGTGTTTTCCTTAATCTTTATCATTTTCTTAAAGAAAAAAAAAGTGTTTTTGTTACTTCCTTATTTTTGAAATTAAACAAAAACATGAAAAAGAGAAAAAAACAAGAAATGAGTTGGGACATTGTTATTTATTTATATTTTCATTTTTGCATTGTACTGTCTTTGCATTCACATTCATTTCACCATTTTTCATATTCACAACAGATATGGTTTTTCAAAAATAAAGAATTGATTTTTCATCATGTTTGCATTGTACATTAATATCATCTCATGTACATATGTCTCATCACCTGCACAAATATCATTGCATTTCATATAATTTATATCATTTCATCCATTTGAGTTATATACATGTGGCTATATGGAGCACCATTCGAGTCCAGTGACTCGATGAAGAGAGATATGTCGATGTATGGTTTAGAAAATAAAGAAAATTTTGAAAATATAAAATTATGGGAGAATTTGATAAAACATTAAACATGTTTTTATAAAATGTTTTAGGTTTAATCCCTTCTTGGTACCCCAATTTGATATTTCAAGACTTTAACTTTAGGTGGGTCCAAGTAAAGGGAAATCTTCAACTTTTTGTATATGTTTTACATTTATGTCATGATGAATTTTTTGTAAATAAAATTTTGAGAAATAATGGAAGTTTTTGGAAATTCCAAGCTTTGTATTCTTTCATTCTTTCATGTTGTAACTAGGGTGAATAAATTTATTTTTTTATATTTTTTTCATGTATAGAAAAAATCATATCAAGGATTTGTGTGTGACACTAATTGATTTTTTATTTATTTATTCTTTTGGAAAGTTATTTTGAGAATTGAGAAGATTATTTTAAATAAAATCCCATATAATTTGTCTTCAAAAAAAAAAAGTCATGTCCAAAATAAATAAAAAAAAAAATCTCGAAAGAATTGGTGATTACTGTTAGGAATGAAGTCACCCCTCTGAAGACTTAAACATACCTTTCATCCAACATTCTTACGTCTTAGACCACTTGAGTAAAGACCTTTCAAGAACTTAAAACCTCATGAACTTTGGCACAATGTCATATCAAATGATGGAATCTTTATCTAGACAATGAAGCGATGAAACAATTAATTTGGAAAACTCATTCTTGAATTCCTTGGAATCCAAGCTAACATGACATTTTCTGAAGGATCTAGATTTCGGTAATTTGATGTGAGTTAAGATCATGTTAGAACTTTAAACCCAACGAAATCTCCCGAACCTCTTTGAAGAACCACAAATCATCTATAAGTGTGACTAAATTATGAAGCATGTTCTAAAATCTGACATATCATTAGTATTTTTAGCACATATTGAAAAATATTTTGACTTTTTTTAGAAAAAGCAGATTCATTTCGAAAGTAGACCTTTTAAGTTTTCCAACAATATAAAGATCACTCAATTCCAACATGGACGAGAAAATTATGGTTGTTTGAAGTTGAGCCTACGAAGTTGGAAGAGCAATGCTAATAAGGATTTATCCTCCCAAAATGATATTGGCAGCTGTTATTTGATTTTCTAGGGGATAAATATCCAAATTTTAGCCTAAATTCTAAAGTTAGATTGTTGATAACTCCCACTTGCTAAAAATCCAAGATAACTTCATTCTTTTTAAATTATCTCATCATTTGTCACCTAGATAAATCAATTTTCATAATTATCTTTCTCATCTAATCGAGTCCAACCCTTATCACCAATCTTAGGCATTGCACCATGCTCCGCTATAAATAGCCTCCTCATACTCCTCATTATCATAACAACAACGAAGAAGAAATCCTCTCCTCCTCTCAAAAGCTTTATCCCTCTCCCTAATTCTTAGGATTCCTCATAAGCTAAAATCGGCCTAGCCAGTCGTCTAAGAATTCCCAACAACCTTTGCCCAAGCCTTTGCAAAACCCCGTGTTGGGAATTGATCATGTAACTATCAAGTTAAACATAGTGAATTTTTAAAATTCTAACAAATCTTAGAATCACGTTGACAAGTAACCACACAATCAAGCAACCAATCGACAAGATAGAATTTGTAGACCTTGGGTAGTTGTGTGCGACAAACAAAGAGAACAAGCAAACTTGCTTGTTCTGAACCTACAGTTGTCTAAGTGTCTAATCTCTAATATTAAGTCCACACAAACAAGGAGGAAAGAACCTTTGCCAAGGTTGGGTAGAAGTCTAACCGAAATTCTATGCTAGTGGAATCTTCGATTGCTCTCTGTAATTTTTTTACCTCAAGAGTTCTCAATACATGATATTAGAAAAAATGACTAAGTGAATAATCTTAAGAGAGAGGGCCACATAGACTTGTTGTAGCAACATAATTTTGACCGGACTAAGCCACGAGTCAAGTATCGAGTCAATGGATCCAATGAAACATTAAATTTCCATCTTTTTTAAAATTAATCCTTTCAGTTTACTAATTCAATTTTCTCGGGTTTAAATTAAAATGAAATTTTAATCGAGTTTGATTCGGTTATAACAATTGAGTTTAATTTTGTTTTAATTGGGCTTTTTGAATTATCATTGGGCCTGAAATTCTTGAGCCATTTCATGGGCCATGTGGACAAAAGGGCCAAATGCTAGCCCAAACCCCTTCCACTACCCACACCCCTGGCCTGCTGCCATCCACGCACCAGGCTACCTGCACAGCCCCTAACACTACCCCTTGCCCCCTGTTTGGCAAGTTACCAAGCCACCCTAGGTAAATCCCCCACATGTCACCATCCTAAGCCACTCTTCCCCTCACACCACCACCCTATCCCATACTCCAACCACCAGCTAGCCACCCCAACCTTCACTACCCCAACACTCCACAGTCCCCCCACACTCAAACTCTGCCAATTCACTGCACACTCAACCTTGGCCCTTTAAATAGAAGTAAAAATCAGCAAAAAAAGGGGGGGATCTGGGCAGCAAGAACACACCCACTGCCTACACTAAACCGAGGCCTCACAGCCCCCACATTACCCAACCCTAAGCAGCAAACCACCAACACCAACTCAACTGAAAATTCTTGCAAAAAAAAAAAAACCAAGCTTTTCCAACACAATCAAAGACCAAAACTAGTCTATCAGAAATCACAAGCCTCATAAAAAACCAAAGAAAAAAAAACACACAACACACAAAAAAAGGGATTTCATTTCTGGTTGTTTGGGTTTGTGGAGTTTCAGTGGTTCTTTTGGAGATCCTAACGGTGGAGGTGTGGTGTACGGGGAGAGGATTAACATACAAAAATTTGAAGGCAATTGGACGGTGGAAGGGAGATTTTTTGAGTTTTGTAGCTGCAAGTTTCAAGGGTAGATCTAGGAATTTAGGATTTGTTTTTTTGAAAAAACTATTTGGATAGGGAGAAAGAGGAGGACGAGAGGAGAAAGCTAATGTATTTTGGAGGCAAATCGACGTCGATGAGCGATGATCGGCGATGGGGCTCGGCGGCTGATGCGGTGGCCAATCATCGAGAACTGGGTTTTGTGGGGGTTTCCAGGTTTCTTTTATGAAGAATGCAAAGAGAATGGGGAGGTAGAGAGAGAGAGGAGAAGAAGAAATGGAGTCCCAAAGAAAGGGATTTTTATACCCATAGGGCAGGCGGGTCAGTTGGACCCGCGTGTCGACCTAGGTCCGCTCCTGACCCTCCCCAGGTAGAGGAAAAAAAAAGGAAAAAGAAGAAAAGGAAAGAAAAAAAGAAAGAAGGGAGAAAGGTAAGGAAAGGGAAAAAAAAAAGAGAAAAGGAAAAAGGAAAAAAAAAGATCTTAAAGTTTTTCTTCCGGGAACTAATTCGGGCACTCAAGCTTCGAATTTTCGCAATTTTCCAAGGTAAATTTTTATTTTCGTTTATGTTCATTTTTTTAGTTTATTTGTTATTATCTTTTTAATTTATTTATTTTTAAATATATTTACTCTTTTAATAGTAAAAAGAATGAAAAAAATGGCATTTTGGTGCGGCATAATAAACGTTAAATGTGTCTTTTAAACTATTTTCGATAAAAAAAAATTTCCTAAAAGATGATTCTTTCTTGGGATGGTCGGAGTATTAATCGTTCCTCGAAATAGTCCGAGTAAAAATAGTTACCGAAACATTATCGAAAGCATCGGAGTGATTCGAGAATTATTTTTACATAGATAATATCTTTTATTTCGAGAAAAATTATAAAAGGCATTTTCATTTGTTTTTCAAGCAAAGATAAATATGTTTTAAGAAATGCGATCGACCGATGACAGAATTCGAAGGATGTCACAGTAGTGATTCTTAAGATATCTTGAGGTGAGAAAATTTCGTTAAAATATCACCAAAAGTATTGGGAGTATTTAACGCTCATTTTCAATAAGGATTCGCATTCACTTTCATAAATAAAAAATAAAAAGATAGTTTATTTTTACACAAATAAAATGATCTAGAAAATGAAATTTTAAAATAAATGTGGACAACGAATCTTCCAACGATGGTTCAAAAGGAATCACAAGTAGTGATCCCGAAAAAATCTTGAGGTGAGAAATATTCGGTAAAAGTTTCCAAAAGTATTGGAGTTTTTAGTGCAGTTTTCAATACGCAAGTTCACATTTATTTTTTCTGAATAAAAATAATAAAAAAATGTTTTTAGGGAAAAATAAAAGTTCAAAATTTTTGTTGGCAAATAAAAGGGATTAAGGGAATTATTTTTAGATACTAGAATTAAAATCATTTTTCAAGATTAAGGATAAGACGTGATTAATAGGTACCGTTTTTAAAATGGGCATTGTGGGGTGCTAATCCTTCCCTACACGTAACTGTACTTCCGAACTCGATTTTTAATTTCGTAGGCCAAAAATTATTCTTTTAATAGATCTTAATTAATTTTAGGATTTTATTAAGAGGATAAGCTTTCTTAGGTGGCCAATCATACCTAACCAAAAAAACATTGGTGACGAATACATTTGTTTTTAAAATCCGTCTAGCGGTCAAAAAAACCGTTATGATAGCTTGGCAACTCCAATGGGGACTTTTGAGAGTCGAGCCATAAATTAATCATGTTTTATCCGAAGCTTTTATTTAATGGATTTAATTGATATTTAATTTTAATTTCCTTAATTATTATTATTATTTTTAATTTTGCTTGCATTCATGTCTTAAGATTTGTTAATTCTTATCCATGCTTTTTAGTTATGTTATTTTCTTATTGTTTTTTTTATTATTGATTCTAATAATTGTGGGGCATTAGGATAGGGTCATGAATTGAGTAAATGGTGGTTTGTTCCCTCATACACACACTTACACGTACATTTGCATGACATGAGTTCTATTCCCGTGCTCCGATCTTTTAGGAAGGGGTAAAGTACCTATGCTCTCGTGAGGTGATAACCTCCACATGGGCTAGCGAAACACTCGTAGGGTGTAAAGTACTTAAGCTTTCGTGAGGTGATAACCTCCGTATGAGCCTGGAAAATACTCCCACCCAAATTAAACCTTTTCCGCTTATAGCTTATAGTGGGTGAGGATCGGGATGCCTTACCAGTCCACGTGGACGACAGTGAGTAACAATTTGGGGATCGGTAGATGTGGATAGATCCTAACCCAACATATAGTGAAACGTAAGAGGCAAACCTTAGATCGAGCCTTACCGGTGTTTTGTAGAAATTACCCAGAATTAAGACACATAAGGGGACACTTTGGTAAGAAACCATATCCCGCATAATCAATATAGATTCAAAAAAATAAAAACCTTGAACACTTGAAATTTTTATTTTTTTCTTTTGGATATTGCTAAATATAAAGTAAATTACCTTGAGCTTGTCCAAAATTTGTATTCTTTTTTCTTTTTCAAAAATTTTGTACATTTTCAAAAAAGATGTTTTCTATTTTTTTTTATTTTAAAAATATTTCATATTTCTTTTCTTTATATTAGAAAAAAAATTATTTTCTACAAAATAAACAAAATGGTAATTTCTAAATTTTAATTTTGTTTTCTTCCAAAAAAGAAATCACAAAAAATAAATAAAAAAAGAAGTTTTTTTTTTTTAATTTATTTTCACAAAATAAAAGAATTTATTCTTTCTTTCTTTGAAAAAAAAAGAAAAAAGTTAAAGAAAAATAAAATTATAATTTCTTCCTTTAATTAAAAAAAAATCATTTCATCTTTTCTTTTTTTTTTTTTAAAAAAAAAAAAAGTGTTTTCCTTAATCTTTATCATTTTCTTAAAGAAAAAAAAAGTGTTTTCGTTACTTCCTTATTTTTGAAATTAACAAAACATGAAAAAGAGAAAAAACAAGAAATGAGTTGGGACATTGTTATTTATTTATATTTTCATTTTTGCATTCTACTGTCTTTGCATTCACATTCATTTCACCATTTTTCATATTCACAACAGATATGGTTCTTCAAAAATAAAGAATTGATTTTTCATCATGTTTGCATTGTACATTAATATCATATCATGTAAATTAGTCTCATCACCCGTACAAATATCATTGCATTTCATATAATTTATATCATTTCATCCATTTGAGTTGTATACATGTGGCTATATGGAGCACCATTCGAGTCCAGTGACTCGATGAAGAGAGATATGTCGATGTATGGTTTAGAAAATAAAGAAAATTTTGAAAATGTAAAATTATGGGAGAGTTTGATAAAACATTAAACATGATTTTTTAAAATGTTTTAGGTTTAACCCCTTCTTGGTACTTCAATTTGATATTTCAAGGCTTTAACTTTAGGTGGGGCCAAGTAAAGGGAAATCTTCAACTTTTTGTATATGTTTTACATTTATGTCATGATGAATTTTTTGTAAATAAAATTTTGAGAAATAATGGAAGTTTTTGGAAATTCCAAGCTTTGTATTCTTTCATTCTTTCATGTTGTAATTAGGGTGAATAAATTTTCTTTTTACATTTTTTTCATGTATAGAAAAAAATCATATTAAGGATTTGTGTGTGACACTAATTGATTTTTTATTTATTTATTCTTTTGGAAAGTTATTTTGAGAATTGAGAAGATTATTTTAAATAAAATCCCATATAATTTGTCTTCAAAATAAAAAAAAAGTCGTGTCCAAAATATAAAAAAAAAATCTCGAAAGAATTGGTGATTACTGTTAGGAATGAAGTCACCCCTCTGAAGACTTAAACATACATTTCATCCAACATTCTTACGTCTTAGACCACTTGAGTAAAGACCTTTCAAGAACTTAAAACTTCATGAACTTTGGCACAATGTCATATCAAATGATGGAATCTTTATCGAGACAATGAAGCGATGAAACAATTAATTTGGAAAACTCATTCTTGAATTCCTTGGAATCCAAGCTAACATGACATTTTATGAAGGATCTAGATTTCGGTAATTTGTTGTGAGTTAAGATCATGTCAGAACTTTAAACCCAACAAAATCTCCCAAACCTCTTTGAAGAACCTCAAATCATCTATAAGTGTGACTAAATTATGAAGCATGTTCTAAAATCTGACATATCATTAGTATTTTTAGCACATATTGAAAAATATTTTGACTTTTTTTAGTAAAAGCAGATTCATTTTGAAAGTAGACCTTTTAAGTTTTCCAACAATATAAAGATCACTCAATTCCAACATGGACGAGAAAATTATGGTTGTTTGAAGTTGAGCCTACGAAGTTGGAAGAGCATTGCTAATAAGGATTTATCCTCCCAAAATGATATTGGCAGCTGTTATTTGATTTTCTAGGGGATAAATATCCAAATTTTAGCCTAAATTATAAAGTTAAATTGTTGATAACTCCCACTTGATAAACATCCAAGATAACTTCATTATTTTTAAATTATCTCATCATTTGTCACCTAGATAAATCAATTTCCATAATTATCTTTCTCATCTAATCGAGTCCAACCCTTATCACTAATCTTAGGCATTGCACCATGCTCCGCTATAAATAGCCTCCTCATACTCCTCATTACCAAAACAACAACGAAGAAGAAATCCTCTACTCCTCTCAAAAGCTTTATCCCTCTCTCTAATTCTTAGGATTCCTCATAAGCTAAAATCGGCCTAGCCAGTCGTCTAAGAATTCCCAACAACCTTTGCCCAAGCCTTTGCAAAACCCCGTGTTGGGAATTGATCATGTAACTATCAAGTTAAACATAGTGAATTTTTAAAATTCTAACAAATCACGTTGACAAGTAACTACACAATCAAGCAACCAATCGACAAGATAGAATTTGTAGACCTTGGGTAGTTGTGTGCGACGAACAAAGAGAAGAACCAAGCTTGCTTGTTCTGAACCTACAGTTGTCTAAGTGTCCAATCTCTAATATTAAGTCCACACAAACAAGGAGGAAAGAACCTTTGCCAAGGTTGGGTAGAAGTCTAACCGAAATTCTATGCTAGTAGAATCTTCGATTGCTTTCTGTAATTTTTTTTACCTCAAGAGTTCTCAACACATGATATTAGAAAAAATGACTAAGTGAATAATCTTAAGAGAGAGGGCGACATAGACTTGTTGTAGCAACATAATTTTGACAGGACTAAGCCACGAGTCAAGTATCGAGTCAATGGATCCAATGAAACATTAAATTTCCATCTTTTTTAAACTTAATCCTTTCGGTTTACTAATTCAATTTTCTCGGGTTTAAATTAAAATGAAATTTTAATCGAGTTTGATTCGGTTATAACAATTGAGTTTAATTTTGTTTTAATTGGGCTTTTTGAATTATCATTGGGCCTGAAATTCTTGAGACATTTTATGGGTCATGTGGACAAGAGGCCCAAATGCTAGCCCAAACCCTTGCCACTACCCACACCCCTGGCCTGCTGCCATCCACGCACCAGGCTACCTGTACAGCCCCTAACACTACCCCTTGCCCCTTGCTTGGCAGGTTACTAAGCCACCCTAGGTAAATCGCCCACATGTCACCACCCTAAGCCACTCTTCCCCTCACGCCACCACTCTGTCCCATACTCCAACCACCAGCTAGCCACCCCAACCTTCACTACCCTAACACTCCACAGTCCCCCCACACTCAAACTCTGCCAATTCACTGCGCACTCAACCTTGGCCCTTTAAATAGAAGTAAAAATTAGTAAAAAAAGGAGGGGGATCTAGGCAGCAAGAACACACCCACTGCCTACACTGAACCGAGGCCTTACAGCCCCCCACATTACCCAACCCTAAGCAGCAAACCACCAACACCAACTCAACTGAAAATTCTTGCAAAAAAAAAAACACAAGCTTTTCCAACACAATCAAAGACCAAAACTAGTCTATCAGAAATCACAAGCCTCATAAAAAACCAAAGAAAAAAAACACACAACACACAAAAAAAGAAATTTCATTTCTGGTTGTTTGGGTTTGTGGAGTTTCAGTGGTTCTTTTGGAGATCCTAACGGTGGAGGTATGGTGTTTGGGGAGAGGATTAACATACAGAAATTTGAAGGCAATTGGACGGTGGAAGGGAGGTTTTTTGAGTTTTGTAGCTGCAAGTTTCAAGGGTAAATCTAGGAATTTAGGATTTGTTTTTTTTGAGAAAACTATTTGGATAGGGAGAAAGAAGAGGACGAGAGGAGAAAGTTGGGGTATTTTGGAGGCAAACCGGCGTCGATGAGCGATGATCGGTGATAGGGCTCGGCGGCTGACGCGGTGGCCAATCGTCGAGAACTAGGTTTTGTGGGGGGTTTCCAGGTTTCTTTTATGAAGAATGCGGAGAGAATGGGGAGGTAGATAGAGAGAGAGAGAGAGGAGAAGAAGAAGAAATGGAGTCCCAAGAAAAGGGATTTTTATACCCACAGGGCAGGCGGGTCAGCTGGACCCGCGTGTTGACCCGCGAGTCGGCTCAGGTCCGCTCTTGACCCTCCCCAGGTAGAGGAAAAAAAGGAAAAAGAAGAAAAGAAAAGAAAAAAAGAAAGAAGGGAAAAAGGAAAGGAAAGGAAAAAAAAAGGAAAAAAAGAGAAAATCAAAAAGGAAAAAAAAAAGATCTTAAAGTTTTTCTTTCGGGAACTAATTCGAGCACTCAAGCTTCGAATTTTCGCAATTTACCAAGGTAAAATTTTATTTTCGTTTATGTTCATTTTTTTTAGTTTATTTGTTATTATCTTTTTAATTTATTTATTTTTAAATATATTTACTCTTTTAATAGTAAAAAGAATGAAAAAACTGGCATTTTGGTACGACATAATAAACGTTAAATGTGTCTTTTAAATTATGTTCGATAAAAATTTTTTCCTAAAAGATGATTCTTTCTTGGGATGGTCGGAGTATTAATCGTTCCTCGAAATAGTCCGAGTAAAAATAGTTACCGAAACATTATCGAAAGCATCGGAGTGATTCGAGAATTATTTTTACATAGATAATTTCTTTTATTTCGAGAATAATTATAAAAGGCATTTTCATTTGTTTTTCAAGCAAAGATAAAAATATTTTAAGAAATGCGATCGGCCGATGACAGAATTAGAAAGATGTCACAGTAGTGATTCCTAAGATATCTTGAGGTGAGAAAATTTCGTTAAAATATCACCAAAAGTATTAAGAGTATTTAACGCTCATTTTCAATAAGGATTCGCATTCACTTTCATAAATAAAAAATAAAAAAATAGTTTATTTTTACACAAATAAAATGATCTAGAAAATGAAATTTTAAAATAAATGTGGACAACGAATCTTTCAACGATGGTATTCAAAAGGATTCACAAGTAGTGATCCCGAAGAAATCTTGAGGTGAGAAATATTCGCTAAAAGTTTCCAAAAGTATTGGAGTTTTTAGTGCAGTTTTTCAATACGCAAGTTCACATTTACTTTTTCTGAATAAAAATAATAAAAAATGTTTTTAGGAAAAAATAAAAGTTCAAAATTTTTGTTGGCAAATAAAAGGGATTAAGGGAATTATTTTTAGATAGTAGAATTAAAATCATTTTTCAAGATTAAGGATAAGACGTGATTAATGGGTACCGTTTTTAAAATGGGCATTGTGGGGTGCTAATGTTTCCCTACACGTAACTGTACTTCCGAACTCGATTTTTAATTTCGTAGGCCAAAAATTATTCTTTTAACAGATCTTAATTAATTTTAGGATTTTATTAAGAGGATAAGCTTTCTTAGGTGGCCAATCATACCTAGCCAAAAAAACATTGGTGACGACTCCATTAGTTTTTAAAATCCGTCTAGCGGTAAAAAAAACCGTTATGATAGCTTGACAACTCCAATCGAGACTTTTGAGAGTCGAGCCATAAGTTAATCATGTGTTATCCTAAGCTTTGATTTAATGGATTTAATTGATATTTAATTTAATTTCCTTAATTATTGTTATTATTTTTAATTTTGCTTGCATTCATGTCTTAAGATTTGTTAATTTTTATCTATGATTTTTAGTTATGTTATTTTTTTATTGTTTTTTTTTATTATTGATTCTAATAATTGTGGGGCATTAGGATAGGGTCTTGAATTGAGTAAATGGTGGTTTGTTCCCTCATACACACACTTACACGTACATTTGCATGACATGAGTTCTATTCCCGTGCTCCAATCTTTTAGGAAGGGGTAAAGTACCTACGCTCTCGTGAGGTGATAACCTCCACATGGGCTAGCGAAACACTCGTAGGGTGTAAAGTACCTAAGCTTTCGTGAGATGATAACCTCCGCATAAGCCTGGAAAATACTCCCACCCAAATTAAACCTTTTTCGCTTATAGCCTATAGTGGGTGAGGATCGGGATGTCTTACCAGTCCACGTGGACGACAGTGAGGAACAATTTGGGGACCGGTAGATGTGGATAGCTCCTAACCCAACATATAGTGAAACGTAAGAGGCCAAGCTTAGATCGAGCCTTAGTCGTGTTTTGTAGAAATTACCCAGAATTAGGACACATAAGGGGACACTTTGGTAAGAAACCATATCCCGCATAATCAGTATAGATTCAAAAAAATAAAAAACTTGAACACTTGAACTTTTTATTTTTTTCTTTTGGATATTGCTAAATATAAAGTAAATTACCTTGAGCTTGTCCAAAATTTGTATTCTTTTTTCTTCAAAAATTTTGTACATTTTCAAAAAAAGAATTTTTCTAATTTTTTTTATTTTAATAATATTTCATATTTCTTTTATTTATCTTAGAAAAAAAAATTCTTTTCTTCAAAATAAACAAAATGGTAATTTCTAAATTTTAATTTTGTTTTCTTCCAAAAAAGAAATCACAAAAAATAAATAAAAAAAGAAGTTTTTTTCTAATTTAGTTTCACAAAATAAAAGAATTCATTCCTTCTTTCTTTGAAAAAAAAGAAAAAAGTTAAAGAAAAATAAAATTATAATTTCTTCCTTTAATTAAAAAAAAAAAGAAAAAACTTTCATTTCATCTTTTCTTTTTAAAAAAAAAAAAAAAAAAACTGTTTTCCTTAATCTTTATCATTTTCTTAAAGAAAAAAAAGTGTTTTTGTTACTTCCTTATTTTTGAAATTAAACAAAACATGAAAAAGAGAAAAAACAAGAAATGAGTTGGGACATTGTTATTTATTTATATTTTCATTTTTGCATTGTACTGTCTTTGCATTCACATTCATTTCACCATTTTTCATATTCACAACAGATATGGTTTTTCAAAAATAAAGAATTGATTTTTCATAATGTTTGCATTGTACATTAATATCATCTCATGTAAATATGTCTCATCACCCGCACAAATATCATTGCATTTCATACAATTTATATCATTTCTTCCATTTGAGTTGTATACATGTGGCTATATGTAGCACCATTCGAGTCCACTGACTCGATGAAGAGAGATATGTTGATGTATGGTTTAGAAAATAAAGAAAATTTTGAAAATGTAAAATTATGGGTGAATTTGTAAAACATTAAACATGTTTTTCTAAAATATTTTTGGTTTAATCCTTTCTTGGTACCTCAATTTGATATTTCAAGACTTTAACTTTAGGTGGGGCCAAGTAAAGGGAAATCTTCAACTTTTTGTATATGTTTTACATTTATGTCATGATGAATTTTTTGTAAATAAAATTTTGAGAAATAATGGAAGTTTTTGGAAATTCCAAGCTTTGTATTCTTTCATTCTTTCATGTTGTAATTAGGGTGAATAAATTTTCTTTTTACATTTTTTTCATGTATAGAAAAAAATTATATCAAGGATTTGTGTGTTACGCTAATTGATTTTTTATTTATTTATTCTTTTGGAAAGTTATTTTGAGAATTGAGAAGATTATTTTAAATAAAATCCCATATAATTTGTCTTCAAAAAAAAAAAAAAGTCATGTCCAAAATAAAAAAATCTCGAAAGAATTGGTGATTACTGTTAGGAATGAAGTCACCCCTCTGAAGACTTAAACATTCCTTTCATCCAACATTCTTACGTCTTAGACCACTTGAGTAAAGACCTTTCAAGAACTTAAAACCTCATGAACTTTGGCACAATGTCATATCAAATGATGTAATCTTTATCTAGACAATGAAGCGATGAAACAATTAATTTGGAAAACTCATTCTTGAATTCCTTGGAGTCCAAGCTAACATGACATTTTCTAAAAGATCTAGATTTCGGTAATTTGATGTGAGTTAAGATCATGTCAGAACTTTAAACCCAACAAAATCTCCCAAACCTCTTTGAAGAACCATAAATCATGTATCCCTCACACTTTTTCCTTGACTAATTCTTTGGGGCACATAGGTAAAAAAAAAAATCCAAATACTCAATACTCGTAAAAATATCCCCGTTTGTGAAATAACCTTTCTTCTTTCTCGTTTGGTGGAAATGACATGAGAAACTTGAGACAAAAATGGGTTTTTGTGATTATAAGCTTGAGATGAAAACATGGGTTATCTCTCAAAGCAAGTTGGGGCACCTTCCATGAATTGTTACATTTGGAAAATTATTGTGAAAGCAAAAACAAAAAAAAAAAAAAAAAAAAGAGAAAGAAAAAGAAAAAATGATTGAAAAATTAATAGTGATGTCATGCACTTGGGATAGTCAAAGGATTGTGATAACTCGTATAATTATATAGTTTTTAGTTATGTTTTATTATTGTTTTGTGTCAAATACGAGTTATTATTGCTTAGTCTACTTGTGTTTATGATCTTTTATATTTTTATGTAATTTAGTGTTTTTCATGAGTTTCTTTGAGTGATTTCAGATTACTAGGTTAAATCAAGAATTAAGGGCAAATCCAATTCAGTTCCAGTTCCGACACCTTTTGCCATATCAGCTATATCTGGAGTTTCATTGAAGCAATAAGGCTGAAATTTTAACCGTGCAAAGTTAAGAGGCATATCTATCTTTTTCATGTTTTACACTTCTTGAAACGGAGTCGTTTTCCCTACCGAAATCAATCATCAAGTTGGCTGATGTGCAATGACGTCTGTTCTGCACCGTTTTGGTATTTTGACCATATCTTCCGATCCACATAAGCAAATGATCTGATTCTAACGGCTATGGATCCGTAACGGATAGGGGTATAGTTTTCAAGAAGACCATTTTATCAGATCGAGCCTCCAACATTGACAAAATCGACCATCAAGCTGGCTGATCAGAATTGTCATACAATATGACGAAAATTGTTAGAAAAATGCACCCACCTATTATACCTACCTTTGAAATTTGTAAAGCTTGTCTCTTGTCATTTAGCCCTCCAAAATGTGTATAAATAGAGGGCCTTGGATGAGTATTGGGAAACAATTAGACATTGGTAGGATATTAGCCATTGTAATAAAATTCTCTAAGTTTTCTTTTTCTTTCCTTTCTCTAGTTTTCTTTTTCTATATTTACTTATGCTTCTTAGATTTCTTTTCATTTTATTCATATCTAGTATGTGTTGCTAATCATATTGTTGAGGTGATGAGGTGAAGCTCTTGGTAAATGCTAAGGTTAGTCTCTTAAACATGAGCTAAAATGAATTATCATTTATAAACACTAGTATAGATAATATTTTCTTTTGGTTTAAAATCATACTTGCAAAGTAGGGATCTTGATTCATTATTGACAATGAAAATGGCACAATAAATGCTTGGTTTCATAACCTTGATTTGTTGTAGACATATACCTTGGCATAAGGAATGCTTGGACTCTTTTTATGAGTTTTGAGGACACCAAATGAACATAATATCATATGCTATGGACGTTGGACAATTTGGACTGAATTGCTAAACCTTCCGATTGGAACCTCCCTTATGTGTGGATTTCAATTGTGTAATAAAACAAGATTAATCTTAGCATAACACCAAGAGTGGATTCTCTAACCTCAACATCCTTTCTTATTGTTTTTTATATCTTGTTTAATTGCTTTTATGTTATTTTGTTTATTTTGTTCTCTAATATCTTGTTTACTTTCTTTGTTATTGATTCCCTAATATCTTGTTTATTTTCTTTTTCTTATATATTTATAAACTTATACTTACTAATACGCTTCCCTGTGGTTCGACCTCGGACACCCGAGAATTTATTACTTGAACATAACCTGCACTTGGGTTTACAACTCTTAATTGAGTCTCCATCAAGTTTTTGGCACCGTTGCCGGGGAAGCAATACTAAGTATATAAGTTTATAAGTATATTTATTTTTATTGGCTGGTTATACCGCCTATATTTATTTTTATTGGCTGGTTATACCGCCTAATTTTTTATATATTTATATTTATATTGTAAATTAACTTTGTTTTATGTTTGTTGGCTGGTTATACCGCCTAATCTGTATGTTAACTTTGTTTTATGCTTGTTTGGCGACGTGATTTTAGATCTCGTCGTTTAGTTAGATTTTATTGTGAAACTTTTTCAGGTAATCTTTCTAATACAACTCCTACCATGGCTGACAATGAAAGTGTTCATGCTGAAGATGAGAACAGACAAGTACGCACCATGCGTGACTACTTGCAACCAACTCGAAGCTCATCACCCTCTTGTTTTATTTATCCTTTCAATGCAAACAACTTTTGTTTTAAACCAGGTATGATAGCTTTGCTTCCAAATTTCCATGGGTTGGAATCGGAAAGTGCATACTCGTTTCTAAAAGACTTCGAAGATGTATGTGTCACCTTTAATGACCAACAATGTACAAATGAAATTGTCAAGCTAAAATTATTTCCTTTTTCTTTAAAAGATAAAGCAAAAATTTGGCTTCATAATTTAAAACCAAGGTCAATTGGCACATGGCAAGAATTACAAACTGAGTTTCTAAAGAAATTTTTCCCAGCACATAAAACTACTGCTTTGAAAAGACAGATTCAAAATTTCAATCAAAATCAAAATGAAGCATTTTTTCAGTGCTGGGAGCGTTTTAAAGATTTGTTAAGTTCTTGTCCACATCATGGTTTTGAAAAATGGCATCTTATTAGTTTCTTTTATGAAAGTTTAACTCCCGAAACTAAACAATTTGTTGAAACAATGTGTAACGGTGAGTTTCTAGAAAAAGAACCTGAAGAAGCCTTTGACTACCTAGACCATTTGGCAGATAACTCTCAAGCCTGGCACACAGATAATTCCTTTGAAAGTTCCAATAGATCTAATCTTTTTTCTAACAGAGGTAAATATCATTTTAGTCAAGAAGATGAGATAAAAGCTAAAGTAGCTAATTTGGCTAGAAAGATTGAAGCCATGGAACTTAGAGAAGTAAAAGAAGTCAAAACGGTTAAAAATGAAGAAAGTTGTGGAATTTGTGAAATCATGGGACACCCCACTTCTGAATGTCCAAACATTCCCATTCTTAAAGAAGCGTTGCATGATCAAGTAAATTCCATAAACACATTTAAAAAGCCTTTTCCTTCTCCTTACTCTGAAACGTATAACCCTGAATGGAGAAGTCATCCCAACTTCAGTTGGCGGAATAATAATCATGTTCAGGTACCACAATCTCAAAAGCCGGGCAACACTTTTTCCTATCAACCTTCACGTGTACAAACCTTGGAAGAGACATTGCAAGCATTCATGCAAACACAAGCAAATGTGAATAACCAAACTTCACAGGACATCAATGAGATCAAAAACACCTTGTCCACATTGACAGCTTCATTACGCACTCAAGAAAAAGGTAAGTTTCTTGCTCAACCTCAGCCTAACCCTTCTACTCAATGTCTTGTTTCTTGCTCCAATGAAACTCAACAGGAAAATGCCAGTTCTATCACAACTCTTCGAAGTGGAAAGGCAATTGACAAAAAGATTCCATCAAAAGACCAAGATCCTCCTTCCCCTCCGAAAAGTATTGGTAAGGATGATGGTAAGTCTGAACTTCTTGAAAATTTGGACAAAGAAAAAGGTATGCATCCTGCTCCTTTTCCTCAAAGGTTGCAAACAATAAAGAATTTGAATCAAAATGCAGAAATTTATGAACTTTTCAAACAAGTTAAGATTAACATTCCTTTATTGGATGCAATCAAACAAGTTCCATCTTATGCTAAATTTTTGAAGGACATGTGCACAGTTAAAAGGAAACATAATGTACAAAAGAAAGCATTTCTGACGGAAAGTGTGAGCTCAATCATTCAGCACCTTACTCCACCAAAATTCAAAGATCCTGGATGTCCAACAATCTCATGCATCATTGGAAACACTAGAATAGAACGTGCATTGCTTGATCTTGGTGCTAGTGTTAATCTTTTGCCTTTTTCTGTTTATCAACAGTTAGGTTTAGGTGAACTCAAGGAAACACCTGTTACACTTCAACTAGCTGATCGTTCTGTAAAAATTCCTCGAGGGATAGTTGAAGATGTTTTGGTTCAAATTGATAATTTTTACTTCCCTGTTGATTTTATTGTTTTGGACACACATCCTGTTTCAAATCCAAATGTTCAAATTCCTGTTATATTAGGCCGTCCATTTCTTGCAACTTCTAATGCTCTGATAAATTGCAGGAATGGTATTTTGAACATTTCTTTTGGAAATATGACTTTAGAATTAAATGTGTTCAACATTTGCAAGCAACCTGGTGATGATTCAGAAGTACATGAAGTGGATTTCATTGAAGAACTTGTTCATGAACATCTCACCACTACCACATTCCATGACCCTTTAGAAGCTTATTTAATTGAATGTGAGTTTGATAATGCTTCAGAAATTTCACACACTGATTCTTTGTTAAATTCTTTTCAGGTTAAGCATTGTTGGAAACAAAAGTTTGAGGAACTCCCATCACTCACAAATGTCACTGTACCATCAACTATTGAACCGCCCAAGCTGGATTTAAAACCATTGCCATCCGATCTAAAATATTCCTTTTTGGAAAAAATTTCTTCTGAATGGAGCCCCCAAGATAAAAGGAAGTTTCTGAATGAGGTAAAGAAGTTCTACTGGGATGACCCTTACTTGTTCAAATATTGTCCTGATCAAATTTTTCGAAGATGCATTCCCGACAATGAGGTAAGTAGTGTAATTAAGTTTTGTCATTCCGAGGCATGTGGTGGTCATTTTTCATCAAAGAAAACTGCTGCAAAAATTTTACAGTGTGGATTTTACTGGCCAACTTTATTCAAAGATGCATATGAGAATTCTAAAATTCATAAAGAAAGAACTAAAACCTTTCATGACAAGTTAATTTCAAGAAAAACATTTGATGTTGGGCAAAAAGTTCTACTTTATAATTCTAGACTTCACATATTTCCTGGTAAGTTGAGATCAAGATGGACTGGCCCATTTGTGGTTAAGCATGTGTATCATTATGGAGCAGTTGACATTGAGAATCCTCAAAATGGTAACGTATTCAAGGTAAATGGACAAAGACTCAAACTCTTTTTGGAAAATCATGTTACTCAAGAAGAGGTTGTTTTTCTTTCTGATCCTTGTTTTGAAAATAACTAGATGTAAATATAATTTTTACTAATCTTCAAAAAAAAAAAAAAAAAATTCATTTTTTTCCCGGTTAAATGGCGGATAACGGTACTCCGTGATTATTTAAGTCGGTTCCATCAGCTACCCACAAAACTGATATTGTATATAAATTTCTCTTTCAATTGCTTTTTCATTTTTTTTTTCTTCAAGATGGATGATATTATCACAAGATTGCAGAAACGATTTCCTCCTTTTCCTCGAAATATTTTACTGAAGCTTTACCAAGTTCGATTTGAAAGATTAAGAATGCTTATGCACAAAGGGATTCCTGAAGACATACGTTGGATAATTGAAGCCAAGGTACGTGAAGATGAATATCTTCCTGTTTTGCATTTACCAGGTACAGGTAGAAGCACTTATGCAAAGAAGCGACGAGCAAAGCGCATGAGTTCAAATTGCCACAAATGTGCACGATGGACGTGTAACGGTAAATGTCGTTCTATTGGGATTCCGTCCTCTAATCGAGATGATAAAATTGAATTCATTAAGGATGGACTGAGTAAGGAGAATTTGGGTAATATCCAACTTTCTCTTGAGACGCATCCTAGTGGAGACGTACAAAGAGAAATTCTTGATTTATGGCCGCAATTCCAAAGGGAATGGTAACATCTTGGGAATCTGATGTTAAAAGACCCTGTTTGCTAGCTTGTAAGAAAACTGGATGGGAAGCATATCCTCGACTCATAGAAGGCGTTTAAGCCGTTTCTGGACGTAAAACCAGAAGAAGATGTGAGCCACAATCACAACTACAATAAATGACTTCTCAGCTTTTGGTTTGATTTGCAATAACTTCATTTCGGTTTAATTTACGTGTTGTTCGATTTGTGTAATTATTTTCGTTTTTTTTTTGCATTGGTCTTTTACAGTTGATTTTTCTTCTCTTTTTGATTTTCTTCCTGAAATCACGCAAAAATCTTTTGTTAGGTTAACATTTTCTTCTCACAGGTCAAATACACTTTCGGCGACATTATTACTCTTGTCTGATTCACTACTCAGTCCTCTATATATTACACCATGTACTCATTCTCTTTCAGGCACTCAAAAAAAAAATGGAAAGCACTTCGTCCCAGCGCATTAAAAAAATTTGTGTCTTTGGAGGTGCTTATCCAGGGAAAAATAACATATTCGCTGATGAAGCCATAAGAGTTGGAGTAATACTTGCCCAACAAAAGATCCAATTGATTTATGGAGGCGGTAGTACGGGTTTAATGGGAGCAGTCGCTACAGCAGCACACGCCGGAGGAAGTCCAGTTCTAGGAATCGTGCTAAAACTATTCACAGATTTTTGTGGACCTACCGTGGGTAAGGAAATACAAGTCTGGAGTATCCCTGAACGGATGACAATCATGTACCATTCTGCCGATGCATTCATTGCTTTACCAGGAGGTCTGGGTACATTGGAAGAAATAGCTTGCGTGGCTTCTTGGTCATCTTTGGTCACAAATAAGAAACCCATTGGTTTGCTTAATATTAATGGTTATTTTAGTAATTTGCTTTCATATTTAGATAATGCTGTGGATAATGGATTCATGTTTTCAGAGGCAAGGAGAACCATAATTTCTGCTACAACCATTGAAGATTTACTCAAAAAGCTCAAAGCTTATGAGTATTTATCTGCTACGGTTGTTTCGCAAACGCTCGGAAAAAGAAAAAGAGATATGGACGAGCAAGGAGTGGATTGCACTTTGTCTTTGTGACATTATCTAACATTTTGTTTGTTGTGTCTCAGTTATAATAAGTGGTTAGCAACCTCTGCAGGTAATATCTCCTAAATTCTACCTTTAGTAGGGGGTAAGGGACATATTTTGCTAATTTAAAAAAAAAAAAAATTTGTTGTGTTTTAAGCAATTTAGAAGTATTCATTCTGAACAAGGTCTGAGTAAGGGAGACTTGAGACATACCTTGTCAGTTTGATTTTAATCTTTTTATGTTTACTTGTTAATTTTTGTTTAGTATTTTAGGATTAATTAGGTTGCATGAGTTTGTTTTGTTTTGAGTCTTAGTTATTCCTATTCTTATGTTATTAGTTCTTTTCTCTTACACATGATTCTTTCATTTGGGTTAATAGACTTACATTGAGGACAATGTAAGAATTAAGTGTGAGGGGAACGATTTAGGATTTCTTTTATTTTTGTCTACTATTTTTTTTTATGAGTCTTTATTATTATTATTATTATTATTATTTAGTGTGTTTTAGTTCCTTTTAATACAATGATGAGATATGAATTGCATAAGTCTAAAACAGATTTATTAGTGAGAAGATTTTCATGAGAATTGAGCTTGATGTCAACCTTTTTATGAGCCAATGTTAATATGATATGTTGATTGAGAAAGAAGCATGTTTAGACTTAATCTGACTTGTATAATCATCCTTGTGAGTTTTTGAGCCTATAATGATTGATGCATTATACAAATCAATCTAATTTCTTTCTTGAGTGCTCTTATGATTACATGATTCTTTAGAACTTGCTTTAAACCGTTTGAGACTATATTGATACATGTGACAACCTGAATATGATAGAGGCATTAGGATTATAACCAGAGCCAAACAGCCATCCCTTATTGATGTTCCAAGAGAGCACACCCCTAGTGAGCCAATTTGAGCCTACATCGAATAAGCCATTTATTTGGTAACCACAACTTACACCTAGCCTAAATATAACCCTTGTTCTAAAGATGGATTATATATTTTGAGACATATTGCAAAAAAACAAGGGATATTTTTAGTTAAAAATTTGGGTTGGAAACAAAAGATAAGTGTGGGGGAAGAAAAGAAAAGAAAAAGTCAAGAGAAAAAGAAAGGGATCATTGTCAAATACATTCCCATATTAAAAAAAAAAAAAAAATCTTCTCTTGAACTTCTAGTTAAAGTAAAGAAAAAGATGTTACAAAGTTGGTTAGAATGAAGCAAAGGCTCAACATGAATATTTAGCCTATGTTATTATGTGCTTTATAAGAGTTTTGAGAAGTTTTATTTGTATGATCTTATTATGTCTCTAAAATCAATGAACTCTTTGGAACCTTTGTGATATCTTTATCCTTTTGTTCTTTAACCACATTATAACCCTTTGGCCCCATTACAACCTTGAATAAAGACCTCTTGATTTATGAAGTTGTATGATCTAAATAGTGGAGAATAGGTGGACAAGCAAGCATATGGTAGAAGTGTTTTCATGAGATTGATTGAGTGTAAACACTTTACCACTACTTTAAAGAGTGAAAATCATGAGAGTATCCCATGTGAGAGGTTGAGATTAAGTTGAATATGCACTATTTTGATTGAAATATGTTATGTTAATATTGGCTTAACTCAAACTATTTACATTCAAGCAAGATTTTTTGTGAATTTCTTTAAGCTATTGATTAGTTTTTAAGACTTCTCCAATGATTATCTCTAATTTATATTGGAAGGATTAGTTATAATTATTATTTTTAGTTTTTCTTATGTCTTCAATGTTTGTGGGTATCGTCCTAGTAAACCCTCACGAGACTAAACTCGTCCACTAGGGACACCTAGGGGTTTAAAGGCTTGTGTCACATGCTAAGTGCCACCGTGATTTCCTACGAAAATGGATTAGATTAGATTTTCTTATTTTATTTTTATTGAGTCGTTGCTAGGGACTAGCAACAATCTAAGTGTGGGGGTGTGATAACTCGTATAATTATATAGTTTTTAGTTATGTTTTATTATTGTTTTGTGTCAAATACGAGTTATTATTGCTTAGTCTACTTGTGTTTATGATCTTTTATATTTTTATGTAATTTAGTGTTTTTCATGAGTTTCTTTGAGTGATTTCAGATTACTAGGTTAAATCAAGAATTAAGGGCAAATCCAATTCAGTTCCAGTTCCGACACCTTTTGCCATATCAGCTATATCTGGAGTTTCATTGAAGCAATAAGGCTGAAATTTTAACCGTGCAAAGTTAAGAGGCATATCTATCTTTTTCATGTTTTACACTTCTTGAAACGGAGTCGTTTTCCCTACCGAAATCAACCATCAAGTTGGCTGATGTGCAATGACGTCTGTTCTGCACCGTTTTGGTATTTTGACCATATCTTCCGATCCACATGAGCAAATGATCTGATTCCAACGGCTATGGATCCGTAACTGATAGGGGTATATTGTTCGAGAAGACCATTTTATCAGATCGAGCCTCCAACATTGACAAAATCGACCATCAAGCTGGCTGATCAGAATTGTCATACAATATGACGAAAATTGTTAGAAAAATGCACCCACCTATTATACCTACCTTTGAAATTTGTAAAGCTTGTCTCTTGTCATTTAGCCCTCCAAAATGTGTATAAATAGAGGGCCTTGGATGAGTATTGGGAAACAATTAGACATTGGTAGGATATTAGCCATTGTAATAAAATTCTCTAAGTTTTCTTTTTCTTTCCTTTCTCTAGTTTTCTTTTTCTATATTTACTTATGCTTCTTACATTTCTTTTCATTTTATTCATATCTAGTATGTGTTGCTAATCATATTGTTGAGGTGATGAGGTGAAGCTCTTGGTAAATGCTAAGGTTAGTCTCTTAAACATGAGCTAAAATGAATTATCATTTATAAACACTAGTATAGATAATATTTTCTTTTGGTTTAAAATCATACTTGCAAAGTAGGGATCTTGATTCATTATTGACAATGAAAATGGCACAATAAATGCTTGGTTTCATAACCTTGATTTGTTGTAGACATATACCTTGGCATAAGGAATGCTTGGACTCTTTTTATGAGTTTTGAGGACACCAAATGAACATAATATCATATGCTATGGACGTTGGACAATTTGGACTGAATTGCTAAACCTTCCGATTGGAACCTCCCTTATGTGTGGATTTCAATTGTGTAATAAAACAAGATTAATCTTAGCATAACACCAAGAGTGGATTCTCTAACCTCAACATCCTTTCTTATTGTTTTTTATATCTTGTTTAATTGCTTTTATGTTATTTTGTTTATTTTGTTCTCTAATATCTTGTTTACTTTCTTTGTTATTGATTCCCTAATATCTTGTTTATTTTCTTTTTCTTATATATTTATAAACTTATACTTACTAATACGCTTCCCTGTGGTTTGACCTCGGACACCCGAGAATTTATTACTTGAACATAACCTGCACTTGGGTTTACAACTCTTAATTGAGTCTCCATCAGATTGCAAGCAAAACCACAAGGAAACAAAAAGAAAATGAAAAAATAGTTTTAAGCCTCTCATAAGATCGCTCTTCAATGTAAGTAATCATATTTGAAATGATGAATGGCCATCTTTCAATCCCCTTTCACATAAATGAAATTATCTCTTGTTACCTATAGACACCTAATTTTGTCCGGACCACTAAAACAAGTATATTTTCTTCCCAAATTGATGTTTCAGAATGTAAAAAGACTTTTTTCATCCTGCAGGTGATGATACTCAGAGACTTAGTCTAAGAAGGCGAGCATAAAAAGTCAAACTTGAAAAAGTCAACCCCACAAAGTCAACCCTAAAAAGTCAACTACTAAAAAAGTCAACCCACTTTCAAAATAAAGATTTGAATTTCAATTGTAAAATGGCGAAAGAACTTTGATAATCCGAGGTCTACATTGAAAGATATGGAATTCGGAAGTTGGGTTACGAAGATTCAGTAGAAAGGAAACCCTAGTTCGGGAAATTTGGGGAAAAATGCTTAAACAATCAAATTGGTCGAAATTGAAGGTTCCAAATGAAAGATAAGCACTGACTAAGGGTAATGGAGAAGTTACTTGGAAGAAAAACTGAAAGAAAAATCAATCTGGAAGAAAACCGAGAATTAGGGTTTTTGGTGGATTTCGGTGAAATTTGGAATAATTACAGAAATGGCCCGATTCGGTAAGACTAAAGCCCTTAATGGATGAAGAGTGATTAAACAAGGATAACCCAAGGCTCAGTTTGAAGAAAATCTGAAAATCGGACTTGTTTTGAGCAAAATCGGGTTTTGGAGGCAAAAGGGCAAAATTAGAAAATTTGGAAAAAATAGCAAATGAACTCCAAAAATTGTGAAAAATTGCAGATCTCATTCTTAAATCATTTCGAAGAGATTGGAGAAAGAAAATCCGGATTCGGAGTTCGTTTGCAAAATGGCCAAATCTCAAGTCCTCTATATAGAAATTCAAGAAGACAAATCCCGAAAAAATAGCAAATGAACTCCAAAATTTCTAAATATTTGCAGATCTTATTCTTAAATTATTTGTACGAGATTGGAAAAAGAAAATCCATATTCGGAGTTCATTTGCAAAATGGCCAAATCCCGGGCCTACTATGTAGTAATTCAAGCAGATAAATCCCGAAAAAATACCAAATGAGTTCCAAAAATTATGAAAAATTTTAGATCATACTTTTAAATTATTTGGAAGAGATTGGTGAAGAAAAATCTGGATCTGGAGCTCGTTTAAAAAAATTGTAAAGTTTGGGAGCACAAAAGGGCAATTTTGGAAGAAAAAATCCAAATAAATAGCAAATGGGCTCGAAATTTTTTGAAAACCTCCATAATTCATTTTTTTTTATTATTTTGGAAGTATTGAAAAAATAAAAATTGAATTTGGAGTCCCTTTTCTATTTATTTATGTTCGGGAGGCAAAAATGTCATTTTACCCAAGAAACTGAAAATGACTTTTCTTGCCTTTTAAAAGATGAAGCATTGGGCTGGAAGAAGAGGGGTCAGCCGGCCAAGACCCAAGGGTGGGCAAATATTTTCTGATTTTTAATCAAAAGGCCAACAATGAAGAGGAAGGTAGTTATTTTTTGATAAAACCTTTGTAATTAAGCCACATGGACCAATGCATGAAGAGGGAGAGTGTCAACATAATGGCTTAAGATTCTCGAACAGTTGTAATTGTGGATAGCTGATTGCCTAATCTAAGGGTGATAATTTCATATTTTAAACATCTTAGATCAATAGCCTTTGGATCAAAATTGGTTGAAAACAAAATGACAACATCCTAGCAAGAGGGGGCTATTCGACCACTACTAGAGGGGGTCTCTCTCTTTTCATTTTCAGCTATTCACTCTTGTTTTTTGGCTGATTTTCTCTCCATTGTTAAAAGGAAAAAAAAATTTAGAAAAGAAAAGAAAGTTAGAAGAGAAAAAGCTTGCAATATAGCTTTTAAAGGTTGGTTTAAGCACCATACTCTTGCACTTTCTTTGATTTTCCATTCTTGATTTGCTGTTTTCATTTGATATTTGGTGAGTTTCTTTTGATTTTTCTTTTAAATAAATTTTTGAATATTCTTCTTTAAGTTCCTTCTTGATTTTTTCTTGTAAAAAGCTTTTGAAAATTTTTTCCTCTTATTTGTGAGATGGCCGAATGGCCTAGTGTTTTAGCGAAGTTGCTGTTTGCATTTTTTATTTCATGTTATTCTTGATATTTAACAAATTTTGATGCTTTAAATCTTCTTCTAATACATAAACATGAAGCTTGTTTTAATTTGGTTGCTTGCTTGTTTCCATTTTTGAGTATATTATCTTGTTATCATGTTTATTTTACTTGTCTTGCATTTTTTGATTTTCTGTTTTCAAAACGTTTAAGTTTGTTTATGTTTTACATTTTGTAATCTATGTGTTTGTGAAAATGCCTATTGGTTTTCATGCCTTTACTTTATATTTGCATGATTTGAGTGTTATTCTTTAGCTATGCATGTTAGTATATTAAGTGTTTGTGAAAATGCATGCTCATTTTTATGGGACCTTTCGGCCACCCCTCATATTTTATGCTTTGCATGTGCATTTTCATCATGCTAGTTGATAGGTTTGCATTTTCATGATATTTGATTGTGTATTTTATTTAAGCATGCTATATGTTTGTGTTATTGCCATGCATTCTTTAGGTTTAGGATTGGTTTGCTTTGCCATGTATATTCATGCATTTTAGACCTAGGTTACATTAAATGCCATGCAAGTTCATTTAGGTCTAGGTCATTTTATTGATGCCATGTATCTTTCATGTCATTTAGGTTTTAAATCATGCATTTCATGCATCATATTTGCTGGATTTTCATGCATTTCATGCCATTTCCACTTGATTTATGACTTAGGCCAATCAATGGTTCAAAGTCATGCACATTTTGAGCATACTTGTCGAAAATTAAAGAGTTGTCAAACTGATTATTCTACCTTTGTGATTTTTTTTACTTAGCCAATTTTTGGCTAACTTTTCAAAAGTGTTAGCTACTGTTTGTGAGTCCTTAAGAGAGTCTCTAAAATTTTCACTTTGATTTTTAAATGATTTTATCAAAGGCAAAAAAATGTATTTTGGCAAAAAAGTTTTTTCACCCAGTACTCATACTTTCCCGATTTTTTTGGGCAGTTATCTTTAATCAGAAACTTAAGATGATTTTTTTCCATGTATTTTTACATGTTCTGAGTCTCCAGTATGTTTTTTAGATTTTTTTGAATTTTTTTAAAATAGGGTAAAAAATCGTGCTTTAAAACTAAACAGTAGAGGCAGAATTGAATTTGAAGGAAAATCATTTTCCTGTTTTGGTTAAGTTATTTAGAGGGGGCTGATTAGGAAGTTTAGCTACTGTTTTAGGATAGTTTCTAAGCCTTTTTAAACTCTAAAAATGATTTTTTAAATCTCGGGTTAAGGGTGGTCAAGTCCGGGATTTTAAACTTAAGAAATTAGAGCCATTTAAAAAGGGGTTTAGCTAAGTTTTTATTTTTAATCTAAGCTTTCAAAATTGTTTTCAAACAATCACAAAGTATTTTGGCTTTAGAATATTTAATTTGATATAATTTTCTAAGGTCGCCGGATATCTTTTTAGATATACGGATTTTCTTAATTAAAGGAAAAAATACATTCTCATGCATTGCATTTTCCATATTCATGCATACTATATAATATGTGATTTTTGCTATGTTAATTTTCATGATGGTGTAATTGTCTTTGATTTAAATTTTTGATATTATATTAATTGTTATATGGTTTTGAATATTACATGCTATCCTATGCTTTTTATTTAGTTATTTTTGTCATATTATTTAGCATATACTATGTTCATGCATTATTATTATTATTATTATTATTATTTTCATGCATATTATATGTTAGCATTATTTTAATTTCATGTCATTTCATATCATTTAGATTATATGCCATATCATTTATATTTGCCATGTCATTTAAATCATTTTATTTCATTTAGAATATATCATGTGACTTAGGATATTTCATTTCATATAGAATATATTATGTTACCTAGGTCATCTCATTTCATTTAGAATATATTAGGTCACTTAGGATATTTTGTTTCATTAAGAATATATCATATGACTTAGGATATTACATTTCATATAGAATATATCATGTTACCTAGGTCATTTCATTTCATTTAGAATATATCATATAACTTAGGATATTCCATTTCATTTAGAATATGCTAAGACATTTAAATTATATCATACCATTTAGGTTGCAATATATTATTTAGACTTTGCTATATCATTTTATTTATGTCACACACATTCATATTCATATTTTTAAAATGTTTTGAAAAAGGTAATAATTTTCAATAAAATAAAGATATTCCCGAGTTAAAATAATTCATGAGTTCTCTGCCGGGTTTGCTGGGGAGGATATCATCAATTATCATTAATAACGAAATATCTTCTTTAAAACGAGAATGATTCGGAAAGCTTTTCAAACTAATAAAAATTCCTATATTTTGCCACGTTTGTTGGGGAATATAGGAAAATTTTGAATTTATAAATTTTGGATCATTTTCAATTAAAATAAAATAAAGATATTCCCGAGTTAAAATAATTCATGAGTTCTCTGCCGGGTTTGCTGGGGAGGATATCATCAATTATCATTAATAACGAAATATCTTCTTTAAAACGAGAATGATTCGGAAAGCTTTTCAAACTAATAAAAATTCCTATATTTTGCCACGTTTGTTGGGGAATATAGGAAAATTTTGAATTTATAAATTTTGGATCATTTTCAATTAAAAATGGAATTATTCTTCTTTAAATTGGGAATTAACTTGAAATACCAAATTAAAAATTGATTTTTTACCGAGACTTGAGATAACACACGATTAATAAGGTACCATTTTATATGGGCGTTGTCGTGGTGCTAATCCTTCCCCACACGTAACCAAGTCCTGAACCCGCTTCTTTGATTTCTCTGGTTTAAAACGTAGACTTGAAATTGGTTTAAAAAAAAATGTTTTAATTAATTTTAAAGTGTTTTAAAAAACCAATTTTAATAGGTGGCCGATCACACCTAGCCAAAAAAGATTGGTGGCGACTCCATGTCTTTTTCAAGGTTATTTTCAAAACCATCGTTTTTATAGAGGAATTAAGTCTACATTTCTTCGGTTTTTTTTAATGTCACGCTTAACGAATAATAAAGTCTTGCGATGAGACTTGTTCTTTTTAGGTTGCGACATTACCCATTTTGAGCCTAATGAATTGTTTTATATGAACCCTAACCAAGGATCACCCTCCACATTAGGGGAAAAATATGAAGGAAAATTTATTGTAAGAATCACGCATGATGGATACCAATTTCAAGAACAAAAAAAAAAGAATGCATTATGTTGATGGTATACATGAAGTGAAATGAGTTTTAAAAATTTTGAGATCACTGAAAAATGGTAATGTACAAAGAAAAAGCAAAATGAAAAAAAAAGCAAGAAATGAAAAAAAAATGAGAAATAAAGAAATAAAGAGAAATGGAGTTAAGTAATTGAAAATTTTGCGAAATCCAAATGATATGATCCTTGGTTCGAGCACCTTTAAACACATTTTGGACCTGCTTATCCTTTCTTTCGAAACCCTTAGCCCAAGCATACATTACGTACCTTGAAAAGTCCATTTGGATTAAATGTGGATACTTGAATTGAAGAATCTTATCTTTGCAAAGATGTATATGAGGCTTGAACCCATTGTATTGATAAGATTTTCATTGTATATTCATTTTTGTTGGAAATTTTTGAATACCCAGGTGCATGATGAAACTATACAAAAAAAAAAAAAGAGAAAAAACAAAGAAAGAAAGAGTGAGGCTCTAGCGTGAAAACCCTAAAGGGCAGTCTAAAGCACAGTTGAAAATTTCTGAAGTCTTGATCATCAAGGAGCGAAAGATCATACTATCACATTGAGATAACAGGTGAGCATTCAAGACCCATGAGGGATCCCAAAATGCCAATTCCACTTAAAGTTTGATATCACAGATCAGTTTTGAAATTTTGATCTTCTCTCTCTTCCAAAATCACCTTCCAAAACCTTGAACCCACCATGGCCGATTTTGATATATATCAAAATACCATGTCCAGAAACCAAGAGAGTGTCGAAATTGATTTTGAAAATGAATGTTTTTTCTCAAGGAATTCATGTTTTTGGAAAATCTTGTTTCATTTTCGAGCCTAGAAAATAATCACCTTCCCCGTCAAATTGTGATTCTTACCTTGATCTGTCAGATTATCTCACTCATTGGTAAAAACAAAATTCTCAGTCACTTTATTTAAGGACATTCCAAATGGTAATTACCAATTTTCAAGAGAGTCGATGCCACGTTTTTGGTCACTTTATTTCCTTTGATCATGAAATATAGTTGTGTAGGAAATTTTGTTAAGATCCAAAAGTTTTCAATGATTATACAGGTTTTTTTGTAAAGAATAAAGAGAATCATTTTCCACTTTTTGTAAAAAAAAGAAAAAAAAATTGTTGCTAAATGGCGAAGATTTTGGTTTTGGGGAAATAAAGGAAAAAGTTTTCTAAGAAAAATAGGCATTTTTTAGGGAAAATAAACATTTTTATAAGGAAAATTTTATAGGGAAAAGAAACATTTTTTTTTATATAAGAAAAAAAAAGAATTTGTTTTTTCGAAAATAAAATACCTTTCTAGTGAAAATCAAAATTGAAGAAAAATCAACGGTGGTAAGAGATCATGTGATTATGAGGCATGAAATCATTGAAGTTGGAACTTGAATAGATATGAATGCATTTAAATTTTCTTTTTTATGGCAAGAAGAATGTTGAATCTTATGTAAATACAAGGGGCAAGGTAAAGAGAAGTTGAAGAGACAGTTGATATAAAAAGATATGTAGGGAAATGCATGAAAAATATATTGATCAATTCGAGGAATATTGAGGAAAGGGGTAGTTTGCTTACGCTTTATTGAAATGAAAACGAAGAAAATTCAGAGTGAAATGGAAGAGAAGTTGAGTAGTCTTGGTTGGGAATAATAACTGAAAGAATGAAAAGAAAAAGATTTTGGAAAATTTGAAAGGAAAATTTTGTTTAGGATGGAAAAATGAGGAAAAGATAAGGAATTGAAGAGAAAATTTGAGAAAACTTGATTATTACATTGGCATCGTTAATGGACATCTGCATGATAGTTTTGATCATCGGCATTCACAATATTTATTTGGCATTTGCATCATTTTGTTGATAATTGCATTTGCATCAGCTGGCATCTGCATAACCATTTGATCATTTCGTTTGGCATCATTGAAATACAAATTTGCATTTTGCATGATGATAGTTTATCGTTTGCATTCACATCATTTATGATAATTATTTACATTTGCACCATTGAAATAAATGTTCACATTTGCATCTTGATAGAGGCATTTGCATTATTGAGGTCGATATTTGCATTTGCATCATGGTAAGGACATTTGTATCAGGGTAAGGGCACTCGGGTTATGGAATAGGTATTTGCATTTGCATCTTGATAGGGGCATTTGCATTTACATCTGCACTGGTATTGGTAATGTCGTTCGTTGAATGTGAACACCAAATGGATACACAAAATTCTTGGTTTCGTCCAAGTTACTTCCAAGCTTTTCCATTTTCAGACTTTGGTTTTGCCCAAGTCACTGATAACTCTAGGAAATATAGTTATTTTACCACATTTTATGAATTTAAATTGGCTAAGTCTTTGAGGCTTTTATTAGGATTTGATTATTCTATATGTTTTTTAGATTTATTTTATTTATCCATTTCATGTTTAAAATAGTTATTTAGTTATTATTTATGTGTTTTTATAGGTCCAAGGTGATCTGGAGCTTCGAGGGGCAAAACGATGAAAAATGGTGCAAAGCAACGAGCAGTCAAATTAGACCTTCGGAGATTATTTCATGGAAAATGTGATGTTAAAGTCTTCATTTGAGAAAACTTCCTCATGACTTTTGAAGCTGGCTTCCATACCTTTCCATCGATAGTTTACTCGTCAAAATCGGATGAGATTTGCCCATCCGAAACAACTGACGAAGTACGAGAAGATGGCGGAACCAACTTGGGACAACCAAAGGAGTTGGCACCTCGATGCCAAAGAGGCAGTAATAGTGGCACCATGGTGCCCAAAGCTGGTGCTGCGGTGCCAAGTATGAACAATAAAATACGGGAAAAAATAAAAGCCTATAGCTTACCTGTTTGCTTGTGCGCGAAGTTTCAGACTCCAAAGGGCCTTGGGCACTTTAAATAAGACTCTTTTAGGCTGAAATAAAGGGGGATTTGGAGTTCTAAAAACCTAATTCTCTCAAGAGAATAGTTTCCATTAAAAGCTCTCAAGAAGATTGGAAGATTGGTGAAGATTGAAGACTCAAGAATTGACATCTCTTAGTTTTCTCTTCTTTATTTTTCTTGTGTTGTTGATGATGGTGAAACTATTTGAATATTTGTTTTCATTAATTATCATGAACTAAATTTCTTTTACTAGGATTTCAATGGAGTTTGAATTTACTTTCTCTCTCTAGCTTGATTTAATGGTTTGTTGAGTTGTTTGTTCAATCTTGTCCTTAATGCTTCTAGTTGATTGGCCACCAATTAAATTTATTTGTTAACCTAAATACAACTAGACATAGGGAGTTTAGTGTTAGACATGGATTGAATAACACATGTTTCATATTCATTTATTAGGATGAATTGATCTGCATGTAGGGTAGGAATACACTTACGTGTCATATGTAACCATTGTTAGAGCCTAAGCTTAATGAGTTCTTCTTTAAATCAATTCTCATAGTTGGTTAGTTAATTGGTTAAGAAGGATATTTTTATGAGACCATCAGAAGATCCTTATAAATAAAGATAGAACTCTAGGTTAACAACTCAGGGTCATTAATCAAGTGAAATGGTTGAGAGAGATTCAAGCGAAGTGTTGAGGAAAGTTGTAATCCTAGGCTTTTATAATTAATTGAATTCATCCTTTTTAATTTACTTGCTTTCAGTATTAGTTTCTTTTAATTTATTTTTTGATTATCATCTTTGATTAGTTGTTTAGATAAGATTAAGTTGTGTTAATTTTAGTATTTAGCAAATTTAATAGCAATTCCTCGTGGGTTCGACTCTTTACTTTTCATTATATTACTTGTTACGATATGTGCATTTGCGTGGTGAAAATCGACAACAAGTTTTTGGCGCCGTTGCCGGGGAATTGTTTATTATTTTTGTTAATATTAATACCAAGCAACCTTAGTCTTAATTTTAACTTTCTTTTTCTTTCTTTTTTTCAGGTACAATGGCTGAAGCTAACGATACAAAGACTTTGTAAGAGTTTGGGGTTCCTCTCATGCAAGAACTTCAGACCAGTATCCAGAGCCTACCATCTAGACAAATAATTTTGAGATAAAATCAGCCATAATTTAGATGATCCAAACATCAGTTCAGTTTGGCGGCTTACCGAACGATGATCCGAATGCTCACATCGTGAATTTCCTGGAGATTTGCGATCTTTTCAAACATAATGGCGTTTCTGGCGATGCCATTAGACTGAGACTCTTCCCTTTCTCACTTCGAGATAAGGCCAAGAGTTGGTTGCACACCCTTCCTGCTGGCTCCGTTACTACTTGGAATGATCTGGCCCACAAATTTCTTGCCAAATATTTTCCTCCTGCCAAGACAGCTAAGATGCAGAACGATATCACATCTTTTATGCAGTATGACTCATAATCATTATATGAAGCTTGGGAAAGGTCCAAAGATCTGCTCCGACAATGTCCTCATCATGGGATACCTAAATGGCTTCAGGTGCATACTTTCTACAATGGGTTAATGGGTCATACTAGAAGTTCTATCGATGTTGCAGCAGGTGGGGCACTCATGGGAAAAGAAATTGATAATGCTTATGATTTAATTGAGAAGATGGCTTCCAATAATTATTAATGGTCTAATGAGAGAAGTTTGCCAATGAGAGGTGCAGGAATTTATCAGTTTGATGAGATTAGTGCCTTATCGACACAGGTGACTGTTTTGTCCAAGAAATTTGACACTATGAGTGTGCATTCAGTCCAAAGCCCATTTGTAACATGTGAATTTTGTGGGGAAGGACACACCAGTGGTAGATGCCCAACAAAGGCTGAATATGCTCAATAAGTGGGAAACTATAACAGGTAGCAGAACAACCCATATCCCAACGATTATAATCTAGGTTGGAGAAATTAGCAAAACTTGTCTTGGAACAACAATCAAGGGCCATCATCTCCAGCCAAGCAAGTAGTCCCTCCTGGGTTTCAAGCACAAGCTCGGGCCCCTGTCCAAGAAAAGAAGCCATCTATGGAAGAGTTGTTTATGCAATACATGGCATCAAACAACGCAACACTTAGAAGTCTTGAGACACAAGTTAGCCAACTTGCTTCTGCTATTAGCAATCGCCCAATGGGAACTCTTCCAAGCGATACTGTGACCAATCCTAAGAGCAATGGGAAAGAACAATGCAATGCCATTACATTAAGGAGTGGGAAAGAAGTAGAAGTGGGTGGCAAGAAGCATAATGAGAAAATTCAAGAAAAGAAGCCTCCAGTCTACCCACCACCACCATTTCCTCAGCGTATTCAAAAGAAAGTGCCAGAATTGCCACCCAAGCCTCTTGAAGCGAAAAATTTAGGGAAAAAGAAATTGAAAAAGCTCAAGAAGAAGAGAAGAAGCCTCCAGTCTTCCCACCACCACCCTTTCCTTAGCGCTTTCAAAAGCACAAACTTGACAAGCAGTTTCATAAGTTTCTTGAGGTATTCAAAAAGATTCATATTAATATACCTTTTGCTAAAGCTTTAGAACAAATGCCTAAATATGTCAAGTTTATGAAAGAATTTTTATCTAAGAAGAGGAAATTGGATGAGATTGAGATAGTTGCACTTACTGAAGAGTGCAGCACTATCATTCAAAAGAAACTCCCACCCAAACTCAAAGATCCGGGAAGCTTCGCTATTCCATGCGCCATTGGTAATGAATTTTTTGGTAAATCTTTATGTCATTTGGGGGAAAGTATCAATTTAATGCCTCTTTCTATCTATCGCAAACTTGGTTTGGGTGAAATAAAACCCACTAAAGTGATGTTGCAACTAGCCGATAGATCCATCAAACATCCAAGAGGCATGGTTGAAGATGTGCTAGTCAAGGTTGACAAATTCTTCTTTCCTGATAATTTTATTGTGCTTGACATGGAGGAGGATAGTGAAATATCCATAATTCTTGGGAGACCATTCCTATCTACTGGTAGAACTCTCATTGATGTGCAAAAAAAAGAACTTACCATAAGGGTTCTAGACCAATAGGTAACTTTTAAAGTTTTTAAGTCTATGAAGTTTCCTAACGAATTTGATGAATGTTTGACAGTTAAAGTGGTGAACAATGATTCCAAAGAAGCATTCAATGAAAATTGTTCCACTACACCAATTGAGGCAGTTTCACATTCTACTTCCTAGATGCATGGATGCCACAATTTTGTGAATGCCAGGCCTCATAAAGCAAAGGAAAAGGGGGGGCAATGGTTCAAGTGGAAGGATGCCGGCTAATGGGCATGAGATAGTCAAGCCGATGACTATAAATCAAGCGCTTCTTGGGAGGCAACCCAAGTTCTAAACTTTTTCTTTTCTTTTTAAATTTAAATTTTTAGGATATTTTTATTAATTTATTTTTACTTTGTTTTCTTGTGTAATGTTCACTCACCCAACTTTGACAAGCATGATGAGGTCTAAGAGGAAAACTTAAGCTTCTCCTGCGTTGCTTTCATCGATAGGGGAGTTTTCTTGTTTTTACTCTTTTTATTTCCAAACATTGAGGACAATGTTTGTTTTAAGTTTGGGGGTGTGTCTTTAGATTTATTTTAGTTTGTGTGATTGTCTAATTTTATTAGGAGTCTTTAAAAAAAAAAAAAAACTTTTGGTTTTGCTTGAGATATTTCACACTTATTATGATGGAATCCTTATCCAATGATGAATTATAGTTATTGGTTTATCTTATTTTTGGGAAAACATAAGCATGAGAAGAATTTGTGTTAAATTCTTTTTTAGTTTCATGTTAGGATGTGATTGTCGCAACCTAAAAAATAACAAGTCTCATCGCGAGACATGACTCGTTAAGTGTGACATTGGGAAAAACAGAGGAAAAGACGACTTAATTCCTCTTGAAATAAAATGAAGGTTTGAAAACAACCTCGAGAAAGAAATGGAGTCGCCATCAATCTTTTTTTGCTAGGTGTGATCCACCACCTATTAAAACCAGTTTTGTAAAACATTTTAAAATTAATTAAAATATTTTTTAAAACCAATTTCAAAGTATGTGCTTTTAAACCAAAGAAATCAAAGAAGCGGGTTCGGGAGTCGATTACATGCAGGGAAAGATTAGCACCCCCACAACGCCCATATAAAACGGTACCTTATTAATCGTGTGTTATCTCAAGTCTCGTTAAAAGTTGGTTTTAGATTTGGAATTTTAAAATAATACCCAATTTAAAAAAATAATAATTTCATTTTTAATTGAAAATGATCCGGAATTTATTAATTCAAAATTTTCCTATATTTTTCAGCAAACCCGGTAAAATATAGAAATTTTTATTTATTTGAGAAATCTTCAAATCATTTTCATTTTTGAAAGAAAGATATTCCTTTATTAATGATAATTGATGATATCCTCCCCAGCAAACCCGACAGAGAACTCATGGATTATTTTAATTCGGGAATATCTTTATTTTTTTTATAAAAAACATAATCTTTATTAAAATTATTTTAAAAAAGATGAATATGCAAATCATTACTAATGACATCGCAAAATCTAGATGACATAGCATAATCTAAATAACATGGCAAAATCTAAATAACATGATATAATCTAAGTGACATGGTGAAATCTAAATGACATGATATAATCTAAATGACATGGCATAATTTAAATGATAAGGCATAATCTAAATGACATGGCAATAGAATTAATGACATAAGAAACATAAAATAGCATTACAATAAAATATGCATGAAAATGAAAAAGGCAATGCATAAACATAATAAATCCTAGATGATATGACAAAATAATTAAAGACTAGGCAAGAAACATAGAATATCATAGAATATCCATAAGCATATAACAATCAATATAACATCATGAAATCTAAATCAAAGTAATGACATCATTATAGAATATTCATAGAAAAAATTATATATCATAGAATATGCATGAACATGGAAAATGCAATGCATGAAAGTATATTTTTTCCTTTAAATAAGGACATTCGTATACCTTAAAAGATATCCGACTACCTTAGGAAAAGACTTAAATAAGATTTTCTAAATCAAAAATACTTTGTGATTGGATTGGAAACAATTTGAAAATTTTTGGATGAAAATGGCACTATGGCCGAAACTTTCTTTTAAAAAGGCTTTATTTTCCAAATTTTGAAAACCCGGGTTGACCACCCTTGACTCGACTTTTATGAAATCAAATTTTATGATTAAAATGACTTAGAAATTAACCTAAGACAGTAGCCAATGTCTCAAATCATCCATCTCTTAATATCCTAACCAAAACAAAAAATTATTTCTTTCTTGAAAACAAATCTGATTTTTCTAATGAGTTCTAAAACGTGATTTTTTTACCCTTTTAAAAAATTTCAAAAACATCTGAAAAAATTATGGGAGACTTAGAACATGTTGACCTCTATGGGAGAAAATCAGTTTAATTTTTGGACTAAGGGAACTATGACCGAATTAACCAAAACAGAAAGCTACCAATTCTAAAAAAATAACTTTGACTCTCACAGACAGTCTTGAAAAACCGATTTTTTTACCCTCCTAAAAGATTTCAAAAAAATCTAAACAAATTATGAGAGACTTAGAACATTGCGACCTCTATGGGAAAAAATCAACTTAATTTTTAGACTAAGGATGGTCTACCCGAAAATTCATGAAAGACAAAACAGTGGGTGAAAAACTGCTTAACTAAAAAAACATTTTTAAACCTTTGATAAAAATGTCCAAAAATCAGAATAAAAATATTAGAGACTCCTCTAAGGTCCTATAACCAGTGGTAAAAAATTCTAAAAATTTAGACAAGGGCTTACTAGTGAAAAAAAATCCTAAAGTTAGAAAATCCAACTTGTACAAATCTCAATTTTCCACAAGCATGCTCATGAGAGCTTGGCTTTGAGCCATTGATTGGCCTAAGTCAAAAATCAAGTGGGATGAAATGAAATGCATGAACAAACAGTAAGTTAAATGCATGAAATGCATGACCTAATGCCTAAATGACATAGAAAATATGCATGGCATAAAAGATGACCTAATGCCTAATATGACATGAAAATGTACATGCATAAAAGATGACCTAATGTCTAATATGACATGGAAATATGCATGGCAATAAATGATGACCTAATGTCTAATATGACATAGAAATATGCAATGGCATAAAATGATAACCTAATACCTTATATGAGATAAATGACATGCATGGCAATATAAGATGACCTAATGCAATAATATGACATGAAAATATGCATGGCATAAAATGATAACCTAAAACCTAATATGAGATAGAAGATATGCATGGCAATATAAGATGACCTAATGCAATAATATGACATGAAAATATGCATGGAAGCAACATAAGATGTAATGACCGAATGAACATAATAACAATGCAAGAATATGGTAAAGCAAATATACAATTATATGGTATAATGATGCAAAGCATGAACGGAAGCATGGTAGCCAAATAATCATGATGAAAATGCAATTACACAAGGCAAGAATAAAGCATGGCAGCCGAATGGACATGCTAAAAATGTAGGAATATGGCATGGTAAAAACACAAACATATGGCATGGTAAATATTCAAAACATGAATGAAAGCATGGTATCCAAATAATCATAATGAAAATGCAAAGATATGGCTAAGCAAATACACAAACATATGGTATGACAATAATGCAAAGCATGAATAACTTGATATAATAAAAACAGAAAATTAAAGTTAGTAAATAAAGTAAGTAGACATGAAAATAAATGATAAAAAAAAAATGAGTAAGTAAGTAAAGAAAATAGAAATGAGCTCCATATTTTGATTATGGTAGAAAGCTAAATCATCAAAACAAACTAACCTACCACAGCCAACATAGGAATAAAATCAAACACAAGATAATCATACTCAAGAAGCATTCGGCCATTAGTAAAAAATGTTGTAGAAAAAATGTTTTTGATATCTTTGATGAAAACAAAAGATAGGAACCATAAAATGAAGCTTTAAAAACCTTTATTTCATAAGAAAAGAACAAGAAATCATATAGAAATAAGCAAACCAGGATAGAAAAAATAAAGAAAAATGCAAAAGATTGGTGCCCAAAGGCTACATTTCATAGCTATCTTTCAAGCTTGCTTCTCTTCAAAAATTTTCTTTGCTTTTCTATCACTTTAGCTACTGCTCATACATGAAATAAATCAGCCAAAAGCCTCTCCCCTATTTATAGGCTGGCCGAATGGCCTTCATGTTGTCATATTTATCCTAGCTAGCAAGAACCAAAGGCTACTAATCAAAGATGATAAAAATGTGAATTTGCAACCATAGGATGAAGTGATCAGCCCCTAACCATAACCAGCTATCCAAGAATCCTAACCATAATGTGCTCATCCTTTATCTTCATCACCTTGGCCACTTGGCATGATCACAAGGGTTCAATCAAATAAAAATGTCACCTTGCTATCCAATTTTGGCCCTTGGATGAGAGAAATCAGCCATTCCTTTTCCTCTTCATGGGCTGGCCGAATGGCCTTAAAAATTCCACCAGATTCTTTATTTTTTAAACTGCAAAAATGGCCCTTTTTGGTTTTTTTGATAAAATTGCACTTTAACCCCTAAACTAATTAAATTGCAAACGGACTCCAAATCTGGATTTTCTTTTTCCAATACCACCTAATCAATATAAAACTCAGTTCTGGAAGTTTTACTCAAAATGAGTCCGATTTCTAGATTTTCTTTTTCTATTGCCTTTCTTATATATTGAATTAGATTTGGTCCAAAAAAGCCCAATTTTTACGATCAAATACCCCTCCAATTTGCTTTTTCCTTTTTCCAATATCGAGAATTTCCTCGTTTTTCGTTTTTCCTCTAACTGACTCTTTTCTTGGAATTACTTCAAATTGAGCCTTGGGCTATCCTTGTTTACTCACTCTTCATCAATTAGGGGCTTCAATTTTACCGAATCAGGCCATCTCTACAGTTTTTCCCAATTTTGCAAAATTCACCAAAAACTCTAATTTTCGATTTTCCTTCCAAATTGACTCTTCCTTTGGTTCTGCTTCCAATTGGCCTTTCCAATACCCGTAGTCATTGATTATATTCCATTTGGAACCTCCAATTTCGATGAATTTTTATCGTTTAAGCACTTTTCTCCAAATTTATCGAATTAGGGTTTCCTTTTCAATGAATTTCCATAACCCGTCTTTCGAACTCTATATCTATCATTGTAGACCTTGGATTATCAAAATTCTTTCACCAATGTTCAATTAAACTTTGAATCTTGATTTTGACTGAGGGTTGACTTTTTTAGTGGTTGACATTTTGGGGTTGACTTTTTGGGGGTTGACTTTTTTTGGATTGACTTTTCATGCTAACCTCCTAAATAAAGTCCTAGAGTACCATCTACAGGATAAGAAGAGATTTTTTGCATTCTAAAAAGCACATGGAAGAATTTACCTAGTTTAGGGGCCCGGACAAAATTAGGTGTCTACAGCTGCTGCCTCTGTTTGGCTATTGCTAAGAATCAAGAATTAGGCAAAGATAAATAGACAATAATTTTGTATGGTTAGTGAAATCACATGTGAAGAAAAGGAAAAAGAGTTTGCTTTATTCTTTATTTTCATTTTCATTTTCATTTTTATTTTTATTTTTATTTTTATTTTTATTTTTATTTTTATTTTTATTTTTATTTTTATTTTTATTTTTATTTTTATTTTTATTTATTTCCTTTTTCTTTTATTTTTATTTATTTTTTTATTTGAAAAAGCTGTAAATAGAAGATTTTGTCCTTAAATTGAGTTCCCTGGCTAATCAAGGCTCGACCCATCTTAAGGAAACGAATTCGATTTGCAAGAGAAGAAAATACCTCGACGGTGGTCTCGGGGCCTTATCTTGTCTTGTATTAACCTTACTGGCGAAACCAGAAATTGAAACAACCTAGGTGAAACGAGTAGTCGAAAAATGATCCGGGCAAACCCCGAAAGTTGACATAAAATGACCTGGACGGAACCAAAAGTCGAAAAGTTATCTAGGAGAAATCGTAGATAATTTCAAAAAGATGACTTGGGCGGAACCAACAGTCGAAAAGTTATCTAGGCGAAACCATAGATAATTTTCAAAGAGAATGACTTGGGCGAAACCAGAAGTCGAAAAGTTATCTAGGCGAAACCATAGATAATTTTCAAATGAGATGACTAGGGCCAAACCAAAAGTCGAAAAGTTATCTAGGCGAAACCATTGATAATTTTCAAATGAGATGACTTGGGCAAAACCAAAAGTTGAAGAAGACCTGGGTGAAACTAGGGGTATTTTCTGAATATGGCGCCCAGAGGTCTTATCCATGATTTTGAATAATTGTGCTCGGAGGGCTTTAAAAATGGTGCCCGGAGGTCTTATCCGTGATCTAGAAAATTGTGCCCAGAGGTCCTTAAAAATGGTGCCCAGAGATCTTATCCGCGTGATCTGGAAAATTATGCCCGGAGGTCTTAAAAATGGTACCAGGAGGTCTTATCTGTGATCTGGAAAATTGTGCCCGGAGGTCTTATTCGTGATCTGGAAAATTGTGCCTGGAGGTCTTAAAAATGGTGCCTGGAGATCTTATCCTTGATCTGGAAAATTATGCTCGGAGGTCTTAAAAATGATGCCCGGAGGTCTTATCCATGATTTTGAAGAATTGTGCTCGGAGGTCTTTAAAAATGGTGCCCGGAGGTCTTATCCATGATTGTTTGAGAATTATGCCTAGAGGTCTTTAAAAATGGTGCCCGGAGGTCTTATCCATGATTTTTGAGAATTGTGCCTTGAGGTCTTATCCATGATTTTGAATAATTGTTGAAAATTAACCTGAAGGTTTTGAGAGGATGCAAATGCTTCTTGATGCAGCTGCGAATGTCCTTAACTGATGCAAATGCTTCATGATGCAGGTGCAGAGATCAACAAGATGCACATGCTTGATATTGCAAATGCAAATGTCTTGGATTGATGCAAATGCTTCTTGATGCAGATGCAGATATTGAATGAGATGCAAATGCTTCATGGTGCAAATGCAAATGTCTTAGACTAATGCAAATGCTTCTTGATGCAGATGCAGATATTAAATAAGATGCAAGTGCTTCTGAATGATGCAAATGCAAAGATCAACATTGACGCAACTACTTCATGTGGCGGTGCAGATGCAAAGATCGACATTGTGCAAATGCTTCAGAATGATGCAAATGCAAAGACTAGTAGTGGGCAAAATGCTTCTACATGATGCAAATGCAAAGATTAACATTGACGCAACTACTTCATGTGGCGATGCAGATACAAAGATCGACATTGTGCAAATGCTTTGAAATTATGCAAATGCAAAGACTAGTAGTGGGCAAAATGCTTCTACATGATGCAAATGCAAAGATTAACATTGACGCAACTACTTCATAGAATGATACAGATGCAAAGGTTGGCATTGTGCAAATGCTTCTGAATGGTGCAAATGCAAAGATTAGTAGTGTGCAAGATGCTTCTAAATGATGCAAATGTGAAGATCAATAATGATACAAATGCTTCATGAAAAGATGCAGATGCCCCTACGAATCGTGTTCATGTAAGTGGTCCATAAATGGTGTAATTGCACTACAATAATGAAGATGCAATGATCCTAGAAATGATGCAATTGCTTAAGATGACGCAAATGCAAATATCTATGAAGGATGTAAATGTAAAGGTAGAATGCAGATGCTCATGGAATAGTGTAAATGCAAATACCTATGAATAATGCAAATGCTTGCTGACACGGTGCAGATGCAAAGCTCAATAAAGAGGCAGGTGCTCATGAATGATACAAGTGCCCTCGATCGTTTTTTATAGACTTTGGCTTGGCCTTTTCTTTTCAAATTAGAGTGTATCTTGAACACTTCGTGCCCCATAAGTGATCATTTCCTTTTCAGTCTTTGGCAATCTCTTTGCCCCAATTGTTTTCAGACTCTTATCAACAGAAGTCTGAGCTAGATGTTCATTCCTTCTTCACATTTCCAGGAGTCAAGATCTACCTCAGTAGTCCCATACCTTTGGTTAGAAAAACCCTCGTCTCATGTCAACATCAAAAATGGTTATTTCAAAAAAAATATTTTTATTTGTTATATCATTTTGAAAAAATTTGCTCACTTAATGAAAACTTGTAAGCGAAAAATATTAACCCCATAATGTGTGATGTACGAATCTCTTGAAGATTGATGATCACTATCAGGAATTTTTCTGAATGTCAATTTGGGTTTTTCAACTTGGATTTGGAAGGCTTGATAAACAAGATTTTAGTTGATCGAAGAAAACTTCACAACAAAAATGTATGCCCCTTCTAGGCTCACAAATGAAACAAGTTTTATAAAATACGAATTCCTTGAGAATCAAACAAATTCAACATTATTTTAGTTTACAAATCATGGCGTTTTGAGCAGCGTCAAGATTGGCCAGGATGTTCAAACTGGAAAGTTGATTTTGGGGGGGAAAAGTTTCAGTTTTTGAAGTCAATCCTCCGAATAAGAGCTGGCAATTTGGGAGATTCATGAATTTCTAGATGTTCCTCGATGACCACTTCTTTTGTTGTGGCATCGGTACTGACATAGATGGCATAAAAAATTCCCATTTTACTCTAGACCGCCTATTTTTGGATTTTCGCCCTAGAGTCCCATTCTTTCCATTTTTTCTTTCTCTCTTTTTTGTTGTTCTACCATGCACTTGAGAATTCTAAATTGTTTCAAAGTGAAATGATAATTCGATGAGATGGGATAAAATCTGAAGAAAAACCCTTCAAGTTAAATATTCATGCTTGATCAAACTGGACTTTTAAAGCACGTAATGTAGGCCATGGTTCGGGGTTCAGAAAGAAAGGATAAATGGGCCGAAAATATGTGTTTGAGGGTAATCAGATCAAGAATCATTTTTTGAAGAGGATTCCCTTTTGAAGCATTTGTCTCTTTTGGACCTTTCTTTCCTTTTTGACTTTTACTCATTTTCTTCTTTGTTTTTTGGCATCCATTTCGCAATACTATTTCACACACATTTTTTGTGTGTTTTTTCCTTATTTTTTGTTTTGTTCTTGGCTTTCATTTCGCCATCTTTTTCTCTTTTTCCTTTTCTTTTTGCATCTTTATTTCGAAAAAGTGAGCCCGTATTTATTTGGGCACTCAATTTGCATTGTATCTGTCTTCGAGTTAGAACTTATTTCTTTGTGATCTTTGAGAAGATCTTTCCTCGCATTTGCCCCCTAGTGTAGAGGGTGATCCTTGATCAGGGTTAAAAGAAGAAATAATTCTTTCGGTTCAAAATGGGTGACTATGGATAATTTCTTTTTGTGAAAGGGATATGAAATGTGGCCATTTCTCATATCAAGCACAAATATTCTCATTGAAAAGCAATCCCTAGGGGGAATAGATAATCAAGATTTCATTTTGCACTTCGGAATCATCCGAATTCTCATATGCATGATATCACCATTTTTCTTTTTTCTCTTTTTTTTTTTTTTTCGCATGCCCCCAATGATTCATGCATTAGTTACGTAGACATCTAATTTTGTCCAAACCACTAAAACATGTATGTTTTCTTCCTAAATTGATGTTTCAGAACGTAAAAAAGATTTTTTTCATCCCGTAGGCGGTACTCCGAGACTTAGTCTAAGAAGGCAAGCACAAAAAGTCAAACTTAAAAAGTCAACCCTGAAAAGTCAACCCTAAAAAGTCAACTATTGAAAAAGTCAACCCACTTTCAAAATCAAGATTTGAAGTTCAATTGAAAAATGGTGAAAGAATTTTGATAATTCGAGGTCTACATCGAAAGATATAGAGTTCGGAAGTTGGGTTACGGAGATTCAGTAGAAAGGAAACTCTAATTCGAGAAATTTAGGGAAAAATGCTTAAACGATCAAATTGGTCAAAATTGAAGGTTCCAAATGAAAGATAAGCACTGACTATGGGTAATGGAGAAGCTACTTGGAAGAAAAATTGAAAGAAAAGCCAATTCGGAAGAAAACCGATAATTAGGGTTTTTGGTGGATTTCAGTGAAATTTTGAAGAATTACATAAATGGAACGATTTGGTAATTATAAAGCCCCTAATTGATGAGGAGTGATTAAACAAGGATAGCCCAAAACTCAGTGTGAAGAAAATCTGAAAATCGGACTTGTTTTGAGCAAAACCGGGCTTCGAAGGTAAAAGGGCAAAATTGGAAAATTTGGAAAAAATAGCTAATGAACTCCAAAAATTATGAAAATTTGCAGATCTCATTCTTAAATCATTTCGAAGAGATTGGCGAAGAAAAATCTTGATTCGGAGTTCGTTTGCAAAATGGCCAAATCCCGGGTCCCCTATGCAAAAATTCAAGAAAATTTGGGAAAAATAGCAAATGAACTCCAAAAATTCTGAAATTTTGAAGATCTCATTCTTAAATCATTTCAAAGATATTAGCGAAAGGAAATCCGGATTCGGAGTTTGTTTGCAAAATGGCCAAATCCCGGGTCCCCTATATAGAAATTCAAAAAGGAAAATCCTGGAAAAATAGCAAATGAGCTCCAAAAATTCTGAAAATTTTGCTGATCACTTTCTTAAATTACTTCAAAGAGATTGGCGAAGAAAGATCTTGATTCGGAGTTCGTTTGCAAATTGGCCAAATCTCGGGCCCACTATGCAGTAATTCAAGCAGATAAATCCTGAAAAAAATACCAAATGAGTTCCAAAAATTATGAAAACTTTCAGATCATACTTTTAAATTATTTGGAAGATATTGGTGAAGAAAAATCTGGATTTGGAGCTCGTTTAAAAAATGGTAAAGTTTGGGAGCACAAAAGGGCAATTTTGGATGAAAAAATCCAAATAAATAGCAAATGGGCTCAAAAAATTTTGAAAAACTCCATAATTCAATTTTTATTATTTTGGAAGTATTAAAAAAAGAATTTTTGAATTTGGAGTCCATTTTCTATTTATTTATGTTCGGGGGGCAAAAAGGTCATTTTACCCAAGAAACCGAAAATGGTTTTTCTTGCTTTTACAAAAATGAAGCATGGGCTGGAAGATGAGGGGCTAGCTGGCCAAGGCCCAGTGGTGGACAAATATTTTCTGATTTTTAATCAAAAGGCCAACAATGAAGAGAAAGGTAGTTATTTTTGTGATCAAGCCTTTGAACTTGCAACACATGGATCAATGGTTGGAGAGAGAATATATTTATGACATCTTTATGACATCATAATTCAAGGGCTGATGATTCTAATCTAAGGGTGAGAATCCTACATAGAAGGCATCTTGGATTGAAGGCCATAGGATCAAATTTGTTGAAAAAAAATCTAGAACCTCCTAGGTTCTTCCAAGGGCTAGCCGGCCACTACAAGGGGTGATGCGTTCTTTCTTTCATTTTCACTCTATTTTCATTCTGATTTTTTCTCAATGCTCTATATTTTTTGAAAGGCAAAAAAAAAAAAAAAAAGTTTAGAAAAGAAAAGAAAGTTAGAAGAGAAAAAACTTGCAATATAGCTTCTAGAGGTTGCTTTAAACACCATACTCTTGCACTTTCCTTGATTTTCTATTCTTGATTTGCTGTTTTGATTGCTATTTTGGTGAGTTTCTTTTGATTTTCCTTTTTAAAATAAGTTTTTTTAAGTTTCTCCTTTAAGTTCTTCTTTATACTTTCTTGGAAAAAGCTTTGAGAATTTTTTTTTCATGATTTAGAGAGGTAGTAGAATGGCCCATTGTTTTTGTGTAGTTGCTGTTTTTGTTTTTTATTTCTTGTTATTAGTGATATTTAACAAGTTTGATGCTTTAAATCTTCTTTAAATACATAAATATGAAGCTTGTTTTGATTTGATAGCTTGCTTGTTTCCATTGTTGAGTTTATTATCTTGTTATCATGTTTATTTTACTTATCATACATTTTTGATTTTCTGTTTTCAATGTGAATAAGTTTGTTTATGATTTACATTTTGTTAATCCATGTGTTTGTGAAAATGCCTATTGATTTTCATGCCTTTATTTTATATTTGCATGATTTAAGTATTATTCTTTAGCTATACATGTTAGTGTGTTAAGTATTTGTGAAAATGCCATGTCCATATGGACCATTCGGCTACCCCCTCTCTTATGCTTTATGTGTGCATTTTTATTATTCTAGTTGATAGGTTTTCATTTACATGATATATTATTGTGTATTTTGTTTAAGTATGCTATATGTTTGTGTATTTGCCATGCATTTTTTAGCTTTAGGTTGTGCTTACATTATCATGCATGTCATGTATTTTAGACCTAGGTTACATTAAATGCCATGCAAGTTCATGTTAGGTCTAGGTCATTTTATTGATGCCATGCATTTTCCATGTCATTTAGGTTTTAAATCATGCATTTCATACATCATATTTGCTGTATTTTCATGCATTTCATGTCATGGCCACATGATTTATAACTTAGACCAATCAATGGTTCAAAGTTATGCTCATTTTGAGCATATTTCTGGAAAATTAAAGAGTTGTCAAATTGATTATTCTACCTTTGTGATTTTTTTTACTTAGCCAATTTTTGCCTAACTTTTCAAAAGTGTTAGCTACTATTTGTGAGTAAGAGTCTCTAACATTTTTACTTTGATTTTTAAATGATTTTATCAAAGGCAAAAAAATGTGTTTTGCAAAACAGTTTTTTCACCCAGTACTCGTACTTTCCCGATTTTTTTTGGGCAGTCATCTTTAACCAGAAAATTAAGCCAATTTGTTCTCGTGTAGTTTTACATCTTCTGAGTCTCCATTATTGTTTTTTATATTTTTTTTTGAATTTTTAAAAATAGGTTAAAAATCATGTTCTAAAACTAGACAGTGGAGGTAGATTTGAATTTGAAGGAAAATCATTTTTCTGTTTTAGCTAAGTTATTTATAGGGGGCTAATTAGGAAGTTTAGCTACTGTCTTAGGGTAGTTTCCAAGCCTTTTTAAACTTTAAAAAGGATTTTATAGACCTTGGGTTAAGGGTGGTCAAGTCCGGGATTTAAAACTTAGGAAATTAGAGCCATCTAAATAGGGTTTAGCTAGGTTTTTATTTTTTAATCTAAGTTTTCCAAAATTGTTTCCAAACAATCACAAAGTATTTTGATTTTTAGAAAATTTAATTTGATATATTTTTCTAAGGTAGCCGGATATCTTTTTAGATATACGGATTTCCTTAATTAAAGGAAAAAACACATTCTCATGCATTGCATTTTCCATATTCATGCATACTATATAATTTGTGATTTTTGCTATGATAATTTCTATGGTGTTGTTATTTTTTTTATTTATATTTTTGATGTTATGTTGTTTATTATATGGTTTTGAATATTCCTTGATATCCTATGCTTTTTATTTAGTTATTTATTTTTGTCACATTATTTAGCATATACTATGTTCATGCATTATTATTTTTATTTTTGTTTTCATGCTTATTATATGATAGCATTATTTTACGTTTCATGTCATTTCATGTCATTTAGATTACATTCCATATCATTTATATTTTCCATGTCATTTAAATCATTTTATTCCATTTAGAATATATCATGTTACCTAGGTCATTTTATTTCATATAGAATATATTATGTCACTTAGGATATTTCATTTCATATAGAATATATCATGTTACTTAGGTTATTTCATTTCATATAGAATATATCATGTTACCTAGGTCATTTCATTTCATATAGAATATATTATGTCACTTAGGATATTTCATTTCATATAGAATATATCATGTTACCTAGGTCATTTTATTTCATTTAGAATATATCATATGATTTAGGATGTTTCATTTCATTTAAAATATACTATGACATTTAAATTATATCATACCATTTAGGTTGCATTATATTATCGAGATTTTGCTATGTCATTTTATTTATGTCACACATATTTATATATATTTTTTAAATGTTTTGAAAAAAGTAATGATTTTCAATAAAATAAAGATATTCCCGAGTTAAAATAATTCATGAGTTCTCTGCCGGGTTTGCTGGGGAGGATATCATCAATTATCATTAATAACGGAATATCTTCTTTAAAACGAGAATGATTCGGAAAGTTTTCCAAACTAATAAAAATTTCTATATTTTGCCACGTTTGTTGGGGAATATAGGAAAATTTTGAATTTATAAATTCTGGATCATTTTCAATTAAAAATGGAATTATTTTTCTTTAAATTGGGAATTAACTTGAAATACTAAATCAAAAATTGACTTTTTACCTAGACTTGAGATAACACATGATTAATAAGGTACCGTTTTATACGGGCGCTGTGGGGGTGCTAATCCTTCCCCACACGTAATCGAGTCCCAAACCCGATTCTTCGATTTTCTCTGGTTTATAACGCAGACTTGAAATTGGTTTTTAAGATGTTTTAATTAATTTTAAATTTTTTTACAAAACCGGTTTTAATAGGTGGCCGATCACACCTAGCTAAAAAAGATTGGTGGCGACTCCATGTCTTTTTCAAGGTCATTTTCAAAACCTTCATTTTTTAAGAGGAATTAAGTCGACTTTTTCTCGATTTTCTTTAATGTCACGCTTAACGAATAATAAAGTCTTGCAATAAGACTTGTTATTTTTTAGGTTGCGAGAGCTTGGCGACTCCATTGGGCACATTAGATAGTCAGGCCTAGAATTAGTCGTGTGTTATCAAAGTCTCGTTTTGTTGGTTTAATTGGTATTTAATTTTAATTCCTACATTTTTTTTAAAAATAAGGAGAATTTTGAAAATAATAAAATGTTTTTGAATATAGTCATACTCATGTGCATGCATTTTAGTAATTTTCTCTAGTTATATAATGTTGTATATTATGCTTGTTGGTTAATGCGTTACACTATTCTTGAATTTTTTTTAATAAACTGCTGGGGCATTTAGAATAAAGGTGTAGAATAAGTGGTGAAAGGTTTGTTATTCCTCCTCACACACTACACGTGCATTTGCATATCATGAGCCATATACACGGGTTCTGTCCTTTTAGGTGGGAGCAAAGTAACGAAGCCTTCGTGATTAACAATCCGCATGGGCTAGTGAAACACTTCTAGAGTACTAAATTACTTAATCCTTCGTGATTAACAATCCGCATGGGCTAGGGAAATATAATCTAACGAATTGAACATGCTTTTATCGGGGTGCCTTACTAGCCTTCACCGGTGACAGTGAGGAGCAATTCGGGGCCTTTAGAACTGATTCACCCTTATATAGTGAACCTAGACGAAGCCATGCCGGATTTCCGTTAGATGCACCGAAGTTAGGAACATTTGGAGGAATGCTTCTGATCTTTTACCATGTATCTCTACATTCTGAATAAGCATGGTAGGTCGGGCAACGATGTACGTACATCGCTCGTAATAAGTTTAATACCCCATCCCAAAGGCATCGTGATGCCTAAGTGAGTCGATACTGTTGGGGCAAGTGTTCATAAACTTTTTAAAATTGAAAATATCAGAACATTCTTTTTCAAACATTTTTGCATTTTGCACATTTCATGCATGTGTGAATAGAGCATGTATATTCATGGTTGTATTTTTGATCTCATTCTTTGCAATAAACAATTGGTAATCTCATTTGATGATTTCATAAATGTTCATTGGTTGAATAAGAATTATAGACCGGTAGTCTTGAATGAACATTTGGACATTGTACCATAGTAGGATCTACTACCCCGAAATTCTTTTGTAAATAATATGATTGGTTTTTCATAGAGAAAACATGTTTCAAAAAATCATAGATTAAATTTAGAGGCAAATCTTGTATAATGATATTTTTGAATAATCAAAATTTGGTCCCGCCAATTTCGTCTAGTTATTGATTTCTTTGTATATACCTTGGTGTTAATTCATTTATTCTTTGCATGTATCATTTTGACATCATGTTACAGTCCTAACATGCATGGTCATTCATTGTAGAATACATTTGTGATATACATGGTCATTTTTTGTTCATACCCTTGTGTAAATTTATGAATTCTTTACATGTATCATATGGATATCATGTTACAGTTATAAGCATGCATGCTCATTCATTGTAGAATACATTCAACATAGCCAGTATGATTTTTCTATATATAACCATGCATTAATTTTCTTATTCTTTACATACATCATGTTGGCATCAGGTTGTATTCATGGCATACATAGTCATCATGATATGCTCATGCATTAATCTGTCATATTAACATCAGGATGCATTCATTACACACATGGTCGACATAATTTTCTTTATATATACTCTGTGTCAATCATTCATTGTTTACATGCATCATAATTGACATCGTGTTGCATTCATAATGTATATGATCATTCAGTGGGAAATACATTGAAATATGCATGGTCAATCATTGTATATATCCGTACATTGACTTGCATGTATTATATTGGCATCATGTTACATTCATAACATCCATGACTCATTCATTACGAAATGCATAATGGGATGGAATAGAAATTGGCTTAGCTTTAAAAGCTTTTAAAGAGATCTTTTTCAAATCAGAGGTATATGAGTCACTAAGAATCTATTCAACATTGCCAAGATTCATGGAAGGTGAAAATTCAGATGAAATGGAAAGAATGAGATAGGCTTTGTAGGAAACACAAGAAAGGCTGAACAAAAATCAGAAAGATTACCAAGAACAAATGGCTAAAATGATAGAATTGATGTCCGTCACTGTCAAAGGCAATGGGTATGTTGAAGACTCTGCTAAGGAAGAAAGAGTCATGAAGGCTAAGAATTTGGCTAGAATAGAAAGAATAGAACAGGTTAAGCAAGAGATGGAGGAAGAAGTGATTAAAGTTCGGAAAGGGATCCAAGAGTAAACAATTAAGTTAATAGAGCTATTTGTCAAAGAAAAGGGACAGGCTGAGAGTTCTACTGCAAAAGGAAAATCAAAGGTCTTGAGAAACAATTCAAGGAATTGCCTCTCTTGCTCATGTGAGGTAACAACAATTAAAGGGCAGAATTTTCAAGGCATACAACCACAAGATACAGTGAGGTATCAGCGGTCAAATGAAAGGCTCAGGACAGTAGAAAGCACAGATGAATTTGGAGCGTAGATCCAAAAAAACTTTGCTTAGTCCCTGATGTAGTCATTCCACCAGAATTCGAGGTTCCCAGCTTCGAGATATATGATGGGACAACTGATCCGATGACCTACCTCAAAATTTTCTGCAAGAAGATGTTGAGCCATGCGGATAATGATAAGTTATTGATCCATTGTTTTCTTGATAGCCTCAGAGGATTTGCAAGCGAATGGTATTGTCGATTGAGTAATTCTTGGAGCGATTTGGCTAAGGCTTTTTATAACCAATACAAGTATGTGATTGACATGTTGTCGGACCGTCTCTTTTTGCAAAACATGAGAAAGACAGCCATTGAAAGCTTCGAAGAGTATTCTCGCAGATGGAGAGATATAGCGGCCCAGGTATAGCCGCCCTTAAGTGAAAAAGAAGTTGTTGTCCTATTTGCAAATACACTGCAGGCCCCATGCTATGATGAGCTTGCTAGTAATGCCTCGAAGTACTCTACGGGCAAGATAATTCCAAAGGAGATAATGAAGGAGACAGACAAGAAAGGAAAGCTCAAAGTAGGGGAGACATCCGGTAGCAAAGGAAATTGGGAACCCCAGAGAAAAGGAAAAGATATCCAGTCCATAACCTATGGTAGGCAACAGATGGGAAACTTTGTCCCATATCCTCCACAACCCATGTACCATTAGTTCTACCCTTCCATGAACAATGTGTATCGAGATCCTTACTTATACCCGATGTCTTCTCAAAGTAATTATTTGACAAATCTCCAACCTCAGGCCAGCCAGGGAAAATCAAAGTATATTCGAAAAAGAGATTAGTTTGAGCCATTATCCGTCTCTTACTTTGAGTTATTACCCCAGCTTGTCAAAAATTGACTCCTCGCTCGAGTGCCAGTGAAACCCATCCAACCCCTGTACCCAGACTAGTAAGATGAAAATGCATTTTGTGGTTATCATTATGGGATTCGAGGTCATTCTACAAAAAATTGTATGTCTCTAAAGTGGAAGGTTCAAACACTAATCAGTAATGGGCTGTTAAGTTTTGAGAAAAAACAGAAGTCAGAAAATGGGAAGAAGCCACTGTTTGTTCAGGGTAAGACAAGTAAGGATGTCAGGATGGGAGAAAAAGGCTTACATGGGTATATGAAGCAAGGAAGAAATCAGGTTGACCCGATTCTTGTGTCATACAGTGGGCTACTACCTCAACTCATCAAGAATCACCATGTGATACCTATTCAATTTGAGCCGCTGAAGCCCGCTTATCCGAGCTAGTATGATGCTAATGAGCATTATGGTTATCATTCTGGAAATCAAGGCCACTCAACAGAGAACTGCCCCGCTTTGAAGTACAAAGTCAGGGATCTCATCAAGGCTGGTTCGATAATTTTTAAAGATGGGAAGCCCAAGTGTCATGAAAGACCTATTTCCCAAAAACAACCATGGGATAACTAAGAGATGATTTGATCCCAATCCCTGACCTGCTGTAAATACAGATAAAAAATCAGTACCTCACCCCTGTGCTTTTGAAAGCAGCTCCAAACCCATCAACAATGAGTTATGACCCTAACAGCAAGTGTGAGTATCATATGGGAGCAATTGGGCATTCGAGTGAAGAATGCAGACAACTGAAGGAAATGGTGGAAGGTCTTTCTCGCAATGGCATTTTAACTTCAGAGCTTATCAAACAGTGGAAGTTTGCTTTTCCATAAATCAGTATCTTCGTAGGATTTTAAAGATGAGAATTACTACCTATGGAAGCATGTCATTAGGAGCATTCTGATGCATGTAGTTCTATGCACTTTAATGATAGAAGCACTTGTCTCATGTTGACATCTACATGAAATGTTTTGTGTTCATTTTATAAGTTTGAATTTGCAAAAACAAATGAAACTTTGAGAAACTTTGTGGTAAACAATAATAAGGGGTTTTCACAGGAAATAATGAACAGTCTTGAGAATATTGATGATCATTGTTAGAAATGACCCAATAATTTCCATATCTCTTTTGGGTTTTCTTATACTTAAATCCCTTCAACCAAGACCACTTGAAAAACCTGATACTTCAAAGAATATGATTGATTAAACTTCATAAACCATTGTCATTACAGAATAAGCAAATGTGTAAATCCTAGTCTAGGCTATGAACAAAGGAACGAACTTTTTGAAAAAATTTCGAACTCCTTGAAATTCAAACAAATGAAACATTCTTTCAAGAGTCTAGATCATGGTAATTTGATGTGTGTCAAGGCTGGACCAAAGCCATTCACATCTTTTCCAATAACCACAAAACACCAATTGCCCAAACACCACTTCATGATTGATACCTCGAGGCACAATGACCAAACAAGATTAGTTCGTGTCCTAGAGAAAACCTGTTTTTGGGAAATATTTTCCTAGGCACTTCAAACAAACCCAAGATTGAAACTTAGCATTTTCAGTATAAACCTAGACTTGCGATGTTCCTCGCAATGACACAATTCTTCATGGTTGATCAAATTGGGGCATCATATGTGGAAATAATGGATACATGATGAAAAAGGATGGAGCTAATGCCCAAATCATTAAGGGCATGCGGAAAAGAAAGAAGAGAAGAAAAATTTGTGATATCATGAATATGAGAATTCAGATAATCCAAAGTGCAAAATGAAATTTTGATTATCTATTTCCCCTAGGGATTTCTTTTCAATGAGAATATTTGTGCTTGATATGAGAAATGGCCATCTTTCTTATCCCTTTCACAAAAAAAAAAAAAATCCATAGTCACCCCTTTTGAGCCAAAAGAATTCTTTCTTCTTTGAACCCTGATCAAGGATCACCCTCTACACTGGGGGGCGAATGCGAGGAAAGATCTTTCAAAGATCATTAAGAAATAAGTCCTAACTCAATGACAGATACAAAGCAAATTGAGTTCCCAAATGAATACGGGTTCATTCTGTCAAAAGGAAAAGGAAAAGATGGCGAAATGAAATCCAAGGACAAAACAAAAGAAATAGACAAAAAAAACACACACACACACAAAAAAAGAGAAGTGTGAAAAAGTGGGGCAAATGAAGGCCAAAAGCAAAAGAGAAAAGGAACAAAGTCAAAAAAGAAAAGAAAAAAGAAAAGAAAAGTCCAAAAAGGATAATTGCTTCAAAAGGAATCTTCCATAAGAAATGATCCTTGATCTGATTACCTTCAAACACAGATTTTGGGCCTATTTATCCTTTCTTTCTGAACCTCGAACCATGGCCTACATTATGGCTTTAAAAGTCCATTTTGATCAAGCATGAATATTTAATTTGAAGGTTCTTCCTCAGATTTCATCCCATCTTATCGAATTATCATTTCACTAAGGAAGAATTTAGAATTCTCAAATGCATGGTAGAACAACAAAAAAAGAAAGAAAAAATGGAAAGAATGGGACTCTAGGGCAAAAACCCAAAAATGGGCGGTCTAGAGTGAAATGGAAGAAGTGGTCATCAAGGAACATCTAGGAATTCCTGAACCTCCCAAATTGTCAGCTCTCATTTGGAGGATTGTCTTAAAAACTGAAATTTTTTTCCTTCCAAGATTAAACTTTCCGGTTTGAAACATCCCGGCCAATCTTGACTCTTATGAAAATACCTTGATATGGAAACTAAAGAATGTTGAATTTGTTTTGTTCTCAATGAATTCATAATTTATAAAATCTGTTCCATTTATGAGCCTAGAAGGGACATACATTTTTGTTGTGAAGTTTACTTCGATCAACCCAAATTTTGTTATACCAAGCCTTGCCAATCCCAGTTGAAAAAAAACCAGATTGACACTTAGAGAAATTTTTAACAGTGATCATCAGCCTTCAAAAGATTTGTACATCACATACTGTGGAGTTAATATTTTTGGTTCAGAAGTTTTTATTAAATAAGAAAAATTGTTTTTCAAAAAGGGAAAATAAAAATATTTTTGAAATACCCATTTTTGATGTTGACATGAGATAAGGGTTTTTCTAACCCAAAGGTGTGGAACTACTAGGGTTAACCTTGACTTCCAAATATCAGAAGAAGAAATAGAACTCAGCAAGTAGATTTCTGTTGAAAAGAGTTTGAAAACTGTTGGGGCAAGAGAATAGCCAAAGATTGAAAAAGGAGTTGAAGATATACTCTGATTAGAAGAGGAAAAATGAATGGGAAAGGCTAAGCCAAAGTCTAGAAAAAATGATTAGGGGCATTTGCATCATTCATGAACACTCATTTCTTCATTAAGCTTTGCATCCGCACCGTGTCAGCAAGCATCGGTATCATTCATGGTATTAGTATTTGCACTATATCATGAGCATCTGCATTTTACCTTCACAATTACATCCTCCATAGGTATTTGCATTCGCATCATCTCAAGCAATTGCATCATTTCTAGGGTCATTGCATCTTCATTGTATTTGCAATTACACCATTCTTGAACTACTTATATGAACACGATTCGCAGGGGCATTTGCATCTTTTCATGAAGCATTTGCATCTTATTCAATATCTGCATCTGCATTTAGAAGCATTTGCATCAATCCAAGATATCTGCATCTGCATTAAGAAGCATTTGCATCAATCTAAGACATCTGCATCTGCATTTAGAAGCATTTGCATCAATTCAAGACATCTGTACCTGCATCAAGAAGCGTTTGTATCAATTTAAGATATTTGAATCTTACCTAATATCTGCATCTGCATTAAGAAGTAGTTGCATCAATTGAAGACATTTGCATTTGCACCATGAAGCATTTGCAGTTCATTTTGCATCATTCTAAGAAGCATTTGCATCAATCCAAGACATCTACAGCAAGAATGACTGTTTGGCAATTTATCTTGATTGAAGGTTCCACAAGTGGGGCATCAGTGAAAAGTTGAAGACTCCATCATGAAGTCAAATAGTCTGTGAACCTCAAAGAAACCATGGATTAGAAATCATAACACAATCATTTGATTGTATTCATCCTTAGGAAACATACAAGCATTTAAAAAGCATGTCATTCTCATCATTGCATTTAGCTAACATTGCAGGAATCAGAAAAACTTTGGCTTCCCCAAATCGAACTCGTTCTGCTTCCCAAATGAGTCGAGCATCGATACCACCGTCGAGGTATATTCCTTTCCAAGTCGAACTCGTTCTGACTCTCAAATGAGTCGAGCCCCGAGACCGCCGTCGAGGTATGTTCATTTCATTTTCAAGTTAAATTTATTTTTTTCCAAATGAATCAAAACCTGAATCATTCTTAGTATTTCCTTTTGTTTTAAATCGAATTCACTCTGTTTTATCAAGTGAGTCGAGCCCCGAGACCATCCTCGAGGTATTTCCTTTTGTTTTAAATCGAATTCATTCTGTTTTATCAAGTGATTCGAGCCCCGAGACCATTGTCGAGGTATTTCCTTTTTGTTTTAAATCGAATTCATTCTGTTTTATCAAGTGAGTCGAGCCCCGAGACCATCGTCGAGGTATTTCCTTTTGTTTTAAATCGAATTCATTCTGTTTTATCAAGTGAGTCGAGCTCTGAGACCATCGTTGAGGTATTTCCTTTTGTTTTAAATCAAATTCATTCTATTTTATTAAACGAGTCGAGCCTCGAGACCATCGTCGAGGTATTTCCTTTTGTTTTAAATCGAATTCATTCTGTTTTATCAAATGAGTCGAGCCTTGAGACCACCGTCGAGGTATTTCCTTTTGTTTTAAATCGAATTCATTCTGTTTTATCAAATGAGTCGAGCCCCGAGACCATCGTCGAGGTATTTCCTTTCAAATTGAATTCATTCTATTTATCAAATGAATCAAGCCATGAGACCATCGTTGAGGTATTTCTTTTTGTTTTAAATCGAATTCATTCTGTTTATCAAATGAGTCGAGCCTCGAGACTATCGTCGAGGTATTTCCTTTTGTTTTAAAACTAGTTTTGCTTTCTAAATGAGTCAAATATTTTGTTTTAAAATCGAACCCGTTTCCTTAAGACGGGTCGAGCCTTGATTCGTCAGGGAACTCAATTTAAGGATAATATCTTCTATTTACAGCTTTTTCAAAACAAATGAAAAATGAAAACCGCTTTCCCTTTTCTTCACATGTGATTTCACTAACCGGACAAAATTAGTATTTGTTTATATTTGCCTGATTCCTGATTCTCAGCAATAACCAAAGAGGGGCAGCTGTAGACATCTAATTTTGTTTGAACCACTAAAACAGGTATGTTTTCTTCCTAAATTGATGTTTCAGAATGTAAAAAGACTTTTTTCATCCTGCAGGCAGTACTCCAAGACTTAGTCTAAGAAGGCGAGCACAAAAAGTCAAACTTGAAAAAGTCAACACCAGAAAGTCAACTCTAAAAAAGTCAACCCACTTTCAAAATCAAGATTTGAAGTTCAATTGAAAAATGATGAAAGAATTTTGATAATCCGAGGTCTACATCAAAAGATATGGAGTTCGGAAGTTGGGTTACGGAGATTCAGTAGAAAGGAAACCCTAGTTCGAAACATTTGGGGAAAAGTGCTTAAACAATCAAATTGGTCGAAATTGAAGGTTTCAAATGAAAGATAGCACTGACTACGGGTAATGGAGAAGCTACTTGGAAGAAAAAACTGAAAGAAAAGTCAATCCGGAAGAAAACAGAGAATTAGGGTTTTTGGTGGATTTCGATGAAATTTGGAAGAATTACAGAAATGGCTCGATTCGGTAAGACTAAAGCCCCTAATTGATGAGAAGTGATTAAACAAGGATAGCCCAAAGCTCAGTTTGAAGAAAATCTGAAAATCAGACTTGTTTTGAGCAAAATCGGGCTTTGGAGGCAAAAGGGCAAAATTGGAAATTTTGGAAAAAATAGAAAATCAACTCCAAAAATTCAGAAAATTTGCAGATCTCATTCTTAAATCATTTCAAAGAGATTGGCAAAGAAAAATCTTGATTTGGAGTTCGTTTGCAAAATGGCCAAATCCTGGGCTCTCTATGCAGAAATTCAAGAAAATTTGGGAAAAATAGCAAATAAACTCCAAAAATTCTGAAAATTTGTAGATCTCATTCTTAAATCATTTTGAAGAGATTGGTTGAAGAAAATCCAGATTTGGAGTTTGTTTGCAAAATGGCCAAATCCCGATCCCCTATACAGAAATTCGAAAAGAAAAAATCTCGAAAATATAGTAAATGATCTCCAAAAATTCTAAAAATTTGCAGATCTCTTTCTTAAATTATTTTGAAGAGATTGGCAAAGAAAAATCTTAATTCGGAGTTTGTTTGCAAAATGGCCAAATCTCGAGCCTACTATGTAGCAATTCAAGCAGATAAGTCCCGAAAAAATGCCAAATGAGTTCCAAAAATTATGAAAACTTCTAGATCATAATTTTAAATTATTTGGAAGATATTGGTGAAGAAAAATCTTGATTTGAAGGTCTTTTAAAATATGGTAAAGTTTGGGAGCATAAAAGGGCAATTTTGGAAGAAAAAATCCAAATAAATAGCCAATGGGCTCGAAATTTTTTGAAAACCTCCAGAATTCATTTTTTTTTATTATTTTGGAAGTATTAAAAAAAGAATTTTTGAATTTGGAGTCCGTTTTCTATTTATTTATGTTCAGAGGGCAAAAAGGTTATTTTACCCAAGAAACCGAAAATGGCTTTTCTTGTTTTTATAAAAATGAAGCATGAGCTGGAATATGAGGGGTCAGCCGGCCAAGGCCCAATGGTGGGAAGATATTTTCTATTTTTAATCAAAAGGCGAACAATGAAGAGGAAGATAGTTATTTTTGTGATCAAGCCTTTGAATTTGCAACACATGGACCAATGGTTGGAGAGAGAATATATTTATGACATTTTTATGACATCATAATTCAAGGGCTGATGATTCTAATCAAAGGGTGAGAATCCTACATAGAAGGCATCTGGGATTGAAAGGCCATAGGATCAAATTTGTTGAAAAAATTCTAGAACCTCCTAGGTTCTTCCAAGGGCTAGCTGGTTTCTACAAGGGGGGAGGGGATCTTTCTTTCATTTTCACTCTATTCACATTCTGATTTTTGCTGAATGCTCTCCATTTTCTGAAAGGCAAAAAGAAAAGTTTAGAAAAGAAAAGAAAGTTAGAAGAGAAAAAGCTTGCGATTTAGCTTCTAGAGGTTGCTTTAAGCACCATACTCTTGCACTTTCCTTGATTTTCTATTCTTGATTTGCTGTTTTGATTGCTATTTTGGTGAGTTTCTTTTCATTTTACTTTTTAAAATAAGTGTTTTTAAGTTTCTCCTTTAAGTTCTTCTTTATACTTTCTTGGAAAAAGCTTTGAGAATTTTTTTTTCATGATTTAGAGGGGTAGCCGAATGGCCCATTATTTTTGTGTAGTTGCTATTTTTGTTTTTTATTTCATGTTATTAGTGATTAACAAGTTTGATGCTTTAAATCTTCTTCAAATACATAAATATGAAGCTTGTTTTGATTTGATAGCTTGCTTGTTTCCATTGTTGAGTTTATTACCTTGTTATCATGTTTATTTTACTTATCTTACATTTTTGATTTTCTGTTTTCAAAGTGTTTAAGTTTGTTTATGATTTACATGTTGTAAATCCATGTGTTTGTGAAAAGGCCTATTGGTTTTCATGCCTTTATTTTATATTTTCATGATTTAAGTATTATTCTTTAGCTATACATTTTAGTGTGTTAATTGTTTGTGAAAATGTCATATCCATATGGATCATTTGGCTACCCCTTCTCTTATGCTTTATGTGTGCATTTTTATTATGCTAGTTGATAGGTTTTCATTTCCATGTTATATTGTTGAGTATTTTGTTTAAGTATGCTATATGTTTGTGTATTTGCCACGTATTTTTTAGCTTTAGGTTGTGCTTACATTATCATGCATGTCATGCATTTTAGACATAGGTTACATCAAATGCCATGCAAGTTCATGTTAGGTCTAGGTCATTTTATTGATGCCATGCATTTTCCATGTCATTTAGGTTTTAAATCATGCATTTTGTCGCAACCTAAAAAATAACAAGTCTCATCGCAAGACTTTATTATTTGTTAAGCGTGACATTAAAAAAAATCGAGGAAAAGTTGACTTAATTGTTCTAGAAAAACGAAGGTTTTGAAAATAACCTTTAAAAAGACATGGAGTCGCCACCAATCTTTTTTGGCTAGGTGTGATCGGCCACTCATTAAAACCAGTTTTATAAAACATTTTAAAATTAATTAAAATATTTTTTTAAAACCAATTTCAAGTCTGCGTTTTAAACCAGACAAATCAAAGAAACGAGTTCGGGACTGTTACATGTGGGGACGGATTAGCACCCTCACAACGCCCGTATAAAAGGTACCTTATTAATCGTGTGTTATCTCAAGACTCAGTTAAAAGTCGATTTTTAATTTGGTATTTCAAGTTAATTCCCTATTTAAAGAAAAATAATTTCATTTTTTAATTGAAAATGATCCGAAATTTATTAATTCAAAATTTTCCTATATTTCCCAACAAGCGTGGAAAAATATAGAAATTTTTATTATTTTGGAAAATTTTCCGAACCAATTCTCGTTTTAAAGAAGATATTCTGTTATTAATGATAATTGATGATATCCTCCCCAGCAAACCCGACAGAGAACTCATGAATTATTTTAACTCGAGAATATCTTTATTTTATTAAAAATCATTACCTTTTTCAAAACATTTATAAAAAATATGAATATGTGTGACATAAATAAAATGACATAGCAAAGTCTAGATAATATAATGCAACCTAAATGGTATGATATAATTTAATTGTCTTAATATATTCTAAATGAAATGAAATATCCTTAGTTATATGATATATTCTAAATGAAATGAAATGACCTAGGTAACATGATATATTCTATATGAAATGTAATATCCTAAGTCATATGATATATTCTAAATGAAATAAAATATCCTAAGTGACATAACATATTCTAAATGAAATGAAATGACCTAGGTAACATAATATATTCTACATAAAATGAAATGACCTAGGTAACATAATATATTCTATGTGAAATGAAATATCCTAAGTCACATGATATATTCTAAATGGAATAAAATGATTTAAATGACATGGCTAATATAAATGATATGGCATATAATCTAAATGAAATGAAATGACATGAATCATAAAATAATGCTAACATATAATATGCATGAAAATAAAAATAATAATGCATGAACAAGGTATATACTAAATAATATGACAAAAATAACTAAATAAAAAGCATAGGATATCATGAAATATTCAAAACCATACAACTGTTAATATAATATCAAAAATTTAAATCAAAGATAATAACATCATCATGAAAATTAACATAGCAAAAATCACATATTATATAGTATGCATGAATATGGAAAATGCAATGCATGAGAATGTATTTTTTCCTTTCATTAAGAAAATTCGTATATCTAAAAAGATATCCGGCTACCTTAGGAAAATATATCAAATTAAATATTCTAAAACAAAAATACTTTGTGATTGTTTGAAAACAATTTTGAAAAGCTTAGATTACAAATAAAAACTTAGCTAAACCCTTTTTAAATGGCTCTAAATTCCTAAGTTTAAAATCTCGGACTGGACCACCCTTAACCCGAGATTTAAAAAATCACTTTTAGAGTTTAAAAAGGCTTAGAAACAACCCTAAGTCAATAGCTAAACTTCCTAATTAGCCCCCTCTAAGTAACTTAACCAAAACTGAAAAATGATTTTCCTTTAAATTCAATTATGCCTCTACTGTCCAGTTTTAAAGCATGATTTTTTACCTTATTTTTGAAAATTCAAAAAAATCTAAAAAAAAAAAAATACTGGAGACTCAGGACAAGTAAAAATACACGGGAAAAATCGGCTTAATTTTTTGATTAAAGATGACTGCCCAAAAAAATCGGGAAAATAAGAGTACTGGGTAAAAATATTGTTTTGCCAAAACACATTTTTTTGCCTTTGATAAAATCATTTAAAAATCAAAGTAAAAATGTTACAGATTCTCCTAAAGACTCACAAACAGTAGCTAACACTTTTAAAAAGTTAGACAAAAATTGACTAAGTAAAAAAAATCACAAAGGTAGAATAATCAATTTGACAACTCTTTAATTTTCCACAAGTATGCTCAAAATGAGCGTGACCTTAAACCATTGATTGGTCTAAGTCATAAATCATGTGGCAATGACATGAAATGCAAGAAAATACAGCAAATATGATGCATGAAATGCATGAATTAAGACCTAAATGACATGAAAAATGCATGGCATAGAGAATATGACCTAGACCTAAATGAACTTGCATGGCATTTAATGCAACCTAGGTCTAAAATGCTTGAATATGCATGGCAAAGAAAAGAAAACCAATCCTAAACCTAAAGAATGCATGGAAATAACACAAACATATAGCATACTTAAACAAAATACACAACCAAATATCATGAAAATGCAAACCTATCAACTAGCATAAAAAAAATGCACACACAAAGCTTAAAAGAGAGGGGTAGCCGAATGGTCCCATACTTTAAAATGAGCATGGCATTTTCACAAACACATGATATACTAACATGCAAGATTAAAGAATAATACTCAAATCATGCAAATATAAAGTAAAGGCATGAAAATCAATAGGCATTTTCACAAACACATGGATTAACAAAATGTAAAACATAAACAAGCTTAAACATTTTGAAAACAGAAAATAAAAAATGCAAGAGAAGTAATAAAATAAACATGATAACAAGATAATAGACTCAAAAATGGAAACAAGCAAGCAACTAAATCCAAACAAGATTCATGTTTATGTATTTGAAGAATATTTAAAACATCAAAACTTGTTAAATATCACTAATAACATGAAATAAAAAAAAATAGCAACTACACTAAAAAAAAAAAAAAACCATTCGGCTACCCCTCTAAGTCATGAAAAAAAAATTTCTCAAAGCTTTTTCCAAGAAAGTATAAAGAAGAACTTGAAAAAGAATATTAAAAATACTTATTTTAAAAAGAAAAATCAAAAGAAACTCACCAAAATAGCAATCAAAACAGCAAATCAAGAATAGAAAATCAAGGAAAGTGCAAGAGTATAGTGTTTAAAGCAACCTCTAGAAGCTATATTGCAAGCTTTTTCTCTTCTAACTTTATTTTCTTTTCTAAACTTTTCTTTTTGCCTTTCAAAAATGGAGAGAACATCAGCCAAAACAAGAGTGAATAGAGTGAAAATGAGAGAGAGACCCCCTTCCTTGTAGTGGCCGAATGGCCTTCTAAATGGCTAGCATGTTGTCATTTTTTTTCCAACCAATTTTGATCCAAAGGCTATTAATCCAAGATGCTTAAAATGTGAAATTATCACCCTTAGATTAGGTAATCAGCTATCCACAATTACAGCTGTTCAAGAATCTTAAGCCATTATGTTGACATTCCCTTCTTCAAGCATTGGTCCATGTGGCTCAATTATAAAGGCTTGATCAAAAAAATAACTACCTTCCTCTTCATTGTTGGCCTTTTGATTAAAAATCAAAAAATATTTGCCCACCATTGGGCCTTGGTCGACTGACCTTCATCTTCCAGCCGGATCTCTATTTTTTTAAAAGGCAAGAAAAGCCCTTTTCGATTTCTTAGGTAAAATGACCTTTTTGCCCCCCGAACGTAAATAAATAGCAAACGGACTCCAAATTCAAATTTTCTTTTTGCAATACTTCCAAAATAAAAAAATAGAATTTTGGAGATTTTCAAAAATTTTCGAGCCCATTTATTATTTATTTGGATTTTTCTTCCAAAATTGCCCTTTTGTGCTCCCAAACTTTACCATTTTTTAAACGAGCTCCAAATCCAGATTTTTCTTCACCAATCTCTTCCAAATAATTTAAAAGTATGATCTGGAAGTTTTCAAAATTTTTGAAACTCATTTGGTATTTTTTCAGGATTTATCTGCTTGAATTACTGCATAATGGGCCCATGATTTGGCCATTTTGCAAACGAACTCCGAATCCGGATTTTCTTTCACCAATCTCTTGCAGCACGAAGGCCCATAGTACACACTTAATACTTGGCAGTATTATTTGTACAATCAAAATCCAATCTAGCAGTGAAAGGATAATAATCTTCTTCTTGGGATATGAGCACTACACCGATTCCATGCCCCATGGCATTAGATGCGCCATCAAAGTACATTTTCCATACTTTCTTCTTCAGGGGAATCTCATCTGCTTGCAAAACATACATCAAATCTGCATTCGAAAGTCAAAGTTCAACGGCTCATAATCTCCCACTACCCGACTTGCTAAGAATTCAGCCTCTGCACTACCCTTGATAGCTTTTTGACTTACATATACAACATCGTATTCTGAAAATAAAACCTGCTATCTTGCTGTTCTCCCTGATAAAAAAGGTGCTTCCAACATGTACTTGATTGGATCAAGCTTGGCAATCAACCACGTTGTGTGGTACAACATGTACTGTCTTAGTCTTCGAGCAGTCCAAGTTAAGGCACAGCACAACTTTTTTACCGACGAGTATTTCAACTCATAATCTGTGAACTTTTTGCTGAGGTAGTAAACTGTCTGTTATTTCTTTCCAATCTCATCAAGCTGCCCCAAAACACAACCCAAGGATCTCTCAAATACTGATAAATACAGTATCATTAGTTTATTCGGAACAGGTGGCATTAATACTGGTGGGTTGGATAAATAATGTTTAACCTTTTCAAATGCAATATGACAACCTTTATCCTATTCTCTTGGATCACGTTTTCGAAGTAACTTAAATATTGGATCACATTTGTCGGTTAATTGAGAAATAAACCGAGCAATGTAATTCAATCTCCCCAGAAAGCCTTTTACTTCATTTTGAGTACGAGGTGGTGGCAAATTCTGAATGGCCTTCACTTTATCTGGGTCAATCTCAATTCCCCTTTTGCTAACAACAAAACCCAGCAATTTTCTCGAGGTAACTCCAAAAGTGCATTTTGCCGGATTTAGCTTGAGTCGAAACTTTCTTAGTCGTTTGAAGAGCTTCTTAAGATTCGCAATATGTTCCTCTTCTCCTTGTGATTTTGCAATCATATCATCAACATAGACCTCAATTCCCTTATGCATCATATCATGAAACAAGGTCACCATGGCTCTCTGATATATTGCCCCAGCATTCTTTGACCCAAATGGCATTACCTTGTAGCAGAAGGTTCCCCACATTGTAACAAATATGGTTTTCTCCATATCTTCCGGTGCCATCTTAATCTGATTGTATCCTGAGAGTCCGTACATGAAAGAAAATAAAGAACTCTTCATCGTATTATCCACTAGAGTATCGATATGGGGCAAAGGGAAATTATCTTTAGGGCTGGCCTTATTCAAATCTCGGTAATCAATGCACATCCGCATCTTACCATCCTTTTTTGGTACTTGAACAATATTCGCCACCCATTCTAGATATTTTTCCACTTTTAAGAATCCAGCATCAAATTGCTTCTACACCTCTTCTTTTATCTTTAACAGCATGTTCGACCTCATTCTTCTCAACTTTGACTAAATTGGCTTGCATTCTAGCCTTAAAGGGAGCTTATGAACCACAATATCCAGATCCAACCCTAGCATGTCTTGGTAAGACCATGCAAATACATCCACATATTCTTGGAGCAAGGCTATCAATTCACACTTCATTGGTGATGACAATGAAGTCCCTATTTTGACTTCCTTTATCTCTTCACCATTTCCCAAATTTATCATTTCCAATAATTCCTTATAAGAAACTACTTGTTTCTCCTCTTGTTCTATTTTCCTTAATAGATCCGGAGGTAGACCATAATCCTCAGTATCTTCGTTAGCCTCGAAATCACCCGTGCAAATGGGTCTTTCAAAATCAATTTCAGAATTACTGACAGGAAGGTCTTCATATTCCGCATTCGTACACCTGTAAATAGGTGGAGAAGAAACAATATAGGAAAATATGTATAATGAAAACAAAATAAATAGCAAAAATGAAAGAATATGGACACATCAATATGAATAAAATGCATCGTGCTTGTTATTTATTGAATGAAAATGTTTAAACAAAAAGCCCATTACAGAAAAAACTCTTAATATCTCTGGGGAAAGATAATTAAGATTGCTTTTTTAAAAGTATTACTTTGGAATAGACTTAAAAACTATGGGTAACTCAGTCGCACTCCAATTGGTCAGTCTATATCTTGGTGGACAAGGTCGCACCATCCAGTTCGCATTGTCACTTTCCATCCCTTCTTTCCCAGTCATGCAAATTACCAAATCCTGAATCTGCTCACCCTTATTCACATGGAATTTTTCAAAAGCTTGCTCAATCATTATGAGTACATCCTCTGAATTTTTTTCACCAAATAGAAAACCAGCAGAGCGGAAGTTGTGAAGGATTGGTGGGAAAGTCATGGGTTCCCATTCAATATATATACCCGCGAGACAGGCCATCCTCTTTTTTCGGTTCCTTTCAACTTCTTTCCTCTTCTCATGGGCCTTCGAAAGATACCCTAAGCTAAACCGGTCTTTCTTTCCCACTACTTCCATTGCTCGGGCCATCTTTTACAGATACTTTCCAAGACCTTTTCCAGCCCTGCAGCCCTTTCCCACTGTGGTTCTTACTCCCAGCCTTGTGTTCTTGGACAAACTTGGTTTTGGAATTTTTTGTCCTTCAGCGACGAAAATCGCATCTACGAATTCCAAAGACCGAAAAGAACATTCTACGACATCTTCATTAGGTTCAACATAAGGAGTTTATATGCAGAGGCTATTATGTCTTCTTCTCCTGATATAGTGACCAAACAGCCCTCCATCACAAATTTTAGCTTTTGGTGGAAAGACGAGGGTACAGCCCCTGCTGAATGTATCCATGGCATTTCTAACAAGAAATTATAAGACAGATAAATATCCATGACCTAAAAGTTCACTGTATAGGTGCATGGGCCTATCTCTAGAGGAACCTCAATAGTTCCTATTACCTCTCTCCTAGTACCATCGAAAGCTCTGACTACTGTGCAACTTGGAAGCATATAAGAAATATCAATTCGTAACTTAGACAAGGTTGCCAGGGGCATTACATTTAATGAAGAGCCATTATCCAGAAGCACTCTTGGTAGTATATGCCCCTTACAGGTGGTTGTTATTTGAAGAGCCTTTGTGGACCCAATACCATTGGTTGGTATTTCATCATAAGTGAAATATATATGATCGTCTGCAGCAATGTTTCCCACCAGCCTGTCTAAATTTTCTACTGATATATTGTTAGCCACATATGATTGATTCAACACTCTCAATAGGGCATTTATGTGTGGTTCCGAGTTTAATAGCAAAGATAAGATGGAGATTCTTGCTGGCTGAAGATTCTTGCTGGCTGACGCTGCAATTGCTCAACCACACTATACTCACTATGTTTTATGAACTTTAAAAACTCACAGGCCTCATTCTCGTTCACCGGCTCTTTTATACCGGGGCTGATCCCCTCTCTACTTCTTTTGACAAATCCATCTCAATATGGATTGGTTTAGCTGCTTTCTTCCCTTTGTCCATTCCTCCATCCTTTCTTGTTGATCCCTGTTCAACAACCTTAGGGGCAAAACACCTTCCACTTCATGTTAAGTGCCCCACACCTGTAATATCTTGCTGACTTGAAGACCCGGGCATAACCATGCCGCAGTCATATTTCCATGGTCCAGTTTTGTTTTCCTTGTATGAAAAGGAAGAAGGCCAATCTATGATTAGCTTAGGCGCAATTTCCTCAACAACCGGAGTAGTCTTCTCTGGTTTATCATAATATATGATCAAAGGTCTTCCTATTCCATAGCCAGCCGTATTCTCAATGACCTCTACTTCATCCTCTATTTCTTCATAAAACTGGGCTTCCCCCTCATCCATCATCTTTTGGACCTTAGCCAAAAAGTCCCCTCATTCCTGTATGATATGACCTTTACATCCATGGAACAGGCACCAGTCCTCCACCCTATTTGCAACCATTTTTGAACTGTCACCAACCTCCACCATTCCCGCTTTTACCATTTCGACCCACACTTTTATCATTGGGGTCTTGACTTCACTGACATGTTTTTTCAACCTTCTTTATTCCCCTGTCAATACTGCATTTACCCGATTCTCAGTATGATCGGGTAATGGATTTCCTGCTATATTCAGCCCATTCCTTGTCTCGAACTTCACCACCCCAGTATTAATCAAATTTTGGACTTTCTTCTTAAAGGTAATACAGTCCTCAGTCGAATGCCCCTGGATCCCTGCTTGATATGTGGAGCTAAGATTTGAATTGTACCACTTTGGATATGGTGGTGTCAGAGGTTTGAGGTATATACGTGCAATAAGTTGACTCTGCAACAGTTTAGGATATAGATCACCATAGGTGGTAGGAATCGGATCAAATTGGGGTTTTTGATCATTCCTTGGTGAACGTTGATCATTGCGTCCAGCACCTTGGATGTTTAAGATAGTTTTTCGGGGAAGATTTATCTGTGGGGATATGCCAGTTGGAAAAGGCTGTTGTGGTATATTGGTAAAGGGAAATGGATTTTGGGTAAGATGGTTCACATTGGGATAGTAAGGATTATACCCTGGATAAGGTGTGTAGGGTGTAAGAGGTGCAGAATATGTAAGAGTATGGGGCCTGGAAGGTGTGTATGGTGTAGGAGGTGCATAGGGGTATTGATTAAAGCTAACTGCATGTGTCTCCTTTTTCTTCTTTGCAGGGAAAACCCTTTTCGAGGTAGCAGACTCACCCCCTTCCATTTTCCCGTTCTTAATGGCAGACTCTATCATCTCCCCAGATATCACCTTATCTGCAAAGTCCTTGGTGGCACTCCCCACCAATTTATCATAATAAGGTGCTTTCAAGGTATTGATGAAAAGCACTGTAGTTTCCTTGTTGGTCAAAGGAGGTTGTACTTGTGTAGCCAGGTCTCTCCATCTCTGAGGATATTCTTTAAAGCTTTCAGTAGCTTTTCTTTCCATGTTTTGCAGAGTTAGACGGTCAGGCACCATGTCCGTCACAGGATTGTATTATTCCATGAAAGCTTTGGCTAGATCCATCCAGGAACGGATCTTAGTACGGGTAAGCTGGTTATACCACCGAGTTGTGGACCCTATCAAGCTATCTTGAAAATAGTAGATAAGCAATTTTTCATCTTCATCATGTCCGGTCATCTTCCGGCAATACATGGTCAGATGTGCTGATGGGTTGGTAGTTCCGTTATATTTTTCGAAGTCTGGTACTTTGAACTTTGGAGGACTCACCAGACCGTGCACTAAACTCATCTCTTTGGCATCCAGACTGCCAAATAGCTCCGCCCCTTCAACTGGCCTCAATCTTTCCTCCAGCAGCTGATATTTTTTCTGGGATTCTGTCGTTTCAACCCTCTTCAGCTCAGTCATCTTTGCCCTTTCCTTTTCAGCCAATTCCTCAAAGTCTGGAACGTCCACATCAATTGGATCAACCCCAATATTACCCTTTTTATGACCAAAATTATGTGCTTCAGCCACTGGTTCGATGTAAATATAGGATGCTGCCCTAGTTGGAAGTTCATTTCCCACATGCTAGGATGTCTGGCCATTCTTCTATACCACCTCTGGTCGGTCTTCCTGGTTTACTGCCCCCATTCCTGTAACTGAATTTTCCCCTAGCCATTTCTGCCTCATCATGGTATTCATCATCTCCATGAGTTTGGTCATTTGTTTCCGTGACTCCTCTTAAGACTTAGCCAACTGTTCTTGCAGTTCCCATTGAGTTCTTTCCATCCTTTCAATTCTAGCAAGCTGATCATTCTCCACAGCTCTGGCTTGAGATCGAGTATTGTAGGGGTGTCGAAAGTCTGATTCTTTTTGAGTACGACCAATTGCACCTTTAGTTTTAAAAACCATGAATTAGAAATTATTGACACATTTTTTATTTTATTTTGTAAAAATGAATGAATGAATAAATGACTAAATGTTAATGAATTAACAAATAAGTAAATGACTAAATGTATGAATATGAATGAATAATTATAAAGAATAAATGAATGGACAAATAAATAAATGACTAAGTGTATGAATAATTTATGAAGAATAAACGAATGAATGATTATAAATATAAATAAATGAATGAACAAACAAAATATATAAAAGAAAGAACAAATGAATGATGAATGCATTTAAAAGCATTGGCCCTGGGATAATTCCAACCAAACGATCTTTCATTGATTTCCTGGAACTAAATACATCAAAGATAAAAGATAATTAAGGCCATCTGATAATCTGTCTATCCTAATTCAAAATGTTATTACAAAACACCGGTCCTATAGTAACTCCCTCGGATCTTGGACCTTTTTTACTGTCCTCTTTTGATTGTCTTGCTCTTCAATTTGACCCCTATTTGTTCACTTCCCTTTGACATGTTAGCAGAAGCATCACCGTGTAAGCTTTCCTTAGCTTGTTTCTCCAGTTGATTGGCTCGGGCTTCCTCATGCTTTGCTCTCTCTTTCCAATAGTTCTTCTCCTTTTTGAGGTTTTTGACCTCTTGCTCCCATTCCCCAAAAGTCTTGAGGGTCCTCTAGAATCTGAGCTCGAAGCGGTACCTCTTGTTCTCCAAGTGTAATTCCTGAAGATCGCTCTTAGCAGTGTCCCATTCTCTCTTGATCTTTTCCTTTTCTCTTTCTCGAGCTGATTCCCTATTTTTCATGTCCTCAAGCTCTTCTTGCAGTCGGGCAATCTCTTTGCTCATTTGGGCCTTTTCTTTTTCAAATTCTTCCCTTGCAATTTCTAACTCTGATGGCACTTCCTTCGGTGGCGAACTGAAGAACTAAACTTCTTCCCCATTAGATGCCAATAACCTGTCATTAATCCTCCTTTCTCTCTATGCTAGGTAGTCGGGTGTGACGATGTCAGCATATTTGGCTACCTTTATCTGACGTGTCTTTTTCCATGCTTCAATTATTCCCGCACCTTTCCTGAATAACCTTATTCTCCATAGGTGAACTCTAATAGAGCCAGTCCATGAGTCACTAGTGTGAACTGCCGAGACTGAACCTGTCTTTGCACCAACAGAGGTGCGTAGCTCACGGCTCCCCAAATCTCGAGTAGTGGAACCCTTGACTTGTCTCCACATTTGTATAATACCGGCATAGGAATCATCCATGGAGCTCTCTAAGTTATCAGTTCACTCTTAAGATTTCGAAACAGGTTGATCCACTGCTCTTCATTTCTGTCTTCGGGCCAATCTATCTTAAGGAACCCATTGATTGGTACTAAGGTTTTCAAATATGGTTTGAAAGAAACATCCTCCCTCTTCAAAAAATGACTCTGAATCCAAACATGGAGGAGCTGCATACATCCCATGAATCTTCTTTTTCCTTCCCTTTTGTAAAAATTCAAAGATCGAATAGTTTCTGCTAGGATAGCTGGAGACGGAATTATCTTATGTCTTAACTTCTCAAAAAGGTCAACTATGGCTAACTCGATACGTCCTAGTGTCCACGGGAAAATAACCAAACCATATACAGCTAAAGCAAAAATATCCCTAGCAGTCTCTCTATTTGGGTGACTTCAGATCAAAGATTGGAGAGTATCCTAAAAAATACACTCACTTTTCCCTTTTTTAACCACATGTGTATCGACCCATTTGCTATCCATCCCCACGATCCTAGCTAATTTCTTCTTAAACCCTAATGTCTTTGAATCTTTTAAATAAATCCGATCAGGGATAGCATCCTCAATACGTAACAAAGCCTAATATTCCTTTATGGTCGGTGTTATGTTTTCCTTGTTGAAGGTGAAACATCGGTATGTTGGATTCCAGAAATGTACCATAGCCCGAATCAACTCACTGTTAATCTTAATCGACATCAACAATGCTATGTCTCCATATACCTGAGTGAAAATCCTCTTTTCTGACACATCCCATTGACTCCAAATATCCATCAACCCCCGGAGATAATTTTGCCGGTAAACTAAATCTACCCATTCTGGCAATACTGATATATATCCCTCCTTTAAACAATCCCCATCTCTTCGCTGCTCTGACTCCGACCATTGCCGTACCCCTGCATGTTCTTCCACTATCGAACTAGCCTGACCCTTCATGAAAACCCTTTTGGTTGAAGATTATATTGAGGCCAATAATTTTCCCTATGCATTATGATGACACAAAAAATGCATGAAAAAGAAACAAGTCAGTAAAGGTAAAGAAACCAAATAATAACAACATAATATAACAAATATCCCAATGAAAATTTGGTATTACGACGCCTTTGAGATGGGGTATTTAACTTATTACGGGCGAAACAATGTGCATTCATCACCGCCCGATTTTGCAAAACTTAATCGGAATGTAAAATAGGTAACAAAAGGTTAGAAATGTCCTTCCATGTGTTCCTAACTTCGGTATATCTATAAAAATTCAGCAGGGCTTCACCTATGTTGGCTCTACGGCTCATTATATATGGGTGAACGAAGTTCTAAAGGCCTTGAGTTGTTCCTCACTGTCGTAGGTGAAGGCTAGTAAGGCACCCCAATAAAAGCAGGTTCAATTCGTTAGAGTATATTTCTCTAGCCCATGCGGATTGTTAATCACGGAAGCTTAGGTAATTTATACTCCAGAAATATTTTGCTAACACATGCGGATTGTTAATCACGGGAGTGCAGCTACTTTATTTCCATTTAAAGGGATGGAACCTGGGTATAGAGCTCATGTTATGCAAATGCACGTGTAGTGTATAAGGAAGAACAACAAACCTTTCACCACCTATTCTACAATCCTTATTCTAAATGCCCCGATAAAATTAAACAACATAAATCATCAATTAATCAACAAATGAATATATGCACCCAAAATAATCAGAGAACAATTATAAAATGTATGCACATGAATATGGACATATTTAAGAGCATTTTATTATTTCAGAATTCTCCTTTTTTTTAAAAAAAAATATGGGAATTAAAATTAAATACCAATTAAACCAACAAAATTGAGGCTTTGATAGCACACGACTAATTCTAGGCCTGACTCTCTAAATGTCCCCAGTAGAGTCGGCAAGCTGTCGCAACCTAAAAAATAACAAGTCTCATCGCAAGACTTTATTATTTGTTAAGCGTGACATTAAAAAAATCGAGGAAAAGTCGACTTAATTCCTCTAGAAAATCAAAGGTTTTGAAAATAACCTTGAAAAAGACATGGAGTTGCCACCAATCTTTTTTGGCTAGGTGTGATCGGCCACCTATTAAAACCGGTTTTATAAAACATTTTAAAATTAAATAGAACATTTTTTTTAAAACCAATTTCAAGTCTGCCTTTTAAACAAGAGAAATCAAAGAAGCGGGTTCGGGATTCGGTTACGTGTGGGGAAGGATTAGCACCCCCACAACGCCAGTATAAAATGGTACCTTATTATTCGTGTGTTATCTCAAGTCTCGGTAAAAAGTCAATTTTTAATTTGGTATTTCAAGTTTATTCCCAATTTAAAGAAAAATAATTCCATTTTTTAATTGAAAATGATCCGAAATTTATTAATTCAAAAGTTTCCTATATTTCCCAACAAGCGTGGCAAAATATAGAATTTTTTATTATTTTGGAAAATTTTCCGAACTATTCTCGTTTTAAAGAAGATATTTCGTTATTAATGATAATTGATGATATCCTCTCCAGCAAACCCGGCAGAGAACTCATGAATTATTTTAACTCGAGAATATTTGTATTTTATTGAAAATCATTACCTTTTTCAAAACATTTAAAAAAAATATGAATATGTGTGACATAAATAAAATGACATAACAAAGTCTAGGTAATATAATGCAACCTAAATGGTATGATATAATTTAAATATCTTAGCATATTCTAAATGAAATGAAATATCCTAAGTTATATGATATATTCTAAATGAAATGAAATGACCTAGGTAACATGATATATTCTATATGAAATGTAATATCCTAAGTCATATGATATATTCTAAATGAAATAAAATATCCTAAGTGACATAACATATTCTAAATGAAATGAAATCCTAGGTAACATAATATATTCTACATAAAATGAAATGACCTAGGTAACATACTATATTCTATATGAAATGAAATGAAATATCCTAAGTCACATGATATATTCTAAATGGAATAAAATGATTTAAATGACATGGCATATATAAATGATATGGCATATAATCTAAATGATATGAAATGAAACATAAAATAATGCTAACAAATAATATGCATGAAAATAAAAATAATAATGCATGAACATGGTATATGCTAAATAATATGACAAAAATAACTAAATAAAAAGCATAGGATATCATGAAATATTCAAAACCATATAACAATTAATATAATATCAAAAATTTAAATCAAAGATAATAACACCATCATGAAAATTAACATAGCAAAAATCACATATTATATAGTATGCATGAATGTGGAAAATGCAATGCATGAGAATGTATTTTTTCCTTTAATTAAGAAAATCCGTATATCTAAAAAGATATTCGGCTACCTTAGGAAAATATATCAAATTAAATATTCTAAAACCAAAATACTTTGTGATTGTTTGAAAACAATTTTGAAAAGCTTAGATTAAAAATAAAAACTTAGCTAAACCCTTTTTAAATGGCTCTAAATTCCTGAGTTTAAAATCTCGGACTTGACAACCCTTAACCCGAGATTTAAAAAATCATTTTTAGAGTTTTAAAAGGCTTAGAAACTACCCTAAGTCAGTAGCTAAATTTCCTGATCAGCCCCTTCTAAGTAACTTAACCAAAACAGAAAAATGATTTTCCTTTAAATTCAATTATGCCTCTACTGTCTAGTTTTAAAGCACAATTTTTTACCCTATTTTTAAAAATTCAAAAAAATATAAAAAAAGTACTAGAGACTCAAGAAATGTAAAAATACACGAAAAAAATCGGCTTAATTTTCTGATTAAAGATGACTGCTCAGAAAAATCGGAAAAGTATGAGTACTCGGTAAAAAAATATTTTGCCAAAACACATTTTTTTGCCTTTGATAAAATCATTTAAAAATCAAAGTAAAAATGTTAGAGACTCTCCTAAAGACTCAAAAACAGTAGCTAACACTTTTGAAAAGTTAGACAAAAATTGGCTAAAGTAAAAAAAACACAAAGGTAGAATAATCAATTTGACAACTCTTTAATTTTCCACAAGTATGCTCAAAATGAGCATGACCTTAAACCATTGATTGGTCTAGGTCATAAATCATGTGGCAGTGGCATGAAATGCATGAAAATACAGCAAATATGATGCATGAAATGCATGATTTAAGACTTAAATAACATGAAAAATGCATGGGATATAGAATATAAACTAGACCTAAATGAACTTGCATGGCATTTAATGCAACCTAGGTCTAAAATGCATGAATATGCATGGCAAAGCAAAGCAAACCAATCCTAAACCTAAAGAATGCATGGCAATAACACAAACATATAGCATGCTTAAACAAAATACACAACCAAATATCATGAAAATGCAAACCTATCAACTAGCATAACAAAAACGCACACACAAAGCTTAAAAGAGAGGGGTAGTCGAATGGTCCCATACTTTAAAAAGAGCATGGCATTTTCACAAACACATGATATACTAACATGCAAGATTAAAGAATAATACTCAAATCATGCAAATATAAAGTAAAGGCATGAAAATCAATAGGCATTTTCACAAACACATGGATTAACAAAATGTAAAACACAAACAAACTTAAACATTTTGAAAACAGAAAATAAAAAATGCAAGACAAGTAAAATAAACATGATAACAAGATAATAGACTCAAAAATGGAAACAAGCAAGCAACTAAATCCAAACAAGCTTCATGTTTATGTATTTGAAGAAGGTTTAAAGCATCAAAACTTGTTAAATATCACTAATAACATGAAATAAAAAACAAAGCAGCAACTACACTAAAAAAAACCATTCGGCCCCCCCTCTAAGTCATAAAAAAAATTTCTCAAAACTTTTTCCAAGAAAGTATAAAGAAGAACTTGAAGAAGAATATTAAAAACACTTATTTTAAAAAGAAAAATCAAAAGAAACTCATCAAAATATCAATCAAAGCAGCAAATCAGGAATAGAAAATCAAGAAAAGTGCAAGAGTATGGTGCTTAAAGCAACCTCTAGAAGCTATATTGCAAGCTTTTTCTCTTCTAACTTCTTTTCTTTTCTAAACTTTTCTTTTTGCCTTTCAAAAATGGAGAGAAAATCAGCCAAACAAGAGTGAATAGAGTGAAAATGAAAGAGAGACCCCCTCCTTGTAGTGGCCGAATGGCCTTCTAAATGGCTAGCATGTTGTCATTTTTTTCCAACCAATTTTGATCCGAAGGCTACTAATCCAAGATGCTTAAAATGTGAAATTATCACCCTTAGATTAGGTAATCAGCTATCCACAATTACAGCTGTTCAATAATCTTAAGCCATTGTGTTGACATTCTCCCTCTTCAGGCATTGGTCCATGTGGATCAATTACAAAGGCTTGATCAAAAAAATAACTACTTCCTCTTCATTGTTGGCTTTTTGATATAAAATCAAAAAATATTTTCCCACCATTGGGCCTTGGTCGGCTGACCCCTCATCTTCTAGCCTAATCTCCATTTTTTTAAAAGGCAAGAAAAGCCCTTTTCGGGTTATTGGGTAAAATGACCTTTTTGCCCTCCGAACGTAAATAAATAGAAAACGGACTCCAAATTCAAATTTTATTTTTTAAATACTTCCAAAATAATAAAAAATTGAATTCTGGAGATTTTCAAAATTTTTCGAGCCCATTTATTATTTATTTGGATTTTTTCTTCCAAAATTACCCTTTTGTGCTCCCAAACTTTACCATTTTTTAAACGAGCTCCAAACCCAGATTTTTATTCACCAATCTCTTCCAAATAATTTAAAAGTATGATCTGGAAGTTTTTGGAATTTTTGGAACTTATTAGGTATTTTTTTTGGATTTATCTGCTTGAATTACTACATAATGGGCCCGAGATTTGGCCATTTTGCAAACGAACTCCGAATCCGGATTTTCTTTTGCCAATCTCTTCCAAATAATTTAAGAATGAGATCTGCAAATTTTTAGAATTTTTGGAGTTCATTTGCTATTTTTCCAGGATTTATCTTCTTGAATTTCTCCATAGGGGATAGGGATTTGGCCATTTTGCAAACGAACTCTGAATCTGGATTTTCTTTCGCCAATCTCTTCAAAATGATTTAAGAAAGACATATGCAAATTTTTCAAAATTTTTGGAGTTCATTTACTATTTTTCCCAAATTTTCTAATTTTGCCCTTTTGCCTTTGAAACCCGATTTTGCTCAAAACAAGTGCGATTTTTAGATTTTCTTCAAACTGAGCCTTGGGCCATCCTTGTTTTATCACTCCTCATCAATTAGGGGCGTTAGTCTTACCGGATCGGGCCATTTCTGTAATGCTTACAAATTTCACCGAAATCTATCAAAAATCCTAATTTTCGATTTTCTTTCGAATTGACTTTTCTTTCAGTTTTTCTTTCAAGTCTCCATTACCCGTAGTCAGTGCTTATATTTCATTTGGAACCTTAAATTTTGACCAATCTGATTGTTTAAGCACTTTTTCCCAAATTTCCCGAACTAGAGTTTCCTTTCTACTGAATCTCCGTAACCCAACTTTCGAACTCCATATCTTTTGATGTAGACCTCGGATTATCAAAATTCTTTCACCATTTTTCTATTGAACTTCAAATCTTGATTTTGAAAATGGGTTGACTTTTTCAGTAGTTGACTTTTTGGGGTTGACTTTTCGAGGTTGACTTTTTCAAGTTTGACCTTTTATGCTCGTCTTCTTAGACTAAGTCTCGGAGTACCACCTGCAGGATGAAAAAAGTGTTTTTACATTCTGAAACATCAATTTTGGAAGAAAATATACATGTTTTAGTGGTTTCATGCATTTCATGTCATGGCCACATGATTTATGACTTAGACCAATCAACGGTTCAAAGTCATGCTCATTTTGAGCATACCTGTGGAAAATTAAAGAGTTGTCAAATTGATTATTCTATCTTTGTGATTTTTTTTACTTAGTCAATTTTTGCCTAACTTTTCAAAAGTATTAGCTACTGTTTGTCAGTCTTTAGGAGAGTCTCTAACATTTTTACTTTGATTTTTAAATGATTTTATCAAAGGCAAAAAAATATGTTTTGCCAAAATAGTTTTTTTCACCCAGTACTCATATTTTCTCGATTTTTCTGGGCAGTCATCGTTAACCAAAAAATTAAGCCAATTTTTTCTCGTGTATTCTTACATCTTCCGAGTCTCCAGAATTTCTTTAGATTTTTTTGAATTTTTAAAAATAGGTTAAAAAAACATGTTCTAAACTGGACAGTGGAGGCAGTTTTGAATTTGAAGGAAAATCATTTTTCTCTTTGGCTATGTTATTTAGAGGGGGCTGATTAGGAAGTTTAGCTACTGTCTTAGGGTAGTTTCCAAGCCTTTTTAAACTCTAAAAATGATTTTATAAACCTCGGGTTGAGGGTGGTCAAGTCCGAGATTTTAAACTTAGAAAATTAGAGCCATTTAAAAAGGGTTTAGCTAGGTTTTTATTTTTTAATCTAAGTTTCCCAAAATTATTTTTAAACAATCACAAAGTATTTTTATTTTTAGAAAATTTAATTTGATATATTTTCCTAAGGTAGCCGGATATCTTTTTAGATATACGGATTTCCTTAATTAAAGGAAAAAAATACATTCTCATGCATTGCATTTTCCATATTCATGCATACTATATAGTATGTGATTTTTGCTATGATAATTTCCATGGTGTTGTTATTATTTTTCATTTATATTTTTGATGTTATGTTGTTTATTATATGGTTTTGAATATTACATGATATCCTATGCTTTTTATTTAGTTATTTATTTTTGTCACATTATTTAGCATATACTAAGTTCGTGCATTATTTAGCATTTTTTTATGTTTCATGCCAGTTCATGTCATTTAGATTATATTCCATATCATTTATATTTGCCATGTCATTTAAATCATTTTATTCCATTTAGAATATATCATGTTACCTAGGTCATTTCATATAGAATATATTATGTCACTTAGGATATTTCATTTCATACAGAATATATCATGTGACTTAGGTTATTTCATTTCATATAGAATATATCATGTTACCTAGGTCATTTGATTTCATATAGAATATATTATGTCACTTAGGATATTTCATTTCATATAGAATGTATCATGTTACCTAGAATATTTAATTTCATTTAGAATATATCATATGACTTAGGATATTTCATTTCATTTAGAATATGCTATGACATTTAAATTATATCATACCATTTAGGTTGCATTATATTATTAAGACTTTGCTATGTCATTTTATTTATGTCACACATATTCATATTCATATTTTTTTAAAATGTTTTGAAAAAGGTGATGATTTTCAATAAAATAAAGATATTTCCGAGTTAAAATAATTCATGAGTTCTCTGCCAGGTTTTCTGGGGAGGATATCATCAATTATCATTAATAATGGAATATCTTCTTTAAAACGAGAATGATTCGGAAAGTTTTCCAAACTAATAAACATTTCTATATTTTGCCACATTTGTTGGGGAATATAGGAAAATTTTGAATTTATAAATTTCGGATCATTTTCAATTAAAAATGGAATTATTTTTCTTTAAATTGGGAATTAACTTGAAATACTAAATTAAAAATTGACTTTTTATCGAGACTTGAGATAACACATGATTAATAAGGTACCGTTTTATACGGGCGTTGTGGGGGTGCTAATCCTTCCCTACACGTAATCGAGTCACGAACTCGATTCTTCGATTTTCTCTGATTTATAACGCAGACTTGAAATTTGTTTTTAAAATGTTTTAATTAATTTTAAATTGTTTTACAAAACCGTTTTTAATAGGTGGCCGATCACACCTAGCTAAAAAAGATTGGTGGCGACTCCATGTCTTTTTCAAGGTCATTTTCAAAACCTTCATTTTTTAAGAGGAATTAAGTCGACTTTTCCTTGGTTTTTTTTTAAAGTCACGCTTAACGAATAATAAAGTCTTGCGATAAGACTTGTTATTTTTTAGGTTGCGACAAGTCCATCCTTATTTACCATGTATCCATCATTTCTACATATGATGCCCCAATTTGATCAACTTTGGGAATTTGTATCATTACGAGGAACATCGCAAGAATTCGTTTACAATGAAAATGCTGAGTTTCAATCTTGGGTTTGTTTGAAGTACCAAGGAAAATATTACCCAAAAATAGGTTTTCTCTAGGACATGGGATAATCTGGTTTGGTCATTATTCCCCGGGGTGTCAATCATGAAGTGATGTTCGGGCAATTGGTGTTTTGTGGTTATTTGGAAAGGGCGTGAATGGTTTTGACACAACCTTGACACACATCAAAATACCACAATCTAGATTCTTGAATGAATGTTTCATTTGTTTGAGTCCCTAAGGAGCTCAAGAAAGTTTTTCAAAAAAGTTGTTTAATTATTTATAGCCTAGATTAGGATTTACATCTTTGCTTATTTTGTAGTGACAATGGTATATGAAGTTCAATCATTCATGTTCCTTGAAGCATTGGGTCTTTCAAGTGGTCATAGTTCAGGGGACTTAGGCATAGGAAAGCCTAAAAGAGAGGGGAGAGGGTATTGGGTCATTTCTAATAATGATCATCAATATTCTCGAGACTATCCATTATTAAAACTTCCTTAATGCTTGTTTTTGCAAATTCAAATTATTGTTAAAACACAACAAACACAAAGCATTTAAAATTCAAAATTCATTTAATTCATATGAATGTCGACATTAGACAAGTGTTTTCATCATGAGGTATGAAACTACATGCATCAAAATACTCCTGTTGACATCCTTCAAAGGTAGTAATTCTCTTCCTAAAACCCCGAAAGAAATTGATTTATGGCAAAGCAGACTTCCACTAATCGATAAGCTCCGGTGTCAAAATGCCATCATGGATAAGACCTTCAATCCTTTCCTTCAGTTGTCCGTATTTTTTAGTTGAATGCCCAACTACCCCCAGGTAATACTCACACCTGCTGCCAGGGTCATAACTCCATGCTGATGGATTTGGAGTTGTTTTCAAAGGCACAGGGGTAAGGTAGTGATTCTTTATTAGTAACGGCAGCAGGTCAAGGATTGGGATTGGAATTTTTTCTTGGTTGTCCCGCGGTCTTTTTTTGGAAGTAGGTTTTGTTGCAAGGATTGGTATAAGATTAGATACTTAGGTTGGAAGGTAAAGATAAAGGCTTAGAGATACCTTGGTAGGGTAACATGATTGGTATGAGGGGGATTGGGGATATGGGACGAAATCTCCCATAGCTTGGACATTTTTCTCTTTCTTTCTAATGCCCCATTTCTCTCGGCATTGGATGTTCTTTCTCCTTCAAGTTTCCCATCCTTGATAGCATTCTCAATCATCTCCCCTGAGTTACCATATCCGTAAAATTCTTCATGGCATTACCGATGAATCTATCGTACTACGAGGCCCTTAGTGTATTCACAAAAAGAGGAGGTTTCTTTATGTGTTAAAGGTGGTCGTACATAGGCAGCCATGTCCATCCATCACTGAGCATATTCTTTGAAGCTCTCAGTAGCTCTTTTCTCCATATTTTGCAAGGTGAGACGGTCAGGCGCCATATCGGTCATATGCTTGTACTGGCTCAAAAAAGCCCTACCCAAATCATTCCAAGAGCGAATCTGATCCTTGCTCAATTGAATATACCACCTAATTGCGGACTCGCTGAGGCTATCTTGAAAACAGTGGATCAAAAGCTTATCATTATCTATATGACCTGTCATCTTTCGACAGAATATAGTGATGTGGGCTGACGAATCGGTTGTCCTATCATATTTCTCAAAGTCGGGGACCTTGAATTTAGGAGGAATGACTAAATCGGGGACTAAGTAACGTTCTTTCGCATCTACACTCCCAAAACATCTGTACTTTCTACTGCCCGAAGCCTTTCCTCTAATAGCTGATATTTCCCTTGGGAATCTGCCAACTCAGCCTCATTCACTGCAACTATTTTCAACTTTGCCTGTTTAGCTGGATCATCTGAGTTCAAAATATTGACAGGATTAACCGTGTTCTAAAAATACTAGACATCTAACATTATGATCTCATTCTGACCCTTTTGTGCCTCTGACCCTTCTCTGGCGGTCAAGTTTTTAGTGTATCCCTTCCTTTTGATCGAGGCGGACATCATCTCTATCAGTTTAGCCATCTGATCTCTAGATTCTGCTTGATATTTTGCCAACTGTTCTACCAATTCTTCTTGTGCCTTTTCTATTCTTTCAATTCGGACAACTTGTTCATTCTCTATAGCTTTGGCCTGTATCATAAAGGTGCTCAGTACTTCTTATACTTCTGATTTGAAAAAGAAATTCCTTCAACAACTCTTAAAACCAAGCCAATTTCTATTTTATCCCCCCAAGTGCGTGTCGTGATAAAGGAACCATGAATGTCATTTGATCACGTGAAGAATAAACAAAGTGATGTTTGGACATATACAGTGGAAACATGCTGACTATGTATGTTATAAATGCAATAACGATGCCAACATGATGCAAGCAAAGAATAAACAAATCAATGCATGGATATATGCAATGAATGACCATGTATGTTCCATATGCATTTTCCAATGAATGATCCTATATACTATGAATGCAACACGATATCAATATGATGCATGTAAAGAATAGACAGATTAACATATACAGATAAATCATGCTGACTATGTATGTCATGAACGCAGCCTGATGCTAACATGATGCATGTAAAGAATGAACAAATCAATGCATGGAAAACATATAGAGAAATCATGCTGATTATGTATGCCATGAGTGCAACCTGATGCCAACATGATGCATGCAAAGAATAAGCAAATTAATGCATGAACATATATAGAGAAATCATGCTGACTATGTATGTAATGAATGCAACCTGATGCCAACATGATGCATGTAAAGAATAAGCAAATTAATGCATGAACATATACAGAGAAATCATGCTGACTATGTATGTCATGAATACAACCTGATGCCACCAAGATGCATGTATGAATGAAATGTATGGTATGATAAATAATTGATCGGATGCAAAATGCAAAGGGGAAGATACCACGGAGGAAATAAGAATCAGAGGAACTTATTCATCAATATCTCATAAATTTGAAGCATAACCAGTTCATTCCCATGTCAATGTTCACAAGGTATAAACCATGTTTACAAAATCTGAGCTGTGGTTAGAACTGTCTTTACAAGCACTTCATTTTTCCTAACACCCTAAGGCTATAAGAGTCGACTATTGAAAAGACGAAATCCTATTACAATATTAATTTCCCGACCCTAATTAGCCTTCCCCAGTCTTCCATCAATCAGTGTTGTTGGATCGATCCACTTGACATCTGTAAGAGACTGCACTTTCCTTTTGAAGGCTTCATAGTCTCCAATGTTATGCTTAGCAATTCCGCAGTGATAATCACATCTTGCATTTGGGTTATACCACTTGGGATATGGTGGTAACAGGGGTTTCAACGGTACACAGGCAACTAGGTGATCTTGTACCAATATAGGGAGAAGCTCTTGGTAGCTGATTGGAATGGAGTCATAATGCCTTTGGGTCTTGTTCTTGGATTGTTTCTTGGTCACACATGGCCTAGGGGTCGGGGCTTTTGATGGTGGCACAAAGACTCAAACCGGAGTGTTTCATGGAGAGACAGCTGAACAGCATGACAATGGTATGGATTTGGACACGGGACCCTTAGAGGTTGTACATAGTTCGAGGTTCTTATCCCGGATGCTTGATAAGGTGCTTGATGAGGGAAGCAGTACGAACTGCCAATTGATGGTGATGGAGTGGGACTCGGGGATCCCGTAGTGGTCATCCCAGTGACGATTGGACCATAGTAGAGTGAAGACACTGGTTTAGACCTAGGCCAAATTGCAGGGGCTGTTTGGGATCTGAGGTTTCTGTCTTTGGTATCATGCTCTTTTTTTTAATCATTTTCACGACATTGTCCACAATTTCTTTAGGGTTCAAACCTTTGTGGCATTGACAAGTGCAGGACCTAGCAAGGATTGTAAGTTCTGGACCTTATGGTTTTGGTTGATCCGAAGGCGATGAAGTGCCTTGAGAAAGTTTCCTCTTACTCTTACCCATATCCTCAACCATTTTCATCAATTTGGCAAGCTGTTCTTTTACCTCCCGGATTTCATGCCCAAATTCCTCTTGATTGCGTTCCAAAGCACCCAATCGTTCCTCCGATTCATTCCTTATATCTCGAACCCCTTTCATGCAAATGAAATTGACATTATTATCATAAGATCAAGAATACAATTATGAATGTACATGCTCTATTCTTATATGCATGAATATAATAGTGACTAATGCATGAAATGTACAAGATGCGAAGATGCTGGAGGAGATGAATTTTCATATTTACAATTGCTTGAATAATGTGTATGTTATGCATAAATGCAAATGAAAGAATCAAGGAAAAGAAGATCCTAATATCACTCTTTATTCTTTGATAGATTTTTTTTGACATTTTTCCTTTTTCATATTTTCTAAAAATCCAAAACTAAAAGGAGATTTTTATTATTTTCACAACACTACTCCACCACAAAGGGATTTTTTATTATCTTCTCATGTTTTTTGTTTTTTCCTTTTTTTTTCTTTTTCTGAAGAAGAAATATTTTTCATAAATGTACAAGTATTATGGGTAAATAAGTAAATCACAAATGAATGAATGAGTAATCAATGAAATGAATGAAAGAGTTAATAAATTAATGCATGGATATATATATATAAAGAAATCATGCTGACTGTATATGTGATGAATACAATTTGAAGTCAACATGATGCATGAGAAGAATGAATAAAATGCTACACAGGTATATACAATGAATATCCAAGTATGTCACAAATGTATTCTACAGTGAATGACCATGCATGCTATGACTGCAACATGATGTCAAAATGATACATGTAGAGAATAAATGAATTAACACAATGGTATATACAAAAAAAATTAATTAATGATTAAACAAAATTGGTGGGACCAATCTTGATTATTCAAAAATCTCATTATGCAAGATTTGCCCCCAAATTTAATCCATGATTTTTGAAACATGCTTTCCCCGCAACAAAAAAATCAAAATATTATTTTCCAAAACCAATTCTTTATCTAAAACTTTCGGGGTAGTGGGTCTTATTATGGTACAGGTGTCCAAATATTTATTCAACACTACCGGTCTGCAATTCTTATTTAATCAATCAACATATGTTTATGCAATTAACAAATGCGATTATTATCCTAGTGAAATCAAAATTTCAATGCTCTATTCACATATGCATGAAATTTGCAAAATGCTAAAATGTTTGAAAAATAATTTTTATTTTCAATTTCAAAAAAGTTAGTGAACACCTGCCCCCAACAATATCAACTCACTTAGGCATCTCGATTCCTTCGGGGCAGGGTATTAAACTCATTATGGGCAATGAACGTTCATCCTTGCCCAGTTCATCATGCTTGCTCGGGATGTAAAAATAAATAGCAAGAGGTCAGAAGTGTTTCTCCATGTGTTCCTAACTTCAGGTATCTAACGAAAATCCGGCATGGCTTCGCCTATGTTCACTATATGAGGTTGAATTCGGTTCTAAAGGCCCCAAATTGTTCCTCACTATCGCAGGTGAAGGCTAGTAAGGCACTCTAATAAAAGTGGGTTCAATTCGTTAGAGTCTATTTCCCTAGCCCATGCGGATTGTTAATCACAAAGGCTTAGGTAATTTAGTACTCCGGAAGTGTTTCACTAGCCCATGCGGATTGTTAATCACGAAAGCTTAGTTACTTAGCTCCCACCTAAAAGGACGGAACCCGGGTATAGGGCTCATGATATGCAAATGCAAGTGTAGTGTGTGAGGAGGAACAACAAACCTTTCACCACCTATTCTATGCCCCTTATTCTAAATGTCCAACAATTTATTAAAAAAACATTCAAGAATAGTGTAACGCATTAACCAACAAGCAATTATAATATACAATATTAAATAACTAGAGAACAATAACAAAATCATGTGAACGCATATGAACATATTTAAAACATTTTATTATTTTCAAAATTGTCCCTTTTTTTATAAAAAAAATATGGGAATTAAAATTAAATACCAACTAAAAATCGATAAACCGAGACTTTTGATAACATACGACTAATTTTAGGCCTGACTATCTAAGCGTCCCCAGTGGAGTCGCCAAGTTGTTGCAACCTAAAAAATAATAAGTCTCATCGTGAGACATTACTTGTTAAGTGTGATATTGGGGAAAACAGAGGAAAAGACAACTTAATTCCTCTTGAAATAAAATGAGAGTTTGAAAACAACCTCGAAAAAAGACATGGAGTCGCCACCAATCTTTTTTTGCTAGGTGTGATCAGGCTACCTATTAAAACTGATTTTGTAAAATATTTTAAAATTAATTAAAACATATTTTAAAACCAATTTCAAAGTCTGCGCTTTTAAACCAGAGAAATCAAAGAAGTGGGTTCGGGAGTTGGTTACGTGCAGGGAAGAATTAGCACTCCCACAACGCCCATATAAAACCGTACCTTATTAATCGTGTGTTGTCTCAAGTCTCGGTAAAACTTGGTTTTAGATTTGGCATTTTAAAATAATTCCCAATATAAAGAAAAATAATTCCATTTTTAATTGAAAATGATCCGAAATTTATTAATTCAAAATTTTTCTATATTTTCCAGCAAACCCGGTAAAATATATAAATTTTTATTTATTTGGAAAATCTCCGAATCATTTTCATTTTTGAAAGAAAAATATTCCTTTACTAATGATAATTGACGATATCCTCCTAAGCAAACCTGGTAGAGAACTCAAGAATTATTTTAACTCGAGAAAATCTTTATTTTTTATAAAAAACATGATCTTTATTAAAATCATTTTAAAAAAGATGAATATGCAAATCATTACTAATGACATTGCAAAATCTAGATGACATAGCATAATCTAAATAACATGACAAAATCTAAATGACATGATATAATCTAAATGACATGGCAAAATCTAAATGACATGATATAATCTAAATGACATGGCATAATATAAATGACATGGCAATAGAATTAATGACATGATAGGAAACATAAAATAACATTACAATAAAATATGCATGAAAATGAAAAAGGCAATGCATGAACATAATAAATCCTAGATGATATGACAAAATAATTAAAGACTAGGGAAGAAGCATAGAATATCATAGAATATCCATAACCATATAACAATCAATATAACATCATGAAATCTAAATCAAAGCAATGACATCATTATAGAATATTCATAGCAAAAATTATATATCATAGAATATGCATGAACATGGAAAATGCAATGCATGAAAGTGTATTTTTTCCTTTAAATAAGGACATCCGTATACCTAAATAGATATCCGACTACCTTAGGAAAAGACTTAAATCAGATTTTCGAAATCAAAGATACTTTGTGATTGGATTGAAAAAAATTTGAAAATTTTTGGATGAAAATGGCACTATGGCCGAAACTTTCTTTTAAAAAGGCTCTACTTTTCAAAATTTTAAAACCCGAGTTGACCACCCTTGACCCGAATTTCATAAAATCAAATTTTATGATTAAAATGACTTAGAAATTAACCTAAGACAGTAGCTAATGTCTCAAATCAGCCTTCCCTTAATATCCTAACTGTCGCAACCTAAAAAATAACATGTCTCATCGCGAGACTTTATATTCGTTAAGCGTGACATTGGAAAAATGGAGGAAAAGTCGACTTAACGAATATAAAGTCTCGCGATGAGACTTGTTATTTTTTAGGTTGCGACAGCTTGGCGACTCCACTGGGGACTATTAGAGAGTCAGGCCTACAATTAGTTGTGTGTTATCAAAGTCTCGGTTTATTGGTTTAATTGGTATTTAATTTTAATTCCCATATTTTTTTCAATAATAAGGAGAATTTTGAAAATAATAAAATGTTTTTAAATATGTCCATATTCATGTGCATACATATTATTATTGTTCTCTGGTTATTTTGTTGCATATATTTATTCTTTGCTTAATTGGTGCTTTACATTGTTTAATCTTCTTGGGGCATTTAGAATAAGGGGTGTAGAATAGGTGGTGAAAGGTTTGTTGTTCCTCCTCACACACCACACGTGCATTTGCATATGATGAGCCCTATACCCGGGTTTCGTCCTTTTAGGTGAGAGCTAAGTACCTAAGCCTTTGTGATTAACAATCCGCATGGGCTAGTGAAACACTTTCGGAGTACTAAATTACCTAAGCTTTCGTGATTAACAATCCGCATGGGCTAGGGAAATAGACTCTAACGAATTGAACCCACTTTTATTAGGGTGCCTTACTAGCCTTCGCCGGTGACAGTGAGGAGCAATTCGAGGCTTTTAGAACCAATTTACCCTCATATAATGAACCTAGGCAAAGCCATGCCGGATTTCTGATAGATATACCGAAGTTAGGAACACATGGAGGAACATTTCTAAACCTTTTGTTACCTATTTTACACTCTGAATAAGTGTTGTAGATTGGGCAATGATGAACATACATCGCCCATAATAAATGTGATAATCTACCCTAAAGGCATTATATAAATAGATACTGTTGGGGTAAGTGTTCAATAACTTTTTGAAATTGAAAATATAAAAAAATTCTTTTTCAAATATTTTGCATTTTGCACATTTCATGCGTATGTGAATAGAGCATGTACATTCACGGTTGTATTTTTTTATCTCATCCTTTTCAATAAATGGATGGTGATAATAGTTTCATTTGATGATTTCATAAACATTTATTGGTTGAATAAGAATTGCAGACCGGTAGTGTTGAATGAACATTTAGACATTGTACCATAATAGGATCCAATACCCTCAAATTCTTGTGGAAATAATATGATTGGTTTTTCATAGAAAAAACATGTTTCAAAAAATCATAGATTAAATTTGGAGGAAAATCTTGCATAATGAGATTTTTGAATAATCAAAATTTGGTCCCACCAATTCGTCTAATCATTGGTTAATTTCTTTGTATATACCTTTGTATTAATTCATTTATTTTTTGTATGTATCATTTTGACATCATGTTACAATCCTAGCATGCATGGTCATTATTTGTATATACCTGTGCATCAATTTATTCATTCTTTAAATACATCATGTTGGCATTAAATTGCATCCATGGCCTACATAGTCGTCATAATTTCTCTGTATATGCTCATGCATTAATCATTAGTATATTCATGCATATAGGAATAGAGCATGTACATTCATAATTGTATTCTTGATCTCATGGTAATAATGTCAATTTCATTTGCATGAAAGGGGTTCGAGATATGAGGAATGAATCGGAGGAACGATTGGGTGCTTTAGAACGCAATCAAGATGAGTTTGGACATGAAATTCGGGAAGTGAAAGAACAACACCAATTGATGAAAATGGTTGAAGATATGGGTAAGAGTAAAAAGTAACATTTTCAGGACTCTACATCACCTTCGGATCAACCAAAGCCATTAGGTCCAGAACATACAATCCTTGCTGGATCCTGTGCTTGTCAATTCCACAAAGGTTGCAACCCTAAAAAAATTATGGACAAAATCGTGAAAATGATTAAACCCGAGAGACTGATACCAAAGATAGAAACCTTGGATCCTGTACCATACCTGCAAACTGTTCTAGGTCCAAACCAGTATCCCCACCCTACTATGGTCCAATTGTTCACTGGGATGGCCACTACAAGATTCTTGAATCTCATTCCATCACCACTAATTGGCAATTCATATTGCTTCCCTCATCGAGCACCTTATCAAGCATCCGGGATAAGAACCTTGAACTATGTACAACTTCCAAGGGTCCTATGTCCAAATCCATACCCTTACCATGTAATTCCGCCACCTTTCCATGTAAACACTTCGGTCCAAATCTTAGTGCCAACACCAAGTGCCCCAACTCCTAGGCCGTGTGTGACTAAGAAACAACCCAAGAACAAGAGTCAAGAGCAGTATGATCCCATTCCAATCAGCTACCAGGAGCTTCTCCCTATATTGGTAGAAGATCACATGGTTTCCTGTGTCCTGTTGAAACCCTTGTTACCACCCGTATCCCAAGTGGTACAACCCAAGTGCAAGATGTGATTATCATTGCGGAATTGCTGGGCATAGCATTGAAGACTGTATAGCCTTGAAAAAGAAAGTGCAGTCTCTTATAGAGGTCAAGTGGATCGATCCAACGATACTAATTGATAGAAGGCTGGGAAAGGGTAATTAGGAGTGGAGATTTATGGTAATGGTGTAGAAAGACTTCGGTTGATATAATGTAATAGGATTTCACTTTTTCAATAGTCGGCTCTTATAGCCTTAGAATGCTAGGAAAAATAAAGTGCTTGTAAGGACAGTTTTAACCACTGCTCAGATTTTGTAAACATGGTTTATGCCATTGTGAACGTTGATATGGGAATGAATTGGTTGTGCTTCAAATTTATGAGATATTGATGATTAAGTTCATCCGATTCTTATTTCCTCTGTGATATCTTCCCCTTTGCATTTTGCATTCGATCAATTATTTGTCATACCATACATTCATACTTGCATCTTGGTAGCATCAGGTCGTATTCATGACAAACATAGTCAGCATGATTTTTTTGTATATGTTCATGCACTAATTTGCTTATTACATACATCATGTTAGCATTAGGTTGCAGTCATAACACACATGGCCAGCATGAGTTTCTTTGTATATAGTCTATGTAAATCATTCATTGATTACATGCATCATATTTGACATCATGTTGCATTCATAGTGTATATTATCATTCATTGGGAAATACACTGAAATATACATGTTCATTCATTGCATATATCCATGCGTTGTTGTTTATTCTTTAGAGCTTGTTGGCATCGTGATTGCATTTATTACATACATGGTCAACATGTTTCCATTGTACATGTCCATACATCACATTGTTTATGTTTCACGGGTATCAAATTGCATTCATGGCTCATTCATCACGATATGCATTTGAAGGGATAAAATGGAAGTTGGCTTGGCTTTAAGAGTCTTTGAAAGAATTTCCATTTGAAATCAGAGGTATAAGAAGTACTGAGTACCTTTTCAATACATGCTAGAGCTATGGAGAATGAACAAGCTGCTCGAATGGAAAGGGCACAGGAAGAATTGCTAGAAAAGTTGGCCAAATCTGAAAAAGAATTTAGAGATCAGATGACTAAATTTATGGAGCTGATGTCCACCGTAATCAAGGGATACACTAAAAACTAGGTCGCTAGAAAAGGGTTAGAGGCACAAAAGGGTCAGAATGAGGTCGTAATGATGGATGCCTAGAACACAGTTAACCCCGTCAATGTCTTAAATTCAGATGATCCAGCTGAACAGACAAAGTTGAAAATGGTTGCAATAAATGAGGTAGAGTTGGCAGATTCCGAGGAAAATATCAGTTGCTAGATTAAAGGCTCCGGGAAGTAGAAAATACAGACGTATTCGGGAGTGTGGATGCGAAAGAACGATGCTTGGTCCTCGATTTAGTCATTCCTCCTAAATTCAAGGTCCATGACTTTGTGAAATATGACGGGATGACTGATCCCGTCAGCCCATATCACTATGTTTTGTCGAAAGATGACAGGTCATATAGATAATTATAAGCTTCTGATCCACTACATTTAGGATAGCCTCAGTGGGTCCGCAATTAAGTGATATAGTCAGTTGAGCAAGGATCAGATTCGCTCTTGGAATGATTTGGCTAGGGCTTTTCTAAACCAGTACAAGCATATGACCGACATGACACCTGACCGTCTCACTTTGCAAAATATGGAGAAAAGAGCTACTGAGAGCTTCGAAGAGTATGCTCAGAGGTGGAGGAACATGTCCACCCAAGTACAACCACCTTTGACACAAAAGGAAATCACCGTCCTTTTTGTGAGTACACTACGGGCCCTGTACTATGATAGACTTGTCGATGATGCCTCGAAGAATTTTGCTGATATGGTAATCTCAGGGGAGATGATTGAGAATGCTATCAAGAATGGGAAACTTGAAGGAGAAGGAACATTCAATGCCGAGATAAATAGGGCACCTAGAAAGAAAGAGGAAGATGTCCAAGCTATGGGAGAATTCGTCCCATATTCCCAATTTCCCTCATACCAACCATGTTACCCTACTGATGTATCTCCAAGCCTTTATCCTTACCTACCGATCCAAGCACCTAATCCTATACCAGTCCTTGCTACAATACCTACTTCCAGAAAACGACCGCGAGATAACCAAGAAAGAATTCCAATCCCAATCCCTGACCTGCTGCCATTACTAATAAAGAATCAGTACCTTACCCCGATACCTTTGTAAATAGCTCCGAATCCATCAGCAAGGAGTTATGACACTGACAGCAAGTGTGATTATCACCTAGGGGTAGTTGGGTATTCAACTGAAAAATACAGACAACCGTGGGAAAGGATTTGAAAGTCTTATCCGCGATGGTATTTTGACACCGGAGCTTATCAATTAGTGGAAGGTCGCTTTGCCATAAATCATTTTCTTTCAGGGTTTTAGGAGGAGAATTACTACTTTTGAAGGATGTCAATAAGAGTATTTTGATTCATGTAGTTTCAAACCTTATGATGAAAACACTTGTCTCATGTCGACATTCATATGAATTAAATAAATTTTGAATTTTAAATGTTTTTTGTTTGTTGTGTTTTAACAATAATTTGAATTTGCAAAAATAAGCATTAAGGAAGTTATTGATGATCATTGTCACAAATGACCCAATACGTTCTCCCCTCTCTTTTAGGCTTTCCTAGGCCTAAATCCCTTGAACCGGGACCACTTGGAAAACCTAATGCTTCTAGGAATATGAATGATTGAACTTCATAAAACCACTGTCATTATAGAATAAGCAAAGATGTAGACCCTAGTCTAGGCTATGAACAAAGGAACGAACTTTTTGATTTTTTTTTTCGAATTCCTTGAAATTCAAACAAATGAGACATTCTTTCAAGAATTTAGATAATGGTAATTTGGTGTGTCAAGATTGTGCTAAAATCATTCATGCCTTTATCAATAACCACAAAACATTAATTGCCCAAACATCACTTCATGATTGACACCTTGGGGCATAATGATTAAACTAAATTATCCCATGTCCCAGAGAAAACCTCTTTTTGGGTCATATTTTCGTTGTCTCTTCAAAGAACTCAGAATTGAAACTCAGCCTTTTCAAAATAGACCTAGACTTTCAATGTTCCTCGTTGATACAATTTCCCAAGGTTGATCAAATTGGGGCATCATATGTGGAAATGATGGATACTTGATGAATAAGGATGGACTAACACATGAATCATTGGGGCATGCGATGAAAAAAAAAGAAAAAAGAAAAATTGTGATGCTGTGCATATGAGAATTCGGATGATTCCAAAGTGCATAATGAAATTCTGATTATCTATTTCCCCTGGAAATTGCTTTTCAATGAGAATATTTGTGCTTGACATGAGAAATGGCAATCTTTCATGTCCCTGTCACAAAAAATATTATCCATAGTCATTCTTTTTGAGCCGAAAGAATTCTTTCTTCTTTAAATCCTGATCAAGAATCACCCTCTACACTGGGGGGCAAATGCGAGAAAGGATCACTGAGAAATGAATCCTAACTCAAAGACAGACACAAAGCAAATCGAGCTCCCAAATAAATATGGGTTCACTCTGTCAAAATAAATATGCAAGAGAAAAAAGAAAAAAAAAGTGTGAAAAAGTGTGGCAAATGAAAGCCAAAAGCAAAGAAGAAAAAGAGCAAAGTCAAGTAAAAAGAAAAGAAAAGTCCAAAAGGGGCAAATTCTTCAAAGGGAATGTTCCTCAAAAAATAATCCTTGATCTGATCACCCTTAAACACATATTTTGGGCCCATTTATCCTTTCTTTCTGAACCCTGAACCATGGCCTACATTACGTGCTTTAAAAGTCCATTTTGATCAAGCATGAATATTTAATTTGAAGGGCTTTTTCCTCAGATTTTATCCCATCTTACCGAATTCTCATTTCACTATGGAAGAATTTAGAATTCTCAAGTGCATGGTGTCGCAACCTAAAAAAAAATAACGACGTCTCATCGCAAGACTTTATTATTCGTTAGGCGTGACATTAAAAAAAATCGAGGAAAAGTCGACTTAACTCCTATAGAAAAATGAAGGTTTTGAAAATGACCTTAAAAAAGACATGGAGTCGCCACCAATCTTTTTTAGCTAGGTGTGATCGGCCACCTATTAAAACCGGTTTTATAAAATATTTTAAAAATTAATTAAAACATTTTAAAAACCAATTTCAAGTCTGCGTTTTAAACCAGAGAAATCAAAGAAGCGGGTTCGGGAGTCGGTTGCGTGTGGGGAAGGATTAGCACCCCCACAACGCCCGTATAAATCGGTACCTTATTAATCGTGTGTTATCTTAAGTCTCGGTAAAAAGTTGGTTTTAAATTTAGTATTTCAAGTTAATTCCCAATTTAAAGAAAAATAATTTCATTTTTTTATTGAAAATGATCTGGAATTTATAAATTCAAAATTTTCCTATATTCCCCAACAAACGTGGCAAAATATAGAAATTTTTATTAGTTTTGGAAAACTTTCCGAATCATTCTCTTTTTTTTTTTGAAAGAAAGATATTCTTTTATTAATGATAATTGATGATATTCCCTCCAGCAAACCCAGTAGAGAACTCATGAATTATTTTAACTCGGGAATATCTTTATTTTTTATTGAAAACCATTATCTTTTTGAAAACATTTAAAATAAATGAATATGTATATGCATGACATAAATAAAATGACATAGCAAAATCTAAATAATATAATGCAACCTAAATGTCATGACACATAGAAATTATTATGGCAAGAATCACATATTATATAAAATGCATGAATATAAAAATGCAATGCATGAAATGTATTTTTTCCTTTAATTAAGGAAATCCGTATATCTAAAAAGATATCCGGCTACCTTAGGAAAATATGTCAAATTAAATATTCTAAAACCAAAATACTTTGTGATTGTTTGAAAACGATTTTGAAAAGCTTGAATTAAAAATAAAAACTAGGCTAAATCTTTTTTTTAAAATGGCTCTAATTTCCTAAGTTTAAAAAATCCGGACTTGACTACCCTTAACCCGGGACTTTAAAAACCATTTTTAGAGTTTAAAAAGGCTTAGAAATTACCCTAAGTCAGTAGCTAACCCTCCTAATCAGCCCACTCTAAGTAAATTAACCAAATCAGAAAAATGGTTTTTCTTTAAATTCAATTATGACTCCACTGTCCAGTTTTAATCCACGATTTTTTATCCTATTTTTAAAAATTCCAAACATTCGGAAAAAAATACTGGAGACTCAGGACATGTAAAAATACACGAGAAAAAATCGGATTAATTTTCTGATCAAAGATGAATTCCCAGAAAAATCAGAGATGTACGAGTTTTTGGAGGAGAAAAAAAAATAAAAACTGCTTTGTTTTTCTTTAAATTCAATTCTGACTCCACTGTCCAGTTTTAATCCACGATTTTTTACCCTATTTTTAAAACTTCCAAAAATTCTGAAAAAAATACTGGAGACTCAGGACATGTACAGCTACACGAGAAAAAATCGGATTAATTTTCTGATCAAAGATGAATTCCCAGAAAAATCAGAGATGTACGAGTTTTTGGAGGAAAAAAAAAACTGCTTTGTTTTTCTTTAAATTCAATTCTGACTCCACTGTCCAGTTTTAATCCACGATTTTTTACCCTATTTTTAAAAATTCCAAAAATTCTGAAAAAAATACTGGAGACTCAGGGCATGTACAGATACAGGATAAAAAATTTTCTTAATTTTCTGATCAAAGATGAATTCCCAGAAAAATCAGAGATGTACGAGTTTTTGGAGGAGAGAAAAAAAAAACTGCTTTGCCAACACACTTTTTTTTTTTTGTCTTTGATAAAATCATTTAAAAATCAAAATAAAAATATTTGAAACTCATAAAATGACTTGAAAGCAGTAGCTAGGACTTTTTGAAAGTTAGATAAAAATTGGCTAAGTAAAAAAAAATCACAAAGGTAGAATAATCAATTTGACAAACTTAATTTTCCACAAGTGTGCTCAAGAGAGCATGACTTTGAACCATTAATTGGCTCAAGTCATTATTCAAGTGGCATGAACATGAAATGCATGAAACAATGCAGCAAACATAATGCATGAAATGCATGGATCTAAACCTAAATGTAAGGAAAATGCATGACACAAATAATATGGCCTAGACCTAACATGAACTTGCATGACATTTAATGTAACCTAGACCTAAGACATGCATGGCATTTTCACAAACACAAGGCATGCTTAATTCAAAAATCCAACCAAATATCATGCAAATGCAAAAACCTAACAACTAGCATGACAAAAATACAACACACAATGCAAAACACATGGAGTAGCCAAATGGCCTCAAGCTCCAATAAGCATGGCATTTTCACAAACACTTTGTATGCTAGCATGAAAAACTAAGTCATAACACAAAAATCACACAAGCATTTTCACAAACACCTAATATACCAAATCTAAAACATGCTCACTAAGATATAAAACAAGAATCATGCAAAGAATCACACAAGCATTTTCACAAACACTTAATATGCTAACTCTAAAACATGCTCAAATTTAAATAACATGAAAACAGAAAATTAAAAATGCAAAAACATGATATCTAAGACATAAATGGCAACAAACAAAGCAACCAAATTAAATATAACTTAAGAACATGAAATAACATAATATTTAAAACATCAAAAATAAAGAAAATAGCATAAACAATATGGTAAAATGAATCAAAAACAACAACTTAAAATAAATAATGTAGGCCATTTGGCCATGGTGAGTTTATTGTAAAAACAAAATGTAAGAAAAATATACTTAAGAAAGGAAATGAAGGAAGAACAAGAAACATTATTTTAAAATGAAAACTCACCAAGTAGCTTTTGAACGGATTAAGCTATAAACCCTCAGAGTAGCTTTTGAACGGATTAAGCTACGAACCCTCAGAGTAGCTTTTGAACGGATTAAGCTACGAACCCTCAGAGTAGCTTTTGAACGGATTAAGCTACAAACCCTCAGAGTAGCTTTTGAACGGATTAAGCTACGAACCCTCAGAGTAGCTTTTGAACGGATTAAGCTACGAACCCTCAGAGTAAAACACTATGACTCACCACCCGGATAATCCTAATACAAGTGTATAGACTATCTCACAAGGGGTAGTGGGTGATTTCAACCAAAGGCCAAGACTCCTTATTTATAAGGTGAGCACCTCCTTGGCTTGACATTACAAAGGGATGTGGGATTGGGACTTAGGCTCAAAAATGAAAATCTCTAACTTAACTCTTGATTTTTAATCACTTGATTGAAAAAATCCTAAGCTTCCTCCTTCCTTTGGGCTTGGGCAGGCCAGCACTTCTCTTTTCCAGCCCAGCTCTGATTTTTGCAAGGCCCAAAGAAGCCCTTTTCGGTTGCTTGGGTGAAACGACCATTTTGCCCCCCGGATGCAAAATAAATATCAAACGGACTCCAAATTCAATTTTTCTTTTTTTAATGCTTCCAAAATAATAAAATATTGAGTTCTGGAAGTTTTCAAAATTATCCGAGTCCGTTTGCTATTTATTTGGATTTTTTCTTCCCAAAATATCCTTTTATGCCCCTACTTTTTACCATTTTTTAAACGAGCTCCAAATCAAGATTTTTCTTCACCAATCTCTTCAAAATAATTATAAAGTGTGATCTGGAAGTTTTCATAATTTTTGGAGCTCATTTGGTATTTTTTCGGGATTTATCGGCTTGAATTACTGCATAGGAGGCCCGGGATTTGGCCATTTTGCAAACGAACTCGGAGTCAAGATTTTCTTTCACCAATCTCTTCCAAATAATTTAAAAATGAGATTTGCCAAATTTCAGAATTTTCGGAGTCCATTTGCTATTTTTCCGGGATTTATCTTTTTGAATTACTGCATTAGAAGCCCGGGATTTGGTCATTTTGCAAACGAACTCGGAATCAAGATTTTCTTTCGCCAATATCTTTCAAATGATTTAAGAATGAGATTGACAAATTTTTCAGAATTTTTGGAGTCCATTTGCTATTTTTCCCAAATTTTTCCAATTTTGCCCTTTAACCTCCGAAACCCGGTTTTGCTCAAAACAAGTCCGATTTTTAGATTTTCTTCAATCTGAGCCTTGCACCATCCTTTTTAATCATTCCTCATCCATTGGGGGCTTTGGTCTTACCAATTCGGGCCATTTCTGTGATTCTTCCCGATTTCACCGAAATCCACTAAAAACTCTAATTCTCGGTTTTCTCCCGGATTGACTTTTCTTTCGGTTTTTCTTGCAAGTGACTTCTCCATTACCCGTAGTCAGTGCTTATCTTTCATTTGGAACCTTCAATTTCGACCAGTTTGATCGTTTAAGCACTTTTCCCCAAATTTCTCGGATTAGGGTTTCTTTTCTACTGAATCTCCAAATCCCAACTTCCGAACTCCATATCTTTCAATGTAGAACTCGAATTATCAAAATTCCTTCACCATTTTTCAATTGAACTTAAAATCTTGATTTTGAAAGTGGGTTGACTTTTTCAGTAGTTGACTTTTTCGGGGTTGACTTTTTCGGGGTTGACTTATTTTCAAGTTTGACTTTTTTTCAAGTTTGACTTTTTGTGCTCGCCCTCTTAAACTAAGTCTTGGAGTACCACCTGCAGGATGAAAACAGTCTTTTTATACTCGGAAACATCAATATAGGAAGAAAACATACCTGTTTAGTGGCCCGGACAAAATTAGGTGTCTACAGCTGCCCCTCTTTGGCTATTGCTGAAAATCAGGAATCAGGCAAAGATAAACCAACACTAATTTTGTACGGTCAGTGAAATCACATGGAAAGGAAAGGGGTTTTCTTTTTCATTTCTTCATTCATTTTTGCATTTTGCATTTTGCATTTTTTATTTTCTTTTTTCATTTTCTATTTTTTTCATTTTTTCTCTTTTTTCATTTTTTTTTTCAATTTTTTTTTTTTAAACAGTAAATTGAAGATTTGTCCTTAAATTGAATTCCCTGCCTAAACAAGGCTCGATTCGTCTTAAGGAAACAAATTCGATTTGCAAGAAAGGAAATGACCTCGACGATGGTCTCGGGGCCTTAACCTGTCTTGTTCTCAACTGTGTTTAAAATTCTGGATATCTCCTCCAGAAGCTTCGGCTATCACCACCAAAGTCTTGCTCATTTTTTTTTTAAATGTAAAAATTCTGGGTATCAACTCCAGAAGCTTCAGCTATCACCACTGAAGACTTTCTATCTTTTCAAAGGATTTTAAAACTCTGGATATCTCCACCAGAGGCTTCAGCTATCACCACCGAAGTCTTGCTCATTTTTAAAACTGTAAAATTCTAGGTATCACCACCAGAAGCTTCAGCTATCACCACCGAAGACTTTTTACCTTTTCAAAGGATTTTAAAACTCTGGATATCTCCACCAGAGGCTTCAGCTATCACCACCGAAGACTTGTTCACTTTTAAAACTGTAAAATTCTGGATATCCCCACCAGAAGCTTTGAGAAATGATGCAGATGCACATGTCTTTTAACAAGGTGCTCATGCTTTGGCTATTGCTGAGAATCAGGAATCAGGCAAAGATAAACCAACACTAATTTTGTACGGTCATTTGAAATCACATGGAAAGGAAAGGGGTTTTCTTTTTCATTTCTTCATTCATTTTTGCATTTTTCATTTTTCATTTTCTACTTTTTTTCCATCTCTTTTTTTTCTTTTTTTTTTCTATTTTTTCTATTTTTCAATTTTTCAAATTTTCAATTTTTTTTGATTTTTTTTAAAAATAATAAATTGAAGATTCTGTCCTTAAATTGAATTCCCTGCCTAAACAAGGCTCGATTCGTCTTAAGAAAACGAATTCGATTTTCAAAAGAAAAATTTATGCCCGAAGGTCTTTAAAATTGGTGCCCGGAGGTCTTAAAAAACTAGTGCCCGGAGGTCTTAAAAATTGGTGCCCGGCGGCCTTACCCCTGAAAAAGTTATGCCCGGAGGTCTTAAAGATGTTGCCCGGAGGTCTTACCTGTGATTTGAAAAATTATGCCCGGAGGTCTTAAAAATTGGAAATTATGCCCGGAGGTCTTAAAAATTGGCGCCCGGAGGCCTTACCCCTGAAAAAGTTATGCTCGGAGGTCTTAAAGATATTGCCCGGAGGTCTTACCTGTGAATTATAAAATTATGCCCGGAGGTCTTAAAAATGGTGCCCATAGGCCTTACTCCTGAAAAAAAAAGAGTTATGCCCGGAGGTCTTACCTGTGATTTGAAAAATTATGCCCGTAGGTCTTAAAAATTGGATATTATGCCCGGAGGTCTTGAAAGTTGGAAATTATGCCCGGAGGTCTTAAAAATTGGAAATTATGCCCGGAAGTCTTAAAAATTGGCGCCCGGAGGCCTTACCCTGAAAAAAAGTTATGCCCGGAGGTCTTAAAGATGTTGCCCGGAGGTCTTACCTGTCAGTTGGAAAAATGCGCTGTATGCGGCTTTAAAAATGATGCCCGGAGGTCTTAAAAATGGTGCCCGGAGGACTTACCTGTCTTTTGAAAAAAATGCGCTGTATGCGACTTTTAAAGATGATGCCCGGAGGTCTTAAAAATGGTGCCCGGAGGCCTTACCTGTCATTTGGAAAAAATACGCTGTATGCGGCTTTTAAAAATGATGCCCGGAGGTCTTAAAAATGGTGCCCGGAGGCCTTACCTGTCATTTGAAAAAAATGAGCTGTATGCGACTTTTAAAAATGATGCCCAGAGGTCTTAAAAACGGTGCCCGGAGGCCTTACCTGTCATTTGGAAAAAATGCGCTGTATGCGGCTTTTAAAAATGATGCCCGGAGGTCTTAAAAATGGTCTTTGAAGAATTGTTGAAAATTAACCTGAAGATGTGAATGCTTTTTGATGCTGGTGCAAATGATTAACAGGATACACATACTTCGTATTGCAAATGTAAATGTAAATATTTTGAATTGATGCAAATGTTTCTTGATGCAGCTGCAGATGTTGGATAAAACGCAAATGTTTTGTGGTGTATATGAAAATGGCTTAGATTGATGCAAATGCTTATTGATGCAGATGCATATTCAGATGTTGAATAAGATACAGATGCTTCTAAATGATGCAAATGCAAATGATTCTCGAATAACACAATTACTTCTCAGAAGGATGCAAAGGTCAATAATGTGCAAATGCTTCTTTATGATGCAAAATGAAAAAATTGGTGTTAACGTATCTACGTCATGGAATGATGCAAATGCAAAGATTGGCATTATGCAAATGCAAGGATTTGAAAACGTACAAAATGCTCATACATGATGCAAATGCAAAGATCGATAATGATGCAAACGCTTCATGAAAAGATGCAAATGCCCCTGATCATTTTTCTAGACTTTGGCTTAGTCTTTCCGATTCATTTTTCCTTTTCAAATAAGAGTATATCTTCAATTCATTTTGGCTATTCTCTTTGCCCCAACAGTTTTCAAACTCTGATCAACAGAGGTCTGAAACGGGTTCAATTTCTTCTTCTCATATCTGGAAGTCAGGACCTACCCTGGCAGTTCTATACCTTTGGGTTAGAAAAACCTTGTCTCATGTCAACATCAAAAATTGGTATTTCAAAAATATTTTTATTTTCCCTTTTTGAAAAACAATTTTGCTTATTTAAGAAAAACTTCTAAGCCCAAAATTTTAACTCCACAGTGTATGATGTACAAATCTTTTTAACTCCACAGATATGGTCAAAATACCAAAACGGTGCAGAACAGACGTCATTGCACATCAGCCAACTTGATGGTCGATTTCGCTAGGGAAAACGACTCCGTTTCAAGAAGTGTAAAACATGAAAAAGATAGATATGCCTCTTAGCTTTGCAGGGATACAAAGTTCAGCCTTATTGCTTCAGTGAAACTCGAGATATAGCTGATATGGCAAAAGGTGTCGGAACTGGAACTGAACTGGATTTGCCCTTAATTCTAGTAATCTGAAATCACTCAAAGAAACTTGTGAAAAACACCAAATTACATAAAAATATAAAAGATCATAAACACAATTAGGCTAAACAATAATAACTCGTATTTGACACAAAACAATAATAAAACATAACTAAAAACTATATAATTATACGAGTTATCACACCCCCATACTTAGATTGTTGCTAGTCCCTAGCAACGACTCAATAAAAAAAAAATAATAATAATAAAATAAGAAAATCTAATCTAATCCATTTTCGTAGGAAATCACGGTGGCACTTAGCATGTGACACAAGCCTTTAAACCCCTAGGTGTCCCTAGTGGACGAGTTTTAGTCTCGTGAGGGTTTACTAGGACGATACCCACAAACATTGAAGACATAAGAAAAACTAAAAATAATAATTATAACTAATCCTTCCAATATAAATTAGAGATAATCATTGGACAAGTCTTAAAAACTAATCAATAGCTTAAAGAAATTCACAAAAGATCTTGCTTGAATGTAAATAGTGTTTGAGTTAAGCCAATAATAACATAACATATTTCAATCAAAATAGTGTATATTCAAACTTAATCTCAACTTCTCACATGGGATACTCTCTTGATTTTCACTCTTTAAAGTAGTGGTAAAGTGTTTACACTCAATCAATCTCATGAAAACACTTCTACCATATGCTTGCTTGTCCACCTATTCTCCACTATTTAGATCATACAACTTCATAAATCAAGAGGTCTTTATTCAAGGTTGTAATGGGCCAAAGGGTTATAATGTGGTTAAAGAACAAAAGGATAAAGATATCACAAAGGTTCCAAAGAGTTCATAGATTTTAGAGACATAATAAGATCATACAAATAAAACTTCTCAAAACTCTTATAAAGCACATAATAACATAGGCTAAATATTCATGTTGAGCCTTTGCATCATTCTAACCAACTTTGTAACATCTTTTTCTAGAAGTTCAAGAGAAGATTTTTTTTTTTTTTTTTTTAATATGGGAATGTATTTGACAATGATCCCTTTCTTTTTCTCTTGACTTTTTCTTTTCTTTTCTTCCCCCACACTTATCTTTTGTTTCTAACCCAAATTTTCAAATAAAAATATCCCTTGTTTTTTTGCAATATGTCTCAAAATATAAAATTCCATCTTTAGAACAAGGGTAAGGATATAAGCATATTTAGGCTAGGTGTAAGTTGTGGTTACCAATAAAACATCATATTTAATGTAGGCTCAAATTGGCTCACTAGTGGGGATGTTCTCGTAGAACATTAATAATGGATGGCTGTTTGGCTCTGGTTATAATCCTAATGCCTCTATCATATTCATGTTGTCACATGTATGAATATAGTCTCAAACGGTTTAAAGCAAGTTCTAGAGAATCATGTAATCATAAGAGCACTCAAGAAAGAAATTAGATTGATTTGTATAATGCATCAATCATTATAGGCTCAAAAACTCACAAAGATGATTATACAAGTCAGATTAAGTCTAAACATGCTTCTTTCTCAATCAACATATCATATTAACATTGGCTCATAAAAAGGTTGACATCAAGCTCAATTCTCATGAAAATCTTCTCACTAATAAATCTGTTTTAGACTTATGCAATTCATATCTCATCATTGTATTGAAAGTAACTAAAAAAAAAACACACTAAGTCTAAACATGTTTTTTTTTTTTTTGTTTTTTTTTTGTTTTTTTTTTTGTTTTTTTTTTGTTTTTTTTGTTTTTTTGTTTTTTTGAAGAAGAAGATTAAATCAAACTGACAAGGTATGTCTCAAGTCTCCCTTACTCAGACCTTGTTCAGAATGAATACTTCTAAATGTCTTAAAACACAACAAATTTTTTTTTTTTTTTTTTTTAGCAAAATATGTCCCTTACCCCCTACTAAAATATGACATTGTCCCCAATGTCAAATTTTAAAGGTAGAATTTAGGAGATATTACCTGCAGAGGTTGCTAACCACTTATTATAACTGAGACACAACAAACAAAATGTTAGATAATGTCACAAAGACAAAGTGCAATCCACTCCTTGCTCGTCCATATCTCTTTTTCTTTTTCCGAGCGTTTGCGAAACAACCGTAGCAGATAAACACTCATAAGCTTGTAGCTTTTTGAGTAAATCTTCAATGGTTGTAGCAGAAATTATGGTTCTCCTTGCCTCTGAAAACATGAATCCATTATCCACAGCATTATCTAAATATGAAAGTAAATTACTAAAATAACCATTAATATTAAGCAAACCAATGGGTTTCTTATTTGTGACCAAAGATGACCAAGAAGCCACGCAAGCTATTTCTTCCAATGTACCCAGACCTCCTGGTAAGGCAATGAATGCATCGGCAGAATGGTACATGATTGTTATCCGTTCAGGGATACTCCAGACTTGTATTTCCTTACCCACGGTAGGTCCACAAAAATCTGTGAATAGTTTTGGCACGATTCCTAGAACTGGACTTCCTCCGGCGTGTGCTGCTGTAGCGACTGCTCCCATTAAACCCGTACTACCGCCTCCATAAATCAAGTGGATCTTTTGTTGGGCAAGTATTACTCCAACTCTTATGGCTTCATCAGCGAATATGTTATTTTTCCCTGGATAAGCACCTCCAAAGACACAAATTTTTTTAATGCGCTGGGACGAAGTGCTTTCCATTTTTTTTCTTTTTCGAGTGCCTGAAAGAGAATGAGTACATGGTGTAATATATAGAGGACTGAGTAGTGAATCAGACAAGAGTAATAATGTCGCCGAAAGTGTATTTGACCTGTCAGAAGAAAATGTTAACCTAACAAAAGATTTTTGCGTGATTTCAGGAAGAAAATCAAAAAGAGAAGAAAAATCAACCGTAAAAGACCAATGCAAAAAAAAAAGAATAATTACACAAATCGAACAACACGTAAACTAAACCGAAATAAAATTATTGCAAATCAAACCAAAAGCTGAGAAGTCATTTATTGTAGTTGTGATTGTGGCTCACATCTTCCTCTGGTTTTACGTCCAGAAACGGCTTAAACGCCTTCTATGAGTCGAGGATATGCTTCCCATCCAGTTTTCTTACAAGCTGGCAAACAGGGTCTTTTAACATCAGATTCCCAAGATGTTGCCATTCCCTTTGGAATTGCGGCCATAAATCAAGAATTTCTCTTTGTACGTCTCCACTAGGATGCGTCTCAAGAGAAAGTTGGATATTACCCAAATTCTCCTTACTCAGTCCATCCTTAATGAATTCAATTTTATCATCTCGATTAGAGGACGGAATCCCAATAGAACGACATTTACCGTTACACGTCCATCGTGCACACTTGTGGCAATTTGAACTCATGCGCTTTGCTCGTCGCTTCTTTGCATAAGTGCTTCTACCTGTACCTGGTAAATGCAAAACAGGAAGATATTCATCTTCACGTACCTTGGCTTCAATTATCCAACGTATGTCTTCAGGAATCCCTTTGTTCATAAGCATTCTTAATCTTTCTAATCGAACTTGGTAAAGCTTCAGTAAAATATTCCGAGGAAAAGGAGGAAATCGTTTCTGCAATCTTTTGAGAATATCATCCATCCTGAAAAAAAATGAAATAAAATAAAATGAAAGAGAAATTTATATACAATATCAGTTTTGTGGGTAGCTGATGGAACCGACTTAAATAATCACGGAGTACCGTTATCCGCCATTTAACCGGGGTAAAAAAAAATATATTTACATCTAGTTATTTTCAAAACAAGGATCAGAAAGAAAAACAACCTCTTCTTGAGTAACATGATTTTCCAAAAAGAGTTTGAGTCTTTGTCCATTTACCTTGAATACGTTACCATTTTGAGGATTCTCAATGTCAACTGCTCCATAATGATACACATGCTTAACCACAAATGGGCCAGTCCATCTTGATCTCAACTTACCAGGAAATATGTGAAGTCTAGAATTATAAAGTAGAACTTTTTGCCCAACATTAAATGTTTTTCTTGAAATTAACTTGTCATGAAAGGCTTTAGTTCTTTCTTTATGAATTTTAGAATTCTCATATGCATCATTTCTGAGTTCCTCAAGTTCATTTATTTGTAATTTTCGTAAATTAGAAGCGTCATCAAGGTTTGAGTTGAACATTTTAATGGCCCAATATGCTTTATGCTCAAGTTCCACAGGTAAATGACAAGGTTTTCCATAAACTAGCCTATAAGGAGACATGCCCAATGCTGTTTTAAAAGCTGTTCGATAGGCCCATAATGCATCGTTAAGTCTAAGAGACCAATCTTTGCGATTTGGATTAACTGTCTTTTCCAAAATTTGTTTAATCTCCCTATTTGCTAATTCTACCTGTCCATTTGTCTGCGGGTGATAAGGGGTTGCAACTTTGTGTGTAATGGCATATTTCTTCATTAATGTTTCAAAAACCTTGTTGCAAAAATGTGTTCCCCCATCGCTTATGATAGATCGAGGAATTCCAAATCGACTCAAAATATTTTCTTTTAAAAATTTAATCACTGTTTTGTGATCATTATTTCGACATGGAATTGCCTCTATCCACTTTGAAACATAATCTATTGCAACTAAAATGTATAAGAAACCAAAAGATGGTGGAAATGGTCCCATGAAATCAATACCCCAACAGTCAAAAATTTCAATTACAAGAATTGGGTTCAAAGGCATCATGTTTCTTTTCGAAATGGAACCTAATTTTTGACAACTTTCACATGACTTGCAAAAATTATGTGCATCTTTGAACAAAGTTGGCCAGTAAAATCCACACTGTAAAATTTTTGCAGCAGTTTTCTTTGATGAAAAATGACCACCACATGCCTCGGAATGACAAAACTTAATTACACTACTTACCTCATTGTCGGGAATGCATCTTCGAAAAATCTGATCAGGACAATATTTGAACAAGTAAGGGTCATCCCAATAGAACTTCTTTACCTCATTCAGAAACTTCCTTTTATCTTGTGTGCTCCATTGAGAAGGAATTTTTCCTGTAGCAAGAAAATTAGCAATGTCAGCAAACCAAGGTGTCGTGGAGACAATTAGAAGTTGTTCATCAGGAAAAGTATCATTTATTGGTGAGGTTCCAAAAGATTCATCACAAACAAGTCTTGATAAATGATCAGCCACCACATTTTCTACTCCTTTTTTATCTCGAATGGTGATGTCAAATTCTTGCAGCAAAAGGATCCACCTCAGCAACCTAGGTTTTGCATCCTTCTTAGAGAGAAGATATTTTAAAGCTGCATGATCACTAAAGACAACAATTGATGATCCAACAAGGTAAGATCTGAATTTATCCAATGCAAAAACAACTGCAAGTAATTCCTTTTCTGTAGTGGAATAATTCATTTGGGCTCTATTTAAAGTTTTACTTGCATAGTAAATTACATGTGGTTTATTATCTTTCCTTTGTCCTAACACAGCACCAACAGCATAGTCACTAGCATCACACATTATTTCAAATGGTAAGGACCAATCAGGAGATCTCATAATAGGAGCAGTAGTGAGCATATTTTTGAGTTTTTCAAAAGCATCTTCACAATCTTTAGTCCATTCAAATGCAGTGTCTTTCATTAAAAGATTACATAGAGGTTTAGATATTGTGCTAAAATCTTTTATGAATCTTCTATAAAAACCTGCATGTCCCAAGAATGACCTAATGTCCTTTACTGTCTTTGGTGTGGGTAGATTAGCAATCAATTCAAGTTTTGACTTGTCTACCTCAATCCCTTTTGCAGAAACAATGTGACCTAGTACAATACCTTTAGTGACCATGAAATGACATTTTTCCCAATTAAGAACAAGATTTTTTTCTTCACACCTAATCAATACATTTTTCAAATTGGCTAAGCAATCATCAAATGAATCACCAGAAACAGAAAAATCATCCATGAAAATCTCAAGATTACGTTCAATCATGTCACTAAAAATGCTAAGCATGCATCTTTGAAATGTGGCAGGGGCGTTACATAATCCAAATGGCATTCTACGATATGCAAAAGTACCAAAAGGACATGTAAAAGTGGTTTTCTCTTGGTCCTCAAGTGCAATGGCAATTTGATTATACCCAGAATATCCATCTAGAAAACAATAAAACTCATGCCCTGCAACTCTTTCTAAGATTTGATCCATGAAAGGCAAAGGGAAATGATCTTTCCTCGTCACTGAGTTAAGTTTCCTATAGTCAATGCACATGCGCCAACCAGTAACAGTCCTAGCTGGAATTAATTCATTGTTTTCATTTTTAACTACAGTAACTCCAGATTTCTTAGGTACGACTTGAGTAGGACTTACCCATTTGCTATCAGAGATAGGATAAATGATTCCATTATCTAGAAGTTTAATGACTTCATTTCTCACTACTTCTTTCATATTAGGATTAAGCCTTCGTTGCATTTGTCTAGAGGGTTTAGCATTTTCCTCTAAATAAATATTATGTGTGCAGATTAATGGGCTTATTCCCTTTATGTCAGCTAAGGTCCATCCTAATGCATTTTTGTGCATCTTCAAAAGTTGTAACAACTTACCTTCTTGTAGTTCATCAAGATGTGAAGAAATTATGACTGGAAAAGTTTCACTCTCACCCAAAAAAGAATATTTTAGCTCGGATGGCAATGGTTTTAACTCCAGCTTGGGTGGTTCAATAGTTGATGGTACAGTGACATTTGTAAGTGATGGTAGTTCCTCAAACTTTTGTTTCCAACAATGCTTATCCTGAAAAGATTTTAACAAAGAATCAGTGTGTGAAATTTCTGAAGCATTATCAAACTCATATTCAATTAAATAAGCTTCTAAAGGATCATGGAATGTGGTAGTGGTGAGATGTTCATGAACAAGTTCTTCAATGAAATCCACTTCATGTACTTCTGAATTATCACCAGGTTGCTTGCAAATGTTGAACACATTTAATTCTAAAGTCATATTTCCAAAAGAAATGTTCAACATACCATTCCTGCAATTTATCAGAGCATTAGAAGTTGCAAGAAATGGACGGCCTAATATAACAGGAATTTGAACATTTGGATTTGAAACAGGATGTGTGTCCAAAACAATAAAATCAACAGGGAAGTAAAAATTATCAATTTGAACCAAAACATCTTCAACTATCCCTCGAGGAATTTTTACAGAACGATCAGCTAGTTGAAGTGTAACAGGTGTTTCCTTGAGTTCACCTAAACCTAACTGTTGATAAACAGAAAAAGGCAAAAGATTAACACTAGCACCAAGATCAAGCAATGCACGTTCTATTCTAGTGTTTCCAATGATGCATGAGATTGTTGGACATCCAGGATCTTTGAATTTTGGTGGAGTAAGGTGCTGAATGATTGAGCTCACACTTTCCGTCAGAAATGCTTTCTTTTGTACATTATGTTTCCTTTTAACTGTGCACATGTCTTTCAAAAATTTAGCATAAGATGGAACTTGTTTGATTGCATCCAATAAAGGAATGTTAATCTTAACTTGTTTGAAAAGTTCATAAATTTCTGCATTTTGATTCAAATTCTTTATTGTTTGCAACCTTTGAGGAAAAGGAGCAGGATGCATACCTTTTTCTTTGTCCAAATTTTCAAGAAGTTCAGACTTACCATCATCCTTACCATTACTTTTCGGAGGGGAAAGAGGATCTTGGTCTTTTGATGGAATCTTTTTGTCAATTGCCTTTCCACTTCGAAGAGTTGTGATAGAACTGGCATTTTCCTGTTGAGTTTCATTGGAGCAAGAAACAAGACATTGAGTAGAAGGGTTAGGCTGAGGTTGAGCAGGAAACTTACCTTTTTCTTGAGTGCGTAATGAAGCTGTCAATGTGGACAAGGTGTTTTTGATCTCATTGATGTCATGTGAAGTTTGGTTATTCACATTTGCTTGTGTTTGAATGAATGCTTGCAATGTCTCTTCCAAGGTTTGTACACGTGAAGGTTGATAGGAAAAAGTGTTGCCCGGCTTTTGAGATTGTGGTACCTGAACATGATTATTATTCCGCCAACTGAAGTTGGGATGATTTCTCCATTCAGGGTTATACGTTTCAGAGTAAGGAGAAGGAAAAGGCTTTTTAAATGTGTTTATGGAATTTACTTGATCATGCAACGCTTCTTTAAGAATGGGAATGTTTGGACATTCAGAAGTGGGGTGTCCCATGATTTCACAAATTCCACAACTTTCTTCATTTTTAACCGTTTTGACTTCTTTTACTTCTCTAAGTTCCATGGCTTCAATCTTTCTAGCCAAATTAGCTACTTTAGCTTTTATCTCATCTTCTTGACTAAAATGATATTTACCTCTGTTAGAAACAAGATTAGATCTATTGGAACTTTCAGAGGAATTATCTGTGTGCCAGGCTTGAGAGTTATCTGCCAAATGGTCTAGGTAGTCAAAGGCTTCTTCAGGTTCTTTTTCTAGAAACTCACCGTTACACATTGTTTCAACAAATTGTTTAGTTTCGGGAGTTAAACTTTCATAAAAGAAACTAATAAGACGCCATTTTTCAAAACCATGATGTGGACAAGAACTTAACAAATCTTTAAAACGCTCCCAGCACTGAAAAAATGCTTCATTTTGATTTTGATTGAAATTTTGAATCTGTCTTTTCAATGCAGTAGTTTTATGTGCTGGGAAAAATTTCTTTAGAAACTCAGTTTGTAATTCTTGCCATGTGCCAATTGACCTTGGTTTTAAATTATGAAGCCAAATTTTTGCTTTATCTTTTAAAGAAAAAGGAAATAATTTTAGCTTGACAATTTCATTTGTACATTGTTGGTCATTAAAGGTGACACATACATCTTCGAAGTCTTTTAGAAACGAGTAAGCACTTTCCGATTCCAACCCATAGAAATTTGGAAGTAAAGCTATCATACCTGGTTTAAAACGAAAGTTGTTTGCATTGAGAGGAAAAATAAAACAAGAGGGTGATGAGCTTCGAGTTGGTTGCAAGTAGTCACGCATGGTGCGTACTTGTCTGTTCTCATCTTCAGCATGAACACTTTCATTGTCAGCCATGGTAGGAGTTGTATTAGAAAGATTACCTGAAAAAGTTTCACAATAAAATCTAACTAAACGACGAGATCTAAAATCACGTCGCCAAACAAGCATAAAACAAAGTTAATAAATAGATAATATATAAATATAAACTTTACAATATAAATATAAATATATACAAAATTAGGCGGTATAACCAGCCAATAAAACAAAGTTAATATACAAATTAGGCGGTATAACCAGCCAATAAAAATAAATATACTTATAAACTTATATACTTAGTATTTCTTCCCCGGCAACGGCGCCAAAAACTTGATGGTAACTCAATTAAGAGTTGTAAACCCAAGTGCAGGTTATGTTCAAGTAATAAATTCTCGGGTGTCCGAGGTCGAACCACAGGGAAGCGTATTAATAAATATAAGTTTATAAATATATAAGACAAAGAAAGTAAACAAGATATTAGGGAATCAACAACAAAATAAGATAAACAAGATATTAGAGAACAAAATAAACAAAATAACATAAAAACAATTAAACAAGATATAAAAAACAATAAGAAAGGATGTTGAGGTTAGAGACTCCACTCTTGGTGTTATGCTAAGATTAATCTTGTTTTATTACACAATTGAAATCCACACATAAGGGAGGTTCCAATCGGAAGGTTTAGCAATTCAGTCCAACGTCCATAGCATATGATATTATGTTCATTTGGTGTCCTCAAAACTCATAAAAAGAGTCCAAGCATTCCTTATGCCAAGGTATATGTCTACAACAAATCAAGGTTATGAAACCAAGCATTTACTGTGCCATTTTCATTGTCAATAATGAATCAAGATCTCTACTTTGCAAGTATGATTTTAAACCAAAAGAAAATATTATCTATACTAGTGTTTATAAATGATGATTCATTTTAGCTCATGTTTAAGAGACTAACCTTAGCATTTACCAAGAGCTTCACCTCATCACCTCAACAATATGATTAGCAACACATACTAGATATGAATAAAATGAAAAGAAATGTAAGAAGCATAAGTAAATAAAAAAGAAAACTAGAGAAAGGAAAGAAGAAGAAAACTTAGAGAATTTTACTACAAAGGCTAATATCCTACCAATGTATAATGTATCCCAATACTCATCCAAGGCCCTCTATTTATACACATTTTGGAGGGCTAAATGACAAGAGACAAGCTTTACAAATTTCAAAGGTAGGTATAATAGGTGGGTGCATTTTTCTAACAATTTTCGTCATATTGTATGACAATTCTGATCAGCCAGCTTGATGGTCGATTTTGTCAATGTTGGAGGCTCGATCTGATAAAATGGTCTTCTATAAAAATATACCCCTATCAGTTACGGATCCATAGCCGTTGGAATCAGATCCTTTGCGCACGTGGATCGGAAGATATGGTCAAAATACCAAAACGGTGCAGAACAGACGTCATTGCACATCAGCCAACTTGATGGTCGATTTCGCTAGGGAAAACGACTCCGTTTCAAGAAGTGTAAAACATGAAAAAGATAGATATGCCTCTTAGCTTTGCAGGGATACAAAGTTCAGCCTTATTGCTTCAGTGAAACTCGAGATATAGCTGATATGGCAAAAGGTGTCGGAACTGGAACTGAACTGGATTTGCCCTTAATTCTAGTAATCTGAAATCACTCAAAGAAACTTGTGAAAAACACCAAATTACATAAAAATATAAAAGATCATAAACACAATTAGACTAAACAATAATAACTCGTATTTGACACAAAACAATAATAAAACATAACTAAAAACTATATAATTATACGAGTTATCACCTTTCACTACCTATTCTACAAACCTTATTCTAAATGCCCTAGCAATTAAAACATTCAAGAATAGTGTAACGCATTAACCAACAAGCAATTATAATATACAACCTTAAATAACTAGAGAACAATAATAAAATGCATGCACATGAGTATGAACATATTTAAAAATATTTTATTATTTTCAAAATTCTCCTTATTAAAATAAAATATGGGAATTAAAATTAAATACCAATAAAACCAACAAAACCGAGACTTTGATAACACACGACTAATTCTAGGCCTGACTCTCTAATAATCCCCAGTGGAGTCGCCAAGCTGTCGCAACCTAAAAAAAAATAACGACGTCTCATCGCAAGACTTTATTATTCGTTAGGCGTGACATTAAAAAAAATCGAGGAAAAGTCGACTTAACTCCTATAGAAAAATGAAGGTTTTGAAAATGACCTTAAAAAAGACATGGAGTCGCCACCAATCTTTTTTAGCTAGGTGTGATCGGCCACCTATTAAAACCGGTTTTATAAAATATTTTAAAAATTAATTAAAACATTTTAAAAACCAATTTCAAGTCTGCGTTTTAAACCAGAGAAATCAAAGAAGCGGGTTCGGGAGTCGGTTGCGTGTGGGGAAGGATTAGCACCCCCACAACGCCCGTATAAATCGGTACCTTATTAATCGTGTGTTATCTTAAGTCTCGGTAAAAAGTTGGTTTTAAATTTAGTATTTCAAGTTAATTCCCAATTTAAAGAAAAATAATTTCATTTTTTTATTGAAAATGATCTGGAATTTATAAATTCAAAATTTTCCTCTATTCCCCAACAAACGTGGCAAAATATAGAAATTTTTATTAGTTTTGGAAAACTTTCCGAATCATTCTCTTTTTTTTTTTTGAAAGAAAGATATTCTTTTATTAATGATAATTGATGATATTCCCTCCAGCAAACCCGGTAGAGAACTCATGAATTATTTTAACTCGGGAATATCTTTATTTTTTATTGAAAACCATTATCTTTTTGAAAACATTTAAAATAAATGAATATGTATATGCATGACATAAATAAAATGACATAGCAAAATCTAAATAATATAATGCAACCTAAATGTCATGACACATAGAAATTATTATGGCAAGAATCACATATTATATAAAATGCATGAATATAAAAATGCAATGCATGAAATGTATTTTTTCCTTTAATTAAGGAAATCCGTATATCTAAAAAGATATCCGGCTACCTTAGGAAAATATGTCAAATTAAATATTCTAAAACCAAAATACTTTGTGATTGTTTGAAAACGATTTTGAAAAGCTTGAATTAAAAATAAAAACTAGGCTAAATCTTTTTTTTTTTAAATGGCTCTAATTTCCTAAGTTTAAAAAATCCGGACTTGACTACCCTTAACCCGGGACTTTAAAAACCATTTTTAGAGTTTAAAAAAGCTTAGAAATTACCCTAAGTCAGTAGCTAACCCTCCTAATCAGCCCACTCTAAGTAAATTAACCAAATCAGAAAAATGGTTTTTCTTTAAATTCAATTATGACTCCACTGTCCAGTTTTAATCCACGATTTTTTATCCTATTTTTATAAATTCCAAAAATTCGGAAAAAAATACTGGAGACTCAGGACATGTAAAAATACACGAGAAAAAATCGGATTAATTTTCTGATCAAAGATGAATTCCCAGAAAAATCAGAGATGTACGAGTTTTTGGAGGAGAAAAAAAAAACTGCTTTGTTTTTCTTTAAATTCAATTCTGACTCCACTGTCCAGTTTTAATCCACGATTTTTTACCCTATTTTTAAAACTTCCAAAAATTCTGAAAAAATACTGGAGACTCAGGACATGTACAGCTACACGAGAAAAAATCGGATTAATTTTCTGATCAAAGATGAATTCCCAGAAAAATCAGAGATGTACGAGTTTTTGGAGGAAAAAAAAAACTGCTTTGTTTTTCTTTAAATTCAATTCTGACTCCACTGTCCAGTTTTAATCCACGATTTTTTACCCTATTTTTAAAAATTCCAAAAATTCTGAAAAAAATACTGGAGACTCAGGGCATGTACAGATACAGGATAAAAAATTTTCTTAATTTTCTGATCAAAGATGAATTCCCAGAAAAATCAGAGATGTACGAGTTTTTGGAGGAGAGAAAAAAAAAACTGCTTTGCCAACACACTTTTTTTTTTGTCTTTGATAAAATCATTTAAAAATCAAAATAAAAATATTTGAAACTCATAAAATGACTTGAAAGCAGTAGCTAGGACTTTTTGAAAGTTAGATAAAAATTGGCTAAGTAAAAAAAAATCACAAAGGTAGAATAATCAATTTGACAAACTTAATTTTCCACAAGTGTGCTCAAGAGAGCATGACTTTGAACCATTAATTGGCTCAAGTCATTATTCAAGTGGCATGAACATGAAATGCATGAAACAATGCAGCAAACATAATGCATGAAATGCATGGATCTAAACCTAAATGTAAGGAAAATGCATGACACAAATAATATGGCCTAGACCTAACATGAACTTGCATGACATTTAATGTAACCTAGACCTAAGACATGCATGGCATTTTCACAAACACAAGGCATGCTTAATTCAAAAATCCAACCAAATATCATGCAAATGCAAAAACCTAACAACTAGCATGACAAAAATACAACACACAATGCAAAACACATGGAGTAGCCAAATGGCCTCAAGCTCCAATAAGCATGGCATTTTCACAAACACTTTGTATGCTAGCATGAAAAACTAAGTCATAACACAAAAATAACACAAGCATTTTCACAAACACCTAATATACCAAATCTAAAACATGCTCACTAAGATATAAAACAAGAATCATGCAAAGAATCACACAAGCATTTTCACAAACACTTAATATGCTAACTCTAAAACATGCTCAAATTTAAACAACATGAAAACAGAAAATTAAAAATGCAAAAACATGATATCTAAGACATAAATGGCAACAAACAAAGCAACCAAATTAAATATAACTTAAGAACATGAAAGAACATAATATTTAAAACATCAAAAATAAAGAAAATAGCATAAACAATATGGTAAAATGAATCAAAAACAACAACTTAAAATAAATAATGTAGGCCATTTGGCCATGGTGAGTTTATTGTAAAAACAAAATGTAAGAAAAATATACTTAAGAAAGGAAATGAAGGAAGAACAAGAAACATTATTTTAAAATGAAAACTCACCAAGTAGCTTTTGAACGGATTAAGCTATAAACCCTCAGAGTAGCTTTTGAACGGATTAAGCTACGAACCCTCAGAGTAGCTTTTGAACGGATTAAGCTACGAACCCTCAGAGTAGCTTTTGAACGGATTAAGCTACAAACCCTCAGAGTAGCTTTTGAACGGATTAAGCTACGAACCCTCAGAGTAGCTTTTGAACGGATTAAGCTACGAACCCTCAGAGTAAAACACTATGACTCACCACCCGGATAATCCTAATACAAGTGTATAGACTATCTCACAAGGGGTAGTGGGTGATTTCAACCAAAGGCCAAGACTCCTTATTTATAAGGTGAGCACCTCCTTGGCTTGACATTACAAAGGGATGTGGGATTGGGACTTAGGCTCAAAAATGAAAATCTCTAACTTAACTCTTGATTTTTAATCACTTGATTGAAAAAATCCTAAGCTTCCTCCTTCCTTTGGGCTTGGGCAGGCCAGCACTTCTCTTTTCCAGCCCAGCTCTGATTTTTGCAAGGCCCAAAGAAGCCCTTTTCGGTTGCTTGGGTGAAACGACCATTTTGCCCCCCGGATGCAAAATAAATATCAAACGGACTCCAAATTCAATTTTATTTTTTAAATGCTTCCAAAATAATAAAATATTGGGTTCTGGAAGTTTTCAAAATTATCCGAGTCCGTTTGCTATTTATTTGGATTTTTTCTTCCCAAAATATCCTTTTATGCCCCTACTTTTTACCATTTTTTAAACGAGCTCCAAATCAAGATTTTTCTTCACCAATCTCTTCAAAATAATTAAAAAGTGTGATCTGGAAGTTTTCATAATTTTTGGAGCTCATTTGGTATTTTTTCGGGATTTATCGGCTTGAATTACTGCATAGGAGGCCCGGGATTTGGCCATTTTGCAAACGAACTCGGAGTCAAGATTTTCTTTCACCAATCTCTTCCAAATAATTTAAAAATGAGATTTGCCAAATTTCAGAATTTTCGGAGTCCATTTGCTATTTTTCCGGGATTTATCTTTTTGAATTACTGCATTAGAAGCCCGGGATTTGGTCATTTTGCAAACGAACTCGTAATCAAGATTTTCTTTCGCCAATATCTTTCAAATGATTTAAGAATGAGATTGACAAAATTTTCAGAATTTTTGGAGTCCATTTGCTATTTTTCCCAAATTTTTCCAATTTTGCCCTTTAACCTCCGAAACCCGGTTTTGCTCAAAACAAGTCCGATTTTCAGATTTTCTTCAATCTGAGCCTTGCACCATCCTTTTTAATCATTCCTCATCCATTGGGGGCTTTGGTCTTACCAATTCGGGCCATTTCTGTGATTCTTCCCGATTTCACCGAAATCCACTAAAAACTCTAATTCTCGGTTTTCTCCCGGATTGACTTTTCTTTCGGTTTTTCTTGCAAGTGACTTCTCCATTACCCGTAGTCAGTGCTTATCTTTCATTTGGAACCTTCAATTTCGACCAGTTTGATCGTTTAAGCACTTTTCCCCAAATTTCTCGGATTAGGGTTTCTTTTCTACTGAATCTCCAAATCCCAACTTCCGAACTCCATATCTTTCAATGTAGAACTCGGATTATCAAAATTCCTTCGCCATTTTTCAATTGAACTTAAAATCTTGATTTTGAAAGTGGGTTGACTTTTTCAGTAGTTGACTTTTTCGGGGTTGACTTTTTCGGGGTTGACTTTTTTCAAGTTTGACTTTTTGTGCTCGCCCTCTTAAACTAAGTCTGGGAGTACCACCTGCAGGATGAAAACAGTCTTTTTATACTCGGAAACATCAATATAGGAAGAAAACATACCTGTTTAGTGGCCCGGACAAAATTAGGTGTCTACACATGGTAAAACAAAAAAAAAAATGGAAAGAATGAGAGTCTAGGGCGAAAACCCAAAAAATGGGCGGTCCAGAGTAAGATGAAATTTTTGATGCCATTTATGTTAGTGCCGCTACCACAAAAGAGAAGGTCATCTTGAAGAAGTGGTCATCGGGGAACATCTAGGAATTCATGAACCTCCTAAATTGTTAGCTCTATTCGGAGGATTGACTTCAAAAACTGAGACTTTTTCCCTCTAAGATTAAACTTTCCAGTTTAAACATCCCAGCCAATCTTGACTCTTGTCAAATGCCTTGATATGAAAACTAAAAGAATGTTGAATTTGTTAGATTCTCAATGAATTCATGTTTTATAAAACCTGTTCCATTTGTGAGCCTAGAATGGACATACATTTTCGTTGTGAAGTTTTCTTTGATCAACCAAAATTTTATTATATCAAGCCTTGCCAATCCCAATTGGAAAAACCCAGATTGACACTTAGAGAAATTTTTAACAGTGATCATCAGTCTTCAAAAGATTTGTACATCACACACTATGGGGTTGATATTTTTTGTTCAAAAGTTTTCAAAATGAGAAAACAGATAAAGATCTTTTTTGAAATACCTATTTTTGATGTTGACATGAGATAAGGGTTTTTCTAACCCAAAGGTGTGGAATTACTAGGGTTAATCTTGATTTATTAATATGAAAAGAAGAAATAGAACCCGGCAAGCAGACTTCTGTCAATAAGAGTTTGAAAACTATTGGGGCAAAGGAAATATCCAAATATTGAAAAATGAGTTGAAGTTATACTCTGATTTGAAGAGGAAAAATGAATTGGAAAGGCTAGGCCAAAGTCTAGAAAAATGATCAGGGGCATTTGCATCTTTTAATGAAGTGTTTGCATCATTATCGATCTTTGCATTTGCATCATGTAGAAGCATTCTGGACGTTGTCAATCCTTGCATTTGCATCATTTAGAAGCATTTGCATATTGTCAATTTTTGCATCTTTCCATGAAGTAGTTGCGTTAACACCAATTTTCACATTTGCATCATATAGAAGCAGTTGCACATTGTTGACCTTTGCATTTGCATCCTTCTATGAAGTAATTACGTTATTTGAGGATCATTTGCATTTGCATCATTTAGAAGCATCTGCATCTTATTCAACATTTGCATCTGCATCAATAAGAATTTGCATCAATCTAAGCCATTTGCGTGTACACCATGAAGCATCTGCATCTTATTTGACATCTGCTTCTGCATCAAGAAACATTTGCTTCAATTCAAAACATTTACATTTGCAATATGAAGTATGTGCATCCTGTTAACCATTTGCACCAGCATCAAAAAGCATTCGCATCTTCTCAAAATCGTCAAGTTAATTTTCAACAATTCTTCAAAGATCATTTTTAAAGTCGCATCCGGCACCAGTTTTCAAAAATCATAGATCAACCTCCGAGCACCTTTTTGAAGAGCTCCGGGCACCAGTTTTCAAAAATCCTAGATAACACCTCCGGGCATCATTTTTAAAGTCGCATACAGCGTAATTTTTCAAATCTTAGATCAGACCTCCGAGCATCATTTTTTAAAGACCTCCGAGCATCAGTTTTGAAAAATCCTAGATAAGACCTACAGGCATCATTTTTAAAGTCACATACAGCGCAATTTTTCAAATCATAGATTAGACCTCTGGGCACCATTTTTTAAGACCTCCGGGAACCAATTTTCCAAATCGTAGATAAGACCTCCGGGCATCATTTTTAAAGTCGCATACAGCACAATTTTCCAATCATAGATCAGACCTTCAGCCACCATTATTTAAGACCTCCGGGCATCAATTTTCCAAATCATAGATCAGACCTCCAGGAACCATTTTTTAAGACATCCGGACATCATTTTTAAGACCTCCAGGCACACTTTTTTTAAGACCTCGGGGCATAATTTTCTTCTTTTGTAAATCGAACCCGTATCCTTAAGACGGGTCGAGCCTTGATTAGTCAGGGAACTCAATTTAAGGACAAAATCTTCAATTTACAGCTTTAAAAAAAAAATGAAAACTCCCTTTCCCTTTCCTTCACTATGATTTCACTAATCGGACAAAATTAGTGTTTGTTTATCATTGCCTGATTTCTGATTCATAGCAATAGCCAAAGAGAGGCAGCTGTAGACACCTAATTTTGTCCGGACCATTAAATCAGGTATGTTTTCTTCCTAAAGTGACATTTCAAAATGCAAAAAGGCTTTTCTCATCCTACAGGTGGTATTCCGAGACTTAGTTTAAGAAAGTAGATAGAAAAAATCAATCTTGAAAAAGTGAACCATGAAAAGTCAACTACTAAAAAGTCAACCCACTCTCAAAATCAAGATTCAAAGTTCAATTGAAAAATGGTGAAAGCATTTTGATAATCCGAGGTCTACAATGAATGATATGAAGTTCGGAAGTTGGGTTACAGAGATTTAGTAAAAAGGAAACCCTAGTTCGGAAAATTTAGGGAAAAGTGCTTAAACGATCAAATCGGTTGAAATTAGAGTTTCTAAATGAAAGATAAGCACTGACTACAGGTAATGGAAAAGCCATTTCGAGGCAAACCGAAGGAAAAGTCAATTTGGAAGAAAATCGAGAATTAGGGTTTTTGGTGGATTTTGGTGAAATTGTAAAAAATTGTAGAAATGGCCTGATTCGCTAAAACTAAAGCCCCTAATTTATGAGGAATGAGTAAACAAGGATAGCCCAAGGCTCAGATTAAAGTAATTTCGAGAAAAGAGCTGATTGGAGGAAAAACGAAAAAATAAGGAAATTCCCGATACTGAAAAGATAAAAAATCAAAACGGAAGGGAATTTGATCGTAAAAATTGGGCATTCTCAGACCAACTCCAATTCAATATATGACAAAGGCACAAAAAAAGAAAATCTAGAAATCGGAGCTCGTTTGCAAAATGTCAAATTCCGGGCCCACTAATCTGAAAATTCCAGAAGATAAATCTCGAAAAAATAGCAAATGAGTTCCAAAAAATCTGAAAATTTGCAGATCCTATTCTTAAATTATTTGGAAGAGATTGGAAAAAGAAAATCTGGATTCGGAGCTCGTTTGCAAAATGTCAAATTTCGGGCCCATTAAGTTGAAATTCAAGCAGATAAATCCCCAAAAATAGCAAATGAGTTCCAAAAATTCTAAAAATTTTCAGATCTCATTCTTAAATTATTTAGAAGAGATTGGTGAAGAAAAATCCAGATTTGGAGCTCGTTTACAAAATGGCAAAAGTTCGGGTGCATTAAGGGGCAATTTTGGAAATAAATCCAAAAAATAACAAATGGGCTCCAAAAATTATGAAACTTCTAGAATTCAATTTTTTATTATTTAGGAAGTATTGAAAAAAAAAATTGGATTTGGAGTCCGTTTGCTATTTAATTTGGTTTGGAGGTCAAAAAGGTTTTTTCATCGAAGAAACCGAATAAGGCCTTTAAAAAATTGGAGATTGGGCTAGATTTTAAAAGGCCAATCAGCCAAGCCCATAATGGAGAGTGTTTTTGCTGAGATTTTAGAACCAAGGGCCATGAGTGAAGAGGGAGGTAGTTATTTTTCTTGATCAAGCCTTTGAAATTTTGACACATGGACCAATGGATGAAGAGGGATGATGTCATATTTATGACATCCTATTTATGACATTATCTTCATGACATCATATTTAGGAGCTTGTTATTCCAATCTAAGGGTGGGAATTCTACATAGAAAGCATCTTGGATCAAAGACCATTGGATAAGAATTGGTGTAAAAAAAAAAAAAAACCTGGAACCTTCTACACTACTATAGGCCATTCGACCATAGCTATGGAAGGGGGCTCTCTTTCATTTTTTCATACTTGCTTGGATGAAGACTCTCCTTTTTTTGTAAACCAAATAGAAAGTTTAGAAAGAAAAAAAAAGTAAGAAGAGAAAAAGCTTGCAATATAGCTTTTAGAGGTAGCTAAAAGCACCATACTCTTGCACTTTTTTTGCATTTCCATCCTTGATTTGCTATTCTCATTTTACATTTGGTGAGTTTCTATTGATTTTAGTTTTAAAAATAAGTTTTTTTAAACTTTCTCTCCAAGTTCTTATTTTATGCTTTCTTGAAAAACTATGAAAAAACAAATTTTTTTACATCTTTTTCTAGTGGCTGAATGGACTATTTTTTGAAATGGTTGGTGTTTTTTTTATTTCATGTTTTTTGTGATGTCTAGCATGTTTTTGATGTTTTATATTTTCTTCAAATAACAAAAACATGGAGCTTGTTTTGATCTTTTTACTTATTTACCTCCATTTTTTATTTTACCATTTTGTTTTCATGTTTACTTCCTTTGTCTACATTTTTTAATTTTTTGTTTTCAACATTTTTGAGTTGTTCATGATTTACATTTTACTATGCTATGTGTTTGTGAAAATGTCTAGTCTTGTGCATGCCTTTACTTCATGTTTACATGGTTTAACATGATTCTTTTTAGCATTGCATTTTAGTACGTCATGTGTTTGTGAAAATGTCATGCTAGGATTCCATCACATTGTGACAATGTCCATTCGGCCTCCTTTATTTTACTTGCTTTGTGTGTGCATTTTCATCATGCTAGTTGATAGGTTTGCATTTCCATGCCATGACTTTGTGTATTTTGATTTAGTATACTATGTGTTTGTGTTATTGCCATGCATTCTTTAGGTCTAGGTTTCATTTGCATTGCCATGCATTTCATGCATGTTTAGACCTAGGTTGCATTTATTGCCATGCAAGTTCATGTTAGGTCTAGGCCATATTCTTATGCCATGCATTTTTCATGTCATTTAGGTTTTAAATCATGCATTTCATGCATTCAATTTGCTGTATGTTCATGCATCTCATGTCATACCACTTGATTTATGACTTAGGCCAATCAATGGCTAAAAGTCATGCTCACTTGATCATACTTGTGGAAAATTAAAAAGTTGTCAAATTGATTATTCTACCTTTGTGATTTTTTTTTTTACTTAGCCAATTTTTGTCCAAATTTTTAGAAGTTTTAGCTACTGTTTGTAGGTCCTTATGAGAGTCTCCAATATTTTTACTTTTATTTTTAAATGATTTTATCAAAAGCAAAAAAATATGTTTTGGCAAAATAGTTTTCACCCAGTGTTTTGACTTTCCCGATTTTTCTGGGAAGATATCTTTAATAAAAAAATTAAGCCAATTTTTCCGTGTAGTTTTACATGTTCTGAGTCTCCAGTATTTCTTTTAGATTTTTTGAAAATTTAAAAATAGGTTAAAAAATCACGCTTTGAAACTGGACAGTAGAGTCAGATTTGAATTTGAGGGGAAATTGATTTTCTGTTTTGGCTAAGTTACTTAGAAGGGGTTGATTAGGAACTTTAGCTACCGTCTCAGGGAGGTTTCTAAGCCATTTTAAACTTAAAAAATGATTTTATAAAGCACTGGTCAAGGGTGGTCAAGTTCGGGTTTTCAAACTTAGGAAAATAGAGCTATTTTCAAAGGGGAATTCGGCTATGGTCTAGTTTTCATCCAAGATTTTCAAAATTGTTTTCAACTAATCACAAAGTATTTTGATTTTAGAAATTTTACTTTGATATATTTTCCTAAGGTAGCCGGATATCTTTTTAGATATACGGATTTCTTTATTTAAAGGAAAAAAAATACATTTTCATGCATTGCATTTTCCATGATTCGTGCATACTATATAATATGTGATTTTTGCTATGATAATTTCTATGGTATTGTTATTATTTTGATTTATATTTTATGATGTTATATTGTTTGTTATATGATTTTGAATATTTCATGCCATCCTATGCTTTTTATTTAGTCTTTTTTTTTTGTCACATTATTTAGCATATACTATGTTCATGCATTATTATTTTTATTTTCATGCATATTTCATGATAACGTTATTTTATGTTTCATATCATTTCATGTCACTTAGATTGTATTCCATGTCATATAGATTATATTATTTAAAATATGCCATGTCAATTAAATTAGCTATGTCATTTAAGTCATATCATTTCATTTAGAATATATCATGTCACTTAGGATATTTTATTTCATTTAGAATATATCATGTCACTTAGGATATTTCATTTCATTTAGAATATATCATGTCACTTAGGATATTTCATTTCATTTAGAATATATCATCTTGCTTAGGATATTTCATTTCATCTAGAATATGCTATGCCATTTAAATTATATCATACCATTTAGGTTGTATTATATTATCTAGACTTTGCTATGTCATTTTATTTATGTCACACATGTTCATATTCATATTTTTTTAAAATGTTTTGAAAAGATAATGGTTTTAAATAAAATAAAGTTATTCCCGAGTTAAAATAATTCATGAGTTCTCTGTCGGGTTTGCTGGGGAGGATATCATCAATTATCATTAATAACGAAATATCTTCTTTAAAACAAGAATGATTCAGAAAATTTTCCAAATAAATAAAAATTTATATATTTTGCCACCTTTGTCGAAAAATATAGGAAAATTTTGAATTAATAAATTCTGAATTATTTTCAATAAAACAATGGAATTATTATTTTTTAAAATTGGGAATTAATTTGAAATACTAAATTTAAAACCACTTTTTACCGAGACTTGAGATAACGCATGATTAATAAGGTACCGTTTTATACGGGCGTTGTGGGGGTGCTAATCCTTCCCCACACGTAACCGAGTCCGGAACCCTCTTCTTTGATTTCTCTGGTTTAAAACGCGGACTTGAAATTGGTCTTAAAATGTTTTAATTAATTTTAAAATGTTTTACAAAATCGGTTTTAATAGGTGGCCGATCAGACCTAGCCAAAAAAGATTGGTGGCGACTCCATGTCTTTTTCGAGGTCATTTTCAAATCCTTATTTTATTTTGAGAGGAATTAAGTTGATTTTTCCTATATTTTTTCAATGTCATGCTTAACGAATATAAAGTCTCGCGATGAGACTTGTTATTTTTAGGTTGCAACACTAACCAAAACAGAAAATTATTTCTTTCTTGAAAACAAATTTGACTTTTCTAACCAGTTCTAAAACATAAATTTTTTACCCTTCTAAAAAATTTCAAAAAAATCTGAAAACATTATGGGAGACTTAGAACATGTCGACCTCCATTGGAAAAAATCAGCTTAATTTTTGGACTAAGGTAACTATGACCGAATCAACCAAAACAGAAAGCTACCAATTCTAAAAAAACAACTTTGACTCTCACAGACAGTCTTGAAAAACCGATTTTTTTACCCTCCTAAAAAATTTCAAAAAACGTTAAAAAAATTATGAGAGACTTAGAACATTGCAACCTATATGGGAAAAAATCAACTTAATTTTTAGACTAAGGATGGCCTACCCGAAAATTCATGAAACACAGAACACTGGGTGAAAATTTTCGTAACTAAAAAATATTTTTAAACCTTTGATAAAAACATTCAAAAATCAAAATAAAAATATTAGAGACTCCTCTAAGGTCCTATAACTAGTGGTAAAAAATTCTAAAAATTTAGACAAGGGTTGCCTAGTGAAAAAAATCCTAAAGTTAGAAAATCCAACTTATACAAATCTCAATATTTCACAAGCATGCTCATGAGAGTTTGGCTTTGAGCTATTGATTGGCCTAAGTCAAAAATCAAGTGGGATGAAATGAAATGCATGAAAAAATAGCAAGTTAAATGCATGAAATGCATGACCTAATGCCTAAATGACATAGAAAATATGCATGGCATAAAAGATGACCTAATGCCTAATACGACATGAAAATGTACATGCATAAAAGATAACCTAATGTCTAATATGACATGGAAATATGCATGGCAATAAATGATGACCTAATGTCTAATATGACATAGAAATATGCCATGGCATAAAATGATAACCTAATACCTAATATGAGATAGATGATATGCATGGCAATATAAGATGACCTAATGCAATAATATGACATGAAAATATGCATGGCATAAAGTGATAACCTAATACCTAATATGAGATAGAAGATATGCATGGCAATATAAGATGACCTAATGCAATAATATGACTTGAAAATATGCATGGAAGCAACATAAGATGTAATGACCGAATGAACACAATAACAATGCAAGAATATGGCAAAGAAAATATACAATCACATGGTATAATGATGCAAAGCATGAATGGAAGCATGGTAGCCAAATAATCATAATGAAAATGCAATTACACAAGTCAAGAATAAAGCATGGTAGCCGAATGGACATGCTGAAAATGTAGGAATATGGCATGGCAATAACACAAACATATGGCATGGCAAATACACAAACATATGGTATGGCAATAATGCAAAGCATGAATAACTTGATATAATAAAAACAGAAAATTAAAGTTAGTAAATAAAGCAAGTAGACATGAAAATAAATGAAAAAAAAAGAGTAAGTAAAGAAAATAGAAATAAGCTCCATATTTTGATTATTGTAGAAAGCTAAATCATCAAAACAAACTAACCTACCACAACCAACATAGGAATAAAATCAAACACAAGATAATCATACTCAAGAAGCATTCGGTCATTAGTAAAAAATGTTGTAGAAAAAATGTTTTTGATATCTTTGATGAAAACAAAAGATAGGAACCATAAAAGGAAGCTTTAAAAACCTTTATTTCATAAGAAAAAAACAAGAAATCATATAGAAAATAGGCAAATCAGCATAAAAAAATAAAGAAAAATGCAAGAGATTGGTGACCAAAGGCTACCTTTCAAAGCTATCTTTCAAGCTTGCTTCTCTTCAAAAAAGTTCTTTGCTTATCTATCACTTTAGCTACTGCTCATACATGAAATAAATCAGCCAAAAGCCTCTCCCCCTATTTATAGGCTGGCCGAATGGTCTTCATGTTGTCATAATGTTGTCATTTTTTTTCCTAGCTAGCAAGATCCAAAGGCTGCTAATCAAAGATGATAAAAATGTGAATTTGCAACCATAGGATGAAGTGATCAACCCCTAACCATAACCATCTGTCCAAGAATCCTAACCATAATGTGCTCATCCTTTCTCTTTATCACCTTGGCCACTTGGCGTGATCACAAGGGCTCAATCAAATAAAAATGTCACATTGCTATCCAATTTTGGCCCTTGGATGAGAGAAATCAGCCATTCCTTCCCCTCTTCATGGGCTGGCCGAATGGCCTTAAAAATTCCAGCAACTTCTCTATTTTTTAAATTGCAAAAAATGGCCCTTTTCAGTTTCTTCGATAAAATTACACTTTAGCACCTAAACTTAATTAAATTGCAAACGGACCCCAAATCCAGATTTTATTTTTCCAATACCTCATAATCAATATAAAACTCAGTTCTGAAAGTTTTCATAATTTTTCGAGCTCGTTTCCTGTTTTTCTAAGAATTTTCTTTAAAAGTGCGGATTGGTGCCTCCCAAATTTTTTCATTTTTCATTTGAGCTCCGATTCTGAATTTTCTTCATCAATCTCTTCCAAATAATATAAAACTCAGATCTGGAAGTTTTGGTAATTTTTTGCGCTCGTTTCCTATTTTTCCCAAAATTTTCTTTTAGAATTTTGGACTAGTACACCTAAACTTTGTCATTTTTCATTTTAGCTCCGATTCCAGATTTTTCTTCACGAATATCTTCCAAATAATATAAAACTCAGATATGGAAGTTTTCATAATTTTTTGAGCTCATTTTCTATTTTTCTCGGATTTTCCAATATTGTCTTTTAACCCCAAAACCTCGATTTTACTCAAAACGAGTTTGATTTCCATATTTTCTTTTTCCATTGCCTTTGTTATATATTGAATTGGAGTTGGTCCAAAAATGTACAATTGTTATGATCAAATTCCCCTCCGATTTGATTTTTCCTTTTTCCAATATCGGGAATTTTCTAATTTTTCCGTTTTTCCTCTAACAAGCTCTTTTCTTGGAATTACTTCGAACTGAGCCTTGGGCTATCCTTGTTTACTCACTCTTCATCAATTAGGGGCTTCAGTTTTACCGAATTGGGCCATCTCTACAGTTTTCCCCAATTTTGCAAAATTCACCAAAAACCCTAATTCTCGGTTTTCCTTCCAAATTGACTCTTCCTTTGTTCTGCTTCCAATTGGCCTTTCCAATACTCGTAGTCATTGATTATATTCCTTTTGGAACCTCCAATTTCGACGAATTTGATCGTTTAAGCATTTTTACCCAAATTTATTGAATTAGGGTTTTTTTTCACTGAATTTCCATAACCCATCTTCCGAACTCTATATCTCTCATTGTAGACCTCAGATTATCAAAATTCTTTCACCAATGTTCAATTAAACTTTGAATCTTGATTTTGACTGAGGGTTGACTTTTTTAGTGGTTGACTTTTTGAGGGTTGACTTTTTTGGGATTGACTTTTCATGCTGACCTCATAAACAAAGTCTTGGAGTACTATCTGCAGGATGAGAAGAGATTTTCTGCATTCTAAAAAGCACAAGGAAGAATTTAGCTGGGTTAAGGGCCCGGAAAAAATTAGGTGTATACAGTGATTTTCACAAATTGAGCACTTAATCTCTTGCTTAGATTTGCATTGCTTATTTAAAGACTATTTATGTTGATGTGAATTGCGATTATATCTAGAGCCTAGAATTTGTTTGATTCTCTCTCGAAGCGAAATCCTAGACAACACTAAGTTGAGGAGATGATTTAGGCCATCTTTGGATCGTTTGAGCCTTTCAAACTTACCTTTATATATTAATATCCTTAGTCTACCTCTTTGTGCTTAATTGATTTACATCTTTTCTTTGATTGCCACATCTTTTAGCCTAGCCAAATAAGAAAAACCATGATTAACCTTTACTACATAGGCATGTGTATGACATACAGGAAAAAATTACGAGCCATGTCGAATTTGGGTGAATGGTGATGTAAAATTTCTCTATATAAAAAAAGAAAATTATGACTTTTCGAAAACAAAGAACCAAAAAAAAAAAGCGAGAATAAATTGGTGAAGCAAAAAGGAAGTGTATTCAAAGAATGGAGAATGTAATTTGAGGAAAAGACTATGGCTCTTTGAAAATCCTGAAAAAATGTAAAGTGTCAATGGGTGACTTAAACTTAAATTTTTCCTTTATCATATACCTTGACCCTAGCCTTACATTACAAGCTTAATAAACACCTCTTTGATCCTTGATGAAGTTTTAGTCTACATTAGTGGAGAGAGAGATGAAAAGCAAAAATATGAGATTCTAGTACTTTAATTCGTATTTTTGCATTGATATAAACTTATTTAGATTGCATGCAATGATGTGCAAAGAGATTATTCACACACACACTGAAAATCCATTCAAGCATGAAGTTTAGGATTGAATTGAATCATAAATTTGGATTATTTTTATGTTCTACTTTGAATAAGGATTTTGAGGTAACTTTTGAGATAAATTAAAGAAATCATTGTTTGAGTGCATTTATCTTGAGTGATGTTTTGTGTCAGGTTATTTAGTTAGTTAGTTTTGTTCTGTTTTGCTCGAGGACTAGCAAAATCTTAAGTTTGGGAGTGTGATAACTCTAGAAAATATAGTTATTTTACCACCTTTTATGCATTTAAATCGGCTAAGTAATTGAGGCTTTTATTAGGATTTGATTAGTTTTAGATGTTTTAGATTTATTTTATTTATCCATTTCCTGTTCAAAATAGTTATTTAGTTATTATTTATGTGTTTTTATAGGTCCAAGGTGATCTGGAACTTCGAAGTGCAAAACGATGAAAAACGGTGCAAAGCAACGAGCAGTCAGATTCGACCCTCGAAGCTTGTTTCAAGGAAAACTTGATCTTAAAGTCTTCATTTGAGAAGAATTCCTCATTAATTTTGAAGCTGACTTCCATACCTTTCCAAAGATAGTTTACTCGTCAAAATGGGACGAGATTTGCCCATCTAAAACAGCTGACGAAGTACGAGAAGACGGAACCAACTCAGGACAACCAGAGGAGTTGGCGCCGCAGCGCCAAGGACGCAGTAGCAGTGGCGCCGCGGCACCCAAAACTGGCGCTGTGGCACCAGGTATGAACAGTAAAATATGGGGAAAAAATAAAAGCCTGTAGCTTACCTGTTTGCTTGTGCACGAAGTTTCAGACTCCAAGGGGCCTTAGACACTTTAAATAAGATTCTTTTAGTCTGAAATAAATGGGGATTTGGAGTTCTAAAAACCTAATTCTCTCAAGAGAATAGTTTCCATCTAAAGCTCATAAAGAATCATGCTTGAATGTAAATGGTTTGAGTTAAGCCAACATTAACATAATATATCTCAATCAAAATAGTGCATATTCAAACTTAACTCATCTTCTCACATAGAATACTCTCATGATTTTCACTGTTTAAAGTAGTGGTAAAGTGTTTACACTCAATCAATCTCATGAAAACAGTTCTACCATATGCTTGCTTGTCCACCTCATCTCCACTATATAGATCATACAACTTCATGAATCAAAAGGTCTTTAATCAAGGTTGTAATGGGGCCAATGAGTTGTAATGTGGTTAAAGAATAAAAGATAAAAGATATCAAAAAGGTTCCAAAGACTTCATAGAATTTAGAGACATAATAAGGTTATACAATGAAAACTTCTTATGAAACACCCTGTCTGGATAATCTACCTAAAATCCGACAGAGTTTTCTTTCTATCTCAACTATAACTCTCCTGCAAATAACACTCAATTCATATCCTTAACCAGCAATATTTCTCAATACTATTATCACATTTATCCATGCATATTAAAAAATTATCCATGATCAATTTATGCTCAAGTCAAAACATATTGATCTATTGTCTCATATCTTCAAATATATATAATATATCCAGAAGTAAACCTATCTCAGTAAGGTTTACTAGATAAAAACATCAAGAGATCAAATCTTCTAGAAATTTAGATATGATGCCCACCACGTCAATATACTCTTGAAGCGGAGAGTAGAGGAAGGCAGCAATCCTGATACCTAACTATGACCTGAAAATGAGAAATAAGAAGAGGTGAGATATATGAATATCTCAATAAGTAGACAATATTTAAAGCGTGTGAAAACTATAATGGTAACCTGTAAAGCATAATTAACATTTTCAAAATAAATAATAGTAAAACCATAATGTGTAATTCAAAAATGTAGCGAAGTTTTCAAATGTATAACAATATTATAATATTAAATCAATGTATAAAATCTGTAAAGTAAATCAGGTTACGTATAGTTGGGCTCCAACTTACTGTCATGCATAAGAATGCATCCATAAAATAACCAGGCAATATCCATGTAGGCATACTAGTAGTCGTTCCCAAAGGCCAATACCACCATATGACCCCCCAAAGGCATATGTGTCGCTATGATGTGCCCCCAAAAGGCTAATATAAAGGGATAGGGACTCTGCTCCCACCACAAAGACGTAGCACGCAGCTCCCATACCCCAGTCTAATATCACGGACTTGGGACTCTGGAGGTGGCTCCCGCCAAAAAGGCGTAGTACGTAGCTCCCGTATTTCGATCAAGGGTATAATCTCATACATTAAGTCAGATAGAGCCAAAACCATGTACGTCAAATTCTATGTATAATCATATTTCATAAATCAACCAACTTACTTGATATAATATTTCTTGAAATAAATATACTTTAATAACAAATCAATTCATATGATTATGTATCATATATACCTTTAATACGTAAAATAAATATCATGCAAAAAAAATTATAATTATAACTAAAGAAATTTAAAATAACTATAGTTGTCATCTACTCACAATCCTTGAGATGATCTCACTGTACACCTCGATCTGAAACTTCGGGATCCACAGGTGACGTTGGATCTACGTGGCCTAGAGATTAACGATATTTAGTATCTATACATGCTCAAAGCATTACACAATTATGATTGCTACTTAAGTCCCATTAATCTAACGCATAGTCAATACTAATTTCTCATACTCAAAACAACATATCCTAAATTTTTAATATCATTTCCATAATCATTTTCTCCATAATTCAACTTCATATTCATGTCCTTATCAAATTCCTTTCTATTACTCCATGCCTTAGAGATTTTCATAATCCATAACCATCATTTAGTACTATATTTCTCTTAAGCAATAAATTCCTTACTATCAAGCTAGATTAGAAAATCATAACTTGAGTTTGGTAAGGAATTTTGAAGTGATTCCAATTGTTTTATTTCAATCAATAAGTATAATTTATGAATAAAATAACTAACTTAGACAATTAGAACAAAATCTTGATCAAATTTGATAAATACCGAAACTATGCCGAAACAATGGTCAACACAAAACAGCCAACTTCACTGAATTTTATCTTTTTAACCACTTATCGGTTTTGGGTGATTCAAAAACCAAAATTCTTGTATTTAAGTATAGTTTCTAGGAAAAATATCAAAAAGTACAAACCCGTCTTTGAAAAAACCATAAAATCCGAACAGCAAGCATGCTCAACTTCCCCTGTTTTGCTTTGTCTTCCCATTTTCTTGTTCATGCTTTCAAATCCTTTTAATTCTTACCGAAGGTGAGTAAAACTCATACTTAATAGATGGATTTCAGACCTTAACATGTTTATGGAGCTAAGATCTTAGCATGCTCAAGTAGAATATCTAAAGAAAAGGAAGAATTTATTAAGAAACTAACATTGGATGTGATTGTTGTTGAGATTTTAATGGAATAGTTGAAGAGAAATGTTGGAGGAGATGAAGAGAATTTGAGAGAATGAGAGGGGAGGGTGGCCGGCTAGCTCATAAAGAAATGAAGAAAATTTTCTAGAAATTTCAAGATAATAAGATGACTAAAAGATATTTTTCAACTTTTGGTATAATTGCCCATTGGTCCCTCAACTTTTTATAATAATCATTAAGCCCCTAAACTTTTTTTTTAGTTTGTTCAATTTGATCATTTCTTATTTTAATTTCTTCACTTATAACTTCTTACCAATTTCCAAGTTTGTCCTTAAAATTTTAGGATTTAACTTTACATGATTTTACATAACCTCGGTTCTTACAACTTACCCCCCTTAGAAAAATTTCGTCATCGAAATTTACTTGCCAACTTGATTGAACAAGTGAGTATATTGAGTCAACATATCTTCCTCCATTCCCATGTAGCTTCTTCATATGAATCATTCCTCCAAAGAACTTTTACTAATGGAATAGTCTTAGTCCTTAGAACTTGGTCCTTTCTATCCAAAATCTCAACCGGTTGCTCTTCATAAGTTAAATTTTCCTCAATTTCCATAGGCAAGTCCTTCAATATATGTGAAGAATTGAAAATGTACTTTTGGAGCATAGAAACATAGAACACATTATGAATTCATGACAATTCTTCTGGTAAGGCCAATGTATAAGCAACTGGGCCAATCCGTTCAATGATCTCATACGGCCCTACATATCAAGGACCCAACTTTCCTCGTCTTCCAAACCAGATTACTCCTTTCCAAGGAGTCACTTTCAAAAACACTATATCACCAACTTCAAACTCTAAATCTTTTCTTCGATTATCTGCATAGCTCTTTTGTCGATCTTGAGCTATTTTTATCTTTTCCCGGATTACCTTAACTTTGTCTACAGTCTTCATAACAATTTCTGGACCCAACAATTTCCTTTTATCTGCATCATCCCAACACACCGGAGTTCTGCACTTTCTTCCATACAAAGCTTCAAAATGAGTCATGTCGATGCTGGACTGATAACTATTGTTATATGCAAACTCTGCTAGAGGCAAGTGTTCATCCCAGTTTCCTTTGAGTTCCATAATACAAGATCTGAGCATATCTTCCAGAATTTGAATTGTCCATCTGTCTAGGGATGAAAAGCGGTAATGAACTTGAGTTTAGTGCCCATAGCATTATGCAAACTTGGCCAAAATCGAGATGTGAATCGGGGGTCTCGATTAGATACAATCGATACTGGGGCACCATGTAACCTAACAATTTCGTTCACATAAAATTTAGCCAGTCTTCCCATGGAAAAAGTCTTCTTGACTGGCAAAAAGTGAGCTAATTTTGTTAAACGATCAACAATCACACAAATGCTGTCATAACCAGACTGCGTTCTTGGCAATCCCGAAACGAAATCCATAGCGATATCTTCCCACTTCCATTGAGGAATAGGTAGGGGGTTCAATTTCCCTGAAGGTTTTTGATGCTCGGCTTTAATTTGTTGGCATACCAAGCATCTAGAAACAAACTCAGCTATGTCCCATTTCATACCTTTCCACTAATAATGTTCTCTTAAGGTTTGATACATCTTCACACTACCGGGATGTAACACGTATGGTGCATTATGAGCTTCCTCAAAAATCACCTTCCGGAGTTCTTCATCCTGAGGCACACAAAGCCTATTCTTCATTATCAGTACATCATCATCCTTTATTTGAAAGTCAGTCCTCATGCCATCCCTTACTTCTTGCTTTAACTTTACCAGCATAGGGTCATTATTTTGTGCTTCACATATCCAATCAATATGAATCGGTTTAACCTTCAAGTGGGCTATTAGGAGATCATTCTCATCAATCATCAATTCTAAAGGTAGAGACTTCAACTCATGTTGTAAGGGTTTCTGAATCGCTCGGATATGAGCAAGAGAACTAAAAGACTTTCGACTAAGAGCATCTGCCACTACATTGACCTTTCCTGGGTTGTAGTCAATTACACAATCATAATCTTTTATCAATTCCAACCATCTCCTTTGCCTCAAATTTAGTTCCTTCTGATCCATCAGATATTTCAGACTCTTATGTTCAGTGTAGATTGTACATTTTTCTCCAAATAAATAATACCTCCAAATTTTCAGTGCAAACACTACTACCGCCAACTCTAAATTGTGAGTGGGATAGTTCTGCTCATGCTGTTTTAGTTGCCGAGAAGCATAAGCTATCACCTTCCCATGTTGCATCAAAACGCAACCCAAACCTCGCCTCGAGGCATCACTGTATACCACAAAGCTTCCAGTCCCTAATGGTAGTGTAAGAACTGGTGCTGTGATCAATCTACGCTTGAGCTCTTGGAAAGCTTGCTCACATTCGTCAGTCCACTCAAACTTAGCATGCTTCCTTGTTAGTTTTGACAAAGGAGAGGCAATCATGGAAAATCCTTCCACGAATCTTTGATAATACCCTGCCAATCCTAGAAAGCTTATAACTTCTGTGACATTCGTGGGTCTTTCCCAAGCAACTACAGCTTCTATCTTTTGTGGATCCACAAAAATCCCTTCTTTAGATACTACGTGACCAAGGAATGCTACTTTGTCCAGCTAGAATTCACACTTGGAAAATTTAGCATAAAGTTGCTTTTCACGCATAGTCTATAGCACCGTTCTCAAATGGTTTACATGATCATCCTTTCCTGGAATAAACTAGGATGTCAACGATGAACACAATAAAAAACTTATCTACGTAGTGTCCAAACACCCTATTCATCAAATCCATAAAGAATGCAGGTGCATTAATTAGCAAAAAAGGCATAACTAAAAATTCATAATGACCATATCGAGTTCTGAAAGTAGTCTTTGGAATATCAGATTCTTTGATCTTCAATTGATGATAACCCGACCTTAGGTCTATTTTGGAGAACACACTTTCACCTTGCAACAGATCAAGCAAGTCATCAATCCTTGGCAAAGGATACTTATTCTAAATGGTGACCTTGTTCAGTTGCTGATAGTCGATATACAATCGTAAAGATCCATCGTTTTTCTTTACAAATAAACCGGTGCTCCCTACGGTGAAGTACTAGGCCGAATGAAACCTCTGTCAACTAGGTCTTGCAACTGCACTTTCAATTCCTTTAGCTCCGAAGGTGCCATTCTATAAGGTGCCTGAGAAATAGGAGCACTGCCAGAGATTAAGTCGACAATAAACTCCAATTCCCTGTAAGGAGGTAAACCGACCAATTCTTCAGGAAAGATCTCAAGAAACTCTTTGACCACAGGTATAGTTTCCAACTTTGCCTCATGTATGTCCTTGTTAATCACATAAGCAAGGTAAGCAGAATACCCTTTCTGCAAGTATCTATTGGCTGCCATCTTGGAGATAAGGAAATAAGGTAAAACTTTCCTTTCTCCTTGAAAGGTAAACTCCAAGTTTCCCAACTTCTTAAAAGTCACAGTTTTGGAAAAGCAATCTATCACTGCATTGGGTTTAGATAACCAATCCATTCCGAAAATCACATCAAAATCATACATTCCTAATGGAAACAAATTAACTGGTAATTCATGCTCCTAAACCATAATGGTACAATCTGGATAAACCACATCAATTTTCAAAGTTTCTCCCATTGGGGAACTAACGACCATAGGGATGTGTAACCTCCTAGACTCTCTACTCAAATGCATGACATATGAATTAGCAGCAAAAGAATGAGTTGCACCCGGATCTATTAAGGTCCTAGCATTTGCCTTAGAAATTGGGAGAGTACCTGTAACCACTTCAGGAGTAGCCTGAGCCTGTTGTTGGGTGATAGCATAAATTCTGGCTGTAGTTCGAGGTCTACCAGGCTGTCCACTCTGTCGAGGGCCAGTAGATGAACCAACTTGAGATTGTGCCCAATTCTATCTCTAACTGCTGTCGACTGAGGTGCAGTAGTAGGTTGGGTCCTTTCCCTTTGACCCACTAATAACTAACTAGTAACTCCCTTGTTCTCCAGCTTGGGACAATCCTGTTTCATGTCTCCCGGTTCTTTGCAGTAAAAACACACACCCTGTAGTCTCCAACATTCACCTCGGTGATTCCTCCCACAATGGGGACACTGAGGATAAGTTAATGTATGAGGTCCTCCTGACCTCCCAGGCAGCGATCTAGTCTGCTGTTGAGGTCCGACGATAAATCTGCTAGAAGAACCACTAAAAGGTTTTTTGTCTAATCCCTCTTGAAATCTTGAGGGTTTGTAACCACTGACACTACTCTCTACATAACTTTTCTTAGGCCTCACGTCCTTACTAGAGGACTACCCTTTTCTTTTTCTGAACTTCTCTTCTCTATCTTTCATTTCTTTCATATTCTATTCAGCTTTGATTGCCATGTTGACCCATTTAATAAAGTCATCTGTATCCAGGGTCGTTAACCTATCTCGAATACTAACATGTAGCCCATCTTGGAATTTCTTGCATCTGTCAGCATCGTTGGCTACTACTGATGGAGCAAATTCTGATAGTTCGCTGAATTTTTTCTCATACTCTCCTACTGACATACTACCCTGTTTTAAATTCATAAACTCAGTCCATTTCTTTTTCCGCAAGGCCCGAGAATAGTATTTTTCTTCAAAATCTCTTCGAAAGTCTGCCCAGGTTATGGCAAGACGTCCAACAAACCTTTGCTCTGTAGTTTTCCACCATGTGTGTGCATGATCCTCCAAAAATTGCACCGCATATAGTAACCTCATAGGCTCAAAAAATCTGAAGAGTAATGGAAGTAGTCTCAATTTTTTATAGCCATGACCAGGCTAAATCTGATTCCAAAGATCCCGTGAAAATCTTGCAACCTATATTCTTCAGATCTTTACAGTAATCAACTATCCCCTTTTCAGCAGGGGCAGTCAAAGCGGGAATTACTCTTGCCAAGGCCTAACTGCCTTAGCTAAATTAAGATCAGCTACTGAGGGTGCAGCAACAAAAGATGAACCAGCAGCTGAAGCTTGTTGTCCAATTTGCTCATCAATATTCTCATTTCTATTCCTATCCCTATTTTAGGGTAGGAGATTGATTCTAGGCCTTCCTCTTCGATGTGGTGGCATCGTGTCTGATTTCCTACACAAGTGACAATATTTTAATACTTCAACAAATAGTTTCTAAGTCTACAGGACCTATAACCTTGCTCTGATACCAAATTGAAACACCCTATTCGGATAATCTACCTAAAATCCGGCAAAGTTTCCTCTCTATCTCAACTATAACCCGCCTGCAAATAACACTCAATTCATATCCTCAACCAGAAATATTTCTCATTACTATTATCACATATATCCATGCATATTCAAAAATTTCCATTAACAATTTATGCTCAAGTCAAAACATATTGATCTATTGTCTCATATCTTCAAATATATATAATATATCCAGAAGTAAACCTATCTCAGCAAGGTTTACTAGATAAAAACATCGAGAGATCAAATCTACTCTTGAAGCGGAGAGTAGAGGAAGGCAGCAATCCCGACACCTAACTATGACCTGAAAATGAGAAATAAGAAGAGATGAGATATATGAATATCTCAATGAGGAGACAACATTTAAAGCATGTGAAAACTATAATGGTAACCTATAAAGCATAATTGACATTTTCAAAATAAATAATAGTAAAACCATAATGAGTAATTCAAAGATGTAGCGAATTTTCAAATGTATAACAATATTATAATATTAAATCAATGTATAAAATCTGTAAAGTAAATCAGGTTACGTATAGTTGGGCTCTAACTTACTGTCATGCATAAGAATACATCCATGAAATAACCAGGCAATATCCATATAGGCATACCAGTAGCCGGCCCCAAAGGCCAATACCACCATAAGACGCCCCAAAGGCATATGTGTTGCTATGATGTGCCCCCAAAAGATTAATATAAAGGGATAGGGACTCTGGAGGTGGCTCCCACCACAAAGGCATAGCACGCAGCTCCAATACCCTAGTCTAATATCATAGAATTGGGACTCTGGAGGTGGCTCCCGCCACAAAGGTGTAGCATGCAGCTCCCGTATTTCGATCAAGGGTATAATCTCATACATTAAGTCAGGTGGAGCCAAAACCATATACGTCAAATTCTATATATAATCATATTTCATAAATCAACCAACTTACTCGATATAATATCTTGAAATAAATGTACTTTAATAACAAACCAATTCATATGATTATATATCGTATATACCTTTAATACGTAAAATAAATATCACGCAAAAAAAATTATAATTATAATTAAAAAAATTTCAAATAACTATAATTGTCATCTACTCACAATCCTTGAGATGAACTCACTGTACACTTTGATTCGAAACTTCGGGATCCATAGGTGACGTCGGATCTATGTGGCCTAGAGATTAACGATAATTAGTATCTATACATGCTCAAAGCATTACACAATTATGAATGCAACTTAAGTCCCATTAATCTACCCCATAGTCAATACTAATTTCTCATACTCAAAACAACATATCCTTAATTTTTAATATCATTTCCTTAATCATTTTCTCCATAACTCAACTTCATATTCATGTCCTTAGAAAATTCCTTTCTAGTACTCCATGCCTTAGAGATTTTCATAATCCATAACCATCATTTAGTACTATATTTCTCTTAAGCAATAAATTCCTTACTATCAAGCTAGATTAGAAGATCATAACTTTTGTTTGGTAAGGAATTTTGAAGTGATTCCAATTGGTTTATTTCAATCAATAAGTCTACTTTATGAAGAAAATAACTAACTTAGACAATTAGAAAAAATCTTGATCAAATTTGATAAATCCCGAAACTATGCCAAAACAGGGGTCAACACAGAACAACCAACTTCACCTAATTTTATTTTTTTAACCGCTGTTTTGGGTGATTCAAAAACCAAAATTCTCTTATTGAAGTCTAGTTTCTAGGAAAAATATCAAAAAAAATACAAAACCAACTGTGCAAAATCCAGAAAATCCGAACAGCAAGCATGCTCAACTTCCCTTGTTTTGCTTTTTCTTCCCATTTTCTTGTTCATGCTTTCAAATCCTTTTAATTCGTACCAAAAGTGAGTAAAACTCATACTTAATAGATGGATTTCAAACCTTAACATGTTTATAGAGCTAAGATCTTAGCATGCTCAAGTAGAATATCTAAAGAAAATGAAGAATTTATCAAGAAACTAACCTTGGATGTGATTGTTGTTGAGATTTTAGTGGAATACTTGAAGAGAAATGTTGGAAGAGATGATATTTTTCAATTTTTGGTATAATTGCCCATTGGTCCCTCAAATTTTATAATAACCATTAAGCCCCCAAACTTTTTTTTTAGTTTGTTCAATTTGATCCTTTCTTCTTTTAATTCTTTCACTTATAACTTCTTACCAATTTCCAAGTTTCTCCTTAAAATTTTTGGGATTTAACTTTACATTATTGTACGTAACCTTGGTTGTTACATCTTAAAACTCTTATGAAGCACATAATAACATAAGCTCAATATTTCATGTTGAGCCTTTGTTTCATTTTAACCAACCTTGTAACATTCTTTTTTTTAACCAAAAGTTCAAGAGATGATTCATTTTTTTCTTTTCTTTCCTTTCTCTTTTTTTTTTTTTTTTGTTTTTTTTCTTCAATATGGTAAAGTATTTTGACAATGTTCCCTTTCTTTTTCTCTTGAATTTTGTCCTCTCCTTCTCCCACACTTATTCCTTGTTTCTAATCCAAATTTTTAAAAAGTATCCCTTGTTTCTGTTGTCATAACGATTTTTCGAACCGCTCGACGATTTTAAAAATAAACAACTATAGAGTCACCACCAATCTTTTTGTTTAGGTGTGATTGGTCACCTATTAAAACTAGTTTTAGCAAAATATTTTAAAATTAATTAAAACATTTTTAAACCAATTTTTAAGTCTGCGCTTTAAACCAGAGATAAAACAAAACAGGGTTCGAGAGTCAGTTACGTGCGGGGAAGGATTAGCACCCCTACGACGCCCGTTTAGAAGACGGTACCATTTAATCATGTGTCATTCTTTAATCTTGATAACAAGATTTTAATTTTGATATTTAAAAATAATTCCCGTAGCTCACTTCATTGCAAATTTTTGTATTTGTAGAAAAGAACAAATTATTTCATTTAGGAATAAAATGAAAATCTTTGCCAATGAAAACTTTTGCCGAATTCTCCAACATCTAGGCAGAATTTGAAAAGAGTTTCTTCGCTTTCGAATTTGCATAATATTCCTCTAAATCAAGTAATGTCCCTTTGTAAATAAAAATTATTCAAGATCCTCCAACGTCTAGGCAGGATATCAATATTTGTTTTTACTCGAAAGATTATTTTATTTTTGTTTTGGTAGGACCCTTTTAAAAACTCTCGGTTTTCCTTTTTTTATTCCATTTTATCATAATATGTGATGTGCAATGAAAGGAATAATCAATACTAATGAACGAGCATGTATAGAAAAATAAAGAGTAATAATTTAAACGACAAATTGTTTGATTTTAAAAATAAAATTTTCATTTGGGTGAGGATAAGAATCTTCGGTGTGAGAGCTTTTCCAAATTCCCCATCGTCTACATTTGAAAATCCTTATCTCGGTCTGTAAAACTAACATATTCCCATTTTTTTGATCCGAAATATACAACGTGGATGATGAATTAATTTATTTGTAAAATGGAATATTTTATTTTTAAATGCAATACGAGAACCCTTGATGTGAGATCTTCCCCAAATTCCCCATCGTCTAGGCAAAATTTGGAGAAGATCTCTACACTTGAAAATTCTCATTATAAGCATATTATTATTATTATTATTATTATTATTATTATTATTATTATTATTCAAGAAAATTCTTCCCTTTTTTTGCTTAAAATTTTAATGTTTATGCTGTATAACATATTATAAATTGAATGAATAATATTGACATGTCGGCCAAGGATGAATAAATAAGCATGAATAAATAGACGACATAACGAACTGATTAAAAATATATTTTACTATTTTTATTATCATCCCTTTTTTATCTTTTTTTTATTTATTACTTATTTTAACTATTATTTTGACTATCATTTTTTATATATTTACTATTATTATTATTATTATTTATTTATTTAGAAATAAAACACAAACCCTCGACGTTTGTGAGAGGCTTCCCAAATTCCCTAATGTCTAGGCGGAATTTGAAAAGGCTCTCCACACTTGAGAGTTCTTATAACGAACCCTTAGACGACCATATTCAAAATTTCGGGATTCTTCCAACATCTAGGCAAGAATCAATAAATTATTTTTTTTTATTCTTTATTATTTTTCTAGTGTATTGTCTTATACAAATTTTGAAAAAATTATTTGTTGTTAATGCATTTTTATCTTTTTTCTAAAAACTTTCATTTTTATTTCTTTCTAAGGATTATTTGTTATTAATTGCATTTTTATTTCCGAGCCAATAAATTATAATTTTATTTATCGTATATGACATATGACCAAATAAAAGTGCTCACACCTATGACACATAACCAAAATAAATCTTATTGATTGTCTCTATTTTTATTTTAATTTAAATAACGAAACTTCATTATTTTCATTACTTATTTAAATAACTTATCTTCAATATTATAAATAAATAAATAAACAACAATTAGATATATATATATATATATATACATATAAATATGGTGTAGGCATTTACATAGAAATAAGATAAATGCACATTTAAATAAAATGGGCTCAAGAATATACCCAAACAGACCAAGGTGTCTGGGCCCAAAATGGAGGACTTGAACTGGCCCAAAGCTGATATGGTGGCTGGCGGGCCAGACCAGCTCCAGCTGGGTCGCGGGTTGGATCGAGTCGGTGGCCGGCCTATGGATCTTCCTCTTTTCTTTTTTCTTTTTTCTTTTTCCTTTTTCTTTTTTTATTTTCTTTTTTCTTTTTTTTTTCTCTTCTGTCCCAAGTCAGGCGCGCAAACCCCAGGTCGGATCCGGGTCCGCGCGCAGACCTTGCCTTTCCTTAAACGATGCTGTTTTAGGCGTCTATTTAAACTCCTATTTTTTTTTATTTCATTTCAGCCTTCCCTTTCTCTCTCTAAACCCCTCTTCTCTCTCTAACCCAAAAAAAAACTCCCTATTGTTCTTTAATTCTCAACCGAAAAACCCATGATTTTCCAGAACCCGACGCTGTCGTCCATAGCCTTCCTCGATGGTTTTTTCGATCAAACCCGAGCCTGACACCTTCATTTTCTTTTCCCTTTCCCAAAAAACCTAACCGTTTCCTCCGAATTTAAACCAAACCTTGTAGATCTAAGCCCGAAAACCCGAACCTTTTCCTATTCTAATTTCCCGTTACGATGGTCCTATCAGTTCCCAAACTTTGGATCAGGCCCCAACACCTCGTTCCTTGCCTAACCCCCGTTCAGAATGATCAAATACATGCCCAAACCCCCTTGGCCCAAAATACACGAAACCTTAAGGGTGGTTTTTGTTTTTGTTTTTGTTTTTTTTTGTTTTTTTGGTCTATTGTTGTTGTGTTTGCTGTTGGTTGTGGATGGTGTGTGGGTTTGTCTGGGTTGGTGGGTGATGGTGGCTTGGTAGTGGTCAGTGGTGGGTTTGTCCGGGTGGCTGTGTGCTTTTGGCAAGAGGGGTCGACTGGTGATGGGTTCCGAGAGAGTCCTCTCTATTTTTTTGGTTGTGGTATTATGGTGGTTCTGGCAGAGGTTGCTTGCAAGCAACCGATTGCGGTGGCGTGTGGGAGAAGCTGTGCAGGGGGAGTGGCCTACTGCCTTAGGGCTGCTGGCTAGGGCAGTGGCATGTAGTGGGGGGTGGCTGCCTGGGGAAAGGTGGCTACCTGGTGGCTGCCAGGGCTAGGGTTTGCTAGGCAAATAGGCTGCAAGGCCAGGCTGCCTGCTGGTAGGCTAGGTTTTGGGATAGTCGGGCCTGTTGGGCAACAGGCTTGGTTGCTGGGCCAATGGGCTTGCTGTCTTGCAAGCCCAATTGGCCTGTTGGGCAGATTTGGTTGCTGATCCAACGGGTTGCTGTCTTGCAAGCCCAATTGGCCTGTTGGCCAGGCTTGGTTGCTGGGCCAATGGGCTTGTTGTCTTGCAAGCTCAATTAGCCTGTTGGGAAGATTTGGTTGCTGGGCCAATGAGTTGCTATCTTGCAAGCCCAACTGGCCTGTTGGGCAGGCTTGGTTGGCCTACAGGGTCGGCAAGTGGGCCTGCCATGCTGGGTCCGAATCGGGTTTAACCCGGACAAAAACCCGTTGCTACATTTGCAATATGTCTCAAGACATTGTAATTCATCTTTAGAACAAGGGTAAGGATATAAGTACATTTAGGCTAGGTGAAAGATGTGGTTACCAAAGAAATAGCTTATTCAATATAGGCTCAATTTGGCTTACTAGGGGGGATGTTCTCTAGAAACATCAATAGGGGATGGCTGATTTGGCCTTGGTAAGAATCCTAATGCCTCTATCATATCCATGTTGTCATATGTATCAATATAGTCTCAAACGGTTTAAAGCAAGTTCTAGAGAAACATGTTATCATAAGAGCACTCAAGAAAGAAATTGGATTTATATGTATAAGCATCAATCATATAGGCTCAAAACTCACAAGGATGTTTACACAAGTCAATATCAAGTCTAAACATGCTTCTTTCTCAATCAACATTGTCGCAACCTAAAAAAATAACATCGCATGACTTTATTATTCGTTAAGAGTGACATTAAAAGAACCGAGGAAAAGTCGACTTAATTCCTCTTGAAAAATGAAGGTTTTGAAAATGACCTTGAAAAAGGGATGGAGTCGCCACCAATCTTTTTTAGCTAGGTGTGATCGGCCACCTATTAAAACCGGTTTTACAAAATATTTTAAAATTAATTAAAACATTTTTAAAACCAATTTCAAGTCTGCGTTTTAAACTAGAGAAATCAAAGAAGCGGGTTCGGGACTCGGTTAAGTGTGGGGAAGGATTAACACCCCCACAACGTCCGTATAAAACGGTATCTTATTAATCATGTGTTATCTCAAGTCTCGGTAAAAAGTTGATTTTTAATTTGGTATTTCAAGTTAATTCTCAATTTAAAGAAAAATAATTTCATTTTTTAATTGAAAATAATCCGAAATTTATTAATTCAAAATTTTCCTATATTCCCCAACAAACGTGGTAAAATATAGAAATTTTTATTGGTTTGGAAAACTTTCCGAATCATTCTCGTTTTAAAGAAGATATTCCGTTATTAATGATAATTGATGATATCCTCCCCAGCAAACCAGGCAGAGAACTCATGAATTATTTTAACTCGGTAATATCTTCATTTTATTGAAAATCATTACCTTTTTGAAAACATTTTAGAAAATATGAATATGAATATGTATGACATAAATAAAATGACATAGCAAAGTCTAAATAATATAATGCAACCTAAATGGTATGATATAATTTAAATGTCTTAGCATATTCTAAATGAAATGAAATATCCTAAGTTATATGATATATTCTAAATGAAATGAAATGATCTAGGTAACATGATATATTCTATATGAAATGTAATATCCTAAGTCATATAATATTTTATAAATGAAATAAAATATCCTAAGTGACATAATATATTCTAAATGAAATGAAATGACCTAGATAACATAATATATTCTACATGGAATGAAATGACCTAGGTAACATAATATATTCTATATGAAATAAAATAATTTAAATGACATGGCAAAATGATATGGCATACAATCTAAATGACATGAAATATAAAATAATGCTATCATATAATATGCATGAAAATAAAAATAATAATGCTTGAACATAGCATATGCTAAATAATATGACAAAAATTACTAAAAAAAAAAAAAAAAAACATAGGATATCATGAAATATTCAAAACCATATAACAAATAATATAATATCAAAAATTTAAATCAAAGATAATAACACCATCATGAAAATTAACATAGCAAAAATCACATATTATATAGTATGCATGAATATGGAAAATGCAATGCATGAGAATGTATTTTTTCCTTTAATTAAGGAAATCCATATATCTAAAAAGATATCCGGCTACCTTAGAAAAATATATCAAATTAAATATTCTAAAACCAAAATACTTTTTGATTGTTTGAAAACAATTTTGAAAAACTTAGATTAAAAATAAAAAAACTAGCTAAACCCCTTCTTAAATGGCTCTAATTTCCTAAGTTTAAAATCCCGAACTTGACCACCCTTAACCCGAGACTTAAAAAGTAATTTTTAGAGTTCAAAAAGGATTAGAAACTACCCTAAGTCATTAGCTAAACTTCCTAATCAGCCTTCTCTAAGTAACTTAACCAAAATAGAAAAATGATATTCTTTCAAATTCAATTCTGACTCCACTGTCCAGTTTTAAAGCACGATTTTTTTACCTTATTTTCAAAAATTCAAAAAAATCTAAACAAAATACTGGGGACTCAGGACACATAAAACTAAACAGAAACAAATCGACTTAATTTTTTGATTAAATATGACTGCCCAAAAAAATCGAGAAAGTACGAGTACTGGGTGAAAAAACTGTTTTGCCAAAACACATTCTTTTGCCTTTGATAAAATCATTTAAAAATCAAAGTAAAAATATTAGAGACTCTCTAAAAGACTCACAGACAGTAGCTAACACTTTTGAAAAGTTAGGTAAAAATTGGCTAAGTAAAAAAAAATCACAAAGGTAGAATAATCAATTTGACAACTCTTTAATTTTCCACAAGTATGTTCAAGTAATCATGACTTTGAGTCATTTATTGGCCTAAGTCATAAATCAAGTGGCAAGGACATGAAATGCATGAAAAATACAGCAAATATGATGCATGAAATGCATGATTTAAAACATAAATGACATGAAAAATGCATGGCATCAATAAAATCACCTAGACCTAAATGAACTTGCAAGGCATTTAATGCAACCTAGGTCTAAAATGCATGAATATGCATGGCAAAGCAAACCAATCCTAAACAAAATGCATGGCAATAACACAAACATATGGCATGCTTAAACAAAATACTCAACCAAATATCATGAAAATGCAAACCTATCGACTAACATAACAAAAATGCACACAAAAAGCATACAACATAGGGTGGCCGAATGGTCTCATGTTTAAAAATGAGCATGGCATTTTCACAAACACATGATATATAACATGCATAGCTAAAGAATAATGCTCAAATCATGCAAATATAAAGTAAAGGCATGAAAACCAATAGGCATTTTCACAAACACATGGATTACAAAATGTAAAAACATAAACAAACTTAAACATTTTGAAAACAGAAAATAAAAAATGCAAGAATAGTAAAATAAACATGATAATAGACTCAAAAATGGAAATAAGCAAGCAACCAAATTAAAACAAGCTTCATGTTTATGTATTAGAAGAAGATTTAAAGCATCAAAACTTATTAAATATCAAGAATAACATGAAATAACAAAGCAAAACAGCAACTCTCAAAAATACTAGGCCATTCGGCCAACCCAACAATAAGAAGAAAAAAAATTTTCAAAAACTTTTTGCAAGAAAGAATCAAGAAAGAACTTAAAGAAGAATATTAAAAACACTTATTTGAAAAGGAAAATCAAAAGAAACTCACCAAATTTTAAATGAAAATAGCAATTCAAGAATGGAAAATCAAAGAAAGTGCAAGAGTATGGTGCTTAACGCAACCTCTAGAAGCTATCTTTCAAGCTTTTTCTCTTCTACCTTTCTTTTCTTTTCTAAACTTTTCTTTTTGCCTTTCAACAATAGAGAGAAAAATCAGCAAAAACCAAGAGAGAATAGAGAGTGAATAGCTGAAAATGAAAGAGAGAGTGACCCCTCCTTGTAGTGGGCGCATGGCCCTTATCCCCTAGGATGTTGTCATCTTTTCTTCAATCAATTTTCATCCAAAGGCTATTGATCCAAGATGTTTAAAAAATGAAATTATTACCCTTAGATTAGGCCATCAGCTATCTATAATTACAGCTCTCCCTCTTCATGCATTGGCCCATGTGGCTTATTTGCAAAGGCTTGATCAAAAAGTAACTAACTTACTCTTCATTGTTGGCCTTTTGATTAAAAATAAAAAAATGTCTACCCATTCTTGGGCCTTGGCCGGCCAACCCCTTTTCTTCCAGCCCATGTTTCATTTTTTTAAAAGGCAAGAAAAGCCCTTTTCAGTTTCTTGGGTAAAATGACCTTTTTGCCCCCGAACATAAATAAATGGAAAATAGACTCTAAATTAAAATTTTATTTTTTCAATACCTTCCGTATAATAAAAAATTGAATTCTGGAAGTTTTCAAAAATTTTCGAGTCCATTTGCTATTTATTTGGATTTTTTCTTCCAAAATTGCCCTTTTATGTTCCCAAACTTTATCATTTTTTAAATGAGCTCCAAATCCATATTTTTCTTCACCAATCTCTTCCGAATAATTTAAAAGTGTGATATGGAAGTTTTCATAATTTTTGGAACTCATTTGGTATTTTTTTCGGGATTTATCTGCTTGAATTACTACATAAGGGGTCCGGGATTTGGTCATTTTGCAAACGAACTCCAAATCTTGATTTTCTTTCGCCAATCTCTTCCAAATAATTTAAAAATGAGATTTAAAAATTTTCAAAATTTTTTGAGTTCATTTGCTATTTTTTCGGGATTTATCTTCTTGAATTTCTGCATAGGGGACTCGGGATTTGGCCATTTTGCAAACGAACTCCGAATCAAGATTTTCTTTCGCCAATCTCTTTGAAATGATTTTAAGAATGAGATCTGCAATTTTTCAGAATTTTTGGAGTAATTTGCTATTTTTCCCATATTTTCCAATTTTGCCCTTTTGCCTTCGAAACCCGGTTTTGCTCAAAACAAGTCCGATTTTTAGATTTTCTTCAAACTGAGCTTTGGGATATCCTTTTTTAATCACTCTTCATCCATTAGGGGCTTTATTCTTACCGAATTGGGTCATTTCTTTAATTCTTCCAAATTTTATCGAAATCCACAAGAAACCCTAATCCTCGATTTTCTTCCGGAGTGACTTTTCTTTCAGTTTTTCTTCCAAGTAGCTTCTCCATTACCCGTAGTCAGTGCTTATCTTTCATTTGGAATCTTCAATTTCGACCAATTTCATCGTTTAAGCACTTTTCCCTAAATTTCTCGAACTAGGGTTTCCTTTCTACTGAATCTCCGTAACCCAACTTCCGAACTCCATATCTTTCAATGTAGACCTCGGATTATCAAAATTCTTTCTCCATTTTTCAATTAAACTTCAAATCTTGATTTTGAAAATGGGTTGACTTTTTCAATAGTTGACTTTTTGGGGTTGACTTTTTAGGGTTAACTTTTTCAGGTTTGACTTTTTATGCTCGCCTTCTTAGACTAAGTCTCGGAGTACCACCTGCAGGATGAAAAAAGTCTTTTTACATTCTGAAACATCAATTTAGGAACAAAACATACATGTTTTAGTGGTCCGGACAAAATTAGGTGTCACAACTGCCCCTCTTTGGCTATTGCTGAGAATCAGGAATCGGGCAAAGATAAATAAACACTAATTTTGTCCGGTTAGTGAAATCCAATGTGAAGAGAAAGGGAAAAGGGTTTCTTTTTTCATTTTTTCATTTTTTTCATTTTTCATTTTTCCTTTTTTTTTTTTTGAAAAAGAGCTATAAATGGAAGATATTATCCTTAAATTGAATTCCCTGACTAATCAAGGCTTGACCCGTCTTAAGGAAACGAATTCGATTTGCAAGAGAAGAAAAGACCTCGACTATGGTCTTGAGGGCTTAACCTGTCTTCTGCTAAGTTGTGTTTAAAAATTTTGGGTATCTCCTCCAGAAGCTTCGATCACCACCAAAGACTTTCTCAAGCAAATGTAAAACTCTGGATATCTTCACCAGAGGCTTTGGTTATCACCACCAAAGACTTGTTCAAGCAAATGTAAAACTCTGGATATCTCCACGAGAGGCTTTGGTTATCACCACCAAAGACTTGTTCAAGCAAATGTAAAAATTCTAGAAACTTATGCCTCGAGATCTTAAAAATAGTGCCTGGAGGTATTAAAAATGGTGCCTGGAGGCCTTACCCATGATTCGAAAAAAAATACGTTGTATGCGACTTTAACAATAATGCCCGGAGGTCTTAAGAATGGTGCCCAGAGGCCTTACCCGTTATTTGGAAAAAAATGCGCTGTATGCGACTTTAAAAATGATGCCCGGAGGTCTTAAGAATGGTGCCCGGAAATCTTAAGAATGGTGCCTGGAGGCCTTACCCGTGATTTGAAAATACCTTGACGACGGTCTCAAGGCTCGACTCATTTGATAAACAGAATGAATTCGAATTAAAACAAAAGGAAATACCTCGACGGTGGTCTCAAGGCTCGACTCATTTGATAACACATAATGAATTCAATTTAAAACAAAAGGAAATACCTCGACGGTGGTCTCAAGGCTCGAATCATTTGATAAAACAGAATGAATTCGATTTTAAAACAAAAGGAAATACCTCGACGGTGGTCTCAAGGCTCGACTCATTTGATAAAACAGAATGAATTCGAATTAAAACAAAAGGAAATACCTCGACAGTGGTCTCAAGGCTCGACTCATTTGATAAAACAGAATGAATTAGATTTAAAACAAAAGGAAATACTAAGAATGATTCTGGGTTTGGTTCATTTGAAAAAATAAATTTAACTTGAAAATTAAAGGAACATACCTCGATGGCGGTCTCGGGGCTCGACTTATTTGAGAAGCAAAATGAGTTTGATTTGGAAAGGAAACGTACCTCGACGGTGATCTCGGGGCTCGACTCGTTGAAAAACATAACGAGTTCACTTTGGGGAAGTCCAAGTTTTCCTGATTTCTGTAATGTTAGCTAAACGCAATGATGAGAATGACATGCTTTGCAAATGCTTGTATGTTTCCTAAGAATGAATGCAATCAAATGATTGTGTCATGATTTCTAATCCATGGGTTCTTTGACGGAGTCTTCAACTGTTCATTGATGCCCCACTTAAGGAATCCTTCACTCAAGATAACTTATCAAACAGTCTTAGTTTCTGACTTTCGCTAAAATTCACAGATTTTTTGACTTCGTGATAGACTCTCCGACACACTCATTGTTTTCTTTTCTTGGTGAACTTTCCAAACCTTTCCCAAGATTTAAATCTATTCCTTAGTAATACTCTGAAATCCTTTTATTTAAAGATTTTTTTTATTACTAATCATCATTCAATTTAATAACAATCATAATGCATCTCAAAAATGTATGAAAGAAAATATGAATTAAGCAAAAATGTCATAAAAAATGACAAGAATTTATTGCAAATTTTTTTATATAAAAAAATGAATATCAAGGATATAAGAAACAAATGTAATGTTATAGGTTGTAGATGCCCCAGATGCGAAATATCTTGGACCCTTAATTTTCAAACTATCTGAAACTTCTCTTGAACGAGCAATTTACTTGGGTAACCTCTTAGCTTCCGTAGTTACATCAGATTGAGTTGTTCCTCTTTCCTCTGATTGTCAGATACTTTCTCCCCCTTTACACGAAGCATTGATTCGAACTTTAAATCAGTACCTGAGCCACCCTTTGCAGGTTTTCAACTCAAGTGTCCTCCATTCGATATTAAGTCGCCCTTTGAGGGTTTTGGGCTTAAACCTCTCCTTTTACATTCTTTTCAATTTCCATTTTTTTGTATTCTACCATGCATCTGAGAATTCTAAATGCTTCCAAGGTAAAAATATCAATTCAAAAGATGTGATGAATTCTGAGAATAACCTTTCAAATTAAATATCAATGCTTGATCAAAATGGGCTTTTAAAGCACGTAATGTAGGCCAAGGTTTAGGTTTAGAAAGAAAGGATAAAATAGGCTCAAAATGTGTTTAAGGGTGATTGAATCAAGGATCATTTCCTGAGGAGAACTCATTATTGAAACATTTGTCCCTTTTCTGGACTTTCTTTTCTTTTTTTTTTTTTTGCTTGGTTGGCTTTCATATGCCATATTTTTCGATGGCTTTCTTTTTGCCATGATTTTTTATTTTTTTTCCTCGCACTTGCCCTCCAGTGTAGAGGATGATCCTTGATCAAGGTTTAAAGAAAGGAATAATTCCTAAGGCTCAAAGGGGTGACTAAGGATAATTTCTTCTTAGTGAAAGGAATATGAAAGATGGCCATTCATCATATCAAGCATGAATATTCTTATTAAAAAGCAATCCACAAGGGAGATAGATATATAGAATTTCTATTTTTACACTTGGAATCATTCGAATTTCCATGTGCACAGCATCACACTTTTTTTTAAGCATAATACTTCTTCAGTTCATCAGCATTCACGAGATTTCTGAAATCTTCTCCGTCCATCCGAGTTAAAATCAATGGTCCTCCAGAAAAAGCTTTTTTTACCACATAGGGTCTTTCCCAATTTGGAGCCCACTTACCTTGCGGGTCCTTCACTATAGAGAGAATTTTCCTTAGTACCAACTCCCTCTCTCTGATACAACTGCCCGTGACAAATTGCTTTCAACCTTTTTTCCTCGATGAGATTCAACTATTCATAATGAGCTCTAACCCATTCTGCTTCCTTTAGGCCAACTTCCATCAAAACCCGAAGTGAAGGGATCTCAACTTCAATAGGTAGTACTGCTTTCGTCCCGTATACTAAAGAAAATGGCGTTGCCCCTGTAGATGTGCGAATCGAAGTACGATATGCATGAAGAGCAAAAGGCAAGATCTCATGCCAATCCTTGTACACATCAGTCATCTTCTCAACAATCTTCTTGATGTTCTTGTTAGCTGCTTCTACTGCCTCATTCATCTTCGGACGGTAAGGTGCCGAATTATGATGTGTGATCTTGAACTAAGTACACACTTCTCTCATCATCTTATTGTTCAAATTGAGAGCATTATCCGAAATAGTTCTTGTTGGCAACCCATAACGGCATATGATTTCTTTCTTAACAAATCTACATACCACCAACTTTGTTACATTCGCATAGGAAGCAGCTTCTACCCATTTTGTGAAATAATCTATGGCCACAAAGATGAAACGATATCCATTTGAAGCTTTCGGGGTAATAGGCCCGATCATATCCATTCCCCACATTGAAAAGGGCCATGGTACAGTCATGACATGTAATGGCGATGGCGGCACATGAATCTCTATCTGCATATATCTGGCATTTATGGCATCTCCGAGAATAACTGATACAATCTCCTTCCATTATCAACCAATAATACCCTGCCCTCATAATCTGCTTAGCAAGCATGTGACCATTAGCATGAGTGCCACATATCCTTTCATGGACATCTTCTATAATTCTCCAACCTTCGACAGATCCGACACATCTCAACAAGACTTGGTATTTTCTTTTCTTGTAGAGAATCTCACTGTCTAGAACAAAATCCATTGCTAGCCTTCTCAGAGTCCTCTTGTCATTTTCTGTTGCTTGTTCTGGATACTGTTGACTCTTGATGTACTGCAAGATATCGTTATACCAAGGAAGGCCATCTGCTTCTTCTTCAATACTTAGACAGTGGGCAGAAGACTCATATATACTCATCTTTATTTGCACAACTTCAGCCCCTTCATTTACTTTAAACATTGATGACAAAGTAGCCAGAGCATCTGCTATTCGGTTTTCTTCTCGAGTGAAGTAATTGAAATTCACTTCTTCAAATTCCTCCAATAAACTCAGTCTGAGTTTTCGATATCGGATTAGCTTTGTATCTCTGGTTTCCCATTCTCCTTGTAGCTGGTATATCACTAGGGCTGAGTCTCCAAAAACTTCCAATACTTTGATTTTTTTGTCCACTGCAACACGAAGGCCCATAGTACACGCTTCATACTCGGCAGTATTGTTTGTACAATCAAAATCCAATCTAGTAGTGAATGGATAATAATCTTCTTCTGATGATATGACGACTGCACCAATTCCATGCCCCATGGCATTAGATGCGCCATCAAATACATTTTCCACACTTTCTTCTTCAGGGGAATCTCATCTGCTTGTGAAACATACATCAAATTTTCATCTGGGAATTCAAAGTTCAACGGCTCATAATCTTCCATTACCCGACTTGCTAAGAATTCAGCCACTGCACTGCCCTTGATAACTTTTTGACTTACATATACAATATCGTACTCTTACAATAAAACCTGCCATCTTGCCATCCTCCCTGACAAAGAAGGTGCTTCCAACATATACTTGATTGGATCTAGCTTGGCAATCAACCACGTTGTATGGTACAACATGTACTGTCTGAGTCTTCGAGCAGTCCAAGCTAAGGCACAGCACAACTTTTCTACCGACGAATATCTCAACTCATAATCTGTGAACTTCTTGCTGAGGTAGTAAACTGCCTGTTCTTTCTTTCCAAGTCTCATCAAGCTGCCCCAAAACACAACCCATGGATCTCTCAAATACTGATAAATACAGTATCATTGGTTTATCCAAAATAGGTGGCGTTAATACTGGTGGGTTGGATAGATAATGTTTAACCTTTTCAAATGCAATCTGACAGCCTTCATCCCATTCTCCTGGATCACATTTTCGAAGTAACTTAAATATTGGATAAATTTGTCAGTTAATTGAGAAATAAACAGAGCAATGTAATTCAATCTCCCCAGAAAGCCTTTTACTTCCTTTTGAGTACGAGGTGGTGGAAAATTCTGAATGGCCTTCACTTTATCCGGGTCAATCTCAATTCCTCTTTTGCTGACGAAAAAACCCAAAACTTTTCTCGTGGTGACTCCAAAAGTGCATTTTGTCGGATTTAGCTTGAGTCTAAACTTCCTTAGTCGTTCTAAGAGCTTCTTAAGATTTGCAATATGCTCATCTTCTCCTTATGACTTTGCGATCATATCATCAACATAGACCTCAATTCCCTTATGCATCATATCATCAAACAAGGTCACCATGGCTCTCTGATATGTTGCCCCAGCATTCTTTAACCCAAATGGCATTACCTTGTAGTAGAAGGTTCCCCACATTGTAACAAATATGGTTTTCTCCATTTTTTTTGTGCCATATTAATCTGATTGTATCTTGAGAATTCGTTCATGAAGGAAAATAAAGAACTCTTTGCCGTATTATCCACCAAAGTATCAATATGGGGCAAAGGAAATTTATCTTTAAGGCTGGCTTTGTTCAAATCTCGATAATCAACGCACATCCGCATCTTGCCATCCTTCTTTGGTACTGCAACAATATTTGCCACCCATTCTGGATATTTTGCCACCTCTAAGAATCCAGCATCTAATTGCTTCTTCACCTCCACTTTTATCTTTAACAGCATGTCCAGCCTCATTCTTCTCAATTTTTGCTGAATTGGCTTACATTCTGGCCTTAAAGAGAGCTTATGAACCACAATATCCGGATCCAACCCTGGCATGTCTTGGTAAGACCATGCAAATACATCCATATATTCTTGGAGCAAGGCTATCAATTCACCCTTTATTGATGATAACAATGAAGTTCGATTTTGACTTCCTTTATCTCTTCACCATTTCCCAGATTTATCATTTCCAATAATTCCTTATGAGGAAGTACTTGTTTCTCCTATTGTTCTATTTTCCTTAATAGATCCGGAGGTAGACCATAATCCTCAGTATCTTCGTTAGCCTCAAAATCACCCGTGCAAATGGGTCTTTCAAAATCAATTTCAGAATTACTGACATGAAGGTCCTCATATTCCGCATCCGTACACCTATAAATAGGTGGAGAAAAAACAATATAGGAAAATATATATAATGAAAACAAAATAAATAACAAAAATTGAAGAATATGGACATATCAATATGAATAAAATGCATTGTGCTTGTTATTTATTGAATGAAAATGTTTAAACAAAAAAACCATTACAGAAAAAAATTCTTAATATCTCTGGTAAAGATAATTAAGATTGTTTTTTAAAGTATTATGTTGGAATAAACTTAAAAACTATGGGCAACTCAGTCGCACTCCAATTGGTTAGTCTATATCCTGGTGGACAAGGTCGCACCATCCAGTTCATATTGTCACTTTCCATCCCTTTTTTTCCGATCATACAAATCACCATATCCTGAATCTACCCCTTTATTCACATGGAATTTTCAAAAGCTTACATGATCATTATGAGTACATCCTCTGAATTTTTTTCTCCGAATAGAAAACTAGCAAAGCGAAAGTTGTGAAGAATTGGTGGGAAAGTCATGGGTTCCCTTCAATATCCATACCTGCGAAACGGGCCATCCTCCTTTGTCAGTTCCTTTCAACTTCTTTCCTTCTCTCATAGGCCTTCGAAAGATACCCTAAGCCAAACCGATCTTTCTTTCCCACTGCTTCCATTGCTTGGGCCATCCCTTGAAGATATTTTCCAATACCTTTTCCAGCCCTGCAACCCTTTCCCACTGTGGTTCTTACTCCCAGCCTTGTGTTCTTGGACAACCTTGGCTTTGGAATTTTTTATCCTTCAGCGACGAAAACCGCATTTACGAATTCCAAAGACCTAAAAAGAATATTCTACGGTATCTTCATTGGGTTCAAATAAGGAGATTCGGTAGATGCAGAGGCTATTATGTCTTATTCTCCTGATACAGTGACCAAACGGCCCTCCATCATAAATTTTAGCTTTTGGTGAAGAGACGAGGGTACAGCCCCTGCTGAATGTATCCACGGCCTTCCCAACAAGCAATTATAGGATAGATTAATATCCATGACCTGGAAGTTCACCGTATAGGTGCATGGGCCTATCTCTAGAGAAACCTCAATAGTTCCCATTACCTCTCTCCTGGTACCATCGAAAGCCCTGACTATTGTGCAACTCTGTAACATATAAGACATATCAACTAGCAACTTAGATAGGGTTGCCAAGGGCATTACATTTAATGAAGAACCATTATCCTGAAGCACCCTTGGTAGTATATGCCCCTTGCAGGTAGTTGTTATGTGAAGAGCCTTTGTGGACCCAATACCATTGGGTGGTATTTCATCATAACTAAAATATATATGGTCGTCTGCCGCAATGTTTCCCACCAGCCTGTCTAACTTTTCTACCGATATGTTATTAGCCACATATGCCTGATTCAACACTCTCAATAGGGCAATTTTGTGTGGCTCCAAGTTTAATAGCAAAGATAAGATGGAGATTCTTGCTGGCTGACGCTGCAATTGTTCAACCACACTATACTTACTATGTTTTATGAACTTTAAAAACTCGCAGGCCTCCTTCTCGTTTACCGGCTCTTTTATCCTGTTTACTGGGGTTGATCCCCTCTCTGCTTCTTTTGACAAATCCATCTCAATATGGATTGGTTCAACTGCTTTCTTCCTTTGTCCAGTCCTCAATCATTTCTTGTTGATCCATGTTCAACAACCTCAGGGGCATAACACCTTCCACTTCGTCTTAAATGCCCCACACCTGTAATATCTTGCTGACTTGAAAACCCAGGCATAACCATACTGCAGTTATATTTCCATGGTGTAGTTTTGTTTTTCTTGTATGAAAAGGAAAAAGGTAAATATATGATGAGCTTAGGCGCAATTTCCTCAACAACCGGAGTAGTCTTTTCTGGTTCATCATAATAGATGAGCAAAGCTCTTCCTATTCTGTCAGCTGCATTCTCAATAACCTCTACTTCCTCCTCTGTCTCCTCGTAAAATTGGGCCTCTCCATTATCCATCATCTCTTGGACTTTAGCCAGAAAGTCCCCGCAGTCCTGTATGATATGACCTGAACATTTATGGAACGGGCACCAATTCTGCATCCTCTTTGCAACCATTTTTAAACTGTCTGCATCCCCCACCATTCCTGCCTTAACCATCTTGACCTATACTGTTAACGTCAGAGTCTTGACTTCCCTGGCATCCCTTTTTAACCTTCTGACTTCCCCTGTCAATACTGCATTTACCTGATTCTCAGCATGATCGGGCAATGGGTTTCCCGCTACATTCAGCCCATTCTTTGACCTAAACTTCACAACTCCGGTATTGATTAAACTTTGGACTTTCTTTTTGAAGGCAATGCAATCCTCAATTGAATGCCCCTGAATTCCTGCATGATATGCGCAGTTGGTATTTGCATTGTACCATCTTCGGTATGGTGGGGCCAAAGGTTTAAGATATACGGGCGTGACAAGTTGGCCTTGCAGTAGTTTAGGATATAGCTCACCATAGGTGGTAGGAATGGGATCAAACTGGGGTTTTTGATGGTTCCTTGGTGAACGATAGTCATTGCACGCAGGACCTTGAGTGTTTGGGATAGTGTTTCGAGGAAGGGTTATCAGTGGGGATATACTAGTTGAAAATGGCTATTGTGGTATATTGGTATAGGGGAATGGATTTTGGGTAAGGTGGTTCACATTGGGGTAGTAAGGATTATACTCTGGGTAAGGTGTGTAAGGTGTTGGAGGTGCATAAGATATAGTAGGAGTATAAGGCCTGGGAGGTGTGTATGGTGTAGGAGGTGTATAGGGGTATTGATTGAAACTGACTGCATGTGTCTCCTCCTTCTTCTTTGCAGGAAAAACTCTCTTCGGGGTAGCAAAGTGCCCTTCCATTTTCACGTTCTTAATGGCAGACTCTATCATCTCCCTAGATATCACCATATCTGCAAAGTCCTTGGTGGCACTTCTCACCAATTTATCGTAATAAGGTGCTTTCAGGGTATTGATGAAAATCACTGTAGTTTCCTTGTTGGTTAAAGGGGGTTGCACTTGTGTCGCCAAGTCTCTCCATCTCTGATAATATTCTTTAAAGCTTTCAGTAGCTTTCTTTTCCATGTTTTGCAGAGTTAGACGGTCAGGCATCATGTCTGTCACATGCTTGTATTGTTCCATGAAAGCTTTGGCTAGATCCATCCAGTAACGGATCTTAGTACGGGTAAGCTGGTTATACCATCGAGTTGCGGACCTATCAAGCTATCTTAGAAACAGTGGATAAGCAATTTTTCGTTTTCATCATGTCCGGTCATCTTCCGGCAATACATGGTCAGATGTGCTGATGGGTTAGTAGTTCCATTATATTTTTCAATATCTGGTACTTTGAACTTTGGAGGAATCAGCAGACCGTGCACTAAACTCATCTCTTTGGCATCTAGACTGCCAAATAGCTCCGCTCCTTCAACTACCCTCAATCTTTCTTCCAGCAGCTGATATTTTTTCTAGGATTCTGCCGTTTCAACCCTCTTCGGTTCAGTCATCTTTGCCCTTTCCTTTTTGGCCATAAAAAGCCCGGGATTTGGCCATTTTGCAAACGAACTCCGAATCAAGATTTTCTTTCGCCAATATCTTTCAAATGATTTAAGAATGAGATTGACAAATTTTCAGAATTTTCGGAGTCCATTTGCTATTTTTCCCAAATTTTCCAATTTTGCCCTTTTGCCTCTGAAACCCGGTTTTGCTCAAAACAAGTCCGATTTTTAGATTTTCTTCAATCTGAGCCTTGGGCTATCCTTTTTAATCATTCTTCATCCATTGGGGGCTTTGGTCTTACCAAGTCGGGCCATTTCTGTGATTCTTCCCGATTTCATCGAAATCCACTAAAAATCATACTTCTCGGTTTTCTCCCGGATTGACTTTTCTTTCGGTTTTTCTTGCAAGTGACTTCTCCATTACCCGTAGTCAGTGCTTATCTTTCATTTGGAACCTTCAATTTCAAACAATTTGATCGTTGAAGCACTTTTCCCCAAATTTCTCGGATTAGGGTTTCCTTTCTACTGAATCTCCAAATCCCAACTTCTGAACTCCATATCTTTCAATGTAGACCTCGGATTATCAAAATTATTTCACCATTTTTCAATTGAAATTAAAATCTTGATTTTGAAAGTGGTTTGACTTTTTCAGTAGTTGACTTTCTAGGGTTGACTTTTTTGGGGTTGACTTTTTCCGAGGTTGACTTTTTTCAAGTTTGACTTTTTATGCTAGCCCTCTTAAACTAAGTCTCGGAGTACCACCTGTAGGATGAAAACAGTCTTTTTACACTCGAAAACATCAATTTAGGAAGAAAACATACCTGTTTTAGTGGTCCGGACAAAATTAGGTGTCTACATATTTCATTCCAGGAAATCAATGAAAGATCATTTGGTTGGAATTATCCTGGGGTCCATACTTTTAAATGCATTCATCATTCATTTGTTCTTTCCTTTATATATTTTGTTTGTTCATTCATTTATATTTATAATCATTCATTTATTCTTTATAAATTGTTCATACACTTAGTCATTTATTTATTTGTCCATTCATCTATTCTTTATAATTAGTCATTCATGTTTATACACTTAGTCATTTACTTATTTGTTCATTCATTAACATTTAGTCATTTATTCATTCATTCATTTTTATAAACTAAAATAAAAAATATGTTAATAATTTCTAATCCATGGTTTTTAAAAACTAAAGGTACAGTCGCACTCAGAAAGAATCAAACTTCTGACACCCCTACAATACTCGATCTCAAGCAAGAGCTATGGAGAATGATCAGCTTACTAGAATTGAAAGAATTCAAAAAGAACTGCAGGAACAGTTGGCTAAGTCTCAAAAGGAGTCACGGGAACAAATGACCAAACTCATGGAGATGATGAGTACCATGATGAGGCAGAAATGGCCAGGAGAAAATTCAGTTACAGGAATGGGGGCAGTAAACCAAGAAGACCGACCAGAGGTGGTACAGAAGAATGGTCAGACATCCCAGCCTATGGGAAATGAACTTCCAATTGGGGCAGTATCCTATATTTACATCCAACCAGCGGCCGAAGCACAGAATTTTGGTCCTAAAAGGGGTAATATTGGGGTTGATCCAATTGATGTGGACGTTCTAGACTTTGAAGTAATTCAAAAAGGAAAATCCCGAAAAAATATCAAATAAGCTCCAAATCTTCTGAAATTTTGCAAATATCATTTTTAAATTATTTGGAAGATATTGGAGAAAGAAAATCTTGATTCGGAGTTCGTTTGCAAAATGGCCGAATCCCGGGCTTTCTATGCAATAATTCAAAAAGATAAATCCCGAAAAAATAGCAAATGGACTCCAAAAAATTCTGAAATTTTGCAAATATCAATTTTAATTTATTTTGAATATATTGGTGAAATAAAATCTTGATTCGGAGTTTGTTTGCAAAATGGCCAAATCCCGGGCCTCCTATGCAGTAATTCAAGCCGATAAATCCCGAAAAAATACCAAATGAGCTCCAAAAATTATGAAAACTTCTAGATCACACTTTTTAATTATTTTGAAGAGATCAGTGAAGAAAAAATCTTGATTTGGAGCTCGTTTAAAAAATGGTAAAATGTAGGGGCATAAAAGGGCATTTTTGGAAGAAAAAATCCAAATAAATAGCAAACAGACTCGGATAAATTTGAAAACTTCCAAAACTCAATATTTTATTATTTTAGAAGTATTAAAAAAAGAAAAATTGAATTTGGATTCCTTTGATATTTATTTGCATCCGGGGGGCAAAACGGTTATTTCACCCAAGCAACCGAAAAGGGCTTCTTTGGGCCTTTCAAAAATCAGAGTTGGGCTGGAAAAGAGAAGTTCTGGCCTTCCGAAGCCCAAAGGAAGGAGGAAGCTTCTGATTTTTGAATCAAATGGCTAAAAATCAAGAGTTAGTTAGAGATTCTCTTTGATCAAGCCATGGTGATTAAGCCACATAGGCCAAGAGAGATGTCAACATTATTCTTGAACAGCTATAATTTGAGAGAGCTGAGATGCTAATCTAAAGGTGGTAATTTCATGATTTTTCACCTTGAATTATTAGCCATTTGATGGAAAATTGGTTACGAAAAAATGACAACATCCTTACATGTTATTAGGGGGTTTCGGCCAGCTCTAGGGGGGAGGCATAAAATTCATTTTTTCATTTGATTTTGCTGAGTTCTTTTGGTGTTCACTTAGTTTTTTCTCTCCTTGGTTGGAAGCAAAAAAGGAAAGTTTAGAAAAGAAAGGAAAGTTTGAAGAGATAAAGCTTGAAAGATAGCTTCTTGAGGTTGCTCTTGAGCACCAACTCTTGCACTTTCTTGATTTTCCATTCTTGTTTTTGCTATTTTGATTTCTATTTGGTGAGTTTCCATTTTAAATAAATGTTTTTTATTGTTCTTTTCAAGTTCTTCCTTCATCTTCTTATTGAATATATTTTTTTACATTTTTTTTACAATAATCTCACCATGGCCAAATGGCCTACATTATTTATTTAAGTTGCTGTTTTGGTTTATTTTATCATATTGTTTATGTTATTTTCTTTGATTTTGATGTTTTAAATGTTATGTTACTTCATATTCTTGAGTTATATTTTAATTTGGTTGCTTTGTTTGTTGCCATTTATGTTTTAAATATCATGTTTTTGCATTTTTAATTTTCTGTTTTCATGATGTTTAAATTTGAGCATGTTTTAGATTTGGTATATCAAGTGTTTGTGAAAATGCTTGTATGGTCTTTGCGGGATTTGAGTTTTATTTCTTAGTTGAGCATGTTTTAGATTTAGTATATTAAGTGTTTGTGAAAATGCTTGTGTGGTTTTTGCATGATTTAAGTGTTATATTTTAGTTGAGCATGTTAGTATACCAAGTGTTTGTGAAAATGCCATGCTTGTTGGAGCTTGAGGCCATTTGGCTACTCCATGTGTTTTGCATTGTGTGTTGCATTTTTGTCATGTTAGTTGGTAGGTTTTTGCATTTGTATGACATTTGATTTAGTTGAGCATGTTAGTATACCAAGTGTTTGTGAAAATGCCATGTTTGCTAGTCACATTATCCCATTCGGCCACCCTTAGAATTTTTGCATTTTATGTGCATTCTTGCCATGTTTGTTGATAGGTCAGCATTTGCATGATATTTGATTGAGTTTTTGGTTTAAGCATGCTTTGTATTTGTAAAAATGCCATGCATATTTTAGTTATTAAGTTAGGTTTATTTGCCATGCATGTTCATGCATTTTAGGTCTAGGTTGCATTAAATGCCATGCAAGTTCATTTAGGTCTAGGTCACTTTATGAATGCCATGCATTTTTTCATGACATTTAGGTTTAAATCCATGCATTTCATGCATTATGTTTGCTGCATTGTTTCATGTATTTCATGTTCATGCCACTTGAATAATGACTTGAGCCAATTAATGGTTCAAAGTCATGCTCTCTTGAGCACACTTGTGGAAAATTAAGTTTGTCAAGTTGATAATTCTACCTTTGTGATTTTTTTTACTTAGCCAATTTTTATCTAACTTTCAAAAAGTCCTAGCTACTGTTTGTAAGTCATTTTATGAGTTTCAAATTTTTTACTTTGATTTTTAAATGATTTTATCAAAGGCAAAAATGTATTTTGGCAAAACAGTTTTTTCACCCAGTTTTCGTACTTTTCAGATTTTTCTGGGCATTCGTCTTTAATCAGAAAATTAATCCGATTTTTTCCCGCGTAGTTTTACATGTCCTGAGTCTTCAGTATTTTTTTCAGAAGTTTTTGAATTTTTAAAAACAAGATAAAAAATCGTGGCTTAAAACTGGACAGTGGAGTTAGAATTGAATTTAAAGAAAAATCATTTTTCTATTTTGGTTAAGTTACTTAAAGTGGGCTGATTAGGAGGGTTAGCTACTGACTTAGGGTAGTTTCTAAGCCTTTTTAAACTCTAAAAATGGTTTTTCAAGTCTCGGGTTAAGGGTAGTCAAGTCCGGATTTTTTAAACTTAGGAAATTAGAGCCATTTAAAAAAAATTTAGCCGAGTTTTTATTTTTAATTCAAGCTTTTCAAAATTGTTTTCAAACAATCACAAAGTATTTTGGTTTTAAAATAATTCATAAGTTCTCTACCGGGTTTGCTGGAGGGAATATCATCAATTATCATTAATAAATGAATATCTTTCTTTCAAAAAAAAGAGAATGATTCGGAAAGTTTTCCAAAACTAATAAAAATTTCTATATTTTGCCACGTTTGTTGGGGAATATAGGAAAATTTTGAAATTATAAATTCCGGATCATTTTCAATAAAAAAAAAAGGAATTATTTTTCTTTAAATTGGGAATTAACTTGAAATACTAAATTTAAAACTGATTTTTTACCGAGAATTGAGATAACACACGGTTAATAAGGTACTGATTTATACAGGCGTTGTGGGGGTGCTAATCCTTCCCCGCACGTAACCGACTCCCGAACCCGTTTCTTTGATTTCTCTAGTTTTAACCAGACTTGAAATTGGTTTTAAAAATGTTTTAATTAATTTTTAAAATATTTTATAAAACCGGTTTTAATTGGTGGCCCATCACACCTAGCTAAAAAAGATTGATGGCGACTCCATGTCGTTTTCAAGGTCATTTTCAAAACCTTCATTTTTCTAGAGGAATTAAGTCGACTTTTCCTCGATTTTTTTTTTTTAATGTCACGCTTAACGAATAATAAAGTCATGCGATGAGACTCGTTATTTTTTAGGTTGCGACAAAATACATCAAAGAAAAAAAATCACTGTTTAAGACAATTTGATAATTTGTCTATCCTAATTTAAAAATGCTTTTACAAAACACCGGTCCTTTAGTAACTCCCATCTTGGACCTTTTTCACTGTCCTCTTTTGATTGCCTTGCTTTTCAATCTGACCCCTACTTGTTCACGGCCTTTGACATGTCAGTAGAAGTATCGTCATGTAAGCTTTCCTTAGCTTGTTTCTCCAATTGATTGGATCGGGCTTCCTCATGCTTTGCTCTCTCTGTCCAATAGTTCTTCTCCTTCTTGAGGTTTTTGACATCTTGCTCCTATTCCCAGGAAGTCTTGAGAGTCCCCTCGAATCTGAGCTCGAAAAGGTATCTCTTGTTTTCCAAGTGTAATTCCTGAAGATCGCTTTTAGCAGTGTCCCTTTCTCTCTTGATCTTTTCCTTTTCTCTTTCTCGAGATGATTCCCTATTTTTTATATCCTCAAGCTCTTATTGCAATCGGGCAATTTCCTTTCTCGTTTGGGCCTTTTCTTTTTCGAATTCTGCCTTTGCGATTTCTAACTCCGATGGCGCTTCCTTGGGTGGCGAACTCAAGAGCTAAACTTCTTCCCCATCTGATGTCAACAACCTATCATTAACCCTCAGTTCCCTCCATGCCAGGTAATCAGGTGTGACGATGTCAGCATATCTAGCTACCTCCACCCGTTGAGTTTCCTTCCATGCTACTACAATCTCACGTACCTTTCCCAAATATCCATCTTCTCCATAAGCAAATTTCAAATTACTAAGGTCATGGGTCATAGGAGTAAACTGACAGGAATCCGATTGTCTTAGTACCAGTAGTGGTGCATAGCTCACTCTTCCCCATACTCCCAATAATGGAACAGAAGCTTTATCTCCGCACTTGTACAATGTCAGCATAGGAGCTATCCATGGAGCTCTCCAAATTATCATCTCAACCCTGATATTCTGGAATATGTTGATCCATTGTTCCTCAGTCCTATTTTCAAGCCAATCTCTCTTAAGAAATTCACCAATTGGTGCAAAAGACTTCATTTACGAGCGAAGAGGGAAATTCTCCTGTTTACAAAAAATGGCTCTGAACCCATATGTAAAGGAGTTGTATACAACCTATAAAATGCCATTTTCCTTCTCATCTACAGAAAATCAGCGATCGGATTGTTTCTGCTATAATTGTCGGGGCTGGGTTTATCCACTGCTCAAGCCTCTCAAAAAATCAAATATCGCCACATCCACATACCCTAATGTCTTTGGGAAGATAACTAAACCATAGATAGCCAAAGTAAAAATATTTCTAACTGTCTCCTTACTTGAATGGCTATGGATTAAGGTCCGTAAAATATCCCATGATTTACAGTAGCTTACCCCTTTTCGAACAACATGGCTTTTGACCCAATTTCTTTCCACTGCAAGAATTTTAGACACCTTTTTCTTGAAACCCGGCGTCTTTGTATCCTTCAAATAAATACGATCGGGAATAACGTTCTCAATATGCAACAAGGTCGAATATTCCTCTATGGTTGGAATCATATCCTCTCGGTTGAAGGTAAAACACCGATAAGCGGGATTCCAGAATTGCACCACAGCTCGGATCACTTCAGCACTGACCTTAACCTGAACTAACAGTGCTATGTCCCATAAGTCTGAGTGAAGGCTTCTTTCTCTGATATGTTCCATTGATTCCATATGAAACACCCTGTCCGGATAATCTACCTAAAATCCGACAGAGTTTTATTTCTATCTCAACTATAACCCTCCTTCAAATAACACTCAATTCATATCCTCAACAAGCAATATTTCTCAATACTATTATCACATATATCCATGCATATTCAAAAATTATCCATGATCAATTTATGCTCAAGTCAAAACATATTGATCTATTGTCTCATATCTTTAAATATATATAATATATCCAAAAGTAAACCTATCTCAGCAAGGTTTACTAGATAAAAATCAAGAGATCAAATCTTCTAGAAATTTAGATATGACACCCACCACGTCAATATACTCCTGAAGTGGAGAGTAGAGGAAGGCAGCAATCCCGACACCTAACTGTGTCCTGAAAATGAGAAATAAAAAGAGGTGAGATATATGAATATCTCAATGAGTACACAACATTTAAAGCATGTGAAAACTATAATGGTAACCTATAAAGCATAATTGACATTTTCAAAATAAATAATAGTAAAACCATAATGAGTAATTCAAAGATGTAGCGAAGTTTTCAAATCTATAATAATATTATAATATTAAATCAATGTATAAAATCTGTAAAGTAAATCAAGTTACGTATAGTTGGGCTCCAACTTACTATCATGCATAAGAATACATCCATGAAATAACCAGGCAATATCCATGTAGGCATACTAGTAGCCGGCCCCAAAGGCCAATACCACCATAGGACGCCCCAAAGGCATATGTGTCGCTATGATGTGCCTCGAAAAGGCAAATATAACGGGATAGGGACTCTGGAGGTGGCTCCCATACCCCAGTCTAATATCACGGAATTGGAACTCTGGAGGTGGCTCCTACCACAAAGGCATAGCACGCAGCTCCCGTATTCCGATCAAGGGTATAATCTCATACATTAAGTCAGGTGGAGCCAAAGCCATGTCCATCAAATTCTATGTATAATCATATTTCATAAATCAACCAACTTACTCGATATAATATTTCTTGAAATAAATGTACTTTAATAACAAATCAAATCAATTCATATGATTATATATTGTATATACCTTTAATGCGTAAAATAATTATCATGCTAAAAAATATATATATATAATTATAATTAAAGAAATTTCAAATAACTATAGTTGTCGTCTACTCACAATCCTTGAGATGATCACACTGTACACCTCGATCTGAAACTTTGAGATCCACAGGTGACGTCAGATCTACGTGGCCTAGAGATTAACAATAATTAGTATCTATACATGCTCAAAGCATTACACAATTATGAATGCAACTTAAGTCCTATTAATCTACCCTATAATCAATACTAATTTCTCATACTCAAAACAACATATCCTTAATTTTTAATATCATTTCCATAATCATTTTCTCCATAATTCAACTCCATATTCATGTCCTTATCAAATTCCTTTCTAGTACTCCATGCCTTAGAGATTTTCATAATCTATAACCATCATTTAGTACTATATTTCTCTTAAGCAATAAATTCCTTACTCTCAAGCTAGAATAGAAAATCATAACTTGAGTTTGGTAAGGAATTTTGAAGTGATTTCAATTGGTTTATTTCAATAAATAAGTCTACTTTATGAAGAAAATAACTAACTTAGACAATTAGAACAAAATCTTGATCAAATTTGATAAATCCCGAAACTATGCTGAAACAGGAGTCAATACAGAATATCCAACTTCACCGAATTTTATCTTTTTAACCGCTTATCTGTTTTGGGTGATTCAAAAACAAAAATTCTTGTGTTGAAGTCTAGTTTCTAAGAAAAATATCAAAAAAAATACAAAACCAGCTGTGACAAACCCATAAAATCCGAACAGCAAGCATGCTCAACTTCCCCTGTTTTGCTTTTTCTTCCCATTTTCTTGTTCATGCTTTCAAATCCCTTTAATTCTTACCAAAGGTGAGTAAAACTCATACTTAGTAGATGGATTTCAGACCTTAACATGTTTATGGAGCTAAGATCTTAGCATGCTCAAGTAGAATATCTAAAGAAAAGGAAGAATTTATCAAGAAACTAACCTTGGATGTGATTGTTGTTGAGATTTTGGTGGAATTGTTTGAAGACAATTTTGAGAGAGAGGGAGGATAGGAGAGTCGACTGCTTCTTGGGAGAGGAAGAAATTTTCTAGAGTTTTTAAGAGATAAAATAAACTTAAGAGATATTTTTAAATTTTTGGTATAATTGCACATTGGTCCCTCAACTTTTTATAAATAACCATTTAGCCCCTAAACTTTTTAATCTGTTCAATTTGATCCTTTCTTCTTTTATTTCCTTCACTTATAACTTCTTACCAATTTCCAAGTTTGTCCTTAAAATTTACGAGATTTAACTTTACATGATTATGCGTAACCTCGGTTGTTACAACTTACCCCTCTTAGAAAAATTTCGTCCTCAAAATTTACTTACCAACTTGATTGAACAAGTGAGGATATTGAGTCCGCATATCTTCCTCCCTTTCCCATGTAGCTTCTTCATATGAATGATTCCTCCAAAGAACTTTCACAAATGGAATAGTCTTAGTCCTTAGAACTTGGTTTTTTCTATCCAAAATCTCAATTGGTTGCTCTTTATAAGTTAAATTTTCCTCAATTTCCATAGGCAAGTCCTTCGATATATGTGAAGAATAGAAAATGTACTTTCGGAGCATAGAAACATGGAACACATTATGAATTCGTGACAATTCTTTCGGTAAGGCCAATCTATAAGCAACTGGGCCAATCCGTTCAATGATCTCATACGACCCTATATATCGAGGACCCAACTTTCCTCGTCTTCCAAACCGGATCACTCCCTTCCAAGGAGTTACTTTCAAAAACACCATATCACCAACTTCAAACTCTAAATCTTTTCTCCGATTATCTGCATAGCTCTTTTATCGATCTTGAACTATTTTTATCTTTTCCCGGATTACCTTAACTTTGTCTGCAGTCATCATAACAATTTTTGGACCTAGTAATTTCCTTTCATCTGTATCATCCCATCACACCGGAGTTCTGCACTTCCTTCCATACAAAGCTTCAAACGGAGCCATGTCGATGCTGGACTGATAACTATTGTTATATGCAAACTCTGCTAGAGGCAAATGTTCATCCTAGCTTCCTTTGAGTTCCATAATACAAGATCTGAGCATATCTTCCAGAATTTGAATTGTCCGTTCAGATTGTCCATCCGTCTGGGGATGAAAAGTAGTACTGAACTTGAGCTTAGTGCCCATAGCATTCTGCAAACTTGGCCCAAAGCGAGATGTGAATCGGGGGTCTCGATCAGATACAATCGATACTTGGGCACCATGCAACCTAACAATTTTGTTGTCATAAAGTTTAGCCAGTCTTTCTATGGAAAAAGTCTTCTTGACTAGCAAAAAGTGAGCTGATTTTGTTAAACGATCAGCAATCACCCAAATGCTGTCATAACCAGACTGCTTTCTTAGAAATCCCGAAACGAAATCCATAGCAATATCTTCCCACTTTCATTGAGGAATAGGTAGGGGGTTCAATTTCCCTGAAGGTTTTTGATGCTCGGCTTTAATTTGTTGGCATACCAAGCATCTAGAAACAAACTCAACTATGTCCCCTTTCATACCTTGCCACCAATAATGTTCTCTTAAGGTTCGATACATCTTTACACTACCGGGATGTAACGCGTATGGTGCATTATGAGCTTCCTCCAAAATCACCTTCCGGAGTTCTTCACCCTGAGGCACACAAAGCCTATTTTTTATTATCAGTACATCATCATCCTTTATATGAAAGTCAGTCCTCACGCTATCCCTTACTTCTTGCTTTAACTTTACCAGCATATGGTCATTATTTTGTGCTTCACGTATCCAATCAATATGAATCGGTTTAACCTTCAAGTGGGCTATTAGGAGATCATTCTCATCAATCATCAATTCTAAAGGTAAAGACTTCAACTCATTTTGTAAGGGTTTCTGTATCGCTCGGATATGAGCAAGAGAACTAGAAGACTTTCTACTAAGAGCATCGACCACTACATTGGCCTTTCTTGGGTGGTAGTCAATTACACAGTCATAATCTTTTATCCATTCCAACCATCTCCTTTGCCTCAAATTTAGTTCCTTCAGATCCATCAGATATTTTAGACTCTTATGATCAGTGTAGATTGTACATTTTTCTCTATATAAATAATGGCTCCAAATTTTCAGTGCAAACACCACTGTCGCCAACTCTAAATCGTGAGTGGGATAGTTCTGCTCATGCTGTTTCAGTTGTCGAGAATCATAAGCTATCACCTTCCCATGTTGCATCAAAACGCAACCCAAACCTCGCCTCGAGGCATCACTGTATACCACAAAGCTTCTAGTCCCTGATGGTAGTGTAAGAACTGGTGCTGTGGTCCATCTACGCTTGAGCTATAGGAAAGTTTGCTCACATTCATCAGTCCACTCAAACTTAACATGCTTTCTTGTTCGTTTTGACAAAGGAGAGGCAATCATGGAAAATCCTTCCACGAATCTTCGATAGTACCCTGCCAATCCGAGAAAGCTTCTAACTTCTGTGACATTCGTGGGTCTTTCCCAAGCAACTACAGCTTCTATCTTTTGTGGATCCACAAAAATCCCTTCCTTAGATACTACGTGACTAAGGAATGCTACTTTGTCTAGCCAGAATTCACACTTTGAAAATTTAGCATAAAGTTGCTTTTCACGCATAGTCTGCAGCACCGTTCTCAAATGGTTTACATGATCATCCTTATTCCTGGAATAAACTAGGATGTCATCGATGAACACAATAACAAACTTATCTAAGTAGGGTCGAAACACCCTATTCATCAAATCCATAAAGACTGCAGGTGCATTAGTTAGCCCAAAAGGCATAACTAAAAATTCATAATGACCATATCGAGTTCTAAAAGCAATCTTTGGAATATCAGATTCTTTGATCTTCAATTGATGATAACCCGACCTTATACCTTGCAACTGAGCAAACAAGTCATCAATCCTTGGCAAAGGATACTTATTCTTAATGGTGACCTTGTTCAGTTGCCGGTAGTCGATACACAATCGTGAAGATCCATCCTTTTTCCTTAAAAATAAAACCGGTGCTCCCTACGGTGAAGTACTAGGCCGAATGAAACCTCTGTCAACTAGGTCTTGCAACTGCACTTTCAATTCCTTTAGCTCCGAAGGTGCCATTCTATAGGGTGCCTGAGAAATAGGAGTACTGCCAGGGATTAAGTCGATAGTAAACTCCAATTCCCTGTCAGGAGGTAAACCGACCAATTCTTCAGGGAAGATCTCAGGAAACTCTTTGACCACAGGTATAGTTTCCAGCTTTGCCTCATGTATGTCCTTGTTAATCATATAAGCAAGGTAAGCAGAATACCCTTTCTGCAAGTATCTATTGGCTGCCATCTTTGAGATAAGGCAAGAAGGTAAAACTTTCCTTTCTCCTTGAAAGGTAAACTCCAAGTCTCCCGACTTCTTAAAAGTCATAGTTTTGGAAAAACAATCTATCACTGCATTGTGTTTAGACAACCAATCCATTCCCAAAATCACATCAAAGTCATACATTCCTAATGGAAACAAATTAACTGGTAATTCATGCTCCTGAACCATAACGATACAATCCGGATAAACCACATCAATTTTCAAAATTTCTCCCACTAACGACCATAGGGATGTCTAACCTCCTAGACTCTCTACTCAAATGCATGACATATGAATTAGCAACAAAAAAATGAGTTGCACCCGGATTTATTAAGATCCTAGCATTTGCCTTAGAAATTAGGAGAGTACCTGTAACCATTTCAGGAGTAGCCTGAGCCTGTTGTTGGGTCATAGCATAAATTCTGGCTGTAGTTCGAGGTCTACCAGGCTGTCCGCTCTGTCGAGGGCCAGTAGATGAACCAACTTGAGATTGTGCCCCAATTCTATCTCTAACTGCTGTCGGCTAAGGTGCAGCAGTAGGTTGGGTCCTTTCCCTTTGACCCACTGATAACTGACTAGTAACTCCCTTGTTCTCCAGCTTGGGACAATCCCGTTTCATGTGTCCCAGTTCTTTGCAGTAAAAACACACACCCTATAGTCTCCAACATTCACCAGGGTGATTTCTCCCACAATGGGGACATTGAGAATAAGTCAATGTACGAGGTCCTCCTGACCTCCCAGGTAGCGATCTAGTCTGCTGTTGAGGTCCGAGGATAAATCTGCTAGAAGAACCACTAATAGGTTTTCTGTTTAACCCTCTTGAAATCTCGAGGGTTTGTAACCACTGACACTGCTTTCTAAATAACTTTTCTTAGGCCTCACGTCCTCACTAGAGGACTGCCATTTTCTTTTTCTGAACTTCTCTTCTCTATCTTTCATTTCTTTCAGATTCTGTTCAGCTTTGATTGCCATGTTGACCCATTTATTAAAGTCATCTGTATCCAGGGTCGTCAACCTATCTCGACTACTAACATGTAGCCCATCTTGGAATTTCTTGCATCTGTCAACATCGTTGGCTACTACCGATGGAGCAAATTCTGTAGTTCGCTGAGTTTTTGCTCATACTCTGCTACTGACATACTACCCTGTTTTAAATTCATAAACTCAGTCCATTTGTTTTCCCGCAAGGTCCGAGAATAGTATTTTTCTTTAAATTCTCTTCGAAAGTCTGCCCAGGTTATGGCAGGATGTCTTGTATACCTTTGCACTGTAGTTTTCCACCATGTGTGTGCATGATCCTCCAAAAATTGTACCGCACATGGTAACCTCATAGGCTCAAAAATCTGAAGAGTAATGGAAGTAGTCTCAATTTTTTGTAGCCATGACCAGGCTAAATCTGATTCCAAAGATCCCGTGAAAATCTTGCAACCCATATTCTTCAGATCTTTATAGTAATCAACTATCCCTTTTTCAGCAGGGGCAGTCAAAGCGGGAATTACTCTTGCCAAGGCCGCAACTACCTCAGCTAAATTAAGATCAGCTGTTGGGGGTGTTGCTGAGTGTGCAGCAACAGAATATGAACCAGCAGCTGGAGCTTGTTCTCCAATTTGCTCATCAATATTCCCATTTCTATTCCTATCCCTATTTTGGGGTAGGGATTGATTCTAGGCCTTCCTCTTCAACGTGGTGGCATCGTGTCTAATTTCCTGCACAAGTGACAATATTTTAATACTTCAACAAATAGTTTCTAAGTCTACAGGACCTATAACCTTGCTCTGATACCAAATTGAAACACCCTGTCCGGATAATCTACCTAAAATCTGGCAGAGTTTCCTTTCTATCTCAACTATAACCCTCCTGCAAATAACACTAAATTCATATCCTCAACCAGCAATATTTCTCAATACTATTATCACATATATCCATGCATATTCAAAAATTATCCATGATCAATTTATGCTCAAGTCAAAACATATTGATCTATTGTCTCGTATCTTCAAATATATATAATATATCCAAAAGTAAACCTATCTCAGCAAGGTTTACTAGATAAAAACATCAAGAGATCAAATATTCTAGAAATTTAGATATGATGCCCACCACGTCAATATACTCTTGAAGCGGAGAGTAGAGGAAGGCAGCAATTCCGACACCTAACTGTGTCCTGAAAATGATAAATAAGAAGAGGTGAGATATATGAATATCTCAATGAGTAGACAACATTTAAAGCGTGTGAAAACTATAATGGTAACCTGTAAAGCATAATTGACATTTTCAAAATAAATAATAGTAAAACCATAATGAGTAATTCAAAGATGTAGCGAAGTTTTCAAATGTATAATAATATTATAATATTAAATAAATGAATAAAATCTGTAAAGTAAATCAAGTTACGTATAGTTGGGCTCTAACTTACTGTCATGCATAAGAATACATCCATGAAATAACCAGGCAATATCCATGTAGGCATACTAGTAGCCGGCCCCAAAGGCCAATATCACCATAAGACGCCCCAAAGGCATATGTGTCACTATGATGTGCCCCCAAAAGGCAAATCTATCGGGATAGAGACTCTGGAGGTGGCTCCCACCACAAAGGCGTAGCACGCAGCTCCCATACCCAGTCTAATATCACAGAATTGGGACTCTGGAGGTGGGTCCTGCCACAAAGGCGTAGCACGCAGAACACAGCTCCCGTATTCCGATCAAGGGTATAATCTCATACATTAAGTCAGGTAGATCCAAAACCATGTACGTCAAATTATATGTATGATCATATTTCATAAATCAACCAACTTACTCGATATAATATTTCTTGAAATAAATGTACTTTAATAACAAATCAATTCATATGATTATATATTGTATATACCTTTAATACGTAAAATCATTATCATGCTAAAAAATATATATAATTATAATTAAAGAAATTTTAAATAACTATAGTCGTCGTCTACTCACAATCCTTGAGATGATCTCACTGTACACCTCGATCTAAAACTTTGAGATCCACAGGTGATGTCAGATCTACGTGGCCTAGAGATTAACAATAATTAGTATCTGTACATGCTCAAAGCATTACACAATTATGAGTGCAACTTAAGTCCCATTAATCTATCCCATAGTCAATACTAATTTCTCATACTCAAAACAACATATCCTTAATTTTTAATATCATTTCCATAATCATTTTCTCCATAATTCAACTCTATATCCATGCCCTTATCAAATTCCTTTCTAGTACTTCATGCCTTAGAGATTTTCATAATCCATAACCATCATTTAGTAACCATCATTTAGTACTATATTTCTCTTAAGCAATAATTTCCTTACTATCAAGCTAGATTAGAAAATCATAACATGTGTTTGGTAAGGAATTTTGAAGTGATTCCAATTGGTTTATTTCAATAAATAAGTCTACTTTATGAATAAAATAACTAACTTAGACAATTAGAACAAAATCTTGATTAAATTTGATAAATCCCGAAACTATGCTGAAACAAGGGTCAACACAGAACAGACAACTTCACCGAATTTTATCTTTTTAACTGCTTATCGGTTTTGGGTGATTCAAAAACCAAAATTCTTGTATTGAAGTCTAGTTTTTGGGAAAAATATCAAAAAAATACAAACCCAGCTGTGACAAACCCATAAAATCCGAACATCAAGCATGCTCAACTTCCCATGTTTTGCTTTTTCTTCCCATTTTCTTGTTCATGCTTTCAAATCCTTTTAATTCTTACCAAAGGTGAGTAAAACTCATACTTAATAGATAGATTTCAGACCTTAACATGTTTATGGAGCTAAGATCTTAGCATGCTCAAGTAGAATATCTAAAGAAAATGAAGAATTTATCAAGAAACTAACCTTGGATGTGATTGTTGTTGAGATTTTGGTGGAATTGTTTGAAGACAATTTTGAGAGAGAGGTAGGATAGGAGAGCCGGCTGCTACTTGGGAGAGGAAGAAATTTTCTAGAGTTTTCAAGAGATAAAATAAACTTATGAGATATTTTTAAATTTTTGGTATAATTGCACATTGGTCCCTCAATTTTTTATAAATAACCATTAAGCCCCTAAACTTTTGAATTTGTTCAATTTGATCCTTTATTTTTTTATTTCCTTCACTTATAACTTCTTACCAATTTCCAAGTTTGTCCTTAAAATTTTCGGGATTTAACTTTACATGATTATATGTTACCTCGGTTGTTACACCATATATCCATCAATTCTCGGAGATCATTTTGCCTGATAGTAAGATCAACCTCGGCTAGCAATACTGACACATATCCCATCTTCAAAACAATCCCCATTATCCTGCTGACCTTTCTCTGACTGTTTCCTAACCTTTAAATGCTTCTTGACCACTGAGACATTCTGACCCTCCATGGAAGCCCTTTTGGTTGAATATTATCCCGAGACCAATAACCTTCCATGTGCAAAAACTGATGACAAGAATGCAAAAAAAAGAAAAAAGAAAAAACAACAACAAAAAGAAAATGAATTAGTAACGGGAATAAATTCGAATAATATAAAAAAACATATAATTTAAAACAATAATTATCCCTGAGGATGCCAACAAAATTTTGGCATTATAACACCCCTAGGAGGAAATACCAACACTTATTACGGGCATTGTGATGTATGTTCATCATTGTCCAATTTTCAAAAATAAACGTATTCAAAAAGTAGAATAGAAGGTAAAAGGATTGGAAATATTCCTCCATGTGTTCTTAACTTCGGGATATCTAATTGGAAATCTGCCATGGCTACGCCTAGGTTTACTATATGAAGGTGAATTAGTTCTAAAAGTCGCAAATTTTTCCTCACTGTCGCCGGTGAAGGCTAGTAAGGCACCCCGATAAAAGCGGGTTCAATTCGTTAGGGTCTATTTCCCTAGCCCATGCGGATTGTTAATCACGAAGGCTTAGGTAATTTAGTACTCCAGAAATGTTTCACTAGCCCATGCAGATTGTTAATCATGAAGGCTTAGTTACTTTACTTCCACCTAAAAGGACGGAACCCGGGTATAGGATTCATGATATGCAAATGCAAGTGTAGTGTGTGAGGAGAAATAACAAACCTTTCACCACCTATTCTACATCCCTTATTCTAAATGCCCCAACAAGATTAAACAACATAAGTCATCAATTAATCAATAAATGAATATATGCACCAAAATAACCAGAGAACAATTATAATATGTATGCACATGAATATGGAAATATTTAAAAACATTTCATTATTTTTGAAATTATCCTTATTTTTTTAAAAAATGTGGGAATTAAAATTAAATACCAATTAAACCAACAAAACCGAGACTTTGATAACACATGACTAATTCTAGGCCAGACTCTCTAATATGTCCCCAGTAGAGTCGCCAAGCTGTCGCAACCTTAAAAAATAACAAGTCTCATCGCAAGACTTTATTATTCGTTAAACGTGACATTAAAAAAATCGAGGAAAAGTCGACTTAATTCCTCTTGAAAAATGAAGGTTTTGAAAATGACCTTGAAAAAGACATGGAGTCGGCACCAATCTTTTTTTACCTAGGTGTGATCGGCCACCTATTAAAACCGATATTATAAAATATTTTAAAATTAATTATAACTTTTTTAAAACCAATTTCAAGTCTACGTTTTAAACCAGAGAAATCAAAGAAGCAGGTTCGGGACACGGTTACGTGTGGGAAGGATTAGCACCCCCACAACGCCCGTATAAAATGGAACCTTATTAATCATGTGTTATCTCAAGTCTCGGTAAGAAGTCAATTTTTAATTTGGTATTTCAAGTTAATTCTCAATTTAAAGAAAAATAATTTCATTTTTTAATTGAAAATGATCCGGAATTTATTAATTCAAAATTTTCCTATATTCCCCAACAAACGTGGAAAAATATAGAAATTTTTATTAGTTTGGAAAACTTTCCGAATCACTCTCGTTTTAAAGAAGATATTCCGTTATTAATGATAATTGATGATATCATCCCCAACAAACTCGGCAGAGAACTCATAAATTATTTTAACTCGGCAATATCTTTATTTTATTGAAAATCATTACCTTCTTGAAAACATTTTAAAAAATATGAATATGTATGACACCAATAAAGTGACATAGCAAAGTCTAAATAATATAATGCAACCTAAATGGTATGATATAATTTAAATGTCTTAGCATATTCTAAATGAAATGAAAAATCCTAAGTTATATGATATATTCTAAATGAAATGAAATGATCTAGGTAACATGATATATTCTATATGAAATGTAATATCCTAAGTCATATGATATATTCTAAATGAAATAAAATATCCTAAGTGACATAATATATTCTAAATGAAATGAAATGACCTAGATAACATAATATATTCTAAAGGAAATGAAATGACCTAGATAACATAATATATTCTACATGAAATGAAATGACCTAGGTAACATAATATATTCTATATGAAATGAAATAATTTAAATGACATGGCAAATATAAATGATATGACATATAATCTAAATGACATGAAATATAAAATAATGCTATCATATAATATGCATGAAAATAAAAATAAAAATAATAATGCTTGAACATAGCATATGCTAAATAATATGACAAAAAATAACTAAATAAAAAAAAAAACATAGGATATCATGAAATGTTCAAAACCATATAACAAATAATATAATATCAAAAATTTAAATAAAAAATAATAACATCATCATGAAAATTAACATAGCAAAAATCACATATTATATAGTATCCATGAATATGGAAAATGCAATGCATGAGAATGTATTTTTTCCTTTAATTAAGGAAATCCGTATATCTAAAAAGATATCCGGCTACCTTAGAAAAATATATCAAATTAAATATTCTAAAATCAAAATACTTTGTGATTGTTTGAAAACAATTTTGAAAAGCTTAGATTAAAAATAAAAACCTAGCTAAACCCCTTTTTAAATTGCTCTAATTTCCTAAGTTTAAAATCTCGGACTTGACAACCCTTAACCCGAGACTTAAAAAATCATTTTTAGAGTGTAAAAAGGCTTAGAAACTACCCTAAGTCAGTAGCTAAACTTCCTAATCAGCCCTCTCTAAGTAACTTAACCAAAACAGAAAAATGATCTTCCTTCAAATTCAATTCTGACTCCACTGTCCAGTTTTAAAGCATGATTTTTTACCCTATTTTTAAAAATTCAAAAAAAATATAAACAAAATACTGGAGACTCAGAACACGTAAAACTACACAAAAACAAATCGGCTTAATTTTCTGATTAAAGATGACTACCTAGAAAAATCGGGAAAGTACGAGTACTAGGTGAAAAAACTGTTTTGCCAAAACACGTTCTTTTGCCTTTGATAAAATCATTTAAAAACAAAGTAAAAATATTAGAGACTCTCTAAAAGACTCACAAACAGTAGATAACACTTTTGAAAAGTTCGGTAAAAATTGGCTGAGTAAAAAAAAAATCACAAATGTAGAATAATCAATTTGACAACTCTTTAATTTTTCACAAGTATGCTCAAGTGAGCATGACTTTGAGTCATTGATTGGCCTAAGTCATAAATCAAGTGGCAAGCACATGAAATGCATGAAAAATACAGAAAATATAATGCATGAAATGCATGATTTAAAACCTAAATGACATGAAAAATGCATGGCATCAATAAAATGACCTAGACCTAAATGAACTTGCATGGCATTTAATGCAACCTAGGTCTAAAATGCATGAATATGCATGGCAAAGCAAACCAATCCTAAACCTAAACAATGCATGGCAATAACACAAACATATGGCATGCTTAAACAAAATGCTCAACCAAATATCATGAAAATGCAAACCTATCAACTAACATAATAAAAATGCACACACAAAGCATACAACATAGGGTGGCCGAATGGTCTCATGTTAAAACTGTGCACGACATTTTCACAAACACATGATATACTAACATGCATAGCTAAATAATAATGCTCCAATCATGCAAATATAAAGTAAAGGCATGAAAACCAATAGGCATTTTCACAAACACATGGATTACAAAATGTAAAAACATAAACAAACTTAAACATTTTGAAAACAGAAAATAAAAAAGGCAAGAATAGTAAAATAAACATGATAATAGACTAAAAAATGGAAGCAAGCAACCAAATTAAAACAAGCTTCATGTTTATGTATTAGAAGAATATTTAAACCTAAAAACTTATTAAATATCAAGAATAAAATTAAATAACAAAGCAAAACAGCAACTCTCAAAAATACTAGGCTATTCGGCCAACCCAACAATAAGAAGAAAAAAAAATTCAAAAACTTTTTGCAAGAAAGAATCAAGAAAGAACTTAAAGAAGAATATTAAAAAAACTTATTTAAAAAGGAAAATAAAAAGAAACCCACCAAATATTAAATGAAAATAGCAAATCAAGAATGGAAAATCAAAGAAAGTGCAAGAGTATGGTGCTTAAAGCAACCTCTAGAAGCTATCTTTCAAGGTTTTTCTCTTCTAACTTTCTTTTATTTTCTAAACTTTTCTTTTTGCCTTTCAACAATGGAGAGAAAAATCAGTAAAAACCAAGAGAGAATAGAGAGTGAATAGCTGAAAATGAAAGAGAGAGTGACCCCTCCTTGTATTGGCCGAATGGCCCCTATCCCCTAGGATGTTGTCATCTTTTCTTCAACCAATTTTCATCCAAAGGCTATTGATCCAAGATGTTTAAAAAATGAAATTATCACCCTTAGATTAGGCTATCATCTATCCATAATTACAGCTATTCAAGAATCTTAAGCTATTATGTTGACACTCCCCCTCTTCATGCATTGGTCCATGTGGCTTATTTGCAAAGGCTTGATCAAAAAATAACTAACTTACTCTTCATTGTTGGCCTTTTGATTAAAAATCAGAAAATGTCTACCCATTCTTGGGCCTTGGCCGGCCAACCCCTTTTCTTCCAACCCATGTTTCATTTTTTTTAAAGGCAAGAAAAGCCTTTTTTCGATTTCTTGGGTAAAATGACCTTTTTGCCCCCCGAACATAATAATTGGCAAACGAACTCCAAATTCAAATTTTATTTTTTCAATACTTTCAATATAATAAAAAATTGAATTCTGGAAGTTTTCAAAATTTTCTGAGTCCATTTTCTATTTATTTGGATTTTTTCTTCCAAAATTGCCCTTTTATGCTCCCAAACTTTACCATTTTTTAAACGAGCTCCAAATCCAGATTTTTCTTAACCAAAATCTTCCAAATAATATAGAAGTGTGATCTGGAAGTTTTCATAATTTTTGGAACTCATTTGGTATTTTTTCGGGATTTATCTGCTTGAATTACTACTACATAGAGGGCCCGGGATTTGGCCATTTTGCAAACGAACTCTGAATCCATATTTTCTTTTTCCAATCTCTTCCAAATAATTTAAAAATGAGATTTTCAAATTTTCAGAATTTTTGGAGTTCATTTGCTATTTTTTCGGGATTTATCTTCTTGAATTTCTACATAGAGGACCCGGGATTTGGACATTTTGCAAACGAACTCCGAATCAAGATTTTATTCGCCAATCTCTTTGAAATTATTTAAGAATGAGATCTGTAATTTTTCAAAATTTTTGGAGTTCATTTGCTATTTTTCCCAGATTTTCCAATTTTGCCTTTTTGCCTCCGAAACCCGGTTTTGTTCAAAAGAAGTCCGATTTTCAGATTTTCTTCAAACTGAGCTTTGGGCTATCCTTTTTTAATCACTCCTCATCCATTAGGGGCTTTAGTCTTACAGAATCAGGTCATTTCTGTAATTCTTCCAAAGTTTACCAAAATCCACTAGAAACCCTAATCTTCGGTTTTCTTCCGGATTGACTTTTCTTTCAGTTTTTCTTCCAAGTAGCTTCTCCATTACCCGCAGTCAGTATGCTCAGAGATGGAGGAACATGTCTACTCAAGTACAACCACCTTTGACACAAAAGGAAATCACTGTCCTTTTTGTGAATACACTGCAGGCCCCATTCTATGATAGACTCGTCGGCAATGCCTCGAAGAATTTTGCGGATATAGTAATCTTAAGGGAGATGATTGAGAATGCTATCAAGAATGGGAAACTTGAAAGAGAAGGAACATCTAATGCCGAGAGAAATAAGGCACCTAGAAAGAAAGAGGAAAATGTCTAAGCTATGGGAGATTTCGTCCCATATTCCCAATTTCCCTCATACCAAGCATGTTACCCTACTAAGGTATCTCCAAGCCTTTATCCTTACCTACCAACCCAAGCACCTAATCCTATAGCAGCCCTTGTAACAAGTCCTACTTCCAGAAAATGACCGTGGGACAACCAAGAAAGAATTCCAATCCCCATCCATGACCTGTTGCCATTACTAACAAAGAATCAGTACCTTACCCCGATACCTTTGAAAATAGCTCTGAATCCATCAGCGAGGAGTTATGACTCTGATAGCAAGTGTGATTATCACCTAGGGGTAATTAGGCATTCAACTAAAAAATGCAGACAACTAAGGGAAAGGATTGAAAATCTTATCCGCGATGATATTTTGACACCGGAGCTTGTCAATCATGCTTTACCTTAAATCAGTTTCTTTCAGGTTTTAAGGGGAGAATTACTACCTTTGATGGATATCAATAGGAGCATTTTGATGCATGTAGTTTCAGACCTTATGATGAAAACACTTGTCTCATGTCGACATTCATTAAATGAATTTTGATTTTTAAATGCTTTGTGTTTGTTGTGTTTTAACAATAATTTGAATTTGCAAGAACAAGCATTAAGGAAGTTTTAATAATAGATAGTCTCAAGAATATTGATGATCATTGTTACAAATGACCCAATACCTTCTCCCCTCTCTTTTAAGCTTTCCTAGATCTAAACCCCTTGAATCGAGAACACTTGAAAGACCTAATGCTTCAAGGAATATGAATGATTGAACTTCATAAAACCATTGTCATCATAGAATAAGAAAAGATGTAGATCCTAGTCTAGGTTATGAACAAAGGAACGAACTTTTCGAAATTTTTTTTTCGAACTCCTTGAAATTCAAACAAATGAGACTTTCTTTCAAGAATTTAGATCATGGTAATTTGGTGTGTGTCAAGGTTGTGTCAAAACCATTCATGTCATTTTCAAGAACCACAAAACACCAATTTCCCAAATATCACTTCATGATTGACACCCTGGGGCACAATGATTAAACTAGATTATCCCATGTCCTAGAGAAAACCCATTTTTAGGTCATATTTTCTTTGTCTCTTCAAAGAAGTCAGATTTGAAACTCATCATTTTCAAAATAGACCTAGACTTGCTATGTTCCTTGTTGATACAAACTCTCATGGTTAATCAAATTGGGGCATCATATGTGGAAATGATGGATACATGGTGAATAAGGATGGACTAGCGCATGAATCATTGGGGTATACGAAAAAAAAAATTATGATATCATGCATATGAGAATTCGGATGATTCCAAAGTGCAAAATGAATTTTGATTATCTATATCCCCTAGGGATTGCTTTTCAATGAGATTATTTGTGCTTGATATGAGAAATGGCCATCCTTCATATTTCTTTTGCAAAAAAAAAAAAAAAAAAAAGAAATTATCCATAGTCACCCATTTTGAGCCAAAAGAATTCTTTCTTCTTTGAACCCTGATCAAGGATCACCCTCTACAATGGGGGGCAAATGCGAGGAAAGATTTTTTTTAAAGATCATGGAGGAATGAGTCCTGGCTCAAAGACAGATACAAAGCAAAAGGAGCCCCGAATGAATATGGGTTCACTCTGTCAAAAGAAAAGGAAAAGATGGCGAAATGGAAGCCAAAAAAAAAGTGTGTGAAAAAGTATGGCAAATGAAAGCCAAAAGCTAGGAAGAAAAAGAGTAAAAGTAAAAAGGAAAGAATTGTCCAAGAAGGGACAAATGCTTCAAAGAGAATTCTCCTTAAGAAATGATCCTTGATCTGATTACCCTCAAACACATATTTTGGGCCTATTTATCCTTTCTTTTTGAACCCTAAACCATGGCCTACATTACGTGCTTTAAAAGTCCATTTTGATCAAGCATAAATATTTAATTTGAAGAGTTTTTCCTCGGATTTTATCCCATCTCATCGAATTATCATTTCACTAAGGAAGAATTTAGAATTCTTAAGTGCATGGTAAAACAATGAAAAACACGAAAAAGGAGAAAGCAAAAGGAAAAAGAATGGGACTCTAGGGCGAAAACGCAAAAATAAGCGGTCTAGAGTAAAATGGGAATTTCTGATGCCATCTATGATAATGTCGATACCACAAAAGAGAAAATCATCTTGAAGAAGTGGTCATCGAGGAACATCTAGGAATTCTTGAACTTCCCAAAGTGTCAACTCTCATTTGAATGATTGATCTCAGAAACTAAAACTCTTTTTCTCCAAAATCAACTTTCCAGTTTAAACATACCAGCCAATCTTGACGCTTGTCAAAATGCCTTGATATGAAAACTAAAAGAAGGTTGAATTTGGTTGATTTTCAATGAATTCATGATTTATAAAACCTGTTCCATTTGTGAGCCTAGAAGGAACATACATTTTTGCTATGAAATTTCCTTTGATCAACCAAAATCTTGTTATACCAAGCATTGCCAATTCAAATTGAAAAACCCAGATTGACATTTAGAGAAGTTTTTAACAATGATTATCAGTCTTCAAGAGATTTGTACATCACGCACTGTGGGGTTAATATTTTTTGTTCAGAAGTATTCAAAATGAGAAAACAGATAAAGATATTTTTTTGAATCACCCATTCTTGATGTTGACATGAGAGAAGGGTTTTTCTAACCCAAAGGTATGGAACTGCTATGATAGGTCTTGACTTCCAGATATGATAAGAAGAAATAGAACCCGTTTTAGACCTCTGTTGATGAGAGTTTGAAAACTGTTGGGGCAAAGAGAATAGCCAAAATGAATTGAAGATATACTCTGATTTGAAAAGGAAAAATGAATTGGAAAGGCTAAGCCAAAGTCTAGAAAAATGATCAGGGGCATTTTCATCTTTTCATGAAGCGTTTGCATCATTATTGATCTTTGCATTTACATCATGTAGAGGCATTCTGCACGTTGTCAAATCATTGCATTTTCATCATTTAGAAGCATTTGCATAATGTCAATCTTTGCATCTACATCATTCCATGACGTAGTTGCGTTAACACCAATTTTCGCATTTTGCATCATAAAGAAGCATTTGCACATTATTGACCTTTGTATCCTTCTGAGAAGTAATTGCGTTATTTGAGGATCATTTGCATTTGCATCATTTAGAAGCATCTGTATCTTATTCAACATCTGCATCTGCATCAATAAGCATTTTCATCAATTTAAGCCATTTGGATATACACCATGAAGCATTTGCATTTTATCCAACATCTACATCTGCATCAAGAAACATTTGCATCAATTCAAAACATTTACATTTACATTTGCAATTGCAATATGAAGTATGTGTATCCTATTAATCATTTGCACCAGCATCAAAAAGCATTCGCATCTTATCAAAATCTTCAAATTAATTTTCAACAATTCTTCAAAGACCATTTTTAAGACCTCCGGGCATCATTTTTAAAGTCACATACAGCGCATTTTTTTCGAATTACAGGTAAGGCCTCCGGGCACCATTTTTAAGACCTTCGGGCATCATTTTTAAAAGTTGCATACAGGGTATTTTTTCCAAATGACAGGTAAGGCCTTCGGGCACTATGTTTAAGACCTCCGGGCATCATTTTTAAAAGTAACATACAGCATATTTTTTTACGGATAAGGCCTCCGGGCACCATTTTTAAGTCCTCCGCGCATAATTTTTCTTTAAATTATAGATAAGACCTCTGGGCACTAATTTTAAGACCTCTGGGCATCATTGTTAAAGTCGCATACAGTACATTTTTTTAAAAAAAACACAGGTAAGGCCTCCGGGCACCATTTTTTAAGACCTCCGGGCATCATTTTTAAAAGTCGCATATAGTGCATTTTTTCCAAATGACAAGTAAGGCCTCCGGGCACCATTTTTAAGACCTCCGGGCATCATTTTTTAAAGTCACATACAGCGTATTTTTTCCAAATGATAGGTAAGGCCTCCGGGCACCATTTTTAAGACCTCCGAGCATCATTTTTTTAAGTCGCATACAGCATATTTTTTCCAAATGACAGGTAAGGCCTCTGGGCACCATTTTTAAGACCTCCGGGCATTTTTTTTTAAGTCGCATATAGCGTATTTTTTCCAAATGACAGGTAAGGCCTCCGGGAACTATTTTAAGACCTCCAGGCATCATTTTTAAAAGTCGCATATAGTGCATTTTTTCCAAATGACAGGTAAGGACTCCGTGCACCATTCTTAAGACCTCCGGGCATCATTTTTAAATTCACATACAACGCATTTTTTTTCTTCTTTCACGGATAAGGCCTTCGGGCACCATTCTTAAGACCTTCGGGAATCATTTTTAAAGTCGCATACAGTGCATTTTTTTTACGGATAAGGCCTCCGGGCACCATTTTTAAGACCTCCGAGCATAATTTTTATTTTGAAAATCGAACTCGTTTCCTTGAGAGGGTCGAGCCTTGATTAGTTAGGGAACTCAATTTAAGGACAAAATCTTCAGCTTACAGTTTTTTTTTTAAATGAATGAAATAATGAAAAAAAATGATGAAAATGAAAAAAGAAAAAAAGAAATCCTCTTCTCTTCACATGTGATTTCACTCACCGAAAAAAATTAGTGTTTGTTTATCTTTGCCTGATTCCTGATTCTCAGCAATAGCCAAAGAGGGGTAGCTGTAGACACCTACTTTTGTCTGGACCACTAAAACAGGTATGTTTTCTTCCTAAATTGATGTTTCAGAATGTAAAAAGATTTTTTTAATCCTGCAGGTGGTATTCCGAGACTAAGTTTAAGAGGGCGAGCATAAAAAGTCAAACTTGAAAAAAATCAACTCCAAAAAGTAAACTCCAAAAAGTCAACTACTAAAAAAGTCAACCCACTTTCAAAATCAAGATTTGAAGTTCAATTGAAAAATGGCGAAAGAATTTTGATAATCCGAGGTCTACATCGAAAGATATGGACTTCGGAAGTTGGGTTATGGAGATTTAGTAGAAAGGAAACCCTAATCTAGCAAATTTGGGGAAAAGTGCTTAAACGGTCGAATTGGTCAAAATTGAAGGTTCCAAATGAAAGATAGGCACTAAATACGGGTAATGGAGAAGCCAATTGAAAGAAAAACTAAAAGAAAAGTCAATCCAGAAGGAAATCGAGAATTAGGGTTTTTGGTGGATTTCGTTGAAATCGAGAAGAATTACAGAAATGGCCCGAATCGGTAAGACTAAAGCCTCTAATGGATGAGGAGTGATTAAAATGGATAGCCCAAGGCTCAGATTGAAGAAAATCTTAAAATCGAACTTGTTTTGAGCAAAACCGGGTTTTGGAGGCAAAAGAGCAAAATTGGAAAATTTGGGAAAAATCGCAAATGAACTCAAAAAATTTTGAAAATATGCAAATCTCATTTTTAAATCATTTGGAAGAGATTGGCGAAAAAAAATCTTGATTCGGAGTTCGTTTGCAAAATGGCAAAATCCCGGGTCTCCTATGTAGAAATTCAAAAAGATAAATCCCAAAAAAATAGCAAATGAACTCCAAAAATTCTGAAAATTTGCAAATCTCATTTTTAAATTACTTGGAAGAGATTGGCGAAATAAAATCTTGATTCGGAGTTCGTTTGCAAGATGGCCAATTCCCGGGCTCCCTATCCAGTAATTCAAGCAGATAAATCCCGAAAAAATACCAAATGAGTTCCAAAAATTATGAAAACTTCCAGATCACACTTTTAAATTATTTGGAAGAGATTGGTGAAGAAAAATATTGATTTGGAGCTCATTTAAAAATGGTAAAATTTAGGGGCATAAAAGGACAATTTTGGAAAAAAATCCAAATAAATAGCAAACGGACTCGAAAAATTTTGAAAACTTCCAGAATTCAATTTTTTATTATTTTGAAAGTATTGAAAAAATAAAATTTGAATTTGGAGTCTGTTTGCCATTTATTTGCATTCGGGGGGCAAAAATGTTATTTTACCTATGAAACCGAAAAGGGCTTTTCTTGCCTTTCAAAAAAATTAAACTTGGGCTGGAAGAAGGAGGTCTGGCCGGCCAAGGCCCAAGGATGGGAAGGAGGTTTCTGATTTTTTTAATCAAGAGGCCAAAAATGAAGAGTTAGTTAGTGATTTTTTTATCAAGCCTTTGCAAATAAGCCACACAGACAAATACATGAAGAGGGAAAGTGTCAACATAATGGCTTAAGATTCTTGAATAGCTGTAATTGTGGATAGCTGATGGCCTAATCTAAGGGTGATAATTTCATGTTTTAAACATCTTGGATCAATAGCCCTTGGATGAAAATTGGTGGATGGAAAAATGACAACATCCTAGCCTAGAGAGAGGGGGGTTTTGGCCACATGAAGAAAAGGGGGGTCTCTCTTTCATTTTTTCACACTTTTATTCTCTATTCTCTCTTTACTTTGGCTGATTTTCTCTCCATTGTTGAATAGCAAAAAACAAAAGTTTAGAAAAGAAAAGAAAGTTAGAAGAGAAAAAGCTTGAAAGATAACTTCTAGAGGTTGCTTTTAGCACCATACTCTTGCACTTTCTTTGATTTTCCATTCTTGATTTGCTGTTTTGATTATTATTTTGGTGAGTTTCTTTTGATTTTTATTTTTAAATAAATGTTTTTAATGTTCTTCTTTAAGTTCTTTCTTCATCTTTTCTTATAAAAAAAGTTCTTGAAATATTTTTTTTCTTATTCTTTCACATGGCCGAATAGCCCTCTTTTTTTTGTTGTTGTTGTTTTAGTTGCTGTTTTGCTTTGTTATTTTATATTATTTTTGATATTAAATAAGTCTTGATGCTTTAAATCTTCTTCTAATACAGATACTTGAAGCTTGTTTTAATTTGGTTGCTTGCTTATTTCCATTTATGAGTCTATTATCATGTTCTTGCATTTTTGATTTTCTGTTTTCAAAATGTGTAAGTTTGTTTATATTTTATATTTTGAAATCCATGTGTTTGTGAAAATGCTTGTTAGTTTTCATACCTCTACTTTATATTTGCATGACTTGAGTGTTATGTTTTAATTAAGTATGTTAGTATATCAAGTGTTTGTGAAAATGCCATGCTCACTTTGAACATGAGGCCATTCGGCCACTTCACTTTCTTTGCTTTGTGTGTGCATTTTTGTTATGTTAGTTGATAGGTTTGCATTTTCATGACATTATGTTGAGTATATGGTTTAAGCATGCCTTGTGTTTGTGTTATTGCCATGCATATTTTAGATGTTAGGATTGGTTTGTTTTGCCATGCAAAGTCCATGCATTTTAGACCTAGGTTGCATTAAATGCCATGCAAGTTCATTTAGGTCTAGATCATTTTATTGATGCCATGCATTTTTCATGACATTTAGGTTTAAAATCATGCATTTCATGCATCATATTTGCTGTATGTTTCATGCATTTCATGTCCATGCCACTAGACTTATGATTTTGGCCAATCAATGGTTCAAAGTCATGCTCTCTTGAGCATACTTGTGGAAAATTAAAGAGTTGTCAAATTGATTATTCTATCTTTGTGATTTTTTTTACTTAGCCAATTTTTGTCTAATTTTTCAAAAGTGCTAGCTACTGTTTGTGAGCCATTTAGAGAGTCTTAAATATTCTTACTTTAATTTTTATATGATTTTATCAAAGGCAAAAATGTGTTTTGGCAAAACAGTTTTTTTCACCCAGTACTCGTACTTTCCCGATTTTTCTGGGCAGTCATCTTTAATCAAAAAATTAAGTCGATTTTTTCCCGTGTATTATTACATGTCCTGAGTCTCAAGTATTTTTTTTCGATTTTTTAGAATTTTTAAAAATAGGGTAAAAAATCGTTGTTTAAAACTGGATAGTGGAGTCAGAATTGAATTTGAAGGAAAATCATTTTTCTGTTTTGGTTAAGTTACTTAGAGGGGGCTGATTAGGAAGTTTAGCTACTCACTTAGGGTAGTTTTTAAGCCTTTTTGAACTCTAAAAATGATTTTTTAAGTCTCCGGTTAAGGGTGGTCAAGTCCAGGACTTTAAACTTAGGAAATTAGAGCCATTTAAAAAATGGTTTAGCTAAGTTTTTATTTTTAATCTAAGCTTTTCAAAATTGTTTTCAAACAATCACAAAGTATTTTGGTTTTAGAATATTTAATTTGATATATTTTCCTAAGGTAGCCGAATATCTTTTTAGATATACGGATTTCCTTAATTAAAGGAAAAAATACATTTTCATGCATTTCATTTTCCATATTCATGCATTTTATATAATATGTGATTTTTGCTATGATAATTCCTATGGTATTGTTATTATTTTGATTTATATTTTTTGATGTTATATTGTTTATTATATGGTTTTGAATATTTCATTATATCCTATGCTTTTTATTTAGTTATTTCTTGTCATATTATTTAGCATATACTATGTTCATGCATTATTATTTTCATTTTTTTTTCATGCATATTATATGATAGCATTATTTTATATTCCATATCATTTCTATTTGCCATGTCATTTAAATTATTTTATTTCATGTAGAATATATTATATTACCTAGGTCATTTCATTTCATTTAGGATATTTTATTTCATTTAGAATATATCATATGACTTAGGATATTACATTTCATATAGAATATATTATGTTACCTAGGTCATTTCATTTCATTTAGAATATATCATATAACTTAGGATATTTCATCTCATTTAGAATATGCTACGACATTTAAATTATATCATATCATTTAGGTTGCATTATATTATTTAGACTTTGCAATGTCATTTTATTTATGTCATACATATTCATATTTATATTTTTTGAAAATGTTTTCGAAAAGGTAATGATTTTCAATAAAATTAAGATATTCCCGAGTTAAAATAATTCATGAGTTCTCTGTTGGGTTTGCTGGGGAGGATATCATCAATTATCATTAATAACGGAATATCTTATTTAAAATAAGAATGATTCGGAAAGTTTTCCAAATTAATAAAAACTTCTATATTTTGCCACGTTTGTTGGGGAATATAGGAAAATTTTGAATTTATAAATTCCGGATCATTTTCAATTAAAAATGGAATTATTTTTCTTTAAATTGGGAATTAACTTGAAATACTAAATTTAAAACCGACTTTTTTACCGAGACTTGAGATAACACATGATTAATAAGGTGCCGTTTTATACGAGCGTTGTGAGGGTGCTAATCCTTCCCCACACGTAATCGAGTCCCGAACCCATTTCTTTGATTTCTCTGGTTTAAAACGAAGACTTGAAATTGGTTTTAAAAATGTTTTAATTAATTTTAAAATATTTTATAAAACTGATTTTAATAGGTGGCCGATCGCACCTAGCTAAAAAAGATTGGTGGCGACTCCATGTCTTTTTCAAGGTCATTTTCAAAACCTTCATTTTTCTAGAGGAATTAAGTCAATTTTTCTCCGTTTTTTTAATGTCACGCTTAACAAATAATAAAGTCTTGCGATGATACTTGTTATTTTTTTAGGTTGCAACAATATTAACATTGGCTCATAAAAAAAATGATATTTCAAGCTCAATTCTCATGAAAATTCTCCTCACTAATAAACTATTTTTAGACCTATACAATTCATATCTCATCATTGTATTGAAAAGAACTAAAAAAAAATAATATTAAAGACTTAGAATAAAACATTACAAAACACAAAAAAAAAAAAAAACAAAGGATAACAGCCTAAAATAAAAGAAATCCTAAATCCTTCCCCCACACTTAATTCTTACATTGTTCTCAATGTATAACTATCATCCACATGAAAGAATTATGTGTAAGAGAAAAGAACTAAAAACAAAACAATCAAAATAACTAAAGAAAACAATAAAAGATAGAATGATGGAGAGTAAGAAAGATCAATTTTGTTTATGATGTGTGCTCTCCATCCATTGGGTTGCCTCCCAACAAGCGCTTGGTTTAGCGTCCTCAGCCTGACTTGCTAAAACACACAAACAAATGAAAATATTAAAAACTCAAAACAAAACAAAACTAATGAAACTTAAATAAACCTAAAAAATCTAAAAAAATTAATAATAAAACAAAGAGAGAAAGGAAGAAAAAGCAAATCTGATTTGGCAGGTTGGTTAAACTTTCATCAATTGGGCTGCCTCCCAATTAGCATTTGATTTAATGTCTTCAACCTAACCAATGCCCCTTCTTGGCTTTTTGGGATCTTCCAGCTCAGGCATGAGACTTTTCGGATCTTTGCATTTAGGAAGCTTTCTTTGCACAACAGTAGATGCATTCTCCACCACAAATATTATCTCATCACACTTTAATTTGCTCTCGGTGGTGCATAGCTCATCGAGGATGGTGCATATTTTGGTACTTGGTTAATGGTATCCAAAAGTGGTATATTTACTTGTACTTTATGGAAGGTTTCCAGAATTTGTTTGTCATGTTCTTCATTCTTAGAATTTGTAAATCTGCTAGGAAAAGGTAGAGAAGGAACATTAGTAGAAATAGGAACCTTAAAAGTTACCTCAAGTGTCAAAGTACTCTCAATTATAGCTTCATGTCCTCAAGGGTCGAATCTTTTTCTCTTTTTGGTGCTTCCTCAATTTGTTCCCCACTTCTCAAGGTCATAGCACTAGCATTAGCTTCATCAAGTTTTCCAGATCTTTGCTTTACATATCTCACCACACTACTAGCCAATTGGCCCATTTGAGTTTCTAAACTCTTGATACTTACCCTTGTTTCCTAGATACTTGCCCTTGTTTACTGTTGAAATTGCAAAGTATTAGTAGCAAAGGAATTGACAAGATCTTCTAAAGATTGAGGTGGGGGCTGAAAAAGATTTGGTTCTTGAGACCATGATTGATTGAAGCTAGATAGATGATTGTAATTGGCATAAGGATCAACTTCTTGATAATTTCCTGAGTAGCTATAATTGGTATGATCCCACCATCCTGCATTGTAAGTGTTTGAGAAAGCATCATACTGTTGTCCTTGGAACCCTTGATGGCCTTGACATCCTCCTAAATCATAGGCTTGTTCAAAATTATCATCTCAGAAGTATGGGCACAAATTGGTTGGATGATCCATCATAAAGCATACTCCACACTTTTCTGGTTGTTGAACATTACCCATGGCCAATTGTTGAACTATGGATGTGAGATTAGCTAGTTGGTTTTGAACGTTTGATCTAACCCATGCCATCTCTTCTTGCTTAAAATTTGAAAAGCAAACCTGTATATATAAAAAAATTAAAAAATTTAAAATATATACAACTAATTAGAACTAAAAATAAGCCAAATAACAAATAAATTAAAGAAAACAATCCCCAGCAACGGCGCCAAAAACTTGATGCACTCAAATTAGTGTATCTTATTTAACCTTTCACTGAAAAGATCAATTGTGAGTATAGTAGTTAGAAAGGGTCGAGTCCATAGGGATTGGGTTTTAATTTATAAGTTATTAGTTAATATCTTAAGTTCAAAGAAAATAAAAAAAATGGGGTTTTGAAGTAGTTTTTAAAAGTAAAGAGAACAAGAATAGTAAAAAAAATCAAGTAAGCAAATAAGTAAGAAATCAAATATGAAAAAAATATGTTTAAGGTTTTATTCTCCACCACTAGACATCATTGAGAATAAATAATCAGATTATCAACATCAATTAACTATCAAAATTATCAACCGTAGATAACAACAAGCTCTGCTATCCTAATCTTTCCTTAGTTTGTCGTTAAATAGAACAAGCTCTCTATTTAATCTCTAACTATCAAACAACCTAGAATAAGCTCTCTAAATTCAACTTGGTAGCAGCTTTATGATGAGAAAGATAACTTGATCTAAGCAATAAACACATAAGCTCGGATTGTTCAAATTAGGTTATGTTCCACTTTGCAATTAGCGAAAACTCTAACATAATCATTAATCACAAATTGCCACTTATGAATAGAAAATCAAGACAATTACGGATCAAGACTCTTAAACTAGCATTAGATAATTATCAAGATATATCTAGTTGTATACCTAAACAAATCAAGACAAAGATCATAAACAATTTTTCTAGAAGAACATAAGAAATTTTGATAAAGAATTAATGATAAATAAATTCTGAATATCAATTACACAACATGTCTAGGACTTTGAAATCACCCTTAACCATAAAGAAGTTTAGCCTAGCATAGGCATTGTTAACATAAACATAAAAAGAAAATAAAAATAAAACTAAAACTAAAATAATGGAGACGAATAAGAAGAAGAATGATGATTCTTGAGTCTCCTCAAAAGATATCTAGCTTGTGGCTCAAAAGATGGTATTTATAGAGTTGTAAGACCCTGAGAACTCTTTCTTACCGCACAAGGAAGTTTAGGGGGTCAAATTTGCGATTTTCTATTTTTGGAAGGCTCAACACTCGCTACAGCACCAGCTTTCCAACGCTTCAGCGCTGGCTGTCAAATGTTTTGGGGCCACGACTCCAGACACCGACGCCATGACGCTGGTCGCTGATTTTTTTGATGTACTTTCTCGTACTTCCTTGGCTGATTTGGATGATCATTTCTTGTCCGATTTGGACTTATAATCTACCGTTGGAAAGGTATTAAAGTCAGCTTTAAAAGTGAAAAGGAAGTTTCTTCAAATAAAGATTTTAACATCAGGTTTTCCTTGCAGCAAGCTTCGGAGGTCAAATCTGCCTTCTTGCTTTGCAACCATAAATTGATCTTTTTGACTCCCAAGTCTTCTTCCATCTCGTGATTATGATTTTGTAAGCTCTTTACCATCATTATTGACATATTTTCACTTTATTCTCCCAAATATATGTAAAATTCAAAAACATAATATAAGTAATCAAAATAAAGATCGAAAACATAACTAAAACTAATAAAAGAAAGGGAATAAAATGTGTATATTATGAGCTTATCAGGTGGTGATATCCGAAGCATTTCATAGGGAATTTAGTTTTGACAAGTCTTCAATGGTGATATCCGAAACTTTCGGTGGTAATATCCAAAATTTTGATTTGGTAAAGTCTTCGATGGCGATATTAAGCATTTGATAAGGAACTTTTATTTGTCAAGTCTTCGGTGGCAATTTCGAAGCATTTGATAGGAAATCTAGTTATGCCAATTCTTAGATGGTGATATCTAAAGCATTTGTAGGGAATTAATTTTGACAAGTCTTAGGTGGTGATATTCGAAGCTTCCGGTGTTGACATCCAAAATTTTGATTTCGTAAAGTCTTCGGTGGTCATATATGGAGGATTTGATAAGGAAACTTATTTTGCCAAGTCTTCGGTGGCGATATCTGAAGCATTTGAAAATTTTTGATTTGGTAAAATCTTCAGCAATGATATCCAAAGCATTTGATAAGGGACTTTGATGTGTCAAGTCTTCGATAGCGATATTCGAAGCATTTGAAATGAAAATTTATTTTCAAGTCTTCGATGGCGACATCTAAAGCTTTCGATAAGAAATTTTGTGGTTACAAATCTTCTGATGATGATATCCAAGAACAAGTTTTCACTTTGTAAGACTAAAGGCAAAAAGTGAGATGTGATAAGATTTGTGGTCAAACTCAGTTTTGAAAATTTACAAGGAGCATTTAATTTCAAAGTTGTTGAGCCTCTGATTAGAGGAGCATTTAATTTCAAAGTTGTGGATCCTCTGATTAGAGGAACATTTAATTTCAAAGTTGTCGAGTCTCTGATTAGATGGGCATTTAATTTGAATGTTGTGGAGCCTCTGATTAAAGGAGCATTTAATTCCAAAATTGTGAAGCCTCTGATTAGAGGAGCAGTTAATTTCAAAGTTGTTGAGCCTCTTATTAGAAAAGCATTTAATTTCAAAGTTGTGGAGCCTCTGAGTAGAGGAGCATTTAATTTCAAAGTTGTGGGGCCTCTGATTAAAGGAGTATTTAATTTCAAAGTTGTGAAGTCTCTGATTAGAGGAGCATTTAATTTCATAGTTGTGGAGCCTCTGATTAAAGAAGCAGTTAATTTCAAAGTTGTGGAGCCTCTGATTAGAGGATCTTTTAATTTCAAAATTGTGGAGCCTCTGTTTAGAGGAGCTTTTAAATTTTTAAAGTTGTGGAGCCTCGAAAGAGGAGTTTTTCAAAAGAAATGATTTTTTAAGCTCAATGTAGCTGGCACAGCGAAGTTGACACTAGATAAGATAAGTTTAAGCCCAATCTAACAGGCATGATAATGACCTTAAGCCCTGTGAAGTTTGCACACAAGATATGTATATATGTGTGAATGTGTATTTTAATTTAAAGGATGAAGAATAAAAAAATCAAAAATGAAAAAAAGAAGAAAAAAAATCTTCGAGATCGTTGTTCCCGGACAAAATTGTTGCTTATATCTTTGCACCATTCCTAATTCCCAGCAATGCGCAAAGGAGGCAGTTGTAACAACCTAATTTTGTACGGACTAAGCCACGAGTCAAGTATCGAGTCAATAGATCAAGTGAAACATTAAATTTCCATCTTTTTAAAACTTAATCTTTTCGGTTTGCTAATTCAGTTTTCTTGGGTTTAAATTAAAATGAAATTTTAATCGAGTTTGATTCGGTTATATCAATTGAGTTTAATTTTGTTTTATTTGGGCTTTTTGAATTATCATTGGGCTTATTGGGCTTGAAATTCTTGAGCCATTTCATGGGCCATGTGGACAAGAGGCCCAAATGCTAGCCCAAATCCCTGCCATTGCCCATACCCCTGGCCTGTTGCCATCCACGCACCAAGCTGCCTGCACAGGCGCTAACACTACCCCCTGGCTACCAAGCCACCCTAGGCAAATCCTCCACATGCCACCACCCTAAGCCACTCTTCCCCTCACGCCACCACCCTATCCCCTACTCCAGCCACCAGCTAGCCACCCCAACCTTCACTACCCCAACACTCCACAGTCCCCCCACACTCAAACTTTACCAATTTATTGCACATTCAACCTTGGCCTTTTAAATAGAAGCAAAAATTAGCAATAAAATGGGGGATCCGGGCAGCAAGAACACACCCACTGGCTACACTGAAATGAGGCCTCACAACCACCCACAGTACCCAACCCCAACCAGCAAACCACCAAAATCAACCTAACCGAAAATTCTTGCAAAAAAAAAAAAAACACAAGCTTTTCCAACACAATCAAAGACCAAAACTGGTCTATCAGAAATCACAGGCCTCATCAAAAACCAAAGAAAAAAACACACAACACAAAAAAAGGGGATTTCATTTCGGGTTGTTTGGGTTTGTGGAGTTTCAGTGGTTATTTTGGAGATCCTAGAGGTGGAGGTGTGGTGTACGGAGAGAGGATTAACAGACTGAAGGAGGAGTTTTGGCTTGTTTTTTGAGAAAACAATTTGGATAGGCAGAAAGAGGAGGATAAGAAGAGAAAGCTGGTGTATTTTGGAGGCAAACCGACGCCAGAGAGCGACGGCCGACGGTGGGGCACGGCGACTGACGTGGTGGCCGATCGCCTGGAACTAGGTTTTGTGGGGGTTTCTGTGTTTTTTTTATGAAGAATGTAGAGAGGAAGAAGAGAGAAGGGGGAGGTAGAGAGAGAGGAGAATAAGAAATAAAGTCCAAAAAAATGGGGGTTTATAACCATAGGGCAGGGGGTCTACTGGAACCATCTGCTGACCCGCGGGTCTACCCGGGTCGGCACTTGACCTGCCCCAGGTAGAGGAAAAAAAAGGAAAAAGAAGAAAAGGAATGAAAAAAGGAAAGAAAGGAAAAAGGGAAAAAGGAAAGGGGAAAAAAAAAGAGAAAGAAAAGGAAAAGGAATAGTAAAAGGAAAAAAGAAAAAGAAAAAGAAAAAAAGATCTTGAAGTTTTTCTTTTAGGAACTGATTCGGACACTCAAGCTTTGAATTTTCGCAATTTTCCAAGGTAAATTTTTATTTTTGTTTATGTTCATTTTTTGGTTTCTTTGTTATTATCTTTTTAATTTATTTATTTTTAAATATATTATTATTCTTTTAAAAGTAAAAAAAAATGAAAAAATGGCATTTTGGTGCGGCATAATAAACGTAAAATGTATTTTTTAAATTATTTTCGGTAAAAGAAATTTTCTAAAAGATGTTTCTTTCTTGGGATGGTTGGAGTATCAATCATTCCTCAAAATAGTCCGAGTAAAAATAGTTACCGAAACATTATTGAAAGTATCAAAGTTATTCGAGAATTATTTTTACATAGATAATTTCTTTTATTTCAAGAATAATTATAAAAGGCATTTTCATTTGTTTTTCAATCAAAGATAAAAATGTTTTAAGAAATGCGATCGACCGATGACGGAATTCGAAGGATGTCACAGTTGTGATTTCTAAGATATCTTGAGGTGAGAAAATTTCATTAAAATATCACCAAAAGGAGTATTTAACGCTCATTTTCAATAAGGATTCACATTCACTTTCATAAATAAAAAATTAGTTTATTTTTACACAAATAAAATGATCTAGAAAATGAAATTTAAAAATAAATATGGACAACGATGGTATTCAAAAGGATTCACAAGTAGTTATCCCGACGAAATCTTGAGGTGAGAAAAATTCGCTAAAAGTTTTCAAAAGTATTGGGATTTTTAGTGCGGTTTTTCAATATGCAAGTTCACATATACTTTTTTCTAAATAAAAATAATAAAAAATATTTTTACGAAAAAAATAAAAGTTCAAATTTTTTGTCGGCAAATAAAAGGGATTAAGGGAATTATTTTTAGATACTAGAATTAAAATCAATTTTCAAGATTAAGGATAACACGTGATTAATGGGTACCATTTTTAAAATGGGCGTTGATAACTCGTATAATTATATAGTTTTTAGTTATGTTTTATTATTGTTTTGTGTCAAATACGAGTTATTATTGTTTAGTCTAATTGTGTTTATGATCTTTTATATTTTTATGTAATTTGGTGTTTTTCACAAGTTTCTTTGAGTGATTTCAGATTACTAGAATTAAGGGCAAATCCAGTTCAGTTCCAGTTCCGACACCTTTTTCCATATCAGCTATATCTGGAGTTTCACTGAAGCAATAAGGCTGAAATTTTAACCGTGCAAAGTTAAGAGGCATATCTATCTTTTTCATGTTTTACACTTCTTGAAACGGAGTCGTTTTCCCTAGAGAAATCAACCATCAAGTTGGCTGATGTGCAATGACGTCTGTCCTGAGTAGTTTTCGTATTTTGACCATATCGTCCGATACACATCAGCAAATGAGCTGATTCCAACGGCTATGGATCACTAACTGACAGGGCAACATTTGTCTAGAAGACCATGTGATCAGATACAGCCTCCAATATTGAAGAAATCGACCATCAAGTTGGCTGATGTGCAATGACGTCTGTGCTGACCTGTTTTCGTATTTTGCCCATATCTTCTTCTCCACATCAGCTAATGAGCTGATTCTAACGGCTATGAATCAGTAACTCATAGGGGAACATTTTTCTAGAAGACCATGTGATCAGATCAGGCCTCCAAGATTGACAAAATCGACCATCAAGTTGGCTGATCAAAATGGTCATACAATATGACGAAAATTGTTAGAAAAATGCACCCACCTATTATACCTACCTTTGAAATTTGTAAAGCTTGTATCTTGTCATTTAGCCCTCCAAAATGTGTATAAATAAAGGGCCTTGGATGATTGTAGAGGATCATATTGTACATAGGTAGGATATTAGCCATTGTAATAAAATTCACTAAGTTTTCTTCTTCTTTCTTTTCTCTAGTTTTCTTTTTCTTTTATTTCCTTCTTAGATTCTCTTTAATTTTATGTTTATGTTTATAATGCCTATGCTAGGCTAAACTTCTATTTGGTTAAGGGTGATTTCAAAGCCCTAGACATATTTTGTGATTGATTTTCAGATTCTATCTATCATTAATTTTCTATCAAAGTTGCTTATGTTCTTCTACAAGAATTGTTCATGATGTTGTCTTGATTTATTTAGGTGTACAACTAGATAGATCTTGATAATTATCTATTGCTAGTTTAGGAGTCTTGATCCGTGTAATTGTCTTGATTTTCTATTCATAAGTGGCAATTTGTGATTAATGATTATGGTCAAGTTTTCAATAATTGCAAAGTGGAACATAACCTAAGTTGAACAATCCGAGCTTATGTGTTTGTTGCTTAGATCAACCTATCTTTCTCATCATAAAGCTGCCATTAAATTGAATTTAGAGAGCTTATTCTAGGTTGTTTAATGGTTAGAGATTAAATAGAGAGCTTGTTCTATTTAACGACAAACTAAGGAAAGATTGGGATAACAGAGCTTGTTGTTATCTACGGTTGTTAACTTTGATAGTTGGTTGATATTGATAGATCTGAAATTGATTCTTAATGATGTCTAGTGGTGGAGAATGAAACCTTAACCATATTTTTCATATTTGATTCTTCTTACTTACTTGTTTTCTTACTTTTAGTTTGCTTATTTTTTATATTTATTTTTATTGGCTGGTTATACCGCCTAATTTGTATATTAACTTTGTTTTATTTTTACTGGCTGGTTATACCGCCTAATTTAGTATATATATTTTTATTGGCTGGTTATACCGCCTAATTTAGTATATATATTTTTATTGGCTGGTTATACCGCCTTGCATCTTATTCTTATTATTTACTTTAGTTTAAATCTGGCTTCAAAAACCCCTTTTCTTTTATTGTTCTTGAATTTAAGTTTTAAACTAATAACTTATAAACTAAAACCCAATCCCTGAGGACTCGACCCTTGCTAACTACTATAGTCCTCAGGGATTGGGTTTTAGTTTATAAGTTAATAGTTTAAAACTTAAATTCAAGAACAATAAAAGAAAAGGGGTTTTTGAAGCCAGATTTAAACTAAAGTAAATAATAAGAATAAGATGCAAGGCGGTATAACCAGCCAATAAAAATATATATACTAAATTAGGCGGTATAACCAGCCAATAAAAATATATATACTAAATTAGGCGGTATAACCAGCCAATAAAAATAAAACAAAGTTAATATACAAATTAGGCGGTATAACCAGCCAATAAAAATAAATATACTTTTAAAAATAAGCAAACTAAAAGTAAGAAAACAAGTAAGTAAGAAGAATCAAATATGAAAAATATGGTTAAGGTTTCATTCTCCACCACTAGACATCATTAAGAATCAATTTCAGATCTATCAATATCAACCAACTATCAAAGTTAACAACCGTAGATAACAACAAGCTCTGTTATCCCAATCTTTCCTTAGTTTGTCGTTAAATAGAACAAGCTCTCTATTTAATCTCTAACCATTAAACAACCTAGAATAAGCTCTCTAAATTCAATTTAATGGCAGCTTTATGATGAGAAAGATAGGTTGATCTAAGCAACAAACACATAAGCTCGGATTGTTCAACTTAGGTTATGTTCCACTTTGCAATTATTGAAAACTTGACCATAATCATTAATCACAAATTGCCACTTATGAATAGAAAATCAAGACAATTACACGGATCAAGACTCCTAAACTAGCAATAGATAATTATCAAGATCTATCTAGTTGTACACCTAAATAAATCAAGACAACATCATGAACAATTCTTGTAGAAGAACATAAGCAACTTTGATAGAAAATTAATGATAGATAGAATCTGAAAATCAATCACAAAACATGTCTAGGGCTTTGAAATCACCCTTAACCAAATAGAAGTTTAGCCTAGCATAGGCATTATAAACATAAACATAAAATTAAAGAGAATCTAAGAAGGAAATAAAAGAAAGAAAGAAGAAGAAGAAAATAAAGAAAAAGAAAACTAGAGAAAAGAAAGAAGAAGAAAACTTAGTGAATTTTATTACAATGGCTAATATCCTACCTATGTACAATATGATCCTCTACAATCATCCAAGGCCCTCTATTTATACACATTTTGGAGGGCTAAATGACAAGAGACAAGCTTTACAAATTTCAAAGGTAGGTATAATAGGTGGGTGCATTTTTCTAACAATTTTCGTCATATTGTATGACCATTTTGATCAGCCAACTTGATGGTCAATTTTGTCAATCTTGGAGGCCTGATCTGATCACATGGTCTTCTAGAAAAATGTTCCCCTATGAGTTACTGATTCATAGCCATTGGAATCAGCTCATTTTCTGATGTGGATAAGAAGATATGGGCAAAATACGAAAACAGGTCAGCACAGACGTCATTGCACATCAGCCAACTTGATGGTCGATTTCTTCAATATTGGAGGCTTTATCTGATCACATGGTCTTCTAGACAAATGTTCCTCTAGCAGTTAGTGATCCACAGCCGTTGGAATCAGCTCATTGTCTGATGTGGATCGGACGATATGGTCAAAATGCGAACACTGGTCAGCACAGACGTCATTGCACATCAGCCAACTTGATGGTTGATTTCGCTAGGGAAAACGACTCCGTTTCAAGAAGTGTAAAACATGAAAAAGATAGATATGCCTCTTAGATTTGCACGGATACAAATTTCAGCCTTAATGCTTCAGTGAAACTCGAGATATAGCTGATATGGCAAACGGTGTCGGAACTGAAACTGAACTGGATTTGCCCTTAATTCTAGTAATCTGAAATCACTCAAAGAAACTTGTGAAAAACACCAAAATACATAAAAATATAAAAGATCATAAACACAATTAGACTAAACAATAATCACTCGTATTTGACACAAAACAATAATAAAACATAACTAAAAACTATATAATTATACGAGTTATCACACCCCCACACTTAGATTGTTGCTAGTCCCTAGCAACGACTCAATAAAAATAAAATAAGAAAATCTAATCTAATCCATTTTCGTAGGAAATCACGGTGGCACTTAGCATGTGACACAAGCCTTTAAACCCCTAGGTGTCCCTAGTGGACGAGTTTAGTCTCGTGAGGGTTTACTAGAACGATACCCACAAACATTGAAAAACTAAAATATAAATAAACTACATATACTAAAAATATTTACTCCTAATCCTTTCAATACAAATTAGAGACAATCTTTGAACAAGTCTTATAAACTAATCAATAGCTTAAAGAATTTCACAAAAAATCAAGCTTGAATGTAAATTGTTTGAGTTAAGCTAAAATTAACATAACATATCTCAATCAAAATAGTGCATGTTCAAATTTAATCTCAATTTCTCACATGGGATACCCTCATGATTTTCACTCTTTAAAGTAGTGGTAAAGTGTTTACACTCAATCAGTCTCATGAAAACACTTCTACCATATGCTTGCTTGTCCACCTATTCTCCACTATTTAGATCATACAACTTCATAAATCAAGAGGTCTTTATTCAAGGTTGTAATGGGGCCAAAGGGTTATAATGTGGTTAAAGAACAAAAGGATAAAGATATCACAAAGGTTCCAAAGAGTTCATAGAGTTTAGAGACATAATAAGATCATACAAATAAAACTTCTCAAAACTCTTATAAAGCACATAATAACATAGGCTAAATATTCATGTTGAGCCTTTGCATCATTCTAACCAACTTTGTAACATCTTTTTCTTTACTTTAACTAGAAGTCCAAGAGAAGATATATATATATATATTTTTTAATATGGGAATGTATTTGACAATGATCCCTTTCTTTTTCTCTTGACTTTTGCCTCTCTCCTCCCCCACACTTATCTTTCCTTCTAACCCAAATTTTCAACTAAAAATATCCCTTGTTTTTTTGCAATATGTCTCAAAATATATAATCCATCTTTAGAACAAGGGTAAGGATATAAGTATATTTAGGCTAGGTGTAAGTTGTGGTTACCAATAAAACAGCATATTCAATGTAGGCTCAAATTGGCTCACTAGGGGGAATGTTAATAATGGATGGCTGTTTGGCTCTGGTTATAATCCTAATGCCTCTATCATATTCATGTTGTCACATGTATCAATATAGTCTCAAACGGTTTAAAGCAAGTTCTGGAGAATCATGTAATCATAAGAGCACTCAAGAAAGAAATTAGATTGATTTGTATAATGCATCAATCATTATAGGCTCAAAAACTCACAAGGATGATTATACAAGTCAGATTAAGTCTAAACATGCTTCTTTCTCAATCAACATATCATATTAACATTGACTCATAAAAAGGTTGATATCAAGCTCAATTCTCATGAAAATCTTCTCACTAATAACCAGTTTAGACCTATGCAATTCATATCTCATCATTGTATTAAAAAGGAACTAAAACACACTAAAAAATAATAATAATAAAGACTCATAAAAAAAAATAATAGACAAAAATAAAAGAAATCCTAAATCATTCCCCCCACATTTAATTCTTACATTGTCCTCAATGTAAGTCTATTAACCCAAATGAAAGAATCATGTGTAAGAGAAAAGAACTAATGACATAAGAATAGGAACAACTAAGACTCAAAACAAAACAAACTCATGCAACCTAAATAATCCTAAAATACTAAACAAAAATTAACAAGTAAACATAAAAAATAAAAATAAAAACAATAAAAATAAAAATAATAAAAGAAAAAGGAAAAGAAAGAGAAAGCAAATCTGAATATGGAAGGTTGGCAATTTCTTCTTTAATTGGGTTGCCTTCCCAATTAACACTTGAGTTAGTGTTTTGAACCTAACCAACACCCCTTCTTGGCTTTTTGAGCTTGTCAGGCTCATACATGAAATTTTCCAAATTTATGCGTTTGAGAGGTAGCTTTCTTTGCACAACAGTGGATGCATTCTCCATTACAAGTATTATTCCATCATCCTTGGTGGTGCATATCTCATCGAGGAATGGTGCATCTTTTGGTACTTGTTGAATGACATCCACAAACAAACTGTTTAAGGTTTCCAGCGTGTCTTGTTCATGTTCATCCTCCTTGAACTTTGCGAATCTACTAGGAAAAGGTGGAGAAGAAACATTAGTAAAAATTGGAATCTCAAACGTTACCTCAGGTGCCGAAATACTCTTATTTGGATCATTGGCTTCATTATCCTCAAGAATAGCTCATCTTGTTCCTCATTCCTCAAGGTCACAATAGTAGCATTCGCCTTTGGGTTAATCATCGTTTGGGCAGGGAGTTCTTCAGATCTTTGTGCTACCCATACCACCATACTACTAGCCAATAGGCTCATTTGCCTTTCCAAACTCTGGATACTTGCCCTTGTTTCCTGTTGAAATTGCAAAGTATTAGTAACAAGAGAATCGACAAGATCTTCTAAAGAAGTACCTGAGTTTTGAATCATATGTAGTGGCTGAAAAAGATCTGGTTCTTGAGACCATGATTGATTAAATCTAGATGGATGAGTGTAATTGGCATAAGGATCTACTTCTTGGTAATTTTTCGAGTAGCCATAATTAGTATGATCCCACCATCCCTCATGGTAAGTGTTTGAGTAATGATCATACTATTGGTCTTGGAACACTTGATGGCCTTGACAGCCTCCCATGGCCAATTGTTGAACTGGGTAGGTGAGATTGGCTTGTTGATTTTCCATGTTCATGTATGCCACCAACTCTTCAAGTGTTAGATTGCTCAATTCCATTGTTTTTTTTTTTTTTTTTTAAATTTGAAAAGAAAAACTTGTATGTACAAGAAAATAAAACTAATTAGAACTGAAAATAAGAATAAACCAAGTAACAAATAAACTAAAGAAAGCAATCCCCGGCAACGGCGCCAAAAATTTGATGCACCCAAAAGAGTGTATCTTATTTAACCTTGCACTAAAAAGATAAATTGTAAGTATAGTAGTTAGCAAGGGTCGAGTCCTCACGGATTGGGTTTTAGTTTATAAGTTAATAGTTTAAAACTTAAATTCAAGAACAATAAAAGAAAAGGGGTTTTTGAAGCCAGATTTAAACTAAAGTAAACAATAAGAATAAGATGCAAGGCGGTATAACCAGCCAATAAAAATATATATACTAAATTAGGCGGTATAACCAGCCAATAAAAATATATATACTAAATTAGGCGGTATAACCAGCCAATAAAAATAAAACAAAGTTAATATACAAATTAGGCGGTATAACCAGCCAATAAAAATAAATATACTTTTAAAAATAAGCAAACTAAAAGTAAGAAAACAAGTAAGTAAGAAGAATCAAATATGAAAAATATGGTTAAGGTTTCATTCTCCACCACTAGACATCATTAAGAATCAATTTCAGATCTATCAATATCAACCAACTATCAAAGTTAACAACCGTAGATAACAACAAGCTCTGTTATCCCAATCTTTCCTTAGTTTGTCGTTAAATAGAACAAGCTCTCTATTTAATCTCTAACCATTAAACAACCTAGAATAAGCTCTCTAAATTCAATTTAATGGCAGCTTTATGATGAGAAAGATAGGTTGATCTAAGCAACAAACACATAAGCTCGGATTGTTCAACTTAGGTTATGTTCCACTTTGCAATTATTGAAAACTTGACCATAATCATTAATCACAAATTGCCACTTATGAATAGAAAATCAAGACAATTACACGGATCAAGACTCCTAAACTAGCAATAGATAATTATCAAGATCTATCTAGTTGTACACCTAAATAAATCAAGACAACATCATGAACAATTCTTGTAGAAGAACATAAGCAACTTTGATAGAAAATTAATGATAGATAGAATCTGAAAATCAATCACAAAACATGTCTAGGGCTTTGAAATCACCCTTAACCAAATAGAAGTTTAGCCTAGCATAGGCATTATAAACATAAACATAAAATTAAAGAGAATCTAAGAAGGAAATAAAAGAAAGAAAGAAGAAGAATAAAATAAAGAAAAAGAAAACTAGAGAAAAGAAAGAAGAAGAAAACTTAGTGAATTTTATTACAATGGCTAATATCCTACCTATGTACAATATGATCCTCTACAATCATCCAAGGCCCTCTATTTATACACATTTTGGAGGGCCAAATGACAAGAGACAAGCTTTACAAATTTCAAAGGTAGGTATAATAGGTGGGTGCATTTTTCTAACAATTTTCGTCATATTGTATGACCATTTTGATCAGCCAACTTTATGGTCGATTTTGTCAATCTTGGAGGCCTGATCTGATCACATGGTCTTCTAGAAAAATGTTCCCCTATGAGTTACTGATTCATAGCCGTTGGAATCCGCTCATTTGCTGATGTGGATAAGAAGATATGGGCAAAATACGAAAACAGGTCAGCACAGACGTCATTGCACATCAGCCAACTTGATGGTCGATTTCTTCAATATTGGAGGCTTTATCTGATCACATGGTCTTCTAGACAAATGTTGCTCTAGCAGTTAGTGATCCACAGCCGTTGGAATCAGCTCATTTTCTGATGTGGATCGGACGATGTGGTCAAAATGCGAACACTGGTCAGCACAGACGTCATTGCACATCAGCCAACTTGATGGTTGATTTCGCTAGGGAAAACGACTCCGTTTCAAGAAGTGTAAAACATGAAAAAGATAGATATGCCTCTTAGCTTTGCACGGATACAAATTTCAGCCTTAATGCTTCAGTGAAACTCGAGATATAGCTGATATGGCAAAAGGTGTCGGAACTAAAACTGAACTAGATTTGCCCTTAATTCTAGTAATCTTAAATCACTCAAAGAAACTTGTGAAAAACACCAAAATACATAAAAATATAAAAGATCATAAACACAATTAGACTAAACAATAATCACTCGTATTTGACACAAAACAATAATAAAACATAACTAAAAACTATATAATTATACGAGTTATATTGTTCTTGAATTTAAGTTTTAAACTATTAACTTATAAACTAAAACCCAATCCCTGAGGACTCGACCCTTGCTAACGACTATACTTACAATTTATCTTTTTAGTGCAAGGTTAAATAAGATACACTCTTTTGGGTGCATCAAATTTTTGGCGCCGTTGCCGGGGATTGCTTTCTTTAGTTTATTTGTTACTTGGTTTATTCTTATTTTCAGTTCTAATTAGTTTTATTTTCTTGTACATAGAAGTTTTTCTTTTCAAATTTAAAAAAAAATAATGGAATTGAGCAATCTAACACTTGAAGAGTTGGTGGCATACATGAACATGGAGAATCAACAAGCCAATCTCACCTCCCCAGTTCAAGAATCTGCCATGGGAGGATGTCAAGGCCATCAAGTGTTCCAAGACCAACAGTATGATCATTACTCAAACACTTACCATGAGGGATGGTGGGATCATACTAATTATGGCTACTCGAAAAATTACCAAGAAGTAGATCCTTATGCCAATTACACTCATCCATCTAGCTTCAATCAATCATGGTCTCAAGAACCAGATCTTTTTCAACCACCACATATGACTCAAAACTCAGGTACTTCTTTAGAAGATCTTGTACATTCTTTTGTTACTGATACTTTGCAATTTCAACAGGAAACAAGGGCAAGCATCCAGAGTTTGGAAAGGCAAATGAGCCTATTGGCTAGTAGTATGGTGGAATTAGTAGCAGAAAGATCTCTAGCACTCCCTTCCCAAACCGTGATTAACCCAAAGGAGAATGCTACTATTGTGACCTTGAGAAATGAGGAACAAGATGAGGATGAGACAAAACCAAAGATGGATTCACTTCTTGAGGATAATGAAGCCACCATTCAAAAGGAGAGTACTTTGACACCTCAGGTAGCTTTTAAGGTTCTTATTTCTACTAATGTTCCTTCTCCACTTTTTCCTAGCAGATTTGCAAAGTCCAAGAAGGAGGAACATGTACAACAATTTTTGGAAACCTTAAACAGCTTGCTTGTGGATGCCATTAGACAAGTACCAAGATATGCACAATTCCTCAAAGAGCTATACCCCACCAAGAATGATGAAATAATACGTGTGGGGGAGAATGCATTGGCTGTTTTGCAAAGAAAACTTCCTCCAAAACGCAAAAATCCGAGAAGTTTCATGTCTAAGCCAAAAGATCCTAAAAAGCCAAGAAGGGGAATTGGCTAGACTGGAAACAATCAATCAAGTGCTAATTGGGGGAGGCAGCCTAATTAGTGAAAGCATTGCCAAACTGCCATCCTCAGATTTGCTCTCTTTTTCTTTATCTTTTTCTTATATTTTTTTTTTTTTTGCTAATTGTGTTTAGTGTTTCTAAGTTCATTTAGGCTGCATAAGTTTATTTTGTTTATTAGTTCTTTTCACTTACACATGATTCTTTCATTTGGGATTAATAGCATTACATTAATGACAATGTAAGAATTATGTGTGGGGGGAAGAATTTAGGATTTTAGTTAGAGTGTTTTGTTTTTGAGTCTTTTTATGTTGTTTTTCTTTCTGATCCTTGTTTTGAAAATAACTAGATGTAAATATAATTTTTTTTAACCCCGGTTAAATGGCGGATAACGGTACTCCGTGATTATTTAAATCGGTTCCATCAGCTACCCACAAAACTGATATTGTATATAAATTTCTCTTCCAATTTCTCTTTCAATTTTTTTTCATTTTTTTTTTTCAGGATGGATGATATTCTCACAAGATTGCAGAAACGATTTCCTCCTTCTCCTCGAAATATTTTACTGAAGCTTTACCAAGTTCGATTTGAAAGATTAAGAATGCTTATGCACAAAGGGATTCATGAAGACATACGTTGGATAATTGAAGCCAAGGTACGTGAAGATGAATATCTTCCTGTTTTGCATTTACCAGGTACAGGTAGAAGCACTTTTGCAAAGAAGAGACGAGCAAAGCGCTTGAGTTCAAATTGCCACAAATGTGCACGATGGACGTGTAACGGTAAATGTCGTTCTATTGGGATTCCGTCCTCTAATCGAGATGATAAAATTGAATTCATTAAGGATGGACTGAGTAAGGAGAATTTGGGTAATATCCAACTTTCTCTTCAGACGCATCCTAGTGGAGACGTACAAAGAGAAATTCTTGATTTATGGCCGCAATTCCAAAGGGAATGGCAACATCTTGGGAATCTGATGTTAAAAGACCCTGTTTGCCAGCTTGTAAGAAAACTGGATGGGAAGCATATCCTCGACTCATAGAAGGCGTCTAAGCCGTTTCTGGACGTAAAACCAGAGGAAGATGTGAGCCACAATCACAACTACAATAAATAACTTCTCAGCTTTTGGTTTGATTTGCAATAACTTCACTTCGGTTTAATTTACGTGTTGTTCGATTTGTGTAATTATTCTCAGTTTTTTTTGTTTTTTACGGTTGATTTTTCTTCACTTTTTGATTTTCTTCCTGAAATCACGCAAAAATCTTTTGTTAGGTTAACATTTTCTTCTGACAGGTCAAATACACTTTCGGCGACATTATTACTCTTGACTTTTACGGTTGATTTTTCTTCTCTTTTTGATTTTCTTCCTGAAATCACGCAAAAATCTTTTGTTAGGTTAACATTTTCTTCTGACAGGTCAGATACACTTTCGGCGACATTATTACTCTTGTCTGATTCACTACTCAGTCCTCTATATATTACACCATGTACTCATTCTCTTTTAGGCACTCGACAATTAAAAAAAAAATGGAAAGTACTTCGTCCCAGCGCATTAAAAAAATTTGTGTCTTTGGAGGTGCTTATCCAGGGAAAAATAACATATTCGCTGATGAAGCCATAAGAGTTGGAGTAATACTTGCCCAACAAAAGATCCAGTTGATTTATGGAGGCGGTAGTACGGGTTTAATGGGAGCAGTCGCTACAGCAGCACACGCCGGAGGAAGTCCAGTTCTAGGAATCGTGCCAAAACTATTCACAAGTTTTTGTGGACCTACCGTGGGTAAGGAAATACAAGTCTGGAGTATCCCTGAACGGATAACAATCATGTACCATTCTGCCGATGCATTCATTGCTTTACCAGGAGGTCTGGGTACATTGGAAGAAATAGCTTGCGTGGCTTCTTGGTCATCTTTGGTCACAAATAAGAAACCCATTGGTTTGCTTAATATTAATGGTTATTTTAGTAATTTGCTTTCATATTTAGATAATGCTGTGGATAATGGATTCATGTTTTCAGAGGCAAGGAGAACCATAATTTCTGCTACAACCATTGAAGATTTACTCAAAAAGCTCCAAGCTTATGAGTGTTTATCTGCTACGGTTGTTTCGCAAACGCTCGGAAAAAGAAAAAGAGATATGGACGAGCAAGGAGTGGATTGCACTTTGTCTTTGTGACATTATCTAACATTTTGTTTGTTGTGTCTCAGTTATAATAAGTGGTTAGCAACCTCTGCAGGTAATATCTCCTAAATCCTACCTTTAAAATTTGACATTGGGGACAATGTCATATTTTAGTATGGGGTAAGGGACATATTTTGCTAATTTAAAAAAAAAAAATTGTTGTGTTTTAAGCCATTTAGAAGTATTCATTCTGAACAAGGTCTGAGTAAGGGAGACTTGAGACATACCTTGTCAGTTTGATTTCTTCTTTTCAAAAAAAAAAAAAAAAGTTTGTCGTGTTTTAAGCAATTTAGAAGTATTCATTCTGAACAAGGTCTGAGTAAGGGAGACTTGAGACATACCTTGTCAGTTTGATTTTAATCTTTTTATGTTTACTTGTTAATTTTTGTTTAGTATTTTAGGATTATTTAGGTTGCATGAGTTTGTTTTGTTTTGTTTTGAGTCTAGTTGTTCCTATTCTTATGTTATTAGTTCTTTTCTCTTACACATGATTCTTTCATTTGGGTTAATAGACTTACATTGAGGACAATGTAAGAATTAAGTGTGGGGGGAATGATTTAGGATTTCTTTTATTTTCGCCTACTATTTTTTTTATGAGTCTTTATTATTATTATTTTTAGTGTGTTTTAGTTCCTTTTTAATACAATGATGAGATATGAATTGCATAGGTCTAAACTGGTTACTAGTGAGAAGATTTTCATGAGAATTAAGCTTGATACTAATTTTTATGAGCCAATGTTAATATGATATGTTGATTGAGAAAGAAGCATGTTTAGACTTAAAACTGACTTGTATAATCATCATTGTGAGTTTTTGAGCCTAAAATGATTGATGCATTATACAAATCAATCTAATTTCTTTCTTGAGTGCTCTTATGATTACATGATTCTCTAGAACTTGCTTTAAACCGTTTGAGACTATATTGATACATGTGACAACATGAATATGATAGAGGCATTAGGATTATAACCAGAGCCAAATAGCCATCCCTTATTGATGTTCCAAGAGAACACACCCTTAGTGAACCAATTTGAGCCTACATTGAATAAGCTATCTCTTTGGTAACCATAACTTGTCCCTAACCTAAATATACTTATATCTTTACCTTTGTTCCAAAGATGAATTAGCATGATTTGAGACAAGTTGCAAAGACAAGGGACATTTTTCGATTAGAAACAAGAAATAAGTGTGGGGGCAAAAGAAAAGAAAAGTCAAGAGAAAAAGAAATGGAATACTGGAAAATACATTCCTATGTAAAAAAAAATATATATATGAATCATCTCTTGAATTTGTGGAAAAAGAAAAAGATGTTACAAAGTTGTTTAGAATGAAGAAAAGGCCCAACATGAATATCCGGCCTAGGTGACTATGTGCTTGTAAAGAGTTTTGAGAAGTTTCTTTGTATAATTTTTTTATGTCTCTAAACTTTATGAACTCTTTGGAACCTTTGTGATATCTTTATCCTTTTGTTCTTCAACCACATTACAAACCCCTTGGCCCCATTACAACCTTGATTAAAGACCTCTTGATTTATGAAGTTGCATGATCTTTTAGTGGAGAATAGGTGGACAAGCAAGCATATGGTAGAAGTGTTTTCATGAGATTGATTGAGTGTAAACACTTTACCACTACTTTAAAGAGTGAAAATCAAGAGAGTATCCCATGTGAGAAGTTGAGATTAAGTTTGAATATGCACTATTTTGATTGAAATATGTTATGTTAATATTGGCTTAACTCAAACCATTTACATTCAAGCAAGATTTTTTGTGAATTTCTTTAAGCTATTGATTAATTTTTAAGACTTGTCCAATGATTATCTCAAATTTATATTGGAAGGATTAGTTATAATTATTATTTTTAGTTTTTCTTATGTTTTCAATGTTTGTGGGTATCGTCCTAGTAAACCCTCACGAGACTAAACTCGTCCACTAGGGACACCTAGGGGTTTAAAGGCTTGTGTCACATGCTAAGTGCCACCGTGATTTCCTACGAAAATGGATTAGATTAGATTTTCTTATTTTATTTTTATTGAGTCGTTGCTAGGGACTAGCAACAATCTAAGTGTGGGGGTGTGATAACTCGTATAATTATATAGTTTTTAGTTATGTTTTATTATTGTTTTGTGTCAAATACGAGTTATTATTGTTTAGTCTAATTGTGTTTATGATCTTTTATATTTTTATGTAATTTGGTGTTTTTCACAAGTTTCTTTGAGTGATTTCAGATTACTAGAATTAAGGGCAAATCCAGTTCAGTTCCAGTTCCGACACCTTTTGCCATATCAGCTATATCTGGAGTTTCACTGAAGCAATAAGGCTGCAATTTTAACCGTGCAAAGTTAAGAGGCATATCTATCTTTTTCATGTTTTACACTTCTTGAAACGGAGTCGTTTTCCCTAGAGAAATCAACCATCAAGTTGGCTGATGTGCAATGACGTCTGTCCTGAGTAGTTTTCGTATTTTGACCATATCGTCCGATACACATCAGAAAATGAGCTGATTCCAACGGCTATGGATCACTAACTGATAGGGGAACATTTGTCTAGAAGACCATGTGATCAGATACAGCCTCCAATATTGAAGAAATCGACCATCAAGTTGGCTGATGTGCAATGACGTCTGTGCTGACCTGTTTTCGTATTTTGCCCATATCTGCTTCTCCACATCAGATAATGAGCTGATTCCAACGGCTATGAATGAGTAACTCATAGGGGAACATTTTTCTAGAAGACCATGTGATCAGATCAGGCCTCCAAGATTGACAAAATCGACCATCAAGTTGGCTGATCAAAATGGTCATACAATATGACGAAAATTGTTAGAAAAATGCACCCACCTATTATACCTACCTTTGAAATTTGTAAAGCTTGTCTCTTGTCATTTAGCCCTCCAAAATGTGTATAAATAGAGGGCCTTGGATGATTGTAGAGAATCATATTGTACATAGGTAGGATATTAGCCATTGTAATAAAATTCACTAAGTTTTCTTCTTCTTTCTTTTCTCTAGTTTTCTTTTTCTTTATTTTCTTCTTCTTCTTTCTTTCTTTTATTTCCTTCTTAGATTCTCTTTAATTTTATGTTTATGTTTATAATGCCTATGCTAGGCTAAACTTCTATTTGGTTAAGGGTGATTTCAAAGCCCTAGACATGTTTTGTGATTGATTTTCAGATTCTATCTATCATTAATTTTCTATCAAAGTTGCTTATGTTCTTCTACAAGAATTGTTCATGATGTTGTCTTGATTTATTTAGGTGTACAACTAGATAGATCTTGATAATTATCTATTGCTAGTTTAGGAGTCTTGATCCGTGTAATTGTCTTGATTTTCTATTCATAAGTGGCAATTTGTGATTAATGATTATGGTCAAGTTTTCAATAATTGCAAAGTGGAACATAACCTAAGTTGAACAATCCGAGCTTATGTGTTTGTTGCTTAGATCAACCTATCTTTCTCATCATAAAGCTGCCATTAAATTGAATTTAGAGAGCTTATTCTAGGTTGTTTAATGGTTAGAGATTAAATAGAGAGCTTGTTCTATTTAACGACAAACTAAGGAAAGATTGGGATAACAGAGCTTGTTGTTATCTACGGTTGTTAACTTTGATAGTTGGTTGATATTGATAGATCTGAAATTGATTCTTAATGATGTTTAGTGGTGGAGAATGAAACCTTAACCATATTTTTCATATTTGATTCTTCTTACTTACTTGTTTTCTTACTTTTAGTTTGCTTATTTTTTTATATTTATTTTTATTGGCTGGTTATACCGCCTAATTTGTATATTAACTTTGTTTTATTTTTATTGGCTGGTTATACCGCCTAATTTAGTGTATATATTTTTATTGGCTGGTTATACCGCCTAATTTAGTATATATATTTTTATTGGCTGGTTATACCGCCTTGCATCTTATTCTTATTATTTACTTTAGTTTAAATCTGGCTTCAAAAACCCCTTTTCTTTTATTGTTCTTGAATTTAAGTTTTAAACTATTAACTTATAAACTAAAACCCAATCCCTGAGGACTCGACCCTTGCTAACTACTATACTTACAATTTATCTTTTTAGTGCAAGGTTAAATAAGATACACTCTTTTGGGTGCATCAGGCGTTGTAGGGTGCTAATCCTTCCCCACACGTAATCGTACTTCCGAACTCGATTTTTAATTTCGTAGCCCAAAAATTATTCTTTTAATAGATCTTAATTAATTTTAGGATTTTATTAAGAGGATAAGCTTTCTTAGGTGGCCAATCACACCTAACCAAAGAAATATTGGTGGTGACTCCATTTACTTTTAAAATCCGTATAGTGGTAAAAAAAAAAAACCATTATGACACTTGTATAAAGGGTGTGGCCACCCAATTCCTAACCCTAATAGGAGTTGGTCTTTTGGTGATTCTCTTTGGACTTTTAATGTATTCAATTTAGTCCTTTTGAAGTTCCCAATTTTTTTTTCAATTAACTCCAATTTATTTCAACCCAATTTAATTTTTCACAAGCCACATTTTATATGTGTAACAGATTAGGTTCCTTAACATGTTGGTAATAAATATAATTATTGTAATCCTTAATTAATGTGGATTAGATGAATTGAGCCCTTTGAGTTCATCATTAATTCTCTAATTAATCAATCGTATATTTATAGATCATGGTTGTCATCTAACAATGAGCCATGACCTCTATTTGTGAAGAAGGTCAATGAGGTTTGACCAACCTATCTGTTCTTAGTTTCTCAGTATAATTATATCCCTTTATGCTTAATATCTCAGTTTAACATTGAGCATTGATTAGTGTCTACTCAATTTTCTTTAATCGTATTAAATCTCTAACTAAGACATTAACTCTTTAAATAAGTTTTTAAACCATTCCAAAATTTTATTCCACTTTAAAAGAAGATTCCTTGAGTTTATTTCTTATTAAGACTAATGAGATACTCTCAATTACTGAATGTGATGAATCCTATATTGATTACTTATGCTTCTTCATATGTCTCATGTCATATCTAATAATGCATGACTGAAGCATCCATGGTTAGGACCATAAGCAAGGTAAAATCAAAGTGTAACATTCCCAATATAAGATCATTGTTTAGTATTTTAATTTTAGTTTTATTTTCTAAATTAATAAAAAAAAAGAAAAAAGAAAAAAATAAAAAATAAAAAATAAAAAATGGAAAATGGAAAAAACTGAAAAAAGAAAAGAAACAAAATTGTTAAAATCCAAACTCTCCTAGGATTGGGATTTAAATGATGGAATTATAAAAGATTTATGTGAGGAGTTTTATTTCGGTTAAAGCAACACTTTTATTAGGATGAGAACTCCAACCTAAATTATACTAGGACTCTAGGTGATTTTCCGCTATAAAAAGAGACCCGAACCCCAGAATTCGAAACACACAAGTCAGAGGAGAAAAAAAAAAAAAAAAAGAGGTTCAAAAAAATTCTTGGCTATTGTTCTTAGTAGAATTTTCAGGTTTTCTTATATTTGGAGTTTTGAAGTTTAGTTTTTGAGAATTTTGTTTGGGAAATCAAAATAGGGTATTTTTTTGGTTTTTAAACTTTTTATTTTTTTGGCGATATTTTCTGACGATGTTTGAAATTTTTGGTACCGAAATTTGGGATTTAAGTGACTGTTCATCTAAGATTGGAGAGATTTTTTGAGGTAAGATTTTTTTGTAGTTGTCTTTCAAATGACTTGAACAAAAAAAAAATTATTTTTAAACTTATGTGAGGGTCAGGTCGCAGGACTCGCACGCGGATCCACGTGCGCACCCGACCCTTATGATATGTTTTTTCTCTTTTGCGTTTTGCGTTTTAAAACTTTGTTTCTATTCTTTTAGACTTTCTTCTATTTTTTATATATATATTGATTTATTATATGATGAGTAATGATTGGATGTGATGTTAATAACATGATGATGACTTTCTTTTTTATGATGGTTACATAATGATTATGTTTATTATATGATGATTATATATTATATGATTATGTATTATTATTTTTTGGATGATTATGTATTTATTATATGATGATCATATGGTGATTATGTTATGATTATATGATGATTTTTATTATTTGATTTGTTTTATGATTATACATTTGGAAGATGATTTTTTTTCATGATTTTTTTAATTTATATATCATTTATTTTATTTTGTGTTATTATATATGATTTATTTATTCTATGTTATTAACATTATTTTATTTCACGTTTCAAGTCTAATTTAATTTAATTTTTTATTAATTATATTTATTTGCTTGATTATTTATGTAATATTTTATGATTATTTTGCATGATTAATGAAATAAATATTAATTTGGTAAATATAATTCGGATTAATTAAGACTATTTAGATGAGACCAATGTAGGGTAAAATGTGATTAATATTGTATTATCTTTAGGATAGGCGTTGTGGGGGTGCTAATCCTAACCCCATACATAACTAAACTCCAAAACCTTGTTCTAAAACATAAATCGAAACTTATTCTTTTTAGGGTGTCTTAGTCAAGCTCAAGATTACTTTAAAAATGATAGATTTATATAGGTGGCTAATCACACCTAGCAAAAAAAATTAGTGCCGACTCCATAATTTGTAACTAGCTGTTAGGTCTTAGGATTTAACACGATATGACATAAAATACACATATCAATGATCTATTTTTTATATATTAAAAACTCCCATGATAAAACTTAAGAGTTAAAATATTACATTTGAAATTAAAACAACTCATTTACCCTAAAAATAACATGCATAATGATAAGACATTATATAATTTGATCTAAATTACATGCTAAGATATTATTATAACATAATGTACAAATCATTATGATAAAGTACACGTATCATTATTAACAACCTATTTTATGTACTTTATTCTAAATTACATAAAAATGTATTATACTTATAAAATAAAATAATACATTTATTTTAAATAATATGTATAACGATAAAAAATCTTATAAGATTATCATAAGTATATCCATGATAATTAAAATATATCATTTATTTTAAATCTTATTATAAGATTATCATAATTGATAAAATATTTTATTAATTTTTTAAGAGAGAATTATATATTTAAAAAATAATTTTAGTCTTTGAACAATTATCTTGAAGTCTTGAACAATTAATTTAAGAAGGTACAACAAACTTAGTTATAAAAATTACAACTTACTATTTATCCAATCCAACGGTTATGATTTAAAATAAAGATATTAAAATTGATTTACAACCGATTGATTAAAATTTTAATTTCTAAAACCCTACCACTGTCATTGTTGCATAATCCAAAATGATAATTACAAGTTATAAAATTGAAATAAATTAATAATTTATGTTATAGTTATTATTTTTATTAAATTAATGTTTTTAAAATAAAATTATACTTAATTGAAGTTTGAGTCAATTTGGGTTATTTGTTCGGGTCAATTCGGGTTTGGATCATTTCGGGTTCAAGTCAATTTTGGTTCTAGTCAATTTAGGTTCGGGTACTTTTCCGATTCGGGTTGTTGATTTTTTTGGTTAAATCGGGTTAGATCGGGTTTGGATTTAGATGGGTTATTCGGGTTTTTTAAGTTCGATTCAGAATTAACAGGTCTAGTCCAAGTTCTCACCTTTTCCTTTGACGCCCAACACTTTTGCTCTTCAGCTCTCACCTCTTGCTTGGATGACGAACACCTCTGCTAAGAGCTCTCTCCTTTTCTGTGGACATCTGATATATGGGAAAATATTAGAACCAATTTAAGAAAACCTTCACATTTTTGTTAATGATTGTTGATGTTGTTAAGAGTTAGTTAGTCTGTTATCATTTAGAAAACTGCTACAAGAGTTGTGAAACTGGTTTTTGTTTTCATCCATTGACAGTATAAAAACTATTGTAGAAAGGATGGGAAACATATGAATGAATTTACAAGAACTATCTTTCTCTCTTCTTCTCTATTTCTCTGTTCTTTCCTTTTTCTCATTTTCTCTATTATTCCAGTTTGTTCTTGAGGACAATTCTTCACCCCAGATCTCCTATGCAAACCCTTCTTTCTTTAATCTTTTCTTTCCCAAACTCTAGCTAAATTCTACATATATCAATTGATATTAGAGTACTTTCTTGGTACTTGCAATGGAAAAAATTCAAAGTCTCAATATTTCAAAAGATTGATAGAAACCATAGAAGAGTTTCTAAAAGAAATTAAAGCCAAACTTCAAGAACAAGACCCTTTAACAGAGTTGCTAAGTCTTAAGCAGACAGGTACTGTTGATGAATACTATGATCACTTTATATTTTTGTTGAGGAAGGTAGATTTACATGAGGACTATGTAACCAATTTGTTCTTGAATGGGTTTAAGTCTGTCAAAATGTTCATGCCAAAAACTATTCAACATGCTTTTGTAATGGCTCATCTCCAAGAATCAACCTTAAAAACGATACAACAAGAACTCACTACAATCCTTAAAGAACCACCTTTATTGTGCACTTTTACTCAAATTCCCAAAATCACTCCAAGAAATCAACCTTTATTGCCTAGCCCCAACTCCTCCACAACCAACACCATCAAGAAACATCCGCTTCCTAACAAACTTTGATGAGAAAAGAGCCATAAAACCTTTTTTTTTTGTGTGATAAGAAGTATACACTTGGACACAAGTGTAAGCAGAAGCAACTATTCCTTATAAAGTTGAATGATTTTAGAGAAAAGTATCCAGAAGAAATCATTGAGGTAGTTGAAGAATATGAAGAAAATATTCAAATTTTAGTATATGCCATGAGTGGCATTGCAACCAAAGGACACAAAATAACGAGTCACTGGGTATGTCAAGAATATATCACTCCACATTTTAATTGGCTCTGGTCACACCCATAATTTCTTGGATATTGAAATTGCCAAGTTTGATATTAAATTACAAAGAGTTTTTGGTTCAAAATCATAATGACTGGACCATTAAAGCTGTGGAAGAAGAGGAAAAAAAATGTACTTGAAGAAGTTAGGCAACAACACTATAATCTGCTCTCAATTCTCTATTCCAAGTGACTCAACTTCCTTGGAGCCCTTGGCCATGTTAGTAAGGAGTATTGGAACCAGCCTACCACTCAAGTTTTGGTTCATGGGGCAAAACTCTTCCCCTGAAGATAATACATGAAATTTTTGTTTGATCTGCATAATGTTTTCTAGATTTTTAACCTTGAGGACAAGGTTTTTTTTAAGTGAAAGGAATTGATATATGGGAAAATATTAGAAGCAATTTAAGAAAACCTTGACATTTTTGTTAGCGATTGTTGGTATTGCTAAGAGTTAGTTAGTCTGTTAGCATTTAGAAAACAACTACAAGAGTTGTGAAACTAGTTTTGGTTTTCATTCATTGACAGTATAAAAACTATTGCACGAAGGATGGGAAACATATGAATGAATTTACAAGAACTTTATTTCTCTCTTATTTTCTATTTCTCTATCTTTCCTTTCTCTATATTTTTCTGTGTATTCTAGTTTGTTCTTGAGGACTGTTCTTCACCCCAGATCTCTTGTGCAAGCTTTTCTTTCTTTAATCTTTACTTTCCTAACTTGCTAGCTAAATTCTACACGCATCAACATCAAAATCCAGTCCATAACATATAACAACATACATATTATAAATTGTTTATTAAATAAAATTTTTATATTACGTACTTTTATTTTAGTTTGGTCTCCTTAACTTAAAATTCTGGTTCTATCTGTTTGTATATGCCCTAGAGCCAATCAGATTGGACATGAAATATAAGTTAATAATGCAAACACATCACTATTCTATAGTGATACAAGGTTTTCCTTCATGTTAGTATGGCAATAAAGAGTTATTAAGTACTAATCGAACGGAGCCCATGGAACATAATGGCCTTGCAAAGGAATTATAAAGAGTTATAGTTGTGAGATCCTTATGCATAAAAGCTTTATTCCTCAAACTGTTCCTAGTTATCGTATTGCCACTTATTGAGTAAGCAACCGATCTCATAGGTTGAAGTATGAGTGATACTTGAGATAACAAGTAGGTGTTTGTCTGTTGAACAAGTTCACTGAACGTGGCCCGTGTGAGAACTCCATTTGGTATTGTCACTCAAGTGTCTATGGAAATGTTCTCACGTGCTATTCGTGTAAATTCGTACTCGAACTTGTGATACCAGGTCATCTTGTATGGAGAGTGTCATACTTTGATTCCATCACGAACGGGTCCCAAAAAGGGATGTTTATGGTAGGGTGGTTTTGGATATTAAATGAAGCATACGAGGATGGATGAATGATCCAGAGAGGATTCACCACTCCAAGTGACATCGGAGATGTATCTCATCTATTCTTGGCATTAGATAACTAAATGAAGTCTCTGGCCAAAGCATGATAGATTTAGGAGAAATCGTTTCTCTATATTCATAAGGTTAACCATAAAATGCAAGAACTAATATGGATTGAACATGAGTAGACACTGCACCATGCTCATGGGCTAACCAGGATATTTGGTGAAAAGACCGTATTACACTAATAGGCTGGTCACTAAAAGGTTTCTAAAAGGTCACATCGACTTCGCAATATTTGGGTGGTCATGATGGGTTGCTAGATCCCGCTCTTGATCTATAAGGATATGTTAATAAGCTTAACTTATGTTCATTGCCAACATATTGGGAACCTAAAGGGTCACACATATAAGAACAGTAATGCATGGATAAAACATGGTATTCTATTGAGGTAAAACTTAATGAAATAAAAGATCTATTTTGAGGACTTGATTGAAGTGTTCAATAAATATTAATTAAGGCATTAATGAGATTTGTGAAATCCAAAGATGATGTCTTAATGAAACAAGAAGAATCGACTAGTCTTATATAGACAAGTCTAAGTGAGTATGCTAGAGAGATGTTCAAGGATACATGAATGACTGTGCAATAGTTTGGTATAATATCATGTGATGATACTGATTGATCAATGACATGAATCGTTCATAATAAGAAAGAAATTTAATTGAGAACTAAATTACTTTGCTTAATTCTTGATCTAACCGAATATGTGCATGAAATTAGAATAGGTCCACAATGCTATTCTAATTTAAGTCTATTTACTAAGGATGATTGGCTCAACTTAAAGAGTTAAGTTAGTAGGCCCAGTATTACTAATTGTTATTCTATTGAACCTCTTAATTTATCTAGCACAAGCCTTAAGTGGATTAATAAAAGACTTGTAGCATAAGCTACAAGTGTTGGACGGCCACCTTTAGGGAGAGGGGTTAGGGTTTGCACTTGAATATATATGATATATTCAAGCCCTAGCCACCTAGTGAGTGTTCTTTAGTCCTTGAACATTGTAATTTTGCATAGGAGAAAGCTTGTTTTGAAAGGAAAAGTTTCCCATAGCAAAATACCTTAGCTGCTACCTTCTTGTGGCCTATTCTTCTTGTTGCCACAACTTTTGTCTCTGTTTGTTCTTGCCTATTCTTCAATACTTCTAGGTGATATTAGCATTGAGAGAAAAAAACTGAGGGTTAGATGTTTTGATTGTGATCTGAGGATCAACTTGCTAGCACAAGTGAATTGCCATACCTTGGAGAAAGATCCATCACTTGTTCATGTGGACTAGCTTTAGAGTAAGGACAATTGTGCTTCTTGTGATCTTGTGGAACTCGCAGGAGATCTTAAAGATTGGAGTCCATGTTGTTTGGATCTGCGACTTAAGATTATGAAATCTTAAGTAGGTAATCTCTAAACATATGGTTGATTTGAAAGTTTTATTAGCCATTAAACCCATGTTAATCACAATCCGTAGATCCTGTATTATCCTAGTGTTTCTTTATTTATCTTCCACTGCTATATCTTGATATTTATGTTTAAGCATGAGCCCAAATTTCCCAATAGTGGTATCAGAGCCAAGGCTCTGTCGATTACATGAGGTTTGAGCATGTCAATTCTTGGTGATTAACTTATTGTATGTTTTGTGCATTTATTTTTGCAAGTTTCAGTTCTTGTGTTTGTATAGAAAAATTGTTTTCTTTAAATCTGTAAAATTTGGGTAGCTACTGATTTAGTGGTTTAATCATGTTTAAAATAGTTTAAATGTTAAATTAATTTTTTTTAATTAACCCGGATTAAAGCTATTGCATGTCTTAGTAAACCCGACAAGTTTTGAGGCCTAAAACATTATTTTTGGTGACCGATTGAGGGGCTGATTTGGGGCTGTATAAAAATGTTTTTCTGGGTGTTTTTAGTTTTGAAAATTATGTTTATATACTGCCATTGAAGTTTCTAAAACTATTGGGTTAAAACGGTTTAAACAAAATCATTTTCGGGCCTAAAACGATGTTACTACAATGTTGAAATTTTCTGGGCTGTTTTGTAGGTGTTCGCATGCCTTAAAAATTCATGAATGGAACATGGCTGGAACAGCAGCAAACGTTGCTGCACATAGACCACCCGATCGCTGCACACTTTAGAGGCAATTATTGCTGATTTGCTTATTAACATAAGGGGTGACCAGCAGCCTAGTTTGGGGCATCCAGTAGCCACCGAAAGTGGCATACAATAGCCATATCACGGGCGGCCAGTAGCCATACGATGGCTGTAGAAACCTAATTTTGTCCGGACCACTAAAATAGGTATGTTTTCTTCCTAAATTGATGTTTCAGAATGCTAAAAGGCTTTTCTCATTTTGCAGGTGGTACTCCGAGACTTAGTCTAGGAAAGCATACAAAACAAGTCAAACTTGAAAAAGTCAACCCAAAAAAGTGAACCCCAGCAAAGTCAACCTCAAAAAAGTCAACTACTAAAAAAGTCAACCCGATTTCAAAATCAAGATTTGAGGTTCAATTGAAAAATGGTGAAAGAATTTTGATAATCCGAGGTCTACATTGAAAGATATGGAGTGGGAAGTTGGGTTACGGAGATTTAGTAGAAAGAAAACCCTAGTTTGGGAAATTTGGGAAAAGTGCTTAAACGATCAAATTGGTCAGAATTAAAGGTTCCAAATGAAAGATAAGTACTGACTACGGGTAATGGAGAAGCTACTTGGAAGAAAAACTAATAGAAAAGTCACTTCGGAAGAAAATCGAGAATTAGGGATTTTTTGGTGGATTTCGGTGAAATTTAGAAGAATTACAGAAATGGCCCGATTCGGTAGGAATAAAGCCACTAATTGATGAGGAGTGATTAAACAAGTTGCCCAAGGCTCAATTGAAGAAAATCTGAAAATCGAACTTGTTTTGAGCAAAATCGGGTTTCGCAGGCAAAAGGGCAAAATTGGAAATTTTGGAAAAAAATAACAAATGAACTCCAAAAATTCTGAAAATTTTCAAATCTCATTCTTAAATCATTTTGAAGAGATTGACGAAAGAAAATCTTGATTCGGAGTTCGTTTGCAAAATGGCCAAATCTTGGGCCCACTATACAGAAATTCAACAGGAAAAATCCCGAAAAAATAGCAAACGACTTCCAAAATTTCTGAAAATTTGCAGATCTCATTTTTAAATTATTTGGAAGAGATTGGCAAAAGAAAATCTTGATTCGGAGTTTGTTTGCAAAATGGCCAAATTCGGGTCCCCTATGTAGTAATTCAAGCAGATAAATCTCGAAAAAATAGCGAATGAGCTCTAAAAATTATGAAAACTTTCAGATCACATTTTTAAATTATTTGGAAGATATTGGTGAAGAAAAAATCTAGATTCGGAGCTCTTTTCAAAAATGGTAAAGTTCGGGTGCATAAAAAGGGCAATTTTGGAAATAAATCCGAAATAAATAGCAAATGGACTTGGAAAATTTTGAAAACTTCCAGAATTTAATTTTTATTATTTATTAAAAAAAGAAAATTTGAATTTGGAGTCCGTTTGCGATTTATTTAGGTTTGGGGGTCAAAAAGGTCATTTTATCGAAGAAATCAAAAAGGGCAAATTTGTAATTAAGAAAAATATGAAAGATGTAGGATTTGCTCAGATAATTCCTCCGTTGGTTAGCCAGCATAGAGGAGAAGAAGGAAGCTTGATCAATTTAATTCCTTAGTCATTATCAAGCTCACATGCTACCACTAGCACCTTGCAAATGGTCCGCCTTCATCCAATGGCTTAGGTGCCTTGTAGGAAAGTTGAATGCACCATCCAATGGCCAAGTTTAAATGCCAAGATGACATTTTTATTTGTCATAAAAGAACCCTCATCTAATGGCCAAGAATGGAAGAGCACAATTCATCCAAGGGTAAGCACTCTAAAGGCCAAGCAAGGAAGTGCATGGGATTGTTCCTTTTCATCCAATGGCTTAGGCCATGTACAAGGGCTGAGTACACATGTTAAGGGCTGAATTTAATCTACAAGATGTCATTTTTGTGTTGTCCTCATCCAATGACCAAGAATGGAAGAGCACAATTCATCTAAGGGTAGGCACTCAAAAGGCCAAGCAAGGGAGTGCGTGGGATTGGTCCTCTTTTGCATCTAAGGGCTAAGGTTATTACAAGGGATGAATACACATATTAAGGGCTGCTATCAATTGGAAAGATGACATTTTTATGTTGTCATGAAAATATCTTAATCTAAAGGCCAAAATTGGGGGAGAAAAAAGTGCACATTTGATCCTATGGTGGAGAGGCCATTTGGCCAAGGCTAAGGGAGGGGGGCTGAGCATTTTTTTCACAAGTTTGAAGGCTGGAAGTCAGTAGCTAGGGGATAAAAAAAAAGGTTTTGGAAGAAGAAAGAAAGGTTTTCAATAAGAGAGCTTGAAGGTAGTCATTTCTACCTAGCTCTAGCATGGTTTTTTTCTTGTTTTCTATGTTGATTTCTTGATTTTCCACTTTGTTTTCCTACTACATTTCTCATAGAAATAAAGTATTTAAAATGTTTACTTAAGTTTTCATCTCTTCAAAAAAAAAATGGTTGAAAACAATTTTTTTGTACAAAGTTTATGCTTAGCCGAATTTGAAGGAATGCTTGCCTTGATTTTTTTTCTTTTTTCTTCTTTGCATGTTGTTGTGGAAAAATGATTTTTAGAAGGTTTGTTTAAGTATTTTATATTCTGATTTTTTACAAAAAGATGAAGCAAAAGAGGTTGAAATGGCTACATGATCTTGGCAAGACCAAGTGACCATGGTTAGGGGAGAGGCTATACCTATTTTTACCTACCATGAAGCTCACCTCAATTTTGTTGATTGGCATGGTTTATTTCTAATTTTTTTGAAATAGAAAGGCTTCATGATCTTGACAAGATCAAGTGATTATGGTTAAGGGAGAGGCTATGCCCATTTTGTACCAACCATGTAGCTTAACTTTCCTTGTTTTGTCTATTACTTTTTTCTTCATATTTTCTTTGCATGTCTATGTTTATTTTGATCATGTTCTTTACATTATTTTTATGCTATATTTGCTTTTTATATTTTTCCATGAAATGATATTTCTTTGTAGGTTTTGGCCCTTATGTTCTCCTTGATATATTTTGCATTTTATTTCATGTATCATACTTTGCATGTTGCCATATTTGCATCACATTTTTACCATATGAACATTCGACTACTCCCATGTTGTTTGCCTTGTATGTGTATTTTCATTTTTGCTTGTTTATTTGTTTGCATTTCCATGTTAGGTTTTTTTTTTTTTTTTTTTTTTATAGGTCATTCGACCATGTTGGATTTTTGGGCATGTTTGCATTATTTCTCATGTTTATTGCCATACATTGCTATGCCATTTAGTTCTTAGGTCATATTAGTATTGTCATGCATATTAATAACACATTAGGTCAAAGTCACATTTGCATTATCAAGCATCTCATGCATTCTAGACCTAGATTGCATTAAATGTCATGCAAGTTCATTTTAGGTCTAGGCCATTTTTCTATGCCATGCATTTCCCTTATCACTTAGGCTTTAAACCATGCATTTCATGCATTCACTTTGCTATAGTTTTCATGCATTCCATGTCATTGCCACATGATTTATTACTTAAGCCAATCAATGGTTCAAAGTTATGCTCTCTTGAGCATACTTGTGGAAAATTAAAGAGTTGTCAAATTGATTATTCTACCTTTGTGATTTTTTTTACTTAGCCAATTTTTGTCCAAGGTTTTTAAATGTTTTAGCTACTGTTTGTAGGTTTTTTGGATGATCTCCAACAATTTTACTTTGATTTTTAAATGATTTTATCAAAGGCAAAATAATGTGTTTTGGCAAAACAGTTTTTTTTTTTTTACCCAGAATTCGAACTTCTCCGACTTTTTTGGGCAGTCATATTTAATCAGAAAATTAAGCCAATTTTTTTCATGTATTTTTACATGTTCTGAGTCTCCAATATTTTTTTTATATTTTTTTGAATTTTTAAAAATAGGCTAAAAAATCATGTGTCAAAATCGGATAGTAGAGGCAGATTTGAATTCAAAAGATAAACAATGGTTGAATTTTGCTAAGGCATTTAGAGGGGGTTGGTTAGAAGCTTTAGCTACTGTCTTAGGATTGTTTCTAAGCCTTTTTAAGCTCTAAAAATGATTTTATAAATCTCGGGTTAAGGAAGGTCAAGTCCGGATTTTAAACTTAGGAAATTAGAGCCATTTTAAAAGGGTTTGGTAGGGGTTTTAATCTTCATTCAATGTTTTTCTTCTAAATTGTTTTCAAACAATCACAAAATTTTGTTTTTTAGAAAATCTAATTTGACATATTTTCCTAAGGTAGAAAAAGTACATTTTCATGCATTGCATTTTCCATGATCATGCATCTTATTTAATATGCGATTTTTGCTATGATATTTTCCATGGTATTATTATTTTGATTTACATTTTATAATGTTATATTGTTTGCCATATGATTTTGAATATTTCATGCTATCCTATTTTTTTTATTTAGTCATTTATTTTTGTCACATTATTTAGCATATACTATGTTCATGCATTTTTATTTTATTTTCATGCATATTTTATGATAGCATTATTTTATGTTTCATGTCATTTCATGTCACTTAGATCATATTCCATGTCATTTAGGTTATATTATTTAGAATATGTCATGTCATTTAAAATATGCCATATCATTTAAATTTGCCATGTCATTTAGATCATTTCATTTATAAGATATCATGTTACCTAGGATATTTCATTTCATATAGAATATATTATTTCATTTAGGATATTTCATTTCAGTTAGAATATACCATGATACTTAGGATTTTTCATTTCATCTAGAATATAATATGCCATTTAAATTATATCATATCATTTAGGTTGCATTATATTATCTAAACTTTGCTATGTCATTTTATTTATGTCACACATGTTCATATTCATTTTTTTAAATGTTTTGAAAAAGATAATGATTTTCAATAAAAATAAAAAAATTCCTTAGTTAAAATAATTCATGATTTCTCTACCGGGTTTGCTGGAGGGAATATCATCAATTATCATTAATAAAGGAATAGCTTTCTTTCAACAAACGAGAATGATTCAAAAACTTTTCCAAATAAATAAAAATTTCTATATTTTGCCGATTTTGTCGGGGAACGTAGGAAAATTTTGAATTAATAAATTTAGGATCATTTTCAATTAAAAATGAAATTATTTTTCTTTAAATTGGGAATTAATTTAAAACATCAAATTTGAAACCAACTTTTTTTCCAAGACTTGAGATAACACACGATTAATAAGGTACAGTTTTATACGGGCACTGTGGGATGCTAATCCTTCCCCGCACGTAACCGAGTCCCGAACCCGATTCTTCAATTTTCTCTGGTTTAAAACGCAGACTTGAAATTGGTTTTAAAAATGTTTTAATTAATTTTAAAATATTTTACAAAACCGGTTGTAATAGGTGGCCAATCACACCTAGACAAAAAAGATTGGTGGCGACTCCATGTCTTTTTCCTAGGTTGTTTTCAAACCTTCGACCTTTTATTTCAACCAAGAGGTATTAAGTCGTCTTTTCCTCTGCTTCTATTTCCCTCTCACACGAACAGGTCCCCGCGATCGGGATCACATATCGACAACTTGGCGACTCCGTTGGGGATATTTTAGAGAGTCAGGCCTAAAATTAGTCGTGTGATATCTAAGTCTCGGTTTTGTTGGTTTAATTGGTATTTAATTTTAATTCCCATATTTTTTTAAAAAAAGAGAATTTTGAAAATAATAAAATGTTTTTAAATTGGTCATACTCATGTGCATGCATTTTATTATTTTTCTCTAGTTATTTAATGTTGTATATTATAATTGCTTGTCGGTTAATGCGTTACACTATTCTTGATCTTTGTTTTAATAAATCATTGGGATATTTAGAATAAGAATTGTAGAATAGGTGGTGAAAGGTTTGTTGTTCCTCCACACACACTCACTTGCATTTGCATAACATGAGCTATCTACCTGGGTTCCATCCTTTTAAGTGGGAGTAAAGTAACTACGCCTTCGTGATGATCCTCCGTATGGGCTAATGAAACAGTTTCGGAGTATAAAGTACCTAAAGCCTTTGAGATGATCCTCCGTATGGGCTTAGGAAAATATACTCTAACGAATTGAACCCGCTTTTATCGGGGTGCCTTACTAGCCTTCACAGGCGACAGTGAGGAGCAATTCGGGACCTTTAGAACCGATTCACCCTCATATAGTGAACCTAAGCGAAGCCATGCCGGATTTTCATTAGATACACCGAAGATAGGAACACATGGAGGGACATTTCTAAACCTTTTGTTATCTATTTTACACTTTAAATAAGGGTTGTAGATCGGGCAACGATGTACGTACATCGCTCGTAATAAGTTTAACACCCCGCCCTGAAGGCATCGTGATGTCTAAATGAGTCGATAATGTTGGGGCAAGTGTTCACTAGCTTTTTTAAAATTGAAAATATCAAAACATTCTTTTTCAAACATTTTTGCATTTTACACATTTCATGCATGTGTGAATAGAGCATGTACATTCATGGTTGTATTTTTGATCTGATTCTTTGCAATAAACCGTTGGTAATAATCTCATTTGATGATTTCATAAACCGGTAGTGTTACATGAACATTTGCATATTATACCATAGTAGGATCCACTACACCAAAATTCTTTTGAAAATAATATGTTTGGTTTTTCATAGAGAAAACATGTTCTAAAAAAATCATAGATTAAATTTGGAGGCAAATTTTATATAGCGAGATTTTTGAATAATCAAAATTTGGTCCCACCAATTTCGTGAAATCATTGGTCATTGTATATACCTTTGTGTTAATTCATTTATTCTTTGCATATATCATTTTGACATCATATTACAATCATAAGCATGTATGTGTAGACACCTAATTTTGTCCGGACCCCTAAATCAGGTACGTTTTCTTTCTAAATTAATGTTTCAAATGCTAAAAGGCTTTTCTCATCCTACAGATGGTCCTCCAAGACTTAGTCTAAGAAAGCGTACAGAAAAAGTCAAACTTGAAAAAAGTCAACACCAAAAAAGTCAACCCCAAAAAAGTCAACTACTAAAAAAGTCAACCCACATTCAAAATCAAGATTTGAGGTTCAATTGAAAAACGGTGAAAGAATTTTGATAATTCGAGGTCGACATTGAAAGATATAAAGTTTGGAAGTTGGGTTATAGAGATTCAGTAGGAAAGAAACCCTAGTTCGGGAAATTTGGGGAAAATGCTTAAACGATCAAATTGGTCAGAATTGAAGGTTCCAAATAAAAGATAAGCACTGACTATGAGTAATGGAGAAGCCACTTGGAAGAAAAACTGATAGAAAAGTCAATTCGGAATAAAATCGAGAATTAGGGTTTTTTGGTGGATTTTGGTGAAATTTGGAAGAATTACAGAAATGGCCAGATTCTGTAGGACTAAAGCCCCTAATTAATGAGGAATGATTAAAAAAGGGTAGCCCAAGGCTCAGTTTGAAGAAAATCTGAAAATCAGACTTGTTTTGAGCAAAACTGGGTTTCGGAGGTAAAAGGACAAAATTGGAGAATATGGGAAAAATAGCAAATGAACTCCAAAAATTTTGAAATTTTGTAAATCTCATTCTTAAATCATTTTGAAGAGATTTGCGAAAGAAAATCTTGATTTGGAGTTCGTTTGCAAAATGGCCAAATCCTAGGCCCACTATGTAGAAATTCAACGGGATAAATCCAGAAAAAATAGCAAATGAACTCCAAAAATTCTGAAAATTTGCAGATCTCATTTTTAAATTATTTGAAAGATATTGGCGAAAGAAAATCTTGATTCGGAGTTCGTTTGCAAAATGGCCAAATCCCGAGTCCCCTATGTTCTAATTCAAGCAGATAAATCCCGAAAAAATAGCAAATGAGCTCCAAAAATTATGAAAACTTCCAGATCACATTTTTAAATTATTTGGAAGAGATTGGTGAAGAAAAATATGGATTCGAAGCTCGTTTAAAAAATTGTAAAGTTCAGGTGCATAAAAGGGGTAATTTTGGAAATAAATCCGAAATAAATAGCAAATGTACTCGAAATTTTTTGAAAACTTCCAGAATTCAATTTTTTATTATTTTGGAAGTATTGAAAAAATAAAATTTGAATTTGGAGTCCGTTTGCTATTTATTTAGGTTCAGGGGGCAAAAAGGTCATTTCACCTAAGAAACCAAAAAGGGCAAATTTGTAATTGAGGAAAATATGAAAGAAGAAGGAATTGCTAGGATTTTTCTTCCCTTGGTCAGCCAGCATAGAGGAGAAGAAGGAAGCTTGAACAATTTAATTCCTTAGTCACTATCAAGCCACATGCTACCACTAACACCTTGCAAGGGAATGCATGGGATTGGTCCTTTTTTGCATCTAAGGGCTGAGGTTACTACAAGGGCTGAGTACACATCTTAAGGGATGCTATCAATTGACAAGATGACATTTTTATGTTGTCATCAAAATATCTTAATCAAAGGGCCAAGATTGGAGGAAAAAAGTGCAAATTCCATCCAATAATGGAGAGGCCATTCGACCAAGGCTAATGGAGGGGGGCTGATTTCATTTTTTCAATAGTTTTTTAACTGGAAACAGTAGCTAAGGTAGCAAAAAAAAGATTTTGAAGGGAAAAAAAGGGTTTTCAATAGAGATCTTGAAGGTAGTCATCTCTACCAAGCTCTAGCATAGCTTTCTTCTTGTTTTCCATGGTGTTTTCTTGATTTTCTATCTTGTTTTCCTACTACATTTTCCATAGAAATAAGGTTTTTTAATGTTTACTTAAGTTTTCATCTCTTCTTCTTCATCAAAAGGTGGAAAACTATTTTTTTTTTTACATGGTCTTTGCTTTGGACGAATATGGCATGTTTGCTTGCCTTGGTTTTCTTTTTTTTCTTCCTTGCATGTTGTTTTGAGAAAAATGATTTTTAGAAGGTTTTTTTAGAGTATTTTATATTTTGATTTCTTACAAAAAGATGAAGCAAAAAGGTTGAAATGGCTACATGATCTTGGCAAGACCAAGTGACCATGGTTAGGGGAGAGGCTATGCCTATTTTTACCTACCATGAAGCTCACCTTAATTTTGTTGTTTAACATGGTTTATTTTCTGATTTTTTGAAATGGAAAGGCTTCATGATCTTGGCAAGACCAAGTGATTATGGTTAGGTGAGAGGCTATGCCTATTTGATACCAATCATGGAGCTTAACTTTCCTTGTTTTATTTACTAGTTTTGCTTGTTATTTGCTTTGCTTTGCATGTCTATGTTTAATTTTGTATATGTTCTTCACATTATTTTCTATGCTATATTTGTTTTTATATTTCATTTCCATGCTTGATATTGTTTCCTTGAAGATTCGGCCATTATGTCATATGCTCATATTGTGCATTTTTTTTTCTCATGTATCATGTCTTATATTATAAACATGTTTGCATTTTTCATATTTGTCATATGGCCATTCGGACACTCCATGTTGATATGCCTTGCATGTGCATTTTCATCTTGCTTCTTGAATTGTTTGTATCTCCATGCCATGAGCTGTGTATTTCGATTTTAGTATGCCATATGCTTGCGAAAATGTCATGACATTATGCATCTTGATACGATTTGTCATGTACTTGTGCCATTTACTAGGTAGGATTGCATTAGAGTATCATGTAACCATATTTGGCCTCTTCATGTATCCCTTGCCTTATCATGCATTTGCATTTGTTTAGGCAACATGCTTTGCACTAACATATCTTGATATTGTGTATTAGTTGCTGTTTTTTCCAGCATTGGCATTAGTTTCATTGGTCATTGCATGTTCATAGTATTGCTATGCATGTTCATTACATTTTAGGTCTAGGCCATATTGGTATTGCCATGCATATTGGGTCTTAAATCATATTGGTATTGCCATGCATTGCTATGCTACATAGGTCTTAGGTTATATTAGCATTTTCATGCATTTTCATAACATATTAGGTCCAATTCATATTTGCATTATCAAGCATTGCATGCATATTGAGTTAGGATAGCATTTACTGTCATGCAAACTCATGCTAGGCATTTAGGTTATCTTGAATTGTCATGCATTTCCTTTACCATTTATGCTTTAGACCATGCATTTCATACATTTCATTTGCTGTATGTTCATGCATTCCATGCCATTGCCACATGATTTATGACTTAGGCCAATCAATGGCTCAAAGTCATGCTCTCTTGAGCATACTTGTGGAAAATTAAGGAGTTGTCAAATTGATTATTCTACCTTTGCGATTTTTTTTTACTTAGCCAATTTTTGTCCAAGGTTTTTTAAATGTTTTAGCTACTGTTTGTAGGTCTTTAGGATGGTCTCCAACAATTTTACTTTGATTTTTAAATGATTTTATCAAAGGCTGTGTTTTGACAAAACAATTTTTTTTCACCCGGTACTCGAACTTCTCTAATTTTTTTGGGCAGTCATCTTTAATCAGAAAATTAAGCCATTTTTTTATCGTGTAGTTTTACATGTTATGAGTCTCCAGTATTTTTTTAGAATTTTTGTTTTAATTTTTGAAAATATGCAAACAAATCGTGTGACAAAACCGGATAGTAAAAGCAGATTTGAAATCAAAAGAGGAATAATGGTTGAAGTTGGCTAAGGCATTTAGAGGGGGTTGGTTAGAAGCTTTAGTTACTGTCATAGGGTAGTTTCTAAGCCTTTTTAAACTTTAAAAATGATTTTATAAATCTCGGGTTAAGGGTGGTTAAGTCCGGGATTTTAAACTTAGGAAATTAGAGCCATTTTAAAAGGGTTTGGTAAGGGTTTTAATTTTTATTCAAGTTTTTCCTCAAAATTGTTTTCAAACAATCACAAAGTTTTGTTTTTTTTAGAAAAATCTAATTTGACATATTTTCCTAAGATAGCCGGATATCTTTTTAGATATACAGATTTCTTTATTTAGAGGAAAAAAAATACATTTTCATGCTTTGCATTTTCCATGTTCATGCATTTTATTTAAATGTGTGAGTTTTGCTATGTTATTTTCGATGGTATTATTATTATTTCGATTCACATTTTATGATCTTATATTGTTTTCCATATGATTTTGTATGTTTCATGATATCCCATATTTTTTATTTAGTCATTTATTTTTGTCACATTATTTAGCATATACTATGTTCATGCATTTTTATTTTATTTTCATGCATATTTTATGATAGCATTATTTTATGTTTCATGTCATTTCATCATATTCCATGTCATTTAGGTTTAGTTATTTAGAGTATGCCATGTCATTTAAAATATGCCATATCATTTAAAATATGCCATATCATTTAAAATTGCCATGCCATTTAAATTATTTTATCTCATTTAGAATATACCATGACACTTAGGATTTTTCATTTCACCTAGAATATACTATGCCATTTAAATTATGTCATATCATTTAGGTTGCATTATATTATCTAGACTTTGTTATGTCATTTTATTTATGTCACACATGTTCATGTTCATACTTTTAAATGTTTTAAAAAAGATAATGATTTTCAATAAAGATAAAGATATTCCCGAGTTAAAATAATTCATGAGTTCTCTACCGGGTTTGCTGGAGGAAATATCATCAATTATCATTAATAAAGGAATATATTTCTTTCAAAAAATGAGAATGATTCGGAAAGTTTTCCAAATGAATAAAAATTTCTATATTTTGCCGATTTTGTCGGGGAATATAGGAAAATTTTGAATTAATAAATTCCGGATCATTTTCAATTAAAAATGGAATTATTTTTCTTAAAATTGGGAATTAAATTGAAATACTAAATTAAAATTGACTTTTTTTACGGAGACTTGAAATAACACACGATTAATAAGGTACCGTTTTATACGGGCTTTGTGGGGGTGCTAATCCTTCCCCACACGTAACCAAGTCCCGAACCCGCTTCTTTGATTTCTCTGGTTTAAAACGCAGACTTGAAATTGGTTTTAAAAATATTTTAATTAATTTTAAAATGTTTTATAAAACCGGTTCTAATAGGTGGCCGATCAAACCTAGCTAAAAAAGATTGGTGGAGCCTCCATGTCTTTTTATGAGGTCGTTTTCATACCCTCGACCGTTTATTTTATTTCAATCCAGAGGAATTAAGTCGTCTTTTCCTCTGCTTCTGTTTCCTCCTTTACACGAACGGGTCCTCGCAATCGGGATCACGTATCGACACCTTCATTTTTCTAGAGGAATTAAGTCGACATTTCCTTTTTTTTTTACCCAATGTCACGCCTAACGAATAATAAAGTCTTGCGATGAGACTTGTTATTTTTTAGGTTGCCACAGCTTGGCGACTCCATTGGGGACTATTAGAGAGTCAGGCCTAGAATTAGTCGTTTGTTATCAAAGTTTCGGTTTTGTTGGTTTAATTGGTATTTAATTTTAATTCCAATATTTTTTTAAAAAAAATAAAGGAGAATTTTGAATATAATAAAATATTTTAAATATGTTCATATTCATTCACATGCATTTTATTATTCTCTAGTTATTTAATGTTGTATATTACTATTGTATTCTTGTTGGTTAATGCATTACACTATTCTTGATCTTTTGTTTTAATAAATTGTTGGGGTATTTAGGATAAGGATTGTAGAATAGGTGGTGAAAGGTTTGTTGTTCCTCCTCACATACTACACGTGCATTTGCATATCATGAACTCTTTACTCGGGTTTCGTCCTTTTAGGTGGGAGCAAAGTAACTACGCCTTCGTGATGATCCTCCGTATTGGCTAGTGAAACCCTTCCGAAGTATAAAGTACCTAATGCCTTCGTGATGATCCTCCGTATGGGCTTAGGAAAATATACTGTAACGAATTGAACTCGCTTTTATCGGGGTGCCTTACTAGCCTTCACAGGCAACAGTGAGGAACAATTCGGGGCCTTTTAGAACCATTCACCCACATATAGTGAACCATAGAACCAAAATAGGCAAAGCCCTACCAAATTTTTGATAGATACCGAAGATAAGAACACATGGAAGGACATTTCTAACCTTTTGTTACCTATTTTACACTCTGAATAAGGGTTGTGGATTGGGCAACGATGTACGTACATCGCCCGTAAATAAATGTGATACTCCGCCCCAAAGGCACCGTGATGCCTATATAAGTAGATATTGTTGGGGAAAGTATTCATAAACTTTTTGAAATTCAAAATACAAACATTCTTTTTCAAACATTTTTGCATTTTTCATGCATGTGTGAGTAGAGCATGTAGATTCATGGTTGTATCTTTGATCTCATTCTTTGCAATAAATGGTTAGTAATAATAATATCATTTGATGATTTCATAAACATTCGTTAATTGAATAAGAATTATGAATCGATAGTGTTACATGAACATTTGCATATTATACCATATTAGGATCCACTATCCCGAAATTCTTTTGAAAATAATATGTTTGGCTTTTCATAGAGAAAACATGTTCCAAAAGATCATAGATTAAATTTGGAGGCACATTTTGCATAGTGAGATATTTGAATAATCAAATTTTGGTCCCACCAATTTCGTGCAATCATTGGGCATTGTATATACCTTTGTGTTAATTCATTTATTCTTTACATGTATCATTTTGACATCATGTTATAGTTGTAGACACCTAATTTTGTTCGGACTACTAAAACAGGTATGTTTTCTTCCTAAATTGATGTTTCAGAATGTAAAAAAGACTTTTTTCATCCTGCATGTGGTACTTCGAGACTTAGTTTAAGAGGGCGAGCATTAAAAGTCAAACTCGAAAAAGTCAACCCCAAAAAAAGTCAACCTCAAAAAAGTTTACCCCAAAAAGTCAACTACTGAAAAAGTCAACCCACTTTCAAAATCAAGATTTGAAGTTCAATTGAAAAATGCCGAAAGAATTTTGATAATCCAAGGTCTACATCGAAAGATATGGAGTTCGGGAGTTGGGTTATGGAGATTCAATAGAAAGAAAATCCTAATCCGGGAAATTTGGGGAAAAGTGATTAAACAATCGAATTTGTCGAAATTGAAGGTTCCAAATGAAAGATAAGCACTGACTATGGGTAATGGAGAAGCCACTTGAAAGAAAAACTGAAAGAAAAGTCAATCCGGGAGAAAACTGAGAATTGGGGTTTTTGGTAGATTTCGGTGAAATGGGGAAGAATTGCAGAAATGACCTGACTTGGTAAGAAAAAAGCCCCCAATGGATGAGGAATGATTAAAAAGGATATCCCAAGGCTCAGTTTGAATAAAATCTGAAAATCGGACTTGTTTTGAGCAAAACCGGGTTTTTGGAGGCAAAAATGGAAAATTTGGGAAAAATAGCAAATGAACTCCAAAAATTCTGAAAAATTTCAAATCTCATTCTTAAATCATTTGGAAGAGATTGGCGAAATAAAATCTTGATTCGGAGTTCGTTTGCAAAATGGCCAAGACCCAGGTCTCCTACGCAGTAATTCAAGAAGATAAATCCCGGAAAAATAGCAAATGGACTCCAAAAATTCTAAAAATTTGCAAATCTCATTTTTAAATTATTTGGAAGATATTGGAAAAATAAAATATTGATTTGGAGTTCTTTTTCAAAATGGCTAAATCCCGGGCCTCTAATGAAGTATTTCAAGCAGATAAATCCTGAAAAAATACCAAATGAGTTCTAAAAATTATGAAAACTTCCAGATCACACTTTTAAATTATTTGGAAGAGATTGGTGAAGAAAAATCTTGATTTAGAGCTCGTTTAAAAAATGATAAAATGTGGGAGCATAAAGGGCAATTTTGGAAGAAAAAATCCAAATAGATAGCAAATGGACTCGAAAAATTTTGAAAACTTTCAAAATCCAATTTTTTATTATTTTGAAAGTATTGAAAAAATAAAATTTGAATTTGGAGTTCGTTTTCCATTTATTTGCATCCGAGGGGCAAAAAGGTCATTTTACATAAGAAATCGAAAAGGGCTTCTCTTGCCTTTCAAAAAAATCAGACTTGGGCTGGAAGAGAGAGTGCTGGCTGGCCAAGGCCCACAGATGGGAAGGAGTTTCTGATTTTTCAGTGAAGAGGCCAAAAATGAAGAGTTAGTATTTTTTTTTTTATCAAGCCATTGCAAATAAGCCACATGGGCCAATGGATGAAGAGGGAGAGTGTCAACATAATTCTTGAACAGCTGTAATTATGGACAGCTGATGGCCTAATCTAAGGGTGATAATTTCATGTTTCAAACACCTTGAATCACTAGCCCTTGGATGGAAATTGGTTGGAGGAAAAATGACAACATCCTAGTGATGAGAGAGGGAAGTTTCGGCCAGCTTAAAGGAAGGCAGATTTTTCATTTCAGCGGACTCTCATTTTCATTTTTCTCTCTTGTTTTTGGCTGAGTTTTCTCTCCATTATTTCAAAGCAAAAAGAAAAGTTTAGAAAAGAAAAGAAAAGAAAGTTTGAAGAGAAAAAGCTTGAAAGATAGCTTCTAGAGGTTGCTTTTAGCACCAACTCTTGCACTTTCTTGATTTTTCATTCTTGTTTTTGCTATTTTGATTATTATTTTGGTGAGTTTTCTTTTGATTTTACTTTTTGCTTGAAAGAAAATTTTTTTTTTCCTTGATTTCGTGTTGCTATTTTGCTTTGATTTGTCATGTTATTTTTGTTATTTTTTTAAGCTTTGTTGCTTTAAATCTTCTTTTACTACATATACTTGAAGCTTGTTTTAATTTGGTTGCTAGTTTACGGCCATTTATGAGTTTATTATCATGTTCTTGCATTTTTAATTTTCTGTTTTCAAAATGTTTAAATTTGTTTATGTTTTATATTTTGTAATCCATGTGTTTGTGAAAATGTTTGTTAGTTTTAATACCTCTACTTTGTATTTTCATGATTTGAGTGTTATATTTTAAGTTGAGTATGTTAGTATATCAAGTGTTTGTGAAAATGCTAAGCTCACTTGGAACTTGAGGCCATTCGGCCACTTCATGTATTTTTCTTTGTGTGTGCATTTTGCTATGTTAGTTGATAGGTTTGCATTTGCATGACATTTGATTAAGTATTTGGTTTAATTATGTCAAGTGTTTGTGAAAATGCCATGCTTGTTTGGAGCTTGAGGCCATTCGGCCACTTCATGTTATTTTGCTTTGTGTGTGCATTTTTGTTATGTTAGATGGTAGGTTTGCATTTTCATGACATTTGATTGAGTATTTGGTTCAAGCATGCCTTGTGTTTGTGTTATTGTCATGCATATTTTAGATGTTAGGTTTGGTTTATTTTGCCATGCATGTCCATGCATTTTAGACCTAGGTTGCATTAAATGCCATGCAAGTTCATTTAGGTCTAGGTCATTTTATTGATGCCATGCATTTTTCATGACATTTAGGTTTAAACTCATGCATTTCATGCATCATACTTGCTGTATTTTTCATGCATTTCATGTCCATGCCACTTGACTAATGACTTAGGCTAATTAATGGTTCAAAGTCATGCTCTCTTGAGTATACTTGTGGAAAATTAAAGAGTTGTCAAATTGATTATTCTACCTTTGTGATTTTTTTTTTACTTAGCCAATTTTTTTCTAACTTTTCAAAAGTCCTCACTACTGTTTGTAAGTCATTTTGTGAGTCTTAAATATTTTAACTTTGATTTTTAAATGATTTTATCAAAGGCAAAAATGTGTTTTGGCAAAACAGTTTTTTCACCAGTACTCGTACTTTCCCTATTTTTTTGGGCATTCATCTTTAATCAAAAAATTAAGCCGATTTTTTCTCGTGTAGCTTTACATGTTCTAAGTCTCCAGTATCTTTTTTTAGATTTTTTATAATTTTTAAAAATAGGGTAAAAAATCGTGGCTTAAAACTGGACAGTGGAGTCAGAATTGAATTTGAAGGAAAATCATTTTTCTGTTTTGGTTAAGTTACTTAGAGGGGGCTGATTAGGAAGTTTAGCTACTGACTTAGGGTAGTTTCTAAGCCTTTTTAAACTCTTAAAATGATTTTTTAAGTCTCTGGTTAACGGTGATTCCGGGATTTTAAACTTAGGAAATTAGAGCCATTTAAAAAAGGGTTTAGCCAAGTTTTACTTTTAATCTAAGCTTTTCAAAATTGTTTTCAAACAATAACAAAGTATTTTCATTTTAGAATATTTAATTTGATATATTTTCCTAAGGTAGCTGGATATCTTTTTAGATATACGGATTTTCTTAATTAAAGGAAAAAATACATTTTCATGCATTGCATTTTCCATATTCATGCATTTTATATAATATGTGATTTTTGCTATGATAATTCCTATGGTATTGTTATTATTTTGATTTATATATATTTTTTTGATGTTATATTGTTTATTATATGGTTTTGAATATTTCATGATATCCTATGCTTTTTATTTAGTTATTTTTTGTCATATTATTTAGCATATACTATGTTCATGCATTATTATTTTCATTTTTATGCATATCATATGATAGCATTATTTTATATTCCATGTCATTTAAATTAAATGCCATATCATTCATATTTACCATGTCATTTAAATTATTTCATTTCATATAGAATATATTACGTTACCTAGGTCATTTCATTTCATTTAGAATATATCATGTGACTTAGGATATTTCATTTCATTTAGAATATATCATATAATTTAGGATATTTAATTTCATTTAGAATATGCTAAGACATTTAAGTTATATCATATCATTTAGGTTGCATTATATTATTTAGATTTTGCTATGTCATTTTATTTATGTCATGCATATACATATTCATTTCTTTTAAATGTTTTCAAAAAAGGTAATGATTTTCAATAAAATAAAGATATTCCCGAGTTAAAATAATTCATGAGTTTTCTGTCGGGTTTGCTGGGGAGGATATCATCAATTATCATTAATAACAGAATATCTTCGTTAAAATGAGAATGATTCGAAAAGTTTTCCAAATTAATAAAAATTTCTATATTTTGCCACGTTTGTTGGGGAATATAGGAAAATTTTGAATTTATAAATTTCGGATCATTTTCAATTAAAAATGGAATTATTTTTCTTTGAATTGGGAATTAACTTGAAATACTAAATTTAAAACCGACTTTTTTTTTATCGAGACTTGAGATAACACATGATTAATAAGGTACCGTTTTATACGGGCGTTGTGGGGGTGCTAATCCTTCCCCGCACGTAACCGAGTCCCAAACCCGTTTCTTTGATTTCTCTGGTTTAAAACGCAGACTTGAAATTGGTTTTAAAAATGTTTTAATTAATTTTTAAAATATTTTATAAAACCGGTTTTAATAGGTGGTAGATCACACTAGCTAAAAAAGATTAGTGGCGACTCCATGTCTTTTCAATGTCATTTTCAAAACCTTGATTTTTCTAGAGGAATTAAGTCGACTTTTCCTCGGTTTTTTTTAATGTCACGCTTAACGAATAATAAAGTCTTGCGATGAGACTTATTATTTTTTAGGTTGCGACAGCTTGGCGACTCCACTGGGGACTATTAGAGAGTCAGGCCTAAAATTAGTCGTGTGTTATCAAAGTCTCGGTTTTGTTGGTTTAATTGGTATTTAATTTTAATTCCCACATTTTTTAAGGATAATTTCGAAAATAATAAAATGTTTTTAATATGTTCATATTCATGTGCATACATATTATAATTGTTCTCTGGTTATTTTGGTGCATATATTCATTTATTGATTAATTAATGATTTATGTTGTTTAATCTTGTTGGGGCATTTAGAATAAGGGATATAGAATAGGTGGTGAAAGGTTTGTTATTTCTCCTTGCACACTACACGTGCATTTGCATATCATGAATCCTATACCCGGGTTCCGTCCTTTTAGGTGGGAGCAAAGTAACTAAGCCTTCGTGATTAACAATCCGCATGGGCTAGTGAAACACTTTCGGAGTACTAAATTACCTAAGCCTTCGTGATTAACAATCCGCATGGGCTAGGGAAATAGACTCTAACGAATTGAACCCGCTTTTATCGGGGTGCCTTACTAGCCTTCACCGGTGACAGTGAGGAACAATTCGGGGCTTTTAGAACTAATTCACCTTCATATAGTAAACCTAGGCAAAGCCATGCCGAATTTCCAATTAGATATCCCAAAGTTAAGAACACATGGAGGAATATTTCCAATATTTTTACCTTCTATCTACTTTCCGAATAAGTTTATTTTTGAAAACCAGGCAATGCTGAACGTACATCACAATGCCCGTAATAAGTGTTGATATTTCATCCCAGGGGTGTTATAATGTCAAAAAATTTGTTGGCATCCTCAGGGATAATTATTGTTTTGAATTATATGTTTTTTTTTGTATTATTCGTATTTATTCCCGTTACTAATTCATTTTCTTTTTGTTGTTGTTTTTTGTTTTTTGCATCCTTGTCATCATTTTTGCACATTTGAAGGTTATTGGTCTCGGGATATTATTCAACCAAAAGGGCTTTCATGGAGGGTCAGAGTGTCTCAGTGGTCGAGAAGCATTTAGAGGTTAGGAAACAGTCCGAGAAAGGTCAGCAAGATAATGGGGATTGTTTGAAGATGGGATATGTGTCAGCATTGCCAGCCAAGGTTGATCTTACTATCAAGCAAAATGATCTCCGAGAATTGATAGATATATGGAATCAGTGGAACATATCGGAAAAAGAAGCTTATACTCAGACTTATGGGGACATAGCACTGTTAGTTCAGGTTAAGGTCAGTGGTGAGGTAATCCGGGCTATAGTGCAATTCTGGAATCCAGCTTATCGGTGTTTTACCTTCAACCGAGAGGATATGACTCCAACCATAGAGGAATATTCGACCTTGCTGCATATTAAGAATGTTATTCCTGGTCGCATTTGTCGCAACCTAAAAAATAACGAGTCTCATCGCAAGACTTTATAATTCGTTAAGCGTGACATTAAAAAAAATCGAGGAAAAGTCGACTTAATTCCTCTAGAAAAATGAAGATTTTGAAAATGACCTTGAAAAAGACATGGAGTCGCCACCAATCTTTTTTTAGCTAGGTGTGATCGGCCACCTATTAAAACCGGTTTTATAAAATATTTTAAAAATTAATTAAAACATTTTAAAAACCAATTTCAAGTCTGCGTTTTAAATCAGAGAAATGAAAGAAACGGGTTCGGGAGTCGGTTACATGCGGGGAAGGATTAGCACCCCCACAACGCCCATATAAATCGGTACCTTATTAATCGTGTGTTATCTCAAGTCTCGATAAAAAATCGGTTTTAAATTTAGTATTTCAAGTTAATTCCCAATTTAAAGAAAAATAATTCCGTTTTTAATTGAAAATGATCTGGAATTTATAAATTCAAAATTTTCCTATATTCCCCAACAAACGTGGCAAGATATATAATTTTTTTTTAGTTTTGGAAAACTTTCCGAATCATTCTCTTTTTAAAGAAGATATTTCGTTATTAATGATAATTGATGATATCCTCCCCAGCAAACCCAGTAGAGAACTCATGAATTATTTTAACTCGGGAATATCTTTATTTTATTGAAAATCATTACCTTTTTGAAAACATTTAAAAGAAATGAATATGTATATGCATGACATAAATAAAATGACATAGCAAAGTCTAAATAATATAATGCAATCCTAAATGATATAAAAAAAATTTAAATGTCTTAGTATATTCTAAATGAAATGAAATATTCTAAGTTATATGATATATCCCAAGTAAAATGAAATATCCTAAGTCACATGATATATTCTAAATGAAATGAAATATCCTAAATGACATAAGATATCCTAAATGAAATGAAATATCCTAAGTCACATGATATATTCTAAATGAAATGAAATGACCTAAGTAACATAATTATTCTATATGAAATGAAATAACCTAGGTAACATAATATATTCTACATGAAATGAAATGACCTAAGTAACATAATATATTATATATGAAATGAAATAATTTAAATGACATGGCAAATATGAATGATATGGCATATAATTTAAATGACATAAAATATAAAATAATGCTATCATATAATATGCATGAAAATAAAAATAAAAATAATAATGCATGGACATAGTATATGCTAAATAATATGACAAAAATAACTAAACAAAAAAGTATAGGACATCATGAAATATTCCAATTCATATAATAAACAATATAACAACTCAAAGTCATAACAATATCATAGAAATTATCATAGCAAAAATCACATATTATATAAAATGCATGAATATGGAGAATGCAATGCATGAAAATGTATTTTTTCCTTTAATTAAGGAAATTCGTATATCTAAAAAGATATCCGGCTACCTTAGGAAAATATGTCAAATTAAATATTCTAAAACCAAAATACTTTGTGATTGCTTGAAAACAATTTTGAAAAAATTAGGTTAAAAAAAAAAAAAAACTAGACTAAACCCTTTTTTAAATGGCTCTAATTTCCTAAGTTTAAAATCCCGGACTTGATCACCCTTAACCCGAAACTTAAGAAATCATTTTTAGAGTTTAAAAAGGCTTAGAAACTACCCTAAGTCAGTAGCTAACCTTCCTAATCAGCCCCCTCTAAGTAACTTAACCAAAACAGAAAAATGATTTTTCTTTAAATTCAATTATGACTCCACTGTCCAGTTTTAAGCCACGATTTTTTACCCTATTTTTAAAAATTCAAAAAATTCTGAAAACAATACTGGAGACTAGGACATGTAAAACTACACGGGAAAAAATTAGGTTGATCAAAGATGAATGCCCAGAAAAATCAGAAAATACGAGTACTGGGTGAAAAAAAAAACTGCTTTGCCAAAATACATTTTTGCCTTTGATAAAATCATTTAAATCCCAAAGTAAAAATATTTAAGACTCACAAAATGACTCTCAAACACTAGCTAAGACTTTTTGAAAGTTAGATTAAAATTAGCTAAGTAAAAAAAATACAAAGGTAGAATAATTAATTTGAAAAAACTTAATTTTCCACAAGTGTGCTCAAGAGAGCATGACTTTGAACCATTAATTGGCCTAAGTCATTATTCAAGTGGCATGAACATGAAATGCATGAAAAATTACAGCAAATATGATGCATGAAATGCATAAGTTTAAACCTAAATGTCATGAAAAAAATACATGGCATCAATATAGTGACCTAGACCTAAATGAACTTGCATAGCATTTAATGCAACCTAGGTCTAAAATGCATGAACATGCATGGAAAATATACCAAACCTAATAACTAAAATATGCATGACATTTTCACAAAAACAAAGCATGCTTAAACCAAAAACTCAACCAAATATCATGCAAATGCTAACCTATCAACTAACATGGCAAGAATGCACATACAATGCTAGAATTCAAGGAGTGGCCGAATGGCCTATGGTTCCTAACAAGCATGGCATTTTCACAAACACTTGGTATACTAACATGCAAAACTAAATCAAATGTCATGCAAATGCAAAACCTACCAACTAACATGGCAAAAATGCAACACACAATGCAAAACACATGGAGTAGCCGAATGGCCTCAAGCTCCAACAAGCATGGCATTTTCACAAACACTTGATATACTAACATGCTCAACTAAAATATAACACTCAAAACATGCAAACACAAAGTAGAAATACTAAAACCAAACAAGCATTTTCACAAACACTTGATATACTAACATGCTCAACTAAAATATAAAACTCAAATCATGTAAACATCACACAAGCATTTTCACAAACACTTGATATACTAAATATAAAACATCAACAAATTTAAACATTATGAAAACAGAAAATTAAAAATGCAAGAACATGATATTTAAATCATAAATGGCAACAAACAAAGCAACCAAATTAAAATATAACTCAAGTATGAAGTAGAATAACACTTAAAACATGAAGATTAAAGAAAATAACAATAATATGATAAAATAAACAAAATATCAACCTTAATAAAAAAATGTAGGCCATTCGGCCATGGTGAGAAAAATTGTAAAAATAAAATTGTAAAAAATATTTAAGAAAGAGATAAAGAAAGAACTTAAGAAGAACAATAAAAAACATTTACTTAAAAAGGAAACTCACCAAATAGTAATCAAAAAAGCAAAAACAAGAATGGAAAATCAAGAAAGTGCAAGAGTTGGTGCTCAAGAGCAACCTCAAGAAGCTATATTTCAAGCTTTATATTTCAAACTTTCCTTTCTTTTCTATACTTTTTCTTTTTGCTTTCAACCAAGGAGAGAAAAACTAAGAAAAAACTAAGAGAAATCAGCAAAATGAAAGTGTAAAAAATGAAATTCTCCCTTCCCTCTTAGTGCTGGCCGAATACCCCTCTCTCTCATCCAAGGATGTTGTCATTTTCATCCTAACCAATTTCCATCAAATGGCTAGTAATTCAAGGTGAAAAATCATGAAATTATCACCCTTAGATTAGCATATCAGCTGTCCCAAATTACAGCTGTTCAAGAATAATGTTGACACTATCCCTTGGCCTATATGGCTTAATCACCATGGCTTGATCAAAGAGAATCTCTAACTAACTCATAATTCTTGGCCATTTGATTGAAAAATCAGAAGCTTCCTCTTTCCTTTGGGCCTTGGCAGGCCAGCACTTCTCTTTTCCAGCCCAATTCTGATTTTTTGAAAGGCCAAAAGAAGCTCTTTTCGGTTGCTTGGGTGAAATGATCGTTTTGCCCCCCGGATGCAAATAAATATCAAACGAACTCCAAATTCAAAATTTTTTTTAATACTTGCAAAATAATAAAATATTGAATTCTGGAAGTTTTCAAAATTTTTCGAGTCCGTTTGCTATTTATTTGGATTTTTTCTTCCAAAAATGCCCTTTCATGCCCCCACATTTTATCATTTTTTAAACGAGCTCCAAATCAAGATTTTTCTTCACCAATCTCTTCCAAATAATTTAAAAGTGTTATCTGGAAGTTTTCATAATTTTTGGAGCTCATTTGGTATTTTTTCGGGATTTATCTGCTTGAATTACTACATAGGAGCTCGGGATTTGGCCATTTTGCAAACGAACTCCGAATCAAGATTTTCTTTTGCGAATCTCTTCCAAATAATTTAAAAATGAGATTTGCAAAATTTCAGAATTTTTGGAGTCCATTTGCTATTTTTTCGGGATTTATCTTCTTGAATTATTGCATAGGAGGCCCGGGATTTGGCCATTTTGCAAACGAAATCCGAATCAAGATTTTATTTCGCCAATCTCTTCCAAATAATTTAAAAATGATATTAAAATTTTAAAATATTTGGAGCTCATTTGCTATTTTTTTGGGATTTTTCTTCTTAAATTACTACATAAGAAGCCCGGGATTTGGCCATTTTGCAAACGAACTCCGAATCAAGATTTTCTTTCGCCAATCTCTTTCAAATGATTTAAGAATGAGATTTTCAAAATTTTAGAATTTTCGGAGTCCATTTTCTATTTTTCCCAAATTTTTCCAATTTTGCCCTTTTGCCTCTGAAACCCGGTTTTGCTCAAAACAAGTCCGATTTTCAGATTTTCTTCAAACTGAGCCTTGGGCTATCCCTTTTTAATCATTCCTCATCCATTGGGGCTTTATTCTTACCAAGTCGGGCCATTTCTGTAATTCTTTCCGATTTCACCGAAATCCACCAAAAACCCTAATTCTCGGTTTTCTCCCGGATTGACTTTTTTTTTTTTTCTTTCTTTCAAGTGGCTTCTCCATTACCCGTATTCAGTGCTTATCTTTCATTTGGAACCTTCAATTTTGACCAATTCGATCGTTTAAGCACTTTTCCCCAAATTTCTCGGATTAGGGTTTCCTTTCTACTGAATCTCCAAATCCCAACTTCCGAACTCCATATCTTTCGATGTAGACCTCGGATTATCAAAATTCTTTCGCCGTTTTTCAATTGAACTTAAAATCTTGATTTTGAAAGTGGGTTGATTTTTTCAGTAGTTGACTTTTTGGGGTTGACTTTTTTTCAAGTTTGACTTTTTATGCTCGCCCTCTTAAACTAAGTCTCGGAGTACCACCTGCAAGATGAAAAAAAGTCTTTTTACATTCTGAAACATCAATTTAGGAAGAAAACATACCTGTTTTAGTGGTCCAGACAAAATTAGGTGTCTACAGCTGCCACTCTTTGGATATTGCTGAGAATCAGGAATCAGGCAAAGATAAATCAACACTAATTTTGTACGGCTAATGAGGTCACATGTGATGGAAAGGGAAAGGGGTTTCTTTTTCTTTTTTCATTTTTTTCATTTTTTTCATTTTTCATTTTTCATTTTTCATTTTTTCATTTTTCATTTTTTCATTTTTCATTTTTTCATTTTTTTCATTTTTTCATTTTTCTTTTTTCATTCTTTTTGCGATTTTCGTTTCTTCATTTTTTTTCATTTCTTTTTCAGTTTTTTCAATTTTTTATTTTTTATTTTTAAAGCAGTAAATTTAAGATTTTGTCCTTAAATTGAATTTTTCTGACTAATCAAGGCTCGACCCGTCTTAAGGAAACGAATTCGATTTGCAAGAAAAGAAATGACCTCGACGATGATCTCGAGGTTTTAACCTGTCTTGTTCTCAGCTGTGTTTAAAATTCTGGGTATCTCCTCCAGAAGCTTGGCTATCACCACCAAAGTCTTGCTCATTTTTAAAATTGTAAAACTCTGAATATCTCCACCAGAGGCTTTGGTTATCACCTCCAAAGACTTTCTACCTTTTCAAAGGATTTTAAAACTCTGGATATCTCCACAGAGGCTTCAGCTATCACAACCGAAGACTTTCTCACTGTTTAAAATTTGTAAAAAGGTATCACCTCCAGAAGCTTCATCTATCACCACCGAAGACTTTCTACCTTTTCAAAGGATTTTAAAACTTTGGATATCTCCATAGAGGCTTCAGCTATCACTACCAAAGATTTTTTTCACTATTTAAAATTTGTAAAATTTTGGGTATCTCCTCCAGAGGCTTCAGCTGTCACCATCGAAGACTTTCTCACTGTTTAAAATTTGTAAAAATTCTGGGTATCACCTCCAGAAGCTTCAGCTGTCACCACCGAAGACTTTCTACCTTTTCAAAGGATTTTAAAACTCTGGATATCTCCAACAGAGGCTTCAGCTATCACCACCGAAGACTTTCTACCTTTTCAAAGGATTTTAAAAACTCTGGATATCTCCACAGAGGCTTCAGCTATCACCACCGAAGACTTGTTCATAATAAAAGAAAGTACCTCGACGGTGGTCTCGGGGCTCGACTCATTTGATAAGCAAAACGAGTTCGATTATACCTGAAAGCTTTAAGAGATGATGCAAATGCTTCATGATGCAAATGAAAATGTCTTTAGTTGATGCAAACGCTTCTTGATATAGATACAAATGACTTAGATTGGTGCAAATGTCTTTGATGCAAATGTAAATGACTTGATTTGATGCAAACTTTCTTGATGCAGATTCAAATAACTTAGATTGATGCAAATGCTTCTTGATGTAGATGCACATGTTGAATAAAATTCTGGGTAACTCCAGAAAAAGAAGATTTCTCATTTTTCAAAATTATAAAATCCTGGATATCTCCACCAAAGGCTTCAGCTATCACCACCAAAGACTTGTTCACTATTAAAATTTGTAAAATTCTGGATATCCCTTCCTGAAGCTTTGGCTATCACCACCAAAGGTTTGCTCATTGTAAAATTTTGGGTAACTCTTCCAAAAGCTTTGGCTATCACCACCAAAGACTTGCTCATTGTAAAATTCTGGGTAACTCCTCCAGAAGCTTTGGCTATCACCACCAAGGTTTGCTCATTGTAAAATTCTGGGTAACTCCTCCAGAAGCTTTGGCTATCACCACCAAAGACTTGTTCATTGTAAAATTCTGGGTAACTCCTCTAGAAGAAGATTTCTCATTTTTCAAAATTTATAAAACCCTGGATATTTCCATCAGAGGCTTCAGCTATCACCACCGAAGACTTGTTCACTTTTAAAATTTTTAAGATTCTGGATATCCCCTCCAGAAGCTTTGGCTATCACCACCAAAGGTTTGCTCATTGTAAAATTCTAGGTAACTCCTCCAGAAGCTTTGGCTATCACCACCAAAGGTTTGCTCATTGTAAAATTCTGGGTAACTCCTCTAGAAGCTTTGGCTATCACCACCAAAGGTTTGCTCATTGTAAAATTCTGGGTAACTCCTCCAGAAGCTTTGAGAAATGATGCAGATGCACATGTCTTTAACAAGATGCTCATGCTTCATGGTGCAAATGTAAATGGCTTGGATTGATGTAAATGTTTCTTGGTGCAAATACAAATGGCTTGGATTGATGCCCTTGTTTCATGATGCAGATGCCCCTACTAATTGTGTTCATGTAACTGGTGTATGAATGGTGTAACTGCAATTACCACACAATAATGAAAATACAATGATTCTAGAAATGATGCAATTGCTTGAGATGATGCAAATACGAATTCCGTGAAGAATGTAAATGTAAAGGTAAAATGCAGATGCTTATAGAATAATGCCAATGCAAATGCTTGCCGACACTGTGCAGATGCAAAAGCTCCATAAAGAGATGAGTGCTCATGAGTGATGCAAATGCCCCCGGTTATTTTTCTAGACTTTGGCTTAGCCTTTCAAATTCATTTTTCCTCTTCAAATCAGAGTATATCTTCAATTCATTTTGGCTATTCTCTTTGCCCCAACAGTTTTCAAACTTTCATCAACAAAGATCTGAACTGGGTTCTATTTCTTCTTCTCATATCTGGAAGTCAGGACCTATCCTGGCAGTTCTATACCTTTGGGTTAGAAAAATCCTTATCTCATGTCAACATCAAAATAGGTATTTCAAAAAAATATCTTTATTTGTTTTCTCATTTTGAAAACTTCTGAACAAAAAATATTAACCCCACAATGTGTGATGTACAAATCTTTTGAAGACTGATGATCATTGTTAGAAATTTCTCTAAGTGTCAATCTGGGTTTTTTAACTAGGATTGGCAAGGCTTGGTATAACAAGATTCTGGCTTTTCCAGGAAAACTTCATGACAAAAATGTATATCCCTACTAGGCTCACAAATAGAACAGGTTTTATAAATCATGAATTCATTGAGAACCAAGCAAATTCAACATTCTTTTAGTTTCCATATCAAGGCACTTTGACAAGCGTCAAGATGGGCCGGGATGTTTAAAACGAAAATTTTAATTTTGGAGGAAAAATATTCAGTTTTTGAAGACAATCCTCCGAATTAAGAGCTGACAATTTGAGAGGTTCAGGAATTCCTAGATGTTTCTCAATGACCACTTCTTCCATTTTACTCTAGACCGCCCATTTTTGGGTTTTCGCCCTAAAGTCTCATTCTTTCCATTTTTTCGTTCTTTTTTTTAGTTCTTCTACCATGCATTTGAGAATTCTAAATTCTTCCTTAGTGAAATGATAATTCGATGAGATGGGATAAAATCTGAGGAAAAACCTTTCAAGTTGAATATTCATGCTTGATCAAAATGGACTTTTAAAGCACATAACGTAGGCCACGGCTCAGGGTTCAAAAAGAAAGGATAAATAGGCCCAAAATATGTGTTTGAGGGTAATCAGATCAAGGATCATTTCTTGAGGAGGATTCTCTTTGAAGCATTTGTCTCTTTTGGACTTTTCATTCCTTTTGACTTTTGCGTCTTTTCTTCTTCGTTCTTGGCTTTCAATTTGCCATGTCTTTCACATTTTTTTTTGCTTTCATTTTGCCGCCTTTTTTCGACAGAGTGAGCCCGTATTTATTTGGGGCTCCATTTGCTTTGTATCTGTCTTTGAGCTAGGGTTCATTCCTCCATGTTCTCTAAAAGATCTTTCCTCGCATTTTCCCTCCAGTGTAGAGGGTGATCCTTGATCAGGGTTCAAAGAAGAAAGAATTCTTTTGGCTCAAAAGGCGTGACTATGGATAATTTCTTTTTGTGCGAAAGGGATATGAAAGATGGCCATTTCTTATGTCAAGCACAAGTAGTCACATTGAAAAGCAATCCCCAGGGGAAATAGATATTCAGAATTTCATTTTGCACTTTGGAATCATCCGAATTCTCATATGCATGATATCACAATTTTTTTCCTTTTTTTTTTTGTCTCATGCCCCACTGATTCATGCGTTAGTCCTATCCTTTTTCACCATATAACCATCATTTCCACATATAATGCCCCAATTTGATTTAACCATGAGAATTTGTATCAACGAGAAACATAGCAAGTCTAGGCCTATTTTGAAAAGGTTGAGTTTCAAATCTGAGTTCTTTGAAGAGACAAGGAAAATATGACCCAAAGACGGGTTTTCTTTAGGACATGGGATAAATCTAGTTTAACCATTGTGCCCTAGGGTGTCAATCATGAAGTGATGTCTGGGTAATTGAAGTTTTATGGTCATTGGAAAAGGTCATGAATGGTTTTAGCACAAATCTTGACACACATCAAATTACCAAAATCTAGATTCTTGAAAGAATGTCTCATTTGTTTGAATTTCAAGGAATTCGAAAAATTTCAAAAAGTTTGTTCCTTTGTTCATAGCCTAGACTAGGATTTACATCCTTGCTTATTCTGCAATGAAAATGCTTTTTTTTTTGTGAAGTTCAAACATTCATATTCCTTGAAGCATTAGGTCATTTAAGTGTTCTTGATTCAAGGTTTAGGCATAGAGAAACCCAAAAAAAGGGGGGGAGGGTGTTGGGTCATGTCTAACAATGATCAACAATATTCTCGAGACTGTCCATTATTAAAAATGCCTTAATACTTGTTTTTGCAAATTCAAATTATTGTTAAAACACAACAAACACAAAGCATTTAAAATTCAAAATTCATGTAATTCATGTAGATGTTAACATGAGACAAGTGCTTTCATCATCACAGTGTATAGAACTACATGTGTCAAAAACCTAATATGATCATGCACCATGTTTCTTGTGAAACTTGGCTTTCCCATCTTCAAAATTTATCGAACCAGCCTTGATGAGAATCCCTGACCTTGTACTTCAAAGTGGGGCAGTTCTCTATTGAGTGACCTTGATTGCCAGAATGATAACCACAACACTCATTAGCATCATACCAGCTCGGATAAGGGGGCTTCAGAGGCTCTAATTCCATGGGCGTCACAAGGTGATTCTGGATGAGTTGAGGTAATAGCTCACTGTATGTCACATGAATCGGGTCATCCTGATTTCTTTTTCGCTTCTTATGCCCCTTTCGATTATTCCCAAGGGTGTTCGATTGATAGACATATGTAAATTCTGGTGTAATTGCAGTCATTGGTTGGTAGGGATAAAAAACTTGAGAGACATTGTTCAGGGTAGAGTAAAATGGTTGATACGAGGAGAATTGGGGAGGTGGGGCAAAGCCTTCCACGACTTGGGTATCTTCCTTTTCCTTTTTAGATGCCCCTTTTTTCTTGGTATTGGATGTTCTTTCTCCTTCAATTTTCTCATCCTTGATAGCATTCTCAATTATCTCCCTGAAATTACCATGTCCGAAAAATTCTTCGTGGTGTTGCCGACAAGTATATCATAGTACGGGGCCTGCAGTGTATTCACAAAAATGATAGTGGTTTGCTTCTGAGTTAAGGGCGGTTGTACTTGGGCGGCCAGGCTCATCCACCGTTGCGCATATTCTTTGAAGCTCTCAGTAGCTTTTTTCTTCATATTTTGCAAGGTAAGACAGTCAGGCGCCATGTCAGTCATATGCTTGTACGGGTTTAGAAAAACCCTAGCCTGGTCATTCCAAGAGCGAATTTGATCCTTGCTCAACTGACTATACCAACTAATTGCGGATCCGTTGAGGCTATCCTGAAAGCAGTGAATCAAAAGCTTATCATTATCTATATGACTTGTCATCTTCCGGCAGAACATCGTGATGTGAGCTGACGGATCGGTCGTCCCGTCATATTTCACAAAGTCAGGGATCTTGAACTTAGGAGGAATGACTAAATCGAGGACCAAACATCGTTCTTTCGCATCTAAACTCCCAAATACATCTGTACTTTCTACTGCCCGGAGCCTTTCATCTAACAACTGATATTTCCCTTGGGAATCTGCCAACTCAACCTCATTTACTGCAACCATTTTCAACTTTGCCTGTTCAGCTGGATCATCTGAGTTTAGGACATTGACGGGGTTAACTGTATTCTGGGCATCCATCACTACGACCTCATTCTGACCCTTTCGTGACTCTAACCCTTCTCTGGCGGCCAAGTTTTCAGTGTGTCCCTTAATTACGGTGGATATTAGCTCCATCAATTTAATCATCTGATCTTTAGATTCTGCTTGAGACTTTGCCAGCTGTTCTCGCAATTCTTCATGTACCTTTTCCATTCTTTCCATTCGGGCAACTTGTTCATTCTCCATAGCACTAGCCTGTATTAAAAGGGTACTCAGTACTTCTTATACCTCTGACTTGAAATGGAACTTCTTTCAAAGACTCCTAAAGCCAAAACAACTTCTCTTTTATTTCCCCCAAATGTATGTCATGATGAATGAGCCATGATTGTCATTTGATGCATATGAAAAATAAAAGAAATGATGTATGGATATATATAGTGGAAACATGCTGACCATGTATGTAATAAATGCAAACACAATGCCAACATGTTGCAAGCAAAGAATAACCAAATCAACACATGGATATTTGCAATGACTGATCATGTACATTTTAGCGTATTTCCCAATGAATGATCATATACACTATGAATGCAACACGATGTCAATTATGATACATGCAAACAATGAATGATTGATACAGAGTATATACAAAGAAAATCATGCTGACCATGTATGTCATGAATGCATCCTAATGTTAATATGACAGATTAATGAATGAGCATATACAGAGAAATCATGATGACTATGTTTGTCATGAATACAACCCAAAGTCAACATGATGCATGTAAAGAAATAGCAAATTAATGCATGGATATATATAGAAAAATCATGCTGATTATGAATGCATGAATACAACATGATGCTAACATGATACATGTATGAATGTATGGTATGACAAATAATTGATCGGATGCAAAATGCAAAAGGGAAGGGGAAGATATCACGAAGGAAATAAGAATCGGAGGAACTTAATCATCAACCTCTCATAAATTTGAAACATAATCAATTCATTCCCATATCAAAGTTCACAATGGTATAAACCATGTTTTACAAAATCTGAGCGGTAGTTAAAACTGTCTTTACAAGCACTTTATTCTTCCTAGCATCCTAAGGCTATAAGAGCCGGCTACTGAATAAGTCAAATCCTATTACATCATATAAGACCGAAGTCTTTCCACCTCAATGCTGTAAATCTCTCAATCCTAATGACGCTTTCCCAGTCCTCTATCAATCAATGTCATTGGATCCAACCACTTGGCATCTATAAGAGTTTGAACTTTCTTTCTGAATGCTATACAGTCTTCGATGCTATGGCCAACAATTCCGCAGTGATAATCACATCTTGCATTTGGATTATACCACCTTGGATATGGTGGTAACAGGGGTTTCAATGGGACGCATGCAACCATGTGATTTTGGATCAGTATAGGGAGAAGCTCTAGGTAGCTGATTGGAAAGGGATCAAAATGCATTTGGGTTTTATCCTGGGGTTGTTTCTTAGTCACACATGGCCTAGGAGTTGGGGCACTTGGTTGTGGCACTAAGGTTCGAACTAGAGTGTTTACATGGAGATGTGGCGGAACAGCATGGTAAGGGTATGGATTTGGACACGGGGCCTTTGGAGGTTGTACATAGCTCGAGGTTCCTATCCCAGATACTGGATAAGGTGATTGATGAGGGAAGCAATATGAACTGGGAATTGGTGGTGATGGAGTGGGATTCAGGAATCCCGTAGTGGTCATCCCAATGGACGATTGGACCATAGTAGGGTGGGGATACTGGTTTGGACCTAGAACAGTTTGCAGGTATGGTACGGGATCCGAGGTTTCTATCTTTGGTATCAGGCTCTCAGGTTTAATCATTTTCACAATTTTGTCCATAATTTTATCAGGATTGCAACCTTTGTGGCATTGACAAGTGCAAGATCCAGCAAGGATTGTATGTTCTGGACCTAATGGTTTTGGTTGATTCGAAGGCAATGCAGAGCCCTGAGAAAGTTCCCCTTTACTCTTACCCACATCCTCAAACATTTTCAACAATTTGACAAGTTGTTCTTTCACTTCCCGGATTTCATGTCTAAACTCCTCTTAATTGCATTCCAAAGCACCCAATCGTTCCTCCGATTCATTCCTCATATCTCGAACCCCTTTCATGCAAATGAAAATGTCATGAGATTAAGAATACAATTATGAATGTACATATTCTATTCCTATGTGCATGAATATACTGATGATTAATGCATGAACATATACAGAGAAATTATGATGACTATGTATGCTATGGATGCAATCTAATGCCAATCATGATGCATTTAAAAAATGAATAAATTGATGAACAGGTATATACAAATAATGACCATGCATGTCGTAAACGTATTTTACAATGAATGACCATGCATGCTATGATGTCAAAATGATACATGCTAAGACTAAATGAATTAATACAAAGATAGGTACAAAGAATGACCATGTATATCACAAATGTATTCTACAATGAATAACCATGCATGTTAGGACTGTGACATGATGTCAACATGATACAAATAAATTAACCAATGATTACACGAAATTGGTGGGACCTAAATCTTGATTATTCAAAAATCTCATTATGCAAGATTTGCCTCCAAATTTATGACTTTTTTGAAACATGTTTTTTCTATGAAAAACCACACATATTATTTTCAAAAGAATTTCGGAGTAGTGGAACCTACTATGGTACAATATCCAAATGTTCATGTGACATTATCGGTTTTATTAAATCATCAAATGAAATTATTATCACCATCCATTTATTACAAAAACGAGATCAATAATACAACCAAAAATGTATATGCTCTATTCACACATGCATGAAATGTGCAAAAATGCAAAAAATGCTTGAAAAATGATTTTTATTTTTTATTTCAAACAGTTAATGAATATTTGCCCCGACAAATATCTACTTATATAGGTATCACAGTGCCTTTGAGACGGATTATCACATTTGTTACGGGCGATGTACGTACATCGTTGCCCGATCTACAAAATTCTTTAGAGTGTAAAATAGGTAACAAAAGGTTTAGAAATGTCACTCCATGTGTTCTTATTTTCGATATACCTAACAGAAATCTGGCATGGCTTTATCTAGGTTCACTATATGAGGGTGAATTGGTTCTAAAGGCCCCGAATTGTTCCTCACTGTCGTCGGTGAAGGCTAGTAAGGCACCCCGATAAAAGCGGGTTCAATTCGTTAGAGTCTATTTCCCTAGCCCATGCGGATTGTTAATCACGAAGGCTTAGTTACTTTGCTCCCACCTAAATGGACGGAACCCGAGTATAGGATTCATGATATGCAAATGCACGTGTAGTGTAGTGTGTGTGGCGGAACAACAAACCTTTCACCCCCTATTCTACACCCCTTATTCTAAATGCCCCAACTATTTATAAAAAACATTCAAGAATAGTGTAACGCTTTAACCAACAAGCAATTATAATATTCAACCTTAAATAACTAGAGAACAATAATAAAATGCATGGACATGAGTATGAACATATTTAAAATTTTTTTATTATTTTCAAAATTCTCCTTATTAAAAAAAAATGTGGGAATTAAAATTAAATACCAATTAAACCAACAAAACCGAGACTTTAATAGCACACAACTAATTCTAGGCCTGACTCTCTAATAGTCCACAGCGGAGTCGCCAAGCTGTCGCAACCTAAAAAATAACGAGTCTCATCGCAAGACTTTATTATTCGTTAAGCATGACATTAAAAAAAATCTAGGAAAAGTCGACTTAATTCCTCTAGAAAAATGAAGGTTTTGAAAATGACCTTGAAAAAGACATAGAGTCGCCACCAATCTTTTTTTAGCTAGGTGTGATCGGCCACCTATTAAAACCGGTTTTATAAAATATTTTAAAAATTAATTAAAATATTTTAAAAACCAATTTCAAGTCTGCGTTTTAAACAAAAAAAAATCAAAGAAACGGGTTCGGGAGTCGGTTACATGCGGGGAAGGATTAGCACCCCCACAACGCCCATATAAATCGGTACCTTATTAATCGTGTGTTATTTCAAGTCTCGGTAAAAAATATGTTTTAAATTTAGTATTTCAAGTTAATTCCCAATTTAAAGAAAAATAATTCCGTTTTTAATTGAAAATGATCCGGAATTTATAAATTCAAAATTTTCCTATATTCCCCATCAAACGTGGCAAAATATAGAAATTTTTATTAGTTTTGGAAAACTTTCTGAATCATTCTCTTTTTAAAGAAGATATTCCGTTATTAATGATAATTGATGATATCCTCCCCAGAAAACCCGGCAGAGAACTCATGAATTATTTTAACTCGAGAATATCTTAATTTTATTGAAAATCATTACCTTTTTTAAAACATTTAAAAGAAATGAATATGTATATGCATGACATAAATAAAATGACATAGCAAAGTCTAAATAATATAATGCAATCCTAAATGATATGATATAATTTAAATGTCTTAGTATATTCTAAATGAAATGAAATATTCTAAGTTATATGATATATCCTAAGTGAAATGAAACATCCTAAGTCACATGATCTATTCTAAATGAAATCAAATATCCTAAATGACATAAGATATCCTAAATGAAATGAAATATCCTAAGTCACATGATATATTCTAAATGAAATGAAATGACCTAAGTAACATAATTATTCTATATGAAATGAAATAACCTAGGTAACATAATATATTCTACATGAAATGAAATGACCTAAGTAACATAATATATTATATATGAAATGAAATAATTTAAATGACATGGAAAATATGAATGATATGACATATAATTTAAATGACATAAAATATAAAATAATGCTATCATATAATATGCATGAAAATAAAAATAAAAATAATAATGCATGAACATAGTATATGCTAAATAATATGACAAAAATAACTAAATAAAAAGTATAGGACATCATGAAATATTCCAAATCATATAATAAACAATATAACAACTCAAAATCATAACAATATCATAGAAATTATCATAGCAAAAATCACATATTATATAAAATGCATGAATATGGAGAATGCAATGCATGAAAATGTATTTTTTCCTTTAATTAAGGAAATCCGTATATCTAAAAAGATATCCGGCTACCTTAGAAAAATATGTCAAATTAAATATTTTAAAACCAAAATACTTTGTGATTGTTTGAAAACAATTTTGAAAAACTTAGGTTAAAAAAAAAACTGGACTAAACCCTTTTTTAAATGGCTATAATTTCCTGAGTTTAAAATCCCGGACTTGATCACCCTTAACCCGAAACTTAAGAAATCATTTTTAGAGTTTAAAAAGGCTTAGAAACTACCCTAATTCAGTAGCTAACCTTCCTAATCAGCCCCCTCTAAGTAACTTAACCAAAACAGAAAAATGATTTTTCTTTAAATTCAATTCTGACTCCACTATCCAATTTTAAGCCACGATTTTTTACCCTATTTTTAAAAATTAAAAAAATTCTAAAAACAATACTGAAGACTCAGGACATGTAGAACTACACGAGAAAAAATCATCTTAATTTTATTATCAAAGATGAATGCTCAGAAAAATTGGGAAAGTACGAGTACTGGGTGAAAAAAAACTGCTTTGCCAAAATACATTTTTGCCTTTGATAAAATAATTTTAAAAACCAAAGTAAAAATATTTAAGACTCACAAAATGACTCTCAAACAGTAGCTAAGACTTTTTGAAAGTTAGATAAAAATTAGCTAAGTAAAAAAAATCACAAAGGTAGAATAATTAATTTGACAAAACTTAATTTTCCACAAGTGTACTTAAGAGAGCATGACTTTGAACCATTAATTGGCCTAAGTCATTATTCAAGTGGCATGAACATGAAATGCATGAAAAATTACAGCAAATATGATGCATGAAATGCATAAGTTTAAACCTAAATGTCATGAAAAAAATGCATGGCATCAATATAGTGACCTAGACCTAAATGAACTTGCATGGCATTTAATGCAACCTAGGTCTAAAATGCATGAACATGAATGGAAAATAAACCAAACCTAATAACTAAAATATGCATGGCATTTTCATAAACACAAAGCATGCTTAAACCAAAAACTCAACCAAATATCATGCAAATGCTAACCTATCAACTAACATGGCAAGAATGCACATACAATGCTAGAATTCAAGGAGTGGCCGAATGGCCTATGGTTCCTAACAAGCATGGCATCTTCACAAACACTTGGTATACTAACATGCAAAACTAAATTAAATGTCATGCAAATGCAAAACCTACCAACTAACATGGCAAAAATGCAACACACAATGCAAAACACATGGAGTAGCCGAATGGCCTCAAGCTCCAACAAGCATGGCATTTTCACAAACACTTGATATACTAACATTCTCAACTAAAATATAACACTCAAAACATGCAAACACAAAGTAGAAATACTAAAACCAAACAAGCATTTTCACAAACACTTGATATACTAAATATAAAACATCAACAAATTTAAACATTATGAAAACAAAAAATTAAAAATGCAAGAACATGATATTTAAATCATAAATGGCAACAAACAAAGCAACCAAATTAAAATATAACTCAAGTATGAAGTAGAATAACATTTAAAACATCAAGATTAAAGATAATAACAATAATAACATGATAAAATAAACAAAATAGCAACCTTAATAAAAAAAATGTAGGCCATTCGGCCATGGTGAGAAAAATTGTAAAAAAAAAAAATTGTAAAAAATATTTAAGAAAGAGATGAAGAAAGAACTTATGAAGAACAATAAAAAAAAACATTTATTTAAAAAGGAAACTCACCAAATAGTAATCAAAATAGAAAAAAAAAAAGAATGGAAAATCAAGAAAGTGCAAGAGTTGGTGCTCAAGAGCAAACTCAAGAAGCTATATTTCAAGCTTTATCGCTTCAAACTTTCCTTTCTTTTCTAAACTTTTTCTTTTTGCTTTCAACTAAGGAGAGAAAAACTAAGAAAAAACTAAGAGAAATCAGAAAAATGAAAGTGTAAAAAATGAAATTCTCCCTTCCCTCTTAGTGCTGGCCGAATGCCTCTCTCTCTCATGCAAGGATGTTGTCATTTTCATCCTAACCAATTTCCATCAAATGGCTAGTAATTAGAGGTGAAAAATCATGAAATTATCACCCTTAGATTAGCATATCAGCTGTCCCAAATTACAGCTGTTCAAGAATAATGTTGACACTATCCCTTGGCTTATGTGGCTTAATCACCATGGCTTGATCAAAGAGAATCTCTAACTAACTCTTAATTTTTGGTCATTTGATTGAAAAATCAGAAGCTTCCTCTTTCCTTTGGGCCTTGGCAGGCCAGCACTTCTCTTTTCCAGCCTAAGTCTGATTTTTGGAAAGGCCAAAAGAAGCCCTTTTCGGTTGCTTGGGTGAAATGACCGTTTTGCCCCCCGGATGCAAATAAATATCAAACGAACTCCAAATTCAATTTTTTTTTAATACTTGCAAAATACTAAAATATTGAATTCTGGAAGTTTTCAAAATTTGTCGAGTCCGTTTGCTATTTATTTGGATTTTTTCTTCCAAAAATGCCCTTTCATGCCCCCACATTTTACCATTTTTTAAACGAGCTCCAAATCAAGATTTTTCTTCACCAATCTATTCCAAATAATTTAAAAGTGTGAGCTGGAAGTTTTTATAATTTTTGGAGCTCATTTGGTATTTTTTCAGGATTTATCTGCTTGAATTACTGCTAGGAGCTCGGGATTTGGCCATTTTGCAAACGAACTCCGAATCCAGATTTTATTTTTCCAATCTCTTCCAAATAATTTAAAAATGAGATTTGCAAAATTTTAGAATTTTTGGAGTCCATTTGCTATATTTCCGGGATTTATCTTTTTGAGTTATTGCATAGGAGGCCCAGGATTTGACCATTTTGCAAACAAAATCCGAATCAGGATTTTCTTTAGCCAATATCTTCCAAATAATTTAAAAATAATATTTTCAAAATTTTAGAAGATTTGGAGCTCATTTGCTATTTTTTCGAGATTTTCCTTCTTGAATTACTACATAAGAAGCCCAAGATTTGGCCATTTTGCAAACGAACTCCGAATCAAGATTTTATTTTGCCAATCTCTTTCAAATGATTTAAGAATGAGATTTGAAAATTTTTAGAATTTTTGGAGTCCATTTGCTATTTTCCCCAAATTTTTCAATTTTGCCCTTTTGCCTCATAAACCCGGTTTTGCTCAAAACAAGTTCGATTTTTAGATTTTCTTCAAACTGAGCCTTGTGCTATCCCTTTTTAATCATTCCTCATCCATTGGGGCTTTAATTTTTCCAAGTCGGGCCATTTCTGTAATTCTTCCCAATTTCACCGAAATCCACCAAAAACTATAATTCTCGGTTTTCTCCCGGATTGACTTTTCTTTCAATTTTTCTTTCAAGTGGCTTCTCCATTACCGTAGTTAGTGCTTATCTTTCCTTTGAAACCTTCAATTTTGACCAATTCGATCGTTTATGCATTTTCCACAAATTTCTCGGATTAGGGTTTCCTTTCTACTGAATCTCCAAATCCCAACTTTCGAACTCCATATCTTTCGATGTAGACCTTGGATTATCAAAATTCTTTTGCCATTTTTCAATTGAACTTAAAATCTTGATTTTGAAAGTGGGTTGATTTTTTCAGTAGTTGACTTTCTGCGATTGACTTTTTCGGGGTTGACTTTTTTCGGGCTTGAGTTTTTTTAAGTTTGACTTTTTATGCTCGCCCTCTTAAACTAAGTCTCGGAGTACCACCTGCAGGATGAAAAAAAGTCTTTTTACATTCTGAAACATCAATTTAGGAAGAAAACATACCTGTTTTAGTGATCCGGACAAAATTAGGTGTCTACAGCATTTATTTGAAGGATACAAAGACGTCGGGTTTCAAGAAAAATGTGTCTAAAATTCTGGGAGCGGAAAGAAATTGGGTCGAAAGCCATGTTATCCGAAAAGGGGTAAGCTACTGCATATAATGGGACATTTTACGGACCTTGATCCATAGCCATTCAAGTAAGGAGACAGTTAGGAATATTTTTGCTTTGGCTATCTATGGTTTAGTTATCTTCCCAGAGACATCAGGGTACGTGGATGTGGCGATATTTGATGTTTTTGAGAGGCTTGAGCAAAGGATAAACCCAGCCCCGACAATTATAGCAGAAACAATCCGATCCCTGAATTTCTGTAGACGAGAAGGAAAAGGGCATTTTCTAGGTTGTATACAGCTCCTTTACATATGGGTTCAGAGCCATTTTTGTAAACAGGAGAATTTCCCTCTTCGCTCATACTGGAAATCTTTTTCACCAATTGGTGAATTTCTTAAGAGGGATTGGCTTGAAAATAGGACTGAGGAACAATGGATCAACATATTCCGGAATATCAGGGCTGAGATGATAATTTGGAGAGCTCCATGGATAGCTCCTATGCTGACATTGTACAAGTGGGAGATAAAACTTCTGTTCCATTATTGGGAATATGGGGAGGAGTGAGCTATGCACTACTACTGGTATTGAGACAATCTGAGTCCCGTCAGTTTACTCTTATGACCCATGACCTTAGTAATTTGGAATTTGCTTATGGAGAAGATGGATATTCGGGAAAGGTCCGTGAGATTGTGGTAGCATGGAAGGAAACTCATCGAGTGGAGGTAGCTAGATATGCCGACATCGTCACATCTGATTACCTGACATGGAGGGAATTGAGGGTTAATGATAGGTTGTTGAAATCAGATGGGGAAGAAGTTCAGCATTTGAGTTCGCCGTCCAAGGAAGCACCATCGGAGTTAGAAATCGCAAAGGCAGAATTTGAAAAAGAAAAGGACCAAATGAGCAAGGAAATTGCCCGATTGCAAGAA